>OY978221.1:27029494-28290452 GCA_963854785.1 Vaccinium vitis-idaea | reverse complement strand
TTTTTTTTTTTTCATTATAAGGTGGGTGGATAAGGGGACTGGGGGTACTGTATCGTTTTTTCTAATCGGAATGAGAGGTAATGTCACGTACAAGAACCAAAACCCTCTCACAGCTCTAGGGTCCAAGCAATGAGGGGACACCATTGCTTGATATCTGCCATAAACTCTGTGATAGAAAACAACAAAGGAGGAAAAAAAAATTCAGTGCCGAGCAGGCACAGCCTATGTGGTGGACCGAGCACCCATCTCGGTCCATCCAAAAACACTTTTTAGGACAATCCAGATTTTAAAGAGAAAAAGAGGGGGGAGAGAGAGAGAGAGAGAGAGAGATGAGAGAGAATAAAGAAATCTGAAACCATACAAAAACACTTTTGGATGGTCGGGATGGATGCTTGGGGCACAACTACGTGGTCAGCACCCAAATTTTTTTTCACAAAGGAGAGGTAATGTATTGAAAAGGCTATTTTTTTTCAAATTAATGAAAGCAAGTGGGTTACGCTCACATGAGATGAAAACTGAGATCTATTCGATCTGCTAGCACTTTTAAAGAGACCATCCACCTTTCTGCCAGCAAATCCCATGTCAAAGCCAAAATTTTGGCATAAAAAAAATGTCAAAACCTCTCCACCCTTTATCCGGTTATATAATATATTAAACTTGAATTCCCATTTTTTGTTAGCATTGTTCGACAAAAATCAAAAAATTTGAGAGCTAAAAATGACTCAAATCATATTTTTCGGGACAATGGGCGCCATACTATTTGATTCTCGAAATGACTCTACATTAACATTATATATACTTATATAGGTAGCCTCACGCGAAGTCCTAAAAATGTGATAAAAAGAGCTAAAAAGGAGAATTATAAGCTCACCCATTTGAAGAGTCGAACGGCAATCCAACAAGGTTCTTGGCTTCCTCAATAGCCTCTCTAAACCAGAATAGTTCTTTCCCTGGGCAGAGTACATTATCCAAAACCCTAAGCTCTGAGGGTTTCACGTCAACGAAAAATCGGTATAACCTTCTTCCTGCACTTCAAGATCATGCACAACTCGTGCAGGCAAAAAATAGGAGTCGCAATAAATTTTGGAGAAAAACACAGCGACCCCCTACCTTTTTATTTGTGAAACAAAAGGAAAATTTTGTTGATTACCACGAATCATTGCTAAAGAGAGAAAAGGGGGGGGGGGGGGGGGGGGGGGGGGGGGGAATTAATGAACGAAATAACCACCATTATAAACTCCATTCGGTTGTCTAGAAATTTTTGAAAAAACAAATAAATGAGGCTTTCGTATATTATGTTTTTATGTTTTGGTATCACATAAAACATGGGACATGCGTAGGAGCCATGCATGATTTTTTAGTGTGGATACCATACATACACATGGTATCCACACTTTGAGTCACTTTAAATTTGTACCATTTTGTACCCAAATATATGCATAACTTTTTATATGAAAACTCATAACATTCGCATAAGAAATTCATAACATCATGACAAATGTTATGAATCGTTATTCAAAACTAACATCGTTAATCTTTATGCAAAATTGTGTAAATTTAAAGTGATTCAAGGAGTGCATACCGCACACACCCAAATAAGAATATCCTTCTCTCTTTTTTTTGCCAAAAAAGAAATTCATATATAATCTATGAAAAATACTTACAAAGATTAATAGGACTTAGATCATGATAGCATAACTGCAAGAATCACTCATCTCAACTAAGGACTAAAAAAAGTATTTATTAATGCATTTTCTTAGCTATATGTTTATTAGTTTACTTTTTTTTTTTTATTATTTTACTTTGACAAAAGGTTTTAGAACGAGAACTTATATAGTTATTCAATTATGGATAAACTATTTTTTTTTCCCCTGAATTATACTCAAAAACCGGGAACCTGGTTTTTTGGCATTTTAGTTTTTTTTTATCTTTCTGACAACTGACCGGGACCTACAAGAACAGATTCAAGCCACGACAACATACCTGACAGTTACGTATTGCAGCATCTATTTTCTTGAACAACTTGTCCCCTGGCTTCATAGACTTGCTGTCCAAGAATGGTCTCAAATTTAGCCTAGAGAAGTGATCGTATAAAAGCCCTGCAACGTTTTTATTCGTATCGATTCGCCTATAGTTGATAAACACATTGCAGTGCTCTGATTTGGTCGTTTCCCGGTACTGGGAAGTTTCTCGGCATAATCCCATGGCCATGGCATTTGATAATCGTTGCATGGCCATTTTTTCTCTCTTCGTATTTCTCTCAAGAACGTTGTTGGTAAGTTGTTGGCCACGGCTACAGAGGTATATATATACCAGTTCGTTCAAGCAGGATCTATTGTTTTCCGACGTCATTATTACCGGAATATATGGTGGGACCCCGGAAAGTATGAACGGGTTTATCTACGGGCCTCCTGTTGTCCGACAAAGGGATTGCTAGGACCCGCATTGATGCATGGACCTCGCCCCATATAACAAAAAAAACCACAGATCTAGCTGTTTTTTTTTTTTTTTTTTTTTTTTAAATCCAAAAACTGTCCAATAGGTTACAAACACTTAAGGGTGCAAACAAGCTGAGTCGAGCTGCGTTTTGTAGTTTTCGAGCTGAGCTCCTTTAGTAACGGAGCCCCAGCTCTGCTCGTTGGAGCCGAGCCCTAAATGAGTTGAGCCAAGGCAATTTATTTAACGAATCTTCTTAAACGAGCCGAGCTTTTGCGAGCTCAAGGCCTGGCCTCGGGCATCCAAAAAACCCAAAAAATAGGGGCACTACCATAATTTTTACTGCTAGAGTTAAGTAGAGGTTTTTATAACCCGGGGGGGGGGGGGGGGGGGGGACCCCTATTTGATTTGATTTTTTTTTTAAAAAGGCCTAAATAGAAAAAGTCAATTCGGCCCAAATGGCCAAAATAAAACACACAATAAATTAACTTTTATAACTGATCCATAAGGCCTAAAGACCCAATATAAGACTCACAATAAAATAAAAAGGCAACTAAAATAAAAAAGACCCAATCTAGGAGTAAGACTGGTTAATTACAATTTACCCCAGTCCTTTTATTCGACTTTGATGTTTGTTCGTTTCATCTGCGAGCAGAGAAAGTGGGCAAAGGGCACCCTCTCTGTCCCTTCCGCCCGTCATGCGTCCTTGAGATAATATTCAAGTGATACTCATGCGTTCTTGAGATGATATGTATTTGAAGACTTTGTATTTTGTGTTCTTATATAATGAGTAGTAGAACTTTATATTGTTTTGCCTTTCTCGTATTGTGATTGGTACTGTAAACTCGTTAGGGCACAATTTTTAAATTAGGCCTTGGACACTAAAAACTCTTGGGTCAGCCCTATGAGCTCGTTTACTAAACGAGCCTAAAACTTGAACTCGAGCTTAGCTAAATGAGCCGAACCACAAGCTACTCGCAAACAACTTGGTTCATTTGCAACCTTACAAACACCCAAAATCCAGAGACTTCCTTTGGGAAAAATGATCCTCAACTATCGGGTTATCCATGTGGATAGGATAGAGTCTCACAAAATATAGTGAAACAATACCTTCAGAGGGTAGAGAAAGTTCCACACAAGGAACCCAAATCTCCATTAATAAAGATAAACCAAAAAACTAAAGAAAAAAAAAGAAAAAAAAGAGAACTCCGGTCACCAAGAATGTCTCCTGAACCGCCGCCTCGAATCTGGCCGTTTATTTTTCGGAGGAAACGGCACACCACCCTAAAACTTCACAATCTCAGTAGATCTGAATCGAAGCCGAGGGAGATAGATTTAGTTCTCCATCACTTTCACCAATGGAGATTTGACTGTGGAGGCTGCAGAGGGACTGAGATGGAGATGAGATGATGCATCATGAGGTTCTCTTTCTTCTATGATTTTGTGACTAGATCCTCTCCGGGATATGCAGCTGCATGGTGTGGAGATATGGAGTCACGGATTGTGTCTTGTGATTGGGCACGAGTGTTCGTGGTTTGGTGGATGCGGATAAAGGCATCTCAGTTAGAGGTGCAAGTCATCTGAGTTCAGATGTGACGAGGCATATGGAGGTTTTCAGAGACAAGTTATGGATGTTGAGCTGGTGTAGCTTCATCGATTTTTTCCGCTATTAGTGTTTCTGGATTACAAAGGGATGCAGGGTACTATGTCCTCGTTGATGGCGGTTCAGGAGCATCCGAGATTTGGGTGTAGACAATCCAATTAGGGTGTGCAGGATTGTGATCAACCGCGGAAGATCTAGCTTACAGTGATACATTCATTCGAGTGGTGTACTTGGTTAGGGTGTGGAGACGCTCGTTTGGGAATGACACAGGTGCTTGTTAGAGCGGTAAATCAGTTTGAGCCACACAGATCTAGCCGGCTTAGAAGACATCCCGGATTCACGAGTGGTGTATCCCGGCTTGGCGGTGCGGTGGAGATCAGTGAGGTATACGGTGTCAGAGATGAAGTGAGCCTCTTCGCAAATGGTGTGTGAGATCATTTGACAAAGTGAGCCTTTGGTTTGGGTAGAGAGTAACTGCGAATACTCTCTTGACAGGGATGTTAGACTGGCGGAGAGCGGCTGGATGAAACTGCGGGTCGGCACCCTGGTGATAGGGTGTGAAAGCTCGGCTATGGAGCACATACACCTTGGCAGGAGGTGTAAGAGTGGAGAGCATCTCAGGTGAGCGGGTGCGGTACTCGATTTTTTCTAATCAGCTGTAGATTCTAGTTTGCAATGACCCATTCTGTCAGGTGTTGTAATACGATTTTGGGTATGGTGTAGCTCGATTGGTTAATGACACGAGCGCTCGCCATTGGTAGCAGATTGGATGTGGCAACATAGTGGTGTTGTAAGGACAACATTTACCCACTTGGGATAGAGTGGATGATTGTTGGGATCTACCCCATGTGGGCTGGATGAGTTTAGGCCCAAGGTTGTCTAGGATTTCCTTAGAATAACCCTAGGATTAAAAATACTCTTGTATTGTCTCTTATTATCGTGTGTGGTAGCATAATGTGAGTGTGACAAGCTATGAGTGAGAGGGGGAACCGGTTGTGACTTCCCTCAGAGTGGGAGCCGGTTGTGGCTCCCCAAACAGATTTTTCAACTTGTATATTGTGTCAATATAAATGAGGGAGTTTTCCTCAAATTCTTGTGCGAGTGTGTGACCCGGAAGCATTACATGGCATCCATTTTCGAGAACTCTACAACTGGAAATCCCTAAAATCTTCCTTTCAATCCTATTCTTCCTTGTTCTAGACAAAGTCTTAACATTGTTCAGTTCGACTAGCAATCCAGAGTGGACATCTAACACTGAGTCACTGCAAAACTACCTAGGAGACGAGTACCAACGAATCCTTTACGCCTCGTTTGGATGCCGGAGATGATTTTGGGTAGATTTGTAATGAGGGTGGATTTGTAATTAGGGTGGATTTGTAATAAGGGTGGCCCCACCTCCTAAGAAGAGTGGATTTGTATCTTGCACCTATTTGTATATGAGGTGTTTGGATGATTTTTTGAGAAGGGGAATTTGGAAGGTGGATTTGATAGGATAAGAGGGCAAATGACCTATTTGCCCCCAGTTTGTTATTTTAATAAAATAAATGGATTAATTTAAATATAATAACAATAAATACATAATAATTACAAAAAATACATAAAAATATTGAAACCGAATTACAACAAAAAAATTCATTTCTAGGAAAAATTTAATAATTATTTATTCGTTAAATTAAGAAAAGACAATTACTTGTTGATTTAAATGGTGAGTAGGTTAATATATATATATTATTTTTTTGTTGAATGGAGAGTAGATGGTAGTTGAATGGTTAATGGTTGGTGGAGTGGTAGATAGATGATTGAATGGTAGATTTGTGGTTGAATGTTTGATAACATTTTCTTTATAAATACCAACCAAAACTCATATTTTTTTACAAGCATTTTGTGAATCAAAAAAACAAGTCTCTATTTCATTTGTGTTTTTAACTTGGTTTCAATGGCACGTCATGGTTGGACCGAGGTGGAGGAGGAAATTTTGCTCCAGTACCTTACGGATTTCGGATTTCGGATTTCGGATTTCGTATTCAAAAGTCCCTCGTATTCAAAAGTCCTAAAAAATCAGATGCAAGCGTGTTTCCCTGAAGCTGGTATTACAAAAATTCATATCAAACGGAACATTACGCTTTGGAAGCGAGATTTTTTTTATATTAATCAGTTGCGTCAAATTGATGGAATTGGATGGGATGAAAATGAAAACAGCTTGGTCATGGAAAATGATCAACTTTGGAACGAATTAATCCAAATAAGAAATTGTCAATACACAAGGTTTATTTATTTAATTCTTCTTATTTAATCTAAATTCGATATTTTGTTTAATTTTGTAGGGTCGTCCACAATTTACAAACTGGAATGGAAAAAAAAATCCCAATTATAATCGGTGGCACTATTGCTTCATACCTCAGAACGGTGGGCAAGATGAAGATTGAAGCAGTTGGATGTGAAGAATTTTTCTATAATTTCCAAGTCTATGTTTTTTTAGTTCATGAGTCTTTGTTTTGGAGCCGTGTAATGTATTGCAAGTAATGAAGTATTTATTTGAGAATTTATATTTGACTTAGTAATGAAGCTTGCATTTCAATAAACAGTTATGTTTACAAAATCTTGAAACGTACAACTTCATTAAGAATCAATAAAAAGTGACAACAAAATACAACATACAAAGCCTAATAAGAAAATTACAAGAAACGAACAATTTCCATCACTTTGGGATGTCGAAGCACCGTCACTTGGTTCATGTTTTCTTTGAGCCGATTGCATGTCTTTGACCCGAAAACTCTCCGTATGGAAATTTAGCAATGCTATTTCCGCGTCGTCGAGTGTGTTGTACCTTTTCTTCAAACTTCCCAAGTATCCATTGACTTGGATTTCAACTTCCTCCCAAGTATTGTAAATCCCCGGCCGATGTCCAACAAATACCACCCAATAGGACTCTTGACCTACCATTTCGAAATCTAAACGAAAAAAAACAGTGATTACATTAACAAGGGTAAAATCGTACCAAATCACCAAACCCCCCCGGATTTGCCAACGATAGGGTACACGGCAGCGTTCGCAAATCCACCCCAGGGGTAATTTGCAATCCCTACAGTGAAAAGTCGGGGGAGAAGAAGGGGCAACCAAACGGTGGATTTGAGGTGGGCCTGGGATAACAAGTCAGGCCGCTTGTTATATCCGGGTGCAAATGATGCATCCAAACGGGGCGTTAGGAACTTTGGTTAGACGGTGAATTTTACTTAAAGGTACCGAATGATACACGTTCCTCAGTTTGCAATTCTTGTTCCTTTGATAGTTTCGGACAGATATTGTTATATTCAGTTTCTTCCATCCTGGTTAAGTGCTTTATTTCCATATTGTATTCTGTAATTATTAAATTAGTTACATTTTCACTTTTTGCTACTGTTTTTTTTTTTTTTCCCGACAATCTTAAGACAATTTTTTCATTGTTTTGAGAAAATAGTTTACAAGAAAAAACAGTTTTCTGATTTTGTTTGCAAATCCGGAGGAGTTTTTTATTCTGGAAACAGAAAAAGTTCTTATTTTGTTCTGGGGAAAGATCGGACAGATTCATCTGTCATTTTTGTTTTCGTAACAGATTGGTGGAAAGGAATTAAAGTTATCAGATGTTTTTTATTCTGGACACCAAATGGGAGTTAGCTGGCCAGTGTTGTCTGGGATATTAGCCAGTGTTGGCATCTTACTTGATTACATTGGAATTTTTTTTGAAAAAAATACATTATTTTTACCTTATCGTTTCAGAAACTGGACTACTATTTTGGAATAGAGGGAGTAAATGTTTTGGTTCTTAAGTACACTTGTTCAGTCAATCAGTCCTCACCAGTTTTTAACTGTACGTGATCGTTGATTTGGGTTTGACGTTGATATATACTAATGTACGCTTTCCTTCTTGGTACAATGTACTTATGTAATTAGTGACTAACCCCTGATCTGTATTCGATTCTGGAAAAAATATACTCCTATTCTGTTTGTGGTTCAATATCTGATTTCTATTGGAAACAAAAGTATCAGTATCTATTTTTTTTATATATAATCAGATTGTATATTGTTGGCTAACAGTTGTAGATATTGGATTCTATATTTAAGAAAAGATGTCGCCCGTATCCGTAACGGCTCAAAATCTTCATATCCTGAGGCAGTTCCATTGATTCCTATGCACCATGGGAAGAAACCCGAAAGGTTCAATGGCGTTGATTTGGGATTTTGCCGAAGGGCCGGCCTAACGGTTCGGAAAGCCTTAGGCCTAGACTAAAAATTGTGCCCTAAGAGTATAACACGTAAAAAAATGCAGTAATAATCACAGTACAAAAAAGCCAAAACAATATAAAGTTTTACTAATTATTATATAATAACAAAAAAGTTACTGTAAAACATAAATTGGCGTCGCCAAAATATTTTCATAGTTCTCTCAATCATCCCGTCGAGTAAAAATACAGATTAATAAAAGGGTTTTGCTAACGTGTGTCCACTGGATACACAACAAGCACAAAAACAAAAAACAAAAAAAACTATGCACTGTAATATAATTTTTACATTTTTCAATACACTTGTACTTATTTCTATATATTTCTTTTACATTTCAATACATTTTTTCAATCTTGACATGTGCCTATTGAGCAAACATTAACATTTTCCTTAATAAAAAAACTCCACACACATGTATTTTGTAAAAAAAACCCCACACACATGTATTTTGTAAAAAAAACCACCAAAATGTTTGTCAGGACCTATAAAGAAAGAAAAGGCATATCACAGAGCCTATATGTCAACCACTTTTAGTGCGGTCCCTCTCTCATCAGTCATCATACACTCGTCCCATCACACAGCTTATATATCAAACACTTTTAGTGCGTTTCTCACTTTAGGTTGGGCCAAAATGGTTTAGCCATCTTGTAAGCAGTGTTGGGCCACTAAGTACATTCAATTTTTAATTACCACTAAGGATATATTCAATTTTTAATTACCACTAAGTACAAGTTCACTAGTAAGATTACCCTTCTACCCTTCAAATACAAATTTACTCTTTACTCAACCTCCCACTCCCCACCTTCATCCACCATCCACTTCCAGCCGACAACTATTTCCGGCCGACGAACTTCTCCGGCCGGCGACATTTTCCGGCCACATAATTCACTGCGAATTTATATACCTTCCAGCCGGCGACTTTTTCCAGCTGGTTATCCTCACAAAAGTCACAAGGCTTTGGACGAATTATTGAAAAAAAAATAAAAACTGTGTTACCTCACCGATCTAATAATGAGATGGTAACAAATATATCGAAATTACGATTTCATTTAAAAAAAAAAGCGAATTTTATAATAAAAAAAATTGCGAATTTTAAAAAAATCACTGTGATTTTGTATAAAACTGCGATTTTGTAAAAAATTACTGCGAATCTGTAAAAATTATTGCAAATCGCTAAAAAGGAGGACAAAAACATGATCATTTCTCCAAAATAGAACCCTGCGAATTTTGTATGAAACACTGTGAATTTGTAGATCTAAAAATTGGAGGGATTCCCTATCAACAAAAAATACCCTAGTTTACTGCGAATTTTTCTCCACGGGTGAACTTGGGCAAAACTAGACCTACCAGTAAATGAATGAGATGCAGTGATTTCTAGATCTGGTCTCTGAGCAACTTTGCGGCGAAGGCGTGGAGTGCATTGAACGGAAAATTCCTCTCAATTCCCCCTGTTGAGGCACCTGAACCTGAAATTGGGGGCGAAAGTGTATCCAAGATCTAGGTGCAGCTTGCTGTAAGTAGAAAGAAAAATTTTCTTACGCATGGAGAAGCTTGAGGAGGTAGGGGTTGGGTTGTGGACGGGGCCTCATATCGCGCCGCCCTTGGTCACTGTAATCATGGCTCCCACCTTGCTCTTTGATTTGTCTTTTACTTGGGGAAGGAGAGGAATGGCGCCTGAAAGGGTAATTTTGGGAGAAAGTAGAGTAAATTCCATTGTGTGAAATTTCAAAATTGGGCTGGACCCGGAAGGAATGAACTCTACTTTTTTGTACCGGCCTGTAAATCCCTCTTTTTTAGATTTGGGTCAGAGTTATATCAAACCCATTTTCAAAAAATGTTGGAGTATCCCAAAAATTGGCCTTTTTTTATACGCTCCTATCATTGCCGAAGGTAAGAGCATCTCCACTCCTACACCAAATTTTTACTCAAATTTGAGTAAAAATTTGGTCAAAAACTTGATTTGATAACATCCCTTCCAATGGAAAACCACCTTTTAAACCAAATTCTAGTTAAAATTTTGTCAAAAACTGTTTTTTTGTTCATTTTGGCCCAAAACTTTCCCGCCATTTTGTAAAAACAATTTTTTTTTCCGTTTTTGTCAATTCCTTTTCATCCGTTGCCCTCTGCAAATTTTGGTGTTGAGCCGTTGCCTATTTGGAACAAATAAAGCCGTTTGAATATTTGGTGAAAGATTTGGTGTTGATCAAATTTGGTGAAAAATTTGAGCAAATTTGGTGTTGAGCAAATTTGGTGAAGAATTTGGTGAAGGAGTAGAGTGGGTTTTTGGGAGATTTTTCACCATATTTAAATTTGGTGAAATATTTGGTCCAAGAGTGGAGATGCTCTAAGCAAGACAAACAGACGTCGATTGCTATGAATACTTGGAAGTATTTCTTATATGGGATCTGATGATCTATGTTCTTAAACGCTTTATGCGATGCACTCTATATGTATTGTCGAGAAGACTACTAGGAAACTGTGCAAGTTCCTAAAAAGTAAGCACAAAACGGGGAATGGTAAATCAAAGAAATTTGTCGTCGGCCTATTTTTGTGCCACATATTAATGTAGGGCTACTTCTCCTGAAAAAATCAAACAAGTGATATGTTTATTTCAAACCTAGACTATATATTAACCGATGATTATGTTTCAAAAGAATAGTTACACTATTGATACTTCTATCTATATATCTATCCGGTCCGGCTCCTATGAGGGATCTCTCACTTTGCTATGGTGCAAACTTTATAGATCATGATCGAATTTTGATAATCTGAACCGTTCAATGTGTTTAAAACATGTTTTTAAGGGTCACCATGAGGAATCATAAAAAAAAATTGATCGGGAAGGGCTTGATTCAAACCGTTTTTCATAAAAATGTATATACAATTTTATGAAAAACTGCTCGGATCAAGCCCTTCGCGGTTATGCTTTTTTGGTGATTCCTCGTAGGGACCCTTAAAAACATGTTTTAAACACATTGAACGGTTCGGATCATCAACATTCGATTGGGAAATGAGAGGTCCGCACAGGGCCAGCCCAAGGGTTTTGAGTGCCCAAGACCTTATCTAAATATTGTGCCCTTAAGAGTATAACACTTAAACAATTTTTTCAACAACAATCACATTACAAGAAAGCCAAAGCATGCAATATAAACAATGGGCCAAGAACAGATTAGATGTAAATTGTGCAAGTTAAAAAAAAAATGTAAAAGTGTTCCTTTGGTAATATTATTTTACTGAAATTCAGTAGAAAGTAGAAAATA
Organism: Vaccinium vitis-idaea; assembly: GCA_963854785.1. Lineage (NCBI taxonomy): Eukaryota > Viridiplantae > Streptophyta > Magnoliopsida > Ericales > Ericaceae > Vaccinium > Vaccinium vitis-idaea. The sequence goes on along the minus strand of OY978221.1, from coordinate 28,278,893 downwards.
CATGATACACACAAGTTTCCAACTTTAGGCCCCGATTGGATGCGGGATAAGTTTTGGTGGGATTAAATAGTAAGGGGGGATAAGATAGTAAGGGGTATTATTTAGTAAGGGTGGACCCACAGTGATGTGACATTTATGAAGGGTGGATTAAATAGTATGTGGTTTGGATGAATTTGTGATAAAGGGGGATAAAGTGGGTGAATGATGTAAAAATTTGACAAATGACTTATTTGCCCTTGTACAGTCATATTAGATTTTATAATAAAATAAATACATAAACATGATACTAATTAAATTAATTATACTTTTCAATAAATAATTCATTTTATTAATTAGATCTAAAATTAAAATATTTAGTTATTATTTTTTTATTATTCTTTTTAATAATATTTCGGGGGTGTTTGGGAACCTCATTTTTAGCTTTTCATTTTTAAGTTTTTGGCTTTTCAACTTTTTGGATTATGGTCAGAATGTATTTTGAATTTGGTAGGAGTGTTTGGGAGAAATGTGCAGAATGGATTTTGCAACAGGAGTAGTGTTTGGGAGATATGTCCAGAATCCATTTTGTGAGGCTTTTTGTTAATGAAAATGAGAAAAGTAGAAAATGAGAAATCAAAAAGCTCCTCACCACCTCTTTTTCACTTCTCCTCTCTAAAGTAAAAAATGGAAAACTCATTTTCTTAGAAATCATTTTGGCCCAAGTCTCCCAAACATCCAAAACCCAAAAATGTGAAAATGAGAAGTAGAAAAAGGGCTCCCAAACACCCCTACGTACCACCTAGTTTTTTGCTTTATTATTTTCTTTCTAATTATACGGTTTTAATAATAACTAAAAAATTTAATGTGAAAATACTTTATTATTTAATCCGAAGGATATTGCAAAGTAAGCCAACAATGCCAAATTCTAAAGTATAAAAATTTTCAAACTTTTTTGTATCGAATTGAAGATCTCGATTAGTAGTTTAATTTGGTGCAAAAAAATTAAAAAATTATTCGCAAAAGTATTTCATTTTTTTATCCGAAAGAAATCGCAAGGATTCGTAAAAAAAAATTAAAATGCAATTCGGCTTGTTCAAAACAGTAACCAACTGTTGTAGGGGTAAGGGGAAGGGGGATAAGGGAGGGTAGTTGAGTAATTTAACTACGGGTATTGAGGGATACTAAACAATAACACCCCTCCCCCCTGTTATTAATTAGTACCCCTTCCAGGGATATTGAGGGGTATTAATCTGGAAGGGGTATAAACTTATACCCCTCCCAAAATTTTGCCAAACCATGCATAAAGATGTGGGACCGGGATAAAACCAAGGGGTATAAACTTATACCCCTCCGTATACCGCAGCCAATCGAGGCCTTAGTGGTAAATTAATTCCCCTCACCTCACTGTCATACATGATGCACACAGTTGCCGTTTAAAAAAGAAAAGAAAAGAAAAAACAAGATACACATGTAATACGGCACATTATTCAATAAATACAAATTCATATACATATATAAAGAATAAGCTACTAAACCCAAAGTTAATAAAGAGTAAAAAATATTACATTTCCAACTCCAAGTTCCAAGCAATTCTAAATTTCCAAGCATTTCTTTTTGGGTTTAGTCTTTAGTTTTTTTTTTTTTTTTTTTAGAAGAAGGAAGAAATAGCATTAGATAAACCAAGATACAATAAGTCTCAATAGAACCAGCAGACAACAACAGTTAAATAAAAGTACAGCAGAAATAACACTAGGCAAAAGCAGCTAAACAAAGGTAGTAGAAACAGATCCATCACCGGTGTCCGGGTGAGGAACAAAAATAGCTAGAGCATGTTTTGCAAGCAAGTGAGCCCGTTGGACATCCTTTCTTGCAACCTTCGATATCTTACAAAAAGACAGCTTCGAAACCTCAGCCGCTAGGTTGCGTAACAAAAAAGCGTCATGGTGATGACACTCAAGCCTCCCTGCGATCTGCATAATTGCATTAAAACAATCAGAAAATAGATGAACCACATTATAACCATGTTTTAATGCCCATGAGATAGCTTCATAGCAAGCCTGAATTTCTGTTTGAATAGGCGTTGAACTATACGAAGATAAGGCTAGATTTAGCGCAAAAAGAAAGGGGCAGAGAGGGGCATAATTAAATCGGGGAAAAGAAGACTTGTTTATATTTTATGGAGCTGAAGGGGAGGGAGAGAGCGGGAGATAATTTTTTTAATTTGGGCAGAGAGAGAGAGAGAGCCTGGCTGATGGCTCGCACTCGCAGAAATGAATCGCAGGGAAAGAGAGAGTGAACGAACAATGAGGAGTCTGATTAAGAGTTGGGCTGCCCTTTATAGTTTAAAATTTATGGCAAATAGTTGGGCTGCTCTTAAGAAAGAAGGGTTTGAGAGTTTAATTGTATTTGGGCTTCTTTAGCCTACAATTTTAAAACAGATTTTTACCTTTAAGTCTAGAAAAGAGGTATCTAATTACCATTGAGGTAAGTCACTCTTTTTTAATTATCATACTTAGGATATCGTACAGTTTCATAGGTTTTAGAAGTTTAGGCACTTTCATATAGTTTTGAGGATTTAGGCACTTTCATTAGGGTACCCTAAGGTTTAGGTTTAGGCACTTTCATAGGGTACCCTAGGGTTTAAGTTTAGGTTGCACTTTTCTATTATAGGGTTTTAGTGATTTAGGCACTTTCATAGGTACCCTAGGGTTTTAGACACTTTCATAGGATACCCTAGGGTTTAGATTTAGGCACTTTCATAGGGTACCCTTCGGATTTAGGCCCTTTCATATGGTTTGGAGAGTGGGGGGGGGGGGGGGGGGGGGGAGAGAGGGGGGGAGAGAGACGGAACAAATTGCTCAAGAGAGAGGGAGAGAGAACAAATTGCCCAGTGAAGTTTTCGGTACATTTCAGAATTGGTGGTGGAGCTGGAGGGAATTAAGATGTTTTTCCTTGACCGGCCGGTAAAAATCCTCATTTTAAAACTGAGTTGGGCTGCCCTTTATAAAAAAAATTCCCCGAGCTGCCTCTTTAAGATGAGCTGCTTCTTATAAATTTTTGTTTGGGCTGGCCCTAAAAAAGTCTCCTACTCAAGCCTAATACTAAAATTTATGAGAGTACCCCTAATTTTTTTAGTTTTTTAGATGCCTAAGGCCCAGGCCTCTTAGGTCTGGACCGGTCCTAGATCTTCATATAAGCAAAGTGAAGAATCTCTTATTAGATCCTTGATATCTATCTATCTATCTATCAATACTACTTCTATATTTATTTATCTATACTTCAATATGTACTGTATATTATTGTAAAATGACTTTTTGTAAAGAGAGTCGTGGGAGCGACATACATCCCTTAACTATAATCGTACAATTTTTAGTTTTTATTGGGCCTTGTTCTCCTATAGATTTTAGGTGCATTTTATGAAAATCTCATAAAATGAACATTTTATGGAGGGATGATAAAATGGAGTTGTTTTCTCAACTGATAAAATGTTGTGGTTTTCCAATAGATTTTAGGAGGATTTTATGAAAATCTCATAAAATCACTTTTACATTTTATGTGTTGAGATTATTGGAGTGTCATAAAATGTGAGATTTTATGTCCCAAAAATCTGTTGAAGAACATACCCCAAGTTTATAAACTTCAGAGAATATCGTGGTGGTATCTTTTGTAAAAGGAATGGTTTCTTGAGGAATTAAAATCTAGTGATTTTTATTCTTTTATTACAAATGTAACATGGAAGTCAGAATAAATCTTAGATCCTTATTTTTAACACTTTTGACTTTTCTCACATTAAAAGATTTATTGTATTGCAGTATGGAAGTCTCTTATGGAATGTTTAATTTTTGCTTATCATGGTGATTTACTAGATCATGAACACTTAAAATAATTAATGTCACATGATAAGGTAACAACATATACAAAAAGAGAACTAAGATCTATCTTTTGCGAAAGAATATTTCACCTGTCAACCAATTACTACTACGGGCGTACTTGCGATAGCTGTGGATACAGATTTTAGATTGTAACTGTAGATTTTAGATCTAGATTTTAATAAAAGCAGATAAACATATTATTCATCATAGTTGTGAAATTATGATTAAGCTACAATGAAAATCAGTACCGTTTACTTCAAAAAAACTGAAAAAACAGCGTTTATAAAACTTTAAACCTAAAATCTTTATTCAAAAAACTCCAATAGCAACCCAAACCTGTGGAATCCTGGATTTTCTTTAATTTTTAGAATTTTCTTTCATTTAATTTTAGCTTTTCAAAATCTGTGGAATCCTAGAATTTTTTATTTAGAATTTTTTATAACCCCTCCAAATTTACTTTGATAAGCTAAAATATCAAAATCAGCAAAAATAATTTCTCACAAACCACCCACTACGTAGACGTAGTGGGCTAGCGAAACCTAAAAAGAAAAAGAAAAAGAAAAAGGGTCATGACCCAAAAGAAAACGAAGACTATGAATGAAGGTAAGGATGACACTACCCATGCAAACAACGAAATTTATTTTTCCATATTCTTCATTGTATGTTTGACGAAATGTAGAGCGAAAAAGAGAGGCGAGACACCGTTGTTTTTTCTTTGTATTTCTTTTTGTAGAGCTTTTTTTTTTAAAACAATGCTTGGATTTTCTTTTCTTTTTTCTTTTTTTCGTTAATTTCTTTGTATATTCCTTCCTGAAATGAACATTATGTGTTGTTTTTTTATTTTAGTAATTTTTCATATTGAAAGTGGTATGAGAAAGATGGATCACTGCGCTTGAAAACAATATTGTTGAAATAATTAGAAACATAAAATAATGTATTCCCTATTTCTTGTAATTCTTGCTCTTGGAAACGCCAATTCGTCATCTGTATTTGCATGAGAAATTTTTGGGTGCCGAGTGGGTATTGCCCACGTGGTACCCACTCGGCAATTCAAGCCGTTCATAACGCCATCCAACGGTCCGGATTTTAGAGAGAGAAAAGGAAGAGAGAGAGTGTTTGGGTGAGAGGAGAGAGAGGGAATCAATCCGGGTCATCCAAAACACATTTGGACAGCTTGGATCACACTTGGGTACCAAGTGGCAATACCCATTCGGCACCCAAATTTTTTTCGTATTTGCATAGATCAATCAGTAATAATTTTAAGCATGGCATATGTACTGAGGTTAGTGATACTACCATCATTAAGACAAGCATATGACATGATAAGCCATGCTTCATACGCTTGTCTTAATGATGGCGGTTTCAAGAATAGCTCCATAACTAAAAATGAATCAATTAATCTGATATGTCACGTTGTGGTGAATTGATTTCCTCATAAGATAGCAAAATAATTTGTAGCTTATATTAAATATGAAGTAAATTCATATCGATATAAGTTAGCATATGACTTGCCTCAAGTAACGGAAAAAATACCTAATTACGTGTACAAACCTTTTAGCGGTGTGTGCTTGGATTGCATTGCACGAGGTTTTTGCTAGTACTATATAGTATTGCAGAACGATTTTTCGAGGGAAGAGCCGGAAGAGTGACAAGTATCTCATACTCATTCGTCAATTAATAACATTTAAATAAGAAGTCATACCATGTGCATATATAAAACCCTTTGACCGAACTTATTCCGTAAATAATTAGATTTCAAATCCCACCAATTTGATACTATTCCGTTGATGATACAGCTGACTGATTCCTTGATTTCCCAAATACATTGATTCTTTTGGCAAATACTGTATGAGATTCTCTCTCTCATTTATATATAATTTCATGATTTTTTTACTATGTATATTAAGCAATAAAAATTATAGAAAAGTGCTGTAAGAATCTATCTATACTATATGGTTATTCTCACTAATGTTGTTCTTCAACTTTAAATGACGGACTTTTCTACAATGCTCCCAAGTGGTATGGGAGCATGATGCTCTCATTGAATATGGATCCTTAAATTGAAAAATATTTAAATCATAGTTGTTAGATCAAAACCACCAACAAAAAGTACTAAGGTGGATTTGCTAAAAACAAGATGATTTTACTATTTCCCTACCAAAAATTGCAATAGTACTTATACCTCCTCACAAATTTATCGATTTCGCCACATAATATGCAGAGCGACCGTAAAAACTCCATTAGCTATGTAATGCCAAAGGCCTTTGTCGGGTACTCCTTGGTTGCTGATCGGAATGGACAAGATAGATTCAGCATCTGCTGCTACAAATGTCTGCCTCACCATATCTGCCTTCCGGGAAAGAGTGCTCCCATCAATGAGCTCGGACAATTGTTTCTATCCTAAAACAATTTCCGCCAAAAAGTGGTGTGGGTTTTTAAATTCCCAAAAGCCAAAACCTAAAGCTATTCCCGCCAAAAAGTGGTAACATGTTACTTGATGAACTGGTCTTTGTAAGTGTGGTCATACGATGTAGTAAGTGTAGTCATATAACATGGTCGTTGTAAGTGTTGCCAAATTCAAGTTATCCGCACAACTCGGGACCCAACGGAGTCAACTCAGAGAGGGCAGGCCCCGTTAGCTGGGATTATTAAAATCAACGTGGATGGCACCTTAAACAAGCATAATGGGTGTGGAGGCATAGGAGTTGTTGCCCGAAATTCTAAAGGGATGTGTACCCCAAGTTCGAAAACTCAATTTTTGTAATGAATTCGCGTCCCCTAATTAAATTAGAGGGATGTGTACCCCAAGTTCCAAATAGTTTTAAGAGGTGCCCCCGGATTCCAGAAAACTTCCAATTTACCCCCTGGGGACAAAGTCCACTGTCCATATAGCGGAAAGTCCAATTAAAGTCCGGAGCTCCGACATGTATTTTCTCTTTTTAATTATAGGCGTCGACCGTGACTTGTCTAGTTTGGTTTGGGTTCGGGCTCAAAAATCCGAAGTCTTTCTTCCATAGAAGTTTCGGCTTCGGCCTTGAAACTTGGGTTGGACTTGGAAAAGTCATTGGGCTAGGCCTACCTGAATTTGGGTTGATCATAATCTGGTTGAGTTGCAACCAGAATTAATAACACCTTCAGTTGTCCTTCCAGCAACTACCAGATTTAATTTCCGCCAATTTATTCATCTTTTCTGCGCTGGAATCCTCAACCTATGGAGAACGGTCGACTATGAGACTCAAAGCATTTTTTGTGAAATTCCTCAACCTATGGAACGATATTACTAAGAAAAGCATAAATAAAAAATATCTTATTTATGGAGGTAATGGAGGAAACAAAAACGATTTTGGGGCCGAATTAAATTGCGCAAAGCTTTATATGAACTGACCCCAAAAGAGTAGGTAGCACCTGCGAAGTATTATGTATTTTAAATGGACAAAATGACTTCATTAACAGCAGAAGAATACATTTACCTGATATTGAAAGCTGAGGATAATCATCTATGAGTTGTCACAAACTTAAATGGAGATTAGTCTTACAACTGAAATGATCTGAGATGGAAAAAAAAAAACAAAAGAGAAAAGATCTCCTATCATTCACCATGAGAAGGTGGAATCAGAACACAACAAAGAACTCAACCATAAACAGATCTGAATGGAGCATTCGCAAGCCACAGACTAGATAATTTGATCTGCAGTAACAAAAATTACTTCGATTTCGCAGGTTTTTTCATCCAAACTCCCTGTTTGTCACGGGAAAAGTGTGAGCTTTGGGCATCTTACTTTCTCCAAGTAAATCAACTTGGGAAATATCTCCAACAATTCCCTCCAATCCATCTCTAAATTGTTCAAGAACTTGAGGCGCAAAATCTCAACTGTCCACTTCTTCTTTGCTTGAACGCCGTATTGACCATATTGACCCAAATCACGTAGTGTCCCTCCCCGTAAATAAAGCTTCTTTAGTTTGTTCAGTTTGTCATCCATTAGCCAATTGGGTGTTTCTACATGAGGGAAACACTAAAAATCCAGTTTCTCCAGTTGTGTTGGAAGTTCTGGACTTGCATCTGTGTTTGTCTCAGATGTAGTAGTTTTTCTAAAACAATTGGTTGGTACATTCCAGTGTAATCCAATTGCATCGTTTAGTGGAGGGTGGTGTCGCCATTGAATCTGCTTCATGATCAGCAATGTCGCTTTCTCTGATGTTAGCCCCATTTGCTGGATTCTGCGTATCCGCACCACCAGAATACTGTTGTTCGGCAGATTGTACAGATTGTGTTACTTCACTGATGTTTTGCGCCATAGGATTGTTTTCTGATTTCCCCTGTGAATCTCCACCCCATTCTATTGTTAGTGTGAGAAGCTTCTTGAATCGGTTGAGCTTTCTTAGCTCAGAATCTTTAGGGAAGTCTTTCCCGCCAGTGAAAATTCTCAATTTCCTCAACTTTGGCAAGTCTGCCAAATCTTCAAGGGTGCAAGTGTCTTTTTCTTTCCCCTCCAAATTCCCAACAAAAAACCCCTTAAGAACTTCAAGTTCTAAGAGAGTGGAAATTTCCTTGGGCATGTTAACAAACAAGTAGCTCTCTGACATGTCCAAGCATGTCAAACTCCTAAGCAAACCAATCTTTCTAGGATTTTTTTCAAGATTGGGACATGCTCTGATATCCAATATGATGAGATTCGTGAGGTTTGAAATGGAATTCGGAAGATCCATAATTTGGGAAATCCCTTGGAGGCTTAGAAACTTGAGATGCTTCATGTTTTTCAAGCCTTCTAAGAATTTGGTGTCCTCAACTTCAATATGGTGCCTTTGGGAGGTCTGCCACCTTCCCAAACAAAGAAGGTTGATATTCTTCATCAACGAAAACAGTTCGGGCTTTTCAAAATCGAGAATAGCCTGATCAATGTCGAATAACATGTGAACATTCTTAATACCCTCTCCCTTCAGCTTTTCTCCCGCTAATAAGCATGCACGGCAAGAGGATGAGAAGTTACCAGTAGGTTTACCATCGGCATCAAAATCAAACAATTTGGCCCTTCTAACAAGTGCAATTAGGGCAGCACGAACAAAAGGATTCACTCGGCATTTGTTAACCAAGCAATCCAAAGTGCACTTTTTGAAAAAGGGCTCAATGAAGCCCTTTGCATACCAGAATGTATGATGATAATTTATTATTGTAGTCTACTAATTAGAGCTTGGTTCGCTTGTGAGCTAGGTTTATTTTGGACTAGTTCTGGGGTTATGGATCTTGTTTCTGATTTTGGCCACTCCCCTTCTTTGGGCTTCAGTGAGTTTATTTTGGTGAAGTCTGCATTTTCAGCGAGATTTTTGTGAGTGTACTATTGAAGCTTGGTCGTCAAAAGGGTAGAAGTATTTTAGATGAAGTTTTAAGTTTGAGATAACTAGTGCTACTTTGGATTTAATATCATGTGATAAGGAAAGATTCATTACTTTGGATAGTACACTCTAGTTGATAAAGATAGACAGATCGAAATATAAGCAATGTATGTATGTGAAGTCTTTTGGATTATTGACCTCGAGCCTTGCTCTAAACCCAATGATTGATAAGCATAGACTGTTAGGTGATTAGTTGTATGTTTTCTTTTAGCAATTTCTTTTAGATTACTGATTAAGCGTCGAAATTGAACAGTCCTACTTTAGCGGTTCTTAGAATTAGGAGGTATTCTGGTTCATTGTGAAATATTCAGATTTGAATTTCATCAAATGATTGGAGACTATAACATAAGTGATAGCTTGTTGAAAGTAAGGATAAGCAATGGGTACGGAAGATATATTGGGATTTATATGTATTAGAGAAGTGATACCATTGGTCTATGCCGAACCATTTTGCACTGGTGTTCTTCAACAGAATAGATTAGACTTACTTCAATGCAGTTTTGGATATAGAATGAGGAGCTTCTAAAGACATGATAATTGAATAGTGAGAGCGAGCGACTTTAGAACTTATAGGTAATTGACTTATTCAAGTTTACGGAGATATTTGTTTGAGATTCAATAGTGACCATATAGATTTTCAAGAAATCGATTTGAGTGTTTTGGAGTTGTTTGTGGATATAGAAATTTTTCTAATGATTTTACGATTTATGTTTGAGATTTATATTTTGATTTTCGAACTAACTACACAAAAAAAAAAAAAAATTTATTTTGTAGAGTTTGCAATGGAAGGTATTTGTTTCTTCTTAACTACTCAATTTATTTACTACACACTACTCTATAATTTTGGTACGGAAAATTTTATTTTGTAGGGATTACTATAATGTTTTTATGTTTTTCGATATAAAACAAGGTTTTTTTTTTTTTTAGCCTTTCAAGTTTCAAGTATGAACCATTTTGGGGAGAGAATGATGTGACACCCAAACTAACTCCATTGAAAGCAATAATCTTGGTTTTTATCCTGGATCACATTGTGGGAAGTAATATATATTTCTTTAAAAAAAAAAAATCTTTAGATTTATTTCTGTTATGAATCTTATTTGGAGATCAACAATTATTGGTTTCCAAGAGCTAAAATAAGTGGTATATGGTAATTTTTGGTCACATGCTTTTGCACCGTAAATTGGGTTGGTTTTGGAGTACTTCAAACACTGTGGCAACTTGTAATTATTATGTTGTCCTCATTTTATTCAAGTGGTTAATTCTTGATTTGATTGATAAGGTTGGTTGGTTCACTTCTACAGTTTTGGCTGAGTGTGTTTTGGGTAATGCGGCAAATCGGCGATATGTATGTGCACTCATATTAGAAGAGATGTTTTTTTTTCTCTCAAAAGTTGTAGGATTGAGATCGAAGTTTAAATAGGAGATATGCTATTTCTTGAGGTTTGCAAGGGTGTCTAGTTTGGCAAAAGGAAAAAGTAATTGAGTCCTCTCTATATTACGTTGTTTGACGTTTTTGGCTAAGATTGGTAAAGTGGCATATTTGGCACGGCTGCCTAGTTTAGCTAGAATTCGCGATGATTTCCACGTATCTACAATTGTAAAGGAAATATGGGTATGGTTCGTCCCACGTGATTTTGATAACCAGTTGTTTCATATTGATACATGATGACTTAATCTAAATGACGAAAAATCGATTGGGATTCTGGATACAAAGGGAGAGCAGAAAAGGTTAAAATGATTTGATTGGTTGAAGGATTGGGTAGCAATTAATATCTGGTCAAAGAAGTTATTTGTGGCGTGAGGAGGAGATGCAACAGATATACCCACATTTGTCTGCTTGAGGTTAGTATACAATTTCGAGGACGAAATTTATTTTAAGGGGGGAAGGTTGTGACGCCCTGCATTTTCTTTTCCTAATAATTAATTTTCGCATTAAAATTTAGCTTTCATGATCGGCCTAGTAAAATTATTTTGGCAGGCACCAAAAGTAAAATTGGTGCTACCTTAATTTTAGTGTGTATAAGCCAACATTTTGTGTAATATTATAGAATTAGGTCAATAAGTTTTAAAATCTGTCGGTGTATATTACATATTCACGTTAATTAATCTAATTAGTCAGTTAGCTATAATTTAGGGATATTTTGTTAGTGGGTAGTTACGTTGACTTGAACTTAAAAGATATTCCTTAGTGATTAGGGTTATATTATGAGAAGTGAGAACCATTGAAAGAGAGCAGACGCCGAGTTCCTGAAGTGCTCTCCTTTGGGATTTCTTTTGAGGTATTATTTACTCCTTCTGCCTCTTTCGTTAATCGATCCTTCATTTTACAACTTATCGGATCTTGGTCCTTGGTATGGGCAGTAGGTATGAATTAATTAATTAGGTGGTATATTTTCGTGTAGTGGTGTTGAGAGCGGGAGAGAGAGAGAGCACGGAGGGATTTTGTTTTGTTTGGGTGGTGATTTGTGCATGACGTGAGGTGGGATTGAGGAATAAGTTTTGGAATTTGTGTGTGGAGTTGATACAGTAGCTTCTCTCCTAAGGATTTGATTTTTTGTCTTTTGGTTTTGAGGCTAGCAATACAATTTGGTTGCTATTGGAATAATAGGGGCACAAGGTGACATGCAAATTATGGGATTGGGTACTACTACAGCATCATTGGTGGAATTGTTTTGCTGGATACACTTGCTTAAGCCAACGTGGAATTAGACAGTGGGTTAGGATATATTAATAGCTAATAGTAGCCCTAGTATTGGTAGTCAGTGTTATAGTATTTGTACTAGGTAGTTAATTCTCATGATTCTTTTGTCCAGGTAAACCTCTTTTGCGTCTTCGAGTTCATTACTTTCGGACCCAGGTGAGTGGTTAAGCATATTATGTATTTTCGAACTCCCCGTGTCTCATAAATTATTCTTTGGAAAAATTATCATTTGATTATTGAAAACGCGAATTGTTTATATTTCATCATTTTTTTTTTGGGTAAATATATTTCATCATTTAAATTAGCATGCGATAAAAAGATATTCTTATTCATCCTAGTTGGGTTGTCTCCTTCTTGTTGTGATGCCATTCTATGTGCTCCCTTTTGTTGTATCTGTTTTATCCGGTTTAATGAAATTCATTTTTTTCGCCTTGCAAAAAAAAAAAGATATTCTTATTGGTGAGAACTTGGTGGATATTGTTGGGAACTTTTATTATTGAAAGTCCAGGGAAATTAATCCTCTGTGTGCGGGTGACTCTGGCCATTAGGGAAGAGACCGTGTTCTGGCCGGTGACCCTAATGCTCAACGGCTGACTTTCGCCGGATCGTTCTTAGGGAAAAGTTCCACGGGCTGCTTACTCGTGGTGACTCTAAGTTTCGATATTGGATCCAATTTTTGAGAGATTTGTTCACTGGCACTTGGTACTATTTGGTATTGGTTGTGGTTCCCCATTGTTGTTGGATATCGTATTGTGATCACCATTCAGACTGGTTTTTGGTAAAAGGATTTATTGGTATAACTTGTTGTTTTGATGCACACCTCGTATGCCAAATTATGTTTAAATGGTAATCTATTTTCGTCTCAGCTTTAGAACTTTATGTACTATATGTGCTTTGCCATTCACTGAGCTTGTCAGCTGACGGATTTAATCCAACATCATTTTCAGGCAAATAAAGTCGATAGGTGAGGACTCTTGGCGGCGTCTTGGGGATTTATTGTGTCAACCTCCATAGGATGTTGCATTCTTGTTTTGTAATTTTATTAACGCTTCTGCATTTTGCTAAACCTTTTGATAGAAATCGAAAATCCTTTTTCTATTGGTGATTTATTCTTATCATTATGGTTTATGGGATGGTTGTGCCCTATCGATATGATTTGGGACCTATTTGGCCTTGGTTGGTTTGAAAAAAAAAAATGGATAACTTGATGTCCGATGACTTTATTTTATTTTAGGCTGCGTGTTTCACGAGTTGAGGCCTCGTGGTTCACGGCCGGTCATATTCCACTTTGGGGCGTGACATTTGTTGCTTTAGTTTCATGACTTTCTTCTTCAATTCAATGAGATCTTCTTGAAGATATGTTTCAATGGGACCCTCTTCGGGTCTATCACTGCCCTGCTTGACCAAATCATCAAGGCTTCTGAATGTTTTGGAGACATCTTAGATTTGTTTGCTAACGCCAGTGCCATAGTCAGTAAGATCAGCGTAGGCCTTCTTCACATGGACAATGTCTTTACCAATTTTATCAAGTAACTGAAGAGTATGGTGACGGTCGTTGTCATTGCTTCCAGGAGGAGCCGGAGCAGTGGTGGTGATGGGGTTGTGGGGGTGGCGGTGGCGGCTGAAGCGGTATTGATAGGAATGCAACAGAGGCTACTTGTGGCCTTTTGAACTAAGCCAACTTGACCCACATCCTTTCATCTCTCTGAGCCTACCTCCTATCATCTCAACCAGTATTTTAACTAGCCCTAACCAACTACTGATGAATCAACCCTCAATCCTGTCGTCGAAATCTACTCCTCCCAAAACCAGTGACAATAAGAATGCCAAACCCAAATCCCCTAGCCACACCGATATTGTCCTAACAATAGTTTTCGATAGATTGCTCTCCCTTAAAAGAAAAGGAGATGAAATTGATCCCTCTGTGCATCCTTCAAAACGAGCCAATCCACTGTCATTGCAAAATGAATCTCTAGTGCCTTCCCATTAGCTCCCAGGAAATCAAGCCACGAGGAGAGTTTGCAAAAGAGGACGGCCCACTAAAGCTTCGAAAAACCTTTCCCTTTTGGGGGAAATTGTTGAATCCAGTTTGGTGGAGGTTTCCATTTCTCAAAGCCTAGTGGAGAGTGGGGATGCTAGCATGGCGGAGGTCGGAGACAAGGATCGGGCTCTGGTGGCTGTCCCAAAATAGCCACAATTTCAATGGTAATGCTCAGCTGGAATGTTAGGGGATGGGATGACCTCTAACATTCCAGATCTTAAAAGGGTTGTGCACAACCCATCGTCCCCTAATGGCTTTCCTCATGGAGACTAAAAATAAGAGGGAAACACTAAAGAGTTTTAGGAGAAGGCTCTACTTCTCTGGGTACTGCTATGTTGATCTTGTTGGCCTTTCGGGGGGGGCCTTGCTTTATGGTGGAAAGATAATGTTGACATTGAAGTTTATTTTAAATCCAAAAATTTGTTGAGATGCATTGTTTCTTGGCCGTCTAATCTAGTAGGTGGCTTGCAACTTTCATTTACGCTCCTCCTCCTTGGAATCAAAGGGCTATTTTCTGGGATACTATGAGGAAAATCCATGAGGAGAACAAGTATCCATGGATTTGTGTGGGGGATTTCAATGAGGTGGGCTCTATTTGGGAAAAACAAGGTGGTAATGAGTGCAATCGGGCTAGAATTGAACAGTTTCAGCAAATGTTGTCGGATTGTGATTTTATGGACCTTGAGTTTAAAGGCCAGGCGTATACTTGGTCCAATAATCAAGCGGGTGCAAACAACATCAGGGAACGCCTTGATAGGGCAGTAGCAACTGTGAAATGGAGGAACATATTCCCGTATTCCCAAGTTTTTCACGATTTGCTGTTAGGATCAGATCATGCACCTCTCATTGTCAAAGTCTGCATTCCTCCCAAGAAAGTTCCTTATCAATTCAAATCTGAATCGATGTGGTGCACTAGTGTCGAATGTGGGGAAATCATTTCTAACGCCTGGAATTCGGAACAAGGGGGATCCAACCAAGCTTTTTTCAATCGAAAGCTCAAGAAATGCAAGGAGGCCTTACAAGTCTGGAGCAAGAAGATCTTTGGGAATAATTTGGAGGGAGTGGCAGACCTCAAAGCACAGCTGGGTGCTATTCAAGAGCAATCGTACTCGGTTGTTAATTTTAGTAAAGAGAAACTCATTAAAGAAGAATTGGAAATCACCCTTTTGAGAGAAGAAATGTACCAACATCAAAGATCTAGGCTGAACTGGATTCGTTATGGGGACAAAAATACCTCCTTTTTTCACGCAACAGTTACCCAACGAAGACAAAGGAAACCAATTGTCTAAGATCAAGGATAGTAATGGAAATTGGCTTGATGAGGACAAAGCGATCAACGACCTGCAAACCTATTTCTTTAGTTTGTTCAAGTCAAATGGTCCTAGAGATTTTGAACCTATCCTCCAGAAGGTGGAGAGATGCATCACTGATGAGATGAACGTGAAGTTAACAAGGACGGTGTCGGATGTGGAAATCAAAGAAGCGGTATTCCAACTCGGAGCGTTGAAAGCACCAGGACCTGATGGTTTTAATGGGCTTTTTTACCAACAATTTTGGGATGTTGTAGGTCCAGATGTGAGTGTGACAGTCAAGGGGTTTTTCAATGAAGGTGTCCTGTTAAAAAGCTTCAATTTCACCAATCTGGTCCTAATTCCTAAAGTCCAATTCGCTGAATCTCTTACTCAATTAAGGTCGATCAGTCTGTGCAACTTCTGTCTGAAAATCATAACAAAGGTTCTGGCAAACCGTCTCAAGAAATTTCTGAAAGCCATCATCTCACCAAATCAATCAGCTTTTGTTCCGGACAGGATGATCCAAGACAGTATTTTGATTGCTCATGAGGCTTTCCATTTCCTTACACGAAAGAAAAAAGGGAATGAAGGTTTTATGGCAATTAAACTGGATTTCAACAAAGCTTACAATAGGGTGGAGTGGGATTTCCTCAAGGCGCTAGTGATGAAGATGGGTTTTGCGAACAAGTGGGTGCACTGGATTATGGAAAGTGTTTCATCAATCGATTTTACTGTTTGTACAAATGGAGAAGCTCGGGCTAAGGTTTCCCCACAACGTGGCCTAAGACAGGGGGATCCCCTATCACCCTATCTCTTCCTCTTGGTGAAGGACGTGCTATCAAAGCTCATTCATATGGAAATCAATGAAGGTCGCTTGTCAAGTATGCGTTTCAATCGACACTATCCTATATTATCGCATATTTTCTTTGCGGACGATGCCATTTTATTCTTGAAAGCTGAGTTAAAAGATTGCAGAGTGATTCTTGATGTTTTGAATAGATACGGGACAGGCTCTGGGCAGTCGATTAATTATGACAAATCTAGTGTTTTTTTCTCTGATAATTTAAACGAGATGGATAAGAAATTGTTATGCGATTTCCTGAATATCAATCGTATGAAGGGAGATTCTAAATACCTTGGACTGCCTTCATTTTGGGGTAAATCAAAGGCAAAAGCTTACACTTTTTTGGTGGAGAAAACGATGAACAAAATGCAAGGTTGGAAGAATAATCTGGCCTCTTTAGGTGGGAAAGAGATCCTTATTAAGTTAGTAGTCCAAGGAATCCCAACATTTGCTATGGCGTGTTTTCTTTTGCCAAAGAACATGTGTGATAAACTAGATGCTCTTACGTGTAATTTCTGGTGGAAGGGAAATCCGAATGACAAAGGTATATGCTGGGCTTCGTGGGAAAGTCTTGGTAAGGCTAAGGAGCAAGGCGAGATGGGATTTCAGAATCACAGAGCATTTAATGAAGCCATGCTTTCCCGCCAAGGATGGAGACTATTGATGAATAAAGAAGCTTATTGGGCCAGATTTTTCAAAGGGATCTATTTTCCCAATACTAGCTTTCTCAAAGCCTCTAGAGGTGGGAGGGCCTCCTGGGCTTGG
Source organism: Vaccinium vitis-idaea (assembly GCA_963854785.1). NCBI lineage: Eukaryota > Viridiplantae > Streptophyta > Magnoliopsida > Ericales > Ericaceae > Vaccinium > Vaccinium vitis-idaea. The sequence continues at coordinate 28,262,008 of OY978221.1, read as the reverse complement.
TTGAGCCTTTTACATGGGAGGACCCTGCTCCTCAAAGGTCTGCGTTGGCAGGTTCAAGACGAGAAAAGCATCGACTTTTAGGAAGATGCTTGGATCCCCTCACTCCCAAATTTCAAAATCCCCATGGAGAAACCCCCAAATAGCGTTATCACGAAAGTTGCTGATGTCATAGACAATCAATCCAGCGAATGGGATGCGCAAAGATTTCCAAATGATCTACCACAAGAAGTGATTGAAGCAATTGTTGCCATTCCACTACCTTTGGTGAAGAGAACAGATCAATTGGTATGGCACCATAATCCAAATGGGAGCTATTCAGTCAAATCCGAATATCACATAGTGCACCAAATTCAGATGGAGAAGCAGAAGGAGAAGCCTGAATCGTCTTTCAAGCTCAAGAAGCAAGTTTGGAAAGTTTTGTGGAAAATGAAAGTTCCAAACAAGGTTAAAAATTTCTGGTGGAGGGTATGCAGGAACATTTTGGCTACTAAGGAGAATTTATTCAAGAGGAAGTGTGCATATGATAGTTTGTGCCCCATTTGAGAGAATGACACGGAATCGATTGAGCACTTGATTTTATGGTGTCCATGGGCACAATCAGTGTGGTTTGGCTGCAATATCAAACCTTTTGCTAGCATGGGGGGTAATGCGTCAATCACTAAGTGGGTTGCGGAGATGGTGGACCAGCTAACCACATCAGAAGCTTTGGGTTTTATGAGGAAAATGGCGAACATTGCGTGGCAAATTTGGAAGGCAAGAAACAATTTTGTTTTCAACAAGGTAAAGGTTAACCCATTGAACACCATGAGTCTCATTTTTCATTCCGAAAAGGAGTTTTCTCAGTCTCTAGAGATACCAAACGTCCTCGTGGACAACCCGCAAAGCCAGGAGGAGCAATCTTCTTGGAGGGCTTCGGACATGGGTAAGATTAAAGTTAATTGTGATGTTGCTCTACCAAAGTTGGGAAACAACAGCAAGATATCGGTGGTTCTACGTGATTGGAAGGGGAGAGTTATGGATGGTTTGGCAAAGACTGTTCATGCTGAGTCTAGCCTTGATGGAGAATTGCAAGCTATTCGCATGGCGTGCGTTATGGTTAATAGCCTGGATTTGAAGGAGGCTGTGATAGAATCAGATAACAAACAAGCCATTTCTCTAAGTGTATCTGAATTGGTTCCCCCTGGAAAGTCAGTGCGATGGTTCAGGATATACGCCGTCTCGCAAGCGAAGGAAAAACGGTTTTCAACTGGATTCGTCACTCAGCAAACAAATTTGCTCATGAAGTGGCCTCTTTAGCTTTGAAACAGAATTTACCTTGTAATTGGGTTGTTAATCTTCCCTCATCTCTTGTTTCGATTTTTGGACTGTGATTTCAATGCAAGCCTGTAAGGCATTTTTGACTGATCAAAAAAAAAAACTTCCATGTTCTGCTTGGAATTGGCAACATCAATGGGAATACTAGAACAAGATGATGCTGAATGGCCATCCGCTGATATGGTTAACAAAATTCAGAGGGTAATACTACCACAGAATAACCATCTACATGTAATTATATACATCACCATCATCAACCACATGTTAAGCTTAGACTGCAGTGGGAACAAAAAGAACACCTAAACAATACAATAGTTTTGTTTTATTATTTTGGTGTAAGTTCCACAGTCTTTACTCTTGCTGGATTGCGCTCTATACTTTCTATATATGGTGGATTCTATAGCCAAAGGGGCCTGGACATGAATTTAGTTAGTGCGGCCAATACATACGCAAGATAATTTTTCCATTTCGTTATCCTAAAAATAACTGGAATAAGAGGTTTATTATAAGATGGGTATACACTGATAAATACAAGTCTGCTTTATAAATGGTCCCAAAGACTTAGTATTATATTTTGAAAACAATGCATGATAACCTCATTATAATATTCTCGAAAGGAAGAGAATGCATGTGGGTTTTAGTTTTTACACATTTGGAAAAAGTTGGGAAACTTTACAGTTATCTTGTGGGGTCAAAATAGCAAAATTTGACCATAAACTACCACATATCCTAGTGAGAAATCAAATTGAATTGGCTCAAGTCACCCCAATCGTACCTATCTGCCTCCGCCCATGTATAGAGCTGTCAAAAGTATCAGCTACATATAAATACATAGGAAACAATAATGCATGGGGCGGTACTTAATTCCAAGTGTCTCCAAAGCATAAGAAATACAGAAAATTTAAACAGGTAATTTCTGTATTTCTTATGTTTTGGTGACACTTGGAATTAAGTACTGATTAATTTCTTATGCTTTTCTGATTGACTTAAATGGTCACCAGGTGCTGGTACATCGGCTCGTCCTCGCACATTTAAACAGGTAATTTCTGTATTTTAACCTATGCTTTTCGGATTATGGTTAGCACTGCAAGATTATTTTTGTTCCTTTTTTCCCCTTTCACATGGCATCTGAAGGTGGAAATTCATCATAAAAAACTACCCACAATAATTAGGACTACAAACCCAAATAGTTTGTGGCAACTGCTGTATTTCTAATGCGGACATAGACAGGGATGTATTTTTTGTGAAATTTGCATCAGCAGAGTTTCCTTTTTCTTTTGAAACCAGCAGTCCCTTTGGGAGTGATTTGGATTTTTGCATTTTTTGCATCTAAATCGACACTCTTTTGTCTCATGGTTGTTTTTCTTGCAAATGCGGCAGGAAGAATTTGAGTTATCATATCTTTGCTGTGAATTTTGACCTCCTTCCTTTGCCTTTCCATCACCTTCATTCTGGTGTTGCCATTTTCCCTTATTTTGGGATGAGCCTCCTTTTTTACTTTGCTCTGAGTTCATCGCCTTGTTGTTGGAGAAGCTTAGTTTCGACTGAAATGCTTGCTCCACAGATTGGATTGGTGACCTGTTCATTCTTTGCTCATGAACTTGGAGGGAGCTCATTAGTTCGTGAAACGAATATGCTGAAAGATCTTTAGATTCTTCTATGGCTGTAACCACGTGGTCGAATTTTGGAGGAAGGCTCCGGAGAACCTTTTGCACTATCTTCTTGTCTTCAATAGTATCTCCATAGCTCTGAATCTGATTTACATTTTCAGCAACTTTGGAGAGGAATCCTTGAAAGTTTTCACTTTCTTTCATAGCCGTGTTATAAAATTCCCTCCAAAGAGATTGTAGCTTTATGGAGATAAATTTATCAGTTCCTTGAAATTCATTCCAGAAATTGAGTTTTGTTGTGACATGAAAATATTTTCCATAGAATACTTTCTGTTGTTTGGTTGACATGAAAAATCACTTATTAACAAACTAACCGAGATTCATTTTTTATAGAAATGGAAAAAAGAACCCATCTTATCATCTATCATAAGCGATAAAAAGTACTCAAAAATACCCTTGTATATAAAATTATAACCATACCGTAGTACGTGACCCACGAGGGTACTCTAAGGCACTCTAGTGTACCGAAGGGCTGGATCGAGATGCTCTAAACGAGAATGGGCAACACAACCCACTGGATTGGACAACCTCAACAAACGGACAACAAGAACAATAAGACTGCCATCTTCCCAAAACTTCTGCACATATGCCATGTAATAAAAACTAAAAGGTTGTTGGTACAATTATGACAAAATCTAACATCTTTCCTCTATACCTACGAGAACAAAAGGCAGACGAAGGGGAAAAAAATGAAAGAGGGGAGGAAATATTTAGAGGAATTTGAAAGAATTTGGAGTCTTGGACCCTCAGTATAGACTAGAAACTGTCCGTGATACTCCAGATCTATAATTTGACATATTTTTCACTACCCAATAACTGAAACAATGTTAAGTTGAATGAAACAGGAGCGTCCACGGACAATCAACCTTTCCCTCACCCATAATGCATACATCATAACAGACCAGACCATGATCTAACAAGTTTGGAGCCAAGAAGGGAAAGGAAGAAAAAAAAAACATAAAACAAAGAAAATTGGTTCATCCCACTTTATAGAAATGAAAACGAAAGAAAACCCTTGTTACCTTTGCGGATGTCAAATTTCATGAACTTGTGCTTACGACACAAGGTGTGAGAAAGAACCAAGAATGAGGATGGCAAATCCATCAACACGAATGTGTTAAAATTGCCATGGAAGTAAAAGCAATTAAGCAAGAGTCTATTTAGCAAATCTCTGTAGCTTAGGTTCATAAAACCAAACAAGAAACTTGTTCTATCAAAGTTCCAAGCCGATTCAATTACAAGACCCAATCACATAATTTCTCTGAAGGGAAAAAAAATAATGATTTATGCCCCAAATCACACAAGTTCAAGGTCAAATCAACAAACTAACTTCAATTTGAAGATTGCAAAGTGTAGATCGGAAGCAAAATTCACTTTTTAGGCTAACAATTTGTTCAGAAATTGCAAAACAAGAGTAAGGGTGAGAAGAGAGGAGGATGATAGATAACAATGAGACAGACTGTTTGTTGTTGACTTTCATTGTCTGTTTTGGTGGCAGCATTGGTCTAGGGTTTTTTTAGTCTAGTGTTTGCATCACTTATAATTACCATGGTTCTAGATTTATCGACTTAATCATTATAACCTCAACATGTATAATTAGTCCAGTGACTTAGCGATCACAGATTTGGCTACCGGCAACGTCAAACCTGGGGGCGTTTTGGAAATTGGAGTTTGGAATGAGGGCAAATGCCAGAGAGATGAGGGGGAGAAAATGGTTAATTTAAGAAAAAAACAGTCTTGGAGAGTGGAGGAAACTGGTTAGCCAGCCCTAGTGGCTATACACAGGGAGGGGTAAAGAGGCAATAATTTCCACTTAAATTTTGCATATTTGATACTTGAGATCCCAAGCAATGTGATTCCCAGTTCATCTTTAAGCCGTCGATAATAATTTGACGCAGACACTTGAAACCCTAGGTAAAATTCATTAAGTAAGGTCCCATTGCAGAGATTGATTGCTTTTGAGTAATATTTTTTTCCTCCTGTCTCTGAGTTCCACTAAAGTGATCCAATCATACAGCCTTTAGTGCTGCTGAGTATGTATAATTGTATAAAGCAGAAACTAAAGGAAGGAAGATTCCCATTATAGAACTTAATTGGACAATCATTTTCCTGCAATTTTCTAAGCAAACAAACAGACACAGTAAATGGAAGTTATGAAGAGAGAGAGAGAGAGAGAGAACCTGAGGCAGCTGTAGGCTCCGCCGCTGCTAAGGAAATACTGTGGAGACTTTATATCCATCTCAAAACCAATTGGCAATGAGTGGAGAGGTCCCAACATATATTAAGTGATCACCAATTCCACTCCTAAGCAATATGGGGCAATATTTCTTAACAAATACCAGATGGTGGTGGTGAAGGTGGGTTCGCCGACATGGTCTCAGAGTGAAGAACAGAAGGATTATATCAAGAAAATAGACGATGATATGTACATTTTGAAATACCTCATTTTAGAGAGAACAAATGTACATATCATCCATTCCACTACACCGTCCAGAGCATAAAAAATAGTAATGCACTCTTTTTAACATCAAGAAAGATAAAAGGGATGTTTGGGAAAGTGTAGGAGTAATCATTATGCATTGGGAAAATTTTAAAATAGCCCCAAAACTTTGACAAGCTCCCAAACTTTAAAAATTTTCAATTTTGCATCTAAACTTTTCTTCGATTAATCAAATAAACCCCTACTATCACTATCTATCAAATTACTAACGGAAATCACTGACTTGGATGTTTGACTCCGTTAAATATGCTTGTGTAGAACCTAAACCCACTTAAAATGTGACACTCGTACCTCAACTCCCCTTCTCTCTCAACAATAAATAGAGTATTCCATTGCATACAAAAAACAAGAAAAATCAGTAAAGCCATGCACTGATGATACAAGCGATTCTAATTCTTAAAAACTCCAATTTAAATTGTATTTCAAATTACAAAAATAAGGGTTCCATTTACAAAAACATTTTCAGCGGTATTAACCATTCCACACACCATTCGAAATGACTTTCACAAAAGGGATATTTCAATGGAATTTTTTGTCACTTTTTCAAATCTTAATACCCTGAATCTAACACCCCAACCCAAAGCTATAAAACTCAAATTTATTCTTAAGCAGGTGGGTAGTGAATTTTATTTAGCTTCGAACTTGTGAATCTTACTAGATTTCAAAACACAACAATTACCTAGTGAGTTCGTTAGCTTCAAGCCCGTGAATTTCACTGGATTTTGATACACATCGATCACCTAGTGAATTTCACTAACTTTGAGCTCGTAAATTTCATTAGTTTTGAGATTGTGAATTTCACTGGGTTTCAATAGTAATTTTTACTTAATATAATTTTACAATGTACTCCCCTCCCACCTCTGCCCACTACTTCTGGCCAGCCACCCCCTCTAACACAACCACAAAAGTTAGTGAAATTTGCTAATTTTGATATTTCTATAATTTCATGAAATTTAATCTTCTCCCACCTTTGCCCACCACTTCTAGTCAGCAATAGCAAAAGTTAGTAAAAGTTACTATTTTTGTAATTTCACTTATTTCACAAAATTCACTCCCTTCCTACCTCCACTCACCACTTCCGACCGGAGGCCACTAAAGTTAGTGAAATTCACTAATTTTCAAATTTCACTAAATTTGCTACCCTCTCACCTTCGTCCGCCACTTCCTGCCAACAACCACTAAGGCTAGTGAAATTCACTAACTTTGAAAATCTTTAATTTTGCTCTAAGGATTTAAAGTTTTAATTTTATTCTAAATATTTAAATAATTTATTAGTTTTGTTCTAAAGATTTAAATTCACTAATTTTGAAAATATTTAATTTTGTTCAGCTCGTGAATTTCATTAGCTTTAAGCTCATGAATTTCATTAGCTCGTGAATTTCACTAGATTTTAAAACACAACAACGAGCACATGAATTTCATTGGCAATTTTATTAGCTTTGAGTTTGTGAACTTCACTGGATTTCAAACAACAACCATCTCCTGAATTTCAAAACATTGCATCCACCTAGTGTATTTCATTGGTTTCGAGATTGTGAATTTCACTGGATTTCAAAACACAACAATTACCTAGTGAATTTATTAGCTTCGATCTCATGAATTCCCTTCCTTCCTTCATTAGTAGGAAAAAAAAAAAAAAAAAGGACAATTTCTCTACCGTCCATGTTAGACAATGAGTGGATTGCAGTATACAATTAGAGCACGTGGGGCTTACCTCGGCTCTACTTAATTACAATCATTCCCTTTTTATGTTTTAGTGTGTAAATCATTCATGTAAAGGATCTTTTTTTTTTTTTCTCAATCTTTTTCGGTGCATTTTGATTCATATTTTTTTAGTTTTATAATTCATCTTTTGAAGACGAAAGAAAAATCACAAAAATTTGAAGCAACTTGAAAATTATTGTTTCGGTAAAACAAATGAAAAAAATAGTAGTAATTCAGTAAATGTTAGGCCGAACCAAAAAGAAGATTTGGAACCATAGAGATCCTTTGTCCAGACACCATGGGACGAGAGCTGTCAAGCGCCCCTCCCCTAACACCCCCCTCACACCGGCCCCAGCCCCCTTTCCCCTAATACCCTCCCCCCTTTTCGGCCAAACTCCCTTTCTTTTTTCTTTTTTCTTTTTTCTTTTTTCTTTTTTCTTTTTTCTTTTTTCTTTTTTCTTTTTATCTTTTTATCTTTTATCTTTTTTATTTTTTTCTTTTAACTTTATTTATTTAATTACTTATTTAATTTAGTTTACTCAAATTATATTTGCAAGTAAATTATTTTTTTACATTGACATTTAAATTTGACTTTATATTTTAATTAGTTAATTAATTTGTCTTAACAATGAATAATAATAATAAAAACTTCTAAAAGTGAATAATATTACAATAATGTTTAAAAGTTAATAAATACTCCCTCCGTCCAAATTTAAATGTCCTCTACGGGAAATCGAGTTTTTTAAGAAGTTCAAAGTTTTGCTCTAAATTTCCAAAAGTAACCTTAAAAACTGTGAGTCAATTGAATGTATTTAAATTGTTTATATCCTTCAATATGGATTTCGAAAAATATGTCATATGGATCTTGTTTAACAGATTTCAATTAATTCTATTATACAAAATTTTCAAAATCATGAAAAAATATTATATGTTGAAAGATATTGTCAATTTAAGAATGATATGAATATCAAAACCTGTCAAATCAATGAGTACTTTTTAGGGGTAGAATTGAAAGTTTGGTATGTTTTGATGGTCATTTATAGAAAGTGGACACTTATTTTGGGACATCCCAAAATAGAAAGGTGGAGATTTAACATGAGACTGAGGGAGTATTACAATCACGTTTAAAAGTGAATAAATATTATAATTGACAATGTTCAACCCTAATCAATATTGCCTTCAAATTGTGGTCTAAGCACGATGCCCAGTATGTCGAACCGCAAATCAACACGTATGTTATAAGTAAAAGCACATCCTTTAGCGACATCTGACGCATTTTTCCACCACCATATTGGGATTGGTGGTACAGGGTGATGAGGGCGCAAAAAAAGTTGCACAAAGTGATTGTTAATACGGGCAATAGCTATTTCTTTGCGCTGTCGGACTGGAACTGGAGGGGATCTCAAGGGCAATTGAGTAAAACAACCTCCAACATTCTGGTCAAATGTATGTAGTACAATATTGTACCGTGATGCGATGACTACCCCCAAACTCATACAGTCCATCCAATTTGCCATATCAGTCGTAGGTAGGAAATAGCTCAGTGACTGTAGTACCTCATCTGCCATATTATGTTGTGGATAAACCGCATCGTAGAGATCTCTATTCTGATGAATTTCTTGAATAAGATCCTGTCGTACATGAGCCCAGCCCTCCTCAGTGTCATAGATTTGCGCGGCTATCGCCCTGAATTCACAATGACCATCAGCTTGACGTCTTTAGTGTGGGACATATACTACTAAAATTGCCAAGGTAAATGCTGAATGTACTGAGCCCTGTCCCACTCCCTCTCCGCCCTCTCCCTCCCTGCATTTTTTCCTTTCCCTTTCCCTCTTAGCGTAGATGAAGTAGATGCTTCTGTACAAGAAGGTATGCATCGTCCACTCTGCTCAGCTTTTCCCGCAGGTCAACCTCCATGTTCAATGTTGTACGATGGGCCTCGAACAGTGCTGTGAGATGGATATGCCATATCAACAAACATGCCTATCATATGCTTTCACATACATGGATCCATCCCCTGTAATATGTCAACCACATGAGATGTCCCGTCAGGTTGTTCTCCCTCGTCATTAAACCCGTCTGCGTGCAGAGAGAGCCTACTCCAAGGAACGTCGATACTGGATAGAAAAATTGGAATGCGCAGGGAACGGTAACATGCAAGATCGTGCAGACATGGCAATCCATGTGTTGTTTTGATCGAACAGCCGCAACAGCAGCCTAGGAGGGGGTAGGCGTCTGCGGCGGATTGTAGCTAAAATTCAATTAACTCCAGTGCATATAATGAAACACGACACCTTATTTCATCAAAAAAGTCATCACGTAATTGCGAGTGGCGTGGAATGTTGAGAGATTTCTCGAATGACTTCTTAATTTTCCCAAACTAATTTCTCAACATATTTTCTATGCGGTCAAAAGATGTTTGGAGCGATGACATGGTGGTATTCCCCAAATACTTCTTTAGCCTCGCATGTGCAGACTCGACCCTGTAATAGAATAATGCACTTTGTTTAAATAGGCAAGTTTAAATAGTGTAGTAGAATATAATGCAGAAAATTTAATTCATAAAGTTATAAAGTGACTATACCTTTGACTTGAATTGCTTCCGAGGTGCATACATGTATCTGTCCATGCTGAAATAAACCGATTTATGTACGGCCTTAACCATGTATCTGCAAGATAAGTTATGATTATGACATGCGGAAATTGGCTATACTCCTCGCACATGGCAGCCCACTTTTGCTGGTAAGACGAAGTGGTTGATGAATGAATAAGGGACTGCCATGAATGGTAAAAGTCTTGAAACTTAGTACCAAGCACAGTGCTGCAGTTCTTCATTACACACTGATTTATGTGTCAAATGCAAAAGATGTGACGTGCCGTGGGGAAACATGCTTCAATGGCTTTAATAAGTGTCAAATCCCGATCTGTAACAAATATCAATGGCAACAATGCCCCCTTTCCAACCATCCACTTCTTTAAGGTATTCAAGGCTCATATCAGTCGCTCTGCCCCCTCATTATTAAGATATATGAACATAAGTGAGTAACTTAGATTTGTGGATGTGATACCCACAACCTCCAATAGTGGTTTCCAATACTCATTCGTTTTGTATGTGGCATCAATTACCAACACTGACGAAAAGTTGACAGATAGCTCTAGACTTGTAGGATGAACCCAAACAATATCTGTGACTTCGTTGGTGTCTTGATTTGTAATAAAATCATGGAGGTGTCCTTTCTTAATTAATGGCTCTAAGACATATTGAGTTTCAGTTAGACCGCCCTGATTAGCTTCCTTGTTTATGAAAATAGCGTTGTAAATGCTTCTAATTCCTGTAGTGTTTGATGGGTCTTTTTGCTTCAAAATACTAAGAATTTCACGAGATGCGGTGTTGTTGGCCATCTCAACCACAAATTGTTTCTCCATTGATTTTAGCCTTGATGGGTACTCATGGCCCTCAATATTTTTTGCTTGTTCATGGTTATGAACTCCACAGGAAACCTTTAAACCCCACTTGGGACCGTCTGGAGGTATTGGTATACCTCGCAACTCAAATGGACAATCACATTTTTTAGTCTCAGTATTCCTATGCAAGATTTGCCTTTCAACCCCACGGTGCGGTTTGTACTTTCCTCCTCTCTCACAACCAATAATGCACTTCGGCAACTTGCCGCCTTTTAAATTAGCAGATTTATTAATAACCACCACAATACCATTCACCACAATACCATTTTGGAGAGACCAACTCTCCGCACCCAAGCTAACATATCTTCTCTACTTTCAAAAATCTATAAAAAAAATAATAATAATAATAAAAAAATAACAAATATGTATAAGTAAAACATTATCTAGACTTACCATATTTTATCTACTTTCAAAATAAATGACAAATATGCATAAGAACAACGGAAATAACTAACCTGATCAGTGCTAAATTCAGGTGTATAATTGCGACTGCTATAGGAGATGCTCTTCTCACTGGGAATATCATTCTCAAATGACCAACCATCTGAATAGTAGTAGCCATCCATAATGTTGTTCGATGAATTATGAAAAAAGAAAGAAAAATAGTGGGAGATGTTCTGTGAATGTATGAAGTAGTGGGAGAATGAAGAAACAAAAATTGAAAATTCACTTTGAAATTGATTTATTGAAAATTTTCGTACATGGACAGAGCTTCAATGTATTTGTTGGCACACATATCAATGGCAGGGGTTATCTTGCTGGCGCACATATCAACGGCACTATTTTCAATTCCTGCACCTTGTGATCAATGATACTCGTAGCACACATATCTTGCACCTTGTTATCTTGCTTTGCAATGTATTTGTTTCGGGTACATTTTAGACTGTCGAAACTGTCGATGTTGTCCGATCGGATCCCAGGATATGTCATTTTTCATGTAGTGGCGCGTATTTTACAATACGAGGTTGCCAATGTCTTTTCACGCATCTCGCTTCATCGGACTTAAACATAGTAGGCCTTTTTTATTAATCCGGAGCGGCGGGGCAAAATGGGGTTCAACAATAATTAAATAAAATAATTAATTAATTAATTAATTAATTTAAAAACTTAATTAAATAATTAAATGAGAAAAATAAAAAAGATAAATAAATAATTAATATAAAGAAATGAATTAAATAAAAGAAATGAAATTAAATAATTATATAAATAGGCAGGAATTAATAAAAGAGTTAACTAAATAATTAAATAAAATAAATGAATTAAATAAAGGAAATGAAATTAAATAATTATATAAATAGGCAGGAATTAATAAAAGAGTTAACTAAATAATTAAATAAAATAAATGAATTAAATAAAGGAAATGAAATTAAATAATTATATAAATAGGCAAGAATTAATAAAAGAGATAACTAAATAATTAAATAAAGGAAATGAAATTAAATAATTAAATAAAATTAATATAAAGAAATGAATTAAATAAAACAAATGAAATTAAATAAAACAAATGAAATTAAATAAATAAATAAAATTAATATAAAGAAATGAATTAAATAAAACAAATGAAATTAAATAATTAAATAAAATTAATAAAAAGAAATGAAATTAAATAATTAAATGAATTATATAAACAAATGAATTAATATAGTAAATAATATAAATAATTAAAAGAGGGGATAAAACGGTAATTGTGCAGGGAAAAGGGGGTGGGGCCGGGGGGGAATTTGTCAGGGGGTAGGGATGGCAATTCCGGCCAATCCGATCCGTCCCCGCCCCGTTCGGGTTGGAGTTTCGGGGATTTTTTCGGAGATCGGGTCGGATTTGGAGGAAAAAATAAAAATAAAATTGGGGATCGGGTTGGAGGCGGTTCTACATACCCCCGATCCGTTCCCCGACCCATTTTTTTATTACACATTTAATATGTTATTCACATTTAGACCTCTTGAATTATTGTTAATTGCTAGGGTTTCCTCAAAATATGTACTATTAGTTTATAATAAATACACTTCATTCTTCACATTCTTAAACATAATCAAACATAATTTAGTTGGTAATTCCAGCCTTCAAGGTTGGAATTCTTGACTGTTATGTAATTTTATTTGGTTGGTTGGAATTTTGGTGAAAAATTGCATATTGTTGCCATATTTTCATTATTTGGTGGTTTAGATATCAAATATGTCGGTAAAGTCTTTTTCTAGATTTTTTTTATTGGTTTGGTAACTTTCGGATCGGGGCGGGGATCCCCGATCCCCGTTAGGAGTGGGGATGGAGGGTGAAGATGATACCCCCGTTCGGGGATCGGGGCGGGGACGGATGTAGATATGAAGTTCGGGGATTGGAGGCAGGGATGGCCAAATCCGTCCTCGATCCTCCCCGTTGCCATCCCCCCGGGGGGGGGGGGGGGCGTGTATAAAATTTCCATGAGACTCAGTGGCGGCGGAGCCACTTGGAGACTAGTGAGAGTCTTTTTGTGTTTCACTTTTTTTTTTTTTTTTGCATTTATAGAAAAATATGTTAGAAGTTTCATTAATTTATATCATCATGTTTTATAGAAAAAATTATTGAGTGCTCTTGGGGCGCTACCGCATGGTGTTATAATGTTATTCTTCTGCACATATTTATGTGAGACTCAAGTCTAAATACATGAGTTTCACCTAAATAGGTGATGATGAAGGCCGATTAAAAAGTGATGGAGAATAGTGTTTGGACACCACGTGGTGATACCTCACGACACTGAATGATTAATTACTGAAAAACAAGTTTCAATTCATTGTTACCTCGAAACTATTACGTGTATTAGAATTATATTATATTACCATCAAATGTAAGTGAAGCGAGACTTCTTTTACATTCTCCCTTCTTTCTCTCTTCTTAATCAATAACTCTTCTCTCTTTTATTTAAAATAGTTAAACACTATTCAAGTAGGAATATATCTTGAAGAAAAATTCGAATGAAAATCAAGGCATGCATGTTAGATTCTTGAAGAATAGAGATTTTTTTGGCGTTTTTGTATTGTGCCCTCACTGGTATAATTTTATGGCTACGCCACTAATAGTACTCCAAAGTGTAATTAACAGGGAATGAATCAAAGTTTACCCTAAAAAAAAAAAAAAGAACAAAAAAAAAAAAATCGAAGTTAACCACACCATTGTAAAGTTGTGACATGTGGCTTACAATAAATAACTTTTACACTTACAAATGGCCTCTTATCTTCTGCCCCCATTGCTGTCCCATCCCCTTTGGCCAACACATGTCCTCTCCAACCCTTGGCTTAACTCTGTTAGAGCAATATGTTCAGCCAAAGGCGATTGGCTACTTAGGTCTGAAGTAGGTTGTGGTACCTTACTTATATTCTCGACACTGATTATGATGAGAGCCTCATACTGTGGCACATTGCTACTGAGCTCTCTAACAATACTGACAAAGGCAATGAAAAGAACAAACATTTTTTAAACATTTCTCAGCTATTGTCAAATTACATGATGTATCTACTACTTATGCAGCCTACAATGATGTCCTCGGTAGCAGGCATTTCTAGCGTAAGATTCAGAGATACATGTACTCAGACTAAAAAACTGTTCCGTGAAAGAAAGAAGGAAAATTGGCAGGAGGAGAATCAATCCTATCTGAATATCAACATCGCTCGTGTTTAAAAGTACTTCTGTTGCTGGAAATCAAATGAGGGAACGGAACAGAGACAAAACACCCCAAATGTGCCGACTCTTGAGGAACATTTTAGCACAAGTCTCCTTGATAATGATACACCATTGGTATTCAGTGATGCTACGGGAGGTAGAAGCAAATCTGTGCTGTTTTGTGGATGCAAACTAGCCAATGAGTTGATGAAATTTGAAGACGAAAGAAAATGGGTGATAATGAGCAAAGTGTGGGTTGAATTGTTGTCCTATGCTGCAAATCATTGCGGCCCGAGTAAGCTTGTAGCGTCACTGAGTAAAGGTGGGCAGCTCATCACCTTGGTTTGGTTGTTGATGACTCATTTTGGGATCAATTCAAACAAAGTGAGGGCATCTAACTTTAACAACAATTCTAAATAGCTGCAATGCTTAATTGACTTGTTGATCAATAATACCGAGACGTGTGCATACCTACGTAGTCCACTTTGGAAATCTCATCGAATCTCGGTCATTCTCAGTGATAATAAACGTACATATTTTCTTCTACAAATTTGGATACAGTACTCATATTTGACTCTCATGCTCATCTATAACCTGCTACTAAAACAGATGGGCAAGAAGCATTTACTATGGTGGGAGAAAGGGATGATCATCTCTAAAACCCTTTTCATCAATTGTACAGAGAAACAGAAATAGACATTCTTACAAAAGAAGGGTAATACTGCTGCACTGCATGTTGGTTGTCTACCAGGATGTACTGTGAGAAGTGAGAACTTAAAGAGAAGACTCTAAAAACTTGATGATAATCTTTATTTGTTTTTTGGAGTTAGCTCACTCTTGCGGGATTTTTTTTTTTTTTTGGTAAGTAAGTAAGATTTTGTTAACCAAACAACAAAACAAAATCAAAGGGGCATACCCCAGTTAAAAGTCAAAGGGAAACAACAATGATATGAAAAGGCCCAAATGGAGCCAACACAACAAACAAAACTTAGAATAGCCAACAATAAAGACACGAGATCAGCCCTTCTCAAAACAATACCCAGTTAGAATGAAAATGGTTCAATGGTTTCATAAAACACTAGCTCTATCTGTCTATGCAGGTGCGGGCACCTAAAAACGATGTATGGAGCATCGAAGGAGGATGGATTCCTTGCGTTCAACTAGGGAACCTTGTACAAGTGCCATGACCTAATTTTGCTCCCCCACTCCATCCACTTCCCAACTGTGTCGGTGTTGGAAACCAACAAAAAGATGGTCACTTATCGAAAAAGAAGGTCCTTTCTATTCCGAGAGGGCTAGTGGTTCGTAAAGGATAGCTTTCACAACATGGATCATCTCATGTGAAGTGAATCCGTCATCCTTCAGGTAAAATAGATTTAACACTCTGATCATATTCCAGAACAAGTTCTTGCAGGCTCGGGGAACCATGCTGTTTTTCATTTCCAAAACTAATCTCAGCAGTTCTCTCCTCTGACTCACAATGGAACTATTGATATCTATAATGGCTTCTTCTGCTGAAATAGTTCCACTGCTATGAATCATGTGCAGCGATACAGCATTTAATTTACCTTCCTTGGACTCCCTCTGCAATCCAAGCGCTAAGTGAATCAAATCCTCTAAAACTGATCATACAAGTAACCATAATTAACAATAAGGGAAGCCATTTTTAAAGTACCTCAAAGCTGTGGATGTCGTTGAGAAGACGCCCAGAAGTGCTCATAATCTTAAAGAGATTTTGGTATTCAAGACTTGAAACAACATCATCAGAGATTATCGGCCCAACAAGATAAAGAGTTGGGAGAACAATAGGTCCCAAGGCAAACGACACAAGGCCATTGGTCATATATTCTTCTATTGTTGGCAATGACTTGTCACTAGTCCATTTAGCTTCTCTCCACATAGAACGGAGCAAATCCAACCACTGCCAGATAAACATAGCTAGTCAGCTAAAGTTCAAAAAAAGAAATAAGGTCCAACATAGGGTCAAGCCCCTGCCCCGGGGCTTGCCTTTAATGACAACTTCCCAGTAAAGATTGTTTCCACGAAACTCAATTAAACGATCATAGTAGTGGCGGTAAATACAGGACCAAATCACCAATCCAAATCTTCCCATCCTACAAATATGACCCAAATGCAACCTTCAAAGTGTTGCCATTGCTTACCTATAAAGCTAGACAACAGAAACTCTAAATTTTGTTTATTTGCATTTTTTTTGTTGTTGAAAAGAAAATGCCGACAAACAAAGACTGACCACTAAAAGGATTTTGATCCACAAACAAACACTCTGAAATGAATTTGGTGTTCTATAGTGCCCTTACAAAAGGAATAGGAGAGGAGTAAACATTTGAGAAGGTAGAAGAAGCAAGAATAGAGAGGAAAATGGAATACTTTAAATGAGCACTCATATGCAACTAAGATGAGTAATACCACCAGCAGGGGAGAGATAATCAGAATTAAACAAATCAACCGCTGATAATGTAACTCCCATAAATTGTCAGAAATAAGAAGGATAAAGGATGCAGTATAAGTGCTTTTGACTTAAAGAGTTTTACAGAGCCGAGGGAAGCATAAGAAATTATTGTCCTGTTGACTTACTGTGCTTCCTATAAGTTCTTTTAGGTGGCAAACCTCGATACTCCAGTATTTTAACTTTTCAACATATAGCCGAAGAACTTCAACAACCTCAACAGCATTTCTTAACTTATCACACACCAACATCAAAGTAGCTGTAATTGCAGTCACTGGAATAATAATAATTTTAAACACCAAGTACAGAAACATATATCTCACAATGTTAATTATGTGTCTTGTCACATTGCGTCCCTGGAATGCGAATGCCTTGGCTCCAATTTCACAGATTGTGCCGTGAAGTGCAGAAAATATGATCTGAACATGCTCGGAACAACAATCAGCGACCATACTGAGATGCCATCTGTGGCGCATATCAAACTATCACATTTCTGTAGACAAAAATGTAATGGACCGAAAAATGCACTAGACAAAAGAGAGCAAGGAAATAAAGAAACATACTTCTCAACCAACTGAATTAGGTTCTCTAATTCCACTAGAGAACCACCAATGTCGAAGAAGTCATCAACTATTGTTGAGAGCACCGCATTTTTGGCCCATGAAATGCGAGCATCAGATAGTTCAGGAGAGAAAAGGGTTGCAGCAGCAGAGAAGTAACAGTACACTGCCTTCTGCCTGGCGAACTTTAGCTTGTCTAGTCTACTCTCGGCAACCCACCTGATGACATGGGGAGCACATCACACTTACTTTTTCATATCCGACATTCAGGAAGACAATTCTAGTTGCTAAAACTCGCACACTGCAAAGACAATAATTTTTCCGTGACTATTTTAGTTTATGCACCTCTCAAGATATTCGAGTTCTTCACGGTGTATGGATTGGCAAATATTGAAGTCTTCCACTGCTAGATTTAGGAAGTCTTTGTTTCTAATATTTGATGAGCTGGCATAAGAACAGTCAATTGTCAAGAACTAAACAAAAATCGACTATAAGCTGGAATAAAGCCAGAACAAGAAAATAGTCCCGTCCTTCAGATAAATATGAAAAAGAAAAAGCACCATAGGTTTACCAATACGAAGTTTTCAGAATGTTTGTGCTATCTACGTTATAATGTTCTATATTTCTTCTGTTTGTTGCACGTTCTAAATTTGCATGGAAGGGAAACTTAAGGGCGTCATCCACCTGAAATGAAGAATTACAATTATTTGATAGTATCATATCAGATGAGACAATATGATAGTATCATATCAGATGAGACAATATAACACTGTCCAAATAATTCTGTCAGATGTACTTGACCATTACCAAAGCATTAGAATAAATTACCTCTTGGCTAACATACTTATTGAATCTATCTGCATGACTGATATAATCATTTAACTTCTGTTTTAGGAAATGACTGGACCATGAGTGTTGTTCCTCCAGAGCAGACTCATAGGGATAGATAATGATCTCTGAAGCCCTATATAACTCAAGCGCATCACCAATGTGCTTTAGATGCCCAGCAGGGAAACTAACTTCTTGCTTTCGTGCAGTTATTCGTGTTAAGGGATCTACACATGTCAAAGAAGTCACACTTTCAACAAGCAACAAAATTCTGATATGACATTAACATATGGACTCCTTATCAACAAAGTACCTGAAGAGACATCAAACCCATTATGACGTAGTATCCGAAATGCCAAAGCACAAGTGGCAGTGTCCAGGAATATTTCTTCCTCCCCCCGCAGCCAGCATCTGTTTTTTTTTTTTTTTTTTTGGGTGGATTTAGTGGAGGGGCACTAATGTCATGTTTCAATGTTCAAGAATTTAACCAAGTCTATAAACTTGTAGAAACAGTTTAAGTGATAACTGATAAGACAAATCAAATCGATTCCAAGCTACCATTACTGGCACATGAATATGAGTGGAAGAGTACCTGTACGTATCATCCAAAACATTTTTTATTTCCTGCCTAAAGTGCCGGTCAATTCCCAATCTTTCAACATTGTCAACCACACAAAGACGCGCATGTATATCCAGAGGGTAAACTGCCGGTACTGTAGAGTGAATTGAACATAACCAACTGAAGCTTAGCAATGGATAAATTCAGGTTAAACTACAGAAAAATGTGAAGATTGTTACCAGCATTCCCAAACTCCTCCAACAGTGAGTGCAGGTATTTAAGACAACCAGCGTCCTGAAGGTGCATAAAAGCAGCTGCTGTAGACGATGGACAATTGAAGAGAGAGCCGTTCTTCCTCTGATATTTCATGGCCATTTCCCAGTCCTGTAACTTCCCCATTCCTTCTGAGATGTATGCCAGGTAAGATTTCCTCCCCTCTGAGTAGGCTCTATATGGAACAATTTTGAAACAAAGCTCGGTAAGTTAGGATATCTACTGAGCAAATGGTGGAAAAGTAAATGAAGTTATTTGTTCTATTCAGTTTCCTTTAATGCTGTTCTTTTTTCCCCTATGGAAGACACAAGTAGCTAGCGAAATCGCTGGTCCCTTTGTATTCAAGCTTCGTACCCTTGTTTCCAATAACCGGGAACAATTGTCACCAAATCACTTAGTAGTGCGGTGAACTTGAATTACGGCTAAATACCTCTCGTTCTACATCTGCGGTGAGATGTCATCAACACTACAGAAAGACCACAGTTGGTGAAAAGAAATGCAAACTCAGACATGGGATCCAACAAACACCACCAAACAAAAACAAAAAGTATACCTTTTGAGCTCTAATCCTCTCCTGTGAAGCATAGCATCGAAAACTTTTGGTTCCAAAGGGAGTTTCAAATCTAATTCTTTAGCATGTTCGACCATTCCAGGGAATATTATGTCAAACCCAATTGGAGAATGTTCATTCTCGTCAGTAGCAGAAGTGACATTGGACCCAATAAAATGTAGACCTGCAACAAGCAATGTATACTTACACAGCGATCATGAAGGAGAGTAAGCTTGACGACGGCGATGAATACCTTTATTGACTTGTTCTTCACCAACACCCCAGCGCTTAAGTGCTAGGACCGATGCTAATGTAGATGACAGAGCATCTTTAATTAACAAGGGGTGTTGAGGAAGACCCCATGAGCCATCACTGAGTTGATTGTCCAATAACCAATCAATACACTCTGGGAAACATGGGCCCCCAGAAGCGTATGGAGAAGGGACCATTGCCACCCAAGCTGTGTCATATGAAGAAACAGAAAGCTGGACCTTATTGAACAGCTCCCTAATTCGTTCTGTAGTCCTCTCAGAAAACTGCATGCCAGTTTAGATATAATCACTTTAATCTGTCCTTGGAAGTGCGAGAGACTACAGAATAAGGAGGAGGAGAAAATGAAAGGACACATTGCAAAACAAGCATTACCGCGGCAGTAGTATTGGATTTTGTTACAACTTTAACTTCAGGGTCCAGATAACCTGCTCAATAGAGAAAGAGGAGAAGAAAACTCAACCTGATACGTTATATAAATTCGGAGTTCATAGTATTACTGGTTGGATGATGAAATACATTGCAAATTTTTAGACCCTATTGATGGGGACAAACTCCATGACTGAAGCAACTACAGAATGAACTTAACATCATGCTAAATTCAAAGGTATCGCAGATTCGACCCAAAACACACAATCACATGAAGAATAAATCAAGCAAGAACATAAAGAAAGGGCAAAATCTTTTTAGATGGTTCCCCAATTTTGTGTAATCTAATTACATCCACGGCTCGCATCAGTTTCCAAGGTGCTGCGTATGGAATGAATATATATCCTAGGTTTCACATCACCAAGTACCATTGAGGGGACATTGCAACACCCCAAATTTTATATGCATAAGTTTGGATTTGGGAATAATTCCGGAGGTGATTAATGTACGTATGTAATTAATTTCCTTCCTGACCCCACAAACTTATGTACCCACCAAGTAATTGTACGGGGTTGTCGAATGCAAGACATGCCTAATACGAAACTGGAAAGAGACAAGCTAGTCAGATTTGTACACGTGCAGTTAAGCCTACAAGGAAGCAATCGCTAAGGAAAAAAACCACAAAGTAAGGATGATGAAAACTACTACTGCTAGTAACTGGTTGATGGTCTAATGCTGGGTCTGAGTTACAATAATACATATGAGGATCAGCCAGTGAAGTTGGACAGTGGCAATACAAGGAAGAGGAAATTTCGACTTCTATCCATATAAAACTACTAGTCTTTCATGGCCTCTTGAGCATATTCCTTTCAGATACAGTAATATTTATTCCCTTATTTACGATTAAAATCACTCCAAGGGTTTTGCTGAAACGCCAAGGGGTTGGCAACCCTTACCACCAAATTCTTGGGGCACTGGGGTTATGCCCAGTCGTTACCCCATGGCCCGGAAGGAATTAGCCGAGTTGTGCGCAAGCTGGCCCACAAAAAAAAAAAAAAGGACTTCGCTGAAATCCAGAACCTGAAGGGATACACTAGACTGCATTTGACAACTAAGAAACAATTAATAAACCTGTAAGGTCAGTTCCACCTCTGATATCCATGTTGACGCATCACCCAAAGTAAACATTTCGTCCCTTTCATACACCATAAAAATGAATTTAGCCCCAACAGCAAACATGGACTAGAGAGTTGCCCCCCAAAAAAAAATAAAGACAAAAAAAACATGGACTAGAGAATTAGAGAAATTTATTCAGCCAATTAAGTACATACAGCACTGAAATTGAAGACGCAATAGGTGAGAGCGATATGAAAAACAGAAACAGAGAATATGAATCGAGAAAAATAAGAGAACAAGAGCTATCATGTGGAGGATGAATGCATGCATAAAACACAAACTGATCAAAGTTGATGGAAGTTTGTATGTGTGATTGCTGATTACACGTAAACCCACAAACAAGTATCGTTTCGTGTGATCGAGAGAGAGAGAGAGAGAGATCAAACCCGAATTAGGCGAGGAGGTGGGGGAGCAGCAGCGATGGGGTGTATATCGAAGGGGAAGAGTGGCTGGGAGGATGAAAGACATAGCGCTGCAGCGGTTGCTGGTTGTAATGGTTGTCGGAAGGCAAAATTTAATGGGCAGTGATAATACCAAACAAAAATGACAGGTACACACGTTACTTTACTGTGTCAAAACTCTAATGTATAAAAGATATGTATATTGCATATAAGTACAATCATTTTTTGTATTTGAATTTTTGGCACAATCAAAAATATTTTTGGCATTTACATTTGCCAATTTTAAAAAAATTTACTAAAAATACAAATAGTCTAAATTTTTGTGCATTATTAGATTATTTTTGTCTTTATTCACAAAATGAAGATTTGATTTTGCTTTGGGTTTCTGTTCTGCTCTCGATTTGGATTTGGTTCTGTGTGTTCTTTAGTTGCTCATCGTCGTTGGCGGCAACTTCTTTTAAGAAATATTGAGTGTTAATTTTACTCTTCCTTCTACTCCATTCGTCCCAATTTTATAGTCCCTTTTGGGGATTCCAACTTAATAAGAGGACATAATCATTGTACTTTTAAAAACATGTTTTTTCTTATTTTACCCTTCAATCATTACAATTTATAACTTTTTTATTACTTTTAACTTCAAAATCAAAGGGTAAAAGAGGATATTTCTTAACAATTACTCATTTAGTTTTGAAGTGGGACAATATTTTGGGGACGACAAAAAGTGTCAACTGGGACAATAAAATTGGGACGGAGGGAGTAAAAAAAGAGAAAGAGAACAAAAATCAAAAAATAAAAAATAGAGAAAACTCAAGTCCTAAAACAATTTAAAATACACGACTACCACACCAACAACATATATCCAATCCTAGGAGACTTGAACATTGCTACTATTCAATCCCAACATTTCAAATTTTGTATCAACAAACTCCCCAAAGCTAATTGTCACGACCCAAATCTAGCGGATTTGAACATCGTGACCAGCCAATCAATCCGTCTCACCAAAGGCCTCTATCGTTAATAGAATAAATTAACATTTACGGAATGTCATAGTTAATAATCACTAAAGTCCTCTATTCATTTTCTAACAGAAATGCTTGTTACATTTTTCTCTTATTCATTACATGACCATAAGCTTAATAATATTGTTACTTGTCACGTCCTTCTAATTGTGATTACCTGAAAAGAAGATATTTCAACAACATAAGCCACTACTCGTGTGAGATTATGAATTATCAAAGTTACATGATCTACCATGAAATTTAAAAAGAAATTCTTTTCATCAAGGAAAAATAAAAAATCATTGCCTCAATTTCTAACAAAGCAACCGGAACGTGTTTTTTGAGTTTTCTAAACTGAGATATAGCCATTCTCGTAAGATGCGACGGCACTGTCAACAATGTAAATTTTACGACAACATCTCGGTGTATGATTTTTAAGAATGTACTCTGAGTAAAATTCTGAGATTTTAACTCAAGATCAAATACATATAGAGGTATCTACGGTTAAAATCTAGTTGTATTTCAAGTTTGGGAGATATGGTGGAAAAATTATCGAATTTCAGCAAACTTGAACTTCTTAAAACTGCTGCTTTTTCTGGTCAGTATTATTACGAATTTTTGGTTACAAGAAGTCTCCTTTTTCCTCAACTAATCATAGTTAACTTAGCTAAAATGAGAAATATCCAAATTAGATGTAAGACTATAACTGTTTTACCTTAAATTAGGTGCCTCCTTAATTCTTTTTTTCCTCTTGCCTCTCTCTCTCTCTCTCTCTCTCTCTCTCTCTCTCTCTCTCTCTCTCTCTCTCTCTCTCTCTCTCTCTCACACACACACACACATTTGGTGTGGTGTGTGTTGTGTGGTGTGTGAGTGGAAATGTTAGGGCTATGCGTACTTATGGTAAAAGTTCAACCATGTAGAATCCTCCAATAAAATCCATTAAAGATTTAGCCACATCTATAATTATCTTCATAAAATCCCATGGGATTCTATAATATCTATAATAATCTTTTTGTATCTAGTCAATATCTACCATAATCTTGTATTGGCAAGATCGACAAAATCTTGGAATACCAAATAACGTCTATGAGTGTGCTGTGTGAGTGGAAATGTTAGGGCTATGCCTACTTATGGTAAAAGTTCACTCACTTTCCGAATTATTATTGTTTGAACCCTACTTTCTGCTTCGTGGGAACTCTTGCCTCAGCCTCGTGTTGCAACGTTGTTAACATGGCTAGACTGATACCTGTAAACTTTAATAAAAAAATGCCACACGTACGCAGAAAAATACTCTAAGGCCTTGTTTGGTTTGGTTTCCAAAAATCGGTTTTCTCAATTATTATTCAATTATTACCCCTATTTTTAAATATTATTTTTATTTTTCTCTCTATCTCTCTCCAATCATTAATACCTATTTTTTAATTATTATACCTATTTCTCCCTCTAATCATTACAAAAATCAAAACTCAAAACCAAACCAAACACAACCTAATTCTTCTGTAGACCTTGAGTCACAAACAATTCTATATCCGAGATCCTAACGGTAAGTGGCCACTAAATGTTAACCCTTTATATATAATACTCTAATTCTTATTCTTATTCTCTTTTTATCATCTTATTTGTTCATAAAAGTCGGGGTGTTACACTTACGCCGTTAGCCCAAACTGTTAAAATGAGAGGCATTTCAGATATTTTTCTACTCTTTTTCTTCTCTCTCTCTTTTGAAAAAACATTTATTCAAAAACCTTTGTCTTGAAAAAATAAAGATTTTGAAGACTGTCTTTTAAAAACATATTTTTTTATAATAAAAAACTACTTTTTGGAAACGGTGTTTTGAAAAGAAATTGGAAAAAAAATTTGAAAAACGTTTTGAAAAATATACATTAAACAAATACTTCATAAAAAAAATGTAACCAGTTGTTTTTTAAAATGAAAAACCGTATTTTTTTAAAAAAAATACGTTTTTAAAAAAAGGAAAGTTTTGAAATAAAAATATATTTTTTTAAAAATTCGGAAAAGAGTTTTTTGAAAGTAAAAAAAAAAACTAGTTTTACAAAAAAACGTTTTCAAAGCAGTTTCTTTTTTTTTTAAAATAGCATTTGATAACAGTTGTTCTTTTAAAACAATAGAGTTTTGAAAACATTTTCTAAATAAGAGAGTTTTAAAAACGGTTACGAAAAACTTGGGGTTGCTTTGGTAAAAAAGCGCATAACTTTTTTTTGGTTTTTTCGTTTTGTCTTTATTCAAAAAAAAATTATCATTTGTTAGTTTTGCATCAAGTTTTCGTGGTTTATAGATTCATCTCGACGAGACGGACCCAAAAAGTATAAAATTATGGTCAAAACTAATAATTTTTTTAATAAAGCCGAAAATAAACCAAATTAAACCAGCTTATTGGTTTAATTTTGGCTTTATTAAAAAACAATTAGTTTCGACCATAATTTTATACTCTTTGGACGAATCCATAATTTTATTATAAAAAAAACTACTTTTTGAAAGCTGTGTTTTTAAAAATAATAGGAAAAGAAATTTTGAAAAATATAAATCTAAAAAAAATTACTTCCTGAAAAAAAATATGAAACCAGCTTTTTGAAATGAAATACATTATGTTTTAAAAAAATGTTTTTAAAAAGGAAAGTTTTGAAATTAAAAAAAAAACAGATTTTTTAAACATTTTCCGAAAAGAGTTTTTTGAATAAAGAAAAAAAAACTAGTTTTACAAAAAAAAACGTTTTCAAAGGAGATTTCTTTAAATAAAACTAGCTTTTGATAACTTTTTTTCAAAATATAAATAAATAAATTTTGACAACATTTTCTAGAGAAGAGAGTTTTGAAAACGGTTTTTGAAAAACTTGGTTTTGAAAACAGCTTTCGAAAAAACTGTGCGTACAGACAAAATGGATACAGATTACCTAGCGATAACAATATGGGGCCACCAACGCATGTTGGTTCAAGTGGCTTGGCACTTGTTCCCCTTAAGTAAGGTCTCGAGTTCGAGTCTTGTGAATGGAGGAAACTTGCGCTGGGGGAGCTTTACCCCTTCGTGGGCCGACCCGGCTCGAACCGGATTTAGTCGGGGTCCAGTGGGCTTCAGGATACCGGTGGTTTAGACCCAAAAAAAAAAAAAACAATATGGGGCCTATCGACGCAAAGTACCATAAACGCATGAACATTAACGGGAAAAAAATCCAAGATTGTTTCTGTAAAGATCCGGAATTTTTTCAGAAAATAAGAATAATTTTATTTTCCTAATACGTTTTAGTAGTCCTAAATCTAGTTGGATTATCTCTAATAATAATTCTCTTAACCTAGTCATTTCAATATTTATACACATACACGTATACATAAAATGGGAACAGGAGCTGTGCTGTGCAATAGGTGCACAACACACATGTTGCGCGGTGGGTTTGGGACCCACCCCGGGTCCCGTTGTTTGATTTGAGTCGTTCATTTTCTTCGTCTCGTCGAATATATTGTCCATGAAAAAATTCAGGTCGATCAGACATCCGTAACTATTTGATGACAATTTAGCTTACGGTTTTGTAGGAAAAATCACCTACAAGAGTTGCAATAAGTGTTTCGTTTTCAAGAAAAATATATAGTTACCGATATCCGATTAACCTGGATTTTTTCATGGACTACATATTCGACGAGACAAACAATATGAACGACTCGGATTAAACAACGGGACCCACGACAAACCCCAAACCCGCAGCGCAGCACGAGTGCTGTGCATTATGTGCACAGCACAGGCCCTGTTGCCACATAGGATATACTCCAGTACTACACTCTCTCTCCTCATCTCCTACACCATCCCATCTTCACCCTTCGTTAACCACCATCATAACAACTGACAACTTCTCAATCGTCATCATCACTGCCTCCGCCTGGCCTCTCTTGCTACCACGATCGCACCTATTGTGGTCAGCACCAATCATGTTCTACGAAGCTTGTGCGAATTTTAAATTCCAGATTTAATCATAACTTAGCCTGGTGTCCAATGCAGATTGGGCTCACCTCGATTAATTTGGGGCCTAATTCTACTGTTCATTTGTGAGAAGCTCAATTAAACTAGTCCCGAAAAGTGATAGCACTTGAGAAGTTTCAAAAATAAGAACTTTAAATGAAGCAAATCCCTAAATTATAAGTCTTGATCACCAGGCGAACCCCAATTATTCCTGCAAGCACTCAATCAATTGAAGAATTTGATATGTTAGTGAGCATTACATTTTCCTCCTGATTTTGAGTACCACTGAACTAATCAAATCAAAAAGCAAAAAACTTTATGATTAACATCTTTTCACGTGCAATCGCATTTGAGATCTATTACATGTAACCTTTTTTGGGCCATCGTTGTGCAGTTTTTTTGCTGATCTGTCATCTTGAGGTGTGAATTGAAACTTTTTATAAAGTGTGGGATGGAATGAGCCTTACTATGATACTCAGGGTCGGCCCAGGCCAAAGGCCCAAGAGGCCTGGGCCTAGGGCCTTCAAAAAAACTCCCCAAAATAGAGGCACTCCAAGGATTTTTAATAGTAGGCTTTAGTAGGGATTTTGTTTAACCCAAAAAGAAGAATTAAAAAAAAAAAACAATATGATTTTCAAGAGGGTCTAAACAATTCTAATGAGCATTGGGCCTAAAGGCCCAAACTAAAACCCCTGATTCAAAATAAAAAGAAAAAAAAATTAGTTTTAACTTTCAAATTTGTCATTCCACACCCAAAATAGAAAAGGGAAAATAGATAATTAAGAAAAGTTACAAAAAAAAAAAATCTTAGGACACATTTTATAGACAAGGCCTAGGGTCCTCCAAACCCTTGAGCCGGTCCTGATGATACCATATTAAATTGTTAACCACTAGCTCATCTAAAAGCTTAAGTTGTTAGATAGATGGACACACACCCCTTTTGCCGGCCCCACTCCAATTCCCCAAGTGCCCCCTCCCCTCCTATTTTATTGCCGACCCAATTAGCAATTACTCTTTTTTTCGTCCCAATTACTTTACTCGTTATTTATTTAATTACTTATTTAATTTAGTTTACTTTAATTACATTTGCAAGTAAATTATTTTTTACATTTACATTTAAATTTGACTTTATATTTAGAAACTTTATATTATTTTAATTAGTTAATTAATTTGTCTTAACAATGAATAATAAATAAATAAAACTTCTAAAAGTGAATAAATATTACAATCACGTTTAAAAGTAAATAAATATTACAATCACGGTTAAAAGTAAATAAATATTACAATCACGTTGACAATGTTCAGCCCTAATCAATGTTGCCTCCAAATTGTGGTTCTGACACGACGTCCAGTATGTTGAACCACAAATCAAGACGTATGTTATAAGTAAAAGCCCATCATTTAGCTTCATCCGACGCATACTGCCAAATTTCGATCTGTAACAAAACACCAATGGTAACAATGCCCCCTTTCCAACCATCCACTTCTTTAAGGTATCCAAGGCTCATGTCAGTCGCTCTTCCCTCTCATTATTAAGATATGCGAAAATAAGCGAGTAACTTAGATTTGTGGGTGTGATACCCACAACCTCCAATAGTGATTTCCGTTGCTCTTTCGTTTTGTACGTGGCATCAATTACCAACACGGACGAAAAGTTGATAGATAGCTCTGGACTTGTAGGATGAACCACTACAACAAAATCGCGTTACGGCAAGGAAAAAAATTCGTCGCTAGAGCATCACTTTTCGTCGCCTAAGGTATTAGTGAGGAAATATTTCCTCACCCACTTTCCTCGCCTATACTGCATCGCAAAAGATATTTGCGAGGAAAAATCATTTTCCTCGCCTATTGTAGGCAATTAGCGATGATTTTTTCCCTCGCCATTTCTAAAACAATTTTGTCCCGCGCCTGAGAAAATACATTCTACTGTCTATAAAATAGCAACCTCCAAGGAATTTTTTCCTCGCCAATTACATTTTAGGCGACGAATTTTTTCGTCGCTAATTGTAGCATAAAACAAAAAATGATGCTACCCAGCTTTTTTTTTTTTTTGTGCATGCTGAAGTTCGAACCCGCGACCACTTTTGTAGCGCGCCTAGCGCCTATCCACCTCACCAGAATTGCAGTTTGTTTCATGTTTAGACTATTTAATATATATATACAAGCCACTTCCGGTCCAAAATCCGGACCTCATTGATCCCGATCGAATTTCGATGATCCGAACCGTCCAATGTGTTTAAAAGGTACTTTTGCGAAAAACTGTTCGGATCAAGCCCTTCCCGGTATTTTTTTTTTTGCTGATTTCTCGCGGGGGCCCTAAAAAACACCTTTTAAACACATTGGACGGTTCGGATCATCGAAATTCGATCGGGATCAATGAGGTCCATATTTTGTTAAAATCCGGGAGTTTGGACCGGAAGTGTGGTTTGTATATTTTTCACTGGCGCATATTAGATTCTTAAACAATATTTGTGTCCAAACTTTTGAGGTTTTTGGCACTACAACATTTTTTTGGCTAAACATGTTCAATGGCCTATGGGTTTCTGACAATAACTTTTGTTGGACTAATATATTTTTCATTCTTAGATCGGAGTATGTAGCTGTTACGGAGTGAATAGTTATTAATATTTTGATCTATTTTCATTTGAATATTTGTATCGAATAGAAATTTTAAAACAAAATGTATAAATTTTGCATTGAAGTTTAAAAAATTAACGTAATACATAATTTTTGAACTTTTTCCATTTTTAGTGATTTTCTTTAGCTTCTTTTCATAATTTTTTTACTTTTTAATAAATTCAGTTCGTCAAGACCACTAATTAATATAAAAAAAATGCATATCTAACAAAACAAAAATAATGTATTGTAAAGAGAATGACAAAAATATTCAAGAAGTTGGGCTAAACAAAAAATAAACTATATAAAGAAATACAAATTTCGTTGCCAACGAGTACTATTTTTTCGAGGAAACCCATATTGATTATCTTGGAATATGTTACTGAATTGTATTTGACCTCAAAGTTTAATTTAACTATTGGTAATGAAACATCCCAAAATCACTTAGGTCGATGATAAATCTATTATTGTGATTGATTGTTAGAATTTTACTTCAAAGCACGAATTTTACTTTAATCAGAGTTAGAATTCAATTTATTTCTTAAATAAATGGCCAATATAAACAACAAGTATATTAAGTGCATAAATCTCAAAAGGGACCAAACTAGAAAATAAATTTCAACTTTGAAGTTGCTTCTATTTGAACTCAAAATCTCTCACTTCCACTACAAAGTCAGTTTACAAATCGTTGATAATATATATTGCACAATTGAAAACATTAGCATTTTTGAATAATTTCTAAGTAACCTATGTATAATAGATATAGTTGTATACTTTAGTTTTAAATAGTATAAATATTTAAAATAAAAAAAAAATTAATAGAAGTTGCGAGGAAATATTTATTTCCTCGCCAAATCTTACCTTTTTGGCTAGGAAAATAATTTTGTCGGCATAGAGTACCTTTTGGCAACGAAAATACGGGTTTCCTCGCTAAAGGGTACCCATTTGGCGACGAAATCTGATTTCCTCGCCAAAAAGTCCCGTTTGCCAACGGACCCAATTTTCTCACCATAAAGACCCATTTGGTGAGGAAATTTGAATTTCGTCGCCAGATTTCGTCGCCATAGGTAGTTTTTGTTGTAGTGAACCCAAATAATATCTGTGATTTCGTTGGTGTCTTGATATGTAATAAAGTCATGGAGGTATCCTTTCTTAATTAATTGGTCTAAGACATACTGAGTAGCAGTTAGACCGCCTTGTTTGGTTTCCTTGTTTGTGAAAATAGCGTTGTAAATGCTTTTAATTCCCGTAGTGTTTGACGGGTCTTTTTGCTTCATAATACTAAGAATTTCACCAGGTGCGGTGCTATTGGCCATGTCGACCACAAATTGTTTCTGCATTGGTTTTAGTCTTGATGGGTACTCGTGGCCCTCAATATTTTCTGTTGGTTCATGGTTATGAAAACCACAGGTAACCCTTAAACCCCACTTGGCACCGTCTGGAGGTATTGGTATACCTCGCAACTCAAATGGACAATCACATTTTTTAGTTCCAGTATTCTTATGCAAGGTTTGCCCTTCAACCAAATACCGGTGCGGTTTGTACTTTCATCCTCTCTCTCACAACCAAGAATTCACTTCGGCAGCTTGCCGCCTTTTAAATTAGTAGATTTGTTAATAACCACCACAATACCATTTTGGAAACCAACTCTCCGCACCCAAGCTAACATATCTTCTTTACTTTCAAAAATCTATAAAATAATAATAATAATAATAACGAATATGTATAAGTAAAACATTATCCAATCTTACCATATTTTATCTACTTTCAAAATAAATGACGAATATGCATAAGAACAATGGTAATAACTAACCTGATCAGTGCTAAATTCGGCTGTATAATCGCGACTATTGTAGGAGATGCTCTCCTCATTGGGAACATCATTCTCAAATGACCAATCATCTGAATAGAAGTAGACATCCATAATGTTGTTCGATGAATTACGAAAAAGGAAAGAAAAATAGTGGGAGATGTTTCTGTGAATGTATGAAGTAGTGGGAGAATTAGGAAAAGAATGTGTGAAGTAGTAGAAGAATGAAGTAGTATAAATAGATAAGAAGGTAAGAAAAAAATATAAATGAGTGGTTGTAAATGAAGATAAGAAAATAAGAAGATGACTTGAATGAGTGGTTGTGAATAAAAATAAATAAGTGGTTATAAATGAAGATAAGAAGGTAAAAAGAAAATCTGAATATACGAATTAAATAAATAAGATTAAATAATTAAGAAAAAGAGGTAAATAAACAATATTAAATAAATATTAGGGAAAAAGAAAAAAGATAAATAAATGAATTAAAATATATATAAAGAAAGAGAATTAAAAGATATTAGAGAAATAAGATATTAAATAATTAAATAAGAGAAACAAGATATTAGAGCATATTAAAAAGATAAAAGAGAAAAAATATTAATAAAAGAGATAAATAAAATAACAGAATTAAGTAAAAGAAATGACTTAAATAAAATAAATGAATTAAATGAATTTATATAAATAAATGAATTAATATAAATAAAGTAAATAATTAAATAATTAAATGAGGGGAGGAGGGGTAAAACGGTAAAAATGACATAATAAAAGTGGTGGGGCCGGGGGTGTTGTCAGGGGGAGCGTAGCGATTTGCCTTTTTTTTTTTTTTTTTTTGAAAGGGAAAACATGCCATTGCCATTAAAGGAAGATCCATGAGGATCAAGTACAGATACAAGAAAACAGGACAAAGGCAAAGCAAGCTGCCTAAAAACCAGACAATATCCTGATCCGAAACGGGCCTGTTGCCAGCAGAAGCTGAGTCATTACATTCCCGATCAGACGGATCCAAGCCATATCGCCAGAAACAGCCACAACAAATACAAACCACCGCTCATGGTGGACAACCAAACAGAAAAAAAACTATCTAAAATTATTCCCACCACCCAACCCATCGGATCTGGAAAGCCAGACCGGGACACGCCGGAGGGGAAACCCAGCCGGAACAAAAAAAAAACAAAAAAAACCCCTCACCCGTTATTCGCCACACCGACAGCACCAAGCCATCAAAGCCGCAAAACGCGAAGAACGGTGCCGATGGGGTGGAGGACACACCGGCGGAGGGGGTAGAAGGGGAGGGACAGAACCGGGGGGGGGGAGCCCCCACCCCTAGATCTGGAAACAGTGAAGGAGAAGTCTCGAGAGGGGAAAAGGGGAAAGTTAGAGAGAGAGAGAGAGTTTTTTTATTTATTTAGGGTTTGCTCGCGTAGCAATTTGCCTAAACAAATTACAAAACGTAGTGTAATGATTTTCTTGCATTTTCTCATAAAACAAAACATACAGTAACAAAAATGATACATATACAAACTTTGTGCCACAACCCACCACAACCTCACTCACATGGGGTGTGGGCTCCACACCCCATGTGAGTGAGTTTGTGGTGAGTTGTGGCACAAAATTTGTGTATGTATGATTGTTGATACAGTAAATGACAGAACTACAGAAGTGTGGGCTCCGCTTCCGGCTTCCTCTTTTAATTGCTGGGCTTCCTCTTTTACTGTAGCTGCGGTCCCATGACTCCCATGTTAGATTTTTACCTCTGTCTGGAAACATAAAGCTGTAAAGCTTGGTACCACCGTATGCCAAATGTGACCATTATGGTGGTGGTTGGTTTTCTTGTAGCCGGTACCGCAAAGAATATGTTTTGGGCCCTTTTTGAAACATTATATGTCTTATCTTATGTCTTATGTAACAGAAAACGAAGGAAAAGAAAAATGTGAGGAAAGTTCCGAGGAAATTTGCGATTGTCTTTTCTTAGATTTTAGATTCTAGATTATTGATTCACCTTCAGATTTATAGTAGAAGTTATGAGGGCTAAGTTAGACAAATGACAAAAGGAGAATTCCCATTTTCGTTGAGTTTTACGGAGGGGTAATAAAATCACATTGTGTTCACAATTGATAAAATCTCCACCCAATGCTTTATCAACCGATTTGCCCTTTTTTTGTTTGCCAAATGAGATATAATCTGTTCCTAGCTTTCAGCATTTGAGGAATGCTTTTCGTAAAATCTCTCATTTCATTTGATAAAATTAGTTGGGAAACATAAAAGAGAAGTATTTACTATAGCTTCGACCCCTGAGTCCCTATAATGTCTCTTCATTAGACATTGTAATTCTCATCCGAGTAGTCCATCTCCGCAATCGATGGTTCAAAGTGCTATATCTTTATGCAAATAATAGAATGTCATAATCTCTAAAAGCATCAAAATCATAGCTTCTTATATAAATCATCTTTCTTCCTTAAAACTAAGGGTACACATATGTCGGGTTCAGGAAAGTTTAGGCTAGATAATAACGAGATTTGTGTATGCCCAAACTCAACCCATTGATAATCAAGCTTCATTTAATATTCCCAAACAGCCAAACTCGGCAATCCTAAAGTGTTATTTCCTAAACCTATCCAACTAGCTCCTTCATTTTTCTAAAGTATATTACCAAAATATAAATTAATCATTCTCACTATTATAAATTAGAGTTTAGAACTATAATTGTAATTATACAAAGACCAAAAATATATACACATGTATATGTTTTAAGAAATAGGGTAATGTGTATATATAAGTATGGTAGTGGTTTTCCTTCTTAATATTTTTTTGATGATATAAATACAGAATGTACATCACTGTCATGATTTTAATATTAGGTCTGGTCGGGCTGTACTTGATTTTAAGAGGTATTCCCAAGCCCAACTCATTAATCAAACGGGCTTAAAAACTAAGCCCAACCTAACCGGATGGGCCAAAATACATATCCCAAACCCTTAAAAAAAATGGGTTTAGTTAGGTAGGCTAGCGGGCCGGTGTGCACTCCTACTTAAAACCACTTTAATGAAGCTGGTAATTTTTAGAAGCTGCTCCTAGAAACTCTACCAAACACTCCGATTTTTGGAAGTGAGAATTCCCATAACCTGACCTGCTTGCAGAATTTTTCGCAACCAGGCACTTAGCTTAAATTGTTAGTTTGTTATTTTCTTTCATTTTTCCCTCAAATTAAACAAATTAAGGAAGAGGGCTGATAAAAAAGAAGAAGAAGAAAAAGAAGAAAATTTAATTTTACTTTGCTTTTTTTCCTTTTCCTCAGGTTCCAAAGAAACCATCAATCTGGTTGAAATTCTTGAGAACACCAAGATTTGCTCATAGACCCTACTCTAGCATCCTCTTAAATGGTTCCGTTAACTACAGCCTACTATATATTGGGGTTCCAATGGAGTTCCGTTAACTACAGCCTACATCCTCTTAATCCAATTATAATGAGATAGCAGATAGCACACACTGAACTTTTTGGAGCCCATAGCATTACATATTCAATCACCCTCTCAAATTCCCACCCAAACAAACAAGCACTAAGGATTGAGCTTTGATAGTGAACAATGCTACATGCACTAAATAGTTTACAATTTTTTTTTTTTTTGGTGCTTAAATAGTTTACAAATTAAGTGTACACATAGCGACACCATTTTCGTTCATATTGCAATATGTGGGTAGTCCTATCCACTAAAAAAATTGCTACATGCAAATTTCGTACATTTGTTTGTAACTTATATAGTGCCTCTAGACTTCTCTGTCTAACATATGGGATTTGGAGTCCTCGTGGTGCCCCAAGGCATTATATCTCTATAGTGCCCTCAATTGTGAGTCCTTTATAATTTGTTTTTTGGATCAGAACTATTCAGTTTGATAGGAATGTTGAGTAGATCATTCAAGCAAAACATCAAATTAATTGGATATTGGTAGCCATATGGTCAGATACCATTTATTTTACGAAAATGAGTGACCAATATCATTTAAAGAATAAACTGTAAGACAAATTTGTCTCAATTGTATGTCTACTAGTCTTCAATGATTATAATTTTTTAAATCCATGATGTGCTCAGTGTTCTTGAAAAAATAAATGATTTAGATCCTAAATGAATATTTCAGAAGACCCACAATTGAGAGCACTACGGGAGAGTAGTGCCTTGGGATGTTGCAGGGGATTTGGGGTTGCTGTTGTGCAGCCCCGTGCACAGCAGGTGCACATCTGGGCCGCCCGTTGCTCGGATGGATGGCCCAGATTTCACCTCAACACCTTTGCATCCGAACAACGGAAGACTTGAATGTGCAAAGCACCTGCTGTGCACGGGGTACACAATAGCAACCCCAAGTCTTGCTGCAGGACCCCAAGTCCCTAACATATGTGCTCAGAGATTCAATCCCAACCTCCCCCACTTTTCGTGTCCTCTAAATTAGGTTAGAATAAGTATTATGTGCAATTCTACATCTCCTTAGGATAGCGAAAAAGCGTGAGAAAAGAAATGGTAGCCCTTTCTCACTAAATCTCACTATTTTTTGTGAGATTTGGTGAGAAAGGGGAGCATCCAATCAAAATATTTCATTTGTGTACTTTTCTCTTCATTTCTCACTAAAATAACTAATCCAAATGAGTGCTTAATTTGGGTAGAAATTATTACTCTTTCTTTTCTTTTCTCATGAAATCACCCCATCCAAAGGAGCTGTTAAACAATTGGGAAGTTGTTTATGTGGGACTTATGGGTTCAACTCCTATGCAATTGAAGCTGATACTTTTGTACAGTAGTTGAATAGAGGTTAATTATTCGTCTGTGACAAAAAATATATATTTTCAGAAACGAAAAACACAATGGCAATATCGTGGTTTTCCATCCAATCAAAGTTTAATTATTGGGAGGAAAATGCTTCATACCCCATGACCAACCAACTGATATATAATGGTACCTTCCCATGCAATTTCTAGGAAAGAGAGAACCCCCTGAAACTGCCATCAAAATCTATCACCAAAAACTGCCCTACGAAACAAGTCCCTTTGGCCTCTTATCTGTACCTTGGTTGTCACTATACCCCTTCTCTTTCCTATTTAATCTCCCCCATTTCTAAGTCACCATCACCAAATTCATTGCTAGCTAGCTAGTACATATTTCACACAAGGCAATGGCATCAAACAGTGGGGTGGAATTCAGGGACTTCTTCCCATCAATGGTGGAGAAACTGGGTGGGGAAGGGTTCATCGACGAGCTCTGTAACGGGTTCCGGTTGTTGATGGATTCGGAGAAGAGGGTGATCACTTTCGAAAGCTTGAAGAGGAATTGTGCGGCGGTGCTAGGGTTGAAGGGAATGGACGATGAAGAGCTAATGTGTATGTTGAAAGAAGGGGACTTGGACGGCGACGGGAGCTTGAACCAGATGGAGTTTTGTGTTCTCATGTTTAGACTTAGCCCTGATCTGATGAAAGGTTCAAGAATGTGGCTAGAACAACTTGTACGTGATGATGAATAAGTTTGAGACGCTCCATATATGTTTTCTTGTAGCCTGTAGGCTGCCTTTTGGGTTGTCCTCCTCTTTTTTTTTTCGGCCTAGCAGGAGCGGGGTGTGTGCTGTGCTCGGGAGCTCCCTATTAGCTGTTCTGTTTCTTCTGCTTTTGGTAGTTCATGAAAATGGTGATGAAATGTTAATGCGTTCTAGTTTTGCAATACATGAATTTGTGTTTCTTTTAAACTCGTTTGAAAAAGATTTATTTGTGTAGATCACTAGATCCTTTTATTGTTTATTAACTTTTTGATTACTCTAATACTCTTTAAAATACTTAATTCTTTTTAAAAGTCCAACCCTTAAAAAATTCTTGGCACGCAATCAAGGGCAATGGCACAGTGGATCAAGTGAGGTCAGCGGAAAAGAAATTGACCTCTTGCTAAAAAAATTCTGACTCCGCCCCTGCACGCGATTCATTGATAATTAGATGAAACACTTGCGAATAAATCTAACAGCAATTTTTTGCATGCTCTAATTATGGAGAAGGAAACAACAAAGAAAAGTAAAAAGAGAGAACAACGGCTGTTCGTACATTTACAATATAAGGGTAGCAATTTGGTTAATCCTTCTTTTTAAAACCAGAAATTTTGGTAAATCTGTTATGGGCAAATTGATCTTTTTATTTTGAGGAAAAAAAAAATGAAAATTCAAAATGAGAATGTAAAAGCGAGTCTTGTATTAATTAGTTGAAAAAGGTAGGGGTAGAGTAGTCTTGTAGTAATTTGTACGAGATGAGAATCCAATAAGCTTCCAAGAAGTGAAAAAGTTAAGACGTACTTGAGGAATGAGTGCACTACACGGCTGTCATTCACCAAAATGGGACTCTATGAGATATCATCATCAATTCATCATATTATGATCTACATGGATGAAAGGTTCGATGATTGAGTCAAGGAATCCGGGTGTCTGTAGTGACCCAAGTTCACTGTAATTTGTAGCCCCCAATCGAATATTGGTAAGTAGTTGATCTAATTTGTTCAAATTTTTATTCAGATTTCAAGACCTAAAATCTTAAAGAAATTTTGAAGAAAAGTTAGACAAGGGGATACCAAGCACACAATTGTCTAAATTTTCTTCAATTTTTTTTCAAAATTTGGGTCTTGAACTTTGAATGAAGAATTGAACAAATTACATAAAATACTTACAAAATATGCGATTGGGCTAATATTTTCTATGACCACTCAAATAATTATTTTAATACTACGAACTAGTTTGGATTCTTTGTGTGGGATCCCAAAATAGGCCCCACACGACCATTCGTGCCTTGGAGTTGTAGTAAGGAATTAAAATGCCCCCTGACTTGCCCCAAATTGACGTCTTTTGTGGGTGCAGATTGCAGCGAGTTTGGGTTCCTACAATGCACCCATACTCTTTGTTGTCATTTTAGGGGCAGCAAATTGCGGCTTCCTACATGCATCCAAATCCTCTGAATCAAGCCCTATAGAGTTATTATCGAGTTGGTTTTTCACAAGTTTACGCAAGAAAATTACTCTCTAAAATTAGAGACAGCTCATATGGATCCCAGGGTGGATCCTTCAAAGACATCGGTACCTTATTTTTGTTTATAAGTTACCCATAGTTTTATAGCAATCGATAAGATAGAATGTAAATTACATTAAACCCCTCAACTATGACTTATTTTCATTCAATCTCTCTAAAGTTTAGAACTCAACTCTTAACCACTTTAAACCATACAAATTCTAGATGTTAAAGATGGCGTCACCGGAAAATCACAATTTACGAATATGGGCTCTCCTAAGGATTGCAATCTTAGATTCGGGGGCACCCCTTCTCTTGAGGGGTATATTCTTCTCCGTAAGTGTAGTTTCGCAAAATGGAGGTAGTTGGCCTCTTGACCATCCAACCCGCCATGTTCTTTTCATCTTAATTTTCACTTATAACATCACTAAAACCACCACATCCAGTCACCACAGTGCACGAAAGTTATTCCAACTCCAACACAAATTACATCTATCTTGTGATTACCCGCGATTCCCCCACAACTGACACAAACAATTAAGTTATTTTGTTACCACATCATCCTCTTATAATTTTGTCAAATTACCCAATGAAGAAAAACGGTAATTCCACTATAAAACCTTATTTATCATGTCATGCTCTCTCTCTCCCCCTCTCTTTTCTCCTTTTCTTCCTCCTTCTTTAGCCGATTTGATCTCTTCGTTTCTCTCTCTCTCAAGCACTGCCTTTCATTTCTGATTACGCCTCCTCTTTGTGCGGTGGGGCCTCAACTGATTTTTTCACTTCTGGGTGCTAATCAGTGAGCTACAATAGCAGATTATACAAAAGAGTTGACATACAAAATATTTAATATATTCCAAATTTTGGGGGCCCTATTATTGGGCCAAAATTTGGGGACCCTAAGCGATGGCCTTGTGGGCTTATGCCTAGGGCCGGCCCTATTTGGGTGTCCAATTAGTCTTCTGAGAGTTTCTCTCGCACAAGGTCTGGAGGTGGTGATGTGATAACTGACGGTGACTGCGGTGGACATGTTGGTGGTTGGGTTCTGATCAGTGCCTTTGAGTTTTCTTGCAGGTTTCTGAAAGTGGTGGGTTCACTCGAGATATGGTGGCTGTCGGGAGATGTTTGGATTTTTTGGGTGGCGTGACAAAAGATGTTTTAGATCGTTTGGGTTAGGTTTTGGGTTTTTTGGGGGTGGGCTTGGCCCTATGTGTTTTGGGCTCAGCCCTTTGGCATTTTTGGGCTTGGCCTATTTGGTGTTTGGATTTTGCCTTTTGCATGTTTCATCCAATGTTTCATGAGATTCTCGATGTATATCGAGTTTAATAAAACTTTATTTTGCTGATAAAAAAAATAGGGAATATTTCAAAATGGCACTTGAACTTTACACTCAATGTCCCAAAAACACCTGAACTTTAGTTAGCGTCAATTAAACACCTGAACTTTCAAAACGCCATTTCTAAGGCACCTGGCCCCATTTTCCGTCCATACTGGACGGAAATTGCTGATGTGGCAATTTTATTCCGTTAAAAACCCCATCACCACCACCTACAGCCTCTGCTGCCGTGATTTTTGAGCCACCACCACTTACATCCATCATCTCCACCACCACCAGGTCATCACCAACTACTTTTGACACCGTTTGAACATCAGATTTGCTCAAGGCAACCCCTCCTGCTGTCATTTGGACAATAATTTTCTTCAACTGTCTCAACAATTTTGAGCAAACGGCGACGAGAATGGGCGGCGAAGCCTAGTCAGCGGTGGAAGGTGTAGTGCTTGGTGATGGCATGGTTCAAACGGCGGTGAGAAATGACAGCGGGAGGGGAAATGACAGTTGGTGACGACTTGGTGGTGGTGGAGATGATGGTTGTAAGTGGTGGTGGCTCAAAATTTGCAACGACAGAGGCTGTAAGTGGTGGTGATGGTCGTAGGTGGTGGTGATGAGGTTTTTAACGGAAGAGAATTGCCACATCAGCAATTTCCGTCCAATATGGACGGAAAATGGGGCCAGGTGCCTTAGAAAGGGTGTTTTGAAAGTTCAGGTGTTTAATTGACGCTAACTAAAGTTCAGGTGTTTTGGGGACATTGAGTGTAAAGTCCAGGTGCCATTTTGAAATTTTCCCAAAAAAATACTCCAATTCTCATTTTGAATATTTTAAGGGGTTAAGTGTTGAATTTTATAAGTCAGAGAAGTAGTCATAGTTGAGGAATGCTTACTGTAATTTTGCCAAAGAAAAAGAAAAATACCGCCACACAATTCGCACTGCAGATTTCTAGGGCTCAAACACCGTTCTCGATCTCTCACACAAATCCAATTCCAACAGAATCGATTAGGTTGCATACAGTCAATTAGGATTTTGATATTCTATCAATCGTAAGAGATGCCTCAAAGACACTCAAAGAACAACAACGACCTTGCTTTCTTCACGTACGATGAGAAGCGAAAGCTAGGGTACGGCACTCAGAAGGAGAGGTTGGGCAGAGACTCGATTAAGCCCTTCGACGCTTGTTGTCTCTGCTTGAAACCCTTGATTGATCCTATGTCTTGCCAGAAAGGCCACGTCTTTTGCAAAGAATGCATTCTCGAGTGCCTTTTGGCTCAGAAGAAAGATATTCAAAGGTCAGTGTTTGCTGCGATTGGATTAATGAACTCTTTGATTTGAAGTTAACTTTTAAATTTTCGTTACTTGTATTTTTTTTAATCAATTAGCTGATCTTGGAAACCTGCATATTGACTAACTGATTGACTTTCGATTTTAGCCCTGTTGGATCTGATTTTGAGTAGCGTCCATTCATAATTTCGTTCAGGTTTATTTTCATGTCATGTTTAATGAATAAGTTTTAGGTCTAACTTCAACTTTCCAAGGTATTCGTCACATTGCTAGTGGTATGTTTTGATTAGTGATCTGATGCAAATGGTTACTATTATCATGGGTTGTGCTTGGACTGCTTGATACACTGCCTTTGCAGATATACTAAGTGATTGAAAAAATTGGTCACGATAGAAAAGTTATGCATGGGAGTTTCTTGAAAAAGTTTTAGAAACTGAATGATTGACTGGACGATGTCATATTGTGCCATGAACTTTTTGTTGAAGGGTTTAAAACTAATGAAGAACCATTCAACTGACCTAATAAAGGCAAATTGACACAGTTTATAAGATGGCTAACCGCCTGGCGGAAGTTTCCTTTGGCTAATCTGATAACTTTGTTTCATCCGTTAGTCTTTTCTCTTTACTCTTGACAGTGAGACGAGGATCAACAAATTAGGTTTGGAGTAAACAAGTAACAAACAATGTCTGTGGAGAGAGCTTTTTTTGCAGTGCCTTCAGTAGCTTGCAAGAAAATAAGTAAATAAAGTGGAGCTTGACATGATTGGGCAGACTGCTGTGACAAAAACCAAACAAAATTTGTCGTGTAAGACCTTATATTGTTGTTAGGAATGGTAGATGGTTGGATGTAGATAGTGGAGTGGAGGTGGATGTTGAAGATAAAACTTCTGACCAGTGTTCACTTCAGTTCTATACTTCTATTATCTATGCTATGGTATATGTGGATATTTGAGAGAGTGAATGTTGCATTTTAGTCCATTTTAGTTTTGTGTCCATCCATTTTAGCGGTCAAGTTCTTAGTATGGTTCCCTGATTCTCTCAGTCTCTGAAACAAAAAAAAAAAAACTAAAAAAAAAAGGATAAATAAGACAACTATAAAGATGCCCGCCTTGCTACGATCAGGAAAACATGTTGGTCATATGCTGCCTGGTTGCTTGTAATTTGATACCACTAAGAAGATTAATGTGTATTATATGGGTGCCTTTTACTTTTTATTTGGTATCTAACTATGCAAGGATGCTTAGTCGTATGGATTTGGTTGGCTGAGTACAGGAGTCTAAGAAGCACGGACACGGATACGGACACGACATGATACGGACATGCGGACATGTTATTTCTTCAAAAATTAAGACACGGACACGTCGGGGTTACGTCGAATATAAAATTTGTTTGTATTACAGATGATGAATTCATATAAATGACGAAATATTTATTTCTATCTAATTTAAGAACAATACAACAAAGATAAATTAGGAGTCTGCATACTTATACATGAACTACACATAGGTGGAAATTGTCACCTATGGCCAAGTTTTAAAAATTAGATTTTAACTTTTTATGTGTCCTTGGCACGTTCTAAGAGTTTTGCCAACGTGTCCTAGAGCATCTACCATCTGTTTGAATAAAAGAAATACAAGAAACAAATTAGACAAGTATTTAAGCATGTCCTACACGTGTCCAGAGAGTGGAGTGGAGTGTCCGTCACCGACACGTGTCGGGCACGGATACGTGAGGCCTATAGGTGTGTCCGTGCTTCTTAGATAGGAGTCATATGACAATAATGATGAGTTACATCACTTGCTTAAAAGATTTTTGTCCGAGGCAATATTTCTATGTTGATGTGAATGGCATCAGCATATTACGAAAAGATCATAGGTAAATGGCCTGGGAGGATTCAACATTCCCTTATACCGGGGGCATTGTCCTGTGACTGTGGAGGGAGGAAAAGCTAGAATTTGCTTGTCTATGGAGGGATGGTTGGGAATTGTTACCACCTTTTTAGGCTCTGGCCTCTGGGTTCTCGCAATATTCTAGAAATGTAGTTTGCAGCCCTTCAGATAAATTGAACCATGTTTGAGGACCTTTGTGCTGATTAATAATTGGGACTTATTTCATGCTTTAACATTGCAATTACTTGATGATCTACTGCCTTTTCTACAATCAAGATAAATTTGTTTATACAAGCATAATGATGTTGGATTCTATCTCAGAGGATGCTTGCTGCACGCCTCAAAATGTTACTCAGGTTTTCTTAAATCATAATTTTCTGGAGAACATGGAGCTGGAGGGTAGTTCTAAGAACTGAAACTTTTACTAACTGAGCGAATTCGTGTACCAGGTATGACTTAGGGTAGAGAACTGAGAAAGGTGAAACAAAGAGTGGGTGAGAACCAGAACCAGAGAGTGGGGGAGAGTCATGTGTGTAACTCCATTATTTCCAGTGACGATTTGAAATAGTGTGTTTTGTCCGTGGAGCAGACATTCGGCCAAATCATGTACATTTGGTGTCCTGTGTAGCGTGAGTGACCTATGATCATGGTTGTATGGGTTGTGGATGTCTAGCGTTTTGGGTGGGTAAGGGAATGGGTGCCAGCATTGTTGGAAAGTGTTCCTTCCTATCTCCTTGGCTTGTCCATATTTTCTTGTGTTTAAATGGTGCCACAAACGAATTAAGAATTACCTAGGAGGAATATTATTTTTCATGGTGATATGGTTGATTAGAATCAGGTTATTCGAATGGTGAAAATCATAGGGATGAGTCATAAACCTAGACATCTTGAGTTCAAAAATTTTCAATCTCTTGGGTCCAGGCCGCAAAAGCTTCTTTTGTGAATTCCCTAGTCCCGACGTGGATGTCATTCTTTTGAGTATACCGGAGAAGAGATCTAGTTGAGGTGCGCGCAAGCTGGCCAGGACAACTAAATCCACCTTAAATCAGTGAAGATTCAGTACCGTCCTTGAATCCACCTTAATCCTGTTTGAATTGTATATGCCTGTGATACTGCTGTTTGTCTTTTTTCCTACTTTTCTTCCTTGTAATTGGCATGTATCAACTTTTCGTGCATTAGTATCAAAGAGGTAGAGAGAATTGCAGATAGCATACCAAACCAAAAAAAAAAGTGACTAAGTAGGAAATGGATCAAAACGGGAAACTTAAGAATTGACAATTTCAGCATTTCTGCAAGCGTATTTACATCACCCAAACAAACTCAACTTAACTATGCAAAGAAACTTCTCCATTCCCTCAAGCTCAAACCTTCTTTTTTCGCTTTTTCCCCTTCCAAATTTTCATCACTTTCCAGGAACAAAGTTGGTGGCATAAGCCCAAGCATTGTTGCTAACAGGGTCAGCAAGATGGTCTGCTAGGTTTTCCAATGGTCCCTTTCCAGTCACAATGGCTTGAACAAAGAATCCGAACATAGAAAACATAGCAAGTCTACCATTCTTGATTTCCTTCACCTTGAGCTCCGCAAAAGCCTCTGGATCGTCAGCAAGGCCCAATGGGTCAAAGCTTCCACCAGGGTATAGTGGGTCGGTGATCTCACCTAGTGGCCCA
Source organism: Vaccinium vitis-idaea (assembly GCA_963854785.1). NCBI lineage: Eukaryota > Viridiplantae > Streptophyta > Magnoliopsida > Ericales > Ericaceae > Vaccinium > Vaccinium vitis-idaea. The sequence continues at coordinate 28,217,691 of OY978221.1, read as the reverse complement.
CCAGCAACCCGGTATCCCTCAACGGCTCCCATCAAAATAACCTGGCAAGCCCAAATGGCCAAAATGCTTTGGGCGTGGATCAAGCTCGGATTACCCAAGTAGTCGAGCCCACCCTCACTAAATATTTGTGCTCCAGCCTTGAACCACACCGCCTCACCGAACTTGACACCATTACGGGCCAATAGCTCGGGGAATACGCACCCAAGGGCTCCAAGCATGGCCCATCTACAGTGGATCACCTCTAACTCACGATTCTTGGCGAAGGTTTCTGGGTCGGCTGAAAGCCCAGCGGTATCCCAACCATAGTCACCGGGGAATTCTCCTGTAAGGTAGGATGGGGGTTCACCAGAGAATGGGCCCAAGTACTTGACTCGGTCTGGGCCATACCACGGGCTACCAGATGAGACTGGCTTGGCCGTTGCCTTTCTCATAGTGATTCTTGTGATCCTTCCTCCTCTGTGGGACGCCTGAGTGGACGGAGTCCGTTCTACTGTCCTTCCGAGGAAAGATTTTGATGAGAGAGCCATTGAAGAAGAAGCCATTGGAGAAGTAAAATGAATACTACAGTGAAAGGAATAGCTAGCTAGAGATGATTGCTTATGGCTTGAGTTTCATAGAATGTAAGGTTGGTATTAATATGATGTGGATTGCAAGTGTTCCTTATCTTTGAAGATCCTTATCCCTATTCTTATTGGTAGAAAACTTTTTGAGAGTTTGAGATTGCATGGCCATTTGGCAAACTCCCCACCCCTTTTTATTCAATAGATTTTCTGAGGTGCACAATGTATCTAGAATCTCATGCAATTTCATTTAGTCTTTCCATCCACCAATGTTTGTACTACCATTTTCTGTTATATCTCTGTGAAGACAAATTCTAATAATTGAATTGAAGGGCAGCACCATGTGTTACTCTGCTAAAGTTAAAAATGAATGCAGCCACAGATTGGGGCCACTATTCAATATTGGTGGTGGGAAATCCTTGTTCATGGCAGGTAGATATTCATTAATACGATCATGTATATAAATGTATGTAGCAATACAAATATTATAGACACATACTCTCCATATTTTGTGGTTAATTGAATTTAAGCTTAAGAGTCATTCAAATAGATGAATGGATGGTGGTGTACCTTTTACAATGGCAAAAAACTTGCTAAGACCCAATTCAATATCTTGCCTTTAGTTGATGAGACTAATTGAGAGGGATGCCAAAAATGAAAATGAGGTTTATCTGATATTTTCAGCTCGGATTAACATAAAATCCATGATTTATTTCAGTGAAAATCACATATTTGCAAAGATTCTAACATTAAGTATTGTTCTGGAGGTTAAGATTCACCCTCAGTCCCAATTGCATTGGTTGTGCGCAAACTTCCTAGTTGTTAGCTCAATGTTATTCTGACTATTGTCTTCCCTGAACTTCATGTTTGGCTGTTTGCTACTGGCTAGTTGTAATGGAAGAAGTCATGATGGAATCAATTCTTCTCATGTTTTCCTTAAAATTCGAGGAAATTTTTTTTTTTTTTTTTTGTAGCTTAGCCATAAAACTTTTCAATGGTTGGTGTCTTTATGGTTTGTGGGTATTCTGTTTTTCTTAAGTATTTTTGAACGCGACTCTGAAAATATTCTGGTGTTGCCTGGCAGGAAGCTAGCTGCTCATGCTGTTCAGCAGAAGCAAGATAAAGAAGAGGAAGAAGAGAAGCTAATGCTACAGAAAGCCAGAGAGCTCGACGCCTTCGACCAACAAAACCACGGTGCGGTTCCTCAATACAGTGACAAGAACTACAACAAGGACAAGAATGGCTTCCACGGCGCAAACAGTGTTAAAACCACTTCTTATGAGGAAGAAGCACTCCGAACAATGAAAGCATTCTGGCTTCCCTCTGCCACCCCAGAAGCCGCCGCCAAGGTGGAGGCCCCACCCACCACTACAACCTGTCCAGAAGGCAAGGAAAATCTCAAGTTGAAAACCCTTTTCCCAATCTACTTCACCGAAGATAGTTCTGGGGATAAGAAATCAAAGTCTCTTGACAAGAGCTATATTTGCCCTAGTTGCAAGGTTACTCTTACAAATACACTGTCACTTATGGCCCTAAGTTCTTGCGGTCATGTGTTTTGCAAGAAGTGTGGGGATAAGTTTATGGCAGTTGATAAGGTTTGTTTGGTTTGCAACAAGGGATGTAAAGAGAGGAATTTGGTTCCATTGCAGAAAGGAGGGACGGGATTTGCTGGCCATGACGATCATTTGTTGGCAACAGATTTCAAGCATTTGGGTAGCGGTTCTGGGTTGGGGCTTGTTAGGCCTGCAATGAAGACGTGAAATGGATTCAGAGTGGGATAATTCGAGTCTCTTGTTGTACTGTGATTTTCTTTGTTTGACATGGTTTTGCCTTGTCAATCTGCCGTCTTTTTTGCTTTCATCCAGTTTTTGTTGAACATATCCAGTATATGTGAGATAGCAGTTGAAATACGTTGTTTTACTTAATGTTGTAATGGTAAGGTTTAACTAGTTCTTCCTCTTCTTTCAATCCTGTCAAAACTTAAAATCAAGGGCAACACTGCATAATCTTTGTTTTTCATTATATGTGCTGTGCAAGGTGCCGCACACTCCTTGGCTATTCAATCGTGTTTTGGACGGTGCGGCTGGTACCCTTTCTTGCAATTCCTTTCTGGGAGTGTTTCGGATAATGAGGGACTAATGAAAGAGAAGGAGAAATAAGAAGGAACTTGTGAAGGGAGGGAACAAATGTGAAGGAAAATGCTACAAATTGTCAGTTGGGGGTTGTTCAGGTTCAAAATGTGTATCCAATTTAAAAAAAAAAAAAGTTTGAAAAGTACATAAAATTGTAGAAATTTACTACGAAGTGTAAAAAGTGTATTGGAGTTCGTGTTTTTCTTGTCAATTTCTTAGCTAAATTATAGGATAACCCAAAAGTAAAAGAGGGAGAAATTAGCAAAATAAGAAATTTTATGGTTTTCATGTTGAATTGATTAATGCAATGAGAATCACTAGTCACTCGAATTGTAACACTTTTTCTCGTCTATAGAAAGATCTATAAATATAGGGGTCAATTCCTCTCACGCAACCAATAACAAACATTTGACATAACAATTGACACAACAAATATAAATCACTTATTTTGGAAACTCATGCAAATGATCGGAGCTGTTCAATTCGTTTAAAACATGTTTTTTAGAGTCTGTAAAAACCAACACCTTTTTGCACATGAAGATATATATCGGGCACTATATGAAGAAATTATTCCCTTCTATTTGAAGTCTCATCCCATGACTCCCATCCCCTAAGAAGTGCATGCATTGTGAAGCATTGGGATAACTGAAAAGGGGAAAGAATAATAGAAAACACCTCAGCTGGCCCAACTTGAAAAACCAATACCTTTTTGCACATGGGTTTGTGGGGGTAGATAAATGCAAACCCTTCACTAAAATTTTTAAGCTTATCCCAACAAAATTGAGCACCATCGCATGTTCCTATCCACCAAGTTGGGTGTCCCTGTACTTCAATGGGACGAGAAAAGACGTTGGCTTCCTAGTTCAGAGTGGATGACCTGTAATTTTTTTTTTATACCTTACCCTTTCACGTGTCAAATTTGACGTAAAAGAAGAGATGCTAAATGTCACTTAAATAATCGACATCTCATACTTTTTAAGGGAGTGACAAGAATTTTTATTCATAATACCCGAACGGTCAAGCACATATATTAATGAAATGTATCAGTCTGGAGCAGCAATTGCACTAATAAGAGAAGAAAATCTTAACCTATTGTATGGAGGATCCTCTCCGGTCCATGCAAGTGGACTCGACCATTCAATTGACCTATTTTGGGCCCATTCCGGGCCCAAGTTTGTGATCGGATTCTTTCACTTTTTAGACGTCGTCAAGCCCATTCACCATGTAAAAAATCACATTGATCGGATCTTAATTGATATGATTTCGGAGCACATTTGTATTGTAAATGGGTTGTGATCCTGTGTTGTAATCCTTTTTTCCACAATCAAAATGTGCTCCAAAATCATATCAAATGATATACGATTTATGTGATTTTTGACACAGTCAATGGTCTCGATGAAGTCTAAAAAGTGAACCCCGGTCTAAAAACTATTTTTGTATTGCAGAAACATTGTCATTCGAAAATGAGTACGTTATTTTTGGGTAGACACTACCTTTTTTGCATGTTGACGAGGGATGGTTGAAAAAAATGTGTAATTTTTTGATATTAAAAATGTTGATGGAATGCTAATATATGAAATGCGTATCCATTCAAGTATTAGAAATAATTAACCTTAGAACACTTGTATATTTTTTCAATAATTTATCCCTCTGCCCCTTAAAGATTTCCCACTACAAAAAGATGTGCAATTTCAAAGGGTTTACAATTGAGGACACTACGTAAATGTAGTAACTTGGCTCACTACGAGAACCCCAAGTCCGTATTTTTTTTGTGAAAACTCAGCTTCAATCCGTATTGATATTTTGTTTTGTAGTAAGGTAGAGATGATCACAATTACCTCTGCCTCGCCCCACCTCTGATGTCCCAGCTTCAATCCGATAAGAAAATGGAGTGGGGGCAGATAAGAAAATGGAGTGGGGGCGATGGTTGTGTTTGGTTTGGGTTTTGAGTTTTGGTTTTTGTAATGATTAAAGGGGAAAATAGGGATAATAATTAAAAAATAGGTATTAATGATTGGAGAGAGATAGAGAGAAAAAAAATTTAAAAATAGGAGTAATAATTGAATAATAATTGAGAAAACCGGTTCTTGAAAACCAAAACGAACAAGGCCGATATTTCTTTCCTCTATCTCGTTTTAACTTGATTCGGTTTCGACTATAGATATTACTAATCTTTTGTATGTATACATATAAAGATTTTATTGTTTTGATACATAAGAACAAAATACGTACATGATAAAAAACTGTTTTATGTTGGCGTGAATCGTGTTGATATTATTCTCTTCCTTACTTAGTTGTAGATATTATTCTTTTCCTTAGTTAGTTATTTGTACTACACGTATTCCTTATTTAGCTTTGCGTACTACGTGTACTATCGTAGTGCAATACATCTTGTAACCTTATATAATGTCTCTTCAGAAGGTTGAGAAATATACAAAAAATATTAACCTATTCGACTTATTGCTTTTATCTTGGTATCAGAGCAAACCCTAAAATCCCTAAACCTACTTCCGTCTCTACGCTTCTTGCTCAGTGACATCCGATCAAAAACCCTACCTTCTTCCTTACTTCTCGTGTTAATCATGTCTGACGGGAGTGACTCAAAATCCTTGGTGAACTCCAGCAGCAATACCCAACTGGTGACTGTCCAGAGCACTTCTCTACCGCCATTCCGTTTGGGTTTAAATTGAATGGCTCGAACTACACTATTTGGTCCCAGATGATGGAGTTACATGCTACCGGTCAAGAAAAAATGGGTTACTTGACAGGTGATACTCCTCAGCCCGCTGAATCTGACCCCGATTTCCAGAAGTGGTAGCGGGAGAATGCCGTCGTCAAGGGATGGTTGGTGAAAACGATGGAGTCTGATCTCCTTGGCTTTTTTCTTGGTCTTCCTACGGCTGCCGCCGTTTGGAGGGGTGTCTCCCAGATGTATTACGATGGCGCCGACGATTCTCAACTATATGAGTTGCGTTGTAAGGCCACCCGTATCAAACAAGGTGGCCGCCTGGTTCCTGTATACTTTGCCGAACTCAAAGCTATATGGCAAGAACTCGATAAGCGCCGCCCTATTTCCATGGCTTGTCCTGTTGATATTAAGGCACGTCAAGATGAAATTATGAAAGATCGTATCTATGATTTTTTGGTTGGCTTGGATGATGTATTCGATAAAGTCTGGAGTGATTTTTTGAGGCTCAAGCCGCTTCCTGGTTTGGAGGATTCCTTTGCCTATATTCGTCGTGAGGCCCAACGCCAGAATATTATGCTCGGCTCTGGTAGTGCTGGTGGTCCCCCTTCTGTGGCCATGGTCTCCAAAGCACCGAGTCCACCAATCTCTCGCCCTCCTCGTTTCACTGATGTGGAAAACAAGGATGCCTTGCGATGCACCTTTTGTAATGGTACTCGACATACTGCCGATACTTGTTTCAAGAAAAATGGTTTTCCTGATTGGTATTTGGAACACCGTAAGCAGCTCAAGGGTGAATGCACTACTCGCCGACCTGGCGTCGCTACTATTGTGGCGACTGGCATAACACCTTCTGTCGACTCGAGCCACAAGTCTGTTGTGTCTCATTGCAGCCCCTCTGACCAGAACACTTCCCCCATTTATCATCTCTCTCTCGAAGATTCTAATTCAGATACTAGCAGCCTGGGAAAGGCTATAATTTCATCCAACGATCGCGACCCAGGTTGGATAATCGATTCAGGCGCCACTGATCACATGACTTACGATAAATCCTTATTTCAATATGTTTCCTTCCCTTGCAAAGACCATGTTATTACCGCCAATGGTGATACTGTTCATGTGACAAGGGCTGGTTCAATTGCTCTCACTCCATCGTTATCTTTGCACCATACCTTACTCATTCCCACTTTGTCGAACAATTTATTATCTGTGAGCCAAGTTACTGAACAATTGGATTGTGTTGTATTAATGTTTCCTATGTTTTGCTAGCTTCGGGATATCCAGACACAGGAGATCATTGGGCATGGTACTAAGAGAGGGGGATTATATTATGTGGATGACGTTGCAGCCAGTCGAGTTCTCAAGGTACGTGGGACAATGGATGATAAGTGCAAGAAAATCTGGTTATGGCATCGTCGTCTTGGGCATGCTTCTTTTGGTTATTTGCGTCGTTTGCTTCCGTCCTTATTTCAGGATGTTGAAGACTCTGAGTTCAAATGCAATGTTTGTATTTTGGCTAAGAGTCATCGTGTTCCTTATCCTTTGAGTTTTAATAAAAGTACTATTCCGTTTGGATTAATTCATTCTGATGTATGGGGCCCTTCCCCCATGACTACTCCAACAGGAATTAGATGGTTTGTTACTTTTGTGGATGATTGTACTCACATGAATTGGTTGCATGTGATGAAAAATAAGAGTGATGTTGGCCCTATTTTTCGGGTTTTTCATCAAATGATCACAACCCAATTTTCTCTGGCTATCAAGGTTCTTCGCTCTGACAATGGTGGGGAGTATATTATTATGCACTCTCTCAGTTCCTTCAAGATCATGGTATGATACATGAAACTTCATGTACTCAAACTCCCGCACAGAATGGTGTTGCAGAGCGTAAGAATCGTCATATTCTCGAGGTTGCAAGAGCCCTTCTCCTTGGCGCTTCAGTACCTAAGCATTATTGGGCTGATGCTGTCCAATATGCTATCTATCTGATGAACAGGTTGCCATCTCGAGTTCTTGATTTCCACACTCCCATGGATGTCTTGGCATCTTATGTGCCTCTAACAACCCACTTAAATTTGTCTCCGCGCATATTTGGGTGTGTGGCCTATGTTTATCTTCACAAAAATCAGCGGAGCAAATTGGACCCATGTGCTATTCGGTGTGTGTTTCTGGGATTTTTCCCTACACAAAGGATACCGGTGCTATCAGCCCCTCACCCGACACTCTTATGTTACTATGGATGTGACTTTCTCAGAGTCGAAAATGTATTTTGCTTCTCCCATGTCCAACCATGTCCTTCAGGGGAGACACATGTTGAAATTGAAGGACCTGATTGGTTTGAGGTCATATTGGAAGATGTACCTACTGAAATTGTACCGACGACTGAAACTGAAACTGGCTTGAGTCCTGTCCTAAAAGATGTGTCTGATCCACCAGATACTCTCGAAAGGTTATTTACTACACCTGATATTGTGATTGCTGACTCAGTAGATGATTCCCCCTATCGTGACTCTATAGTACCTGCCCATGCTCCCATGGATATTCCCGAGGTAAGTAATTTGGACACTAATATTTCTTCTAATCCTAAAACAATTGAAAAGTCTTATCAGTTGCCTCCTAGACAGAATCGCGGTCATCCGCCCAATAGGTTTTCTTCAGAAGGAAAGGCAAAGTACTCTATTGCTCATTATGTGTCCTCACATAGATTGACACCGCAGTATCAAGCATTTGTGAATCAGATGGCTGTAGTCCAGATTCCTAGCAGAGTTGAAGAGGCTTTGAAGGATCCAAAATGGAGAGAGGCTATGAAGGTAGAAATGGAGGCACTACAGAAGAACAAAACTTGGGATATCGTTTCAGCACAAAGAGGCAAGAAACCAGTGGGATGTAGGTGGGTCTTTACCATTAAACATAAAGCTGATGGAACAATTGATAGGTACAAGGCCCGCCTGGTAGCAAAAGGATATACGCAGACATACGGTGTGGATTATCAGGAGACGTTTGCACCAGTGGCAAAGATGAATACTGTTCGGGTATTACTGTCCTTAACAGCCAATTTTGATTGGCCTTTGAAGCAGTTTGACGTAAAAAATGCCTTTTTACACGGAGATTTGAAGGAAGAGGTATACATGGACTTTCCACCAGGATATGAGATGGTCAATGAATCAGGGAAATTGTGCAGGTTGCGGAAGGCTCTCTATGGTCTAAAACAATCACCTCGAGCATGGTTTAGGAGATTTACACAAGCCATGAAGAGATATGGATATCATCAAGGAAATTCTGATCATACCTTGTTTATAAAACGAAAGGGTGGTAAGGTTACTTTGTTGGTTATTTATGTTGATGATATGATTGTCACAGGTGATGATACTGATGAAATCCAGAAACTGCAAGGTTATTTAGCATTTGAGTTCGATATGAAAGACTTGGGAGGTTTGAAATATTTCTTAGGTGTTGAAGTTGCTCGCTCTAGTAGCGGCATTTATTTGTCACAACGAAAATATGTGTTGGATTTGTTGACTGAAACTGGAATGTTGGGCTGTAAACCTGCAAGTACTCCTATTGTGCAGAATCATCATCTAGGGATATATCCTGATCAAGCTCCAACTAATCGAGAAAGATATCAGAGGTTAGTTGGAAAATTGATTTATCTATCCCTCACTCGACCTGATATTGCGTATGCAGTAAGTGTTGTTAGTCAATTCATGCACTCCCCAAGTGAGGATCATATGGAGGCTGTAATGCGGATTTTGAGTTACTTGAAGTCTGCTCCTGGCAAAGGTCTATTGTTCAAGAAACATGGGCATTTGAGGATTGAGGAGTACACAGATGCAGATTGGGCAGACAACATAACTGATAGACGTTCTACTTCAAGTTACTTCACGTTTGTGGGTGGTACCTGGTCACTTGGCGTAGTAAGAAACAAAACGTGGTTTCACGGTCAGCTGCTGAGGCCGAGTATCGAGGTATGGCTTAAGGAATATGTGAGCTTCTCTGGCTGCGTTTGGTACTTAGCGAGATAGGCATTGAGGTAGGAAGTCCTATGCAACTCTACTGTGATAATCAGGCTGCTCGGGAAATAGCAAACAATTCAGTTCAACATGATCGTACCAAGCATGTAGAGGTTGATCGACACTTTATCAAGGAGAAATTGGATGAGGGTCTAGTGGCTATTCCGTTTGTGAGATCAGAAGAGCAACTTGCGGATGTATTGACACATGCAGTATCCGGGAAAGTATTTTGGGATTCACTCGACAAGTTGGGTATAAGAGATTTCTATGCACCAACTTGAGGGGGAGTGTTGGCGTGAATCGTGTTGATATTATTCTTTTCCTTACTTAGTTGTAGATATTATTCTTTTCCTTAGTTTGTTATTTGTACTACGTGTATTCCTTATTTAGCTTTGCGTACTACGGTACTATCGTAGTGCAGTACATCTTGTAACATTATATAATGCCCTTTTCAGAAGGTTGAGAAATAAACAGAAAATATTAACCTATTCGACTTATTGCTTTTATCTTTTTATTTCTTTTCTTTCTTCCTTTCTATTTTTTAAACTCTCAACACTCATCAATATCTTCTTTTTTTTTTTTTTTTTGTCAAAACACACCATAGAGAACAAAGTGAGTGAAAATTACTACGGTAAATGAGGATCCGATTATTCCCTAACCTCAGGACATCCCAATATACTTTTTGGATCTTTAGTTTTGCAAAAAAACTAACTTGTTCCACTAACTAGTTTTTTGGCTTTTTGGTTTTTAGTTTTGCAAAAAAACTAACTTCTTCCAGTAACTAGTTTTTTAGATCTTTAGTTTTGCAAAAAAATTAACTTGTTCCACTAACTAGTTTTTTGGCTTTTTGGTTTTTAGGTTAGTGGAATTAAGTGATTTTTTTGTTGATTTTTTGTTAGAGGAATGGAGTAGTTTTTTAGTTTAAACTAAACTGTTTTTTTTAGCGAACATTCCCTAGAACTCCGAAATGGGGGGCTCTGCTGTCCGTGGGGGTCGGCAGGCCCTGCCGACCCCATCCGAGCCGTCCATTTCACTCATCAACGACTTAGATCTCACCTCTCCAAAGTGTATCCGAGCCGTCCATTATTTGATGCAATCCGAGCCGTTGATGCACGAAACGAACGGCGCGGATGGGGGTTGGCAGGGCCTGCCGACCCCCACGGACAGCAGGCCCCCCGGGTTCTAGAACTCCTATGTTGAGTCATTGACGTTCACTTTTCTTGTTTTCCCACATTATCTTCTAAAATTGGGAAAAGAAAAAAAAAATTACACGTGGCACCAACTGGACCGTCACTATCATTGGGTTCCATGCTCCATTATTAATTACCCGCCAACCCCAAAAAAGCATCAACCCCGAAACGCAACACCATTATTCCTCATTAAACAAATCATTCAAGCAAATCGATAAAGAGAGATGGATAGATATAGGTAAAGATATACGTATAGCTTAGAGAGAGAGAGAGAGAGTGAGAGAGAAATGGCGGAGGCGGTGAAGGAGGGCGGAGGAGAGGAGGAGGGAGAGAAGTTGTTGGAAGGGGTGACGGTGTTGGATTTCGATGTGCTGTGTTCGACGGTGGCTATGCAGACCCAACAAGGGAAATGGAGGAAATTAGATGAATTCCGCGAAGATGTTGATAATGGCGGCGGTGGTGAATTTGGGAGTGGTGTTTTGAGGATGTGGGAAGGTGAAATCCTTGATTGCTTCGATGATCGTCGCGTCGCTCTCCAATCCGCTTGGTAAAATCTCTCTCTCTCTCTCTCTCTCTCTCTCTCTCTCTCTCTCTCTCTCTCTCTCTTGTATTTTTTAATTTTTTTACCGAGTCTTTTTGGTATGCCTTCCAATTTTTACAAGATTCGGTCAAATCTTTTAGGATAATCGTTCTCTTAGTGAGTTTTTTTTATTTTTATTATTATTTATTTACTAAGGTTAAATAAAGTTAACTAAAACAAAAAAAAAAATCGAAAAATACAGTATTTTAGTGTCTTTCGTGTCTCGTCCTGTATAAACCTTGGTCTGTATTTTACACTTTACCGATTCCTGCTGTCAAAGATAAACGATTCGACGTAAAAATTATGATCAAAAGCTAAAGAAAAGTTAATAAATAGTAACGACTTTTCTTTACCAAAACTTATTAATTTAGTTCAAATGCACTAGTAATATCCAAATGTAACGTTGATTTCAACGGTGCTGGAAATTGGCTTCCATTGGATTTCTAGTCGACTAACATGTCTGATCCGGATAATCCGGCTTATTATGAGAGGAGCATGTTCGGGGCAAAATATCCTTAATCCTTCTGGTGAAATCTGGGGGATATATGTTTTGATCTTTCAGCGTAAAATATTCAAATGGGTTTTCAGTCTTTTGACGAATTACAGTATTCTAGTTTTTGCAAGTGGCTAGCTTATGCGGTAGAGCTCTTGGATAACTTACACTGCATCCGGGATCGAGTCCCATCTCCCCTCTCCCATGTAATAGACTAGGAATGATGAATGACCAAAAAAAAAAAAAAGTACTCTAATTTTCTCTTTCTATTTATAAATGTACCTCGTTTTGCAACCCTCATGTGTTACTTTTAATTGCACTGTCAGCGTTAGGTTTAGAGTTTAACTAATTGTTGTTTGAATATGCCTCTTTTAGAATTTGTTTCCCATTGCACCATGATGGTAGACTCTTGCAGGAATTTCAACAAAACTTTAGGCTCCTTTAAGCTCGTATTATTTAGAGGCCGTTCCACAAGCTTTTGGCTATTTGGATTGGTGTATGTTGAGGAGAATGACTCGTGTCGTAAACCGTAAAAAGCCAAAAGGCCCAATAATCACTTAGTGGAACGGGGAATATGAGCTTAAAACTTATTTTGTTGATCTGAAATGCCTTTAACAAAACTTTTTTTTTCTTTTTTTTTCTTTTTTTCTCCTAGTCCTATTAGAGTTAGTTCCCGTTTGGCACCGAGGAACACAGAGAACTTTATCTTGCCTATTAATCAAACTAGCAATCTTTGTTGTGAGGAAAATCAAATGAATCAAAATTTTAGTTACACCAGAACTGGAGCCCAAGGACGGCAATGATTGGGAGACACAGGTGACACTGAGAGGGAGATTAGTGGTGCTTTCAACTATTTTTGCATCTCTATTTTGCTTTTTATTCTATTGGGACAAAGTTTGGGAGAAATATTTTAATAGGGTAGTGGTCGTGAGAGAGGGAGGGGTGTCAAGTAAAAAGGTGAACTAAACATTTAATAAGGATTTATGATGAAGAGTTCGTAACATTTTGAAAGCTTACCATATTCTAATATAGTGATGTAAGATCTCTCTTTCAGACTCTGCAGGATTTTCAACAAACAATTAGGCTCCGTTAAGATGGATGTGGATTTCAAGGAGAGGGATTTGACTTTGTTCTTCTAAAAATTCCATCTAATTCCGAACTTTCATCTGACTCCTATATTTTTCTGTACTAATTGATTAATTCACTTCATTTGAAATTCAATCCAAACTGAGCATTCAGCCTTGCCGTTGATTTTTGTTGATCACGTGTTAACCACATTGTGTACTTGCAGTTGCCCATGCTATAGATTTGGAAAGAACATGCGACGAGCTGGTTTCGGCTCTTGTTTTGTTCAGGTACTTTATTTTCTTGAACGGATTTATTCAGGTATAAAAACAATTTTTGTTTATGTTTTTAACACCTACATACGAGGAGTCAATTAAATGACTTGGCATATTCCTTTTTCCATTTGTTCTGTTTTGGAATTAGAGCCACATATATGGGGAACTTGGAGTTGCATAGGGTAAAATATATACTCCTACAAGAAAAAATCGAGTGGAACTCCAAATATTTTCTTCTTTGTTAGGAAAATGAGAAGAAAATTTATAGATAAACCGAACCTGGCTAAGCCTTATGTCTTAATATTGGATTTATGTTCAATAAATCAATTTATGTTTGTAAAAAATATATAGCTGTTTGTCAAAAACATTCATTGTTTAGTTCTACATATAACCCTTTTTTTTGGCTTGAAGTAATTCCATTTTCCTTTTTCCCTTGACGTCCAATATAGAAACATAGCATAAATGTGCCTGGCTCTTGCAGAAGTTCATGAATAATCTGTTTTCAAGTTGGTATTCTTCCTCGTTGGAAAGGAACAACTTGGTTTTCTGCAAATGTCGCAAGGCACATGATGTTTCTCCTGTTATGTATCAAATTCTCGATCCACTTGAAACCAGTTGGAGCTTTACGTATGATTTAATGAGTATGCTTGTATTACCCTGCTGTCAAGACTCTGCACATAATATACTAAAAATACTCTTAAATCTCTGAAACAGAAAGGTAAAGGAGTACGTGTTACCCTACGAGCAGTTACAAATTCTTATTAAGAACTGAGGAGAGTGAATCATTTTTATTTCAGTTGTCCCTCTCTGTTGTAATTTGTAAACCATTTGAACACGCTCTGGTTAAGTAAGAATTTTTTCATTTTGAATCCATGCAGGGGATTGTATATCTCATGCTTGCTGCCATTGCACTTCTCAACTGTATAGCCTTTATCGTGACCAAGAGACATTTTTTTCTGTATTTGGGTGTTGCTTTCACCATATCAGTTGGAACATACCTTGGATTCCACCGTACACAGATAAGAAAAAAGTTTAACATCAAGGTATGCATCTCTATCTAAGGTTGTGTTGATTATAGTCTGTCTAACTCCTATTGTAACACTTTGGCTTTGATTGTACTCCGTTTTACTCAATCCCTTCCATAATAATTTTTCGCTATGATTGGTTTACTTTGGAAAAAGTACAATTATTGGTCTTGAACTATTTTGGATAGAAGAAAACATTATGTGGTTTAGTTTTTGTTTCTTTGTTAGAGGTTGTCCCACATTGTTTGTCCCACATTGGTACCAGAGCTAGGTCTTTGGTAGCCTCACCTCACGTGGTTGAAGTCTCCATCGCCATCCCCCGAGTCAAATCGCCTTGTCTCCTCAATTTGTACCTCCACGTGCATCCGGGTTGCAGGTGAGGGGGAGTGTTAGACTTTATCTGTCATCGCCTATCTAATTAAGCCACCCAAGCTTGGTTAATATAATCTAGAGGCTACTCCACCTATAGCCAATTGGTTTGAGATTGGAACCCTCCAAGAAATCTAACAATAACCTCCAAAACTAGTATATGAGCCTAGGCGGCCTCTTCACTCATTGTCAATTGATTTTGAATTGGATGCTTTAACATGGTATCAGAGCTAGGCTTTCAGAGGCTTTTGGACAGACTCTCTCGAGTGATTGCTCTATTATTTGTGCCTTAAGAGCATCTTGTTTTGCTGGTCATTGCGATTCCTATGTTATGGATCCGTTGTTTATCTCTCCACGTATGAGTCAAGGGTTGCACATGCGGGGGAGTGTTAGAGCTTGTCCTACAGTGGTTATTATAACCCTCCAAAACTATTATATGAGTCTGGCCAGCCTCTCCACTCATTGCCAATTGGTTTTGAGTTGGATGCTTTAACAAACTTGTTTGCCTTTTAAATACAAATAGCAATAGACCAGGTGATTCGAGTTCTTCATCTTTATTCTGTTTGCTTTGTCTTTTTATATAAAAGTAATATTGTCTTGAGTCCAGGACGCCTAGTGAGCCATTTTTGGCAGTGGTATTGGGCTTGTCAAGAAATCGACTTCCGTGGTTTGCATTGTTTTTCATTTTAGATGACCATGTGGTTGCCTATTTTTACCTTATCAGTCAAAGTTACTCAGAAATCTAGTCAATGACCATGGCTTTCTTACATCATTTTCGTTTAATCCTGATATCTTCTGATTGATCATTTTGTTTTGCAGGATAGTGATAGTCCACTAGATGATTGTGTCTTCCATCTACTATGCCCTTGCTGCTCATTATCTCAGGTTTGCTTGAAACAATTAATTAGATAGCAATTCAACATGATAAAAAGAAACTAAAGGGGGACTTGATTGGTTAACTTTGGCCAACATTTGCATCTTCGAAATATTTTCATCCCATTCCTTGTGTAATTAAGGCTGACCCCTATTGATTGGGAAATAAGACTCGATTGGATTTGGTATTCCTTGGGTAATCAAGGTTATTGTGATCTGGATCAGGAAACTAGAACATTGGAAATGAACAATGTTCAAGATGGGACATGGCACGGGAGGGGTGACACAATATGTGTAGGCGGCTATGGTGAAGGCAGCAAAGCATTCGTTGAGCTACATCCACCTCCTATTATTTCAACAAAGTCTGCTGATCCTGCTATTGTGCAAATACGTGGGGATCATTCATGGACTTCAGAAGTCGGGCATTCTGCAGCTTTGGTCACACACCCTCAATAGCAGCGTTCCAAACAATACTTGGAGTCTGCATACGCTTCTTCATGGAGTAAGGAGTCTTAAATAGATTTGTTCGGCTTCGTTTGGATATTGAATTTGTTGAGCGGTATGTGGAAGGAGAACTAAAGGGTAAGGAAAAGAGACTAAATTATTTTTCAGTGGGTATAGCTTTTTCCTTTCCTTTGGTTTGTGCCGTTAGAAAATCCCTTATTCGAACCATGCCTTTCAGTGTTCTGCCGTAGCCAAAAATTGTGAAGTTATTCGAGTATGGGGGTGATTGGATGGAAGACGCCCTGGTTGATTATGTATGTATGTACAGTTCGTAGTGATATTAATCATCTTATGGATGTGCTCATTGTCGTAGAATTTTGAGTACGGTTCGTCAATTTGGTTTAGCAAGAATGGGAATCCAGTAGCTGTCCTTGTTCCAAATTTCTAGTTCTCTGCAAAAAATTTCCCAAGAAGATAAATGGACAAAGAAATTCAGTTTTTTATTTTGGTAATATAGATTTGTTGTATCCTTTATGTAGTTTGTTCCTGTGTTAGCGTTGAGATAGCTCTCCAATATTAGCTGTTGCTATATTTTTTGGGATTAAATATGTTGGTAAAAAATCTTGAAAATTCCTTTCGTTCTATTTGGGATCCAAACAGTTTTATTTATTTGTGGGCTATATGAACTAGAATCGGAGACCCTGTAGTGCACTGACCGGTAGTGAATATCCGGATATATGAATTGGAATCAGGGACCTGTAGTGCACTGTCCGGTAGTGCACATCCAAACCGTATGGCGAGATGTTTTCACTTCCTTTCTTTTAGGTAGCCCATAAGGACGTTTTCATTTGACAGTGTTCGAGGTAAGAAGAAGAAATAATTAGATTTTATTTGTTTCGGAGTATGCCAATTATGTGTTGGGATTGTGGGTCACACACAATAAAGACGCTAGATATATGGTTTGGCCAGAATATCCGCTCGACGGCACTTTCACAGTAGTGTGTTATAACGGTAATCCTACGGGTACAGAACATTTTGTACAGAAAATGTACAAATCGCTCTTGGGGACCCACACGAGTGATCCGAACCGTTCATTATTCTTAGAACATTTTTCCAAATGAAACGGCGTGATTTTGGTTCGAGCACTTCTAACCGTCCGATTGAGCTGAAATTTTGTGGAGCCCCTCGGAAAAATGTTCTAAGAATAATGAACGGTTCGGATCACTCGTGTGGGACCCAAAAGTAGGTCCCCGAGAGCAATTTGTACATTTTCTGTACAAAATGTTCTGTACCAGTAGCAGGGTCCATGTTATAATGTATTTTTTTTTCTTCAGAAAATTGGTCTAAAGACCAAGTTTGGGGTTTTAAATGATGTTTAGTCTAGGTTAACTTATTTTAAGGCATCCAATACATTGGACTGAGGGGGGTGCTGTGCATCCCATGCACAACACTGTGCTGTGCAGTCCTGTGGCGCCGCCGCGCCGGCATTTTTTTGGTGACCGGAGACGTTCACCGCGTAGACCTCGTCGAGTACTACAAGTACGCAAAAACTTAACTTGATCGGATATCTTTAAGTAGGTTATCGGAACACAAATACTTTAAAAACAAATGGAACACAAATGGACACAAACACTGGATAGAAACCACTTTGTCATGTTATTTGTGTTCCGATGAGGCACTAAAAGATATCCGATCAAGTTGATTTTTGGCACACTTGTAGTATTCGACGAGGTCTACACGGTGACGCCTCCGATCGTCGAAAAATGGTGGCGCGGTGGCGCCACGGGGCTGCACATCACCCCCCAGGTTCCCAATACATTGATAGGAAATATTTGAGGGCTCAAGGACAAAACTAGACAAAAATACCCTTAATGAAAATATTGTGCGCATGTGAGGAGAAAAACTCAAAAAAGAAAAAGGCCCGACAGTACCCAGCGGTCCCAACCCTGGAATTGGGGGGCCTGTAGTGAGTGAGTTCACTACATGCATGTAGTGAGCTCTCTCGGCCGTCAGATCCGAGATCAACGGTTCGAATAAATTGGAGTTAAAGTTAATGTAAAAGTGCTTTTTAAAGTGTAAGACGATCCAAACCGTTGATCTCGGATCGGACGGCCGAGAGAGCTCACTACACGCATGTAGTGAGCTCACTCACTACAGGGCCCCCGATTCCCCCAACCCTAACCCGTCACTTTCAGCTTCAACCCGTCACTTTCAATTCTTCTTCTTCTCTCTCTCTCTCTCTCTCACACACACACACACATATTAATTGGTGCAGCCCGGCATTTTAATCCTTGAAAGTGACAGCACAGTGCGTCACTTTTCCTTTCCCCTGACCCGTCTCTCTCTCTCTCTCTCTCTTTCTCTCTCATGCGTGTGGGTATTTGGGACAGGCATTGAAAGTCCTTTAATTTTGAGATTGAGTTCAATTTGGGGTTCAATTTTATGGGGGTTAGGCTCTTTGGGGTAGGTTATAGTGCGTTTAGGCATTTTGAGTTTAGGTACTTAGGGTGCACTTTTCCAATTATAGGGTTTTAATTTTTTAGGCATTTTCATAGGGTACCCTAGGGTTTAGACACTTAGGGTGCACTTTTCAATTATAGGGTTTTAGTTGTTTAGGCACTTTCATAGGGTACCCTAGTGTTTTAGGCACTTTCATAGGGTGCCCTAGGGTTTAGGTTTAGGGTGCACTTTTCAATTATAGGGTTTTAGTGGTTTAGACACTTTTTTAGGGTACCCTAGGGTTTTAGGCACTTTCATAGGGTACCCTAGGGTTTAGGTTTAGGCACTTTCGTTAGGTTTGGGGGTTTAAGCACTTTAATTGGCTAGTGGAGGCATTTTTGGAATGTGTAGGTGATTTGTCCTCTTGGTATTAATGAAAAAGTTGATGCCCTTATTGAAGTAAAGACCCAAAAAACGGACCCATTTTTTTTTTATCGGCAAACAAAAATTTATTAAAGAAACTCGATAACGGGTACATCGAGAAGGTAAAAAGGGCTTCTTCCAGGCCGGCTCTCTTTTAGGATGGCGTTTCCATCTAGGCCCCGCGTCATTTTCTTTCATTTAGGCGTCGTTTGGATGCCGTTTATGGGGGAGGGATGAAGCAATCAGGGGGGATAAAGGGGTGATTTGATGTTTAGCCCATGCTTTGGATGCAAAATGCACACCCCGACTAAATAGCCGCCGGCTAAATAATCCGGGAGAACCTGGACTAAATATAAGGAGGGGGCGGGGGTGCTTGTATTTAGTCATGGGGGATGAGAGTGGTCGAATGACATCCTTACCCCCACAACTCTGCAACACCGGTCGCCAGCTCGATTCACTATTCATGCCGCTGCAATTTTTTCCCTTCCAAGAAGAAGAAGAGCATTTTGACTTGAGAATAGGAAATGAGTTTTGGACTGGGTAAAGAGATAAAGTAGGGCGTTTTTTTTCTTTTTTTTTTTTTCCGTTATTTACAATGAAGTGGATTGGAGAGCAATTGTTGACAAACATAAAAAAAAAACTTAATTGTTATCTACAATTAATTGACAATATCGTTATTTAGAATTAATTGACAAATAACTTAATTGTTATCTTAATTGTTGACAAACATAAAAAAATATAACTTAATTGTTGACAAATAGAGAAAAACAATTAATTTTTATATTTTTATAGTTATTTTAAATGCATAATCTAATATGGGCATTGACAAGGGCAATATAGTTAATTTGATTGTTTTTACATCATCCACCCTCCTTATCCCTCATTTTTAATCCTTCATCCAAACTTTGGACTATTTAATCCCCCCTTCTTAACTATCACATCAATGTGGGTCCAGCCTTCTTACTATTTTATCCCCCTTACTATTTAATCCATCTCAAACTAATACGTCATCCAAACGGCCCGTTAGGTCCTTTTTTTACATGCGCGTCAGAGGCATAACACAGAGTAACTTTTTGGCGCTTTTTCCCATTTTCTCTAATCTCCGTCTCTCCTCTGAAACCCACCATAACTTGCATTTATTGCATCAATCCTCTCTCCCTCCTATACCGCCAGCCTATACCTCCAACCAACTACATGCACTGATGCACGAAACCTCTCTCTCTATTTTATTTTAGATTTCAAAATTAAATAACTTTTGTTATATACATATATTTTTTTTATAAAAATTATATATTTGAAACCTACTCGAAGAGATCTTTAAAATAAGACCCATATTGAATATGAAAATATGTACACAATAAAAAAATTATTTACACTCCTTTTCACATAATTCACACCCTCCATAACAAAGAATTCACAGGACTGATTTAGACAAATACACAATTCACAGCCCAAAAATGAAAGAATTCACACCCCTCAAAATACAGAATTCACACCCTCAAAAAAAAAAAAAAATCACCCACATCAAATGCAGAATTCACACATCCTCTACACAACTTACACCCTAAAAAAACACAATTCACACTTCGAAATGAAAGAATTCACACCCTCAAATATATGATTCACATCTTCTAAAATGAAAGAATTCGCATCTGTCAAATATAGGATTCACATCTTCCAAAATGAAATAATTCACATCTGTCAAATGCAGAATTCACACTCTCTAGAAAGAAAGAATTCACTGCATTTCTGAACAATTCACATCCTCCAAAAATAAAAGAATTCACACACTCTACACAAACTCACTCCCCAAATGAAATAATTTACCAAAAAGAGGAGTCCACACCCAAAAAAATCTTTTTTTTATACACATAATTTCATTTTCAATATGGGTCTTGTTTGGTAGATGTCGTCGAGTAGGTTCTAAAAAAATAAATTTTATTGAAAATAGATATGTAAAATAAAAATTATAGACATTAAAATTTTAAAAGAAAAAAAGTGAAGAGAGAGAAGGACGGGGGGGGGGGGGGGGGGGGGGGGGGGAGAGAGTAGGACCATGTACAAGTAATTATGACACCACATTGTACAAGTAGGGTATTATGACGGAATCGGGGGAGGTGCTGCGCAACATGCTGTGCAATCTTGTTCGGCGCCGTGCCGGCATCGTTTTGACGATCAGAGACGTACACCGCGTAGAGCTCGTCGAGTTCTATGGGTGTACCCAAATCAGCTCGATTGGATATTGTTAAGTGCTTCATCGGAAAACAAATAACTTGAAAAAAATGGGAATACATAAAGCTTGAAACACTGGATGAAAACCATTGAACCCATTTTTTTCATGTTATTTGTGTTCCGATGAGGCACTTAACGATATTGGATTGAGTTGATTTTTCGTACACTTGTAGTACTCGACGAGCACTATGCGGTGGACGTCTCCGATCGTCAAAACGATGCCGACACGGCACCGAAAGAGGCTGCACAACACAGGGCTGCGTAGCACCTCCCCCAGTTCCTATTATGACACTGTGCACCGATAGTGTGCAAGTGGTGGCATGACGCACATGTCAGCGTTGTCTGGGTTTCTACGGAATTGAAACACATTAAAGTGCTTGGATGGAACAAAATCCCAAAAATGGGACCGACCAGTCATTTCCCGACGAAAAAATCCAATCAAAAGTTGGAACACGCAATGGGCAAAGCCCAAACAACACCTATGGGCCTGAAAAACCCTGATACATCAATGAAAACACACCCGAGGCCAACAAAGCCAAATAAACAACAAAGCACAAAAAGCCTAGCCCAAACAAGTGGGTAAAGCCCAATATCAAGAAAACCCAAAACCTAACCCTAAAGCAATATGCAAAACATCTACCACCACCTCCACCGAAGCCTCCGACAGCCACCATCAAACCGAAAACCACCACCATCCCAAACCACCGATCCACCTCTTGGATAACCCAAGAAAAGTGGTGCAGGCCAACAACATACCAAGCTGACTCGGATGCTCCCTGAGCCATTAAACAAAAACTACGGCACCCATTGGTAGCCGCAGCGGGAGACCACGACGGCCACGACCCCCACCGCCACACCCCATGCTGTTAAGCCGAAACCGGATAACCCAATAGAAATCCGGTGGGAAATGCGCTTAAAGGCGAGGATTGAGAGACCACGGTAGAGAAAAGCAGTAGATCCATACAACAATAAGTTAGGGGGTCGAAAAAAACAGATCTGAGAAGAGAAGAGACGAGAAAAGGAAAACCTCACCACTGTCGTCCTCATCGACAACCGAGAGTCCCTTGAAGAGCCGCTTATCAAAGGGCAAAACGACTCAAGGACCACCAAATGTGAGAACCATGACGATGCTGCCGCCTTCCGCTCCGCCGCCGCCGCCCATCTACACAGTTGCAGCCGATCAGTTTTGAATAAAGGGAGAAGAAGATTAGAAAATGAAGGGTGGAGGGTGTAGAGATGGAGAGATAAATAGAGGAATAGAGAGGGAGAGAGGAGAGAGAACCCGCGGGGGGGGGGAGGAGGAGACACGGCGGGGCGCCTCCCCCGCCCAGATCTAGCCGCCTTATGTGTTTAAGAAGAAATGTATGTTATAATGTATTTGTTCTAAAAAATAATTCACATTGGTCGAAACCTAATTATTTGAAAGTTAATGTAGCGTTATCATGAACTCTAACCAATAAATTTTGTTTTGTTTTATTTTTTTATAATCGGATATCCGGGTCAGATTGCGTGCACTTTGACTAATTCCGGGGCCCTAGAAGTAACAATCGGGCATAAACCCTAATGGCTCCAAGACTTTACTGGCAAGGGGACTCGAACCTTAGACCTTAGCTGAGAGTAAACCCCTAAATTCCAAGATAAGATCACCTTGCGAACCTCTTCGGGTTAACCAACTTCACACCATTGATATTTTTTATGAACTTTATAAAATAAACTATACAGAATATCTAACCCAAGATAGCCCACAAATGGCCACAAGTTCAAGGGGCGACCTAGTTTTTCAAAAGATTTGATCAAAATTTGACAAAATCACCTTTGATTTTATCAAATGAGGAGGAGGGTTGATAAAATCTCAGCTTTTTTTAATGCAAAAAAGCTGAGATTTTTTCAACTCTCCTCTTCATTTGATAAAATCAAGGTTGATTTTATCAAATCTCAAACAAGAAACTCAGCGGCGCCCAATTCTTCTACGCTAAATCTTGTGTCAGAAGGGGAAGTTTCCAGAGCCCAAGTGTACCGTCACGTGCCAAACTCAGGCCGCGAGTGTAGCTACTCCGGCGGTTGGTTGGATGGTGACCGGAAAGGGGGCTTTGGGATCATCCCAGACAAAGGTACACGGTGCGGTGCTTGGCTTTTGGTTTTGATCAGTTACTATGAACTTGAGAAAAAATATTTGTCGATCAGTGGCCCCGTCGGAAGATTTTTTTGCCCATATTGTAAGGTTAGGGTTTTCTTTGCATTGTCTCTGTTTCTGTTGGTGTGTTGGGTTTTGAATGGTCTTTGGAAAATCAATGGCTTTTCGAGATTGTACTTGAACATAGTTGCTTGGTGCGTTGAATATTACTTCGTGACTATACCAATTCAGTAAAAATATTGGTACCGAAAAAGGTGTATCGACATATCCAATTGAGCTGATTTAAATCAAAAACTTACTCATATTCAATTGAGCTGATTTTTTGCAAGGGGATTGAAAAATTATTATTTAAAAATTATTGAACGGTTGGAATCATTCGTATAGGATCTAAAAGTGGACCCCACACGGCAATTTCTACAATTTCGGTACCGCTAGGGTCGGTTTTCCTAGGAGGGTCCATACCAATTAGAAGAACCTAGTAGTAGTTACTAGGGAAACTATATATCTTCCTGGTGCCATGGATCTTTTGTTAAGCCCGTAAAGCTGAAAAAGGGTTGGTAAGAATTTGGTTCAACCTGGTGGAATGAAGCATCCTAATCCTACAGAGTATCAACAAAGCAATAAAAGAGTTATTATGGGCCCTGAATTTCTTCTTGTTAGCCGCACCTGATGTCGGGAATCAAATACGAAGTTCCAATTCTTCCAGAGCAATGCTACAGACACTAACTAGTGTACCAACTATTACACTAAACGCACACATGACATTACCACATCAATGCACTAATCAATGCATAAATAGATTTATCCATTAAAAGAGTGACACATGGACAGTTAGTGTAATAATTGGTATACCTTGTTGTAATTTGGTAATAAGTTGACGTTTTTAATTTTGTATTAAGAGCAAATGGGGCTAATTAGATTAAGGGTCATTATATTGTTAGAGTACTGGACTGACAATAAGTAAGAAAAAACCAAAAACACAAATATTTCAATGTACTTTTTAGACATTTCAATACACTTTTTAAATCTTAACGACAACCTATTGAACTTATTCTAAAATTTTCCATGGATTATTATAGGATCAGATAGAATCACGCACTAGTCACTACCCAATTTAAAATGCATATACTCCATATTACGGTCGAGGGGTCCCTGTAATGCAGAAAATGCACTATACGGTGCAGTGCACACCATCCGGCCGTCCATTTCGATAATGGACGGCTCGGATTTAATCCAAACAATCGACGGTCGGATTTAATTCACTGCTCGAATTTCATCCGAGCTGTCCATTGTTGAAATGGACGGTCGGATGGTGCACTACACGGTGCAGTGCATTTTGTGCACTGCACCATCCCCTGAGCCCCATATTACAAGGATGATCACTTATTGATAAGCCAGAGAAGAGGAAAAAGGAAAAAAATTGAGAGTTGACTCGATGTTGGTGTACCTACAACTACAAGCATTGAATGAGAATATGAGATTTGCATTGCGCGTTGAAACGACTTTTCAAATCCTGACTGGTTCCCAGCAGGTAGCAGCTGGCCCGAAAGTTTTGGTAAAAAACAATCTTAAAAGAGAGAGTCCCAAAATTCAACATGATTTGGGTAAATAGACACGGTCCGTCCGAAGGCTCTGAATACCAAACTCAACATTGTATTATTTTTAATATTGGTACGGTACTTATCGGTGTCGATGTAATACCGGGATGCCGTTTTAGATTTCTCGTTATAAATAAATGAATATGCATTAAAAACAATAAATATATATAACCACAATTTACATAAGAAGACCGTGACAAAAATTAATAAATTAAAGATATCAAATGTATGCTAATCTCGTATGGTATACTAAATAATCTCCTTAAAGAGAACGGGGGCGTGCTACCCCTTAAAATTGCACGCCCCCGGTTCCTTCTTATAGCATGTGCAATGTCCGATACAGCTACCCAACTTTGAAGAGGTGTTAAGAACGTGACCAAAAAAAAAAAGAAAAGAAGAAGCAGCGTTAAAGAATAGGAAGCCAGGGCTGATCCAGACAAAAAAGTCAAAAACAGAAAAAGAAGAGGCGTGAAGGAATGAGTCCTACAAGATTCGGAGGTGTACCACTAACAAAAAATTATTTTTTTCAAATGCCGAAACAAGTCATTCTCTCACAACACATCACATAAAAAATCGTGAAAAATCAATTTTTGTCAAAAAATTGGGTTAGTGGAACACCCCCCAGTCTGAAAGGTCGGGCTTTGTTCCAGAGATGGAATTTCCAAAAGATTTTAGCAAATAAGTTCAGTAGGTGCTAAAATTATAGTTTTGAAATAAAAAAATGAAGTGGTTCCGTGTATCGTTTTTTTATTTATTTCACACTAAAGTAAAATACTCCTCGCATTTACTAAAATTATGGTGATTTTAGCAACTAAATTGCTAAGGAATAGTAAGCCAGGGCTGATCAATACAAAAAAGTCAAAAACCGAAATAGAAGAGGCGTCAAGGAAGGAAGGAGTTATTGAAGATTCAGTCTAAAAGGTAGGGCTCCCTGTTCTGCCGGAAAAGATTAGTCTTGGCTTGATCTTCTCCTTCTCTCTACTTTCCTTCCTGTTCTTTGTTGTTACGTACCGCCGAGACTCGCCGGATCTTGCCACTACCAGCGGTATACGCCGGTAAATAGTACTACTAAGAAAAGAAGCCGTTAACAAACAATGGATGTTTCGGCGTTGCTCTTCGTCTTCTTCTTCCTCATCTCTCCTACTCCTTGGTTGATCCACGCCCAGCAGCCTTACGTTGGGAAGGCTACAACCGATTGTGGCACCGCCGACAACACCAGTTCGGTTCTTGGATACACCTGCAACGGCCTAACCACCACTTGCCAAGCTTATCTCACTTTCAGAGCCCAATCTCCTTACAACACTGTTTCCTCCATTTCTCAGCTCTTGAATTCAGACGCATCTCAAATCTCTCAAATCAATTCAGTAATTCCCAATATCTCGTCAGTAATAGATACAGATCAACTGGTGTTCGTTCCTGTGAACTGCTCCTGCACAGGAGGAGGTCAGTATTACCAATCCAACACTTCTTATGTTGTTCAGGAAGGTGATATTTATTTTTCTATTGCAAACAACACATTTCAAAGCCTATCCACATGTCAAGCTCTTCAGGCTCAGAACAATATCCCAGCGACTGATTTACAGATAGGAAATAGACTTACTGTTCCATTGAGATGTGCTTGTCCTACCAAGAACCAGAGTGATCATAATGGTGTCAAATATTTGTTGAGCTATTTAGTTACATGGAATCAAGATGTATCTTCCATAAGTTCAATCTTTGGGGTTAATCATACCACCACTCTTGAAGCCAATGAGTTGTCCTCGTCTGATACAATTTATGCCTTAACTACCCTTTTAATTCCTCTACAAACCCCACCAACAGGTTCTGAAGCCCTAGCCCCTCCTCCTCCTCCACCACCGCCGCCTTCTCCCTCTTCGTCGTCGAATAACAACACCTCCTCCACTAAGAAAACATGGGTATACGTTGTCGCCGGAGTTTTAGGAGGAGGAGGTGGTGTTTTGTTGGTCATAGGGGGTATTGCTTTCTGTATATTCATTCGTAGAAACAAGAAGAAGAAACAAGCAGCTGCTGATCCGATTGTCGCATCGGAGAGATTTAAGGCAATTGAGAAATCAGGGGGGAAGAAGGTTGAGGAGAAAGAATCTTCCAAGGAGTTTTTGGAGACTATAGCCGCAATAGCTCAATCCCTTAAAGTGTATACTTTTGAGGAACTCAAATCCGCGACTGACAATTTTAGTCCGAGTTGTTGGATTAAAGGATCTGTTTACCGCGGTACAATCAAGGGCGATTTCGCTGCCATCAAGAAAATGGATGGAGATGTGTCCGAGGAAATCAATGTGCTAAACAAGATTAGCCACTTCAATCTCATATGCCTATCAGGTGTTTGTTTTAATGACGGAAACTGGTATCTTGTCTATGAATACGCTATGAACGGTCCCTTAAGTGACTGGATTTACCGCAACAACATTGAGAAAAAAGTTCTGAGTTGGACACAGCGGATCCAGATTGCTTTGGATGTGGCGACGGGGCTTAATTACATTCATAACTACACCTCTCCCCCTTTTGTTCACAAGGATTTAAAGAGTAGCAATGTTCTTCTTGATGGTGAGTTGAGGGCTAAGATTGCCAACTTTGGTCTAGCGAGGTCAGCAGATGGGGAAGAAGGCGAATTTGCCTTGACAAGGCATATTGTTGGCACAAAAGGGTACATGGCTCCGGAATATTTGGAGAATGGATTCATCTCCACAAAGCTCGATGTTTATGCATTTGGGGTTCTGTTACTTGAGATACTTACCGGGAAAGAAGTTTCCGCGTTATACGGAGGGGTAAATGGGCGTTTGTCCGATGTCTTGAGTCCCGTGATTCATGATGAAAATGGGAAGGAGAATCTGGGAGATTTTATGGATCCTTCTTTGCAAGAGAGTTATCCACCAGAACTGGCCGTTTTCGTTGCTGGAATAGTTGAAAGCTGCATAAAGAACGATCCATCTGCCCGCCCAGGAATGGCCGAGATTGTGCAATCCCTTTCAAGAATTGTGACTTCTTCACTCAATTGGGAACAGTCAAAAACCGTCTCTGGGTACCACAGTTTCGCCTAGAGTTTCAAGTGTGAACTTTCATTCCGTTTTTTTAGAACTTTTTGGGTTTCTATTACCATTTATGTCTTCTCTTGATCTAGTGTTTGTAAATTTTTGAGATAGAATTCTTATTTTGTTGTAACACCCTCCCTCAACATGCACATGCATGGCACTTTATATGGCATTTTGTAGACAAATTCGAAGTAATCTTAATCGCAATTATGAAATTCAATCCTTGGAATGACGAGAAACAGTAGTGTCTTTGTCGAATTTTATAACCAAGTTTCCTAAGTCCATATTTTCTTCCAAATTTACTGTAGATGACTCAATATGTGTAGTTTGTTGTGTAAAAGTTTTAGAATCTAATTTGAAGTATGGAAGTCTAGAAAAATTAAAAATACCGAGCTGCTGTTGGTTTCCCGGCAGAGCAGAATAGTAGTCCAGATATCTTCTGACTGATCATATTGTCTTGCAAGATAGTGATAGTCCACTAGATGATTGTGTCTTCCATCTAATATGCCCTTGCTGCTTATCTCAGGTTTGCTTGAAACAATTAATTAGATAGCAATTGGACATGATAACAAGAAACTAAAGGGCAACTTGATTGGTGAACCTTAGCCAACATTTGCATCTTCCAAAATATTTTGATCCTATTCGTTGGGCAATTAAGGCCGACCCCAATTGATCAGGATGTATGGCTTAGTTTGGTTTGATATTCCTTGGGTAAGTAAGGTTATTGTGATCTGGGTCAGGAAACTAGAACATTGGAAGTGAACAATGTTCAAGATGGGAGTCTGGGAGATGGCACGGTAGGGGTGACACAATATGCGTAGGTGGCTATGGTGTGCGTAGGTGGCTATGGTGGAGGCAGCAAAACATTCGGTGAAACTGCATCCACCTCCTATTATTTCGACAAAGTCTGCTGATCCTGCCATTGTGCAAATATGTTGGGATCATTCATGGACTTCAGAAGTCTGGGCATTCTGCACCTTTGGTCACACAACCCCAATAGCAGCGTTCCAAACCTTGGAGTCCGCGTATACCTCTTCATTAAGTAAGGAGTCTTAAATAGATTTCTTCAGCTTCGATTGGATGTTAAAACTGTGTATATCTTTTTCCTTTCCTTTGGTATATGCCGTTAGAAAATCCCTGATCCGAACCATGCGTTTAGTGTGCTGCCGTAGCAAAAATCTGTGAAGTTAATCAGGTATGGGGGTCATTAGATCGAAGACGCCCTGGTTGATTATGTACGACAGTTTGTTGTGAAATCATAGTACGGATGAGCATCATTGTTGTAAAATTTTGAGCAAGGCTCGTCGGTTTAGCAAGAATGGGAATCCAGTAGTTGAATAGCATTGACTCAATACGATCATGTAGTCTCTGCTTGTTCCAAATTTCTAGTTCTCTGCAAGATTTAGTTCTCTGCAAGATTTAGTTCTCTACAAAATTTTCCCTGGAAGATAAATGGACAAGAAATTCAGTTGTTGTATCCTTTATTGAGCTTGTTCCTGTGTTAGCGTTGAGACATCTTTCCAATTTCAGTTGTTGCTATCTATTCTACTTTGGATCCAAACAGTTCTATTTATTTGTGGGCTATTTGGGCTTCTTTCGCAAAGTCTGCAAAGGCTCAACCTAAAAGTTGTTCAGTATGGTGATATGTTTTTCACTTCCTTTCTTTTAGGTAGCCCATAAACGACATTTTCATTTGTATGTGTTTGAGGTAAAAAGAAGAAATAATTAGATTTTACTAGTTTGTTTCAGAGTATACCAATTATATGTTGGGAATCGTGGATCACACATAATAAAAACACCAGATATACATGGTTTGGCCAGAATATCTGCTTCATAGATAGAAACACACTAATACACTAAGAGCATCCCCAACAATAACTCTCCAAAAAGGTTCGTAAACAGTGCACATATCTATTATAATTTGACATTTTTTCTATCAGCACTCCAACAACACTTTCTATTTTACTTACTTTCTATTAAAATATATTTATTTATTGAGAGAGAGAGAGAGAGAGAGAGAGAGAGAGAGAGACATGTGGCCCTCAACAATTGGCCGAAAAGAGGAAGGGTAGTGAATAGTGCCTCTCCAAAAGTGGGGGTATTTGTTCAGGCACTGTTCATCAACCCAATTTAGGGAGATGTTTGTTGAGGCTCCTGGAGAACTAATTTGATTCTTGGCTCCCTATTATACCTAAATGTATCAATATGCGATGGCTTGAGTCCCTCCTCAAGTCCTCACTCACATCTCACTCAATTACTTGTGCTTTTGACATAAAAATAGTTTTGAATACTTAAAAGCTGAATTATATGCAATCTTGTTCATCCGAAAAAAAAGAAGTTGGATTAGAGAAGTATACTTTTAAAGAAGTTGAATTAGAGAAGTATACTTTTGATACTGAATTCGAAATTTCAGAAATTGAGTTTTGTAAAATCTAAAGTCAACGTAAATGCTTCCCAACTTCAGAGGGTTGAGTATCTTGTGGATCGGACCAATGGCTAATTGACTGGGGCTTGACAAAGAAGACGAAATTGCCAGCTAGCAAGCCTGATGGACCGATCGTATGTGGGCCCAACGAAAGTCCACTACGTCCCGTGTGGTCTTGCTTAGCAATACAATCGATTTGAAGAAAACTTTGGTTTACACTGCCGGTGTAAAGAATTTTCTCTCGTGACAAATACCTCCAAAACCACTTTCTTTTCAATTGATCAACCATTAGACCTACGTCACACACTTGGAGAAGTATTGTTCACACTAATCCCCTCCTCAATAGAGGCATTAAATGGAAAATTGGAGATGGTCACACTATTAATATTTGGAAGGATTGGTGGTGTGGTAATGGTCCCTTGGCCGATCAATACAGGGACTCATGCATACTAATTCTGACTTAAAAATTAAGTATATTATTGATGAGAATGGCATCTGGGATCTCACCTACCTTACCCCCTTGTTAACACTCAAACTTTGGAGGAGATTTCTAGAATCTACATCCCCAGATTCACAGATACCCCTGACACAATCCAATGGGCTGGTAATGTCAATGATAAATTCTTGGTTGCGTCTGCCTATGATATGCTTAATCAAGTAGATAGTGATACCACGGGTTGGAAATGGTTTTGGAAAGTAAAAATCTCTCAGAAATTCAAATTTTTTAAGTTGGAGGAGTCATATATATACGGTGGCTTTCCTGAGTTTGCACACTTTGCCTTCCTCCCCCTTACACGTGAATCCAGGTGGAGGAGTCATATATATTGATTCTTTATACCTACCAACCATTTTAAGTTGTCACGTAGACACACTGTGGCTATTTTCCATCCAAAATTTGGACGGAATGCAATGGAGGGATCACACTGAAATGCAGTTGAAAGTGCAAGGTTTTATTGTTCAAATTAAGAATAGAAGAACTGAAGTGAAATTCTCGTTAAAGTCGAAGGGATATAAAAAAAAATTACCCTTAAAAAAAAAAATGAACCAAGAAGGAAAAGAAGCGGAGAGGGGAGGAGGTGGACCCAAGGTAAATATTCACACGTTTTTTAGCAACAAAAAAAAGTGTTCCATCTCAATCAGTAATGCCAGTAGAGACATATTTTGAGCTGGAAAGCGTGTCTCAATATAGCCAAAATGAGTATATGCTATATACAGATTATAAAAGAAAAAGTATAAACATATTTGTACTTAAGCACTACACTGCTGACTTTTCTTTTAAACAGCTGACTGCGCTAAGATCCAATGATGTCATGCTATTATTAAGGTTTGTAAGAAGTCCCCATCTCCCTACCACCGAGGGGTTGGTTGGATTAGGGCTGTCTAACGGATCATCTGATCCACCAATCCAAACCAATCCGTACCATCCGTTAATCCATCTGAGGTATGTACGGATGGGTTGCGGATCGTCCAACAAAAAAGTTCACGGATCCGGTTGTCCGTGGCCAAATTAAAAAAAAAAAAGTAAAGAAAAAGTAAAAAACAGTCCGCTACACGTGTATTGGAGCAGTTTGGAATTTGGATCACAGCTCAAGTTTGAAGATTTATTATTTGTGATCTTATTTTGGATGAGAGTAATTTAAATTTTAAAGTACTAGTAGTGAGTGTTAGGTTTATTGGCATTTTCCGGGTTATGTCAAGCCTTTCGGAGTCTGTAATTCGGTTATTGGGGTTTGGGAGTTAGAGTGCTTAGGATTTTAGTCTAGATGCTCCATTCGAGAATTTCAAGCTTCATGATCAAGCCATAGCCAAGTCAAGTGCTTCAAAGCTCAATCCAATGAGGTATATCCTTGCATATCATTTGTGCATTTAGGCCATTCAAAATAACATGTTTTAATGTGCATTAGGTTGGCTTATTAATGCTTTATTCGGATCTTATATTTCAAATGAGTTAGGCATTAGGATTTAGCTTTGAGCTTGTTGCGTCTGCACGCGTCTGGTTGACTGTTGAGATTGTGCTAAGTGTCTAAATCCTGACGGTGCGTCTGCGCGCGTCTACACGGGTTTGGCAGACTCTTTAAGTGGCCACATTTCTTGTTTTGAGTGGCTATCTTCTTGTGCACGAAAATGTGAGCTATAAAAGGCATTTTTCATTCATTTTCACTTACCCACTTGAGAGAAAATCAGCCCTTTTTAGAGAGAGAAAGTCTCATCTCTTCTCTATCTTTTCTCTCCTTTGTGAACTTGATGTTCTTGATGATTTGAGCTTGCTCATCTCATCTTTCTTCAATCTAGAGTCTTCCTCTCCATGGATCCATTCTAGATTGATTTTAGTTTTCAAAAACTTTCATAAAAATCAAATCTTTTTCATACATCATGTTGTGTTGCCCAAATCTTTTTCATACATCATGTTGTGTTGCCTTGTTTCTACGTGAGCCGGTTGGACCGGTGCCAAGTTGACTCGGAGATTAAGATGGGTGAGCTTGTGGAGTCCATGGAATCAAAGAGGAGTACGGGGTACTACATCAAGAATTGGAGCTAGGTGTCACAAGGGGCTTGTTGGGTAATTCCTAGTCTTGTTAATTCTTGTAAACCTTTTGATTTATGGAATGCATGAGTAGGACTAGGTCGTGGTTTTATGCTTAAGGTGTTTATACCCTAAGTAGTTTCCACGTATATCGTGTGTTTTGTCTCATTAGTTTAATTACTCTATATCGAACTTGTTGAGTTGTTTGATTTGCCATGGTGAATGATTAAATTGGTTGAAATCGAAGTGGTTTATTTTTAAAGTGGTCGTCCTATTCACCCCCCTCTAGGACTTGTAGTGCTTTGCATAATTTCAGTGAGGATTGAGGACTTTAGAATAAGACTTTGGTTTGTTTGCACTTTGGTTTGCTGTGCATGTGGTTTATTGGTTTGCATTTGAACTTTATGTGACTGTGTGTGTGTGGTTTAAGGATTTGAATGTGTAATGTTTGGACTCTTGGTTTAGGTGTGGAGACTGTGGAGTGATGATAACACATAGGTGTGGATTTGAATTTGTAATGTTTGGACTCTTATTTTAAGATTCCTAAGTCTAAGAAAATGTCTACTCAATTTTATTGTTACGCCAGCAAATTGGCCAATTTGAAAGCCCAAACTACCAAATTGATCCGGAACCGATCAGTGAAATCCGTAACCGATCCGATCCATCCGTATGTCACCTACGGATGGTTCTCGAATCCTAAAAACCCAAATCCGTTCTGACCGGATCGGACCGGATCCGTATCCGAACTGGCTGAATTCGATCCGTGGACACCCCTAGGTTGGATAATGTTCAAGTTCTATGTAGCGCCACCACAAGGGTGGTAGCCTAATGGCTTCTGCCTTCTAGCTTACTTTCATAGGTCTGGGTGGTTAGAGAGTCACGGGTTCGAATCAAACTCACGACGCCCTCTCAAACTTACCTCTCTTGTAATCCAATTGTGGTCCACTGGTCTCTGTAGTTGCTATGGCTCTTTAATTCATTCAACGGAATGAAGTCTTTATGAGCATGCTCGTGGGAGGGTTGTTATGACCAGTTGCCCCCCTCCTCCGCCCTTTGGGCTGAGCACAAAAAAAATTCCCCTAGTGCCATATGTAAACTAATCATACTCGAAAGAGGTTGTCTATTTTGCGGACCCTCCTGAAAGAGGGTTTACAGAAGCTCCCATTGGGGGCCCTACCGGCACCTCATCTCAATGATCTGAGCCGGTCATCTTGTGGGGTTTGCAGAAGAGTGTGTACATGCAAAAAAAAAATCAGCTTGACCCGGCATTGATGGGTGTGTCAAAAATCAAATTTTGGTGCAAAAAAACAAGGGTCTGGATCATTTTAGGCCTTTGTTTTTTTTCACCAAAAATTAATTCTAAACACATCTATCAATGCTGGGTCAAGTTGATTTTTTTGCATTTTGACACTACTCTGTGGATCCGACAAGATGACCTATTCGGATCATTGCGATGAGCTGTTGGTGAAACCCTTTTTGGGCTTTCGTAAACCCCTTTTTCAGGAGGGTCCATAAAAAGAATTTTCTCTACTCTAAATATCACTCTCTTAAGAAGTGCGGTGTAATAATTGAGTCTATAATAATAATAATAATAATAATAATAATAATAATACGCAAATGCTAGTGTGACAGGACACTATGGACTAGGAGTTGACAGTTACCATTCGACGTATACAAATACAATATACTACTCGTAACCAAAATAAAATCCATCTTCTCTGTTATCATCCTTTGAAACACCCATCACAGTCTCATCTTCTCAATTCTCTCTTCTGATCAAAACGAACCACAAATGTCAACTGAAATCGCCTCCTTGCCATCTGATTTCTCCTCCTCCGCAATCGCCGTCGCTTCTCACGAAATCGTCCCCGTTGAAGAAACCAACCACTCTTCATCCCCAACTTCCAACAATCCGATCCAGCTCACGCCGACCAATAACCTCAACAACAAGGAAAATTCGAAACAAGCAGTCGTAGATCAACCAAAACCGAAAAAGGAATCCTCCAAAGTTACTACTCTGTGCCTCCCTTTCAAATCCAAGCAGGAAAATTCGAAATCCGAATCAGTTAACGGCGAACCCGGATTGACGGAGCCGGACCCAACTGGAAACAACTGTAGTAGCAGCGCAACCAGGCCAAATGTAGGAAACGCTAACGGCGGAGGTGAGGTTTCTTTTCTTTTTTTGGTTTTTACTTCTGGGTTTAGTTGGAATTTTAAAATTTAGAATAGGCAGCATAAGTTAGAGCATCTCCCCCCTATAGGTTTACTTAAATTAGAGGAAAAATTTGAGTAAAAGCTTCATTGGATATGAAGCAACAAACCAAAATTTAAACACAAATTTGAGTAAAAGCTTCATGAAAGGCATAGTTGTAAATTTGGGAAGGCCTTGCAAAGTTCGAGTAAAACTTCAGAGACTCCCTTTATTCGAGTTTAAATTTGAGTAAAATGCCAGTTGGCATAGGTTTGAGCCAAGTAGTGGAGTGGATTTTGAGGATTTTTACCCAAATTTTGAGTTTGAGTTAAAAAGGGTAAGCGTCGGAGATGCTCTTAGTGACTCTACTGATTTGCTTCGATTTATTTCCCCCCTTGTATTTCAATGTACTTGTTCTACAAGAATTATGATTTGTTGCCTGGCATGTCAATTTCCGTTTTCATGTTGTTTGCTTGTAGTAGTTTGTATATGCTATGATTATAAAATTTGATTTTAAGCCTTATGATCATGGGTAGGAATTGTTTTTTGGGTAAATCATTGGGTGTAGGAAGTTGATTTTGTAAGTGATAAGATTTGCTCGAAAATTATTCTTGATTATGGTTGTGTACGTAATGTTTCTTACGTGTTTCCCTGCATCAGGAGGCCATAGTGTGGCTAAGCCACTTTCGAGATTGGTTGAAGCAGATCTGGAAGTCATTGACAATGCATCCGAGAGGATAAAGACTTACCAAAGACAACTCGATGCAGCCAAAGAGAGATTCAAGAAGCTCAATCCAGATACCGAAAGTGAAGAAGATTTCAGGGAGTTGAAGAACATAGTCAAGAAATTGAAGCGAAAAATCTCATCCCAACACAAGGATGTGCATAAAGAGCCCATCGTGCCAAGCTCTTGGCACGATGGTGGTGCAAACCTCATCGGAACTAATGCAGATAGTATGTTTGATATGCCCAACTTAACGAAGAACGCGGCGTTCGAGTTGACCCTTGTGTTTAAAGAATTTGAGGCGAGTTACCGTGAGCTCACCATGGAGTTGAAGATGTGTCTACTTAGTTTCTCGATATTCCCAGAAAACGCTCAGATCAAGAAAAGGGTCATGTTATACTGGTGGATCGGAGAGGGGTTTGTACCTCCCCTACTAGAGAGAAACAACAATGTAGCAGATAACGGAAAAAGGACTGCAGAGCATTTCGCCAATGAATTCTTTAAAAAGCTTGTTGCGAAGGGATATGTTGTGCCCATGCGCAAAAAGTTTACCATCGGGGAGAACATATGCAAGATGGACCCTTTTGTTCGCTCTATGGTGATTAAGCTTGCCAAGAGAGCTAACTTCTTCGATTTTGATGATGAGGGAAATATTGAAGGGGACAAATGTAGTTCTCTCCGGGCATGCTTAACTGGTAAAGTGTTACCAAAGATTGAGAGTTTCGAGAAACTTTATGCATTGTTCAATCTTGATGAGGCTTTTCTTGAATTCTCCCCTGAATTGTTCGCAAAAATGAAAAACGTCAACGTTCTTTATCTGGGAAGGTGGCAGACCTCGGCCATTCATCACATTGAAATTGAGGACACCAAAACTCTGAAGATGAAAAATGCAAACGTCTTGGATGGGTTGAAACATGTCAAACACCTTAGGTTTTTGAGTCTTCAAGGAATCTCTAGAATTGTGCAGCTTCCAGAGTCCATTTCGAAGCTTTCAAACCTCACAATCCTTGACATTAGGGCTTGTCACAACCTTGAGGTGCTTCCAGAAGGGATTGGGTTGCTAAAGAATTTGACACACTTGGACATGTCGGAGTGTTACCTTTTAGATCAGATGCCCAAAGGACTTGCGTTGCTATCCAAGCTCGAAGTCCTTAGTGGCTTTGTGGTCGGAGATTCTGACCGAAAAACCTCCTGCAATCTTGAGGATTTGGGAAAATTAACAAACCTCCGAAAATTGAGCATTCACACCGGTGACAATCATTTTCCATCAGACAAAGATCTGCACGCTTTGAATGAGTACAAGGCTCTTAAGAAGCTAACAATCGCTTGGGGAAGGGGCTCTGTACAAGCTAAGGGTGGTGAAACTGATAAGCAAGATAACAGTGGAGGTAATTCTTTAGCTCGAGAAAAGAGAGAAGAAAACAAAAAGAAAGACCATAATGAAGCAGAACAAGGAACAGAAGTTTCCAAGAGATCAGTTCTAACACGATTCTCTACCTCTAAGCAATCGCCAGGCACCACGAATGTGGGAAGTGGAGAGGATAGCAAAAACAACAGTATTAGAGGTAAACAATCGCCAAGGACACCAAATAAAGGAAATAGAGAAGATGGCGAAAACAAAGATGTCAGTGAACCAACAACACCGTCCTCCAAGAGATCAATACTCAAATTGAAGTCCTCAATCTCCAAGGCCTTGGTCGCTGCATCTCAAATCGTTCGTTCACCCGCCGCAACAGAGGAGGTAGAACAGCAAGTGCTTACCTTGGGACTGACAAAACTGGACCTTCAGTGTTTTCCTGAGATGATTCCACCGAAATGGCTGAAGGCTAACAAAATGAAGAGCTTAAGGCAGCTCTATATTAGAGGAGGCAAATTCTCTGATCTGGGTCAATTCCAGGATTTTGATGACGAGGAGCCAGTACATGGGGGGATAGAAAAGGTCAGGTGGGAAGTGGAGGAATTACGCCTTAGGTACTTGACTGAAATAGAGATGGATTGGAGGGAACTGCAGGATTTATTTCCAAACTTGAGATACTTGGAGAAGGTAAAATGCCCAAGACTGACTTTATTCCCATGCGACGAGAGTGGAGTTTGGATTAAGAAAGAATGAGATGAGCAATTCAAACAATCTGTGCTGCCCAAATACACATTAGTATGTGATTTCTTTTTGGCTATTCTTTCGAATATATTTCTGCTTCTTCATTCCTTCACCTTGTAAATTGATTCATTCCTTTGCCTTGTAAATTGGTTCATGATTCACTAGCTGGTTGTATCTCATGTATACTTGTCTCCAGCTGTTTGTATTAGCTTTATGTGTGTTCTTGTTGCAATGAAGCTATGTGAGTATCATTGTGAGTGAGTGTATGTGACATGGTTGATGAATTTAAACTGCAAGTGTTCTTTAAGATACTTCTATTTGTGCCATTGGAAACGGAGTAAATGGAACTAACACATTGGGTGAATAATTCGGTTAAATTGCATAAAACTACATGTGAATATTTTTTTATTTTATTTTTTATTTTATTTTCACTGGGTCACTGGGGCAAGGTCGAACAGGCATTACGTTTCAGCAATACTGAGTAACTAGCCCTAGTGATATTTATCTGCGTTTCCTTGAAACATCGGCTTATCAGTAATCGCAAAGCATTTTGTTTGTTGCTATCAGATTGGCATCGTGGTCTTAGTTGGTTTTTGGAATAAAATCCAGTCTTGAGATGGATTAATTAGCTTAGAGGGAGGAAAAGCTTGACTGCAAAATAGAGCAGCTCATTCCATTCTTGATACCGGGAGTTGAGTGGGAAATTGGAACTGGTCTCGTGTTTTCTTACAGGCAACAGAAACTGTCCATTTTCTGTGCCATTGCGGGTACTCTGTTAGTGACCATTCTAGATGTGACTTTTGTTTTGTCTCCCATTTTGGTGAAATAAGAACTTCCTGTGTCTTCTACTCTTTTGAATGGCGAAAAGGTTGGGAACCAGCGCAGCAACCCCCGTGGGCGTGACCATAGGGACTCCCATCCCGCCAGTGGAATGTCAAGTTCAAGCCATAGCTACCGTCCGTGAGGATAGACGGTCACAGGTCACTATGGCACCATCTAGGTAGAAGTCGGCATAACCGCATAAGAACTTCCTGTGTCTTCTACTTGGAACCTTGAGAAATGTTGGATTTTTGTTTTTACAGCCGATACCTTGTAATGTGTTGCTGTTCTCTAAAATACAAAGATCTGATTTCAAAGAAGAGATATTGTAGGCATAAAACCATGATTAGCAGACACAAATCATGCCTCTGTATGTGGATGTGGGCAATGGTATTTGAAGCTAGTTGGGTCTTGTTCCATGGGCAAATGTTATTTGCTTCCAATGCTGTTGTGAGCTCTAACACGGGTTCAAGTTGTGAATTTGCCTCAACACCTGGAGTCTAGTGCATTCTGTATGTGTATGATAATGGCTACGATCTGTACTTGTAAAATGTTATGTGAAGCTAGTTGGACTTGTTCCATGGGCAAATGCTATGTACTTACAACATTGTAGCGAGAGGTGAGTGGTGATTCGTGTTCGAGTCATGAATTACCCTAAACGGCCATCACCTCTCCGATCGTACTTGGTTTAACCGAGAGTCTAGTGCACTGTGTACGAAATTGGTTGCGAATCTGTACTTGTTAACCATCTGACTGACTAGAGACTAGTTTTGTAGTCAGCTAATGATGGTAAGACATAAGAAAAGATCCCCAGGTTGACTGAGAACTGTAATGGTTTCTCGTGTGATGCTCACTGAGACGTGGTTTTGTTGTAAAAAATAATTTGATCGGACATTGCTATTTGTGTGGACGACTGATATTAGTCACTAGAAAAATGAATGGCCACTTCTCTCAAATATGATTCAACCAAATGTTTATAAATATTGTCTATTAATTTTTGTGCGAACAATTAACACATATCAACACACTTGTATATAAAGGGAGAGGAGTGTGGTTGCTTGCCACCTTTGGGTATTTTTGTAATTTCATTGTCATTTTAGGGTAGCTTTCATAGAGATTGCCACTTTAGGGTAATGTTGTAATTTCCATCTCATAGAGTAGTATTGTCGGTGGAGTTCTGGTCATTCTGGTTCGTTTTTTAATCAAAAAAGCTTGGAGATGAAGGTAACCCCGAAGTACCAAAAAAAAAGAAGAAGAAGGTAACCCCGAGGAAGTACCACACTTCGCGTACGGAAAATTGCAGATTTTACTATTCTCTGCTGTATATTTGTACTTTTCACTTCCTCCCTCAGTATGTCACTGTTGCTGCGGCTGTGTCGTCCTCTACTCTGTTCGATCCACTGTTGCTGCGGCGCCAGGCGGTATAAAAGGAAGGCATTGTTGTTGAAATTGGAGAAGAGTGTTCATCATTTGCTCAGGAGAGTGTGCCTTGTTTAGGTGGGTTTTCCTCTTTTATTTGCGCTCTCTATCTCTGAAATTTGCGATTGAGTTTGTAGTTCATATTCATACTTGTATATAATGAAATCAACGAATTGAAGAACTAAGAGTTTCTGGATTACCCATGGAATCGCTGAAAAAAAGGTAGAACGACTGCTTTGTGCTAGAACCGGAGGGAGAATCAGTCGTTCTTACTGATTTGAAACTTGTCAATTTAGTTCCAAATTTCGATTTATGTTTGGAGATTAGAGTTTATCTCCTGTTTAAGCTCTATTTTATACTTTTAGGTGTGAATAGGTTTGAAAACCGTAGCTTTGCTCACATTGTTCTTCTTTACTGCCTAAAACTTTGTGTCAACTTGTTAGGGTTCGGAAGGCTGGTTTGGAAGGAAGAGAACAGCCAAGAGTGATTGTTCAAAGAAGGCTTCATCAGGTCTATGTTGATTGTTCCTTCATTTTGTCCCAAATCCAAAACTAGGGTTTAATATTCATTAATTGCGTTGTGGTATTGATCTTTGGGCTTGTATGCTTGTGATTACATAATTATTCCAATAGAGGCATCAATTGACAGTTGCATGCTCCAAATTTGACACGAGGTGCGCTTAACGTGCCTGTGGAAAGTAATTCTTCTTGTTTTGAGATTTACCTTTTGGGATTTATATTTTGATTTGTGTGAGGAAATTGGACCTTCTGTCTTGATTCAACATTTCGCGCCAAACTGTTGGCTTTGAGGCCCAAAAGTCTGCATAGGGATTGGTGATTTTGTACTGGTTGTCTTTTATATGCTTGTGTGAGAGTTTCTTTGTATGAAGATGTGAATGATTCAGTCATATCTATTTTTTCGGTAACATTTAGGTGAAATGCAGTCTTGATCCAGATTGCTTTGGATGGACTATTCAACTTGCTGAAAGCTCAAGACATTGGATATGTACATCATTTCTTTCCTGTCCGTATCTATATGTTAATGTATTCGTGTCTTTTTATTAGTGTTGAGTAAGCTATTCAATTAATTCTCAGAATTTTCGGTATTGGACATATGGACAAACATTTTTGGAGACTTTGATTGAATGGTCTTTAAATGAAGCAGGTCATCATATGAAGATGGAACAAGGTAGTTTATCCTAAAGGGTGAAGGCTACATACACACTATCATATATGGTAAAACAGGAAACAAACCTTCTACCTTTCCCTAGCTTGAAGTTTAATGAAGTAGATGTGTGATACACGTCTAAAACTATCGAGTCCTATTGTTATATTGTGAAAAATGGAAGTGTCTCTTTGACTGGCTGTCCCATTACAGTAATAAATTGAGTAAAAAGGTTTTTTTTTTTTTTTTTGCAGTTACTATGGAAGAGATTATCATGGAAACAAAACTCGATGGAGGAATCCAGTTACCAAAATTGTTTTCTCTTGTTACAATCAGCCAGGTATTGTGGATAGCCACCAGTACCACAATCTTTTGTATCTTTTGAGGCTTGTTGTTGCTCTCTGGAAAATATATACAGCATGTCTGCTATGAGATATTTTTTTTGCTTTGGCAGCATATCTTTTATAGAAAGTAAAAGAATTAGAACTTTTTTATGGTTTCCTTACGACCACAATCTATGATTCTAATGGAGCAAACCTGTATAAACACCAACGATTTTAAGCAAGTCATCCTCCATTAGAGCAGGGATATCGGGAACTTGTATTTTCCTTCTTTTGAAATGAATGGCAATATTTTAGCGGCTTTGTTATGCTTAGAAATTCATTTCTTTGGTTAGTTGAACTGAAGATATAGATGTTGTGCAATGTATAGGTTATGGTTTGG
Source organism: Vaccinium vitis-idaea (assembly GCA_963854785.1). Lineage (NCBI taxonomy): Eukaryota > Viridiplantae > Streptophyta > Magnoliopsida > Ericales > Ericaceae > Vaccinium > Vaccinium vitis-idaea. Next base: position 28,176,026 of record OY978221.1, on the reverse strand, counting down.
GTTTTGGAACAGATTTTGATGGTCGTAGTATTAGGAGTTCGATTTGTTCAGGAAGTATACCTACCACAGTTCTCTGAATCCCTCTTTCTCTCTGCTTGTTTCCTTCATCTCTGATGACCTCTCTCTCTAGCCCTTTGGCGAGTGTGCTGCCGATATGTTTTTTTTTTTCTCTTGGTTTTTGTTCTTTTCTTACATCGTTTATTTGGATTTTGATGTTTTGATCGAACACTGATTCTCGCGCAGAATCATCAAGGCTGATGGGATAATTTGGAATCCACGTAGTCGATATGGAAACCTGCACTTTAAACCTTCAAGACCAAAGAGGTAAATGATATGTTGTTGTTTCTGTTTTTGCTCTCCCCTCCCCCCTTACCCTTTTTTACTTTTTTTTACTAGATCGATTTACTGCATGTAGTAAGTTGGATGCTAAGATTTTCAAGTCTATCAAGCTTGGAAGATGTGTTTTTCCCCTTTTTTGGTGGATGCATTATATATTTAGATTTTACCCCCTCTGCAGCTTGAAAAACAAAATTAAAATCTCAAGCGAAAATCAGAATCTTCAATATATGGGTTACAACGAAGGGCAAGATTTTCTAGGATTTTATTTCCTTGGCTTTTATTTTGCAGTTTGTATAGATCTTGTGGACTACAAGTAAGGATTTTCCAAATTTGGTCTCCGTGTGATTTATTCAATTTTTGGTTTTTGTTTTTCGAGATGTGACTCTTGGGATTCGGTGATTTTGAGCATAGCATTTTGATTTTATGAGTTGTGAATCATCGCCGTAGCTTCCTATCAAGTATCTCTTTTGTTTTGTTGATGTCCTCATGTTTCAACTATTTTTTATCAACAGATTTGGGATATACGACACAAAAACTTTGTTCTTGGGTTATGCAACATAGTAAAGCTTTGCATCTCAAGCTTCTAATTTTTTTCTGCATCATATTTCCGTAAGAGGATTTCTTGACATTATTTTCGGACTCAGTACATGTATCTTATTTGTTCCACCATCAGTTGGGTGAAGCCTTTTTCCCCTTTTTTCCACTACTATTGCAGAGAACATGACGACATATTTTTGGTCTACCTAAAATGATTGTTTTGTTGTGTCAGTTGTTAGTTATAGCAGTAACCTCAAGGCAAAGCATTCTTTATAGCTTATATGGAATGAGAATAGCATTAAACCTGGGAATTTCTTCAAATGACTTAGTATATTTTGTCACAGTTAAGGTTTGAAGTACCGCATATGGTCAAGGTAACGAAACTCAAAGCATCTGCTCCACTCGACACTTGACAACCACAAACATCAGGAATGAGAAAAAGATAAAAACATCCAATTGGTATGATCCAGTATGGTTTTATATATTATTTTGATTTCTATGAAAAGGTTCAAGGCAGGTTCATAGCTGTAGCAAAATGCTAAGAAAATATAAATACACTAATGGAATGAACTTTTGTTTGGTTTTATTTGTATATATGTTTTAGGGCTAGGCTAATCACTTGTAGCAAATATGCCATCATCTTATATAGGTTTTAATTTATTTGGTTCCATCCAGCAGATAATCTATTTTGGGGTTTCCATATTAGCAAAGAAATAGAATTTGGATACCTTTGGTTATGTTTTCTATTGAAGTTTTTTTATTAGTAATTACATTAGGCTTCCATTTTTTTTGTTGCCTTCACATTCATGTTGGGGATGTGTGAATGAGAAATGATGGGTGCATGTTACTCCCTCATTTAGCATGAACAAGGTTAGAACAAGTGTTCCGAATAGATTATGTTCCAAGTTTTTCTCTCTTTAACTGTCATAGTACCTCTTCCAATTCCAAACCTTCCTTATTTGAAATTCTTGAAAGTGAGTACTGATCTAATGATTTGGTGGTTTTAATACCACTTGCTACCCCCACCAACCTGTCATGAACATTGTTTTGGCATGGTATTTGTAAGCTTGCTTAGAGGATACATTTTTACTTTGTTGGGTTTTCTTCAGAGATTCTTGAATATTTTTTGGAATTTCTACTTTATGTGTCTTCATTTCTACATGTTTTTCAGCTTTTTGGCTTTTTTTTAATTTTATTTTATGGATTATCTTATGATTCGTGAGAATATGTGGCAACTATATCACTCTTGATATATTAATCCCTTTCACTTGGATGTTATAGCATTTCAGACATATTTCTTCTTTAAAATTCCAAAATGGCGTATGTTTCAACTTTCAAGGACTAATCTTGAGATTTCTTGACTGCCTCATGTTTTGCCCATTCTGCTTGAGCAATAAAACATCACAATTTTATGTACTCCACAGCTATCGTTCCTTCTCCATCTCTGTGTGTGAGCATGGTTGAGTATTTGAGCTAATGGTTTTGTGAATGTTTTAGGAGATTTGGTAGTTTAGATCGTGATTGCCATTATGTTGTGTATTTTAGCAGTGAGGGATCTAGCTTCTTTCTTTGAGTTTTAAATTGAATTATTCATTCGGCTGGTGCAGAATTACTGCCACCTTTGTTGTCCATAAAGCCCTGAAATCATGGAGGTTGGTGGTGAACCAAAGAGCTGAGGTAATTTTTTTAAGCAAAAATTAGGTGTGATCATTTGTGTTTTATCAACTTGAGCCTAAGGAAGCCTCTTCTTTTTTCATTGAAGCGCATAATATTGGACGCACGTGATCGTCAGCTAAGATTGACATGAAATTTCAATTGGTAGAATCAATAGCATTATGGTGTAGTAAGCTCCGATGTGGTGTTACTTGCATTTAATCATCTCACTTTTACCTCTTCAGCTAATCACACTCTAGCTAATAGCCCCATGGACATGAAAATCGGGTATGGTAAAAATGAAGCAGATGAGAAAATTCATAACCTCATATGTATTGACCCTAGTTCATGCTAGATGATTACTTTTTGTCGTCAACAATGCTAGAATTCCATAGTTCTTGCGAATGATTTCATATTATCAATTTGTTTGACATGTAAGAAAAGCTTGAAAGGTTCATGTGTTGTATGCTCTGACTTTGTAGAGGAAACAAATTTATGGTTGGGGCTTGGATCCTTTTGTGACTTGTGTATAAACAAGGAAATTTGGTCCTTTTATGACTTCTCTTTCCATAATTATTTCACAATCAAACTTCTCTAACTTCTTCCATCATACTCTTGCAAAATTTCAAGCATACTTTCCAAAGTTTTTAGCCTCACCCTTATGTCGAAATAATCAATGAGCACGCGGTTACGTGCGAAGCACGTAGCCCGACACTAGTAGGGTTATAAAATGACAGTTGGAATCTTCTCATGATACTGTGGAGGTTCCATTTTGTATCACATAATGAATCTTCAACTGAGAGAATCTTGATTCTTGAGGGTTGCATTCGATGGTTATGTAAGTGGCTCCTTTTTTTTTTTAAATTGAACAAGAACCTTATTTCATTAATCTTGTTTTCTTGCCTTTTTGGTTTGGGCTATTTTAGTTAATGTATGTGAGAAGAATGATTTGTTTCGTAAAGTGTGAAAAGTGAAAAAGACTCCACCGCGTGTTTTTTTTTTAACTATTGGATGAGATTACCATTGAGTTACAGTTGCAGGTGGATCTCCTTTGGTTGGCTGTTTTGAGAAAAAAAATTTGAGATATATTTTTTAGGTAGTATTTGGTTTATTTTTTGGATATGGTTTTTGGAGTAGAGCAATGCTACAGGCACTAATAAGTGTACCAACAATTACACTAAATGTACACATGGCATTACCACATCAATGCACTATTCAATACATGGATAGATTCATCCACTAAAAGAGTGACACATGGACAATTAGTGTAATAGTTGGTACACTAGTTAGTGCCTGTAGCATTTTCCTTTGGAGTAATGTTAGAGAGAGAAATGTGAGTAATAATTGGAGAGATATAGAGAGAAATGAGACTAATGAGTGGAGAGAGAATAAAAGTATTCCAAAAACCATATTTTTGTTATTTGCACTTCATTAAGTTCTTTTTTTTTTTTTTTTTTGCCATTCGTTAATCCTAATCAACTCTATCCTAAGGGACTTGGGGAGAGGGATTTTGTCTTTTTTTTTTCTCTCTCTCTTTGTTACAATCTACTCCCTCCGTTCCTTTTTAAGTGTGTTGTTTTGTAAATTCAACTTATTAAAAAATATCATCATTACACATTTCATATCAACTTTTACCTCCATTTACACTCTTCACATCAATTTTTACCTTCACTTTCCAAAATTATCTTCTATTTTTACCACCACTTTTCACAATTATCCTCTATTTTTACTCATTAACTCTTGGAAATTTTATTTTGGCATCCCATTACAAAAAGATCGTTATGATTCCATCCCATGAGGTTTGAATAGTTATGGTTTCATCCTGTAAACGGACATTAAGACCATTGTGCCCTTATTAATTGATTCATTATCAATTATTTATATATACAATATTTATTTCCTTTCCTAAATAACCAAACAGTTTTGAAATCTCCTAATTAAGCTCCTGATTAAGGAGATTATTTTCCTTAAACGTCGAAAGATGTTTTTTTTTTTTTTGTTTTGAGATAAGCTTCAAAAGATGGTTTAGCAGTGACCTATCCCATTGAAATAGGAAATGACTGATTAAAAAAAAAAAAATCTTTCGAAGCAAGTTGTTATTTTCCGTGAGCATTTGTCATGCCAACTTCCATTATTGCTATTTTCCGTGAGCATCTGGTAATCAGTGGGCAAGGCGACGGAAACCCAACGAGTAACCCTTCAAAAGAATGAATCCGACAACGGCAAAATCAATCTCCACAGCAACAAAAAAAGAAACCAAAGCGATGGTTGGTGACTCGTTGGTTTGATTCACTTGACTATGATGTATGGTTGTACAGTGATAGTGGGTTCCAAATCTTGCTAACAGCGGTATTGTTTTTCTAATTCAATTGTTCGTGATCTTCATAATTTTTGCAACTGCCAAGATTCATGGTTAATTGTTTTACTATGTCAGCTGATTCACCATGTCTAATGGTCCGTAATGTATTTTGTACAATGGTAGGTGATTGGTATAGTGGACATGGTTCATTAATTTATCATGTTTTCTGTATTTATCATATTTAATTTGTCATGTTTTTTACATGGTCTAAGATGGTTCTTTAATTTATCATGTTTTTTACATAGTCTAAGATGATTCATTAATTCATCATGTATAGGTGATTTATACGGTGAAAATTGTTTTTGATTTATAATGTTTTTTACATAGTCTAAGATGGTTCTTTCATTTATCATGTTTTTTTACATATTTTAAAAGATGATTCATTCTATCATGTATAGGTTATTTGTACGGTGAAAATTGTTTTTAATTTATCATGTTTTTTACATAGTCTAAGATAGTTCTTTAATTTAACATTTTTTTTTTTTTTACATATTTTAAAAGATGGTTCATTAGATCAAGTATAGGTTATTCATATATGGTGAAAATTATTTTTAATTTATCATGTTTTTTTACGTAGTCTAAGATGGTTAATTAATTTATCATATTTTTTACATAGTCTAAGATTGTTCAATAATTTATCATGTTTTTTGTGTTCATTGTCATAGGAATTTTTTCTTGTCACGAGAAAGCTTTTTTATTTTTTATTTTGTTTTGAGATTTTAGGTGAGAGTAGGAGAGAGAAGATTAGGAAAGAGAAAAGATTTAAAAAGATAGGAGACAGTGATTGAGATAAATTAGGAAAAGATTAAGATAAAGAAATAGTAGGAAAATTAGGAGAGAGAAAGGGTAGTTTGGGGTTTATTTGAATTTCAGGATGGAATCCTAAGTATTCAAACCTCATAGGATGGAATCATAATGATTTTTTTTGTACATGATGCCTAATTAACTCTTCCTTAACTCTTTACTTACTAACTTTGCAAAAAGGTAAAATGATAATTATATAAACTTTTACCAATTAACTTTTCAAAATACGCATTTATTAAAAGACAGTCTAAAATGAAAATGTTAACACTGCAATAGGGGCGTAAGACGGTACGAGTATCTATAAATACACCTTTGAAGTGCAGTTGGGAACACGCATCGAATATGCTAAGACAACTAAAGAAGCAACGAAAAAGACCAAAGATGGGGCCATAGCAACAAGTGCCTGATACATGGCCTTCCCGGGAGAAGCTTTGGGGTGCCTGGTGGCACCACGTTGTCTGAGCATCCATTTATGTCGTCTAAAACACTTTTAAACAGTCTAAATTTTAAAGAGAAAAAGAGGAGAGAGAGAGAGGGAAGAAATCTGGAACGTTTAAAACACTATTATGGCCAGAAAGGGTGCGCACTGCCACTTGGTGCTTGCCCGACACTCAATTTTTTTTTCCTTCTGACCGTTTAAAAGTGTTTTGAAAATTGACAGAATGGAAAATCATGATAGTGAAATACTCCCCTTTCAAAACTGTAAAAATTCTTGTGACATGTTATGAAACGAGAATACAAAATTTGGTAGAAATCGCAAAAAAAAAAAAAAAAAAAAAATTTGCATAATTTGGTTTAAATCATATGTCCCCCATAGTTGGATATCCACAGTCGAATAATTGAGTTACAAATTTTATTATTGTAGATACAAGATATTGTGTCGAACTAACGACATATGAAACTCTGCTACAAAATCCTCGTACATAAGTAAAACCCGACATGACAAATTGCTATTTGTTGCCAATGAATTCTTATCAACACTCCGTTCAATTTTGAGATGCCACTCACAACAACGATCCTCAATCAAAAACATAAACGAAAAGCTTTTTTCGATTGTTTCATAGTAATATAAGCTAGAGATTGAAATCATTAACCCATTACCTTCTTCATTCCTGGACATTACAAATCACCGATTTCCAAACATAAAAAAAATGACCAATAAAAATTCAACGTTGTTGAAATCAATGTTCTAAACATGGCTATGTGCTAGTCAGGCAGACAAAGGCCGCTTAGCGCCTAGGTGCCGACTAGTCTGCCGACTTTTAGAACACCGGTTGAAACAAAAGAATGCCAATAAACATCTAAAGAACTAGAGAGCAAACTACAAACAACAAGAGAAAACAAATGCCAACTGAATCAAAAAACCCATTTCTCTCTAATCTGTTAACTGCTGGTTCAAACCATTGTCTTTTCTACGTCTTTTTTCTATTCCAGTTTGGCATATAATTTCTAGGAAAAAGCTAATGTGTGCCCAATAAGCACATGTTAAAGTTGAAAAAGTGTTTTGAACTGTGTGAAAAGTATATAAAAATATATAAAAGTGTATTGAAAAGTGCAAAAAATGTAAAAGATGTACTGAAGTGTGAGTTTTTTTTTGTTTGTTTTTGCTTATTGTGTGTCTATTCAGCACACGTTAGCAAGACCTATTTCTTTTGAATTTTTTTTAATTTTTTTGTAATGGAGTAAAATTTTGAGACCGAGGAGTATGAGATTAAGTATCACTAGGGACTTAGGGGTGCAAAGAGGGAGTCGTGTCCTTGTGCAGCTCTAAATTATCCCATTATTCTACTAAATTTTAGATTTTGTTTGTAAAAATTATGCAAACAGATCCCTTCAAATTTTTGTTACTATTACGTAAAAATTATATTTTTATTCTTAATTCATAAATAAATATAATTTGCTATCCCGTGCTAAGAATCATGAGTCCGCCCCTGTTTATCACATATAGCGGATAACTAAGTATTGACGATCGAAGATGGCCTAGAAATTAGAACAGAACCCCCTTGCATGTTCACACATCTAAGATTGTTTAATTTTTAGCCCTAAAAAGAAGCCTCACACAGAGGCCTATCAATTAGTTCTCTGGCATTTGAGATAACTCTGTTGGCCCCCTTTGTAAATTTCCATAATGTCAAAAGAAGATATTGGTTATTTCATTTCATCTACTCCACTAAATATGGGTTATTTAATTTGTTCCCTCAATGAGTTATCAATTAGGTTTAGTATGATTATGGGCCAACCGTAATACTTCACACGAGTTCGTTACCTAACTTATAGCTTAACTAAGTAAAATGAATTCTAAGATTGGCTGTATGAACACTTTAACATGTAAAAAATTATCATCTCCATTGAAGATATGCTTATGGGCTTAAATGAAGCAAATGTAATTAAGCAGTTATGCCTTTACCAGGTAAAGAAGTATTTGATTTTTTGTATTTGTCAAAAAAAATTTACTCACTGTTTTCGCTTTTTCTTTTTGTTATTTATATTAGTTGTTTTATTATTTCTTATGGCATCTCAAAGACGCCAACTCAATTCTTTATTTCAAAGAATCAAAGTAATTTTGTTACTCCAAAAGTATATATACAAAACAACACTATTTTTTTTTTTGAACAGCAATTTTTTTTATTAATCTTTGAAAACGAATTACAACTCCACCACAATTCTTCATTTTCATCTCTACTTTTCAAAAACCCATTCATTTCTTTCCAAAGTTCAAGCTAGGTAAAATGCACACAGCGAGCTGATTTGTTGAGCTAGGTATTCAAATATTTGTGAGTAGGGTATTCAACAATGGCTGATTTGTTGAACTAAGTGTTCGAATATTTATGAGTAGGGCGTTCAACAATGGCTATACTAAACTAAAACTAAAATTTTTACATATATTTTTAAACAATTTTTTTTTTTGAGGGCGTTCAAGTGACCACCCTTATCAAAGGGTGGAGCCGCCTCTGCAGCACGTCGCCATATCCGAGCACCCATCTTTGCCGTCCAAAAGTATTTTGGACGGTTTAAATTTTAAAGAAAAAATGAGAAGAGAGACTAAAGAAATCTGAGCCGTCCAAAACACTTTTAGACGGGCCGGAATGGGTGCTCGGGCATGACCACGTGGTGCCCGCCCGGCACCCAAAATTTTTTTCCTTCTCAAGCCAGTTAATGCACAGGTTGAAAATTCACAGAATGGAATGTAAACCCTATATGTCCGACCAAAAACACTTCGGATACAGACGAAGTGCTCAGAGATTGTGCATGGACGAATTTGGCGTTCAAACAAATAAATCGAATTTTTCATTAAATTGAAATAATTCCGACTAGCTTTATAAAAAATTAACTCAATTGAATGACTATAAATTCTTGATCCAATCTTCTAACTAACAGTCATCCAACTTCTTTTAACCTGCTCCAAAAATTATGTTAAATTTAACGACTTAATAGAAATTTTACTGTATTTAATAATGTAGATAGAAAGTGACCGTAAATTCTTGATCCAATCTTCTAACTGTTAAAGATGTTGAATCGAACTAGTGACATTTGAAACTCTGCTACAAAATCCTCGTACACATAAGTAAAACTTGACATGACAAATTGCTATTTCTTGCAAATGAATTGTTATCCTTTCAAATTCGAGACGCCACTCACAATAACGATCCTCAATAAAAAACATCAAGGAAAATCTTTTTTGGATTGTTTCATAGTGTACTAATATAAACTAGAGATTGAAATCATTAACCCATTACCTTCTTGATTCCTGGACATCACAAAACACCCATTTCCAAATATAAAAATGACCAATAAAATCGAAGTTATTGAAATCAAAGTCATAAAAATCGCTAGGTGCTAATAGGGCGGAAAAGGTCCGCCTAGCGCCTAGATGCCAACTAGTCAGCCGCCTATTGCCTAGGCGGTCGATTTTTGGAACACTGGTTGAAATAGAAGAATTCCAGAACTGGAGAGCAAACTACAAACAACAAAAGAAACAAATGCCTATTGAATCAAAACAAACCCTTTTCTCTAATCTTCTACCTGCTGTGAGTGCTGGTTCAAACTGTTGGCCTGCTGATCACTCTCAATATTCTCAGGGAGTACTGCTGCTGGTTTTTCCTGGACCGGCAATTTGGCTGGCTGATCACTCTCAAGATTCTCAGGGAGTACTGCTGCTGGTTTTTCCTGGACCGGCAGTTTGGCTGGCTGATCACTCTCAAGATTCTCAGGGAGTACTACTGCTGGTTTTTCCTGGACCGGCAGTTTGGCTGACTGATCACTCTCAAGATTCTCAGGGAGTACTGCTGCTGGTTTTTCCTGGACGGGCAGTTTAGCTTGCTGATCACTCTCAAGATTCTCAGGGAGTACTGCTGCTGGTTTTTCCTGGACCGGCAGTTTGGCTGGCTGATCACTCTCAAGATTCTCAGGGAGTACTGCTGCTGGTTTTTCCTGGACGGGCAGTTTAGCTTGCTGATCACTCTCAAGATTCTCAGGGAGTACTGCTGTTGGTTTTTCCTGGACCGATAGTTTGGCTAGCTGATCACTCTCAAGATTCTCAGGGAGTACTGCTGCTGGTTTTTCCTGGACTGCTGCTGGTTTTTTCTGGACTGGCGGTTCGCGAGCAATCTGGCCCATCATTTTTGCAGCCAATGGAAGCCCAGCACACTTTTCTATAATCTTCTCTTTCAGCTCTATCAGAACCTCCAACTGTGTGTTATTTTTTCCGTCAGCTGAATCGATGAAAATTTTCCAGATACAATCCGGATCTTTAAGTGGCAAAACTCTATGCGAGTTCTCCTCACCCAACATTTTCTTCACCAACTCCTCACTCCTACTAGTCACGATAACCGCTCCCCCGTACCCTTTCGGCAACCCGTACGCGAGTTTTTCGATACATTGGTTTTCATCTTTCTCTAATGAAGAACAAAATTCAAGAAAAACTTTGTACTGCGCTTCTTCGCTCCACACATCATCTAGTACAATCAGGTACCGCTTGCCCGTTAATTGCAGGCGAAGAGCGAAGAGAAGCCCTTTAAGCCCGTGCTCATTGTTCACTGATTCGATCATGGTTTCTTCCACACCAAGACACCTCAACATTCTCTTCACAATCTCGTGCCCATGATTGGAATCGTCCTCGGGCTGTTTCGACGTGCACACCCAGATTCTCGGAAGGAAGTGGCCCTTCACTTCTGGCTTGTTGAAAACCACCTGCGCAAGCGTAGTCTTTCCCACTCCTCTCATCCCAACAATTCCAATCATACTAAACCGACGATCGTTGCTATCGTTCTGCAAAACGAGCGATTTCTGAAGGGACAAGGCCTTGTCACGAATCCCATAAATCTTTTCTTCGTCCACCAAGCGATCACTCCATCGATAACCTTGATCAGTTTCTCTAGTTAGAGTAGTTTGGCCAGTTTTTCCAGGAGGAGTATTTTGGGCTTGGAGATCCTCTATAATCTTGTCCAAATCCTGTTTGAAATTGAGAACAAATGAAAGGGATTTCCAGGAGTAAGTATGTTTGGTCTTCTTCAAATGCATTTGCCATTCGCTCAACAAGTTTTTGAGGGTGTACAGCTTTTCCCTCAGATCTATTGTTGTGCGATTTCGACCTTCAACTATTTCCTTCAAATTCCTGAATCTGGAAGAGAGTTGAGCTATTTTGGCTGGGAGATGTTGATGTGCTTTCGTCTCTAGATCAGCAAGAACTTCCTTAAGTTTTTCTACCATGAACTTTTCAATATAATCATCAGCCATTTCAGAACTCTCGCCAATAAGACTCCCTTCTTCTTTCTTTCTCTTTTCGCTGGTATGATTTAACTGTCTTTAGGGTATATGAGAATGAAATGATTTGACTCTTTTAGGGTATATGAGAATGCGAAAATCCTAAGGGGACCGATGGAAGGGTGTCGATGGTGCACAAATCGGTTTGCATAAAAGATGGTGCACAAGAGATCCTAGCTTTTCATTAATTGTAAAATATTTTTTCGAGTGATCTCCTGAAAAATCAGCTCAATCGAATAACTACAAAAGTTTGATCTATTATACTTATTTTTCATTTAAAATTCAGGATCTTGCTTTAATGAAAATGGGTACATTGAAGTGCACTTCTCGAATATGCTAAGGCAACTTAAGAAGCAATGAAAAAGACAAAGCTATTGCAGTTAAAGTGCCTGATACATGGCCTTCCCAGGGAGAAGTTTTGGGGTGTCTGGTTGGCGCCACCCTTGCCCGAACTGTATTTTCGTCGTCCGAAATACTTTTGGACGGTCTGAATTTTAAAGAGAAAAAGAAAAAAAAGAGGAGAGAGAGGGAAGAAATCTGAGCTTCTAAACACTTTTAGACGGACTGGATGGGTGATTGGGCACGGCCACGAGGTGCCCGTCCGACTGCCAAAAATTTTTCCTTCATAGGACAACTAATGCACAGGTTGAAAATTGACACTTTAGACAAAGAAAAATAGTTGCTTGATATTTTTTGTCTTTAGTGAACTTTTTTTCTTTTTGTTGTAACTTTTTATTTTTAGTACGAATAATTAATCCAAAAAATAATTTGGTTCAGATCCTATGTCCCACAATCGGATATCCACAGTCGAATAATCGAGTTAGAAAGTTCACTATTGTAGATCGAAAAATGTTGCGTCGAACTAGCAACATTTGGGACTCTGTTCTGTTGCAAAATCCTCCTACATACAGTAGCTAGTTGTTGCAAATGAATTGTTATCCAACAATGTGGTCCAATTCGAGACGCCACTCGTAACAACGATCCTCAATCGAAAAAACGAAGGAAAAGCTTTTATGGATTGTTTCATAGTAATATAAGAAAAGATCCCCAGATTGATGAGAACTCTGATGGTTTCTCATGTGAGACATGGTTTTGTTGTAAAAGAGTAATTTTGATCGGACATTGCTATTTGTGCAAACGAATGATATTAGTCACTTGAAAAATGAACGGACTCTGCTCTCAAATGTGATTCGACATTAAAAGATTGGGAGGAAGGCGCTGTTTGTGCTTAATTAAGTTGGACATGAGCAAGGCTTACGATAGAACTAGTTGGCGGTTTTTGGTGGAGGTGTTGCGAAAGCTAGGTTTCAATCCGAAACCTAGCTTTTTGTAGTGCTAGTTAATGGGGGGAGGTCAGAGGTCTTTAAGAAGGCCTGCGGCTTGCGTCAGTGGATCCTTTATCCCCTTAGAGCATCTCCACTCCTACACCAAATATTTCACCAAATTTAAATTTGAGTAAAAATCACCAAAAAATCCACTCCACTCCTTCACCAAATCCTTCACCAAATTTGCTCAACACCAAATTTACTCAAAATTTTCACCAAATTTGCTCAACACCAAACTCAACGGCTATATTTGTTCAAAGCAGGTGTACTATTTGTTCCTTGTTTCCTTGTTTCCGCAGAAGAGGAAGAAGAGGATGAAAAGGAATTTGTTCACTGCAAGTTTTGGAGGTAAAATGAAAAAAAAAAAAAAACTGTTTTGACAAAATGGTGGGAAAGTTTTGGAGCCAAAATGAAAAAAAAAAAAACTGTTTTTGACAAACTATTTGTTCACTGCAAGTTTTGGAGGTAAAATAAAAAAATAAAAAAAAAAAAAACTGTTTTTGACAAAACTTTAACTAGAATTTGGTAAAAGAGTGGTTTCCCATTGGAAGAGGTGATATCAAATCAAGTTTTTGACCAAATTTTTACTCAAATTTGCGTAAAAATTTGGTGTAGGAGTGAAGATGCTCTTATACTTTCATTTTGGTAAGCCAGGTTTTGTCTTCGGAGATTGAGTATCTGAATTCTAACCAGATGTGTAAAGGGGTGGCTGTGAGCTCTAGGTCGCCCAGAGCTTCATACTTGTTCTTTGCTGATGATAGTTTTTTTATTTTTTATTTTTATGGAGTTTGAGGTCTTGAACATTTGCAATTTCAAATGGCTTCTGGAGGAGTACTGTAGGCTAGCGGGTCAAAAAGTGAATTTGGGTACATCGCGGATCTTCGTAAGTTCGAATATGAAACCTGAGGTTAGAGTTTTCTTATCTAAAACTTTGGGAGTCAAAGTAGTTGATAAGCCAGGTATTTATTTGGGTGTTGATTCGGATTTTACTAGAAGGAAAGGTATTTATTTGGGTGTTGATTCGGATTTTACTAGAAGGAAAGGTACTGATCTCTTTAAAAAGGTTCTGGATGAGATTGGGAGTCGATTGGCAAATTGGAAAATGAACTACTTGGCATTTACTGGGCGCATTACTCTTATTAAGCATACTTTGTCTACGATCCCGATTTATCTTTTTTCAATTTTCCATGTGCCTAAGTAATTTTTTTTTCCCTAAGGTTAGAAGCTTCATCATAAGGTTTTTGTGGGGCAAAGGGGATGGCGGAGGTATCCCATGGATGAAATGGGCTAATCTATGTAAGCCATGAGGCCAAGGCAGGTTAGGCTTTTGGGATCTTGGATGTTTTAATCAGGCTTTGTTGGCAAAAATGGCTTGGCGTTTATTTGGGGATAAGGACATCTTATTGGCCGGGTCCTTCTCGTTAAATACTATAGAAAAGATGGGTTTTTTATTGGTTAAAGTGAAATAGGGTTGCACTTGGGGATGACATAGTACTTTGTGGGGGAGGGATCTTCTAATTAAAGGCCCCGATTGGATGAGGTATGATTTTCACGAGGATAAGATAAGAGGGGGTATTATTTTTGGAGGGTTGACCCACATTGATGTGATGTTTATGGAGGGGAGAATAAAAAAGTAGATGATAACTTTTGACTTTGTTTGGATGACTTAAAAATAAGATGGAGTGAATGATGGAAAATGCTGTCAAATGACTCTTTTGCCCTTGTGGTGTACCAAACCTTATTATGCGTTAATTTAATTATATAATTACTATACTTAATTTATTTTATTTTTTTGGAGAAAAAGTTAAAATGTTAATAACTTTTTTAAAAAACCTTTTTTTAAAAACATTTTAATTGTTGGTTGTCATCCAAATTTGTATAAAAATGCATTTTTATTACTTGTTGGCCTATCTTGCTTTTTTATTATTACCTCAACACAATGATTAATAAATGAACAAATATTTATTAAATGGTCTCTCATACAAAAAAAGAAATTTTATTGAACTCTCACATAATTATACAAATTTATTTGAGATACAATTAAAGGGCTTAAAGAAATGATTTATTCAAGTCTCAAATAAATATACTAACGTATTTGAGATTTATTACAAGGATAGTAAAGTGCACAACTACGAGTTTATTTAATAAACTTCCACCAATTTTGATCTATTGACGTTCAAAGCAAAAGTTCCATCCGTCGAACAAGGGAAATTGTTTGTCCTTGACGTTCCTAGCCCGTGGATTAACCTACATAGGGGGGGGAATTGAATGAGTATTACAAAAATGTTAAAATTTAATACAAAAAATGTTACAACTTACTTGGATATAATTAGTCCACACTTTGTTTGCCACAACAACCTTTTTTTCATTTGCATCCCAAGAAAACCCTTCGTGCATAAGGATTTGATGAACTATGGTGTAATAAGTAGACTTTCATGTCTTAATCTTACATTCGATGTGAATTTCCGTTATACCACATTGGGGGTAAGACTCGGCCATTTGATTTTTAAACACTCGTAGGTAGCCGGGACGAAACATATACATAACAACCATTTAAAAAACCCTAAAATTTCTACATATATACTATATATACATACTGTACATATAATCTATATATACTGTATATACAACATATATCACCTAAAAACCCTACTTCATGTTATAACAGTAAAAAAACCCTACAAATCTCAATAGATCAGAAAAATCTACCTCAACAGATTGAAAAAAAATGGAACAAATCGAATTCTGTGGCAATCGAAACTTGTGTACACAGTATATTAAGCAACGTGAATCCATACCTGAGTGATTTCAAGAAATCGCAACACTGATCGCCAACAAATCGCCCACAAATCGGACAAACCCTACTTTGTTCGAAATCGCTTATGTACACTAGTGTGTTTTGCAGCACAGATGATGTATACGACGTGGTAAGGGGATAAGGAGGGTTGTTTTCGTCAATAACCCTCCCCTTCTACATGGGGATAACTTTTGAGGAGGGTAGAGGCAGCCCAAAACTTATCCGGGAGTAACACCTTCAAGTGTAGAAGAGAAGAGGGTGTGAAAAGAAATGGGGGAGAGGAAATGTCGTTGCCAACAAGGGGATAAGGTTGGGGTCCCCCTCTTAAGAGGGGGTGAAAAAATATACGGGTGGGATATCCCCCATCCAAACGAGGCGAAAGGGTTAAAGTGGGGGGGGTAGGTAATGGGCAGGCTATAAGGGCGTTCAAGGATTAATGGATTTGTGAAGTTGACAATCCCTTTGTTGGGGGCGAGGTTCTAAGCTCTCTTGCTGGAATGAGAATTGGTGCCTTAATTGATTGGTGAACTTTCAAGTGGCACGAACCGTTGGTGGAGGCTTTGTTCCTCCAGATATAGCTAATTTTTTTTTACTACTTATATTCCCAATTTGGGTCGTCAGGATCGCTTGTATTGGGCGCATGAGAATAATGATTGTTTTATGGTCAAATCGGCTTATTTTTTGGAACTATATGATAAGTACCCTGGTAGTGTGGGTAGGGGGTGTTCGGATATTTCGAAAAAGTTTGGGCTCTTAATCTACCCCGGAAATATGCTCTTTTTATTTGGAAAGTTTTACATCGTATTGTAGCGGTTAAGGATGGGTTAAGAAGGAGGAATATTGTTAGCGATGGGATATGTACGTTTTGTGGGTCTGAGGTGGAATCTGTGGACCATTTGTTTTTACATTGTTATTTTTGCTAGGAGGCTTTGGGATTTTCCTATCTGGATGTTAGCTTTGAAGGGGGAAGGAGGGCGGGGTTCTGTGAGTGGGTTTTTTTTTTTAGGGGGATGGCTATCGATAAGGATGTTTGTGAGCTTTTGTGTGTCGTTTGGGAGATCTGGTGTGCACATAATAGAGCAATTTTTGACTTGGCCGTCCTGACTTTTGAAACTTGTCGTCCTAATGTTTATTAGGAGTATAATTTAGCTATTTTAGTAAAGTTAAGAGAAGTTGCTGCTAAGGAGGGCTGTAATGGCTGTAATAGGTAGCATTTTGTATGGGAGCTCAAGATGTCGGTTTGTTCGTAAGAGACAACAGGTAGCATTTTGTGGGAAAGATTGTTGTTGATGGTGCTTGGAAAAGCAAAACGTACGATGGAGTAGCAGCCTGGTGCCATGGGCAATTGGCTCAAGGATTCTATTTTGTTTGTGCTCTATCATCTTTGGGAGTGTTTGCAAGCCTAATTTTTAGTAGCTTTTTATTTTTAACTTTTTGGTTTTTTGACTTTTTGGATTAAGCTCAAAGTGTATTTTGAATTTGGTGGATTGTTTGGGTGGAATGAACAAAATGCATTTTGCAACAGGACTAGTGTTTGAGAGATATGTAGAAAACACATTTTGTAGTTCTTTTTGTTAATGAAAATAAGAAGTCAAAAAGCTCCTCCAGACTCCACACCTTTTCCATTTCTCCTCTCTAAAGTTTAAAATGGAAAACTCATTTTCTTAAAAGTCATTTTGGCTCACGACTCCCAAACATCCGAAACCAAAAAAATGTGAAAATGAAAAGTAGAAAAAAAGCTCCCAAACACACCCTTAGTTATATATGCGAGGAGAATGATTTGTCTCGTAAAACATGAAAAATTAAAAAAACACTAAAGAATCCACTGTGTGCTTTTCCTCGTAGATGAGTTATTAGCGTTGAGTTACAGTTCATTAAGTTCTGATTTTTTTGGTTTTTTCTTTTCTTTTTCTCTCTTTATAAGGGCATCCTTATCAAGCTCACTCTAAAAAACACCAAATTTAACCTCAAAAACATCTTTTATAATTTAGCAAGTCATTTTTTAAAAAACTCATAAAATCAGATTCTCTATTATAACTTCACTATATTAAACTATTCTTTCTTTCTACTCTTACTCTCAAAAAGTAACAAAAAAAAAGTGAACAATGCGTGAACAGTGTCTTTGGTGCGTGAATAGTGCCGCACCAAATTTGTTCAGTTACTGTAGCAAAGTTAAAAAACTTGCAAATTGGTGAGACATTTGGTGAGGTTATTTTTGGAGATTTTTTGAGGATTTACTCTCTATTTTAACTTAAAAGTTAATTTTTAAGCCACAAATTAATGTTCTAATCTATCTGTAAATACACGTTTTTTTTTTGCACGGCAAAAAGAAATTTTATTAATCATTGAAGAAGTTACAATGACTAAAAGGAGCAAGGAGACAACATCAAATACAAAGATTCAATGCCAAATCCGAGACCCAATCCTCGATTGGCAAGGAACCAACCAAAGAACCCCAAGAGCCGAAGCTCAAACCTATTGGGTCAAAACCCACACCCTATGGGCCAAACATCGCCCCAAATTATACAATAGAAGCACAAAAGCCGCACAGAACTAGTGAAAAGACGAGCGCAACCAACCAACGCCGGAACCCGGGGAACATGCCCCTGTTGCTGCTCCATAGGTCGGTACGACCACCCCTCCACCGCAATCGCCAGCTCACCACAGGCCATCACACCCCTACCCTACATGCAACAACCCCCAGCAAAAGCCTCCCCCAGAAGCTCTGACTGCAGCCCAAAAAAACCAAAAGCAACATGAAATATGCATTTGGCCTTGGCCCACCTATACCACGCCTACACCACAAAACCATTCACAATTCACCTGCTTCTTGATACCCCACAAGCCTCCCATGCTTTTATGTATCCAAGACAAAAGCTCACAACCCCATGCACCTCAACCCATACTATTGTGTTCCCCATGTACTAAAAGAGCTGCTGCACTGCCCAAGAATTGCCGGAAAGACCCTTGCCGGAAAAACACCAAAATGACCCCATGACCGCTGCCCTCCACCGGCTACCACTGCCAGATCTAATGCCTCCGCTCCAAAGTCCAAACCCGCCTCCAACCACTGCCGCAACAAAGACCCCTGAACTAAACCCCCAAAACACTGCCTCCCGAGCCCCGCATAAACAATGCTTCACAGTCGCCATCGCTGTAACCCCCACACAAGCCGCCGTAATCGGACTCCCAATGACAACCCCTGAAACCTCAGTGCAAAAAATCGAGTCACATGATCTTCAATAATGGTGCCCTTCTTCTTCAAAACCCAAACTGATGAAACTTCTCTATCTCGCACCTCATCGCCGTATTGATTACGAGAAACTTTCCCGCAATCAAAAATTGAAAGAAAGAATATGTGCTTGCAGTCTTCTTCTCCTTCCTTAAAATCCTAGGACCCTCCGATGGCTGTTCATCTCCTCAAAGCTTGATTGCAAACCTAACCCCACGATTGGACCCATAGAACCCCTCATTTCACCCATCTGGCGCAGAATTTCTAGCCCCACTGTTGTTTCCCTCATATGCCTCCAATCGCCATTGCCATACCCCCGCATCGACCCACTAACGCCTCAAAACATTGCTAGAGCACCTCCTCAAATCCGTCCGCCACCACCGCTGCTGCTCACCCGTCCGCAAACACCCCACCAACGCCACGAGAAACCTGCCACAAAAACAGAAAACGAAAAGAGAGAAAGAGAGAGGAAGAAAGAAGAAGAGGAACCTGCCACAATCTGTAAATACACGTTGAAGAACTAAAGAAGCAATGAAAAAGACCAAACTACTGCAGTCAAAGTAATTTTCTACAGTATTTGATGGGACTGAAGAACTAGTAGCTTTCATTAGATGGGGCCATAGAAACAAGTGCATTATACATGGCCTTCTCAGGGAGAAGTTCTTGGGTGTCAGGCTGGCACCACGTCATGGTGCTTGAGCACCCATTTCTATCGATCAAAACATTTTTAGACGGTTCGCCGGCATTCAAAATTTTTTCCTTCTCGGGCCAGTTAATGCACAGGTTGGAATGGGAACCCAAATATGTCGACCAAAAACACTAATGGGCATAGACGAAGTGCTCACAGATTGTGCACGTGAGCACAAACAATTTGGGGATTTTGGGGTTCCAATCAAGTAAATCGATTTTTTCATTAAATTAAAAATAATTCCGAGTAACTTTATTAAA
This sequence comes from Vaccinium vitis-idaea, assembly GCA_963854785.1. Classification (NCBI taxonomy): domain Eukaryota; kingdom Viridiplantae; phylum Streptophyta; class Magnoliopsida; order Ericales; family Ericaceae; genus Vaccinium; species Vaccinium vitis-idaea. The sequence goes on along the minus strand of OY978221.1, from coordinate 28,156,269 downwards.
AATCAACTCAATCGAATGACTGTAAGTTTTTTATCCAATCTTCAAACTTACTGTCATCCAATTTTTTTTATCTGCTTCAAAACTATTTTAAACTTAAAGAACTGTTTGGATTATTTTTGTGGGACTCCGATTTGGACTCCACAACTCGTCTATGTACAATATGTACAATATGTGCACACTTTGTTTGGCCTAAACAAGAATCACGGAGGTTGCTTTATTTTATGCACAAGATGGGTAGTAATGTCATGGCTCTAGTCTTGGCTTTGTTGGAAAAATCATAGTGGCAATTCCGAATTCCAAATAACAAATTCATTTGAGATAATCATACAAGAATACTTGAACATAAATAAACTTGACAGAAACTAAATAAGAAATACAAACAGTAGATCGAACACCGAGTCGTGTGTAACCACACTCTCCTTAACAAAGATTCGCCGCCTACCGTGGGTGTTGTAGGTTGAACCGACGTCTTCGTCCCAGAATACAACGGCTAGAACCACGGCCGACAGAACACCTCTATCGACTGCCTTGGCGAATTGAAGCTAACGCCTGCCTCTCTCTCTCAATAACGATTTCTGGAATATGATGTGATGCACGAATTTCCGATGATCAAAGCACACAACAGAGCTGTAATTTTATAGCTGGAAAATGGAGCTGAAACTTGATTACGAGATTAATGGGGGAGCCTCCCCATTGAATACGAAATGGAATTTCCCAATTGAATTCTGCAGATTTGAAACTCCTCTCACAAATGCTGCAAATGAATTCTGAAAGAAAAACTGCCACAGAATTAGAATGCCATCAATCCTCATCATGGAACCAGCATTAATTGCATCACGTGTTTGAATCCGTTGGGTGGTCTCGGTTGCCTCGGGAGACCCTCCGAGTGCCCTGGTTTCATTCACAAAATTCTCCAACAGGCTTTTTGTCTAAATGACTTATTTCGCCTTTTGTAATTTTTAATTTAGCTTTTCTTCATAATTTTTGGGATTAATCATTCTGTGGACGTCGCCATCCGGAGAGAAAAGATGTTTGTTTGAAAAGAGTCGCCACCCCTGGGTTTTTTTAGAAAAGGTTTTAACCCGAGAAGCCGTTTGAAAATGATGAAAATAATGACTCTCGTGCCATTAATTTGGAAAAAGGCTTTAGTTTGAAAAACCAGAGACTGTTGGATTCGGGAGCTAGGTTACAAACGGGGAAGGTTTTTTAGGCACCCCACTCACCCGATTAAAAATTGGTCTTTACTAAATATTTGTGAAATTTTTAACAAAACATTTTATTGCAAAACTTTAATAAAAATAAATGATAATGAAATGTGTTTAAACACAATAATAATCATGCAGTAAAAGGAAAATGATTTAATTTTTATATCAAAACACTGCCTTCAGAATACCAAAAAAGTAATTTTGAATTTTGTTTCTGAAAGTGTGCCGTGCGGCACTGTTTGAGCAGTATATGAAAATTTTGAAAAGTTTTTTATACGAACAATGAGTATGGATGTTTTTAACATAAAACCTTGTTGCAAGACATTCAATCAAGAGGTAAAATACAAGTATATATCTCTCCAAGGTGACGATACAACAATGGAAGGTATTGTACCGTATTTGTCCGAGAGATTCGAACCATGATTTTATGGAATCGTTTTATTGAAATATTTAGTATCCCGAATTCAAGAGAGGTATTGAGAACCTCTTTGAACTCGGGAACACTCCTCAGAATGCCAAGGCAGAGGAACCGTTGGCAGGGAAATGAAATTTTACCTTGAAAATACGGAAATGAACTTCTCGGCACAAACACCCTTCGTGAGCTCCAACCTTGGCTTGAAAACGATCTACAAACTTCCGATACTAACACAACCTCGATTCCAACAATGAGTATGAAAGGAAGTTTGAGAGAGTGGACGGCTTTTGGTATTTCGGTGAGGTTTCGGGTTGTTTTTTAATTTTCAGAGGACGGTGAGGGATAAGCTATGGCTTTTGAACCTTTGGAGAGAGTAGTACACTGGTGAGAGGATGGTTAGGATTTTTAGCAGAACTTGGATAGGTTTTTCATGGTTTTTTCTTTTGTTTTTAACTCCGCAACACCACAGCTATTTATAGCCGAAGGAACCGATTACTCCTTACGCAAACTTGATGGCCACACAAAGCCTATTGTGGGCTACTTCTTTAGCCTTTTCCTCTCCAAGAAATCATGATGAAGGAGGACAATGTTTGTCAACAAAGGGAGCCGCTGAAACTCTATATAAATTCTGACCTGATGCTCGATAGTGCTGTGCGACATTGCAACTGTACCATGCGGTACTCAAACTGTCTTGTACCATGCGGTACTCAAACTGTCCTGTACCATGCTAGCTTGTACCATGCTGTATTATCAGGAAGCGGGGGAGGTGCTGTGCACAACCATGCTGTGCACGGTGTTGTGCACCCCTCGGCCGTTGGATCGAGTTTTGGACGGTTCGGATGTGTTTTGATTTTTTATCGGTAAAAAAAATCAAAATTAAAAAAAAATTGTCGAACGCATCCGAGCCATCCAAAACTCGATCCAACGGCCGAGGGGAGCACAACACCTCCCCCGAGTCCGCTGTATCATGACCGACTTGATTTTCTCAACAAGGAAGTGCTGCACGTGACAATAGGAGTACCGTGCGGTACAGTTGACTACGTTGACTTCCTTGACTTGAAGGGTGTCGTTCTAAGACGATTCCCAAGCGGGGATTTAAAACACGCATAGTGACTTAAAATTGAGGTGTCTACACATTTGTATCGACGAGAGGAATAAGAAAAGTATAAAAATGTGGATAACAGTTGAAAAAACTTCATATAAAATGACACTTCAGAAGAAAAAAAAAAAAAAGACAATTGTTTTGTACAATATATTTTTGTCTTCAGAGAACTTTTTTCTATTTTTGATAGTAATTTTTCCCTTTAGACTACTCTAATCATGAAGGATAATTAATCCGAAAAAATCAACATGAATTTAACAAAAGAATTAGAAAAGACGAACAAAACACAAAAAACCAAAAAAACAAAAGAATGGAGTAATAACTACTCCCTCCGTCCCTTTTTAAGTGATCCATATGAGAATACGTGCAATTTCAAACCCCTAAAACACATATTTATCTATATAAATTTTTAATTTGTTTTATACCAAATTAAAGTGCTCATTGAGTACTTTAATTTGGTGCAAAAAAAATTTAAAAACGGTATACGAAAGTATATTTTTAAACGTCCGTAAAAATACACGTTTCCCAAGTAGATCACTTAAAAAGGGACGGAGGGAGTAATGTTTAAAAGGGTCATTAAAGACGCGCAGTAATTTCTTCTTCTTCTTTTTTGGTGCAGACCAGCTGACATTAATTAAACAAAAATCTACATAATTTGGTTTAAATCCTATGTCCACAGACAAATAACAGAGTTAGAAATCTAATATATTATTGCAGGATGACTTTTCATGAGGAGGACTCTGGGGTGATAAGTGACAGTAATTCACTGGATTGTTAGTTGAATTTTTAAGTGATACGTGTGGTATAATCAAATCACATTTTCTAAATATATATTTTTCTCGAATTTTGAAATTATTTTTTTTGTTTTTTTAGCCAAAAGAAATAATATTCATTCAACCCAACAAAAACAAACCCTAATACAACCTACCAAAAAAACTGGAAAAAAAACAACAAAAAACAAAGAAAAATAGGAAAAAAAAACTAGAAAATACAGGGATAGACAAACGCCAGTGCTTCGCCGAAGTTGTCACGCCGCCATTGTTGCCACTGTCGATGATGGAAGTTTGGATCTGGAATCACTGATCCGGCTCTCCCTTGTCCAAAAATCCGGTTCCAAGCCGCCCATAGGAAGAGGAGAGGAGATCGAACACCATGGGGAGTCGCCTGAAATTATGGGGGGAAGTAATAAAGGAGAGGAGAGGAGGAGGAAGAAGGTGGAAGGGGGTGGTGGGGAGGGGGAGTTCGGCACTTTTCCATAAATCTTCTTACTTTCCATAGTGAAATGAGATAGCTTTCATTTCTATTATATTTGTCTAATAGGATATGAAAATTCTTACGGAATCTTCTAATTACAATAGATCTTTATGAAAATGCCATACATTGTTTCAAGATTTACGCTGAAACGTTCGATATCCTATATATCTTTTCGAATTCAAGATTATAAATTTTGCTCAATCGAATCTTTGAAATCTATTTACTTATATATATTTCTATTTTTGCTTATCTACACATCCCATTTGTTTTAAGATTTTAGGAACAAAAATATTAAACGAAGACATCTCTTCTTCATTTCAACTATATATATCTAATGTTCCTTCCGGCACTTAAAGGGGATGCGGCAAGTCATAAATTCAAAGGTTATTGAATGATCAAACTATATTACCGTAAACTGAATTGATCCAGCAGAGGATTTGACCAATGGTAAGTGACAAATGGTTCTCCTTAATTCTCCTGTTCAATAAATTCAATATCTTAAGATTGTCTATTTTATGCATTAAGGTTTTTTGTAATGTGGTTACTGATTTCTTGTCACTTGATGAAGGTAGATTGAGACCTTCTAAAATGATTGTTTTGCGGCATTAATTTGTAAAAATGATATTCAAGCTTAGGAAATCGGAACACAAGCAATCGTGCGTAATGAAAAAAACGGAAAAGAAAAACAAGACACAAGATATACGTAGAAAACCTCAATGTGAGGAAAAACCACGGGAGCCATACCAGTCCACTATGAAATCGAAAATAAGAGTACAAGTCTTCTCACAATCTCTTTCAGATCTGCGTTTTCTCTCGCCTCTCACTGTTTTTCTCTGAAAACTGATAACCCTAAAATTTAACAAACTGCTAAATAAATAAGTCGGACCCTATGACCGAAATTACACCCCGTGGGGGCTCCGGCCCCCACACGCTCGGTGGGGGCACTGCCCCCTACACCCGGGAATAGACCACTGCCGAAGAAGGATGTTTGCACCCCAACAAAACTTTATACAAGAAAACTAGAAAAGCAAGACCTCTTTGTGCTTCACTTTTGTGGCTTTTCTAATAGGAAGCGAGAAGCAAATTTTATCCCCAAGAGTCGCTAGATCGAGCAGCTAATCAAGCAACACGTTAGAATACTAGATATCAGAAGGTATTTGTGTGGACCTGTCTCAGTTATTTTTATTTTTGGTGAAAACCCCTCTCAGTTATTTGGTCAATTGATGCTTAAGTCTTTTAGTTAGGCTTCGGGCACATTTTGCAGCTAAAAACATTATGGGATCTCTTTCCGTGTGTGCTTTTGTTCTTTTTGTTTTGTTTTTTTATCGGCTTTTTTTTTTTTTTTTTTTATAACTTAGGAACAGCCCTACAATAGACCACTAATTGGACCCACTGCACGATCCAAACCTCGGAGGGAGCTAGCGCAACCCACACCAGTCACGCCCCCCCGCTTCGCATAGTGATAAGCACGCGAATGTTCATATTGGCGCCCCCTAATTTATTCTTGTTAAGTCCATTTAATTTGTTACTTGGAGTGTAATGTCTTGTTTATGTGTTTTTGCAGATTTTTGGGGACTTTGATAAAGTAAGAAAACAAGGTCCAATTTAACTCGGCGTGGAAGCAAAGCCCGCGGGCAAATAAAATTGATGGACCATAGTACGGAACTGGGCTTTCTGAATTTTACTCTTGCTGTCCACGTGAGTCTATAGAAATTGGATGGTACCAAAGTACATAGACATGCATTGGTGGGCCAAGTATTCGTTTGATCAAATTGGACCAGAGGAAGGAAGAAAAGACAATGGGCTTTCTAATCCTAAAGGCAATTGTTGGCAGCCTAATGAGTCGGCTAGGGCACTACGGAAGGTGGCAGTTTTTAACCTATATAAACAAGGCTACTGCCTTGGAGAAGGGGGATCACGAGATCAGAGGGACAGAGCCTCAAAAAGGAGAGACTCACGGCTGAGAGCAGTTCAACTATGATGTCCGGCTAAGCACCCATCTAGGGGGATGATGAAGCCCCGCTCCAAGTAACGATGTATTTTGTATAAATTGGGATTTTTTTTATTCGGATCGGATTATATGATCAAAACATGTTTCAGTTTATGAAATAGTTTTTATTCTTTCAATCAGTTGCGTATTTGTATTTGCAGTTTCAAATACCCGTTCATATAATGATTTTCAATGTTGTGCTTGGAGTTCTGAGATAGATTATGCCCGTAAGACGGATCGTGCCGTTGGGTGGAGTGACACCATGCCAGTGAGACGGTCCGTGCTATGGGATAGTCTATGCCTTTTAACAATCACAAATATCTTCTTGACAATTATTGATAGGGATTACAAGCCCTAGCGATAGTTATTTATCGATTCGAATAAGGATCCGATTTATGTGAATTCATGGTTACGCGGTAGGGGTGGATTCCAAACCCTAGACTTTCTTTACCATTAGTTCTCATTCATTTAATTAATTGTTTTAGTCAATTAACTTCCCAAAATCAAATCTCAATCAATTGTTTTTCTTAGAATTAATGTAGAGGTTAATCGAAACCATTGTAACTTAGCCAATCTGTCCCTGCGGATCGACACTCGGACTTAACCACTGTTCTTCTGAATAAGGGTTAATTCCCAGTTATTAAATATTTATTTTTGACTCGGCACGACACGGTCACATAGGTACTCACCCTGCGGGGAATCGAACACCTGACCAAAGGGACTACCCCTAATGCCAAACACTCGCCCTAACCACTGGGCACCCTGAGTGTGTAAGCTTTTTGTTTTTTTGATCGACAATGATTCATGCTTTTGTTGAGACACTTTCTTTCTCTCTCACAAACACTACTATAGTACTCATCTCCGGCATTGTCTTATTTTATATGGTACAGTTGTCCCGGTTTAAAAGTAATGGACAAAAATTGATGAGTATGTACCCTTGCTTTGTGAAATTAAATTTTGGCAATGACGATATTTTGATGGATCAAAATCTTCTAAAATAAATTTTGGCATACTCCGTGCTTAGCGCCTAAGTGCCGATTAGTTAGTCGGCCGATTTTTAGAACACATAAGAATAATGCCAATAAACATCTACAGAACTAGAGAGCAAACTACAAACAAGAAGAGAAAACAAAATGCCAACTGAATAAAAAAAACCCCATTTCTCTCTAATCTGTTAACTGCTGGTGCTGGTTCAAACCATTGGTTTGCTCACTCGGAAGATTCTGATCAGGGAGTACCGCTGCTGGTTTTTTCTGAACCGGCTGCTCGCTAGCAATCTGGCCCATCATTTTTGCAGCTAACGGAAGCCCAGCACACTTCTCTATAATCTTCTCTTTCAGACCCTCCAACTCTGTGTAATCTTCCCCAGCTGAATCCATGAAAATCTTCCAGCTACTCTTCGGATCTGTCAGTGGTGAAACTCTATGCGAGTTCTCCTCACCCACCATTTTCTTCACGATCTCCTCACTCCTACTAGTTACAATAACTGCTCCCCCGTACCCTTTCGGCAACCCGTAGGCGAGTTTTTCGACACATTGGTTTTCATCTTTCTCTAAAGAAGAACAAAAGGCAGAAAAATCTTCGTTCCACACATCGTCTAATACAATCAGGTACCGTTTGCCCGTTAATTGCAGGCGAAGAGCGAAGAGAAGCCCTTTAAGCCCGTGCTCATTGTTCACTGATTTGATCGTGGTTTCTTCCACACCAAGACACCTCAACATTCTCTTCACAATCTCGTGCCCATGATTGGAATCGTCCTCGGGCTGTTTCGACGCGCACACCCAGATTCTCGGAAGGAAGTGGCCCTTCACTTCTGGCTTGTTGAAAACCACCTGCGCAAGCGTAGTCTTTCCCACTCCTCTCATCCCAACAATTCCAATCATACTAAACCGACGATCGTTGCTATCGTTCTGCAAAACGAGCGATTTCTGAAGGGACAAGGCCTTGTCACGAATCCCATAAACCTTTTCTTCGTCCACCAAGCGATCACTCCATCGATAACCTTGATCAGTTTCTCCAGTTGGAGGAGTAGTAATTTCGCCTGCTCCTTCAGTTGGAGGAGTCATACTTTGGTCTTTGAGTTCCTCTGTGATTTTGTCCAGATTCTGCACAGAATTGCGAACATCTAAAAGGACTTTCACGAATTTCACGGAGCAAGTATGTTTGTTCTTCTTGAAATACACTTGCCATTCGCTCAAGTAGTTTTTGAGGGTGTAGAGCTTTTCCCTCAGATTTGCTTTTGGGCGATTTGGATCTTCAAGTCTTGCCTTCAAAAGCTTGAATCTGGGACGGAGCTTAAACAATTGGGCTGGAAGATGTTGATCTTCTTTCTCTAGATCATCAAGTACTTCCTTAAGTTTGTCTACCAGGTACTTTTCAATATCATCTTCAGCCATTTCAGAACTCTCCCCAGTTAGACCCCCTTCTTCTTTTCACTGTTTTTTTGGGTATATGAGAATGGCGTGGTTACTGCCTACTGGAGAGAAGACCATAAAGAAGTTGACTGCAAAAGGTCTTTGTTTTTTCTACGTCTTTTTTTTTTTATTCCAGTTTGGCTGTGCGTTTTGTTAAAAGGGAAATGTATTAATTTGTCCCATCTCTGATCTCTCTGTCCCCTACACCAGTTAGTGTATTTTAATTACTCATGTAGGTCCCTTTTCTTTTATAAGCATTAGACTTGACTGCAACAGGACTACATAGCCTATTGCCATGTGAGAAATGAGTCTGAGCCAATTAGGGGTGAGAATTTTCGTCATGATACGAGAACACGATCTGAACCTGACACAAAGTTAACGGGTTAGGGTCAGTTATTTCTGACACGAAACACGAATATGACACGACACGATAACACAAAAAGTTAAATAGGTCGGGTTAGAATTGAAAGAATTCTGACACGAACACAAAATAACACGACAAACACAACACGAACACGAGAATTTAAGGAAAGACACGATAACACGACACGAATCCGACACGACGTTACTGGGTTAAGATCGGCTACTTCTGACACGAAACACGAATATGACACGACACCATAACTCGAAAAACTAAACAGGTCGTGTTAGGGTTGAGAGAATTCTGACACGAATACGACACAATACGATACGATACCCACCTCTAGATCCAATATGTTTGGAATCCTATGGCTTGGACCTCGACTCTCACCCGCATGCTATCAACTCTTTGACTGAATCCGAGGCTTTTCTCAGCCTTAATTGATCTCCCCTAATGAACTTTCATGGCGGAATTTGTTTTCTTGATTACTTGATCTAGCGAGCAGATATTGTGCCATCGAATAAATAATAATATATACAAGAACATAATAAATGTCTGTATTGGATCATAAGAATGTAGACCTTGCTAAGGGGACATATGGGTATGTACAGACCGTGTATAGATGGGTCTCGGAGACCCACTTGTGGGTCCCCGAGACCCATCTGTACACGGTCTGTACATACCCATCTGTCCCCTTTGATTTACCGAAGAATGTAAACCCAATATTGAGGGGGTGTTCCACTAAGTTGGTTTTTTGAAAAAATTGGCTTCTCACGGTTTTTTTATGTGATGTATTGTGAAAGAATGACCTATCTCGGTGTTTGAAAAAAATAGTTTATTGTTAGTGGAACACCCCCTGAATATGTAGTCCTCATATATATATACCAAGTCGAACGCTTATATCCGGTTAAACAGATGACCCAAAGTGAATTAAAGTTTCAATTGTAGATATGCGAGTAGATATGTTTAATGGAACTCAAGGGATAACTGAAATGGTAATAGGGATAAGTTGTAAACTTAGACATTTTGAGTTCGAAAATTGCTGACCTCTTAGGGTCAGGCCGCGTGCAAGAGCCCTAGTCCGGCATAAATGACTTATCTTTGACCGAGTTGGAGAGAAGGGATAGTTGACTTGCGCAACCTTGTTCAGACACTCCTGACAGAAAATGAAAAAAAAAAAAAAAAAAATTTTGAATGGAATGAGATTGTAAAGGTCCCATAATAATCACCCAAATTTGTTTTTTATTGGAAAGAAAACGGAACCAGTCGCTATTATCATCGTACACATGAGCTGGCTTTGTTGGCCTTTTGGAATCATTGCAGACACTGATCGAAGATATTGATATTGACTGTCTCACTATAGTTCATGGATTGGTTGACATTTCTACGGTCGTTAAGGTGCAAATACTGAAAAAAGAGTTTCATGAAAGGAAATTGATTTCTATGCTCTCCTAATGTATGAAAATACTCTTTTCATCTTTTAGCAGCTGAATTGACTGAACAATTCTGCATGCAGAATGCACACGCTATTTAAAAAAGAAGTGTCTGTAATAATTAAGGGAGTGTAGAAATCGATCTCCAAAATTGATGCTCATATTACAATTCTTATGTATTTTTCCTTACATTTATATTTTTTGGAACCTTAAACAATTTACGGTGAACTGGAGTTAGTGTTTGCAATATTTGTGTGGAAGGAAGGAGCGTGGAATAATCTCTCGGTAAAAATGATACTCCAGTCTCTAGTAGTGTACTTGGCATAGTTTTCCAAAAGATTTTAGCAACTCCGTTGCTAAAATCATAGTATTTCAAATAAAAAAATTAAGTGTTTCCGGGAATTATTTTTTGATTTTTTTACACCAAATTAAAGTACACGAGAAGTACTTTAATTTGGTGCGAAAAAAATCAAAAAACGATACACGGAACACTTCATTTTTTTTTATTTCAAAACCATAATTTTAGCATCTACTGAACTCATTTGCTAGCCATGGTGATTTTAGCAACTGGGTTGCTAAAATGTCTTTTTCTATGATGTTAGCTGTTACTGTTGTTATTAGTTGCATTACATTTTTAGTTTTTTTGTTATGTCCATTTATTTCTTAAAAATTGTGAGGCTGAGATTTAATTTGAATTTTTGCTAGTAGAAGCATGACAAAGAGTTCTGAGATGAGTGGAGATGACCCAAAAAAGGTTGACCTCATCGAGTCTTTGTTTATTCTTAGTTTTTATTTTATTTTATTTATTTATTCCAGTTTGGCTGAGCATGACACTGAACTTCAACTTGCATTTTGTTTAAAAATAAAAATAAATTTAAAGGTTTTTTAGAGGGTAGTGCAGTAAATCCCCCTTTCCTGACTGTCCTAGATGGAAGTGGGTGGATTTTAATTACTCCTATTGATTTTGGGACCCTTTTCTTATCAGATGTTTTTTAAGGATAAAAACTTTATTAATCTTAAAAAGAGAACAAAACTAATAAGATGTGGGCCCTTTTCTTATCAGGTGTGGGTTCTTTTGTCTTGGGGAAATGTATTTTTTAGGTTTATTTAGAGGGTGTTCCATAAAAAATCAAGACATGTCATTCTCTCACAATACATCACATAAAAAACTGTAAAAAACCAGTTTATTGAAAAAACTACCTTAGCTGAACATCCACTTAGAGCAAAAACAGCAGCTCTTAGGTAAAATTAGGTAAAATTGCTATTCAATAGTGCACTTACCTACCCACATCTCTTTCAATACTTCAACAACCTTCTCTATTTTACCTATCCTTTAAAAAAATATTATAATTATATTCATTTTACACAGTATACATACATACATATATGTATATCACCGATGAGAAGAGAAGAAGACTGGGATGAAGTATACATACATATATGTATCCCTCTTACGGTCAGGCAGCATGTAAGAGCCCTAGTCTGGCATAGATGACCAATCTTTGACCAAATCGGAGAAGGGATAGTCGACTTGCGCAAGTTTGTTCAGACACTCTGATAGCCAAATGAAAAAAGAAAAGAGAAAGAAACATACTATGTTGAATGGAATGAGATTGTAAAGGTCCCATAATCACCCAATACATACTATGTTGTATGGAATGAGATTGTAAAGGTCCCATAATTACCCAAATTTGTTTTTTATTGTAAATGGGCAGCATTAAGGGCTTCTAAAATGATGAAAGAAATGAAAGCAGCTCTCAAAGCATGGGCAAAAGGGAAGGGGCTTTTAGTAACACTCAACAAAAATTGGATCAGGTGGAACTAGAACTTCACAATCTAGACATTCAAGCCGAGGAGGGAAATATGTTTGAAGACCTGCGATCTTATCAAGATTAGGGTGGCTTTATGGGTGAAGGCCAAAGATGGTAGAAATAGTTCTCTTTGGATGATTTCCTCTTTAGGCTTCAAAGCATTTTGGAATCTTTATAATCATGTTTCATTCTCTGTATCTTTCCATTCTGTATTGTTTTGCTTCTTGGTTGGTTTCTTGCTAACCTAGGGTCTGATGTGGGTTAGCTCGTCTAGTGGTTGAATGTTTCCACTAGTCGTTTTTTTTGCCCATCTTCCCTTTTAATCTTTGTACTCTGTTCAGAGATTAATAAAGTTCTTTACCTTTAAAAAAAAACGAACTAGTCGCTATTATCCTCGTATACAAAGCTGGCTTTGTTTACCATTTGGAATCATTGCAGACACTGATTTAAGATATTGATATTGACTGATTCACTATAGTTCATGAATTGGTTGACATTTCTATGGTCGTTAAGATGCAAATACTGATTAAAAAGTTTCATGAAAGAAAATTGATTTCTATGCTCTCCTAATGTATGAAAATACTCTTTTTGTCTTTTAGCAGGTGAATTGACAGAATAATCCTGCGTGCACACGCTTTTTACAAATTTCAGGGACTGTTTTGTAAAATCACCCGCTGAAAGACAAAAAAAGAAGTGTTTGCAATAATTAGGGGAATGTAGAAATCAATCTCCAAAAATTGATGCTCATATCACAATTCTTACGCATTTTTCACACATTTATTTATATTTCTATATGCCTCATTATATTTTCTGGAACCTTAAACAATTTACGGTGAACTGGAGTTGTGTTTGCAACATTTGTGTGAAAGATAAGATCATAGAATAATCTCTTGGTAAAAATGAGACTCCAGTAGTATGCTAAAAGGTCTTTTTCTATGATGTGATGCATTGTGAGCTGTTACTTGTGCTGTTGTTATCAGTTGCTTTACATTTTTAGTATTTTGTTATGTCCTTTCATATTCTAAAAAAATTGTAAATTGCTAGCTAGTAGCAATAGTGGAAGAGTTCTGAGATCGGTGGAGAAGACCATTAAAAGGTTGACTTCATCAAGTCTTTGTTTTCTGTTCGAATTTATTTTTTTATTCCAATTTGGCAAGGCATGACACTGAACTCCAACGTGTATTTTGTTGATTTTATTTTAAAAAAAGCTTTCATTTTTTTAAAGGGTAACGCAGCATAAAGGAAGAGAGGTGTCGGTAATCGCCCCCGGTGATCGGCCCTAGTGATCGCATTTAAACCATCCAAAAGTGTTTTGGAACGTTCCGATTTTTTCATGAAAGAAAATCCGGACCATTAATTGTTGAGATGGACAACTCGGATGCGGTCACCAAAGCCGATCACTAGGAGTGATCACCAGCTGCCCCATGTCCCAGCATAAATCCCTCTTCTCTGCCCGTCCTAGACACAAGTGGGTGGATTTTAATTATTGATTTGGGCCCCTTTTCTTTATCAGATGCGGGTCCTATTTTTCGTGTGAGAAATGGGAGGAGGGGAGGCTGCTCTGCGGCACAAAACGGCCCCGTTTTGTGGGCAACCCAATTAGTAAGCCAAATGAGATATTGGGGGATCTATTTTTGGGTCCCACACGAATGATTCGAACCGTTAAATAATTTTAAAATAATTATAAAAGTAGTCTTGAAAAAAATCAGGTCCATTGGATATTTTTACATAATTGATCTAACTCATTTTATTTTCATTCAAAATTCAGGACCCTATAGTTTGAGAGAATTTTCAAGAAAATTTATACAATTGTGTGCTTGGTAATCCATTGATCTGAACCATAAGTGTCGTAGGGCTTCTTGAGAAGAGCATCCAGTAAAAAAATTACTATCTTGTTTGGACATCGGTAGGTACCCAAAAATAAAAAATATGTGTTTTTTTGATACCTATCGATGTCCGATCAAGACAATTTTTTTACTAGATGCTCTTCTTAACAAGCCTTACAAAACGTATGGTTCATATCAATGGGCTACTAAGCGCAAAATTATATAAATTTTCTTGAAGATTCTTTTAAAATATAGGGTCTTGAATTCTAAATGAAAATCAAATGAATTAGATCAATTACGTAAAAATATCCAATGGGCCCGATTTTTTTCAAGACCAATTGAATAATTATTTTAAAATTATTTAACGGTTTGGATCGTTTGTATATGACCCGAAAGTGGATCCAACAAGATCGCATTTGGCGAACCAATTGGGTTGCCCACAAAAGGGGGCGGTTTTGTGCCGCACAGCAGCTGCTGTGCAAAATGTGCACAGCAGCCTCCCCCTCCTCTGTGAGAAATGTATTTTTGTTACAATTAGAGCAAGAGCAACAACATAGGTAAAATGTACTTTCTAGCTATTTAACCTAATGAAAACCCAAAAACAGACCTACAGCAGTCTCTCCAAAGGAGAGCTATTCCTCTACATATGAACAGTACTTTGCCAAATTTATGGAGGTACTGTACACGAGGTAGTCAATATTCTACTATTATTTGTCCCATCCGTTTCTCTCTCCTCCCATTTCTCTCACTCTGGTGCTTCTCTCTCCTACAAATAATATTTTAATACAGAGTAAGTAAAATAGATACTCCCTCCGTCCCTTTTTAAGTGATCCATACGGGAATACGTGCAATTTCAAACCCCTCAAAAATATATTTCTCTATATAACTTTTAAATTTGTTTTATACCAAATTAAAGTGCTCATTGAGTACTTTAATTTGGTGCAAAAAAAATTTAAAAACAACATGCGAAAGTACATTTTTAAATGTCCGCAAAAATACACGTTTTCCAAGTGGATCACTTAAAAAGGGACGGAGGGAGCAGTGTTGTTGGAGTGTTAAAAGAGATTGGTAGCTAAAGTGCACTGTTCACCAGGTTTTTTGGCTCAATTTTTTCCCAGTTTGTTACTACCAGTCTGTTCACCAGGTTTTTTGGCTCGATTTTTTCCCAGTCTGTTGCTCTTAGCTACCATTCTGCTGCACTTGCTCTTAGCTTCCAATCTCTACTCAGTAAAGGCTCGTTCAAATTCGGTTTGAACACTAAACGAGCTGAACCTAAAATTGACAATATTCAACTCGATTAGGCTCGCGGACTTGGAATATATATGAAGATCTCATAAGAATTTCATATATAACCTTAACATATATAAACTCTCGTATAAATAATGAAAATTTTATAATATGTACATGGATAAACTTAAACAAGTATTATAAACTTAAATTTTAACACGTGTTTATAATTTTATATATGTATAGACTTCTTTATGAACAAAATAAAAAATTTATTTTAAGTTCTAGACTTGTATGAGAGCATATATATCTGATATTTTTTATTCGTTAAGGCTTGTGAACAAGATCGAGTTCGATTCAAACCTCGGCAAGCTTGGCTCGAGCCCGGCTCGATTCGGCTCGTTTACAGCCTATGAGAGCCGAGCTGATCCGAGTTTTATAGGAGTATTGTTTGAGCTCGTTTGTTACTAATCAATCATAACATTCAGACTCCGCTTATTTTTTACATGAGTCTAAAATTCGAGCTTGAACTCGGCTCAATTACTAATCGAGTGGAATCGAGGCTCGAGCTGCTCACTAGCAGCTCAGTATCGTTTGCAACCGTACCTATGACTATGAATGTAAACACCACACACCAGTTCAATCCAAATGGACAGAACCGGTCAGTTTAGTCGACAACTTAACAAATAAATTTCCGATTGGGAAATACTACTTAAACAAAGTAGAGTTTTCAGTTGGATGTATTAAGAAAAATGTGCATCAAACAAAATCGAACTTAATGATTATTTGCTAGTGTTTTCACTGAGTGATTTACATTCTCCTAATTTTTTTTGGGTAAAGAGGTAGAAGAATTGTATTAAACAAAACCACCGGTCAAAACAGGCAAACAAAACCACCAGCCAAAACCTACAAAATTAACGGCCGCAAAACCGCCTACAAAACTAATGGCCAGCCAAAACCACCTACAAAACTAACAAAAAAACAAAGAAAAATACAAAAAAAATGAAGGAAAATAAAGAACGCAGAGCTATATATGGTTCTCCTAGTTAAGAGGTTCCAATATTCCTCTGCAGAGCTATATATGGTCGAGTGCGCTCACTTGACTCTACTGACTTCCATATTAACCCAATAATTTGATAAAAAATATTGAAATTGCTCAATGCAACCCCGCTGAAACTATGAACTTTACATCCTTGTAAGACTAGAATTTCGCTAAATTTCAGTCAATAAGCATGAATAATACTCATTATAGATGCTAAAGAAGTTAGAATTTGCAATACGCCTTTTCAATTAGGACTCCACGTTTGCAAACTTCTTTGCGTATTTAATAAATATCGAGACATTTTTTGCACAATAGCACTTCACAAAAGGAAAGTCACCCATTAATCATTCCCTATCCGTAACACAATATTCAATGATTAACTAGCAAATCTAATAAGATCAAGTACTTTTAAAATTGACCCCACTACTCTAGATTCCTTGCTCTGCTATTGCCAATATGCAATGGTTTTTTTCTTTTAACAAAAAAGATTTTCACTCAATTTTGGTATGTAAAACCACAAAATGGCAAACGGTTCAGCGTTGGGAACTTGGGATAATTACCTCTATTTAACCAAGCCAATAGAAGCACATACAAAAATAAATTCTATTGTACAATGCAGAAAGAAAAAAGAAATGAATAGTGAACACTATATTTATATTTGGCCCAAACCATGCACCTACAAACAAAGGAGAGAACACTATAATTCGTCTTGGCCCAAATCAAGATAGTTTGAGGCTTTGAGCACCTGCCCACTGATAAGCCCCCAATTCTGTAGATAACTGGGGCTTATCTTGCTCATTTATCACACACAAGCACGCGATTTCCTGCCTTAAATGTTTGATTTGCACATAGTTGTGTTTTTGTTGAGTTACAGGTTGAACGCGCGAAATAAACGCATTTTGAGCACATTGAGAACCGTGCCACGTTTACGAGGGCCACGTGCCCCATGACACACCAACACCGGGCCCCAAGGGCCATGAAACGACGATTTGACCCAAGGCCCGGGAATTCGGAAGGTCACAATTCAAACCGTTGGCTTGAAAGTTGTGCTTCACGCTCACCAAGACTCCCAGTGGAGTCCGGGAGGGAATGAGCACTCACTAGACCAAGGATCATCTTCCCCGAGGGTCACACGATGCATTTACGTGTTTTGGAGGAAGTCCGGAAGCACGAAAGGCCAAGAGAGTGACCGGAAAAAGCTAAGGCACAATCAAGATGAATTTGGATCGATCCAAGGTGCAGGTGGATCGATCCACAGTTGCCCAAAGTTGAACCAGTCTCACTTGGATCGATCCAAGGTGCAGGTGGATCGATCCACATTTGTTCAAAGTTAATCAGACTCATCTGGATCGATCCAAGATAAAAAGGGGATCGATCCACTTCTTCAAAGTCCAAGCTTGCAACAAAATCAATTTGGATCGATCCAAGGTCATGCTGGATCGATCCACTTCACACCCGTAGGCCATCAGTTCATCTTGGATCGATCCAAAGCAGGGGTGGATCGATCCAGACTTGGTTATTTCAGCAACAACAACATCTTGATTGATCCAGATAAAGGGTGGATCGATCCAAACCCCTCCGGGCAGCAAATATTGTGCTCCTCTTTGTACTTTCCTTTTATGGAAACTTTTGTTGGATGTGAGAGCTTTATTAGATATTTTGTAGAGAGAGAAAATGGATGATAAAATAGTCTCTCCTCTCTCCTTCCCACTTACTTCTTCTTTTATTTTCTTTCCTAGGATATTTTGCTCTTCCCTCTCTCCTCCATTGGAGAGTTTTGGAAGCTCTCTCTCTCTAGATTTCTCATGTAAGTGTTTAACTTCCGTTAATTTGTCGTTTATTAATGTTGTAGCTCGTACTTAGATTGTTCTATCTATCCAGTTTATTTTTGTCCTTGCTAAGTTTCTCATTTCCATGTTTCTCTAGTTATTTTCTCTTAAAGATCCTAGTTCTAAACCTTGTTAGTTAATTTCTCAAGTATTAAAGTTGTAGGCTAACTTAGGATCTCCTATAAAAATCAGTTTTTAATGTCATTTGTCATGTTCTTTATTTCCTTTATAAAAATAGTCATGTTTTACTTAGTAATGATCGAGTAGTCGTTATAGGCTCGGTCATGGGGTGATTAGCACGCCGTGACTTACGTTCATTCGCTCTCTTTGCCATAATGCAAACTTTGCTTGTTAATCAATGAGTACGGATTGATTTTATGTATCAAAATTTGAATTTGTTAATCCCGTTGATCACACGTAGCCAAAGGCTTGACCACTTGGCACGTGTGATGCTTAGGGCGATGTCAATCAAAATGTTTGTATAAATGGCACAAGAATCCTACTCTTTGTGAAACACCATTTCTAGTCAAACGAGTTTAAATACCAAATCTTCCGTTCGGGGTTGTTTAACGATGTCCCCGAGCCGGTTATTTTAGAGGAGAATGAATTGGCCTAAGGCTTGGGTGTTGTGAACCCCTTGACTTAGCCTTGTTTTAATTAGTCTTTTAAATCTCGCGTCATTCACGAAGTTAAGTGAATTCCACCCCCAAACTACAAAGCCAAGTTTGCCGCTTTAAGGCTAAAACCAACATTCGCGAATCAAAAATCACGCTCAGCGCATTCGGTCTCTGTGGACTCGACCCGGACTTTCGGTTATCATGCTACCGCCGGCCTAAACCCTACGCTTGGGGAAATATCATTGGATTACAATCCAAGGGCGCAAGCACCCACCCCAATGCAGCTCATCGTTTTTTGTTTTTCCTCTCTATATCCCTATTTTGGTTCTGTCACTAATCTCTCACCTCTCTGATAGGTGAATTTCCACTATGGTATTTTTTATATTTCGAAGTTAAAATGTGAGTGCGAGAATACCAAAAAATAAAAATTACCAAAATTATTTTTAGTGTAAACTAAGCCTTTACAATGAAATTGTGGGCTCAACGCCTGCAAAAATAAATTCATATGAAAGAAAAAAGGGGATTTGGGGGCCTGTATAGGGTTGTAGTATTAGTAATCCAGCCGTCCATCTCGACATCGATGTATCGGCTTTAATCCAAACTCCAAATGATCCGAGCCGTTCATTGTTTGGATTAAAATCTGAGAGCTTATTGCCAAGATGGAAATCCAGACGACCTCACTACAACCCTGTAGTGAAGCTCTCACTATAGAAACCCCGAACCCGAAAAAAGGAGACAACACTTACATTTGGCCGAAATCACATTAAAACATGTAGAATCTTACTACGCCTACTGACCCCAATTCTCATCATACTTCCTCGGTCCCAATGGTCTCTTTTAGGGATTCCAACTGTAACGCCCCACATTTTTTGGGAAATGTTATATTTATTATAAAAATAATAAATAAATCTTACAACCATAATCCACTTCGAGAATTACATAATTATCTTCAAAATCAGTTATTCAAAATAGGGTCAACTAGGTTCTTCTAATTCCTTGCACCTCCATCAGCCTCAACAATGTCTTGTCTAGCTCCAAATGCCTTTAAGCTGTAGAATTCCTCTTGTTCATCTCTATAGTCTGACATAATACGTCAGAGTCCCAGAGCAACATCGTGGTCGTGGTATTATGTCAGGGTTACACAAGTGCAACACCATGAGCGAGAACGCCCAATAGATAACCCTTCCCCAACCTTAAACTAGCAATTCTAGAACAATATAGGTTGCATGTAAATAGTTGAAAATTATTTATGAAATCAATAAGTTCATGCGGGTCAATGCATCAGTTGTCAAATCAAATCAGAGTGCATTTTAATAAAATCAATGTCTCATTTCCTTTCAAATTAGAGTGCACTGTCAGTAACTCGTATCAGTTTTCGTCTCAGAATTCTTCTTCAAATTTCAATTAGGTTGTCATCTCTCAACACTCGAAAGTTATTGGGCCGTACTAGTTATGGTTACCAACCTTTCCGCTCGAGGTCCCGGTTGCCTTGTATCACAGACACATATTTATGATACAAAGTCCGTTTATCCCGTGTCCCACACAAACGTAGCTTCGATCGTATCGTATCATGGACATAGTTACTACCCAACCACTTGTATCACAGACACAATCATCATGGTACAAAGCTTTATCCACTACCCTGTTGTTCACGCTTAGCCCTAAACACATCACGAACATAACATCATGAAGGGCGGTGTTAAAGCGGCACTACCGTATTCCTTACACACTCGAACATAGCTTCAATCGTATTGTATTATGGGCATAACATCATAATACAACCCGACCACCTTGTATCATGGACACAATCATCATGATACAAAGCTTTATCCACTACGCTGTTGTACGCGCTTAGTTTTGACCACCAAGTTCTCCCCGCGAAACTGGGGCGGGACTCAAACGGCACTACCGTAGCAATCATTCATTACGTCATTATTTTCATTTTTATCTCTATTTCCCTTTGTGAAATCATTCGTTAATTTTCTTGAAAAATGTGTTGCGTCGTATCTTCTCGTGAATCGTGCACATATTATGAATCTCGTAAAAATCTTCTGTTTAAAATGTTTCTCGATAACCATGTCACTTAATTTTAAAAGTCTCCTTGGTGACTTTCTTTAGATAAATGAGATAACCAGGAGAGTCCCAGGCCGGATGGTCGGACGAATCCAGTTACTGTCACCATTCCATTCTTAGACAGCGCGAGACTCATCTTTTTTGACAGACCCTCAAGGGTGTTAGCCTTGGGTTATCTCACAATCGAAATACAGTAAAAACATTTTAAAGTCGCTTTAAGAAAAAGTTTAGTCGGCTACTTTCCAAAAATCAGTCGGGTATTATAACGGAAAAGTCGATTTTTCATTTGGGCATTATAACTGCATAATTTTGTTTTCCAAAAGTTCATCGGGCATTATAACTGTATATTTTCAAAAGTCAATCTCAAATTGTGCATAGTAACGACTCCGTGTGATTTTCAAAGTCTAATTTTTTATAAAATCGCTAATCATCCAACATAATCTTGTCTAATCATATTTAAGCACATTTAAGCATAATAACGACATATTTAAAATGAACTAAAAAAATGCTAATCTAGGGTTAAGATAAAGTTATCTACCTTAATTCCAATGATTAGTTGGAAGCCGATAAGCTAGTTGGATTCCGGCGGCGTAACGACTAGTCGACCTCCGCTCAAACACTTTCAAGCTAATTTTTCTACCTTTCTAAGATCTAGGGGTGGTTGAGGTGGTGGAGTGTGGTGGTTGAGGATGAGTTTCACGAAGAACACTTCGAATTTCTCAAGAATACATGAAGAACTACAAAGGTGGTGGAGTGTGGATTTTGGTTTGCCTTTCCAAATGAGGAATCCTTGCTATTGATAGGCAAACCAATGGGTACCCTCCCCCAAAATGACCAGCCATACTCCTCTCCCCACAAGTGTAAAAAAAAACCTTTTGTAAAAGTAAAAAGTAGGTCTTTAATGGCTTTAATGTTTGGCCCCTCCCAAAAGAAAGGCCTTGGCTCCACCATGGCCCATTAGGGTTAAACAAATAATTTTAGATGCATAATTATTTTTTTTGTTGATAATCTTGCATTAATTTTCCTAATAACTTGTTCATTTCAACAAGAAGAATTAAAAATTAAAAAAAAAATAATTTTCCTAGTAACTTGTTCATTTCAACAAGAATAACTTCTAAAAACTAGCACTCCTACATGGGTAGAATTAGCAGGGTTGAGTTGGAGAGATATTGGCCACAGGATCAGGGCAGAAGCCATGGAGTTTCCGCCGTCTGATGTTGTTGTCCCTGATCTCTTCTGTGATCAATGTGATGTTGTTGCTTGTAGTGGTGGCCTGGCTTTCAGTTGGTGTAGAGCAGAGTAATCGGTCCAGGACGCTAATGGGCGTCTTTGTTGTACCACTACTAGAAGCTACTGCGTCAAATGTTGACTCGTTAATGTCCATTGCTATCTCCTCCATTACTGTCAAGCATTTCAACAGCTTCTCCTGCAAAACCATTTAATAGGAGCATTTTTATCAAGTTTGTTAGGTGTACACATATAACAATTTTTTTTAAGCGGATGTTTGGGCGAGCTTGCGCACACTTCAATTAATTCCAGAGCCCTGAAATAAATGACCGGACAAATTTCCTGTACCCGGCCCTAAGGTTTGTAATGTTTAACGTTTGTGAGAACGAAACATGTAACCTCATAGACAATTACTTTTTCATAACCACTTCGTCAAACCCCAAGGTTAATTTTGGTAGGAAAATTCTACCGTCCGCCCAATGAGCGAACAATAAAAGTGTTCTTTTATCGGTAAGAAAACACTTTTATCGTCCGTTCTATGGGTAGACAATAGAAGGACTGATTTTGTCATCACCACACAAACAACTCACAAGACAAGTGATACCCACCTTGCTTAGAGAGTGTTTACATGTGTTTTTGTTTTTTATTTTTTTGGTTTGGTTTGGTATCTAAAATTGTGCGAGTAGGGGAGTAGATTTTTTTTGTCTCATGTTAATTTTTTTTTTTTTTTTTTGTAGTCTTGCATTAATAGTATAATATTTTTCTCACCTCGGCGAAAGGAAATTAACAAATCGAACAAATTCAGAAAATACAAAACAACCATCTACTGTAATATTTTTTCAGTAAATCTTTTTAACCTTTTCGTTTCAACTTTTAAGTCCTTATTGAACTGTCGACAAAGCTAAAACACAATAAAAATAGATAATTCGATTCATCTTTTACGTTTTCACCCAATTATTAACATCTTTACCATTTTCAACCCATGCTTCTTTCATTTTAATAACAAATCAATAGGCTGTTTTAAGCATATTTCTGAAGGTTTTTTTTTTTTGAAAAAACGTTTTTAGATTTCTGTCTTTCACATGAATAAATGGTTTAAAAAATGTAAAACTAATTTTAAAAAACATATAACAAAAAAAAAAACAAAAGGCCAAACCAGGCATTAAAAAAATTTAATGAACCTAAGAATAGAAAGAAATATTTAGACCTACACAATACACATATGTGGCATACATAATAACCGTTGAATATGTGTTTTTTTTTTTGTTCTTTCCCAGTGGTTGATTATGATTCTTACTTTATTAACGTATTCACAGGAAGCAATGGCTGCTCTAAAACAGGGGAATTCCAGAGGAAGCAACTCTTGGGATGCGCACAGGAGAGCTGAAGCTGCGACTATTGACGGTTTATACTCTGAGACCTTCATTTCTGTAATCAAAACAAATCACTTGACATCAGAATCCAAGCTATACATACATATCGATACATGTTTTTTTTTTTTTTTTTTCCTTTCAATTGTCACGGTTTTCGGGCCAACTTAAACGCACCTCGAACTTTGAAGTGAGAAAGCAATTTGATTTACCGTAATGAGATTTGTAGATGAACTCTGAAGCTCGGTCTTCTAGAGATTCGATTAGTGGCGGATGTCGGAGGTGGAATAAGGAAAGGAAGAAGTACAGGAACGAGAACGGCGTGATCGGCTGCATTCGCCACTCGAGAGTGGTGAGAATGAGGAGCTCCATTCGGCGTACTGATTGCGCGTCGAATATGAAACCTTCTTCATTCTGTTTTACCAAGTTGCTCGGACATTCAGTTATCAAAAAATAAAATAATTCCCCTGTTTCACGTTTGCAGAAGATTTGTATAAATTTTCCGAGCAAGTTTTCTGTGACACTTTTGGTACCTGTAAATCGGAGAGTGACAATTCGGTATTCATCATCTTCGCAGCTATTGATAGGCAGGACACCGTTAGAAGCTTGACCATCCACGGCTTTCTCTGTTTCTGTGACATCACTATCCATTAGTGTTGCCGATTCAACACAACACAGA
This sequence comes from Vaccinium vitis-idaea, assembly GCA_963854785.1. Classification (NCBI taxonomy): domain Eukaryota; kingdom Viridiplantae; phylum Streptophyta; class Magnoliopsida; order Ericales; family Ericaceae; genus Vaccinium; species Vaccinium vitis-idaea. The sequence continues at coordinate 28,132,394 of OY978221.1, read as the reverse complement.
TACAATAACAGTAACGCCACAATAACCGGCCACAACACCAACCACAACACTCTCACATAGATGAGCCCAAATCCTCTATGCCGTAAAACCCCTGTGCCGAGGAGTTTTCCGGCCGTTGGATCACGCAGAAATATTAAAACATAAAAAAAAAAAATTCACAATCCAACGGCCCAAAACCCCTCGGCACAGAGGCACAGGGGTTTTAGGCACAGAGGATCTGGGACGCACATAGATGCATAATACACAAATCGGACCCATAAATGAGTCCCATCCCCTCTGAGTATTATTGTTGGTTGTAGTGTCCCTAAGAATTAATAACAACCCGAAAAACAAAGGGAGCATTAACACAAATTAAGAAACGACACAAATATTTTTGCATAATTCCTTAACTGTGAAATTAAAAATATTTACGGCTCAAACCAGCACACTGTATGTCAAATGAAAAAAAAAATGTAGGAGTCACTTTTTTTTTATTTATAATTATGGATTTGGAATTGAGAACTATTGATTTTGGAATATAATCAGAATAAAATTTGAATATATGAGAGTATATGGATGATTTGTAAAATAACTTTTGCAATTGGATAGAGTTTGGAAATTTTGAAGAATAGATGCTGTTTTTTAATTTTTTATTTTTTTTATCATGTTTCCTGGATCGTTCCAATTTCATCGGATGTCTCCGAAGAGACTTCTAAGATTCATGTGCAACCCAATCTATGAAGCGTAAAGGGTAAATTCGTCTTTTGGTTTCGAATGTGACCGGATAATGCAAAATGATCGTACCGGAATTTCTTGCGTGGAGATGAATCGATCGACGTAAGTAATGGCGAGGTAGGGTACGAAGGGATCGAAATTGCAAGAGAACTGTGCCTGAGAGAGAATTAATTTCGCAACAATCATAAGAAATGATTTCGAGTAGATTAATGTTGATTTTTTCTTAAGACATTTGTTGGTTACCTTTAAGATGAGAGAAACAGCTTCGCGACGAACAGAGATGTAGTAGTAATGTGAAGGCGGCATGTGGTCTGATTCGTAGGCAAAGAGAGATGAAACGGTGTCGGGTTGGTGTTCCTTTAAGCTTGGTAATGGATTCTCGAGCTCAAACTCCATTACTGCTACCTGTTTTTCCTAGAGAGAGAAAGTGTGAAGAAGGTGGAGGAAGGAGCTCACTGACAAGGTTTTTAGCTGTTTTATGTCCTGCATAGTTGGGAGTACTAGAGGTATTTTTGCCGGTTGGTATCCATTAAGGTTGATGTGCATAAATATGAGGTGTCCCTCATAAATATAACTAAAATCATATGGACACAATCCCGGAACACATCATCTAAACACAACACTTACATGGGGCGGGACTCACGGACGGATTCAGGAATTCACCCCAGTGGGGACACCTTATTCATTATAATCGTGAAATTGTTTTTTAGTAAATGATCTTGCTAAATAAAGACATTCATTATGGGTTACAGTATATAATGCATACTTTTTATAGAAAAAAAAAATCATAAATTGAGCACACGATCTTTTACAAAACTTTTAAAGTATGGTTTACCTTGACATTAACAAGTCTTTAGAATGATCGAGATGGTTTATAGACAACTTTTAAAAAAAAAATCCCCACGACGGTTAAAAATAAAGAAAATCAAAAGATATCTTCAAATAAACAAATAATTTATAAACTAATAATTACAAATAAACCAGCCAACAAAAGTTAAAGCACAAAATTAACTCTACATTGTTAATTTTGAGATATAGATGAGTGTATTGCTAAACATAGTATTATACTCCCTCCGTCCCTTTTTAAGTGATCCATACGGGAATACGTGCAATTTCAAACCCCTAAAAAACATATTTATCTATATAACTTTTTAATTTGTTTTATACCAAATTAAAGTGCTCATTGAGTACTTTAATTTGGTGCAAAAAAATTTTATAAACGATATACGAAAGTACATTTTTAAACGTCCGCAAAAATACACGTTTCCCAAGTGGTTCACTTAAAAAGGGACGGAGGGAGTATTACATAATTAAGCTAAATTTATATATAATAATTTTTTTTAAAAATTTTGAGCAGGGTCAGCGGGGGCACGTGACCCCCCAGGCCCCCCCTTGTATCCGTCCCTGGCGGGACTCATATGTCGATCCGACCCATGGGCCCCACTCCCATATGGGTATTGTGTCTGAATGTTATATCCGTAGCATTGTTGTAGATATAAAGGGAGTTAGAATATTAATCAGACTCTTCTATTGTGAAGTACAGAGGTCGGATTCTTCTCAATTTGAACCAAATGGAAGTCTTCCCTAGAAGTGGGACTCTTATCACTCTTTCTTCTTATTTTTCACTTTTGTTACGATGTTCATATCAATAGGGAAAATTCATGTACGCAAAGCAAAAAAAAAAAAAAAACCAGATGCTAAATGGATGGGAGGTGCAAATTAAATAGTGTCTACACCCGTACGATTGTTCTATGTGAACTCAAGTGTTCCAACCAACTTACAAGTATTTTGTCTAATTTTGGAATGTCAATCTCACCGTCTACTAGTGGGAGGCCCAATTAAAATCGGGACAAAGTCTCGTAGTCATATCATTTGGGAGGATCAGACCTGAAATCTTATATATAGGAGAGTACAAACTCAAGTATAAACTCTTTCTGCGCAGGTCTTGAGATTTACAAAAATATGTATGTTTAGCATTTTTCTATCTAGAATGGATGAGTTTTCCATCTCTCTCTCTCTCTCTCTCTCTCTCTCTCTCATGTAGTAGCTCTCGATTAATAGAACTTCTTAAATTAGAAATGGGGTTCCTAGAGATTAGTTAAAGTGTACGTAAACCACCACCGCAAAATAGTATGATCGATCAATTGTAAAAACCTTCTAAAATTACAGCTGCCAAGGGAGATGTTGGAAGAGGGTATTCATGTCTCTGGTCAATGCCAATGGATTGGGCTTGTGAACGACTGTACGTATCCAATTTTTATTGCTAGTACGTAAAGTCATTGTTAAACTTTTAAAACAGCAGGCCTCATTTATTTTATTTTCAGTGGTGAGATACAGTATTTGTTGGAAGTACAGTTATTCTTATCCTAGGAATTATCTGATTTTGGAGTTAAATATAAATAAAGTTAAATCTGGATCAAAATGGCAGATTAATTGGAAACCGATAAGAAGTGTGGAGTGGTGTTCAATCTGGATCTCCTCCTATCTTCTACCTCATGAATCGGATCTGGGTCTAGCTCCTTCGACCCATTTGCTCGCCTATAGGCATTGGCTGTCGGGTTGCTTGGGCCTTTCCCAAATTGGGCTTACTCGAACAATCCGAGTAGACAACCTGCCATCTTGACCACTACAAGAAACAATAAGATTAGGTAAAAGTCATAATGTTTTATTTTTATAATTCCTTTCGCCGAGACGAACCAACAATCACCACAAGTTCAACACAAAACTAAGAAACGCAAAAATATTTTAATAAGGACAAAACCGAAAAATAACTTCTAACAACGGAAAATTCAGGAGTACCGACGCCAGGGGACCAACCACGTACCGACCGGCGCCGAGGACCCCCTTGTGGGTCCAAAAGGTCGATCCAAACCGTTCGTCCATCTCAAAATCAAATTTCGAGGGGCCCTACGTAGAAATCGATGAAATCAGACAATTGTAAGGTCTCGATCCAAAATCACCCCCATGAAATGGGGTGATTTTGGATCGAGATTTTACAATTGTCTGATTGCAACGGTATAGATCGACCATTTGGGACCCACAAGGGAGTCCCAAGCGCGATCGGTAAGTGGTCGGTCCCTGGGGAATTGGGGGCCCTGTAGTGAGTGAGCTCACTACATGCGTGTAGTGAGCTCTCTCGGCCATCCGATCCGAGATCAACGGTCCGGATAAATTGGAGTTAAAGTAAATATAAAAGGCTTTTTAAAGTGTAAGACGAGCAGGACCGTTGATCTCGGATCAGACGGCTGAGAGAGCTCATTACACGCATGTAGTGAGCTCACTCACTACAGGACCCCCGGATCCCGGTCCCTGGCGTCGGTACAAATAGCAAGGTTCTTTTAACAAAGTCACGGAAAACTCAGTTTGTTGAAAACTCAAATGTCAACGTTTTCATTAAATAAAAATAATTGTAGACCATTGCTAGATTCTATAATTATTGATAGTTGTCCAGTACAAAAAAGAGTCCCCACCATCTGGGAGCATGCAATACTGCAATCTGATCAGCTGCTGTATTCATTTCCCGATTAACATATTGCCGCAGATAAGTAACTCTATAGGCAAGTGACCCTCGTGAGTGATATGAATGTTTGGTCTTAGCCATACAAATCCACAGGAACATTGCGAACACTAATGAAAAATGCTATGGAAAAAGTAGCATATATAATCACATGAATGTCCTGTCGACCGCTTCTTTTTTTTTTTTTTATAACCGCGTGTCTTACGATTTTTACATTTCGTTATTTCATATGAAACACAAAAGGGATCAAGCCGAAATCCCCAAAATATACCACCGAGTTCTCACTTAGCCCTTAATCAACTTCCGAAATCGTGGTCCATTTTGGATCATTAATTAGCTACATTAAGAAATGCAATGGGGACACAATCAAGAATCTTGCCTGAAAGAAGCCGAACAAATTAACAATTTAATTTAAGCAAAAGACTCTTCCATGTGAAACGATTACTCAATTATATGTTCATCTTTTCCGTTTATTGCATGTGGGCAACTTTATTTCCGGTGGTTAAAAAAATATGTAAAGGTGCTTTTTCTTCTGCTTGATCTTTATTCACTCTTCTCTTTTCGGTTGTACCCAGGGGCGACGCCATTCAGCACCATATGGGGTCAAGTGAACCCACTCAACCAAAAATCCCCAACATTTACTGAGTAGTTTTTTTCTTGATCTTTTAGACCTGTTAGTAAATGGCACCACTCCAAAAGAACTACTGAACCCCACATATGTTTAGATGTGTGTCAGCTTCCACGTGATCACTAGGTAAAAAGTTACTCCTATAAAGCTAATGAAAAGTTGGTAGTATTTGAATTTTTTTTATAATTTATATTTTTATGAGTATGTAAATTAGATTATAGCAATTGTTTTTATTTACTCCCTTCATTCATTTCATTTTGATTGTCTCCTACAAATAGACGTGCAATTTTTGGATTAAAAAAATACTATCTTTCATAAATTTTTGAATTTTTTCGCACCAAGTTAAAGAATAATCAAGATCTTTTAATTCGGTGCGAAGAAATCGAAAAATCATGTGTGGAAGTATTTTATTACTTTTTTTTAAAATTACATGTCTTTTTGTAAAAGACTATCAAAATGGGACGAAGGGAGTACTTACTTAAAATTAAAGGTCTAACATTCTTCCCCTGTCTCATTCTTTACCAAATCAGTAACACGATGAACTCAGAACGTGGGTGCCATTTCCAATTTTTTTAATCCCTTTGTTCCAGTTCTTGTACATGGCATTGAAGCTGATATATTTAGGAGCATTGATGATGAACTTATTATGCAAAAATTTCAATGGAAATTAATTTTCATACTAAACTTTTTGATATAATTTTATGTGTAATTTTTCATTAAAAGACAAGAAATAGAGTGCATTCATAAGAAAATGGAGTGTAAAAATCACTGCCAAAAATAAAAACATGAAAGATCGTCAAGAGCAAATCTAAAAGTTCATGGACTTGCTTTTTGTTTAAATAGCAATTAGTGGAATTACTCTTTGCTTAAGATTTGAGGATGTACATTCATTTATTTATGTGGTAAATATATTGTGACTTTGCTGCAAAATTATTGAATGACACCAAAATTATTGAATGACACCATTGACCAAAGTTCCTGGAGTCGCCACTGGTTGTACCAGTCTTTGTTTTGATCAAATCTTACTTTACTCATGAAAATATAATTGAGAAAACGTGGACAATTTTGCAATTAGTTTCTCATTCGATGTTTGGGACTAAAACATCGAATGGGAAACTATTTGTAATCCCGGGATGGGATTATATCCCACCAATCTTGTGAGATCCCACATCGGGGATTTTGGAAAGGATTAAATGGTATATAAGTGATTCCGACCAACTATTGTATAACTTGAGATTAGCCTTTTGTATCACGTACTTAGGCTAAGAATTATATCCCACAAATCTACTACTTGATTTTTCACTGGATGACTCTCCTGACCTCGTGGGGTAGTTCTTGTAAATAATGCTATGTAACTCATTTTCTACTCGTGCTTCACAACGTACAAATTAAGGGTCAAGCTACAATGTGCACCCTCTCCCATATGAGATTTTGTGGCACCAAATATGAGAGAATATGAGATTTTGTGGCACCAAATATGAGATTTTGTGGCTCCAAATATGATATGGCACATGGTATGCACCCGACGGCCGAAATATGAGATTTTGTGGCACCAAATATGAGATTTTGTGCCACCAAATATGAGATTTTGTGGCTCCAAATATGAGATTTTGTGGCACCAAATATGAGATTTTGTGCCACCAAATATGAGATTTTGTGCCACCAAATATGAGATTTTGTGGCTCCAAATATGAGATTTTGTGCCACCAAATATGAGATTTTGTGACTTAAAATATGAGTTTTTGTGGCACCAAATATGAGATTTTCTAGAAATATATGAGATTTTGTGGCTCCAAATATGAGATTGTGTGGCTCCAAATATGAGATTTTCTGAAAATATATGAGATTTTGTGACTATTCATATGAAGTGGCATACCATATACACTTCATATCTCCAGCCACAAAATCTCATATTGAGAAGAGCACATTGTAGCATTACTCACAAATTAAATACAATCTCAACTCTTTTTTGTTTTTTTTCTTGAGTAATGCTACAATGTGCAACTCACATTTTGGCATATGGTGTGCAATTCGTATATATAGCCACAAAATCTCATATAAGTCCACAGAATCTCATATTGACGAAAGTAAACACTCATATTGGAAATTATAAAAATAAATATTGGAACACCAAAACCAATAAAAAGGACCACAAAATCTCATATACATATGAGAAAATTTTGGAATAAAAAAATCAAAAAAAATGGCAACCGGTTGGTCACCGGGCCCACCACTTGGCAAATGTGAAAAAAAAAAAAATCGATATGAGATTTTGTGACTTTCAAAATGAGTGTTTGTGAAAGAAAATATGAGACTTTTGTGGTCCACTACAGTCCAAAAATTGTTAATAAATTTTATGAATTTTGATATGAGAATATGTGGCTGAGTATGTGAGATTTTGTGGACCAATATACGAAATTGGGGAATATGACTAAATGTGCGTGCTTATATTTATTTTTGTGGGTAAGTATATGAGACATGTCACTATCAATACACAACAATATTTTTGGACTGTAGTGGTCCACAAAAAACTCATATATTCTTCCACAAGTACTCATTTTTTAAACCAAAAATTCTCATATCAAATGACTTTTTATATGAGTGTTCTCGAAGCATATATGAGAACATTTCGTAATGACTCAATGTGGCCTCAAATATGTATTTGTGTGACACCTTATATGAGACATGTCACATCAATATATATACACACAATATGTATCACATTTTCACTACAGTCCAAAACTATCATATGAGATTTCGTGGCATGTTTTATGAGGTTGACTTTTGCCAATATGACATTTTGTGGCTCTTTCGAATTTTTGTGGAAATTTTATGAGCATTCGTGGCTTCATATATGAGATTTTTGAAACCCAAAACGTTATATGAGAGATCACCCGAGGTTTTATGATTTTTTTTGGCTCTCCATATGAGAGAAAGATGACCGGTATAGGGGGTCACTTTTTGCATATGTGGCGCAATCTCGTCCGTCGATCTGCTCAAAGGTGCATATGGTATGCCCTTTCATATTTTCAGCCACAAAATCTCATATTTAACCCACAAAAACTCATATTTGTTGTTACAAAATCTCATTTTTTGGCCCAAAAGTGGGGTGCACATTGTAGCATCCCTCTTTTTGTTTTATCAACTTGAACGTGAGTATCCAAAATTGTTCAAAAAGTGCTTCTATCCTTGACCAATATAGTCCAGTGTCCGCAAAAAAATAAATGTAAGAGGTGTATCATCTTACACTCAGATAAATAAAACTACAAGTATATAAAAAGTAATAAAATATGGGAAATACTATGGCACCCGTTAAGAATACAAAAAAGTACAATTTATAAGTACACTTGTATTTTAAAGTACATTTTTAAGTGTACTTTAACGTACAAGTGTATTTTTAAAGTGTATTTTTTTGTACAAGTAAAACCCACAAAAGTGTACTTCTTATATCCTTAACGTTTGCACTATGACACCCGTTAGCATGACCCATAAAATATTATAGTTTGAAGGATCTCCGTATAAACACACCCTTGCTCAAAGATGTGCTAGCAAAGTGTACAATTTAGAAATTAACTATTTGAGGTTTCTGGTAAAATGTACGATTTGCTATCCTGTCCTTTTACTATCCTAACCAAGCATTTAGGCCTCGTTTGATTCGGGTATTAGGAGGGTGGGATTGGACTATTTTTGTCCAATCCCGCGTTATCCCTTGTTTGGTTCCAGGAAAATGGCATGGGATTAACAATCCCGGGACAAGTTTTATCCAATACGTATGGGATTACACAATACCTGGGGGGGGGGGGGGGGTGGGATTGTTTAGTCCCGGATAAAAAGAATGCGGAAGGGAAAGCCACCGAATTGCAAAAATGCCACTCGTCTTCTTCACTCTCTGTCACGCCTCTCTCTCTCTCTCTCTCTCTCTCTCGTTTCCACCAGAGCTCCTCTGAGATTGATTTCCTTGATTCTCTCGAAGACTCGAAGGCGGTTTTGGATTCTCTCGAAGGTGATTTCGATCTCACCTTTTTCTGATTCTTCATAATAGAAATTGGGTTTTGATTCCTCTCTGAAACTGGGTTTGCATGGGATTACTGTGTGTGGGTAATTTCTGGACAAATTCATGAAATCTAGAAAATTTTCGGACTAGTAATTTTTGTTACTGCTGCTGTTGTGGGTTTTCGGTTTAATTACTGTTGTTGTTGTGGGTTTGCTCGGATCTATGATTTTCACCATTCTAGCAACTCTTTCAATTACTCTACCCATACCCAATTTCTGAAAAGAAAATCAGAGAGGATTCTATTTCTGGGAGCAATTATAAATCATTGAGAACAGAGAGGCCAAGAATTGTGCCGTGAGAATTTAACCAAAAAAAAAAAAACAGTGAAAAAAGATCGAGAGTGTGTCTTGAAATAATCCCGAAACGTAGTTTAGGGAACCAAACATGAGATTGGCCAAAACATGGGATATCCCAATGTTAATCCTGCATGAATCAAACAGGGGATTGTGTGAGATTCCGTACTAAATTAGTCCCAGGACAAATAGTCCAGGACTATCAATCCCAGGACTATTAATCCCACTTGTTTTAGTCCGCGAATCAAACGAGGCCTTACCGTATACTCCAGTTAGTGACTGTGAAACAGAGGTCCTTTAACTAATATATTTTGCAATTTGTTCCTTTCTACACCCAAAATCATGAGACTGGACCACTCAAAAACTATTATATTGTTCAAATATTGATTCATATTGTACAATTTTTTAGAACACATTTATCATAAAAAGAATAGATATGCAAACTAGATTTAAAGGCATTTATTTAAAGATAATAATATTCACTACAAAAAATTTGAGCTTTAGTGACAACCTAGTGACAACAACGTGTCACTAAAAGTGTTATCACTAAATATTTCTTAGCAACACACTTTTAATGACAATCTAGTGACAAAATCGTTTGTCATTAAAGATCATTTTTTTTTTGTAGTGACTGTAATCATGTATGGATTTATACAACCGATATGATTTATACCCTCGACGAGTGTTAGAAAATACTATACAATTTTCAGCATCTAAAAGTAGACCCAGCTGAAAGAACAAATAAATGGGTCGAATTGCACTGTCTAGTCCCAACTAGAGGAATTGGACTCCTCCCCGAACCGCAAATATAGCTTAAATCATTGATTCAAGCTTACTTCTGCTTCCACATATTATTTTTTTGAGTGTGAGCTGCCCCAGACGGTCTCCAAGACCATCTTCAATGTATCTCTATATTTCTATTTTAGAGATCGAATATGACATATTAAGGAAATTTTTTGTTATTTATCTCCTCCTTTCCTCAAACCTTTTGTACTTTATGTGCGAATTTTGAAGGGGCCCGTCATTTTTTTAGAGATTTGGTCTCCAAATTTTACTTTTGGCCTCTAAATATAGAGACTCACACCTTCATTTTGGACTTCAAATCTATAAAAAGAACAATGGGTTTCTCTAAAAAGAACAATGGGTTTCTCCAAAAAGTACAAAAACTTGAGGAAAAGATAGAATAAATTACAAAATTTTCCCTCAATATGTCACGTTCGGTCTCTGAAATAAAGATATAGAGATGCATTCAAGATGCTCCAACAAAAATTACATTTAAAGCTCAACCTAGCAAGACAAATCAACCTCTCCATATCAAAAGAACAAAACGAGTGACTAGGATTCAAACAAGTCATACAAAGAAGCAACTTTTATAAATTTTTAGGGGTTATTCAATTGTGTCACCACCAAATTTAGAGAGTTCATTTATGAATTATTTAAAAATTATAATATAATAGTACTAACTCTTTTTTTCTCCGTGGGGTTGCCTGACCCCACTCTCAATACTGTGGAGTCGCCATTGCCCAGACACCCTATTATTAAAAAAAAACAATTTTGTGACTTGATAAGGCAAGGCCAAGCCTATCTATTTACCATCCTTTGAGAAGTACAAATATTATTGCACCATGGTTAATGACTTAATTCAACTGTAATAATAATGATACATACATAAACTTTGTGTCACAACCAACCACAACCCCACTCAAATGGGGCGTGGGGCCCATGTGGGACCCACACCCCATGTAAGTGGGGTTGGGGTTAGTTGTGACACAAAGTTTGTGTCACAATCATTTTTGTCTACTAAACATGGCCTATCACTATATCACTGGACAAAAGGTGCTAATCACGTGATGCACGAATATAGACAGAAGCCCATATTCTACACACTTTCGCGATTTATCTGTCAAGTAGACGACATGAGAACAATTATAAAAAATATAAAACCAAAGAAAGATTTGATGAAGAAGACATGTGGCGTGGGGAACAAGAAGAAGGAAGAAGCCAAATTAGCTTTATTCAACCTCTTTGCCAAAATTGCCTCTAGAGAATGTCCCTTGTATCACCGCCTCTTTTATTTTGTTCTTTACTTTCTTTTATATTTAGCCTAAAATCAACCCAGATTTTAGCACCTGGTGAACTTATTTGCTAAAATCAAGGTTGATTTTAGCAATTGAGTTGGTAAAATCAAACGGAAAACTCAACCGCTCAAACAAGTTTAATTTTCACTCTCTAGGTGACCATTGAACTTTCACTTTCTTGGGAAAATTACATTAATAATCCCCAGAGTTTGATACTCATTCAAAATCAAACTCTAAGTCTTAATTTTGTCAACTCAAACCCCACGGTTTTGATTGCACTACAATGTGGATGGACGGGTTACATATTATTTGTTTTTTGATTGGCAAGATGGAGGGGTTACATTGTGGTGCGACTGCGCTCAAAACTGTTGGGTTTAAGTTGGCTAATTTTGAAAACACATGGTTTTATTTGGAAATTTACTAAACTCTAGGGCTTATTACGTAATTTTCTATTCTTTCTTTGCTAGCTTTATGGGACCGAGTATCACTTAATATATTGATCGACTACTGAGGGTGAGGATGATGGTCTCGTGGTAAAAGCCTACTCTCACGTAGTTGGAAGATTAACAGGCTATGAGTTAAGTCTCTTGTCTAGACTTTGGAATTTAACTCGTGCTAAATGGGGGTGTTCCGCAAAGGGTATTTTTAGAATAAATTAGGAAAAAATAGTTTTTTGTTAGTGGAACACCCCCTTAGTCTTAGGCCATCAGTTTTTTTCAAGTTTGTTATTGTGACATCCTTCCCTAATCCCAAATCGGTTACATGTCGGAATATTGAGTGGTATATAAGGTGATGTCTGCTAGCTACAACTAATCCAAGATCTCTAACAAGATATATAGGGAACAAATCTCTGAGAAAAAACCTAACAGAGTTTCAAACATCTCAAGAACAAAGAAGAGACAAAACTCACCATAATGTGCGAATCCCAACTCAAAACAAAACCCTAGGAGGCCACACGGATCCTATTTTTAAGAAAAGAAAGTACAAATTAAACATTAGGTCAAAACCCCTCTTAAAAATGTGCAGCCGCAAGCTATAAAACCAAAATTGGCCCGTAATTCGGATCAATGGTGCACCAAAAACTCATTTCTCATCCAATCGGGACGTCGTGGTGCAACTCCATTGATATGTGCAATACCATAATGTACTAAGGCCTATTTATTTGACGCAACTAAATTATGTAAGAATTATGTTTTTAAAGACAAGATCCAAACGAAATAAGGCCTTGTTTCAATTGCTGGATTAAACTCAAAATTGATTTATTGTGTTGTACGAGACATGTCATTCTCTCACAATATATCAACTTGAAAATTGACTTAAGCCAATTACCCCATGAATCCATGATATTTTATATTTCACATTTTGTAGAATTCCATAGGCGATACACGTTTAGTCCAAAGCAAAGTTGTTGTAATCAAGCTCAAGTTATTTGATCAAATTGAACATATATTATTCTATTTCGATGATCATATTTGGTCAAACAAATACGTTATGGATTATTACAAATATATATAGGAGTATAATCCGGATCCCCTCAGGACTCCCGGATATAGCCTATGTCCGGACCTTCATTTTCAGCCGTTGGATGCGATCCAACGGCTCTGATAAGAGCAAGCATCTCACGGGTCAAACGAAGGCCAGGTCCGGGTAAAACGCATATCCAGTTAAATGGTCATTCTTCCCCTACACTACTGGAACGAAGAGAGAGAGAGAGAGAGAGAGAGAGAGAGAGAGAGAGAGAGAGAGAGAGAGAGAGAGAGAGAGGAGTGAGGTGATTCAAACGGAGAGAGAGAGAGAGAGAGAGAGAGAGAGAAGATCGCGAAGACGAAGAAGAAATCGTGGTCCAAGATGAAGAAGACGACATCCCAAGGTTCGATTCTGTTTCTCCTTCTCCCTCTCTCTCTCTCTCTCTCTCTCTCTCGTTCTCTGGTTCGTTCGAAATCTAGAGGTTTCAAACTCGAAAAAAGTTTGATTTTAAGTTCAAAATCTGTCTCTCTCTTCTCTCTCTCTCTCTCTTCATTTTTAACCATACGCCCATTACTATCTTTCTTAAATGAATACATGAAACTTGGATTCCTTTTTTTCTTGCTCTCAAAATGCTCATACAAGTTCATGGCATCAAATCCAAGTTTAAAAAACAAATTTCGAACAAATGGTTACAATGAATATGGTTTAGCTGGAAGTTTCATTGTATTATGGCTGGAAGTTTTTACTTTATACTGGGAGCAGGACCGGCTCAAGCCCAAGGCCTATGAGGCCTGGGCCTTGGGCATTCCCAAATATGTCAAAATTTGGGGCACTCCAAAATATTTTGGTACTAGGTTTGAGTAGGAGTCTTTTTTTTAGAGACAAGAGGCCCAAGGTTAATTCAAACTCATCCACTGAGTCATGGTTTGGCCCATTATTATTTGAGAATAAGTAGAGGGGTGGGCTATCAATTTATATAATGTTCTTTGAGTTGGTTTCCCTTGAATAGGCGATGTGGGACTAAGGATTTGAGAACACAAGTCTTCCTTTACACAAGTGATCTTGTCCCACATCGGAAGCATATGGGTTCAAAGGCAAGTGATTGCCTATAAATACTTCTACACAACCAAAAACATAGTGTAAAAAATGTTGCTAAAAATGAATTTGAAGGCTAACAAAAAACATAGTGAAATTCTATGTTCCGATAGACAATTATTCCACTATGTTAGTTGGAAAAATGTATAGGGCACTATGTGGCAATTGGGCCTAGGGCACTCAAATGCCGTGGGCCGGCCTTGACTGGGAGAGTCAAGAATTCTCAAGAAAGTCCCCAAAAAACAAATCTACCAAAAAAACAAAGCAAATCTATGATTTAGCTTTCGGCTTGACGGTGGCTTAGCTAAAACTAGGACAAATTAGGCCATGGGCTTCATTACATGGCTATGATGATGAAGACAATGGGTCACATTTGGAGGGCTTAACCCAGATAATTAGAGGGTAGGCTGTGGACCACTACAAAGGCTTAGCCCATTTCACTTTAGACCATTTCACTTTAGAAAGTCGGCTAACCATTTCTGTGCCTCTTTGGGCATGAGATTCGGATAGGAGCTCAATCCTAATTCATTTAGACACTCCAGCCCAGTACGATTGGGGAACTCAAGTTGAGACATCTTGTGATTTTTTTTTATTATTTTTTTCTGAGTTTCCATTATTGTCTAAACGGGTTAAATGGACTAAAGAATTTGGTTGCACGAATTTTTAGACAGGTCATTTTGTTCACATATATTAAAAGATTTGACATTTACCAAAAACAATTGGTATTTTGATCGCAGTGTCCAACAAACCTATTAAACACTATATATCAAAAACCATATATATTCTATGTTCCAACAGATAATTCAAACATTATCTCACACTTTATATCTTACTTCTTACATTTTTAATTTGAAGAGTTAGTAGCAACCTCTAAAAGTCAAAACAGCATTACTTGTAATTTCGTCTTTTAATTTATTTGGTCTTTTGTATTTTATTATATTGTACTTTCTTTACCTATTGATATGTTCTTTTTTTTTTTTTCCAAGAAGTATTTTGCAATGTCATATTTGAATGACTGCTCCCTCAAATAAAAATACTCTTCGTTTATCTTCAAAATCGTAGTGAGAGACTGGGAAGAGGAGGGCAGAAGTCGAACCGTGCCTAGTACATGGGAGTACAACACCGGCCGCAACCATTTGAGCTGATATTCCACCTGCATCCTTCAAATTAGACGTGTGCATTTTTAATGTTTAAGATTTAAAAACCTTGCATAAAAAATGTATCTAATAAAACATAGCAGTTTTCAAACTTATACCTAAATCCAACGGTTCTTAAAATGGCACCATAAATTTTATGGCTGAGATGGGGTTTTCAATTTTACAAATCTAGCTGTTCATCAACAAATAAATCCTATGGCTGGAGATTATCTTTGGGAAGAATAAAAAATATACTAAATATTTATTCAGATTTGATTTCGAGTCGCACACATGTTTCAAATTTAAAAGCTCTCTCTCTCTCTCTCATGTTTCAAAATCAAAATCTCAATCAAATGGGCAAGAACATAAAATGGAATGTAAGGGAAAAGTAAAGGCAACCTCTCTATAATAAAACAGAGCAGTTTTTAAACTTATACATAAATCACACGGTTCTAGAATTGTCCCTGTTGGGTCCGAGCTGACCCCTACCCAGCTCAGGTCAAGAGGTCTGCTCGAACAAAAGACACAGCTCGGGCTCTAAGGAAGCCGAGCTGTTGAGCGGAGCGTAATGAGTCTTCTCAAACACAATCTTGATAAGTCCCGTCATCAAAAAGGTAACCCCAAGGGGTTTAAAGGACTTATCCGGATCCAAAGGGAAGAAACCCATCTCTAATAAGAATTCTAAAGCTTTATGACTCTAAGGGATAAACTTTATCCAATGGGAATTACGACTCCAAGTCCTACTGGGACTCTACTACTCCGAATGCCTATAGAAATGACTGATGAATCCTAAGGGAGGTACGTGACTAAATCCATTCAATATTACCACTCAATTATACTATCAACAATCGACTAACTTAGGCATCGAAGGCTATTCGGCCTGCACCACACCGGTGTCCTAGGTTTTGGTCTGTTTTGCAGGTCATTGTTCGAGGAGTGACAGAAATTGCTTCATCAGTTGGCACCGTCTGTGGGAATCGTCTTTTCCAAACGATGAACTTTTTCTTTTTATGGTAATTACTCGGTCAATGGCTTCTCAACAAAGAATAGAAGATCCACAATAGTGACGCCGGAGATGTACGCCACACTTCAACGTCAGATAGAGATATTAACCAAGACGCTGCAAGAAACGCAGCGACAAAATTAAGAATTACGGAATCAACTTCAACGATCAGAGGGGCCGCAAGGTACTAACCCTCAACCCTCAACCCTCAAACAATCCACATAACAGTCGCTCCCAGAGGGCAGAGGGTGATCAAGGGAGTCAGAACCAAGACAATGGAAGACAAGAAAGAAGGACCCAAGAACATCTTGAGAACAAAGATGACCCACTGGCCCTCATGAAGGCCCAGATAGAGAGCCTTGCAAAGCAAGTAAAGGGAAAGACCCCTACTACGGTAGAGGAGCTGGTCCAGAATACAGATTCTCCGTTCACCCCAGAAGTAATAAGGGAGCCCCTCCCGTGGAAGTTCAAGATGCCACATCTCGACACATTCAGTGGTTCCACGGACCCACTGGTTCACCTTGAGACCTACAAGAACTTGATGATGTTGCAGGCGGTACCATATGAGATAATGTGCCGAGCTTTCCCTGTCACCTTGAAGGGAAATGCTCGGATGTGGATTAATAAGCTTAAACCTCAAAGCATCAGTAATTTTAAAGAGCTCAGCAAGAGTTTTGTAAGCTATTTTATAGCAGGGCAATAGTACAGCAAGCCTTCGACTTACTTGTTCTCGATCAGACAAGGCAGGTGTGAATCTCTACGGGATTATACTAATAGGTTCACCAAGGAATCAATGCAGGTGGAGGCTGTGGAAGATCAGATCTCCATTGCAGCCTACATCGCAGGAATGAACTCTGGTCAGCTCTTATTTAGTTTGACCAAAGACCCTCCTGTCACTGTTGTCGAGCTCATGCTGAGAGCTCAGAAGCATATGAATGCAGAAGATACTCTGAATGCGAGGCGTTCCAGAGATAATAATACTCCCTCTGTCCCAAATTGCTAGTCCTTCTTTCTATTTTTGGGATGTCCCAAAATGTTGGTCCTATTTCTAAAAACACCTATCAAAATATATCAAACTTCCAGTTTTACCCTTAAAAATACTCTTTCACTCCAAATTTATTACACAGTTTTTGAAATTCGTGTAATTTCTTAAATCGTTTATATCTTTTAGCATATAATGTTTTTCATGATTTTTAAAACTTTGTATAAAACAACTAATTGAAATCTATCAAACTAGATCCATATTGCATATTTTTTAAGATCCATATTGAAAGATATAAACAATTTAAAACCACTTAATAAACTTCACAGTTTTGAAGGATAAATTTGGAGCTCTAAGACAATAATTTTGTCTCCTTAAAAAGTTGGATTCCCCAAAAAGGACGAGCAATTTGGGACGGAGGGAGTAATAATTTCAACCCCTACCAAATAAGACGCAACGAGAAGCGCAAAAGGGAACAAACGGAGTCAAGCAAAGAAGTGAGGACAAGGAAGCCTGAGCAGAGGAGCTCAGCAAAGAAAGGAGGCCCTTTAGAGAAGTATCAGCAATTTATACCGCTTGTTGCCACGGCAGAACAGATTTTGGATGACCTACACGACGATCCTGACCTTAAATGGCCAGGAAAACTACGATCTGACCCAAGTAAAAGGTCAAAGGACAAGTGGTGCAGATTTCATTGTGACCACGGTCACACGACTGACGACTGTATCGACTTGAAACAACAGATTGAAGGACTAATTCAAAGAGGTCGTTTGAGATGATTTGTGAAAAGTTAGAAGCCACCAAGAAAGGAGGAGCGCCCCAAAAATAATCAAAATAAAAAGCAGATTCAGAATATTCCCCTTGGGGAAATAGTTGTTATCCGTGGAGGACCGGGCATTGGAGGAGATTCGAACAAAGCAAGAAAAGCTCACCTGCGGAAACTTCGTCAGGAAGAGCCCACAGAAGTAAATATGGTTGAAAGGCCGAGCAAGATAACCAAGTTGGGGCGACCACCTATTATTTTTTCGGAGGAAGGCGAGGAAGGGATAAGCTATCCGTATGATGACCCACTCGTAATTAGCATGATCGTGGCTAATTACAGAGTAAAGAGAATATTGGTAGATACCGGGGCCTCGATAGACATCTTATATTGTTCCTCATTCCTACAGCTCGGAATAGAAATGGGACGGCTAAGGCCGATGAAATCAACTCTTATGGGATTCTCTGGGAAACCCATCATGTCCAAAGGCAAAATCGCACTCCCAGTTACGATTGGGTCAGAAGGGAATTCAGTAACCTATATGGTTGATTTTCTGGTGGTGGATAGCTGGCGGCTTACAATCTGATAATTGGGAGGTCACTCCTAAACCAGATAGGAGCGATGGTATCGACTTATCACCTGAAGATGAAATTTCCCGTAGGAGAAAGCATTGCAAAAGTAAGGAGTAAAAAAACAGCTCGAGAATGCTACAATTGCACTCTGAAGAACTCACAAGATAGCCCCATTGAAATTTATTCAGGAGAAAGTGTTGATGTGCGTGATGAATACAAGCTTGTCCAAGGAGAACCAGTTGAAGATCTTGTAGAAGCAGAATTGGAGCCAGGCCGACCTGAACGAGTGACTAAGCTTGGCGTGGCCTTAGAACCCCAAACAAGGTCAGAACTGTTGGAGTTTTTGCGAGAAAACAAGGACGTCTTTGCATGGTCACATGAAGACATTCCAGGCATTGATCCAAGGATCATATCCCATAGGCTTGCGATAAATCCAGATTACCGACCTGTGAAACAAAAGAAGAGAACTTTTGCGCCAGAAAGGAATAAAGCAGCAGCGGAGGAAGTTGAGAAGTTGATTAAGACAAAGTCAATTCGAGAAGTCTACTACCCGGACTGGTTGGCCAACGTGGTAATGGTAAAGAAAGCCAATGGCAAGTGGAGAATGTGTGTCGATTTTACAGATCTTAACAAAGCGTGTCCAAAGGACAGCTTTCCTCTCCCCAGAATTGATCAGTTGGTGGATTCCACAGCTGGTCATGAGCTCTTAAGCTTTATGGACGCCTTTTTAGGGTTTAATCAAATTCAAATGTATGAAGATGACGAAGAAAAGACCGCATTCATCACTGACCGAGGACTTTACTACTACAAAGTCATGCCATTTGGGCTTAAAAATGCAGGAGCGACCTACCAGAGGCTGGTCAACCAGATGTTTAATGCTCAGGTCGGCAGGAACGTGGAGGTATATGTGGATGACATGTTGGTAAAAAGCACAGCTCGGAATAGGCACAAGGATGACCCGCGGGAGACGTTTGAGGTGCTCAAAAGTACAGGATGAAGCTAAACCCCACAAAGTGTGCATTCAGGGTGGTCTCAAGGAAATTTCTAGGCTTCATGGTCTCCCAAAGGGGAATAGAAGCCAACCTGGAGAAAATTAGGGCCATACTGGAGATGCGTTCACCAAAATCTACAAAAGAAGTTTAGAAACTCACAGGGTGTGTGGCCGCTCTCAGGCGTTTTGTGTCGAGATCAACTGATAAATGTCAGTCGTTCTTTAAAATTTTAAAGAAGGCCTTTGAATGGACACCAGAAGGGGAAAAAGCTTTTAGAGAGCTCAAGGAGTATTTACAATCACGACCTCTGTTCAGCAGGACTCAACAGGGAGAAGATCTATTTCTTTAAGCTGCAGTGTCACCTCATGCAGTCAGCTCGGTTTTAATTAGGGAGGAAAACGGAGTGTAGCACCCCGTATACTACATGAGCCGAGCTCTCAGAGGGCCTGAAACGAGATATCCCTCATAGCATTGGTTTCCTCGATTGACAGCTAGAGAGGTAGAGAGAAAGGAATGATGGTGGAGAGAAAGCAATGATGGTACCACCTTTCCTTCCTTATTCTCGATTCTCGTAATGCTGTGTTTCTCGACACATCTTCCCTAGGGTTTCTGCTTTCCGCTAGGCAGCGCTTGAGGTTCTGTGATCATCTAATATAATGTGGATTGAGAAGATGGCGTTTGCAGTTGTAATAGCAGCGAGAAGATTGAGGCCTTACTTCCAAGCCCACATTCGATCAAAGTATTGAGAGACCAACCATTGAAGAGAGCTCTGCATAATCCAGAGACCTCGGGTCGGTTGATTCAGTGGTCAGTGGAGCTGGGGGAATTTGATATCACCTACCAGCCAAGAATAACTATTAAGGGGCAAGTTTGGTGGATTTTGTGGCGGAGTACAATTACCCGGAGCTAGGACATCTCAACAAAGAAGAACACAAACCATGGCTCTCGCTCGTCGACGAGTCAAAGACTAAGATAGCAAGCGGAGTAGGGCTGGTATTGCAAAGCACAGAAACGAAAAAGTTTAAGTATGCCCTCAGATTCAGATTCCAAAAGACCAACAACCAAGCAGAGTATGAAGCCCTGATAATAGGATTGCAGCTCGCCAGAGCCGTGACTGCCAAATCCTTAGCTGTCATAAGTGACTCACAACTTGTTGTTGGTCAGGTTAACAGGGAGTATGAGGCCAAAGAAGAAATCATGGAGAAGTATTTGAAATTTGTATGGGAGCTAGTCAAGGGTTTCCAAGCGTTCAACATCTCACAAGTCCCAAGGGAAGAGAATGTGGAAGCAGATCATCTCGCTAGGTTGGCCTACGGCCAAAGAAGACTTGATACCAGGTGGTATGATGATGCAGTACATGGATGCCCCGAGTATTGCAAAGCCAATTGATGAAGTGCAAATCGTGGAGTATGATGGGACTTGGGCTGACCCCATAGTCAAGTATATCTGTGATGGTGAGGTCTCGGAAGACAAAGGCCAAGCTAGAAAGCTGAGAATTAAGGCTGCTAGATACGCTCTAATGGGAGATGTGCTCTACAGAAGAAACTTCACCCTTCCGTATTTGAGATGTTTGGTTTCAACTGAGGCCGAGCACGCTGTGGCTGAGGTCCATGAGGGAATTTGCGGAGGTCATCACAGAGGGAGAACTCTGGCTTACAAGCTGATCAGGTTAGGCTATTACTGGCCTACCATGCAGCACGATTGCATAGAAATAGCGAAGAAGTGTGATAAGTGCCAGAAATTTGACAATATATCGCACAACCAGCCCACTTTCCTAAACCCAATGAGGGGTCCGTGGCCTTTTGCTCAATGGGGGTTGGATCTAATAGGCTCACTTCCCAAGGGAAAGAGTCAAATTCAACACCGTTGTGGCTGTGGACTATTTCACAAAATGGCTGGAAGCAAAAGCGTTAGCCAAAATCACCACAGAAGCTATCACTGACTTCATCTGGAAGAACATTATTTGCAGATTTGGTTTGCCCAGGGTGTTCGTAGCTGACCTTGGGATACAGTTCGACAGCGCAGAGTTCAGATATTACTATATTCCCAAGGGAATACACATTCATTATACCTCTAAAGCTCACCCAAGGGAAAATGGGCAAGCTGAGGTAACAAACAGGGAGATAAATAAGGGGATCAAAAAGAGGTTAAAGGTGGCAAAGGGAGCCTGACTAGAAGAACTGCATTTAGTCCTATGGGCATACCGAACAACGCCAAGGAGAGCAACAAGAGAAACACCCTATTCCTTGGCCTTCAGAGCAGAGGTTGTGGTCTTTATTGAAATAGAACTACTCAACTATCGCACGACCTCATTTGATCAGCAGAAGAATGAAGAAGACCTCAGAACCGAGTTGGATCTGGTCGAAGAAAGGCGAGAAGCAGCTGCTGCCAGAGTAGCGGTATACCAGCAAAGGATTGCCAAGTATTATGATGCTCAAGTCAAACCAAAGAGTTTCCAGCCCGACGACTTAGTTCTTCACAAAGTTGATCCCACAGGAAAAAAGGTCAGAAAGCTAGGGCCGAATTGGGAAGGGCCTTACAAAATACTAAGGCACTCAAAGGATGGAGCTTACAAGCTTGTTACGATGAAGGGGAAAGAGGTGTCGAATTCCTGGAACGCAGAACACCTCAAGAAGTATTATTGAGTTTGATAAACTATCTTTTATTTGGGTTTTTACTTCTTAATAACTTCTAGCAGCTACAAGGTGTTTCAATCCCTTTATTTTGATAAGTATTCAATAAGAATTACGTCATTCATTTCTATTTTTGCGCGTGATCTGAGCTTAGCTTATGCGAAAACATGATAACTGAACACGGTCACAAAGATTAGCTCAGCAAAAGTAATTCCAGGAAGTGGATTGACCATCACAACTGGTTCAGCCTTTAAAACGAAAAGGTCTGAAAAGCTAAAGGCTATAAGTCCGAGATAGTGGCCAGAAGCCCAACTCGGCCCAGGTCTACGGATTTGGAGCCCAAAATGAGCTCGGGACAAAAACTAAAGCCGCCTTATACGTAAGCTCGACCCCTCAAAAGAATACACCTTTTGGGAAAATTTTGCTTAGGCAAAAGGTTACATGCTAAGGCATAAAAAATGTGTTGATGCACAAGTTAAATAAGCATACACAACTCTTGTATATGCAAAAGACATGGCTAATTTAGCCAAAAAGAAATCCTGCACAACTCATACAACTCTTGTATATATAACAAACATGGCCAAATCAGCAAGAAGGGTTTAAAAGTCCTACAAAATAGCTTGGTAAGACCACTCATCGCATGCACAAAGGCGTAAAAACCTTACATTATCCATCATAAGTGCAACATTGTTCACGAACAACATTACACTTAGGGGAGTAGGGAGTAGGAAGGTCCTGAGGTTCTTGAACAAAGAGAGCTCGACAAAGAGAGGGAGCTCAGCTCCCAAAGGCTCTTGAAGTTCCTGAAGAAAAAGAGCTCATACAGAAGTAAACCTATATTTAAAGAAAAACATTATGCTGAAAGAAATGAAGCAACAGTCCAGCTCGACATAGGAGCTCATTCATTGAGCGCAAAAATTCTACGAAATTCTACGGAATACAAATATTGTAGCTGGCAAATTTACATCAAAGTTTAAACAGAACGCTAAAAACCAAATCAACAGTTTGACAAACAAAACACATGAATACATTCAAGTTTGTACTGGGTTAATTTCTGAATTGACAACCTTGGAAGAGCTCGGATTTGAAGAAGGAGCTGCGGTGTAACCTCCAGCAGGATCGGTCTGAGGTACACCTCCAAGGCCCTAACCCTGCGAAGTCTTGGCCGCAGGCCTAGAAGAGGCATCGTCTTCAGGATCATCACCAACTTCCATCACTGAGGTTATATCGTCCTCAGGCTCTATAGGAGTGAAATCGATCTCGGGGAAGGCTTTGGTGCACAAGCGCTTGCACTCCTGGAAGCCATCATAGAACCAGGCGGTTGAAGTCTTACTAAACAGATCAGATGCCATAAAATCAACGATGGCCTGGCGATGAGCATCCTTCAATTTTCTGAGTAAAGCAGCCTTTTCTTCTTGAAGCTCTGCTTTCTCCTTCTCCAGACTCCAGTGCATTCTCTTTAGCCTCTTTGGCCTTCTCAGCATCAACCACCTTCTTCACTGCCTCATCTTCAGCCTTTTTGGCGTGTTTGGTTGGCCTTAAGTGTCACACCCTCGAAATTCAAGGAATAATACAATAAGAAATTCCACGTGGACGATCAACAAGTCCACGGGCCACGTCAAATTCCAAGTTTAGTAATCAAAGTCAACATCAAAGGGTACAATAGTCTATGGTTACCCATTCCCCAAACTGAAATACACGAGTCTTAAAGTTATTACAGATCCAAGTCAAAAGTTTTAATATGAATAAGTTACAAAATCATCTCTTCAAAATTATAAACTCAAGATGATGAGGTAACTCCTCTTTAAGCTTTCAAAAGATGTATGCATTCACTTCATGCACTTCCAAGTCATGCTCCGTACTGGGTACCTGAAAAATGATAGGTTGAGCTCACTAGCCCAGTAGAGATGAGACATGAGGATGAAAGCTAAATAAGATAGCCAAGAGTTTAAGGGAGTCCTATGAGACACACATAAGTTTATAAATCCCTTGTTATCACCCAAGTGTGTCCAATGCGCACCCGACACGTGTTCTCTCTCGTAAGTGTCCAATTCGTTTGGTGTGTCATGTCAACCGTTTGTTTAAATTAGATCTTTAGAAATTCCTCGCGACACGTCCATAGGACGACCCGAGTATCATTCCGGGCTATCTTTCGACCCCGTATAATCTTCCCATTGGCCAAGGCATAATTCCTCGCGACACGCCCATAGGACGGCCCGAGTATCATTTCGGGCTACCTTTCGGCCCCGTATCACAAGTTTCAAGTTCTCATTTCAGTTCACGTTCATTGGTTTTGCATAAGTGTCATCATGTCACTCCCAGCCTCGGTTCGTCATTCAAGTTCACGCATTTCGTCAAAGTCGCCTAATTCGCACATAACAAGTGTATAGTCGCGTGGATGTCGCGTTAAAAATCAATCCAAGTCACCAATTACGCAAGGATAGGTTAAGGACAAGTTATTCAACGAGTTTTGAGGTATAAGAGATGATTATACCAAATATTAACACGAACAAGTGACCGAAATCGACGAAAACAAGTTTTGGTGAGGTGAAGGGGGGGAGTGGATTGATCCACTGTGGGATTGGATCGATCCAGAACAAGAGTGGATCGGTCCACTTTGGTCCGGAGAAAGACAGAAGGTTGTGGATCGATCCACTGTGATTTAAAACACCATCAGAAGATTTTGGATCGATCCAACTCAGAAGTGGATCGATCCAGAGGCCATTTCGAGCAGATTTGTTTGACAACAAAGCAAGGGGATTTGTAATGGCTCCAAACCAAACATGTTTATGATAAAAAAATCAACACCACAAGCTACAAGAGGGTATTGCAACAACTAGTTTACGTAGGACAACAACAACAAGCATTATTCAACCTCCAATCAAATCCATGGAACTAGAAAATGGGTTTTTCAAGAACATAAGAGGGATTGATCAAAGATGAGTATAATCTACACATCACACACTTCAAAACACTTAGTAATGGTAGAAATTCCCCTACCTCAATGTATAGAAGCTTGGAATCAAAGTGAGAGTAGAACCCTAGCTTCTCCTTGCTACCCCAACCGAAATATGAGCTTCCGGAGCGAAATAGATGCAACCCAAGCTTCCAAAGACGCGTAGGAGGCTTGTGTGAGCAAGGATCTTGAAGGAGTTTGGGATTTGAAGTGGGATTTGAGGTGGAGGTAGAAGAATTTTGGAGAGGAGCAAGAGGGAGAGAACACCGATGGTTTTTAGAGAGAGAGAGAGAGGTGTTATGTTTGAAAAAAAATCAGCCATATAACTTGTATATACACCCCCCTTTATGCACTTACACCCCCTAAGTTTCAAATGCATTTTAAAAATAACCTCAAGCATATACTACCATCAAATTGGCCCGCTTTACTCCAATTTCAATTCCTCACAATTTTTCAACTTTATTTTTTTTTAAAATTAATTAAAATTTACAGGTCTCTACATTAAGAACGTCCGACTTAGTAGCATTAAGCTCTCCAGATAACCTCTTGTTTTCATTCACATGATTTTCTTGGGCTGTGAGGAGCTGCTCACGTTGCGCTGCCACGTTAGCATATCTTTTGGTGAGGTGAAGGGTGTGGAGCATGGCCTGAGAACAACAAAAGTCGGTACAAAATAAAATAAAGTATCAGAGAAAAAGGAGAGGCAAAGAAAATTGTTACTGGACCAAGGTCGATGGTGGCCTCAGTTCCAAGCACCTCAGTTCCAAGCACAAAGGCATCCTCATTTTCCATGAGCTTCTCGTTAGCAGGTTGAGCGATGCACTTCAATTTTTCCAAGCATAATTTCCTATCCAATAGGACAAAGGGGCCATCATCATGCTGCGAAAGGCGAGTAGAAGAAAGAGGAATGAACTCGGTTGTTATTTGTTTTTTTGCAGCCCTATCCGCCTCCTCTTTTCTCCTCTGCCCCTCTTCCTTCTTCTCCTCCTCCTCTCTCTCTCTCTCTCTCTCTCTCTCTCTCTTTCTTTTCCCTTCTCTCTCTTTTCTCTTTCTCTTTATCTACAGCAATAGCGTGAGTAGCAGCAGTGCTGAGGTTAGCATCCAGAAAGGAGTCTACATCGATCTCGACTTGAGCCCTTTTCCGTCTGGAGGTGTCACCTGAGCCAGTGCCTTGTTAGGCAGCTTTGAGCTCGGCTAGGACAACTTTGTTTATCCTTCTCGAAGCCATATCCTCAGCAGACTCAGCTGTTCATAGAGGGGAGGAGAAATCAGTAAGAGGAAAATGCTAAAGAAAAACAACAAATTAAATACCTCTTTCTAAAGCTAGGGCTTTACTTCCAACTTCTGGCCCTAGAAGGTGGAGGGTGAGGTTCTCGGCTGTGATGAGCAGTTGGATTGAGTGGAGCTCGTGCGCCCTAGCCTTAGTAACCTCCTCTGCCTTCTCCGTGCTAATTGCAAATTTTCCTCAACCTACAGAAAGGAAGCAACTGATTGAGCAAGGTGTAACATAGATAATAATCACAGATTTGATTAAAAAGAATCTTACATTCGGGAGTGGGGGCTCCCCATGACCTATGTATCCTGGGAGATTCTGGGAACTCCCATCCTGACCCACCTACAAAGAAGAATTTGTCCTTCCATTCTTTGTTCGAAGATGGGACTCCGTTCAGAATGGGTGTCTTGCCATCTCTTTCAGAGAAATACCACCACCCATCTAAGCCGGGGAGTTTCTTTAGCATATACAGATGAATAAAGGCCTCAACTGACAAAGAAGCGGTCCCACCCGAGATGGCTTGCCATAGCACATCGCAACCAATTAGATGTTGCCACGAGTTCGGAGCAATCTGAGCAGGGGCTAAACCAAAGAATTCTAAAATTTCTCTAACTATACGCGAAAAAGGCAGATGGAGACCTCCCTCAAAACACCCGAAGTACAAGTAGACCTCGTCCCTCATATAGGAACAGGCCCGCTCGGTTGTAGAATGGGGCCTTAAGGTAATAGAGTCCGGGATCTAGTATCAAGCTCGGAGGGCGTCCAGGTCTTTCCTAGTAACAGTAGACGTAAAGAAATTGGCTGAGTACCGCTCCAACTGAATCGTGAATTGATCGTCTAGAAAAGAGGGAACGAGTGGGGGGTTCAAAGTAAGAACTAAGGCTCTACCGCCTCTACCAATCAATAGGGGACAGTCGTCGTCTGTTTCTTCGTCGCTTAAGTTTGCAAAAAGATGGGATTCGTTGTTTGTTTCAAGAGCGGGCTCCTCATTCACTTCGTCATGTTCCATAGAAGTGGCACAGAGG
This sequence comes from Vaccinium vitis-idaea, assembly GCA_963854785.1. Classification (NCBI taxonomy): domain Eukaryota; kingdom Viridiplantae; phylum Streptophyta; class Magnoliopsida; order Ericales; family Ericaceae; genus Vaccinium; species Vaccinium vitis-idaea. Next base: position 28,105,216 of record OY978221.1, on the reverse strand, counting down.
AAACCATAGTCCTCAGAAAAAGAAGAAAATATATTCGTTGACAATATTGTATTAAAGAAAATAAGAAAGGACAAAATTGAGAATTATAATTCCTAACTAGGTAGTGCAAGATCCTAATGAAAGGGAAATGACTAGGAGTAGGCCATTCTGGGTTAATCAGGTTTACAGGATCAACGGGCTCTCCAGAATGGTCAAAGTACATAAAAGTAGAGATGAGAACGAGGGGACGTACCTAGCATGAAGAGCTCTAAACCAAGAAGAGGTGTTAGGGTTTTTACTTCCAAAATCGCCTGGATAGAAGGAAGAAGATGATACGAAAATTTTGAAAGAAAATGGAGAGCCAAAGGTTTTCTCTCATTTACTTCTTGGAGAATTAATCTTAGGCGTCCAATAAGAAGCACGACTAACGGAGGGGATGAAGACACCTATCCCACGATGTGACCCTTGACACCGCTTTTAATGCGCACGAAGCACGATGAAAAAGGTAACCGCCAAACGTTCGAAAAACTGTACCCCACCTTATCCAATCGAGTTCTCGGAGACTGGGGAGTAGCTATTGGGTCCGAGCTAACCCCTTCCCAACTCAGGTCAAAAGACACAGCTTGGGCTCTAAGGAAGCCGAGCTGTTGAGCGGAGCATAATGAGTCTCCTCAAACACAATCTTGATAAGTCCCGTCATCAAAAAGATAACCCAAAGGGGTTTCAAGGACTTATCCGGATCCAAAGGGATGAAACCCATCTCTAATAAGAAACCTAAAGCTTTATGACTCTAAAGGATAAACTTTATCTAATGGGAATTACAACTCCAAGTCCTACTGGGACTCTACTACTCTGAATGCCTATAAAAATGACTGATGAATCCTAAGGGAGGTACGTGACTGAATCCATTCAATATTATCACTCAATTATCCTATCAACAATCGACTGACTTAGGCATCGGAGGCTATTCGGCCGGCACCACACCGGTGTCCTAGGTTTTGGTCTGTTTTGCAGGTCATTATTCGAGGAGTGACATAAATTGCTTCATCAGTCCCCATAATTTTTACGGCTGAGATGGATGGTTTTTAAATTTATAAATCCAACCATTCATCAATAAATAAATATGGATGATATTATGTTTGGGAAGATATAAAAATATACTATTCAAATTTGTTCTAATTCTCACACATGTTTTCAATTTAAAAGCACTATCACTCTCTCGCTTTCTGATTTCGAAATCAAAATTTCAACTCGATGGGTAATAACATGAGTGGAATGTATCGAAATCAAAATCTCAACTCGATGGGCGTTATAAACAGAATGTAAGGGAAAAGTAAAGGTAACATCTATATAATAAAACAAAGTGGTCTTTAAACTTCCAACGGTTCTAGAATTGTCCCATAAATCTTACAGATACGATGGATGATTTTCAATTTATAAATCTAACTATTTATCAATAAATAAAACCTAAGGCTAAGATTATGTTTGGAAAGATATAAAAAAATATATTGAATCTTTATTCGGTTTGTTTCCAATTCTCACACCTATTTTCAATTTAAAAGCTCTGTCCCTCTCTCTCTCTTTGATTTCGAAACCAAAATCTCAACCAGATGGGCAATAACATAAATGGAATGTAAGGAAAAAATAAAGGCAACCTCTACATAATAAAACAGAGCGGTTTTCAAAACTTCTAATAGTTCATAAATCTTACGGTTGAGATGGATGGTTTTTAAATTTATAAATCTAACCGTTTATCAATAAATAAAACATATGGCTAAGATATTTAAAATATACTTGATCTTTATTCAGATTTGTTTCTATTTCTTACACCTATTTTAAATTTAGAAGCTCTCTCTCTCTCTCTCTGTGATTTCGAAATCAAAATTTCGACCCGATAGGCAATAACATAAATGGTATGTAAGGGAAAGTAAAGGCATAACAGAACAGAGCAGTTTTCAAACTTCCAACGGTTCTAGAATTGTCCCTGTAAACCTTACGGCTGAGGTGGATGGTTTTCAAATTTATAAATCTAACAATTTATCAATAAAACCTATGGCTAAGATCATGTTTGGTAAGACATAAAACATATACTGAATCTTTATTTAGATTTGTTTCCCTTACACATATTTCCAATTTAAACGCGCTCTTTCTCTCTCTTTTTGATTTTGAAATCAAAATCTCAACCCTATAGGCAATAACATAAATGGAATGTAAGAGAAAAGTAAATGCAATATTTTGTTACATTTTTTTCATGTATGTTATATATTTTATTGCCAAGATAATCTTTATTCTATTCTTTACTCTTTGATGGTAATATTTGTTTAAAGATCCATAAATTTTTATACAATTTATTAGTACGTATTTGGGTTTTCCATATCTTAAAAGGGAAATCTAATGGAGTTAAAATGAATTCGTCGAGTAAGATTTGTTGATTGATGTAATTGAGGCTATATTATATTCGCTCGTACTTGAACTCATGCCTGAAGGCACAAGCATTTGCTAATGCTCTTAATATGCTAAGCAAGAGCAAGAAGGATAAGAGAACCCAAAGGTTTAAGAGAGTGCACTTTCACTCTCTAGGGTTTCAACAAACTTTCCGCCGCCCACCCACTCTTCTTCCCTTTTCTTTTTCTTTTTTTCAACGGCGGAAAAAAATTTCGTAATGAGCAAACAAATTGAGACAGAAGGACTAACGCCGAGCTTGACACAACTTTTCTCTTTTCCAAGATCGAAATTGAAGCACTACAAGGAAAAATGACATTTCAATCCAGATATCATACACACACTGAACATCAACCACACAAAAGCCTTATATCCAAACAAAACCAAAGAAGATTTACCATCTAACCATGGCATCATAATGCATTCAAATATCAAGATTGGTTGAACTTTGCCTCAGACCCAGCCAATTCTTCCCCACCCGATACAACCATTCCCGGATAAGCATTTCTAACCGCATAATAAACCGGCTGATTCACACTATTATATGGATCCATTGCCGCCGCAGGCCTCACTCCTCCACCATAGACTTGACTCATACCCGGTACCATCTGTGGATACCCAACCGGTATCTGGCCCGGCGGTGGTGGAAATGCTTGAAACTGGGCTCGGATTTGGACCGGGTGGATCGGAACATTTCCAGGTGGAACTGTATTCGGTGCATAATAAAAGGGAACATGTTGTAATGGGCTTTGGTAAGGAGGATCCGAAACGTAACGCCATTGCGGGTTTCCTGCATACCCGGTGGGCAGCCCGACTGTCTTTTCAGTGGTAAAACTCTCAACCTCAATTGGAGCTTCCTTCTGGTCAAACACACGAACCGGGTTGTCGAGTTTTGTCTTAACCGGTGGAAACTCTGGATTCACCAACGATGAGGTAGAGCAAAACGGCGATGAAACAACCGGGGCGGGCGAACCCGGATCCGAATTAGAAACATTGTCAGCCAAATATAGCCGGCTCTTCCATTTGGGCTCCCGAGACTGCTCATCCGGCTGATCCAACCCGAATAAATAATCAGGTACTTCGGAAACAATCGAAGACACCTCAGATCGCCCACGCTCCAGACCCGGTCCGCCTTGCCCGTTAAGGGCATCCAAAAACCAGTGTTCCCTTTTCGTCGACCCGTCAAGCAACGAACTGATACTACTCGCCCGCGAAATGGGGTCGTTCAAGAACAAAAACAACCGCAGCCGAGCCGACGTGGAGGCGGCGTTATTCGTGAGGGCAAAACGGTCATATTCGTCGATCATGTTTTCGATATCTTCGTCCGATGTAACGGTGATGAGGGAGTCGAGGTCCTCGTTAGGAAGTTGGTACTTTATGCTGATATTGGTTGTACCTGCATCGCCACTCCATAATTTTTGTTGACAAAAAATTGCATTAAAAATTTTGCATATTACATAAAAAAAAAATTATATTTATCTTGGTTGAAATTTATCCGACTCCCTTTATTTTGTTTCGTTAAGCTATATTATCTACCTGATAAAAAAAAAAAAAAAGCTATATTATCTACTCACGAAACGGAGTAAATTTTAATCTCCCTTTTACTCGATGATCCGGTGCATAAAAAAAAAGAAGAAATTTATCTTGGTTGAAATTTTATCGGGCTAGTTTAATTTTATTTGTTTCGTTGAACTATATTATCTACCGCAAAATTAAGTAAATGTTAATATTACAAAAAAATCAAAGTCTATGCAATTAAATACTATTATTTACGTATTCACAAAATTAATTATTATTTTTGTTTACTTTGGCTACTCGCGATCACGAACGACGCAGTGCAGACAAAAAGAATCAATTTATTCATTAAAAATCCGGGGAATACGTTTGAACGCCTCAACAACTAGTAAAGGCCGGTCTGTACCTGTGAATTTGGAGAGCTTGTGGAGGAGGGAGGTGTAGGTGGTGGAGTGGCGGTGGACGGCTACGATGCGGGTGTCGCCGCCCACGTAGCGGAGCTGGTTGTCGTGGGGCCGGGGTAGTATTTTGCCGCCGAAGCTGCACATGAACCGTACGCGTGGCAGGTGGGTGTCGTCGTCGGTTATGACCGGGCGTGGTGAGTCGGTTGTGATGGATTCGAGTTCTGTTGCGTGGGTTGTCATTGGTGTCAATGAGGAGAGAGAGAACAGAAGAGGAGAGAGAGAGAGAGAGTGGTATTTTATGGATGGATTCTGGGCTGGTAAAAGTTGCTTTTAAAGGGAAAAAGAAGGAGACGAATAATTTTGTTGAGGACAATTTGATTGGAGGATACGATAGTTATCGAAGTTTCCCCAAATTGTCTGCCTCTGAGGGAAATTATTCAGTGCTCTTTCGCCACATTCCTTTCCCCGTTTCCCATCCAATAATGCTACCTCCACAATCAGTGGCAGAGGTACCTTGGAGGGCATGGGAGGGTAGGGGTGGATACCACTACCTCCATCCTCAATCTCCAAACTCATATCAATCACCATCCCCTCCCCTATCTCTATCGGAGATTTTTTTACTTAAACCTTCATGCCCATCCAAAAGTTCGCTCAAATTATTCAAGTGAATACCAAAGTAGTTGTATTAAAATCCAAAGCTAATGACAAAAGTGATTACTAAAGATAATTAAAAACATACCAAGTCATTCAAAAGTGCTACTGCTATTCTTGTTCTTTGTTCTTTTTTTTTTTTAGTTGAAGTTTTAACTAACTAACACAAGCCATCTTCTCCACCACTTCACCCTCTCCAGTCTCCACCAGAGTCTCTACCTCCTGCCACACCCCACGACCATCACCATCTACTTTTATCCATCAGAAAAACTAAATCCCCAAGCCAACAGTAAACGTGAATTTCCAAGAATCAGAATAAACCCTAAATACTTAAATAAATTGCATGTTGAAAAGAAACTTTTAACACCCAAAGAATAGCTTACCTCCAACATTTATGGAAAGAAAGTCTAGTACCCAAGTTTAGTACCAAACCGTGGTCCTTAGAGAGTTGAGAGACGAGATGGGGGCGGCTATGGAAGACCGGAAGAGTGGAGATAGGGTAACACTTACTTTTACAAGTTATAATTTGTAACTTATAAACTTATTCAGAAAAAAAGAAAACAAAAACCTTATGAACTTATAATATATTATACCTATATATGTGAATGGGGATGCGGGGAGGGGAGGGAAACGGGGAGGGGCGAGGATCGGGGAGGCGATTGGAGAGGGGATTGACTATACCATCCCCTACCGGATCTCCAAAAAAAATTTAAAAAAATCCCCATACCCTACCCGATCCCCAAAAAATCCCCGAATCCCCTACCCATTCGGGGAGGGGATGGGTTGGATCGAGGAGGGTCGGCCGAGATGACCATCCCTACTGAGCGGTGCCCCGGTCCTACCTTAACTTTAAAATATATTTATATCTATGTAAGATATCTAATTTTTTAGTAGCAACTTATAATCTTAGTAAATTAGGTTTGATTTATCAAAAAACCAAGTTGTTTCACATTCTGATTTCTCTATTTCTTCATAACCAAGCAAATGAGCATGCGAGTCTTGTTAGCTGAAAGTAATAGAACAAGATGATTTCTATATTTTTCTGCATTATATTACAATAATTTCAATTACACTAGAAATCAAAAACTCTACGGTATAATCTATTTACGTGTAGACAATAAGATGTCAATTACTCTAGGCCCCCTCGGATTAAAATCCTGGCTCTGACACTATACGCAACATCAAGACATAACACCAGACACAACATTCTATGTGGCACTGCATGATTGGTAATGAGGGAATAAACACTTTGAAACTACTTTGCAACCTCCAATCATGTAGTGCCACACAAGATGTTGTGTTTGGTATTGTGTCTTAATGTTGTGTTCCTAACATTATTGTTTCCTGTCTAGTGAAGACATCTTTCCAGGGCGTAGGGCTGTAAACGAGCTGAGCCCAATTGAACATTAAAGTGTTCACCTCATATTTTTTAGGAAATTAGCCAAGGTCGAGCTTTTGGCTTGAAAAATATGTAAACGAGTCGAGCTCGAGTTAAAATTCGAGCTTTGTAACAGATATTTAATCAATAAAATAGTGCAAATTACTACGACTATCACTGAAACAAAATTTTAGGAATGTTCTTGATCTTGAGCTTTCCCGAACGTAACTAAGCTTCGGTTAACTCGAGCACGGCTCATTTACAAAACGAATCTAAAATTTTAACTCGAGCTAGTTTGTTAGCTCATTGATCCTAGCCTCAAGCTGATGGTAAATGATTTGGTTGGTTTTTAGCCCTTCTTGGCGGGCCTGTCACTAAGTGCATGATTTTATTCCAACATGTGGTTTTAAGACCGGGTAGGGGAATATGCCTCATGTGGTCCTGGATTAGTATTTCTCATACACATCACACATGGAGTGCTGGGTTTACAAAAATCATCACTGTAATATGAAAAGGAAAATGCTAATGAGGAAGATGGCTAAAATTTAAAAAGTATAATTAAATTTGCAAAAAAAAAAAAATCATAAATCTGCAAACATATTAAAGTAAGCGAAGATACAAGAAGTTCTAACTTTTAATTATGAGCCAACTTTATGAGACGAAGGGAGTAAGTCACATCCGTGTGCCAAATTCTAAATAAAGTCGGCCATTAATCTTGTCATGTTGTCTCTTCTCTATCTTTTTCACAATGAGATACTATTACTGTGATACCACCAACAAAGATGTTAGTATGACAGTGTCAACTAGGATTGTTTTTGCAGTGTTCCTAGACTACCGTCATGTGATGCATTAGAGTATTTTCCCTTCTGGCGCACATTAGTGTGCAAGTTGGCATAGAATTTGCAGTAATGTGCGATGGAAAAGACCCTAAAACGTCACATTGCGGTACATAATAAAAAGTTCTTGTCAATTAAAGATATGAAATTGACTTATATATACATATGGCGGAAATAAGCGAAAAACGTACTCCCTCCGTCCCATTTTAAATGCTCTCTATGTATATCCGTGCCATTTTCAAACGTCTATATCTTTTTATTGGTAAGGTTTTCAAAGTTTTTAAAAATTTTGTCTAATAGAACTAATTGAGATCTATCAAATAAGATTCATATTGCATATAAAATACATTATAGAATGAAAACTATAAGAGTTTTAAAAAAACACGCATAACAGTAAAGAGCATTTAAATTGGGACGGAGGGAGTACATAAACTATAGTTAGTACATGAGGTGATTGCAGTCAATTTTTTATTTTTATTTTTATTTTTATTTTTTGGTGGACAATTTCAGGCAAAATAGACTAATGATCGAGTGGGTGGTGGGATTCTGCGTCATGGTCGGTCGTCAATAAAGTATCATGTCACCATCAATTGCCCTTTAGCATGACTATGCAAGGCCAAAAAAAGGGACTGAGGGGGCTGCTGACCCTTTTGAGGGACTGCACCTGCTGTCTCCAGCAATTTCTGTCTGTTCCGGTCTCATTCTGATGATTGAAAACATTGACTTCGTAGAGTTCGTCGAGTAGAACAAGTGTACCAAAAATCAACTCGATTGTTTATCATTAAGTGCCTAATAGGTACATATATAACTCGGCAATAATGGGTTCGAGTGGGTTTTGATACATTGTTTTCAAGATACAAATGTTCCGATAAGGTACTTAATGATATCCGATTGAGCTGAGTTTTTATACACTTGTTCTACTTGACGAGCTCTTCGAAGTGAACGTCTCCAATCATCGAAACAAGACCGGAACTGACCAGAATTTCTGGGGACAATAGGCCCATTCCCCAAAAAAAGGAGAAACTTCGGCCACAAAAAATTCCAAAATGTAGATTAGCTTGGCTACGATCAAAATAACCAAATTTGGTAGGTGTAATCCCTCACCGCACATGATCAAAACAGTTTTTCCATGCTAGGTAAATTTAACATAACAATTTTAGTAATCGGAATCGAGAAGAGAAACAATAATGATATAATTGAAAAGAAATGCAAACCGAGGCCTTGTTTGTACTCTCTATCTGGAACGAAGGAATGGAGTCTGGAAATTCTTGGTGTTTTGAAACAATGCCATGGACTACCTTTCCATAGCTATAGATATTAGAGAGGAACATCTTCATTCAACGAGGCAATTAACTAAGTAATTATTCTGGCAATTACCATTTGCAAAACTAAAATCTTATTCAGTGTAAAATTCAAATTCTATCTGCCATTAAGCAGCAAGTAAAAATGTGGGTAACAAATCTGGGTATTAACCCAGCCTTTAATTAGCCGCGCAGCTGATCATTGTAAACCCGTACCCAAAACTTGCAAGCTTCTGGATCGTTGAAATACGAGGGAACTTGGGCCCAAGCCAAGCCCAAGGCCCTGGCGGGCATGCGTTTGGCTTATGGGTCCAAGCCCAAAGCCCATATAGCGTTCGTGTTCCCTTCTTCGGAAAATTTGGGTAGCCCCAAAGGGTCCAACCCTTAGGCTTATCTTGGAGCCTATATACCCACCAAAAGTTCCTTCTCAAACTAATGTGAGACTAGGTGCCTTCGCACACTCTCGATACCCATTTTGAGAGACAATTTCTCATTCATCTCTATTTGAAATTTGCTCATTCCTCCACTGGATTAAACTCCTAACCACTCATAATTAGGAGTGTCTATAGCCCACTGCCGACCTCACTCGGTGTTGATCCCATTTAATTTAAGGGTCAAAAACTATAAAAATATTGGGAAAATTCCAATTTTCTAACACTATTTCTATGTCCCATATAAAATGTGCACTAGATCATATGGGAATTATTCTGTGTCCCACACTAATTATTGAAGCCATTCAATTTATTTAAACTTTGTTTCAAGGATCAAAAAATCAACTTTTTCGAGTATCGGTATGTGCTTAATCAATTCATTCAATTATTGTCTCTATGATTTCATGGATGAAAATCAATCAAGCTCTTACTGATATCCTAATGAGCTAAATATTTACAGAAACCCTTAAAATATATTTTAAACAAATTGAAAGGTTTCGATAATTTGTGTGGGACTCTGAAGTGAGTCCCACACAATCTGGTGTACAGCTGTTGTACATCAAATGATGTACTTATTGTAAAATCTCTCAAAGATCTCACTAATTTTTATTTTTTAAAAAAAAAAAAAATCAGTTTACCATTGGTCAAATGCAACCCATGCTTATTTTAGCTTATGTAAGTTTTTATGCTAAATAATGTTTCATTCTAAGTACGTACTTGACTTACCCAATGATAGATACAGAATACTTGCTCAAGTTTACCTGCAAAAGCTAGGATGAAGCTTGGACTTTGTTACATGGAGAAAAATGAAGATAATTCAGAGGCTATAGCTGTTGTATATGGCCATTCAACCATTGGGTGTGCCATTTCGCATGTGGGTATTTTAAATGTGATGCATGCAATCACCACTTATTCTTAAATAATGGGCGGCACTATTTTATGTGCAGTGATTAGTGCACTCTGCATAAAATATAATCAAACCCTTGAAAAACAAAGAGAGATTGTCCAAATTAAAGATAGGATTTGAATGTAAGCAAAATCCATAGAGAATGTGATCAAGATGACTCTTGCATTAGAATACAGACCTCTACCGAAGTACCTCTATTCTCGGGCGACTTCAGTCACAGGATCGCAAAAAAGAAGTACAAAAGTATTTTGGTACGCATGACTTGGGTTGGCAAGCCAAGAGGAAGAAAAGATCTCGCGATCAAGAAAATGATATTTTGAGTTAGATCAGAGGAATTGGTTCTGTTTGCATGATCATTAATCATTATTTCACAAAAAGCATTTATGAGTAGGATTTAAGGCTAGTAAAATGTACCTAAACTAACTAGGGTTATAAAATAGTTGTGCCAAGTTGAGTAACGTACTGTTGAAGTTTGACTTGAAAAAGGAATAAAAGGACAAGGATTTGGCTTAGAATTTCGCTCGTCGGCTGAGCAGATATCGAATGGGGCTCTATATATCAAACAAATCAAAAGAATATTATTTTAAAAGCCTCAACGGTGGAAAATGATTTTCAAAAATTATTCACAGCATAATTATTTTTCGGATATTGAATTTTGCCTTCCACTTTCTTATAAATGCATTATAAGATTCATACTAGGGAATTTTAATTAGGGATCCTGTAACAATATTTACCATTATGATTCGATCCTATAAGATTTGAATTTTTATGATTCCATTCTGTAAATGAATTTTCGGACCATATTGCCCTTATTAATTATTTTAGGAGTAGATATTATATTCTAATAATAAATTCTAAGAGTAACTAATACACCAAAAAATCCGGCCAGGATAATCCTGTTTCCCATCCTCTTTTTCACGTCATAGGATGGAATCATATTAAGGGTTTATTTCCATACTTGTTTGATTTTTGAATTATAGCTGTTTGAATTATAGCTGTTTCATTTTCACAATCTAGGTGATTTTGAATTTCAAACTCTACAGTCTTAAGCAAACTAATAACCCATGCCCATTTCAATACATCAACTGGAATCAATTTCGAGCCTTGGCCCCGTTACTCCTTCGGTGGTTTTAACTCCTACAAAAATGTGTAGTAGGCCGTTAAATGTTTGCAAAATTAGCGTAGACTGTCATTGATATCCCATATATGGGGTTTTTTTTATGCTTGTCATATGTTAAAAATTAACCACATTTCACAAACAAACTTCGAGGAAGTCGGATGATTGTTTGACCATATTCTTATAGAGTTCTTATTGGCAAACATGGAGTTGTATGAAAAGGGCCAACACTAGTAAGCAAATAATCACACACATATGAACCTGATTTATTAGTATACCATCAAAACAACATATTTTCCACCATTCAAACAGGTAGTGGACGAGTCCTACACAGAGAATCACCACTATCTACAAAATGGAAGATTATTCTAGACAACTAGCATGATTGATTAGGATACCACAATGCCCACTTAACCGTACATTAAACATTGGAAATCAGTGAATCATAAATTCAGTCTAAAAAATCATGACAAATCAATAATCCATGTCGTAATAAACACAAACACGATAGACTAGCATGATTTATTAGGATACCACAATGCCCACTTAATCGTGCATTAAACATTGGAAATCAGTAATCATAAATTCAGTCTAAAAAACCATGGCAAATCAATAATCCATGTCGTAATAAACACAAACACAGTAGACTGCCAAGCACATAGTATGGGGAAAAACATATTGTCCTATCTCATTGGTTTAACATGTTTCATTATTCACCCATATGCTATCGAGAGGTCCACGAGTGCAGCTCATCATTCAGAAATGCGTGAATAATATTAGCACGCATTATCAACTTTACAATTTTAAGCCTTGGCCCCGTTACTCCTTCAGTGGTTAATTATAACTCCTACAAAAAATGTATAGTATGCCATTAAATGTTTGCAAAATTAGGGTAGACTGTCATTGATACACCATATATGGGGGTTTTACGCTTGTCGTACGTGGAACAACCCAAACACGGTGTAAAAATTAACCACATTCCAGTGATTTCACAAATAAACTTCGAGGAAGTCGGATGATTGTTTTACCATATTGCAATAAAGTTCTTATTGACAAACATGGAGTTGTACGAAAATGGCCAACACTAGTAAGCAAAATCACACACATGAGAACATGATTTATTAGTATACCACCAAAACAAAATATTTTTCACCATTCAAACGGGTAGTGGACGTGTCCTATAAAGATAATCACCATTATCTACAAAATGGAAGATTATCTAGACAACTAGCATGATTTATTAGGATACCACAATGCCCACTTAACAGTACATTAAACATTCGAAATCAGTAAATCATAAATTCAGTCTAAATAACCATGGCAAATCAATAATCCATGTCGAACTATCTACACGCTTAATCATGGTACATCAAAAATCCATGTCGGACATTACTGTAATAATGCTTGTTGGCATTCAATAACGGAGGATAACAAATGAACCTGATTTATTAGTTTACCACATCGATTGCGAAACAGTACAGTAAAAATTAGATATTAATAAACCATGTTAATGTGGTAACCAAAAAACAGTGCCCAATTTTTACAACTGAAATCCTTGAAAATTGGAAGAAAAAAAGTATATTAATTGAAATGGAAATCAATATTCTATGAAAAACTTCCATGCTACCAATTCCCTGCAAATGGTAGTCATTCAACAATCCATAAACATGGAAAATCAATAATCCATGGTCTTTCGCGTGATATAAAACAAGTGGTCAAATAACAACCTTGATGGAAAGAGAACAAATTGGGTGCAAATATGATGTTAAACCCTATGGACTAAATGAACACAAAAACTACAACTGCAAAAAAAAAAAAAAAACAAATTAATATTCGTTCCAAACCAAACATGGAGTTGAAATTTCTATCGATTTGAAGGCAAAAAAGGAAAAAACATGGACGATTGTGGATTGATAAAAACAACTTACGAGCCATGGCCGAAGCGCCTATGTCGTCCACTGGTTAGGGGTTTGCTCCGGTGATGAATTCGCCATGTACGTCGTACGTTCCGCCGTCCTGTTCTTCTTACCAACCGCTGCGTCACCACCAGGCTAGGGTTATTCTCCGTCGAACCAAATCTGGGTAATGGGTTAGTGGGTTTTGGGTAATGGGATGGTGCAGTTTCCAGAAATCTCTGAGAATGTGATGGTGGAATGGGTCAATTTGTGTAATGGGAGATTTTCTACCCGTAAATTTAGGAATTGGGGAGGTTGGGATGGGATATGGGATGGTTTTTGGGATGAGATTTTTTCAGTAACCGTCCGAGAAAATAGAAAGGGAAAGGTTAGGGGAAGTTGGAAATGGCACGTAACTAGTATATGAGATGTTTCACATGACTTCATTTTTTCTAAATCTACTAATATATTCTTGTAATTTATGAAAGGACTTTTTGGGTACTTTTTAAATGTCAGGATGGAATCATAACTATTCAAAACGTCTAGGATGGGATCATAAAGATCTTATTTGTATAGGATGTCTAATTAACTTCCCCTCTATAGTTTATTGCTTAACATTGCACACGGCCTCTGTAATAATCCTAAATTTTTAATAAAATTTAGGATTATTTAATTTCGTTTTAATTACTTTAATTTCGTTATTTAATTTCTAATTGCATTTAGGGCCCTTAATTTGCAATTACTACGGTTTATACCCTAATACTTTCAAATTGCTACAAATTCGACCCTAAGGCACGTTTACATTTTAATCGCGAGCATTACATTTTTATAAATTCATTTCATACGTAATTATACACTTTCATACACATACACAAGCAATACTAGTACACATACACACATATGTGCATACATGTACTTTATACATCATCCTACACTACCCAACCACCATCAACCATCACCAATACCACACTCTACCTCCTCCCATCATCCAAAATCAGTCAACATGGCCCCCCTTGACTGCCATACACTCCACCACCCTGCCCCATCACTTCCTAACCCACTATAGTACTTCTTTCACCCATCCTACACCCCAAAATCAGTCCAGAACCTCTACTGCCCCTCTCCTTCACTCTCTTCCTCCTCCAAACTCTCCCAAGAACTCCCAAACCAAGAACACAAAGCCCCATTACCATCCTTCAAGTTCTAGAGTGAAAAAAGTCAAGAAATTTGGGTTTTCACTTCAAAACATCAACCACAAGCTCCCACCTCTCATCTTCCATTCAAGATCATCCAACACACTCCAAGGTACCCACATTTCACCACCAAATCCACCCAAGGCCAGCCAAAGAGCTCCCTCCACGGGTTTTTTCACAAAAACTCATTTTTCACCAAATCTTCGCAAAACAAGGTAGAAACTCGTACCCGACCTATTCCAAGATTTTGAATAAGTTAGAATAGTCTAGGAGTAATTTAGAGTTGACGGGTTAAGCCCCAAGTCAAGGGTTTCACGAAACCCGAGCAAAAACGCGATGTGACCCTTTTTACCCCAAACCGTGTTTTCGTGCTTAGTAAACCTTTGATTCATTGTGGTTCATGTTTTTAACTATTCCAAGCATGTTTAAGACTTTACTAAGTGTTTATGTGAGTTTCTCCATGAATTTATTGTGATTAACCTTATTCTTGATTGTTGTGTTAAAGTTAGGGGTTTAAAGTGTAATTTTGTGAAAGTTGGCGTGCGTACTTTTGTATTATTTACGAAACCTATTTTTATCAACTAAGTGCCACTACTGAAAATTTAGGAGTGTAACAAAATGAACAAAATGCCCTTCGGGTGCAAAATGACCATTATGCCCTTGTGTGTGTAAATTATATAATGTGTAGTTTTGTACTTAATAAAAAATCATGGAATTGCATTTTGTGACAAATTAGGACTTTACTAACTAAAATAAAGTATTTTTACGTATTTACCCTTGTCGGTGGCAAAATTACCATTTTGCCCTTGTATAAAGTTTATTTACAAAAAGGCCCCCAAAGTTAGTAAAATTTCGCTAAGGACCCTAGAACCATGAAATTAATTTTGTTACCTTTATACTTAAAATTTCGATGGCGACCCCTTATTTCTATAAATTACGTTTATGACCTTATACTTTATTTAATTACGTTAAGGCCCCTTGTTTTCAATTGCTTTGGTTTGTGATGACTTGTGAATCGTGTTATTTGATTTTGTGACCCTTAGAATATCGTTATCGCTTTGCTTCTACTGTTAAGTGCACTTTCCATAAACGTGTTGAATGTTAGAATGGACAACTAGGTTCCCGGGTTGGGTGATCGTACGCGAATATCACATAGACGATGAGGTTAATGGAAAAGTGAATTGGAAATTGATTGATGGGGAGTTACCCCGAGATTGTTGTTGAATGGCAGTTCCGCCAAGTGATTGTTTCGGAGGACTGTTTGGCAGTCTGCCTTGATTTTGAAACCCTAGGATGTGACACTCTGTGATTTGCTTCATTTGAATTCTGAGGCGTTATAAGGGTGTAAGTATTATTGACCAGTTTCGGCTATATACCTACAGGACCTGACAGTTGCCATACGTAGCCCAGTGGTACAGTTTCGTCTCTGAAAAATTCATCCTTGCGAGGCGGCTGACGGCTGGATTAAGCATGTAACTTATACCTTCTGTCGGGGCCCCTGAGTGAAGGGCAAGCAAGGGGGGAGTAAATCACAGCTTGGACATAGTCTTAGTGGTTAACCGGGAGGAAAGTTCTCTAGGTTGAGAACTTAGATGAATATGTAAGTTAATGGCTAGTAATGAAATCAGTTATGTGTTTATTTTCTGCTTTATGATTAATTACCTACTTATTCTTTTAATTACTGTTTTTCAATCATATATGATGTACTTGTATGTTAAGCAAGGGTTGGGAGGGTTAGTGTAGCTATTGAGTGATTTATCGCTCACTGTGTTACACTTTGTGTGACCCTGGCATAATACTATGATGTTGCTTCGCGACTCAGACGTATTATGCCAGACTGTAATCAAGCAGGTACCGTTGGTATCAAAGGAGACGGTAATTTTGGAGCCGAGGGTTTTCCGGCAGACCAGACTCAGGAGGAGCCTTGGAATCCATAGTTGAACCTTAATCTGTGGAACCCACCACTTTATTTTTAATGTTGGGTTTGTAATATTAATTTCTCAAACCGTACTAAGTATTTTGTAATGGGCTGCACTTCACGTTTTCCAACGTGTACTCTGATGGAAACTCTTTTAATTAAATTAATCCTAATTAGTTGTCTTAATTAATGCTTCCGAAAATCAGGGCGTTACAGCCTCATTTGATTCATGGATTAACTGTTTGGGATATGACTAACTGTACCATCTCATGAGTTATCCCACGTTTGGTTCCCAAATGACGCTTGGGATTGTTAATCCCGGTATTATTTTTATCCCTATATGGGGGTACTAAATAATCTCAGGGGGGAGGTGGGATTGAGTAGGATTGACAAAGATGAGATTGTTTCTGAAAATATTCTGATGATATTTGAATTGTTCTAAAAAAGTATTTTCAAAAATGTTTTATTTAAATGTTTTACAATAAAAATATTTAATTTTTTTATAAATGTATTTTCAAAATAATATTTTTTTATAAAAAGATAAATTTTTAAAAAATGTTCAAAAAATATTTTTTGGATATAATTAGTTATCTAAAATAAATTTATTTTTGAAAGAAATAAATATACCTACAAAAATTATTTTGGAAATAATAATTTTTTCAAAACTTGCTTTGTAAAAAAAATATTTTTCTTGTTTTTCTAAAAAACTAATTAATCCCATAAATAATCTCACGCAAATCAAACATGGGATTGGGTAGCTTAGGGATGAAATTAATACCAGGATAAATAATTTGGGACTACCAAACCCAGGATTATTAGTTCCACCTATTTTAATCCTCGAATCAAATGGGGACTAAAACATAAATTTTGGAGTGCATTTATACTTTTATCAAAAAAGAACAAGTGATATGGAATGGTGGTTGCTCCAATGGTATTACTATATACGAATCTAGATTTCTCGATGAGAGAGGTTAAAATAAATAGGCATGCCATAAATTATAGTAAAATTACGCTATATGTACTTTGAAATCTTAGTAAAGATCAATATATATAGGTACATGTAAATATAGCATATGCTTGATCAATTAAGTGAAAAGAAAATAGAATTGATATAGAGATTTTCGCGTGCTTCTCCAACTATATAGTTGAACAGTAATTTAACAAATTACATTAGTTTTCACGATGTGTCGAATGAAGAGAGTGTATAAGAGCTATATTGTCATGCCAATTGCATATAGAAAATATTTACTTACCTAGGATTTACATTACTTCTTCTGTTCCTTTTTATGTGTGTAGCTTTGTAATTCTAACTTATTAAGAAAGTATCATCACTACAAATTTTGCATCAACTTTTATATTCATTTTCCACTATTATGCTTGATGGAGATATCATCATTAAACTTTATCCACTAACTTTTCAAAAATGAATCTAATTTTAAGGGCAAAAAAAAAAATGTACCAACTTTTACCCACTAACTTTTCAACATGACACTTATTTAGGAAAAATCCAAAATAGAATACACTACTCTTTTTAAAGAACGGAGGGAGTACCAATTACTGTTATACCCATGTTTAGGTTTATGGAGGCGCAAGCGAACGGAATTAGGCTTCACAAACCTAACACACATGCATAATTTTATATGTTTTCATTAATATAAAACTAGTACATCTTTATGTTTTTTTGAAAAATCTTCTTGGTGGAGGTCTTTTGTCAGTTAACATCGAAGATGCCTTAAGAATTAGGTCCACTGTGTTACTAGATTCTTGACAAAGCAATGACAGACAGCCATGGGCTCCTATATTCATTCAAAAAAACAATTTTTCACGTGAAATTATTGTCTCGAGCTGATATACATGGCCCACTAACATTTCACAAAACAAAAGGAAACACCCAACACCTATTTTACTTTTCTAACTTTTTAAAAGTATTCAGGCCAACTTATGCACCAACGCCTTGACTAATGTTTAGAAATTAACCAACACTTAAAAGCAAGTAAAAGCATTAGTTATTTGATGATTACAAAATCCAAATTGAAAGCTATGTTTATTTTTAGGTTTAGGTAAGTCGGTTGGAACTTTGGGACCATCCTTGTCATGTTAATGTAGGTCGGTGACTAAAGCTCTACTTGACAATGACAATGCAAACAGCAAAGACCACAAACTGATAGTGACGAAAGTGCTTTGCCCAAAAAAAAAAGACACACATACAGAGTGAAGAAAGCCACGACAAAATTCCAAAGGGTTAGTCTGGTTGGTTGGTGAATTTTCCTCTCGCTCGCAGTCGACTAAGGTTTAATTATTGATGTCAGGTCGTAAGAAAATAAAGTACTTTTGAACGGAAATTTTCTAATCCGGGACTCCCGGAAATAAGAAAAATCGTATTTTTTTTTGTTTTGCAAATTGTTTTTGGAAAATCCGAGCCGTCCAATGTTTTCAGAAGGTGTTTTCAAGGGTTCCGCAAGAAATCTTCGAAAAAAAAATACCGGGAAGGGCTTGATCCAAGCAGTTTTTCGCAAAAACTGTATATTTTACAGTTTTGCGAAAACTGCTTGGACAAGCCCTTCCCGATATTTTTTTTGAAGATTTCTCGCGTGGACCCTTGAAAACACTTTCTGAACACATTGGACGGTTCGGATCGTCAAAAAAATGATTGGATCATGGAGGTCTGGAGTCCCGGATCCCGCACTAGAAGCTTACCCTACTTTTGAATACCATAGTCCTGACATAGATAACATGCCTTTGACTATACCGGGGAAGAGACTAGTCGAGATTCGCGAAAGCTGACCCAAACACCGGGGAAAAAAAAAATTGGCACAACATAATTTGAAAGTCCTCTCCCAACTCTTTTATTCAACCCTTTCTTTTTTCCTTTCTTTTGGGCGGTTGTGCTTAAGTTGACATCTTTGGGCATCAAAAGAAGCTTTGTCGAGTTGGAGGGGCTGCTTTTACCAGCTTCCTAAGGATCACTCCGGTCCAGTGTGCCGTCGCTGATCAACTGTCTGCCGACGACTCATAACTAAAGTCTGAATCGTCATTTTTCTTACATGGTAACGTCATTGTTTACAAACACATATTGTATCTCTAAATACAGAGAGATAAAAAGATGTCTTTATAAGTACATGTATACCTCTTGTTGTATGTTAGAGCAAGGCCACCAGGGGCAGACAGCCATTTGCCGTTTGGCTGCCATATCATATGGTGTTGTAATGAAATAGGCGGCACATGCTTTACTGCTTTACTAATTGAGATACGTTGCCGAAGAATTGCATGAACTTGAAACAAGAGCAGAAACAAAATAAAAACCAGAATTCTACTGAGTTCAAACCCTAATTCCAAACATGTTTCCAGTAGATTTCATAAAGAGTAGCAATACAAACAAGTGAGAGAGAGGGGGAGGATTCAGAGCTGGGGAGGGAGGAGAGCTTCCGATCACGATTTGGGGTCGTCGGCCATTGTCATCTACGATGTGGCGTCGCCATCTACGGGTTGGGGTTCACCAAAAGATTAATTCCCAACCACAGCTTCAAACCCTCTTTCCAGTGAGCTTAGCTTAGGGAAACCAAAGACTAGTCACAGAATATTTACAGGGGAATAAGGCATGAACAAATTGACCCTCTACTGGAAAATGTCCCAAATCCACAAACTTGAACCATAAGATATTCCTTGAACAGAGTGAAATCAACTGGAAACAAAATCACAGTAAGAAGAAATCAAGACACACTTAAAAGCTCTTTCTTTTCTTCTTTATTCTCTTCAATTCCCAGAGGAAGGGCTTTGAGGGAACTTCATGGTTTTTTTTGGGAAAATAACATAATAAATACAAAATTTTCCTCAGTAAAATCAATGGCAAGGCACGGAGCAAAAAAGCAAGCTGAAATGTAATAAAAGGAGGAGACCTAAGAGACTAGATGGTTCCTTCTCAGGACTGAGATACAGTTGTGTTTTACAGTGTTAAAATTCTGTTACCGGAAAAAACAGGAACCAAAAATCTACTTATGGGGCCATAAGCCCTTCAATTGTATAGGAGAGTGACTTTGCCCAGTCGGCTTTGAGAAGCAGTGTTTGTAGAGTGTGCATCACATCGTACTCTGGATCAAGCTTCCTCTGCCAACCCTACAGAAAATATAGCAAACACGAAACCAGAACAAGATATCACTCTCAACTTGTGAACAATTTAATTTAACTGCAATGTAGCGTGTTTGCCCATAACACCGGAAATATCAGTTTTATATGCAGTAAAACCAAGCAAGCCCGAATAAAGACAGAAAACCAAGGGAAAAAAAAAACAGGGTTAAATCAGTTTCAATCGGTCCAATCAGTGTAGATATGGCTATTCTTTCACCCCCTAACAACAAATACAACTTATGCTTTGACATTTAGGACACCCTTCCCTAATAAAATTTGCGAGTCAGACATGGTACCTGTTTTAGAAACTCACTAAGTAGCTTGTGAAAATTTTCATTCAGAATTTTGTGACAAAAGGGTGCAGAAGAGACCTTATGTTGTCATATTTGTGCAAGCAGGTAGAAAGAATGATAGATGAGAGTATATTAAAAATAGCATAGTTTAACATCACGATATATTATCACATAAAAACCACACCATAAACCATGGGCGACTCCAATGTATATCCAGCGAGGTCAAGCGACATCGCTGGGTTCAAAAAATGCACTGAAAAAAATTATTATTTTTAGATATAAATTAAATTTTCTTTGGTATTGTCAGCGTGTGAAGTTCAAATAAATTTTCTTTACTACATGATATGTATTTTTGTCGTCACTGGATGAGATTTCTGGAGCCGCCCCGGCCATAAACCACCACAACCAGTTTTGTTTATTAGTATGGGCAGGTCTTTAGATCTTTGGTTTTTCTCGTAATTTCTTCACTTAGTTTTGTTTGTTGAATAAGGTTATCATTTTGAAAGGCCTATGGGCCATGCAGCTTGATTGTTATCAATTTAATCAGCATTTCTTTGTCCAAAAAAAACCACCAGTTTTTTCATTTCTAGATTACCAGGGATATTTACTTGCATCCATGGCCCACCAATTATAGATGTTTAGTCCAAAGAACTTGTAAACTTGGAGGTCCAACGATACAGAAGAATAATACTCCCTCCGTCCCAATTTAAATGTCCTCTATGGGAAATCAAAGTCAATTAAATGTATTTAAATTGTTTATATCCTTCAATATGGATCTCAAAAAATATGTAATATGGATCTTGGTTAATAGATTTCAATTAATTCTATTATACAAAGTTTTTAAAATCATGAAAAATATTATATGTTGAAAGATATTGTCAATTTAAGAATGACATGAATATAAAAAACTGTCAAATCAATTAGGAATGAAAGAGTACTTTGTAGGGGTAAAATTGAAAGTTTGGTATGTTTTGATGGTTATTTATATAAAGTGGACACTTATTTTGGGACATCCCAAAATAGAAAGGTGGACTTTAAAATGGGACAAAGGGAGTATTAGCTAGACTATAACCATAGTAAGGTTACAACTCGATCAAAGCCTTGGAACTTGGTACGAGATATGGTACTACCCCAGACCCCAATAGTGTAACAATTCAAATAACCAGTGTTCCAACCGAAATACAGATTTTTCCAACCGCATAGGCTTTTGTTTAGCGCAGCAAGCAATAATCCCGTGGTGTGCTATCCCCTACAGGCTACCACAGCACAGAGTTAAGCAATGGAGGTTAATTCCATCATATTTGCTCATTTACATTTTTAAAAAGTTTTGCTTTCATTATCCCTCAACCACGGTGTTTTCGATTGAATGACTCTTAAAAGGAACGGATGCAGGTAGTAAAAACTTGTAATATGCTTCAGAAATAAATCACATTAACATCTAATAAATGTGGAAAACATTGGCCATATGTTTCCCAACAACTGAAATTATTTTGCAAGGATAATTTCAATTGTCAGGGCAAACCAGAAGAAAATAGCAAGGGCAAAAAAAATCTGCCAATACCATACCATTTTGGTCAGGGGTGCAGAATATTGCACAATATGTCAACTGAGATTCCACTAGGGGTGGGATCCCGGACATGACACGAAGTTAAGAGGATTTTTTTTTTTTTTCTTGAACAGAAAGTTTGGATTTGGGTCGACCACTTTTTGACTCGAACATGAATATGACGCTATCCGCCAACACGAAAATTAAAAGGGATGAATACGGGTTAGACTTGCTTAACTCAACAAGGACACAGATAACCATTTAATTTTCCGTGTCGACTAGTTAACCCGAAACGACACAACTCAAACACGACACGACACAATGCCGGTTATGCCAACTCATAGCCCATACTTGTGTTACCTTAAAGATTAGTTTTGATTCTTTTGAATTTCCTAATCAAATCTGATTTTCCAAAATCATATTTGGTCAACTTGTATACGAAAATATCAATGTAATTATGTAAATGCAAGATGCGCATATTATACAAAGCAATGTAGTACTTTTATTCCAAAATCGAAACTAACTGAATACTGAATTTCCTAATCACTGTGTTTCCATGTTAAAAAAGTCCAAAATTAATTAATTTTAATTAGGCTAGCGTCTTAATTACTTTGCAAGCAAAATTCTTATTCTATAGTTGTTGGTGTCTTTTTATTATTATAGTTGAAAATTGGGAAAAAGTATTTAATATTGAGACACATGTCTAGTTGTAGCTTAGGGCATTTTTTAATGTCATGATTTGGTTAGTGTTAACTATTTTTTTTGTTGGTTTTAGTATTTCTATGATTATGATGGTATTGAAAATGTTCTCATTTTTGTTATTAGATTAAATAAGTTGTTCAAGCTCAAAGTGTACAAGTTTATGCACATATTTCAATTATAACTAAGGGCCACAACAGTGTCAACCTGAACACGACAGGGTTTTAAGCTAGTCGGGTTAGTGTCAAGATATTTGACACGTTTATGTCAACAGGTGTTCTGACAAGAACACGGCATGACCTGACACCCACTCCTAGATTCCACAATGACGGGAAAAAATGAACAAAAGAAAATCACAGCAAAAATTATCGAGTTGGTGACGCAAAACAAGAGGAACCATTGCCTACTGGAATGGAACCAACTTCACTAATAAAAAGAAGACAAAGGGAACCAAAAGTGAGAAGTCTCAAAAACAAAAAAGAAGAAAGCAACCAACAAGGAAGCACAGAATCCCAATCCTAACCACTAAAATCTTTAACCTGCAGCGGTTTCTATGATTTATTTTCAATTTCTTTCAAGTGTACATAACCCATAAACCACAATGGCACAGCTGAAAGTTATAAAAGATTATAAAAGATATTTTACCTCAAGAACCAAAGTAGTAACCATCACAGTGCAGACATTGCCATCTATATTCACTTTATGACGCCTAACTTTCTCCAGTACTTGCTCCATGCACTCCGCAGGATGGACCACATCACCTTCTGGCGTACCCCAGAAATCAAATGATTCTTTCATTTCCTGTTTAAAAAAGATTTAGGCAACTAAGAAGTGAAAGAAATAACCAATTGCGGTATATCAGATCATTGTATTATTACAGCCAGACTTAAAGATACAACTATCAGAAAAGAAAATTCGCCATGCACTTCGAACAAGATACCTAAAGCAAAAATGAATCACAGTTGATATCTACCAGAATCGCCACTTACCATTCCAATTGCCACACCAATAACCATGAAAAACGAAATAAAATGCAGTACCATATTACCTTAATGTAAGCCTCAGGGTTTGGGCAGTTCTGTTGCTTGGACAATCTAAGTGTGCACTCTGCTGCTGTGCGGCCATCTCTACGGGCAACAGCCTTAAAGAATTCCAGCAAATTTACCCTGTCGCTCTTAGAAAGTTCAGCAGTCATGCCTACATCAAGGAAGATGACATGAGGCTTTGATTTAAAGAATCGTTTCTTAGAAGGCTTGGTTTGAGCCACCCGGACAAGGATATTTCCAGGATGCATGTCTGCATGAATAAAGTTGTCCACCTGAGAAAGGACAAAACAATGTTTTGGATACCATAACCATATGAGATGAATAATTTTGATGGCAGTAAGGTATGAAACAGACACTAGGCCAAAGAAAATAAATCAAGCATTCCACAATAAAATTAAACATCAAATGTATAACATGTGTCTGCCATGTGCAGTTGAACATTGACTCAAAAAACATATTCGGACTTGTGATGTTACCATACATCTATGCCTGATTCCATACTTCGTATTATACATGAAAATCATCATAGTATCCTGTAGAAAGAAATACATCCCATATAAATAAAAGTAGATTACTAAACATGAATATTTTTCCTGTGTCCCTGAGGACATGTATTTTGACACTTGACTTGGACAATAGCCACAATGGACATCAGTATCCTAGTCTACGCGGCAACAAGAAATATTATTGCCTCTAGGTCAGCTTAATCCCTAATCCATGCAACCCGGAATAAAACTCAAAATGTATTGCAGTAAAAGGATTGAATTATAATCAGATATCGATATACAGTTGTATCACCGATACTGTCAAATTTCCCGATAGTCTGATACCACGATTTAAAACCCTGGCTTAGTCAAGGGTGACATCCCAAAACAGTCTAAGCAAGCCATATCATTATCTTGACTCTTAAGCAAACATTCAATGAAGCTAAACAACAAATAGACTGTGCAACCACAAATTGCCAAAGGCATAATTGACTACAACTGCAAAAGAAAATATTAGTAAAAACTTACCAGAAGCATCTTTAGAAGGGCATGAGTGCCAATGTGTGCCAGTGCACTTTTAACCCGAGTATGTCCTTCAAGCTCATCAACGTAGTGCGCTACACTTTCCCCTTGCTCAAAAGTTTCCACCAAAACGGCAGGATGCACAAGTGGATAAACAGGCTTTGGGAAAGAAACATCCTTCCACCGTCGGAAATTATATATAAAACGGCTCAAATGAGCAGCTTCCCTAGCAAGGTCAACCTGAGACATCATAAAAACTGCAAACTGCTGGACACTTTCATCCAATCTTAACCAACTAACAGTAGGAATGAACTTCGAACACTTGGCTGCTATATTAATTATCTCAAAATCTCTTCGTATGGATTCACCAACTCCAGGGTGTCTAACTTTTACTGCAACTACAAGAGGCTTGATCTGTCGACCTCGATACTGATACTTCAATGATGCTCGATGAACTTGAGCGATACTTCCCGACGCAACAGGTTTCTCCTCAAAATCATCAAAAATTTCAGAAAGCTTACGACCAAAAGCTCTTTCAATAGTCTTTTTTGTGTATGCAAAACTGTGTTCAGGAGCTTTGGTGTGAAGCTTTGAGAGTACAGTGCATAAATCCTTTGGGAATAGATCTGGTCGTGTAGCTGCCCACTGGCCCCATTTAATGAATGCCGGGCCTGCTCTTTCAAGTGTATGATGAACAACCCCAAGCCATGTCTTTCTAAATTGAGGCCCAAAAGAATCAGCAAATGGGGCCATTACTATGCAGGGTGAGAACAAAACCGTCAAATAAAGTGCTCTTAGCAACAAGACTATTCCTTCAAACAGATCAAGCAGTAATGAGGTCACAAAAACATGGCCATCTGAGGCACGCATGTACAAGGTTTTCTTTGTATGGAATGGGTCTGTTTCTGCTGATGCTTGAGCTAATGCTAGATTACCACATGTCCACGCAAATAGGCCAGGAACAACCATGTAAGAGCGGCTCAAGGCCAAACTAAAGGCTTGAGCAGTCCTACTTATGGCCAGATTAGTTCTGGAATTTCGTGAATACATATGTGTGAGCCTCCTCCAAGCACTTTGAGCATGATGTGCTACTGCGCTACTTGCAGGAATGACAGGAAATTTCCTGGAGAAACTATTTTTGCAAAAAATATCCCTATTAACCATGAATGTATTGTGTCCCCTATTAGGGAAAACATATTGAGAGTATAATCTGGATTGAGGAGAGTGTAACCCTGCTGTAACACTTGCACCATACTTCCTTCCTGAATACAAGCTCCTCTGATTTGCACAAATAGAATGTGCCACTGCCCTAATATTGCGAAATGTCAAAAGCCTGCATTCCAAGCTATAGTGTCAAAGATCAATAATCAACTGTAAAGACATTTCAAATATTGATGCTGTATACACTGCGGTTAATTTTATCCATTCATTATTCCAAATAATTGACACACGGTAGCATCTATGTTTTTAATCACCCTCTCCAATTTTGGAGTCTATCCAGTCCTCAATGAGGTTATTGAGGGGCAATGTACCAGATCATAGCTTGGAATTTGGATTGTTAAGTTTGTTAAATCCCTAATAATTGTCCTATCTGTGGCTTCTCCTCTTTAGCCTTCAGCATCTGACTTCTCTCCACCAGACTTCTCCTCTATAAGATGAGAATGCTGAATGGGAGCAAGTAGAAATACCCGCAGGAAAGAAGTTAATTGTTAAGCTCATGCTTTTCCTGTAATCTAAATTTTGATTGATGGAAATTCAATAAGGAGTAGAAAACTTACAAGCTAGACAAGCAATTGCACACAATTTAATGATCATCTCACTGTAATGTCTATGGATGATAATAGAAGTGGACACAATTTTCACCACAATGGATGACAATAGATATGCACACAATTTTCGGCTTCCAACTCTTTTCAGCTGGAAACAGTAAAATTTATTGAATAACATTCTAGGTTCTCCAATAAAACGGGAGTCATCAAAGCCTAGTAATTGTACGTAAATCTCACCACAAGAAAACTATAATGCCCAAAATTGTAATCTCAAAAATTACCTGAAAACAAACTTCCTACATCATTTTTGAAGATAAAACACAAAGCCCACAAATTCAATACTTGACATGCAAACTTCAAATACAATAGGTTCTTGCAAACAACACCAACACACCCACCCTACATCTAACCACAGCTACATAAATTTAAGAAGCGGATTATTTTCTTTCTTCTTTTGTTCCAAAGAAGGTAAATTTTAACCAGCATTAGAGAGTAGCATGTTGGAGTAAATTCTGGGCTCTCCAATCAAATGGGAATCTGTAGCCCTTTCATGGTCACCCTAAATTAAACTGGTTGAATCGGATTTGAGTCCGTAACATCGCGGCTAGGCTAAATCACTCACGCCAACTTGTGTGTTGCACTTTCTTACGCTTCGCGATATAGGGAGCAACAACACCAAAAGCTAAACCTCCGCTAAACATTTACTGTAGAGGCCAAATATCTACCTAATTCGACAAAATTAACATAACATTAAAGTCATTTCTCTAACTAAACGTCTCGGCCGCGAAATAGGAACCAAATATGCAGACTTCAATAATAAATTTTGGCAAAACATACCCTAACCCCAATACGGGACAGAATTGAAAAACCCAAAAAAAAAAAAAAAAAACCTAAAAAAGAGGAGTAAATTGACGGACCTAGACATGGCGAGGATCGATATTCAATGGGTGTGTTGAGGAATAATAACGTGCGAAGGCGGTGGATTTTGGTTGTTGCGAGCATTTTCCGTTAAGCATGAAGCAACGACGATTCATCCGAGATTTTCTCTCAAGCTCCGTCGCCGCCACCGTTTCGGGACAGGTTCATAGAGAGAGAGAGAGAGAGAGAGAAATCGGTGACTCGTGTTTATGGGTCTGGGACAAATCGAAGACCTAGGCGGCTGGGTTGCAAATTTGCAACTTGCACAGGAAGAGAGAGAGAACAAGGAAAGGACAGGAGGGTATGTGGGCACGTATATGGGTCGAACCGTCACTATGTTATTGACGGTTCGGCTGACTTCGAAGAATATTGAACCGGGTATCGGGAGTACTGTAATACAGTACTATTTAACGCAACGTTCGAGTATCTTGCCAACCAAGGAAGAAGATCAACGGCTCATCAACGGTCAACCGGTTTTTTTTTATTACTATCATTCTGACATACTCCTATAAAACATGCACTTTTTAAGCCCGTGGCTTAAAAACAGTGTTCTAAAAGTCGCTAGTCACTCCCAGGTCGGATGGCTACCGACTAGCGATTAGGGGACTAGTCGGGGGCTTGTCGGCTAAATTTTTTTAAAAATATATATATATATATATATATTCTCCTTCATAAGTTTTGAGTAAGTAGAATAACATAAATAACACATTATCAAATAAAAACATATAAACTAAGTAAAACAAAATAGTCAACTACAAAGTTCGATACTCTAAGTTCAAAAACAAATGAAATTAAGTAGCACAAAGTCAAAAGTCAATCACTCCTTCTATTATTCTCCATATCCCTCCAAGACTTGCTCTCCATCAGACTCAAACTCATAATCCTCATCTTCCCTTTCGTTGTCATCTTCCGACACAAACTTGTCTTCATCTAGTTCTCGCACATTTCTACCACTTCTTCTAAGTTGAAGGACCTCATCCGCTCCCATAGCTTCCCCAACCATATCTCATGTAAGTCCCGAACCTGACTCAACTTCCTCGTCACCACCTTCAACAATCCATCCTTGTGCATTTGTTGCTTCACTAGCAAGTAGGACATCCCTCTCCTTTACCCTTCTTTTCTTGTTGACAAGTTTGGCATTGAATTGGACATTCACTAGATTGTTTAATCTTGTTGCATCAAGTCTATTCCTTTTCTTCGTATGTATCTATACATTAAAGAAAATTCTCGAGTTAATATACTCTAAATTTTTACCCTTTTAAAAAAATTACAACACATAAATACATAATAGAAAGAGGGAACATGTACTTACTCCCTCAAAGGTGCTCCAATTTCTCTCACACCCGGATGAACTTGAAGTCAAAGAGAGAATTCTAATGGCCATTTTTTTCAAGTTAGGTGTATGATTGCCATAGTTAGACCACCATCCAACTAATCATGAAAGAAGCACAGTTCAATTAGTAATTTATTGGGAAAAAAAACTAAGTTACTAAGAAAGTAATTACTAAGTTACCCGGATCAGAAGTGTCATCATTCTTCTCACATCCCTTTGCGGCCAATGCTCTACCAAATCCACCCTCTTTGTTCTTGTACTTCAACAACTCTTTATTGATGACCTCATTTTGAACTTCAAAATCATCGGGGAAGAAAGATTCAATGTCACACCCCAAAATGGGACATGACCGGCCGTGAACCACAAGACCAACTGATGGATCACGAAGCCTAAAAATAAAATAAATAAAATTTAATATGAAGTCGACAACACCAAACGACTATTTCTTATTGTTAAACAAAACAGAGCCAATAAGTCTCAACGAAAGCATGAGGAACTGCCATCCCATGAACAAGAAAATAAAATTCCACCATTGACAAAAAGAATCCCATAATTATTTTTACCAAAAAAGATTAACAATATGCGGAAGCGAATAAGTAAAATACTAAAACTACGATGCAATATCCTATGGAGGTCGACACAAAGAATCCCCAAGATGCCGCCAGAGTCCTTATCTACCGGTTCGATTTCCCTAAAAATGATGGTGGATTAAATCCGTCAGTTGACAAGCTCAGTGAATGGCAAATCATGTATAATAAATAAAGTTCTAAAACAGGGATAAAATATTCTAACATGTAAATATAGTTTGGCATACGAGGTGTACCACAAAACAACAAATTGTATTAATAAATATTTTTACCAATAACAAGTCTTTTTGGTGATCACAGTACGATATCCAACAACAATGGGGAACTACAACCAATACCAATTAGTACCAAGTGCCAATGAACAAATCTCTCAAAAAGTGGATCCAATATCGAAACTTAGAGTCACCACGAGTAGGCAGCCCGTGGAACATTTCCCTAAGAATGATCCGGCGAAAATCAGCTATTGAGCACTAGGGTCACCGGCCAGGACACGGTCTCTTCCCTAATGGCCAGAGTCACCCGCACACAGAGGATTAATTTCCCTGGACTTTCAACAATAAATGTTCCCATCAATATCCACCAAGTTCTCACCAAAAGAATATATATTTTTATCGCATGCCAATTAAAAGATCAAATGCAAACAATTCTCGTTTTCAATAATCAATGATAATTTTCCAAAGGAATAATTTAAGGGACACGACAAGTTCGAAAATACGTAACATGATTAACCACTCACCTGCGTCCAAGCAGGTCCAAGCAAATGCAAATCAAAATGCAAAAGGAAAGCTAACCTGTTACAACATAAGTAATACATGAAGTCACTACTTACTGCCAAGTATGTCAA
Organism: Vaccinium vitis-idaea; assembly: GCA_963854785.1. Classification (NCBI taxonomy): domain Eukaryota; kingdom Viridiplantae; phylum Streptophyta; class Magnoliopsida; order Ericales; family Ericaceae; genus Vaccinium; species Vaccinium vitis-idaea. The sequence goes on along the minus strand of OY978221.1, from coordinate 28,075,082 downwards.
TGCCTAATAAGTTAGATATGCTAGAAGGAATAAAATACTTCGAAGAACCTAATACTAGACTTGTATCTAAACTAACAGGAGCACCCAAATCAATCCCAAAAATCATATCTCAACCCACGCACGATCGGCTTCACCCAATTGATTAAACCACTAATCTAAAATATGCTAAACTAATACTAGCAACTAAACTATTGGTGGTAAATTGCACAAACTCAATTCACACCTATTATCACCATCACATGCACATCAGATCATACAACACCTCCCCCACTTCCACGTACAACACTTCTCTCTCTCTCCCTCAATTCTAACCCAATTAAATGGAATGCCACCAAAAGGATTTGCAACCCAAGAATGTGCTTTTCTCTAACAAATTGGTCCAAAGCAATAGAAACAAGATGAGTGATATAAGGATTTACCAGACAAAAGATCGAGATTTTTCCCGTAAGCCTTCGTCTGCTGCGGCTCTTTATGATATTCCTCTTCTCATATTCTATCTCAAACTAGCCCTAATCCGTACAGATAACTCCTTAAATGAGTAACTTTATAAAACTACCCACTACTCACAATATCCCTAAATTGTAGCTAACTAATTAAATAGAAAACTTAAAAAATAACTGAGATATCTATAATAAAAATTAGCCTAACAAATTTAACCCGTAAAATTAGGCTTATACTCTTAAAACTACAATAATGCCAATTACACCCGTACCAGACGCAAAAATAATTAAATAGGATACGATCATAAAAGCAAAATTTCTTAGCGACCAATTATAATTATAAAAGAAAATTTAGAGTTGTCACATTCAACACAAGTAAAAACACTATCCATGATAATTGGATCATCTATCATGGTAGGATCCTTGAAGAGGTATAATGGATTAAAAAAGTAAGCCGTCAAATGCAATGGACTATCAAGCCGACCTAAGGCTTTTGTGTCAATGACTTTTAGTATTGACCGGTAGTTAGCCTCATTTTGTTTGTATGCCTCTTTGATATCTTCTTTCGCTTTCTTGAGCTCTCCATACACAAAGCCCATTGAGGGCTTCCAATCTCCATCAACAAGACGAAGAACCATCACCGAAGGAGCAAAGACTTACTCTATTCCAAAATGCCGTACTCATCACCGTAGCAAATGCGGCTTTCCCCTTTGCGGTCTTCACCCATGGGAGAGCTCCTCATTCATTGGTAGTACACATCATCTTCAACTCTTGTTTCTTCTCCATCAAACTTTGCAATGTCAAGAAGGCGGTTGCAAATCTAGTAACACCCGGCCTCATTATGTCTCTTTTTTTTGGTATGTTTTCTCATCAATGCCAATGTTCTATGATGACCATAAATAAATATAGTGAACTTCTTTGCCCTTTCAATAGTGTCTTTGAACTTTGCTTCCTTTCCAATCCCTTCAAGCATGAGGTTTATTGTGCGGGTGGCACATGAGGTTCAAAACATGTTTGGTCTCTTGATCTTTAACAATGTCGTCGCGGTCATATTGTTAGAGGCATTGTCCGTGACTACTTGGACTACATTTTGCGCCCCAACTTCATCAATGCACTTGTCAACATAGTCAAATATATATTCCCCCGTGTGCGACACTGCCGAATCTTCCTTGGAAGAAAGATAACAAGTCTTGGTCCTACAATTAACACATAAATTCATGATGCTTCTTCTTTTTCGGTCGGTCCAAGCATCGGTCATGATAGAACAACCCGTTGAAGCCCACTCTTCTTTTTGTTTCTTGAGTGATTGTTTGGTTCTCTCCACCTCCTCCTTCAACAACGGCTCCCCTAATTGGTATTGGCTTGAGGGTTGGTAGCCCTTCCCAAATATGCCCACCGCCTCAACAAAGCATTTGAAGCTATCATTGTCGATAGCATGAAATGGAATACCGGCATCATACATCCATGCATCGAGCCAAGTACCAATTCACATCATGAGTTCTCTCTTTCCACATAGCATCATTTATGTTTTGTTGTCGCATCTTCTTACTTGCACTCAAATCCGGATTGATGGCTGTTGCATATCTATCCATGGGACCAACATAATGGGGCCTCTTCCTTGACCCTAAATTTTCAACTTCTTTTTTTTTTTTTTTTTTTTTTGGGTAATTTAGCTTGAAATTAAAAGAGGTTAAGCGAATGTACAGCCTACAAGGGGCATACCCCAGGGAGGACAAAATCAAAATAAAGAAAATTGCGTACTCCCCGGCACAACCCGCCGGGGTGGGAAAATAGGATGCCCTTGCACAACCCGCAAGGATAGGGAAAATTATACATAACATGCATGACAAAATTTCTGTGCACTATGCGTGAAGCACTTGAAGTAATTTTCAGCCATTTCGGTTGAGTAGAGAAGTGGGGCCCAAAAGACAGACCCCATGCATCATCTGTGCGCCTTGATATCCCATCTAGGCACACCCACACTGGATAGATATCAATGGCCCACTGCCATTTGTAAATGCACAAAGGTGCACTGTCCCGGATGGACTTTGATTTGTTGTTTACCAGCACAAAGGCTCACCACAGTGGGCCCGCCAAGAGCCTTCTATCGAAATAAAGGGTTAAAGAAACCCACTTTTGCGTGTAAAATAGTAGAGATGGCACACTTTGCGTGGAAGATTTGCACACTTCCCATGGCAAAACAGCTGTCCCCGTTTTAACCAAGTGTAGTTCTCGAGATGACCAAGAGATATTTTGAAATGATGCACCGACTGACCAGCTGTAATGTAGCTAGCAGTAGCACACTTTTTGATATTGCCCAGTCGCACCAAGCGCGTGGGCCACCAGCAAAAGAGCATTGCATACTTTACCAGATGTACCCAACGCGTGGGCCACCAACAACAAAGATTTGGTGCGTGTAGAGCACCTTTCACCAGATTGTCTCCACTTCCACTTCCGCTCTAACATTCGCGTCATCTATCCTTTTATCCCTCTTTTTAGATGTCGTCTTGTCAAGTGCCATCTTACACTTCTCTTTATCTTCTTTGGTTGACTTGGGGCATGGTGTTACATTTCCCTTGATATTCGCTATGTGTTGTTTTATTCTATAAACTCCTCCACCATACTCTTGGTCACACAATTTGCATTTCCAACGTTCCCTGTTAATTAGGATTCACAATGAAGCCATATTCTCATCCAACATCATTCGAAGCTCTTTACAATACTGGACACTCAGAAGTGGTAGATGGCGCCGAAGATGATTGATCCATTATATAGTTACCTATGAATAAAATCATGAAGTTTGGGCAATTGCCCAAACTAAAATACACTATTTGGCTATGATTCGGAACAACGACACAAAAAAAGCGGATGACATAGGGCCCCATAGGCTGAATCCTACTTGTTTAGAAAAAAAGAATATTCGAAAGCTAGCCTAAGACTATCAAAATAAAACGGAAAAAAAGCGAAACAAAGAAAAGATAAAGGATCCTAGAACAAGCCAAATAGTGGGTGGGACGAAAATAAACAAAAGAGGCACAAATCCAAACAAGGAATCATAGCCCAACCTAATTAGAACAACCAAAAAAAGACAACGAAACCCTATTCGTAGAAGCATAGGTATTGCCACTGAACAAAAGAAAACCCTCGACTGGATTGCTTCCTCGACTGAGCATTGTTGGTCGGGGTTCCTAGATTTTTCTCGTCGAATTTGAGTTGATTCCTTGTCTTATGCATCATTCACATTCGTCCCCTTCGACTGGATTGGTAATCATTTCTTTTCATTTTTTCTACGGAATTCTAGGATTGCTCCTTATTTGAGATTTGGCCGTGTCTTAGTCGCTTTCTTTACATTGGGGTTCTCATGATTTTGTTCTTCTCAGTGTTTTTCACCCTCGGCGGCCCCATAGGGTCGTATGGATTCAATAATTCAAATATTATTGAATCCTCAGACTTACTTGGATATCTTCTATCAACAGAGTCCTTGTGAATCCATACGACTTTCGTTCTTCCATTTCTTTGTTCCAAAACATTTTTTAAACTCTTCGATCTTTTTTTTTTATTTCATCTCTTATTCATTCAACTCACATGTAGTGGGAAAAATCCGTATAAGGGCCACGGGCCCAGCGTAATGAGGGATGACGTCATCGGACGCGTGTGAGCATGTGCACGTGTGTGAGCATGCTTATCTTGGAGAGCAAGCATATGGAAGGCTATAAATACAAGGGTTAGACCCAAGAGGTAAACACACACTCACATACACCCATATTACTCTCTATATTGGCTCTCTCTCTCTGGAGACTGACTTGACCGTCGGAGTGCCCGCCGGCAAGAGGCCGGTGGGGCTCTAACGGGTCGCTACTTGTGCAGGTCACTGGAGGAGGAAGCCGGGCTCACCCGAGGAGATCCAATCGCTGATTACACCCCCCACATCACAGTTACAAACGAAGCGGAAGGACTTCTACTGGAACCCCCATCGAAATTCACAATCTTTAGTTCATATTCTCTTGTGAATTTTGTTGGTGGCTTTTTGGGGTTTCACTTTCACTTATTTATTTATTATCCTCTTTTTTTAAGAGAATCTTCTTAGTATTTTTCTTAGTTTGCTATGCTTAGTGTGTCCTTTCTTATAAGTGGAATCGTTTTCTATACGATATATATTAACTCGATTATCTCAGTCATTTTTTTGATGACTTTTTTTTGTTCGATTCGCTGCCATTCCAGTCGAATAAGTGAAATGATCAACCTTTATCTATTTCACTTATTTTCATTTTAATATTCATCGTCCCACCATATTTCATTTGTATAACAGGTACGTGCCCAATCGATATTTTTCTAGGCGATTGGCGATGAAAATGCAAGCATTGTTTGTGCAATTCCTTAACCTATTGAACAAAATCCACAATTCCGATTCAATGATTGCACGCGGAATAGAGCTCCTTATTGAATCCAGTTTTATGAGTAGGGCCACTCCTACTTGTTTAGAAAAATAAAACGGATCCACAAAAATTAATAATATTATTTATATATTATTGTCAAGCGGACGATCTAGCCAGAATCTAGCTAATAGTTATTTTATTTCACATGAATATAAAGTTAGATTTTATATTTCATATTTTTTAATCCAAAGTTTGTTAGTGGAGAATTTTTTAATCCAATCTGTTTTTAATCTAAAATCACAAACCTTAAAAATATGAAACAAATAGTTCATCTCAGAAGCCACGAGGTGTGGGGTTTGTATGTAAGATTACTTTGCACATGAATATCTGATTATTGTTGTTTTTTAATGCCACTAAGGAAACAGACAAACCCCACAAACCCAACAATTATTGCTGTTTTTTAATGCCTTTGCAATTACAAACTGTTTTTCAGTTTTTTAATGTCCACTGTCCACTACAAGACCTCCCATTTAGAATCACATATCAAGCCACAGTTTTGATAAACGGAGAGAGAGAGAGAGAGAGAGAGAGAGAAACTATACATCAGCAATCGTGAACCGAGACCTCTCTCTCTGTGACTGTCGAGAGAGAGAGAGAGAGAGAGAGAGAGAGAGAGAGAGAGGGGATCGAGAACCAAGAGAGAAGAGAAGAGAAGAGAGAGAGCTTACTGATTTGATCCGAGGAGGAAGAAGAAGAGGTGAGAAGAAGGCTCGATGGTGACTGTCGGCTTTATCTACCAGCAGCAGCAGCAATCGTGTTTGAGAAAAGGTGAGAGAACAGAAGGGGTTTTACTGATTTGGGGTTAAGAAGTTGAAGACATTCAAAAAATTATACTACAACCCCAAAAATTTAGCAAATTTTGTTTTTTTACCCCAATTTTTCCGACTTGTTACGATTTGCCCCAACTTGTTACGATATTTTTCGATTTTCCGACTTATTCCGACTTCGCGACTTGTCCGATTAGCCGACTTGGCCGATTAGTCGCCGACTTGAGCCCGACAAAGTCGGCCGGCAACTAATTCAATCGGCTAGGCCCTAGTCAAATTGGTGAGACCCTGACCTAGTCGCCGACTAGTCCTGACTTTCAGAACACTTCTTAAAAAGTCACTTTATTTATTTTTTTCGTCTTTTGACTTTTTTGGCATTAACTAATTTTGTGTCAAGTTTTTGTGCATTATTAATTTGTCTTGACGAGAAGAATCGGAAAAGTAAAAATTTATGATTGAAATTCTCAATTTTTTGAATAAAATCGAAAATAAGTCAAAAAAATCTGACTTTTTGGCTTATTTTTGTCTTTATTAAAAAAAAAGTTTTGATCCTAATTTTTACTTTTTCGATTCCTCTCGTCGAGAATAACAAATAATTCACAAAAATTTGACACGAAACTAACAAATGCGAGAAAAATTATAATAAAGATGAAAAAAATAAAAAGCAAAGTTGCTTTTTAAGCCAAAATAGGCCGTACATTAAGTGGCATTTAAAAATTGCGGTTTTAAAAAAATATATTTGCCTAATTGCATTATATAGATGGTAAAAGCGTGCCTTTTTTGGCCATTAGTATAGGTTGCAACGTTTTAAAAGTACATTGGGTAGTGTATTTTTATCTTTTTGATCAAATATTTTTTCCTTCCAGTGTTTGTGAAAAACATTAAAGAATATAAAAAAAAAAGTTTTCCAAATTCGTTTTATTTAAAATTTTACCTCTAGGTCTTATTTGAAAATGTTTTTTTTTCAATTTTAATGGGAGAGACGAAATTTGATCAAACATGATAATTGAATGAATTGCTCAATCCGATGATGAAATTTCTAAGGTCAAAGAATTTGAAGGCTACTGTGATGAATTCGATATGTGTATGCCTTATAAGTTATGTTTAAAGAGTTTTCACTATGGCATTTTCGGTATTTTTAGACTACAAGTTGTAGATTTGACAACTTGTAGTCTAAGAATACCAAAAATACCGTAGTGAAAACTCAGCCTTACAAAGGAAAATTTTTGTTGCTTCAAAACGAATCCATGATCTTCTTATACATTTACCTTATTGTTTGATTCGGAACAATGTTTAGGAAAACATGTTACAAAAAAAAAAGAAGTAAGAAAAGAACGTATTACAAACGAGACACAAAATAACACATCCTTATCAGAAGGAAACACATTGAATAAAACAAATATTACATTAAAGGATACACCAACAAGTAATTGATAAGACGGTCAAACATCGGAGAAGCGCACGCAAAATGACAAAGACTAGATATCACTATATTTCTACTAACGACGACGTATCTTACAGGAACTGACCAATACCAATCAAGTTAGTCTAGCACTCCAATAGAACACTGCATGCATGAAAAATACCTCATGCAACGAAATGGCCGAGAAACCAAATAATTGTTGAACTTTTTAGCAACCACCTATACATATAAGAGAATTGGTAGTTTGTCACTTTTTTGGCCGTTTGGAATAAAATATCCCTTCTATGGACATTTGGGGGTGTGTTGTGTGGGGGAAAGTGAGTAGGGTTAATTCAGTAATTTCACCATGTTTTGCAAGTTACCATATTGCCCTTATTGGACTTTTGATTTTTTTGTTTGTTTGAGTCATGTGGATGTGTGTGTTTTATCCAAATGTGAAAGGGCGTGTTTGAGAAAACACAATGATAGCATTTTAGGCGTGCCATAATAACCCCAGATCAGTCGGGGGTGTCAATTGCAGATCATGGGCAGGCCCCATAATCCCATGTACTTTGTAGTCACGTTTTTATGATTGTAGCCTATATTAGTGTTTGGTTCTTTTACTTTTTGCAAAGAAAAATAATTGTGTGCGAGCGTGCCAGAGAGAGTTTTAATCTCCTCCCTCAGATTAACTTTGGAAAACCAAATCTAATCAGGCGATTGTGTTTTATTGGTTCAATTACCTCAATTAAGAGGATTTTTCCTTCAAAGTGAAGAAATGCAAACCAATATACTTAGGAAATCAAAGAACAACAAAGAAACAAGATACTTCAATTAATAAATCAAAGGTAAACTAACTTCGAAATTGCCTTCAACTTCAAATACAAGGTATTGAGAACTTCGAACAATTGATTGTTATAAGAACAATCGAAATCTACTTCCTAATCTACTTCGAACTGAGTCGAAATCCTAATTCTACTTTGGCAGTGAACAAACCAAGCATCATTTGTTTGATAGCTGTTTGTTGAAGATTTGTCCGGGGTCTTTTCACTCTTTAATATCTTCTATTTATAGGAACTGCTTGTGACTTGAACTTCCCGCTCAAAGAATTTGAACTTGGCTTGTTTCAAACTCCATCTTTGCATTTCGAATTGGCCGTTTCTTCCCTCCACCACGTCTGAATTTGAATTCCTCTAATCTTCCTTTAGAAGTTTTAATTTGAACCTGCATGGATGCTCAAATAACTCAAATGTTTACACGTTAAGGAAATAACTGCCTTGCATGATGTACTCCACGTGTTTTAACTGTCAATCACTTTATTTCACATGTTTACACGTGGAGCTCATGCATTTAGCAGTTGAAATTATGGCTTCGAAGTCAATTTCCTATATTAGCTTTGACTTGTAACTACCAATAACTGCTTTTCAAATTGAGAACCAATACGACATCGTATTGATCCACCTTTATTCTATTAATCCAGTGTGTCTTCATTGACACAAATTCACCAATATTTGGCATTCTTGACTACGTGTCAATTAATTATTGGATTTGTTAATTTTATATGTAAACATACCCCCCACATTAACATCGTTATTCAAGGAATTTAAATACATGTTAATGTGCCTTTACCACTTCGAATTCCCGTAGATTTCAAAGTGGAAGTTATTGGTAGTTCTTGTCACTTCCAATGAAATTTTTTTGATCAAGTCTTACGTTTCCCATGAGGGGTTTATAGATAATGGGCAGTTAATCCACACGTTCTCCACTTATAGGAATTTGAATCGTTTCAAACTCAGAATTCCATCTATAAAAGAACTCAATTACTGGTAAAATCAATCACCAATTCTCGTTTCGAACTTCATCTTTTCACACCAAAATAACAATGGTTGATGTTACTGTAACTCAAGGCGCTTTCGAGAATATGAATATCAATGGTTTCACTCCTGTTGAAACTGAAAATGTTGTCACACCCATTGTTGGTGAAATTCGAAGGGATCACTCTTATGTTGTGGTTCAAATAGAAGAGCAAACACCAGTTGATCCATGGAACCCTCCTATCCCTTCTACTCCAAAACCATTTCTATGGGGTTTACCATCTGAAATAGTGGTGGTCAAGATGGATGACCCTGCTGGTTTTAAAAGGTTGGAGTAAATATCGCTCATTGGCTATGAGTAGGTATTTATCTCCTTTTATTAGAGATGATCCTAACATTATGCTGCTTGACAACCTCATTGCTTCTTGTCTCACTCCTCCATTCTTTAAAGTGTGTGAGACAGAAAGGTCTGGCTTTGCTGGTTACGGTGAACTTAAGCACCAAGCCACTAAGCAATACATTTATTGGTTAAATGAGTTTCGAAGGCCTCAGTTTGGTGCAAACTTTATTGATCCTGCTGATCCTCCTCTTCGAGCTCTTCCTGAGAACCCAGACTGGTTTGAAGAGTATCAAGTTTGACTCTACCATTACTCATGTTGATTTTTCTTACACTCTTTATCCACAATCTGACTCTGTTAAGGCCAAGGAATTATTGGCTGCTTTTGCTTTTCTAGATATAGGGATTCTTGAAGAAGATATCCCTTACAAAAACTTCTTATGGGCTTGTGAGACCCTTCAATGTGCTACTTCTGAGCAAACTGGTTCTTTTCTCCACTCTTTTCTGAGTCAACTTCCACTTCTTCAAGGATGAAAAACAACAGTGCTTCCTTTGGTTTCAACCAGGATCTTCATGATTATGAGATCATTCATGATTAAATTGCCAGGTTCATAATAAGATAGAAAACCTAAAAAGGAACTCCTTCGAAGTACCCATTGATGCTTCAAAAAGGCTTCGAAAGAGGTTTAAAAGATGTATGAAAAGGAATGCTTTTAAGTTGAACAAGTTCGAAATCAAAGCCAAAAGTTTGGTTTTGAAAATCAGGCCACTAATTGAGAAGAAACTCAAAATAGATGAAGAGCACAGAGTCAGAGCAAATGAGAGGGAATTCTTTTCATTCACTTGGGCAAGGTTTCATGCTTTGGTGACTTGGAGCTTCCCTCATTATTTTCAAATCATTCCAACTCCAACCGCTGCCTCATCACCAGTTGATGCTTAATTTTTCTCTTCAATGTAATAGGACTTTCTTTATGTAGTTTGTAATTTTCTTATGCTAATACAATCTTGTTTTTTTTTTAATGGTTTATTTTGTATTTTATGATGCCTTTCGAAGCACCCTTAAATACTCTAAACCAGTTCAAATCTAAGATAAACAAGACATAATAAGATGTACTTCATAAATTCAAAACCAATAAAATGGTTTGAAATATACAATAATTCCAAAATTAAATCCAAATGTTATTTGAGGATTTAATTTCAGATTTAGGCCAAAATAATATGTAGGCCCATTTATCCTTTAACTAATACTTGACCCGAACCGATATATCGTTTCATCGCAACGTATAAATTTAGGGCTTAGAGCGTTTTCATAGCCACTTTACTCTCAAAATTTTCAAACGCTCATACTCCCTCCCTTTCCTCATACTCCCGTACTCATGGCTTCCGAGAGCCATATCTCAAAGGGCACTCCTTCCTTAGTTCGAAGGTTAGTTACCAGAGAAGTCGTAAAATCCACATCTGGCGATGGTGCTCTTCAAAACTGTACTTTCATTGAACACCCCATTGCACCCAATACTCAAATCCTTGGTCTTGCTTTTCTCAACCTTCCCTTAGATTTTACACCATGTTATCCTATTCTTGAAGAAAGTGATTTGGTAAAGGACAGGTGTTTAGACTTCTCCAACTTGGTTAAGAAAAACTTTGTTTGTTGGCCAAACTACGACGAAAAATGGGAAGACTGGACTATACGCATATTCAAAGCAAAAAAGAAAGAATTGGAAGATGTTGGTTTATCTCATATCATTTCCTTGCTTAGACATGGTATACTTCAGAACCCTTCTCTTATTCATGCCGCTTTAGCTTTTTGGGACCCATCTTTTAATTGTTTTCGATTCAATTGTGGGATGATGGCTCCCACAGTCCTTGATGTGGCTTTTCTCAATGGGTTTCCTCCTCATGGACCTGTCTTTGATATCACTGCATCCATTGATGTATCTTTCTTAAGTGATATCAAACATACTGGTTCCCATGCCTCATATGGTAACTTTCTTCACGCTGAAAAGAAATTTGGAGATGAAGTATCTGACAGAGAATTCTTCGCATATGTCTGGTACACTTTAAGAAAAATGATTTTTTGCCAGTGGTAAGAAAATGATGCTCGAATTTGCACTCTTGGCCTATACCCTTTCTCAAGGCAATATCATTGATCTAGCCTCATATTTTTTAGGCTATGTCTACAAGATACGGTCTGACAATCATGCTAAACCATTCACTTTTAACTTGGGAGGCCCTCTTTGGTTTCTTCAAATATGGTTACTGGATTATTTCCCAGACCATAAAGTTGCAGAAAGATCTCCTCTCGATGTTTATGGGGACAAATTCACAGTCTTGGCTTCAACTCCCCTAACCTTGGTTGGATATCTTCAATATTTTCACCAAATGAAAGAAGACAAAGATGACAGCGATTTCTTCCCCTTTGATGATTGGGATATTGGGCCAAAATGGATAAGGAGAATGATGGAACAAAGAGATAGTAATACTTATCGTGAAGCTTGGGCAAGTGTTCTCCTTCCAAGGGAAATCATTATAGGGGCTCACATTGGGGTTTGTAGACAAGCCCATGTTGAAATCTACTGCCCTGCACAACTTGTCAGGCAATTGGGAATGGTACATGCTATTCCTTGCCCTTATCCTAGGGAGATAAATATTGATCTATCTGCAATAAGTAAGGTCGACAAACATCAAATTTCACGTCTCAATGTAGAATACAGAAGACTCAGGGAAACTTTCCAACCATATAGATTTGCCATTGCAAGCTCTTCTCATCCAAAATTCTCTAGATGGTGGCATAATACCACGGAGTTGTATAATAAATCTGATGCTGTCAAGACTTTTGCTAAAGATATTGGTATCATTCCTGATTATGCAACCCAATCTGATTCAATATCAGATGATGGGTTTGGGAGAGGTTCAAAAGACCCACAACAAAGAGAGCAACCAAAAGAGACACTAGAAGTACAATATTCTATCTTAGTGCCTGTTGCTTTGGACGTTAAACCTCTCCAAGCTGTGCCTCAGATGGTGACCAGAGCTCAGAAACAAAAGGCTAATCCTCCTTCTCCATCAGGTAACTATGTATCTCTTATGAATTCTTTTCAAAACAACTATTTCTGACTTGTGATCTGAAATGCAGAGTCTGTTCCCAAGAAAAGAGCAAGATAAGAGAGAGAACCTGCTCAAGCTTTTGTTTTTCCAAGTTTGAAACCAGGTAACTCTTTAATCCCTTAGTCTCTAAACCCTTTATACAATATATGCTTATCTTCTCTTTTGTTTTATAGTCAAGAAAAGAAAAGGCACCTCTAGGCAAGAACAAGAGCCTAGTCAAGAAGAAGCTAAATTTGCCAAGGTCTATGAGGTTTCAAAGACAAGAAGGAAAATAATGATTGAAGAACCAGAGGAGGAAGAAACAGAAGATGTCCCCATAGGTCAATTTGTGAAAGGTTAACCTTATGGTTTCTTCCTCTTGACATTTAAACTCTTTTTGGCCTCCAAATTTCTATATAATATTTACTTAATCTTGGTTCTTATTTTCTTCAGATCAAAAGGTAAGAACCAAGCATTCTGATGCTTTGAAAACTGCTTCAGAGCTAGCTAAACAAGCACATGTTGAGATTCAAGAACAATCTGGTTCTTCTATTCCGGAAGCACTCCCAATTTCAAAGTCTGGTACAATTGCCAAACAAGGAGTTGCTTCTTCCACGATTGAGAAGATTGTTGAGAAAGTTGAAGCTCTTAAATCTCAATCAGAAGTTATCCTACAAGGCATGTCTCCTCCTGTCATCAGTACTGTTGCTAGAGCTCTAGTTTCAGAAAGTGTTTAAAGGGAATCCATCGAACCACCAATACCAGCTAATGCAAGTCTTGCTGCAGGATACTTCATTCCTGAAGAAGGTGTTGATTTAAGCAAAGAGGTGTTGACCAATAAATCCTTCCAAGAGATCTCTGAACAGCCTGAGGTAATAATAGAGAAGCAAACTCCTGCAGGGATTTCAAGTAAAGAGCTTTTGCAAAACAAGTACATGAAACTGAGGTGACACTTGAACAAGGCATTCTGGATCAACCTCAAACAAAACCTAAAGAAACTATGGTTGAAGTTGATATTCATGTTCCAGTTAGTGCTGAGCCTTTTATTTCTAAGGATGACAGGAGTTTGTTTCCTGAGATTTCGCCAAGTATTGCCATTGCCAAAACTACTGAACAGGTTAAAGTTATTACTAAACAGGCACCCCTTGAGCAGCCACAAGGAAATGACATTCTTGAGGAGCAAGTTTCATTGGGACAAGCTTATTTAGTTGAGGTATTGTATTCCATCCTTGTTTATGCTTTTGACTATCATGTTCCTATTAAAGGATTAATTCTCACAGCATAAGTGTTTCTCTTAACAGGAACCCAATGCTCATCTTGGTGCTACTGTTAGTGACCTTTCTTCATTGGAGTAGTTCAGACTAAGAGTAAATGATTTCTGTCAGAGAATCACCAATCCAAGAGGTCTAATTCCTTCTCCAGAATCTCCTATTGTCCAACTTAAAGTTCAACGTAGTTCATCTCTTCCTGAGACAGTTAAGCCTACTTTTTCTCCAGAAGAAGTTCATGAATTGAGGGAAATTCTTCAACAATTCTTAGAATTGGATTTCGACGTGTTAGCTGAAGGGGATCTCAAGACGCGTCTTTTAACTTGCTGTCAGGCTGCTTGGGGATTGAAACCTGCTTCGCAAGATTTACATAAACAACTCTTGACTAGAGTTTCTGAATTTCAAAAGAAAGCCCATCAACTCTGTGAAGTTCAAGAGAGACATCTTCAAAGGCAAAGTTTGAAAGCGGCATTGTCAAGTGCAGATGATGAAGCACAGAGTGTGATTTCTTCTTATGATCAAGATGCTATCAAGCTACATCAGTTGAAGGAAGAAGAAGCACGTTTAGAAGAGGCTTTGCTTAATGTCAGAGGAGAGATTGCTAAAACAACTTCTAACATGCAAGCTTCTATGAACAGAGTGATGAGTACAAATATTGACACTTAGCAATCCCTATATCGCATATTTTTAGTTCTCTATTGTGCTTAGCTCGGTATTATTGTTATCTTTTTAATTTTTTTAGTTTAAATTATTAATTTGCAGGAAAAGATGATAAATAATATATGTTTGAACCAATCAATTAAGAAGTGAAATGTGGGCCCAAGCTGACGAAATTTTACGAAGCGTTCAAGCATTGATCAATTAAATTATTCCTAATGGTGGGTCCACCCGTAATGCTACATCAAGAATTTGTTTCCAATTAATTCCTTAGAGGAGGAGATAATTCCTAGACAGAGCATTACTAGCACGTGGATCAAACTACCATTTTGGGATTTGGTTGCTAATTGGTACCAATTCAAAGAATTGTGTCTTGATCACAATTCTAAAAGTCAATTAATATTGAGAGAGCTTTTGGCAGATTCTTAAAGGACTGAAGTTAGGGAATTTGAGATTTAAAAGGGAATTCCTCTCACTCACAGGTTGTGGCAAGGTGATAGAGAAAGTGGATCAATAATTAAGTCAAAGTGGGAAGATATGTAATCTTCTTTGATTAAGGAATATTTTGGCAATGCCTATATAATAAGCACCACGACTACATTAGGAAGAGGAGAGACTTCGGCTGGGAAAAAATTCCAAGTAGCAGCACTGTAACACGCATCACGACGACACCGCAGCGACAACATTTTGGAGAGCCATGGCTAGAGCAACAGAAAGTATTGTGAGGCTTTACTTTTTTTTTTATTATGTATGTTAGGCTAAAGTTTTGAACTAGGGTTGAGGATGAAACCTCATAAATATTATTAATTGATTTTATGCATGTGATTTTTCCTACTTGCGTTAATTGTTTATTGTTCTCGACTCAATTAATTAGTATGCATGAAACTCGGATATGGGTTCAATCGGAATGGATTTTTCTCATGATTTGATATCTGCATATTAATCGAATTGTTTGGTTTATCAAAGTTCATACTTAAGTACGGGATATCTACTGTGATTTGTTTTTACGGATACAGTTGATGATTTTGACTTAAATTTTGAAGCAGAGGAGGAACATATTTTCGTTAAAAAGAAAAAGTGCTTAGCATAATATTATCCACGGTGGTTAAGATTAGCTTCTAAAATCATTATGTAGAATCATAGGAAAAATCATTGCATAAGATTAATCAATATATTTGTGAGTGTGAATTCCAAAACCTTAGTCAATTTTTCCAACCGTTAATCTTCACTATTTTTTTTGCGTTAATCTAGTTTTTCTTTTGTTATTGCTTGTTTAATTTTTAATTTACAAATCAATCACACTTTTGGGAACTAGGTTAGGGTACAATCAATTTAAGTTAATTTAGATTTCCTATTAAAAAGCACAAGTCTCTGTGGGTTCGACCTTGCACTTGCATAACTATACTTCGGTACGATTCGTGCGCTTGCGAGTAGTTTAAAATTTCACAACACAGAGCTTCTTCAGCAATTGCAATTATGAGAGACCTTGAAGATCAACTGCAAGGAACCACTGATCAAGAAGAAATTTATGAATTTGTTTGTAACAAAGGCGCTCAAGTATTGCGTAATCTTAAGGATACAATTGTACAGTTTTTAATATGATGAATGAAATGGTTTGTTGTTTCAATCTCATATATGCTTGAACTGCTTGAAATGTTGATCTCATTACTTAAATTATGAGCTTCAACCATTAATTATTGTTTGCTTTTATGATTTACCTTCAACAGTACAAGCAAACAAAAGACAAACTACTTTTAGTTTTATCTTTTACTAAAGGATTCCCAAATAGTTGGGACATAAGCCTTTAAGTAGCTCCCATTAATTTTTCTTCTATGGACATAACCATTTAAATCTCTCAAGTGATATGCTCCTCTCTTGAGCACTCTATGTATTTGGAAAGACCCTTCCCAATTTGGTGCCCATTTTTCAAGTCCTTGTTTCCTCTCTTTGATAGGCAACACTATTTTCCATACTAAATCACCTATATCAAAGCTTCGAACAACCACTTTCTTATTATAACTTCTAGGTACTCTTGATTTATGTAGCAAGATTTGATTCAAAGCTTTAATTCTTGCTTCATCTATCTCTTCGGGCTCCATATGCATTGCTTGATGGTATGCTCCAATGTCTAAATCGTTTTGAGAAGCAATTCTTTGTGATCTCACAACAATTTCCATTGGTAAAACAGCATCATGCCCATAGGTTAAAGCAAAAGGAGTAGTCCCTGTGCTGGTCCTTTTGGTGGTTCGATATGCCCATAATACATTTGAAAGCATACTTGGCCATTCTTCTGGATTTTTATCAACCATTCTTTGAATACCTCTTTTGATGATCTTATTGGTTGACTCTGCTTGGCCATTTGATTGAGCATAATAAGGAGTTGAATTGATTAAAGAAACCCCATGAGTTGCTGTGAAAGCTTTTACTACTCTACCTTCAAAAATAGATCCATTATCCATTGTTATGGTTTCTGAAGACCCAAATCTGTAAATTATCCCCTTGATGAATTCAATAACTTGTTCTTGAGATACACTTTCAAAATAATCAGTGGCAACTAAAATAAATTTATCCCCACTTCTAGAAGCAAGATAGATCATGCCAATCATGTCCATTGCCCAACCTCTAAATGGCCAAGGCTTAACTACATACTGCAATTCAGTGACAAGTAACCGCTTGAGAGGTCCTGTCTTTTGACAAGCTTGGCATCCCTTTGCATAATCAACACAATCCTTAAGAATAGTAGGCCAATAGTATTCACACCTTCGAATCAACCATCTCATTTTGATACCTGCTTGATGAGCTCCACAAATACCTTCATGACTTCTGCCATAACTTTAAAGGCATCAACCTTATTTAAGCATTTAACCAGCAAACCATCTGCTCCTCTTTTAAATAGCTCTCCATTATACATAATATAATTACCAGATCTTAGCCTTGTTGCTCTATCTGTTTTGGCATCAGGTTTTGTCAAATAATCGATCAATGGTTGTCTCCAGTCATTTGGATTAGGAGAAACAGTGATTTCATCTACTTCGAAGTCAACATTCCTATCCTTGCGCATAGGCAATGATTTCCTTAGAGTTAATTGACAAAACTCTTTGCTCTCATAAGTGATAAACTTAAACCTTGATGCTCTTTGAGCCACTGCATCTGCTTCTCCATTAAAGAATCTTGGAACATAAGTGAATGCAATCATGTGTAAATACTTAATTAAAACCTTTACATATTGATGGTAAGGCTTTAAACCAATCTATGGCAGCTGAATTCTCCATTCACTTGATTTATAACCAATTGAGAATCTCCAAAAACTTCAATTATATCCACTTTTAAAGTAAGCAAAAGTTCCAAACCCATAATTAGAGATTCATATTTTGCTTGATTGTTTGTACATTCCCCCCTCATTTATTTGAAATCCAAATTTGGTTTTCAAACCTTGAGGAGACTCTAAACCAATTCCAATCCCAGCCATTTGAGATGTTTTCGATCCATTGAACCACATTTGCCATGGCTTGATGTTATCATACCAATATCTGCTATTTCTGGAGTTTCAACTCTATTTGGATGATCAGCCAAAAAGTTAGCTAAAACTTGTCCTTTTACTGACTTTTGGGGAACATACACAAGGTTGAATTCAATCAAAGAAACAATCCATTTCCCAATTCTGCCACTAAGAACAAGTTGAGATAATAGATACTTCATAACATCAATTTGAGAAATTACATAAGTTACTCTAGGCATAATATAGTACCTGAGTTTCTTCGAAGCAAAGAACAAAGTTAAACATAACTTTTCTACTGCAGAATACCTACTTTCACAATCATTAAGAAACCTATTTAAATAATAGATAGCTTGTTCCTTGCCTTCATCATTGTCTTGAGCTAACAAAACTCCAATTGAGTCATGGTTTGCTGCTAAATACAACTTTACAGGCTTCCCTTTCTCAGGTGGAACTAGAACTGGAGGATTGATCAAATACTCTTTTATGGTCTTGAAAGCATCATCACGCTCCTTTGTCCATTCGAAGTCTTCTCCATCCTTCAATTTCAACAAAGAAGAAAATATTTTAGTTTTCCCTGCAGTATTAGATATAAACCTTCGAAGAAAATTCAATTGACCAAGAAATTTTTGCAATTCTTTCTTGTTCGAAGGAGGTTTAGCCTCAATAATAGCTTTAGCCTTGTTTTTTTTATCAACTTGAATACCTTTGCTATGAACCAAATATCCCAAAAAAATCCCTGCCATGACCCCAAAAGCACACTTAGCAGGATTCAATTTAAGTTGATAATACTTCATTTTTGAAAAGGTTGTCTTCAGGTGTTGTATATGATCTTCCATTGATTCTGATTTGACAATGATATCATCAATATAACATTCCAAACCCCCCCCCCCCCCCCAATTATCTCATGTAAAATAGTGTTCATCGCTCTCTGATAAGTAGCACCTGCATTTTTTAGCCCAAATGGCATTTTGATCCACTCAAAGGTCCCAAGATTACCAGGGGCTCTAAATGCAGTTTTATGAACATCTTCCTCAACTATACAAATTTGATTATACCTTGAATGACCATCAATAATAGACATGATCTTGTGACCTGCAGAACTATCCACAAGCATGTCTACTACAGGCATTGGGTATTCATCTTTAGGAGTTGCAATATTTAGATTTCTAAAATCAATGCAAACCCTAATTTTTCCATTTTTCTTAACAACAGGAACAATATTTGATAGCCACTTGTAGACACCTCGATTTTGACCTGAGAAACTTCTCAAGCATTCCCGATGATGAGGAGATACTAATGACATCGCGATAAGGCATGAACAAGGTCCCAAAAGGCTCACAATCCCTCAAATCCTTCCAAAACCCACCCAAAAGACCAAAATAACCCCTAAAACATTCAATGACACCAAAAACCCTTTACAGTACTTAAGCACTCAAGTAGCAACCCGAGTGCTCAAGTTACTACTTGAGCGCTCAAATAACAACCTGAGTGCTCAGGTAGCTACTTGAGCACTCAAGTCCTCTCAGCGGGAAATTTTTGAAGATGCTGTAAATCTATGTAATGATGGGAATATCTGCGAATTTGGCTCCTCCACATGCCTAATACACCTATTTGGCCTAAATTACCCTTAGGGCCCCTAACCCAAGTTAAAACCCACTTTTCCCCCCAAAATCCCACTATAAAAACCTCTCTCCTCCATTCTTGAGGACTAAAAAAAAAAAAACCATTACTCTCTCACTCTGAAAATTCTCACTCTCTCTCTACAATCAGACCTCTCCATTACTCATCAAACCCAGAAAACTTTGATTATCTTGTCCAATATACTTCAAAAACCCATTTTCCTCCATAAAAACCACCAAATACCTCCAAACCTTGCATCTTCAGCCATGGATTAGTTCATTCAGCCCATATCCAATACTTTTCCATCCCCAAAACTCATATTCAAAGCCATTCCTTCCATTGATCACCTCAAATCTACCTTAAGCTCACTAAAACTCTTAAAAAATCCCCTTTTTCCCTTAAAAAAACCAAAAACACCATAAAAACTCTTCATCCAGCCATGTCTTAGCCCATCCAGTCCATATCTAGTCTCATACCATCACCCAAACTCCTATCCAAGGTCATGCTCTTCATTGATCATTCAAAAACCACTCAAAACCCTAGGTTTCTCCCCATAAAGCCCAACAAAAGTGTCAAAAACCCACTTTCAAGTCAAGAACCCACTCATACAGTCCTAAATCAGTCCCTAAATCCCAACTCAAGCCTAATCCTCCAAACATCAAGCTTAAAGCCCTTGTTTCAAGTTTTAAAGGTAGAAATACCTTGAAATCATGTCATTTTTGCACTCCTGAGGGAGTCAATAGACTCATACTGGTCCCTTATACCACTTGTGGGTCTATTTTGGTGTTAAATAATAAAGAAACAGGTTTTGGGCATCAAGCTTGGTTAGTGACTTGAGTGCTCAAGTAGGTTACTTGAGTGCTCAAGTCAATAACTTGAGTGCTCATGTGCTTTTAGCACATCTCTTCATTTATCTTATTTCCATGTTCGGATCGTGTTTGTTCTCCCTCTTAATTGCTATATTCATCATAATGCACATGTCCATGGTCTGATAAGTCCAAATAAAGGGGTTTATGGTGCTTTTAAAGCATAAAAACACTAAAAAGATGCATCTAAACCTCTTTATTGGTCTTGATATTTGTTGATCTTACTCAAAACATGATAAAAGGATGTCATCAGACCTATTTTCAACAAAATAAGGCAAAAGGAAAGTCATTGAGGGAAAAATGAAGCATGGTCTGGAAAACAACTTGAGTGCTCAAGTTCACTACTTAGAGTGCTCAAGTTCACTACTTGAGTGCCCAAGTAGCTACTTGAGCACTCAAGTACCCGACTTGAGTACTCAGGTCCTTTCACTAATAATCAGCCTTTTTAGCGTTTAATTAGTATGATCTCATTTATAATCACATATATCAGTTGTTTACATCAAAGGTTATCTGTTCACATTCTAATCAACTCATGTCTTGGGCTAAAATGCATTTTTGTGACTTATTTACCAATCAAATAGAGTTTTTTGGCATTCATTGACCTTCTTAAAAGGGTTTCTTAGATCTGAAAGTATGATGAAAAGGAAGGACAAAAAGTGTTTTGGGGAAGAGGAAGCAAGAACAAAAGCAAAAAGGGATGATGGCATGAAAACTTGAGATTCAAACTTGAGTACTCAAATACCTGACTTGAGCACTCATGTAGTTACTTGAGTACTCAAGTCCTTTACTTGAGTGCTCAAGTCCAGACAGTGAATAGATGCCCTTTCATGTAAATAACTTTCTTTTAACTATGCTTATCCATCATGATTTTCATAAAATTCATAATCATTTTATCATACTTTAGTTTAGTTTTTGTAGAAGATCATTGCATGATTCCGATTAACGGTTACACATCTCATGTGGTATTTTATGTTCATTTTAAGATTAACAATTTCATGTTTTGCATAATCCATGCATCCTATGCCATCTATTGTATCATGCATCCTAAAACTTATCATTTTGTACATGGCGCACAGGCATCCACCACTTCATGTGTATATTCATTTGTGATTTCTTCTACTTGTTTCCCATTCCCGATCCCCCCTTTTACGTGAATAAAGTTGAATAATTAACATTTTCAAAATCCCACAAATGCTAAGTAGAGACCGACTCTCGGGTCGGGCGAGGGGGGGGGGGGGGGGGGGGGTGCCATAAAACCCTTCCCCTCTCATAACCAAGCTCCTGAACCTAAGATATTATGGTGAGGATGGACTGGTATTCAATACCTTATCCAAAATAAGGCACGAGTCATTCGAGTTTGATTCCTCGGGGACA
The DNA here is from genome assembly GCA_963854785.1 of Vaccinium vitis-idaea. Lineage (NCBI taxonomy): Eukaryota > Viridiplantae > Streptophyta > Magnoliopsida > Ericales > Ericaceae > Vaccinium > Vaccinium vitis-idaea. The sequence continues at coordinate 28,053,518 of OY978221.1, read as the reverse complement.
ATCCGTTAAAACCCGGGTGGCGACTCCGAATTGAATTCCTCGGTGGGGTGTCCACACCAGTCTACATATCTTACTGTTCGAATTAAACCAGCATTTAAAAGATTTTGAATTTCTTTCTTAACCAATATTATGGTTTCAGGAGACATCTTCCTTGGGAGTTGTTTAAAAGGTTTGCAATTAGGTTTGATGGGCAATCTATGTTCAACCAAATCCCTACTCAAACCTGTTAATTCTTTGTAACTCCAAGCAAAGTATTCTTTGTTCTCTTTAAGCACTGCAATCAACTTGGCTTTTGAAATAGCATCAAACTCTTTATTGATATGCACAGTGTTTGGAACAATTCCATCTCCTAATTCCACTTCTTCTAACGGATCTTGGGAATCCACATAGCCTACAAAGGCCTCTTCGAACACACTTGGCCTCAACCCCGAGTCAGATTTTTCAGCCAATGATTCTTCCTAATCGTTTGTTTCCTGCAACTTCTGCTCTATCTCTAGAGCCATAAATTTAACCAAAGCCAAAGAGTTGGCCTCTTCAATACACTGGATGGAGGGGTGGCTGGTTGTGCTATTTCACTTAGAGGGATGATCTCAGGTTTATACATTTCAGCCTCTGCACAATTTGCTGAAGTACTAAATGGATGAGGGTCTGCCTTAACTTCTTCAATCCCCACTCTTTTTCCATTTTCAAACTTCACAATCATTAGGGTTTGATGCATTGAAGAAGGGATACAGCCATTCACATGAATCCAATCCCTTCCCAATAAAGCATTATATTTACTTGTGAAAGTATCCACAACAAAGAATGATGTGTCAGTTTCCATTTGGCCAACTTTTAGGCATATGGAAACAATTCCCTTAGGGTTCATACTTTCACCAGTAAATCCAGCAATGGAAGTACTAGTTGGAATCAATCAAACCTTCTCCTTTCCCAATTTCTTCAAAGTTCTACAAGGTAAAATGTTCACTGCTGCACCATTATCAACCAAGACTCTGTTCAGAATGATTCCATCAAACGAAGTAGAGATATATAAACGCTTCAAATGATGCCTCATGTCAGTTGAAGGTGGTTTGAAAGGATAAGAAATATCAGCACAATTCAAATCAATAATTAAAGGATACTCAGAATTTGAATCCTGAACAAATATTGCTTTCTCCTTAGAAGTTACTTCTGGTTCTTCCATTGCATTAGCCATGACAAGAAGATCTTTTTCTTCTTCCTCCTTCTGAATTTTAGAAATTATTGCCCCCCATCCTTCATTCCAACCGTTATCATATGTTAAATCATATTCATCATCACTAGAAACATCAATGATCTCCACATGAGCAACTTCTGATTGTATAGCCCTTCGAACTGGTGAGCAATTTGGACCAAAAGGTCCAAAATTTATGAATGATGGAGAAACCATATTGATTTGAACTTCAAGCAAAGTTACAAATTGGATAGTCTTCTCTTCAAATGATTGTTGCTTTGATTCGTTTTCTCCAGTATCAACCTTATCAATGGATCCCATTGCAGAAGTTTCCATAGGAGAGGAACTTGTTCCCCCACCTGCTTCCTGTTCCACCATCATGACTTCCAACAAACCAGATTGATAGCTTGCCAAAGAGTGAGGAGAAACTGGACTACTCTCATGCATTTCATTATCCATTCTTGTAGCCAAACTCTCCAATGTTTCCTTTTCAGACTGTGTAAATCCCTTTTGAAGAGAATCCTCTGAATCTTCTCTTTGGAGTCTGTTAAACCTTGGATTGAACTTGTTACCCCCATTAGAATTCTCATTTGAGGCATATTCTTCCATCTGGAAACTAGTGTATCTCCTTTGCAATTTCCTCTTTTGGGTTCTTGTCAACATAGGAACCATTTGAGGTATCTCGATCTTTGGATCTCTAATTACAACCCATTGACCAGTAGTAGTATTTGGAGGTTTAACCATTTTATTTCCAATCTTGGCAGGGGCTTTGTAGCCTTGGGAGAGTTCTGGTTTTATTTTCTTCAAAAACCAATCAGGAACCCCCTTTACCAAAGTGAATTGTTCCTTTTGAACTTCATTTCCTTGATCCATTGGTGCCTTTCCAATATTAACGTTCTTCGAAGGGGGATATTCCCTCTTCGAAGTTGGTGGAACTGGACTAGAAGGCACATTTCTTTTAGAAACCAACCATGGTTTCTCATTTCTTCCTTGATTTGGACTTACCCAAGGTTTCCTTTCACTATTTTGATCCAAAGCCTTTCTTTCCATTCTTTGAGGAAAGAAATCAACCCCCTGTCTGTCCAAGTCTTTGAAAATTAATTGGCTCTGCATTCTATGCATAAACATTCCAAGAAGGATGCTTCAAGTATAGGAAGATGGGATTGCTTAAAGCCTTTCTGAGAAGAACTTTCTGATGCATATTTTCGCTTGGTAGCTTTTCCAATACCACTTCGAAGTTGACCAATTTCTGGTCTTCCTCTTCTAAATTGCACAGAGTTCATCCCAACATGCACTTGCTTGTTATGCCACACTTTTCGAATTGTTTTGGCCAATGCTGTTGGCACATTTGTGTTAGCAGTCACTTCCTCTATCTTTGGAAATGGATTTGTGTCTATACCCATAGGCTTTTCTGGAAACATGATCCTTCCTTTCTTAATCTGCTCTTGAATCCTGTCATGAAAAACATTGCAGTTTTTAGTTGAATGAGTCTAAGAAGCATGCCATTTGCAATACTTTTTTCCTTGCATTTCTTCCAATGTTGGAAGTTTAACATTTCAGGAAGTTTAATAAATTTTTTGTTTAATAGATAATCAAAGATTTCATCTGCCTTAGAAACATCAAATGAATATACTTTACTAGTTGCTTTCTTGTTAGTCCTTGGTGCTATAGAAGAATCCTTTCGAACTAAACTTTCACACACACAAGGATCATGTTCAACAATCTCAGCAGCATCAATTTCATAAGTAGAATCTCTATAATATGTTGAGTAAGAAGAGTTATTTCTGTCAACATCCTCTTCTAGCAAAGATTCATATCTTGATGCTTTGTAAGTTAAATCAACTAAATCCTTAAATTCAGTAGAATCGAACTTTTTCCTAAGTTCCCTACTTAAACTATCTTGAGCAATTCTAACAAATTCAACTTCTAGTAGTTGAAGTTTACATTTATTCCTAGCCCTTTTGAACCTAGCAATAAATTGAGCAGTCTTTTCATCAAGTTTTTGTTTCAACCTTGCTAGATCAGCCATAGTAACTTCAGGTTCAGTTTGAGAAAATTGAGCATGGAATAATTCTTCCATCATTTGCCAATTTGGAACTGATTCTGGTGGCAAATTAGAGTACCATTTGAAGGTTGTTCCTGTCAATGAATTGGAAAATAACTTCAACTTAATGAACCCATTATTACCCAATTTCTTACACTGAGCGGTAAATCTAGCAATGTGTTCAGTTGTTGATTGTTTCCTATCTCCATGAAACAGAGTAAAATCTGGGATCTTAAACCCCCTAGGGATTTCGAACTGTCTATCTATCAATTCTGGATAAGGTTATGTATATTTGAGTTTGTACCCCCCGATTCAGAGGGCCATAAACTTGCTACATAAGGCCTAGGATCTCATCGCGAAGGGCATGATTTCCTCCCAGAGGAACTCTTGGGTTCGCATGTGGTTCCCAATTCACATTCCTAGGCGCGTGGTCCTCTGGAAATCTCTCATAAGGACCATCAAAAGGTCTAGGCTGTTTGAAATTCCTTTTTGCCTCTCAAAAGGCTCATAAAAGGTGGTTCGAGTGAACCCTGCCCATCTCTGGTACTCCGAGATACTTGGAAATTCCAGTATCTGGATTAGGCTTCCTTAAACTAACCCTATCAGGAAAATGGCTTCCTGGGGTAAAATTGTACTCATCAAACCCATAATCATCATTTTTAAAACCCTTATTCCCATTTAAACCATCAACATTAGGTTCGAATGGGATATTAGTAGTTTGCTTATATGATTTCTTAGGCTTAGAGTCATAAGTCTTTGCAGGTTCCTACCAAGATTCTGGTATATCATCCACATTTATGGGCTCTTTTCCAGGCCTTGACTTATGCTTGCTTGTACTAGCCTCTCCCTTATCTTTCTCAAGTGAAAGCAAAGACTCATTCCTAAGCCCTGATTGCTCTTCTAATTTCTGCAACATAAGTTTCTGGGTTTGAGCCAATTCTTTAAATCTAGCAATCATTTCAGCAAATTGGCTAGATGACACATTTCCTCCAACTTCTGAATTCTTTGGGTCATCAACATGTACAATTTTATTATTCCTAGTGTTCATTCGAGAAGTCTAGCCAATTCCCACATTTGGATCTTGACTACTACGACTTTCTGGGCCTGTTTGAAGGCCTTCAACTTGTTCATTCTCTTTAGGATTAACATTATTCTCATCCTCTGGTGTTTGGCCCATCTGAGGATCATCTGCTTGCTTCCTAACTTTTGGAGCCATTCAACACTTTCAGGTGTCCCACCGGGCGTGCCAAAAAATGTGTTTGGTTCTTTTACTTCTTTGTAATGGAAAATAATTGTGTGTGAGCGTGCCAGAGAGAATTTAAATCTCCTCTCTCAAATTAACTTTGGAAAACCAAATCTAATCAGGCGATTGTGTTTTATTGGTTCAATTACCTCAATTAAGAGGATTTTTCCTTCAAAGTGAAGAAATGCAAACCAATATACTTAGGAAATCAAAGAACAACAAAGAAACAAGATACTTCGATTAATAAATCAAAGGTAAACTTACTTCGAAATTGCCTTCAACTTCAAATACAAGGTATTGAGAACTTCGAACAATTGATTGTTATAAGAACAATCGAAATCTACTTCCTAATCTACTTGAAACTGAGTCGAAATCCTAATTCTACTTTGCCAATGAACAAACCAAGCATCATTTGTTTGATAGCTGTTTGTTGAAGATTGGTCTTTTCACTTTTCAATATCTTCTATTTATAGGTACTGCTTGTGAATTGAACTTCCCGCTCAAAGAATTTGAACTTGGCTTGCTTCGAACTCCATCTTTGCATTTCGAATTGACAGTTTCTTCCCTCCACCGCGTCTGAATTTGAATTCCTCTAATCTTCCTTTAGAAGTTTTAATTTGAACCGGCATGGATGCTCAAATAACTCAAATGTTTACATGTTAAGGAAATAACTGCCTTGCATGATGTACTCCACGTGTTTTAACTGTCAATTACTTTGTTTCACATGTTTACACGTGGAGCTCATGCATTTAGCAGTTGAAATTATGGTTTTGAAGTCAATTTCCTATATTAGCTTTGACTTGCAACTACCAATAACTGCTTTTCAAATTGAGAACCAATACGACATCGTATTGATCTACCTTTATTCTATTAATCCAGTGTGTCTTCATTGACACATATTCGCCAATGTTTGGCATTTTTTACTACGTGTCAATTAATTATTGGATTTGTTAATTTTATATGTAAACAATTAGGCATTGCATTTTCAAGTTTAAGGCAGAGGTGTGTTCTGTCTAGTACTCTAAGGTGTTTCGTGTTGGAAAAAATTACAGTGGCAATACAAATTCAAGAGAACAATTTTAGTGATAACAGTGAATATAAATTACATGAACAAAAACGTAACAAAATTAACAGAAACGGAAACGGAATACAAACAGTAGATTGTGATTTGGCAGGCTGAGGAGAGTGTGGTTCACACTCTCCTTAACAACGATTCGCCGCGTACCATAGATGTTGTAGGTATCACCGGCGTCTTCATCCCAGGATAAAACGGCTAGAACCATGGCCAACAATACACCACCGTCAGCTGCCTTGGCGAATTGAACTCACGTCTGCCTCTCTCTCTCTCTCAAAGACAATTTCTGGAGTGTATTATGTTGCACGAAAATCGGATGAAGAAACAAATGGCAAAGCTGGCCTTTTATAGCTGAATAAGGAGCTAGAGTCTTCAATACGTGAATCAATGGGGAGCCTCCCCAATGAATACGAAATCAATTGCAGCAAATGAATTCTGCAAATAAAACTCCCACACACTAATACTGCATCTGAATTGTAGATGTAACTCCCACAATAATGCTCGAAATTTAAATGCCTTCAAACCTCATCACGAGGGGTGTAATTGGTGTATTTACCAGCGGATTTATCACGCACATCTTTCAACTTCGTGGGGTCCCTTCGGTTGCCTCGCAAGACCCTCCGAATGCCCCATTTCATTAACACCGAATTTCTAGAAAATTTCCAACATTTTTTTTTTCTGATCAGGTTTCCTTGTATTGTTGGTGCAATAAAATGTTGGGACGGGTTCCTGTATATCTTGTGCTTACTAGACATTCACTTAAACTCGTGTGTGTAGTGTGAGTTTTACTCGTTGGCTGAGACCAAGTGAGAAAATTTGGTGTCATCAGGGGCAAAAATTTATTATTGCTTGAGAACCCCGTGACAAAGGATGGTGCAATAGACTAGTATTTGTAAACGCAAAGCCTCCATGATCAGTAGGTGTGTCGACGTACGAAACAAGGACATTGCTAAAGGTAGGTCCGAAGGATAAGGCCACTACATGAAGGGTTAGTTTGTAGATCTGTTCTCAACGGACTAAGCCCAATTATAGATCCAAAATAACAGCAAGGGAAGTTCATTGGTCCATCATTTACAGGCCAGCTTTAGTCATGTCGCATGTCCTATGGGCCAGACATAAGCAATAATATTACAGTTCAAAAAAATGACATATGCAATAATAATAAGTTGGGCTTTTTCACATAAACATTAATATGACTTTTTCAAACAAAAAAAAAAAACATTAATACTGCTGTCAAAAGTCTTTTTGATCTGAATAATGGTGAAATTTGATGCATGACTCAACCTCAGCTTGTTTCTTGGCCAATCGGCCCAATCCCATGCTAAATTGCGATGAAATTTGTGTGGTGTACAAGTAACACATAATACACACTCTCTCCTTTCAATAATTTTAGTCAACTATTTCGTTTTCAGACGTACAACAATACATGTCCATTTCGAAAAGCCAAAGAGAAAAATTTACTAACAGCAATCTATTTTGAAAACTTAGGCAATTTTGAAATTTTGTATGTGACGATAGTAGGAAACAGGAAAATCACACTTTTTCCCAATTCCTAAAACTCTTAAATATGGTTTTCGAGATGAGTAATGTTACAGACACTGACTAGTATACAAACTATATTAAACTAAGGACCCGTCCCGCTAAAAAAAAAACAGTTTTGTTTTAACTCAAAAACTATCTCATTCTACTAGCAAAAAACCACTTAGTTTTTTTGCAAAACTAAAAACCAAAAAAGCCAAAAAATTTAGTTAGTGGAACAAGTTAGTTTTTTTGCAAAACTAAACAAACAAAAAACTAGTTTAATGGAACAAGTTAGTTTTTTTGCAAAACTAAAAACCAAAAAACTAGTTAGTGGAACAAGTTAGTTTTTTTGCAAAACTAAAACATCCAAAAAAACCAAAAAAACCAAGTTAGTGGAACACCCCCTTAGAATGTGCATGTAACACTCTTTTAGTGGATGATTCTATCAATGTGTTCAATAATGCATTAATGTGGTGGTGCCATATGTGCATTCAACTTAATGTTTTATATATGAGCAATGGCGTTACCACATCAATGCAGTATTCAATACATGGATAGATTAATCCACTAAAAGAGTGCCACATGGACAGTTAGTGTAATAGTTGGTACACTAATTAGTGTCTGTAATATTTCCCTTTATATATTAGTTAGTGCCTGTAGCATTTTTATTTCGAGAGGGGTCATTCTCCTCACATACATTTATTAGTTTTAGTTGTTTTAGCACTTTTAAGAGTTTTAGGACTTTCAGCTAGGAATGACAATTTCCCCATATCCAGTGGATATCCGCCCCGTCCCGCCTATATGGTGGCAGAGATAACCCATAATATTTCCTCAATAGTAGCAAGTATAGTAAGATATGAAGAAAACCCGCTCGGATATGGAGCGGGTATGATTTTAATCCGCACCCCCGGATCCCCCCTACCCACCCCATACGCTTCCGTACCCAATTATGCATACTACATAGACTATGTTATATATGTACATATAAATAAGAACATACGTTAAATCTTGAGTATAGTTATATATGTAAACAATTACCTCTTTAATTAGCAAATCTTATCAATTGCTATCCATCATAGACTACTTAATATTCAAAGAATATCAATTGAGATTATAGTTCTAAATATAAATACCAATTTATTTTCATTCTTGAGTTCTTTATTTTTTTTGTGTGTGTGGATATGGGTATAGTCGGGGAAACCCGATCCCCCGGGAGGTAGATTTTGTTCTTTATCTATTATCTCCAATAGGGAGGGGGCGGGGATGGTGAAAGACAGGCCCGGCCCTGTGTTTGTCGAGACCCCAACCCTAGCCTCAATTTGAGGCCCTTCATATATATATATATAAATTTTTTTCCCCCTATGAGAAGAGTAAGCAAGACAATTATTGCAACGAAGATCAATATCTTATGTAAATTTCAAACAAAGTTCGGAACTGGGAATACACATACAAGTCTATTACAAATAATCTAACCAACTAGAGTTAAATGGGATCAAAGGCAGAGTTAGAGATTTAAGATTAAAATTAAAATGGGTAGGCAGTGGTTGAAAAGTAAATAATGAACAACACTCACTCTCATTTTATATAGCATATATATGTACACTACTACCACTCACTCATTTTATATAGCATATATTATATATATATATATATATATATATATATATATATATATATACACTACTAAAATAGTACTAACTGTATACAAATATACAACAGTTATATATATATATTATAAATTATTCAATAGATCTAGGCAGTAGAATGGTAGAAGAATAAAATCAATTGTTTCGTGACTTTCGTCAAAACCAAGACTTAAATAGTTAAACCCACCTAAGTCGATGACTCGGTGGCGGTGCCAGCGGTGCAAGAGCAGCGAGACAATCAAAGCTTCAGAGGAGAAAAATAGCTTATGAGATCAGTGGGTTCTTCACTTCTTCTTCATCTTCATTATGTGCCGATTGGATCAAAACATTGAAGGAGCTTTAGTCTTCAGAGAATCAGAGGAGAAAACAGACAAACAGTATGATTTTTCTAGGGCTTGAGAGTTGTTTTGCTCGTTGCTTTCTTTTTCACAATTTCACCGAATGACTAGGGACCAGGTAAAGTTAAGTCTTTCACAGAGTTTCAATTTTGATTAAAAAAAAAAAATCAATCGGTAAAGAGGGAAGATGGAAGTTGGGCCTCAAAAAATAAAGTGGGCTTAAGTGTTTTGGTGGGCCTCTTACAATATTGGATCAATTTATTGGGCATTTTATACCAAACCCATACTATACTAACCTATATGCTCGGGGCCCCAAAAATAGCCCATTTTTTGGGGGCCCCAGGCCCGGGCCTGCCCAGCCTACCCACAGGGCCGGGCCTGGTGAAAGACCATCTAATCAAGGATTGGGTATGAAATAAAATTCCCCGATCCATATCCTATCCGTTGCTATCCCTACTTTCAGCTAAAAACGAAAAACTCACAACTTTCGGGTCGTATCAACACCACATAACACTGGAGTAATAGTTAATGCGTAAGCCATTACGTAGAATCCAAAATTGACATCTAGCCACAAAACTTGGTAGGGACAGGAGAAGCATATTCTTTGCTTAGTTTTTCTTCTCTTTGAATTTTATTACTAACTTGTTATAATTTCAAATTTCCAGCCGAAATATGTCCTTGTCCGTTTAAGTTAATCAAAGATGTTTCAACCTGTGGTGGTACATATACATGTGGTATGAATTGACCAGCACACTTTGATGAAATTGCCAGCATTTTGTTTAAAAAATTATTCATTTTTAATTTAATACATTGTAGTTTGATAGTATAAAAAGGGAGAGTTAAATAGATGTCATGTTTGAGAAACTTATTTATGTTTCTATCCTAGTTGGTTTGAAGAATTAAGTTGTCATCCTCGAATTCAAATAAACCCCAAACTAACCTTTCCCCCTCATAATTTTTTTAATTATTTATCTCTCCAAATCTTTCCTAATTTATCTCAATCTCTCTCTGCTATCTTTCAAACCATTTTCTTTCCTAATATTTTAATTCTTTTTATCTCCTAACTTCTCTACTGTAAAATCAAGAAAACTACGCAATTAAAAATGAAAAAAACATAAAAAATACCTTATGACAACAAAAACATGACAAATTAATTGATTTTCATAGACTATAGCAAAAACATGATAACTCAATGACGACAAATACAAAAAATATAATAAATTAATAAATCATATTCACTGTACATATCACCTAACATGGTAAACAAATATTTACCAAAAAAAAAAAAACATGGTAAACAAATTAACCATGACTACTATGTGAAAATCATGAATAACAAATACATCATGAAACCTGGAATCAACTCTATACACTAATACACCATATTCACTGTACGAATCAGCTAACATGGAAAATAAATAAAAGCTTGTTCACTGTATATCATGAACTATCATGATGGATTTTTGCAAATATTTCACGAAACCTGGAATCAAAATCTCATAAAAAATTCGGCTCCAAATTTTTCTATCCAATCATACCTCAACAATAAAAAAAAAGGAACACCCGAAATGGACATATAGGCTGTAATTTTGATCCAAAAAATGAAAAGGCTGTAAATTGTAATTCAAGATCTTGAGCCGTGGAAGTCCAATCTTTGCTTCCATAACACTTAACAGCTTGCTTGGAATATGACGGTTTCGATGTTGCCAACAGGATTTGCAGTTAGACGTCAGATTGGGTTTGCTTCGAAAGATATTGCTTCATGACATAGCTGAAAAACAAACGGTGTATGTTGAACAAAGGCAAAAGCAGCTACCTCGGGGTTTGCCAAATTTGGATGCGTATTGACGCCGCCACTTAAAAGGCGCCAAGGCTCCTGCATATGGTAACGTTGACGGCAACGGCACCCCTCGAATTTGGTGAGGTCATCCATGAGGTGGTTGTCGGATCCGATGAGAAATCCTGTATGAGGGTCCGTTGGTTTGATGTGAACATCTCTGAATCTAATTGCATTTGGTTCTTGATATGGATTTTATTGGCGCATGAGCTGATCTAATTGCTTGTTTCATTCATATTCTATGATTGCACGCATTTCTGATCTATTTTTATGAGTAATTATGGGAAATAAAATAAAAGTATGGAGGCATAGTTTCATCCAAATTTGACACAAGAAATGTGAACAATGGATATTTTGCAGTTAAAAAAAAAAGAATTATTAAATAACTTCATCTATATCTGAATTCTGAATTTCTATACGAAATGGAAAACTTAAGTAATTTAAATTAATTTTACTATCTATCTTACCAAAATATTCAAATTCACACTATCAGTTGAGCTTACACTTTTGACTTTTCAGTCTGACCTAATTTTAGACCAACAATTGGCAACAATGACAGGAAATGGAAGACAAATTTTGCTTGAAAAATTGCAGAAGAAAGAGATCGAAAGGCCAACTTAAGATGGGTTGGACTTGTGATTTAAATTTTGGTTGGAGAGAGGCAAATAGTTGTGCGCATAATCTAGCTAGATTGGGTCTTCAATTGGATCAAGGTGAGCAAATGTTTGTTCAAGCGTCACTAGAAGTGCTGGATGATCTATGCAACGACCGTGATGGTCTTGGAGCTCCTCGAACTACTGCGGCAAGTGTTTATGTTTCTTAGGGTCTAGGCCCTCTTGTGTACCAAAAAAAAAAAAAAAGTTAAAACTTAACGTCAATTCGTTTTCGTTTCAAAAATCCACATCCTCTCTCACAACATGGTTATATATTTTATCTACAATTATTACTCTCATTTCTCTGTCTATCTCTCTCCAATAATTAACCAAATTAAAAACCAAACCAAGCAAGGTAATTTTTCAAAAGGGAAGCTATCCTCCAAAATCTAACGAAGTAGCACCATACAAAGCAAAAGCAACAAAACTTGGATAGTGATTTTCACTCTTTTTTTTTTTTTTTTTGGGAAACGATTTTCACACTCCTTTTTAATCCCCAAATACTCTCTCTTTTTGTCTCTATCAACATTGAAATTACCAATTTACCCTTACCTCATGAGTCGTAATTTGGTAATTTCAAGGTGAATAATGACAAAAAAGAGAATGTTCGGGGATAAAAGGGGATGTGAAAATCATTTCCCTTTTTTTTCTTCAAATAATTGCATTTTTATTTTATTCTTTCATGTAAAGTTATGAACTTGTCCTTTAAGTGGATTTTGTAAGGGGGTGATTTCCACACCCCAAATTAATATTCATACCGCATTTTTTGTCTTTTAGTGAAGATCACTAAAAGACAAAAAATGGTGTGTGGATATCAACTTGGGGTGTGTGAAAATCAATTACCTTTTGTAATTATCCGAAGATGATATCATAAATCTGCATCTGCTATTAGTAAATGATATGGTTAGTACTCTAAAGCTCGGTTTGGCTAAAAAGCTAATTGACAACTTGTTTGTATAAACTCAGTTCGTTTACAAAAACTCGTTTAGTCGTTTTGTAAATAAATCAAGCTCGAATAATGGCTCATTTGCAGCCGTAGATAAATGTCAAATGTAGTCATGAAAATGTAATTAGAGGGTGAGTCTAAATTAATGGAAAATTTCTCTTTTTTACGATGACTAGTCATTTTGTTTAGGGTGTAGACCCTTTTGTCCCTACCTGTAGCCCTGGCTAAACTTATCACTTCGTATTCAAATACCCCAAGATTTTTGCAAGAAAGTAGAAAACAATGAAAATTCAAGCTACGACATAAATCAGATCTTTTGGGTTGGACTTATTCAAAAACTTTGAAGAGCTTTTTCTTTGGACGGTCGAAGAGAAAAAGACAGGCTGATTAAGGAAAGAAAAGGAAGGGGGGCCTATTTGATCATTTTGGTACTTTTTTGAGTCTGAAATTGTTCACCCTTTTTTAAGAAGGTGAAGTCTGTCAAAAAAAAAAAAAAAAACTGTGAACTGTGAATCCGAATCAAACCGAACCGGACCGGATCGTAAGTTTTGGATTGGGTCCGTAGATTTACAGTTTGGACACGGATTGAAAAATTTATAAACCGTAACTTGCGGTTCGGTACACGGATTTTTATTAAAAAATGGTGGATAAACCAAACCAAACCGTGATAATTTTATATAAATAAAATAATGTGTGTGTGTGTGTAACATTGAGTAAAGAATCATAATTTAACGTATTATTTTAAGTTATTTTTAATTTTCTACTTGAATGGTTGAATGCGATATAAATAAATCTTAAAAGTATTAATTGTAATTTTAATTTTCAATATTATATACTCATACATATGGATGGCAATAATGCTATGTAATGGTAGTAATCTAGTAATATCTGGAACCGAACCGTGAGTTACGGATTGGTTCGGAACCGAAACGTAGACTTTTGGTCCGAACACGGATTGTGTTTCCTGGGAACCGTGACTCGGGGTTCGGTCCTTAGATTCATACCAATCCGGACCATTGACACCCCCAAGTGACATTACTCTTAATTTGATTGATGAAAATTGTGTAGGGGGCCCTCGATTAGCGGCCGCTGTTCCTCGTTAAACAGAACACATATGGCTGAACCAGAATATATATGGCCGAACAGAAACATCTATTGGGCCGAACAAAACCAATTGTCCGAATCATGTTATCACGAGTCATCAATCCGATATCGCTGTCCGACTGCCTAAATCCAAACCGATTTGTCCGAATTATCCCAAATAGGTCTGACTCATAATTTACAGAAGGTAGCTTATGCACGTGGACCTAACCGACTCCCTCCATACGTCATGAGTGACGTTAGTCGAACGGTTACCGTGTGTGCCGAGTATGTGCATACTAGAAGGCAAGTCAAGAGAATCTATAAATGGTGTACAATAAACCCTAAGATGAGACCGTTGCTCCTCACTATCCTTGCGCTCTCTTTGTACTTTCCTCTCCACTAGTGTTGGCCATGGAGGTGGATTGAGACCGGATAGTACTATCTCCAGGCCCAATCCCCGAACCCCTTTCCCGCTCCAACATGGCTTTGTTTTTATCCTCCATCCTCACGGAGTTCGGGGATCCAAATTTTAAATATAAAAAAAATAGATTTTTCAATACCATTCCTTTTTTTCCCTCAGTTTATCCAATATATGTTCCTATGTTCACATAAAGAGAAAAATAGATGAGCAAAAGAGATACAACATAAACTGGGTGCAAAAGCTCTCCCCCAAAACAAAAGCAAACCAATCTATTGGGTAGAGTAACAAAAAGAAAATATATTCTTACAATCCATTTGACAGAGTAACAAAAAGAAAAATAATCCTACAATCCAGCAAGAGTAGATAGGCCGATGGTATTTCATAATTTCATAGTTCCAAACAACAACAAAAAAGATTAAAAACTCTTAGTTACATAGTTCCAAAGCAAGAGATTACCTCATTTGATGAAGAGAGAGAGGTTATCTCTTCTTCTCTGTTGTGTGTTGCGCTCAGAATGGGATAATGGAAACTGGGAATGAGAACAGCTAATCATAAAAACATATAACTAACAATAGGATAGAAGTATATATATGCATCGGGGATTTGGGGGGGTTGGCGGTAATCGAACGGGGAGCTGAGTTGGGACAGTGATATGTCTGTCCTCGCCTCCTACTCGATCCCCACAAATTTTTCAAAAAAATCTTCATATCTTACCCAATCTCCAAACAGATCTCCAAATCGCCAATTAATCCGTTCGGGGCGGGAATCGGATCAGATGAGAACGAATCGGACGAAGTTGCCATCCTACTCTCCCTAGCCCCTTTCTCACTTAGCCATTGAAGTTCCTTCCCTTTCGAACTCTGACTAGTTAGGCGCTAATGGTGTTGCTACTTACCTAGGCTAGACAGAGGTCTTAGGTGAAGCTAGCTTCGGACCAGAGGTCAGATGAGTGGCAGAGCTAGGAATTGAACTCCGAGGGGACAAAATTAAGAAAGAAATCTTGGTTTGATGATTTTTTCAAGACTAAATCTAGTCATTTGACTTTTAAGAGGACGTTTTTGATAAATTAAAAAATTCATCTCGAGTATTGTTGTTATGATATGACATGACAAATGTAGTATCATCATTGCAAAGGATCAATCACATAATATAGTGTTCTCAAAATGAAAATTGTTCTTACTTTTTAATTTTTTCAGAAAATTTTCAATTTTTTAGGAATATTTGTAAAAAAAAAATACGCGAAATTTACTCCAAAAATTAGCCCTGGCCGCTATACAGCTCCACCCCTGGGTCAGGTCGAGGTTCACTCTCAGGATCAACAACTCCACAGGACCCTCACCTTTTCCATCAATCATAGTGAAGGTAACGTCACCCCATTTTAACGAGGGGAACAAATTATTCTCCACTTTTTTTTTGCTTATAATCTAGGTTTCCAGGCCAGTTACTCACACATATATTAAAAACAAGGTTAGCCCAATTCCACCATCCTGTAGTAGGAGACCAAATTAAAGTCAAGACAAAACTCCATTTGCACTTCACTAATAAGAGTTGATAGCACATGACCACAAGGTTTCGAACCCGAAACCTAAGGATAAATCAAACTTCTAAGTTTCAAGCCGTGAATATGCCAACTCCTTGGGTTAATTCCTCGACACTTATCAAAAACAACTTTTATCTATTGCATCTAAAACACCAGAGAAAAGGCCAGATGATATGGTGGAAGCTTTAGCAGGGATTAAAATTATGTTCTGGAATAGGCTCTTCATAAGAAAATGGAGAAGATTTCCATCAAGACTAATTGTGCAGCTTTTTTCTTTTTGGAGCAAGAAGGCCAGTGGAAGCTTGTTCATTTATGCAGCCTGTTTTGTTAGACTTCATTTCCTTATGTTGTATGGTTTTTCGTTGTTAAACTTGTGAAAGTCTCTAGAACTGATGTAAGAGCTGCTGATAATCTAGCTAGAGCATCTGTTTATGATGATTAGTAATATATTTTGGGTTGACCTTTCCCTCCAAAAAAAACACCAGAGAGAAACTACATTCGTCTACTCATGAATACAGGAGATTACATGAACATTACATATAGATCGATGTGTACGTATGTGACGCATGGCTTACATGGAAAAAAAAATTAAGGATCCTTTTCACCAAGTGAATTTTAGGATATTTAGGTTTTTCACGCTTCATGAGACATGTCATTCTCTTTACATACATCAACTAAAAATTAAGCCCAAAAAACTAAAAAAGCTAAGATTAGTGGAAAAAGGCCCAAGTTGTAGAATGATGGTAATAGTTTCAGAAGAAGTTCTCAAATGACAGGAGGCCTTGAGGTCTGGTACAATACCGGGTGGATTTTATCCGTTGGATGCATTTTCTGAGTCATTTTATGGGAAAGTCTTCATGTACCAAACACTTTCCCGGAGGCCTTTCTCTTTGTAATTCTGGGGTGGGTCACCGGTTTGACGTAACCGATTTGAGATCATGTCCTGGTTTTGCTACTTTTTTATTCTTCTGATGTACTTAGCAGTTTCTTTCGGTTGATCTCTTGTCAACCTTTGTTATCTCCTGTTTGGGTCCTCGCCGGCATATGACTGTCGTGGTTTGGGGTGTCAACCTAGTTGGGATGTCATTCCATGGTATGATGCTTTCTGTGCTTGGTCCCTTTAATCTTTGTAATTTGTTTTCAAAGATTAATAAATTTCTTTTGCCGTTCAAAAAAAAAAGCATTAATTAGAATGGTTGGCAGACATAAGAAAAAGGTTGAATTTTTCTTTTGTATTATTGATGTTGGCAAGCAATGACCCTAGCCACATAGTTAACGCTAATCTGGTAAACACTTCAATCATTTCTAGCATCTTTTTCCTTCACATTTCCTCAACAATTGTTTGATATTTTCCTCAATAGTTAATTGTCCGAGAGGGATGGCCAGTACCTGCTTTTTTTTTAATATCTCATGTGTCTAGGTCAGCTCAAGTCTACACTCGTCCTGGGCCCTATCTCACTATTCATTAGCGGAAAGTCAACTTAAAGCCGGAACAAAGCTCTATATGGAATGCCACCAAATGACTTAATAACAGTTGAGAAATTTCAGACCTGAGACGCTAAGAGGAAGTAAATTTTTAAGTCTCAGGCCTTGATCACTCAGGGTTGCCAGACTTGCTAGTATTTTTTATTTTTATGGTAATGAAGAGTGTCTTGATAAAACGAAGTAATCTTTATAGCCCCTCTCACAACCCTTTCCACGCGTTTGCATGAGATGGGCTGATCCTAAGGACGAATCGCTATGTAAGCTACTTTTAGTACCTTGAGTTTAAGTATATGAGGTCATGTGGTGTGGCTTGGGTATCAGTAGTCTGTATGGGACGTTTCAAGTCGTATCAGGGCAACCCGTGTACACAATCATATGTGCCAGGGAGAAAAGACTTTCAAAATACCCTGTGACTTTGGGCTTTGGGGAGCATGTAGCCACAAGAGAAAAGACTCGTGAAATATCGTGGTGACCCTAGTGTTCAACCCCTTACGAAGATATTACACCCTAATACTAGTAGTAGTTTAAAGAGTTCAATCCCTAACGAGAATATTACAGAGATTGTGTTATCCCGTCTCACATCAAAAACCTACATGTGTGATTCTGGGTATGTAAGGTCCTGGGTACGTATCTATATATCCAGGATCACCTATGTAGGCTTTTGATGTGGGACGGGGTATCACAATCTCTTCACCTTTATCACCACAAAAGGTATATGAAAGAGAAATTAACAGTTCAGATTCATAATCATGTGAATCTAAATTGTTCTTTTTTTTTTTCTTTTACTTTTTCGGGAAAACTTAACATGAGATATAGCTTTTCTCTGAACATAGTACTGACTCAATTGTTTTTTGTCTCGTCTATTGCAGCATCTCTCCCGATCTTCGGTTGAAGTCATAAACTTTACAACGAATCGCTTAAAAATCTTTTACAAGTATATGTTCACGATTCAGAGAAACGCAACAGGTCCACTAGTAATATATTACAAGAAACATGAAGAAAGTAAATCCAAAAACGAACTCTTGTGATGATAAATGACTTCATCAACATTCAGCGATATCAAATATCAAAATTTTGGCTGCAGTAGCTTTCTATCTCTCTCCTTCACTATTTCTGTTGCCATCGATGAACGTAGAAATCAGAATTCAATGGTGTCACGCTCGATGAATTTGTTGATAGAGTTGGTGAACCTGAACCGGACCCGAAACCATTGCCATTATGCAACTGGAAATTTGAGTTCTCATCGTATAAAGAAGGGTCAATGATGCTTTGCTCCGACTCGTGATAGCCGTATTCCAGTTGGGGTAAATAATCTCCCCACAAATTAGCAGGCATTTCATTGCTTTGCCACTCATTCAATTGACAACTTGGGGAGCTAAACTTGGTAAAATTTGACGAGAATTGGTCCAGATTTGGTTCCATGACTTGGGCTTCATTAGGAAATGTAGCATAACAAGGTGAAGCCAACGTGCTACAATTTGAAATTTCTTGGACCAATGGGCCCAATTGGTTCTGAACTTGATAAGAATTGTCAAGAGAAGTTGCTGGCCTTGAAAATTCTGGGTTTAGGAGGGGTTGTTGGCCCCCCAGAAGCCTTGAAAGATTGATTTCATGGTATGGGTTGTAAAGAGAGGATGTTGAAATTGAAGAGAGGTCAAGAAAATCGAGTCGAGGGCTGTGAGTCACAGGGTCGATTCCCATTCGGAGGAGCCTTTTTCTGATGCTGGTGTTCCAGTAATTCTTGATTTCGTTGTCGGTCCTTCCGGGCAAGCGAGCAGCAATTATGGACCATCTGTGCACAAGGAGACTACATTACAATCAAACTTTTGTACGTTGATTATTATCGAGTACTTCAGAGCACCGACGTGACATATACAAATACATGCTTCCAACCAATGACAATGCGAAGAGAGAGATAGAGACCTTTTATACTTACAACGAAATATTAAGTGAATCCGTAAGAGCAGGAATTTTTTAGGAGTGTCATCGGCCAATTAAATAAGAAAAAAACAAATATAAGGAGTTTCAAATGAGATAAAAGGTGGGAGTGTCCTTGTTTCATTATAAAATTATCATTGACTTGACAACGCCGATATCTTCTGTTATAATTTTTGTGAAACAAAATATATTAATACAACAATTTTTCAGTTTACCCCTATCCCCACCAAGCTTGTCAATGCTGGTGAAATTATATGGCAATACTGTGTGGGGTCATTGTTGCACACAAAATTCACTTTTATCTCACCCATCTCACACTCAAAATTCACTTTTACCACACCCATCTCATCACTATTACTTCGACTTGATAACATCTGTTAGACCGTTTTTCCACCATCTCTCCTCAAATCAATTGGTTGTAGGAAGAGTTTCAATTAAGTCTTTTATGGCATTCGACATCGCACTTGCAAGTCTATTTATAAAGCGGTCACAGGAAGTGACATTGTGTAACTAAATTCATAGGGTTACTCCGGGCCAACAAAATCTAAAGACCAGATTGTGCAGAACGTGTCAATGTGTCATTGCTACGTTGCTAATTTATTAGATTGATAGTTTTCCAGTTCTCAGTGTACGAAACAACAACAAATGCGACATGATGTGCAAATTGTTGAGTTTGTAGCATTGCTCGTTTGATTTTAGTGATCCTACGAAGGTTGCTCTAATTAGTCGAGAAGACTTCGTAGGTAATCTCCCATAAGTACAACAAGAAAATTGGATTGGGGGATCCTGCCGTGCACTAGGTGCATGCATGGCACGGTGTCATGCATCTATCCAGCCGTCTGTTTCGAAAATACACATCTCGGATCAAATCCAACCCCATGTGAACCATTGCATGGATTTGATCCGAACCGTGAATTTTCGCAACAGATGGCCAGATGGGGTGCATGACACAATGCCATGCACCTAGTGCACAGGGACTCCTTGTCGAAGAAAATTACCCCAAATTACGAAAAGATGCATGCTGATATGGGCCCAAACCATTAAAACTATTAACCTGAAATCTTAATTGAAAACAGAGAATTCATAAGAAATCAAAATGACTTACTTGTTTCCTAATACACGATGCAGTTGGATAATAGTGTGTTCCTCTTCGAAAGAAAATCTACCTCTCTTGATATCAGGACTTAGATAGTTTATCCAGCGAAGCCGACAACTCTTTCCACACCTCTGCAGCCCTGCAAAACCAATACTACAAACATTATAATCCAAATCGATAAAGAAAACCCGAAAAATGCACATATCCATATGATTTAACCATGCTAAACTTCGTAACGAATCAACATGTATATTTGCTAGTGCTATGTCAACACAATTTTGGTATATAATGTACATACGAGGCGTTTGCGCGCTATAAGGTACTCTGCATGCACCCTAACACATATTTATGGAGAGGCTGTTTCCGTTACTCAAACCTGCACTACTAGGCATGATTCTTTACCATTACTGTTCACTTTTAGAATGCTTTTGCGAATCGTTTAATTTGCGATAAGTTTGTGTTAAACGCCAATGATTTTGGAAGGAAGGAAACTCTACGTACCGGCATTTTTTGCAAGTGTCCTCCAATTTCCATACCCATTTTTCTGAACGTATTCTATTAGCTTCTGATCTTCCTCTTGGGTCCATGGTCCCTTCTTCAGCCCATTTTTCTCGGAACAAGGTGCTCTTCCCATGGTTTACGTTATCGAACTACTATTAATTTCATACTACTTGCTATAGTATAATGAAGAGAGAGAGAGAGAGAGTAGGTATGGGTAAGAACTTTTGTTTATGTATATATAGGTAAAGAGGAGGGTAAAATGAGAAAAAAACAGGGGAAGGTCAACGAATTCGGTGCCGTCCATTTTTGTAACAAAGGAGACGTGTACCCCCCTTTGGAGAAATATGTGAAATTTCAACCTTTCTTTCACTGTCTCGCCTTTCTCGAGGTCATAAAGTTACAGACAGCGGACTGGTTGCGGTAGCTGCAGTGAAAGCATCCTGGAGTACATGAAGCGGCCGTAGTGGTCACGAGGCCGCTGTAGCGGCCATGATGCAGCCAAAAATCGGATTCAAAGATTAATATCTGGGTTTTTTGACCCATTGGAATGTTGGGCTTCGGCTTTGGTATTCTCGATTGGCTTCTTGCCGATTGTCAGGGAGGGTCTTGTTTCCCTTTAATCTTTGTACCATTATAAAGATTAATAAAATTATTATTTTTGCTCTTCAAAAATAAAAAATTTGGATTCAAAGCGATGTAGCGGAAAACAGCCCATACGTATGTGAATTTTTATGTTTCGGAGGATTGAAAGTCACCTAACGGACGATATTTAAATCCTCCCCCTCTTGTCTTCCGCATATATTATCTAACATAACCATCCGTATATCATTTTCCAGTCGGGTGGCCCTCCTTGCTTTCTGGACTTTTATTTATAAGATTGATGATCAATATTTTGAAGGCCACGTACCTAATTTTCTTAGACAAGACCCAAGACCCCACATTGGACTAGGAAACTCTACTTGTATATATATCCAACGGATTCAATAAGGGATCCTTGACTGAATTTCCATCCACTCTTTATATTTTCAAATCAAATTTTTACGATCTGAACTATCCAATGTGTTTACAACGTGTTTTCAAGGGTCCCCGCGAAGAATCATAAAAAAAAATGACCGAGAAGGCTTGATGTAATCAATTTTTGATAAAAATCGTGTATGTACAATTTAATTAAAAAAACTGATCGGATCAAGCCCTTCCCGGTCATTTTTTTTATGATTCCTCGCGAGAACCCATAAAAACATGTTTTAAACAGATGGTTCGGATCGTCAAAATTTGATCGGAAAATATAGGAAATTGGGGAGTCCCGGATGGAAATCTAATCTGTAATCCCTGATAAGATCCGAAGCCTATGTGTGTGTGTGTGTGTGTGTGTGTGTGTGTGTGTGTGTGTGTGTATATATATATAAACAAATTTTCTAGTAAGGATCTCCGATAAATAAGAAAAAACGTAATTTTTTCACGTTAAAAATTGTTTTTGGGAAATCCGAATTGTCCAATGTATTCAAAAGGTGTTTTCAAGGGTCCACGCGAGAAATCTTCAAAAACAAATCCAAGGAAGGGCTTGATCCAAGCAGTTTTTCGCAAAAACTGTATATTTACAGTTTTGCGAAAAATTGCTTGGATCAAGCCCTTCCTAGTATTTTTTTTCGCAAACACATTGGACGGTTCAGATCGTGAAAAAAATGTTCGGATCACAGAGGTCCGAAAGTCCGGAGTCCGGATAGGAAGTGGAACCTATATATATATATGAAAATGATCAATTGAGGGATTCCTCACAGAAATTCTGTGTGGACCTCATAGATTAGGGTTGAATCTCAACGATCTCAACCGCTTAATGTGTTTAAAATGTGTTTTTACAGGCCTATACGACGAATCACCAAAAAAAAATTACTCGGAAGGGCTTCATCTGAGCAATTTTTGAGCGGTTTAGATCATCGAATTTTGGTATGACAAGTTGAAAATGGGTGACCCTCAAGGATCCCTCAATAGATCATAACTGTATACATATATACATATAATTCTGCAAAGTATATTATAACTTCTTGTACATAGTTATCCACGTGAATCCAATAAGGTCGATTATTGTATGGAAAGTTCCTGAATTATGTCCCTCCGTCGTGATTTGTTTGTCTTCGTTTTTACGTTTCTATTTTCGAAATTGTTGTCCAATTTGAAATTGGCTTAAAACAAGTTCTCTTAATGCTCTCTCTCTTTTGTAAAATTATATGCATTGGAGAGTGTGCACTCTAATTTAATTTCAAAAAATTGAAGAGCATCCTTGGAAATTCCAAACTCTTTAGTACAACTAGGGTTGCAAACGAACCGAGCTGCTCGCGAGCAGCTCGTGGCTCAGCTCGTTAAGGCTTGGCTCGGTTGGATAAGTAAACGACCCGAGCTCGATTTTCAAGCTCGTTTAGTTAACAAGCACGCTAAAGCTCGGCCCGGCCCGGCTCGGCTCACTAAAGCTCGGCTCAGCTCGCAAAAGTCCGAGCTCGAGCTCAATTTTTCGGCTCGTTTACTTAACGAGCTGAACTCGAACACTACAAAGCTCGGCTCAATTCGGCTCGTTTGCACCCCTAAGTACAAGTAAGGAGTGTACAACTCATCAAGAAGTTGCAAGTTAGCCCAATTGATTGGGTACTCGAGGTTCTTACTACACACAAAAGAAGTTGACCTCAACAATGATAGCTACTGCTGCAGCACAGTAAATAATCTCCCATTAAGGAGCTAGCTTGCAATGCTAAACTCATTTTTTGCAATGATGATCCCAAAGGTAGGAGCCAATCCCACTTATAAGGAGTCTGGTAAAAGTCATTAGTTAATTAGTTAAAATCCAAATGTCGTATAAACTTTGTCTTAATACCAAAAACAGTAGCTACCGACAATGTTGGGGGACCACATTCAAAGACTCTGAAAGCCAATCAATACGTAGCCACGTCGCAACCCGTTACTTTAGTGAAAAATTATTATTTGCTCCCGGAGTATCGCTATGGCGTTATGTTGTATTCCCTCCCGTGGCCTTATCCATCACAAATTTGTGTAGGCTCCACTATCAAGTCTACAAGTCCATTCCACACAATTGTGTGGTGGGCAAGGTACTGAATAATCACTCCTGTTGTATACTTTTCCAACAGTAAACCCGCTCAACTTTTGATGTCCGACTCTTAGTTAAAAAGCAAAAATTATAAAACCACACTCATATTTACACACAAATGCATACACACATAAATGTTCGGACTCACAAACACTGCATCACTAGTGTGTGTGGAGCCCCAACACTTATGTGAGTTTGTGTAATTTTGTGTATAAAATGAGTGTGATTGTAGACTGTTTATTTTATTTGAAGGCAAGTTTTTCATTTTTATCACCCATTGGTAAAAGTCATTTTTGCCTAAAAGTGATAAAAGTCATTTTGTTTTCTATTAGCCAAAGGCCAATCTGTCTAAATTGAAGTGCCAAAAGTGAAAAAAAAAGAAAGGGAGGGATTCAAAAAAAAAATCCCTTGTTGGTGCTAAAAACGAAAACTCATTCATGTTGTACTTTTTTATGCTACAACAGCCCGCTGTGGACTGAAATTTTAAATTGCTTCCCTTGATCAGCACTTGGCCATTTGATAATGGCCTTTTTGTACCTCAATCCGATGTTTAAAAGATGACTGGGGTGTTGCTCTAATAAAATAAAATAAAAAATTCAAAAATCGAGACATGTCATTCTCTCACAATGTATCACATAAAAACCGTAAAAAACCAATTTGTTCTAAAAACACCCGTAGCGGAACTTTCCCAAAACTCAGTTTGAACCAAGTCCAGTGAATTGGATTGACCTCAATGATAAAACTCAACAACAAATACTCAAGTACATGTCCAAATTAACACTGAAAGAGTTACTCCACTTAGTTGAATCATAAGCAAGTATATTCTCTCGGAGAACATTCTTTACAATTCTCTGGGAGAACATTCTTTACACCGGCGGTGTAAACTAAAGTTTCCTCCAAATCTATTACATTGCAGCATGTGTCCAAAGAGTGGTCCCAAAAGGTAGAATATGGACACATGATGCAATGTAATTGATTTGGAGGAAACTTTAGTTTACAGCGCCGGTGTAAAGAATGTTTTCTCATGTTCTCTAGATTTACTTTGAATGCACGTATCCAAAAGAGACATAAATCTTGTTAATTTCTAAATTTGTAATTTGTGGAGCTATCTGCAAAAGCTAAACCACGAAAAAAAGGCCATAATTTAATACTATACTTAGAATGTGTAGTAGTCATATTTATCAGCTTCCATATATGAAACACCCCATATTTTGGGAAACGTTACTTATTATTACAAGTTAAATATTTAAACAGTAGTAACAATAGTAAAAAGTTTAATACACATAATCTATCTTCCACAGATTACAAAAAGGCAGACCGGGTAAACTTTATGGCTTCTCAAATTCCTCTGCTTGGTCGTTCCCCATATCGGTAGCTTCTCCAACTCCGAGTTCTTCGTAGTACTCCTTCTGTTCATCGCGATAATCTATCATAATACGTCAGAGTCGCAAAGCAACATCGTGGTATTATGTCAGGGTTACACAAGTGCAACACCGTGAGCGGGGACGCCCAGTAGATAGTTTTACCCAAACCTTAAATTAGCAATTTTAGAACAATATAGTAGGTGGCAGAATATCATTGGAAATCATTTATTGAAAACAGTAATTTCATGCGTGTCCATATATCAGTGACAAATCAGATCAGAGTGCAGCGTAATAAAATCAGTGTCTCGTATCATTTTCAGAATCAGAGTGCAGTGTTAGTATCTCGTATCAGTTTCTCATATCGGCATTCTTCTTCAAATTTCATCCATGTTAACATCTCCCATCACTCGGAAGTTATTGGCCCGTTCTACTTACCCTTTCAAACAGTCTCCAATCTTTCCGCTCGAAGTCCCGGCAGTCGTATATCACTGAACTTAACCAGTCTGTTTATAAGGTCCGCCCACTCCGCATCATAGTCTCGGCTATCTTATATCACTAAACTTAATCAGTCTGTTTATAAGGGCCGTCCACTACGTGTTGTCCCGCTGAGTCCTAACCACCAAATTCTCCCCGTGGAACTGGAGCGACACTCAAACAACACTACCGTATCAATCATTCACCACATCATCATTTTCATTTTCATTCTCGACTCTATTTCTCGTCGTGAAATTAATCGTTCCTTCTCTCGAAAAATGTGCCGTGTCGTATCGTCTCGTGAATCGTGCACATGCCATGAATCTCGTAAAAATCTTTTGTATGCAAATTGTTTCTCAAAAACCTTCCCACTTTAAGTCAAAAATCCCTTTCTCGTAAAATGTGTCGCTTTAAATCAAAATCTCCTTTCTCGTAAATGTTTTAGTTTAAGTCAAAACTTCTTTTTATCGACCTTCTCTCGACAATAGAATAACCAGGACAGTCCCAGATCGGATGGCCGGACAAATCCAGTTAGAATCACCATTCCTTTCTTATTTAGCGCGAAGCTTGACTTTTTGAAAGACTATCAAGGGTGTTAGCCTTGGGTCATCCCACAGCCTCAATTGAGTCAAAACATTTGTACAGTACTTTTAGAAAATTTTCGTGTCGTTCGAAAAGCTTTTCCGTTCTGAAAACTAGCCGGGCATTATAACGGCGTGATTTTGATGAGTCAATTTCAAATTGTACATTATGACGATTACGTGTGTTTTTAAAGAGTAATCTTCCATAATATCGCTGATTATCCACCATAATCTAGACTAGTCATTTTCTAATCACGTTTAAGCATTATAACGTCATAATTTAAAAGTAAATATGAAATAGTAATCTAGGGTTAGGATAAATTATCTACCTTAATCCGAGGTTAGTTGGAGCTAGGTTGATTTCGGAGGCGTAACGACTACGTGACTTTCGCTCGAACTTCCTTCCTCCTAACTTTTCTATTACTTTAGGATCGTAGGGTGGTCGAAGTAGTGGAGGGTGGTGGTTGGAGGTTAAGTTCACGAAGAACACATGGTTTTTCTCAAGAACACATGAAAACTACAAAGGTGGTATGTGTGGAGGTTTTGGTTTGAATTTCCCAATGGGGAAAGGTTATATTTATAGGCAAAAATCAAGGCCACTCCCCCTACCTCTTTGTGCCATCCCCCTCTCTCACTCTATATGTGTCTAAAAATTTCCATTAAATGAAGGAAAAATTATCGAAATGGTCCCTGTAGTTTCACCCGAGTCTCGATTTAGTCCCTCTAATTTCAATTTCACTCTAACGAACCCTATAGTTTCAATTTTGGTCGAATTGAGTCCAAATGTTAACTTCCGTTTGTGAATTAGACGGAAAATCCAATTTGGGGATTTTTTGAGGGTCAGACTCGTCTTTTCACGCACCGTTCTTCTTCCCCAATTTGTAACCCTAACCCTAACCCTAACCCTAAATTGACACAGCTTTTACATGAATAACCACACCAGTAAAGTGACAACCAAATACTTCATCTTCTTCTTCTCCTCTGTGTTGTCTTCTTCTCCTCTCTCTGGATCGTCGGGACTAGTTACTGAACCTGCAGGTGGAAAACGCTAATGAGAATAGTCACACATTTTCAGTAACTGGCCGCCATTAAACTACTAGTATTTTTTTCCTCTTTTTTTACTTCTCTTGGTCGCTAAACGGTGCCCTAATTCCAGATACTTCTAAGCTTCTGTCTCTGTCAGGTGTATTTTTTTCTTGCCCTATTTCCTCTTCACCAAGTAATTCGGATGCCGCTCGGATTAATTTCAGAAATACCATGCTTTAGCTTTAGAATCGAAGGCTAAATCTAAGATCAGAAAAGGGTATTGTTTTTCGGTTTATATCTTTGTTTTCTGGTGTTTTTCATGGGGTTCAATCTTAATATTTACTCCATGATTATTCTTTCCGTTACATTAACAAGCTTTGAATATTTCCGCTTTATTTTGCCAGATTGTGTTTCCAAAACAATAAAAACCGTATCTTTTTTCATTCAACGCATTCGAATCTGTCATATCCTGATTCGCATACATGCAATAGCCAATAAAGTCTGAATTCCGTATTGAATTTGATCGAAAGGGTTCAGGTTAGTGATTGGAAGGAATGGTAGAAGAATCGGAGCAAACCCAAAACCAATGGATGAGTATAGATCAATCCTCAAGAGTTGAAATTGACGAAACTGTTGAATTAATAACGGAGTCAATGGTGACAGAGGGAATTGTTGCTATACAACCTCAAAAGGAAATGATTTTTTTTTCTGGGTTTCATTTTTTTAATTTTTTTACAAAGGAAAGAAAAAGATTGGATTTGATTTAGGGTTAAGGTTAGAGTTACAAATTGGAGGAGAAGAAGGGTGGATGAAAAGATGAGTCTGGCCCTCAAAAAATTTCCAAATTGGGTTTTTCGTCTAATTCACAAACGGAAGTTAACGTTTGGACTCAATTCGACCAAAATTGAAACTACAGGATTCGTTAGAGTGAAATTGAAATTAGAGGGACTAAATCGAGACTCGGGTGAAACTACAGGGACCATTTCGATAATTTTTCCTTAAATGAAAGGAATAAGCATCCTAGGTAGGTTAGGCCTTGTCTCCATAGGTTTTTAAGTTGTTTGTCTCTAGGAAATTTCTAGGAAGCTCACTAATTGGTGACTTAAAAGTGTTCTTGTAAAGTTGGTTTGTGCATGACCACCTTGGTGTGAGGAGTTTTAGGTACTAGTTATACACATGTAACTAGTCATGGATTAGGGTCGAATCTCGACGATCCGAACCGCTCAATGTGTTTAAAACGTGTGTTTAAGGACCTACGCGAAGAATCGCCAAAAAAAAAACAATACTTGGAAGGGCTTCATCCGAGTAGTTTTTGAGCGGTTCGGATCGTCGAAATTTGGTCTAGAAAGTTGAAAATGGGTGAGGTCTGCAAAGTATATTATAACTTCTTGTACATAGTCATCCACATGAATCCAATAAGGTCGATTATTGTATGAAAAGTTCCTGAATTATGTCCCTCCGTCATGATTTGTTTGTCTTTGGTTTTACATTTCTATTTCCGAAACTGTTGTCCAATTTGAAATTGGCTTAAAACAAGTTCTCTTAATGCCCTCCCTCTTTTGTAAAATTATATGCATTGGAGAATGTGCACTCTAATTTAATTTCAAAAAATTGAAGAGCATCCTTGGAAATTCCAAATTCTTTAGTACAAGTAAGTAGTGTACAACTCATCAAGAACTTCCAAGTTAGCCCAATTGATTGGGTACTTGAGGTTCTTACTACACACAAAAGAAGTTGACCTCAACAATGATAGCCACTGCTGCAGGCTGCTAGGGCTGTAAATGAACTGAGCCATTCGTGAACTATTCGAGGCTCGATTCGGTAAAAGCTCGTTCGAGTTCGATTCGGATACTAAACGAACAGAACCTGAACCTCAATTTTAGTCTTGTTTAATAAATGAGCCGAACCTGAACTTGATGATATTCGGCTCGATTAGGCTCACGAACTTGGAATATATGTATATCTCATAAGAATTTCCTATATAACCTTGGATATGTATAAATTTTTACACATACATAAGGAAAATTTTATAACTTGTACTGGTATAAACCAATAAAAGTATTATAAACTTATAATACTTTTATAAAATTAAATATAAAAATATCTAATATTTTTTCCTCGTTAAGGCTCGTGAATAAGTTTGAGTTCGACTCAAACCTAGGCGAGTTCAACTCGAGCTTGGCTCGTCAAATTTTCATTGAGTTCGAGTTCAGCTCAAGTTTGTTTAAAAATTTAATGAACGAACTTGAACATTCTAAAACTCGGCTCGATTCGGCTCGTTTATAGCCCTAGCTGCAGCACAGTAAATAATATCCCATTAAGGAGCTAGCTTGCAATGCTAAACTCATTTTTGCAAAGATGAACCCAAAGGTAGGAGCCAATCCCACTCATAAGGAGTCTGGTAAACGTCATTAGTTAAAATCCAAATGTCGTATAAACTTTGTCTTAATACCAAAACAGTAGCTACCGACAATGTTGGGGGACCACATTCAAAGACTCTGAAAGCCAATCAATACGTAGCAGGTCGCCAGGTCGCAACCCGTGACTTTAGTGAAAAATTATTATTTGCTCCCGGAGTATCGCTACGGCGTTATGTTTTATTCCCTCCAGTGGCCTTATCCATTACAAATTTGTGTAGGCTCCATTATCAAGTGTAGTGTGTGTGGAGCCCCAACACTTATGCGAGTGTGTGTAATTTTGTGTATAAATGAGTGTGATTGTAGACTGTTTATTTTATTTAAGGCCAAGTTTTTTCATTATTAGCACCCATTAGTAAAAGTTATTTTTGCCTAAAAGTGATAAAAAGTCATTTTGTTTTCCATTAGCTAAAGGTCAATTTGTCTAAAAGTACTAAAAGTTTAACTTCTTCTTAGTTGAAGTGCCAAAAGTGAAACAAAAAAGGGATTCCCAAGAAGAAAAAAAAACAAAACACATTGGGATGCTTTTAGCAATGAGATATTGAAGTGCTAAAAATTCTGGGTGCTAAAAACGGAAAACTCAATGATGCCAGAACAGCCCTCTGCGGACTGAAATTTTAAATTGCTTCCCTTGATCAAGGGTGGATGTATGAATAGGCTGAGGTGGGCTATAGCCGAGGTGGGATGAAAAAAATGGGGGGAAAAAATTTGTATGTAAAATTATAGCTTAATAAATTTAGGCCGCCTCCTTTTTTTTTTATGTAGCCCAACCCATTCTAAATAAACACCCACCCAAAAATAAATAAACACCTACCCAAAAGATTGCCCACAAATCAATCCCCTTTGAAGAAACTAACATGATTCGAATCCCCTTTGATGATACTTCTCTCGTACAGGAGCTGGGGATACGTTTATCAATATGGGAACATCCTGTTAATCAATATGATGTGATTAGGCAATCCTATATCAAAGCCTGGCCATATCAATCTAATCTTGCAGAGTATCCACGGTCCGAGTCAAAAAATTTACGTATTTATATATTTGTATAGAAGTTTGAATTAGCCCGGATAGATTAGTGTCCTGGGTCCGCCGTTGCCCTTCATCAGCACTTGGCCATTTGATGATGGCCTTTTTGTACCTCAATCCAATGTTTAAAAAATGAATGAATTTGGTTTGAACCAAGTCCACTGAGTTGGATTGACCTCGATGATAAAAACTAGAGGTAGCAATTGACAACCTAACCCATGAACCCACCCGAACTCATATAACCCAACCCAATCCGCCCATATTGTAATATGGGTTGAACCCACATTAACCTATATTTACATAGGTTTGGTTGGGTTGAAAATGGGTTCAAAATGGGTTGGTCCTGGGTGAGAAAATAGATCACTTGCACGTTATCATTACCGTTGTCCTCCCAATTTCCTCCCCGTTGGCCTCATCCAAAAACACTACCAAAACCCGAACCCTGTATCTCTGTTCTTCAATCCACATACACGACATAAAACAGGTACAATTTGGCATTTCATTCCAATTAATGCACCTCAATTCCTCCAATCTCCAACGTCATAAATGATTTGAAAGCAAATTACATTGGTTTCACTAAACACTATGAAAGAAAAAAAATTAAAAAAAAAAGCAGCAGCAGTGATAGATTCGTGAACCCAACGGTTATCTTCGTGCAAGTGACCGATGATCAAACAGAGGCAGAGAACTGTGACAAACACCGTAATCGGAACGGCACTGCCGTGCTCGTTTCCATTCTACATTACTGATTCATAAAAATTATACTCCATTTTACTCCTCTAGCCCTCTTCTACTACACCTGAAAATATTCCTACACAGAAACTTTTTCGAGGTAATTGAAATTCCATTAATTTTTAGAATTAAATTCTCATTTTTCTTTCTCTCTACGAGTTTGGGAACTCAATTTCAAAATAGTAATGGACTGGTTACAAAAATAAATAAATAAATGAAAATAATGGACTGGGATTTGGACACTTGGAGGGGAAAAAAATAAAAAATCGGGTTGGGTCGGGTTGGGTTGGGGTTGACTTGACCTATATTCAACCCACCCATATTTAACCCATTCACTTTTAACCCATATTCGACACACCCATATTTAATCCATAACCCATACTAACCCAACCCACTCCACCCATTTGCCACCTCTAATAAAAACTCTAATAACAAATACTCACGTACATGTCCAAAATAAACATTGAACGAGTTTAGTACTCGACTGAGTCGAATCATAAGCAAGTATATTCTCTAGATTTACTTTGAATACATGTATCCTAAAGAGACACATAAATCTTGTGAATTTATAATTTGTGGAGTGTGGGAGACGTTTCACCGGAATGACCCCTTCTAGCTGTTTGGTTTGGTACAAAGAGAGAGAGAGAGGAGGGTTGACTTAACCTCACTGTAGGTCTAGGAACACGTTGGAGAAGAAGGCCTGAGTCCTTGAAGCACGCCGTAGGGGAGGACTTGCACAGGGGAGCAACCACGTTAGTGCCTAGCCCGGACAATGGTGGTCCGGAAAGGCACTCTGATGGTAAAGTCAGTGACTGAGGGAGACGTATAGTGGAGAGTTTTAGAGAGAGAAAGTGGAGTAAAGAGAGTATTCAAAGCGGAGAGAGAGATTCCGAGTGAGGTAGGTGAGGGCCATATTTATAGGCAAGGAGGAGGGTGTCCTACATGCTCCTCGGGGGCCTCATGCGCTCCGTCCGTACCACCGCATTAAATGCATCGATAGACGTCTGTCTCTCAAGCGGCGCCTAGGCCACTGTCCTCCCAGAGGAGTCACCCGTCACATTGATATTCTCATCCATCAAGTACTACGCCTGCAAGGTAGGTGGCCGTCACCATAAATGCATCGCAGGCGGGGTGGTTGAGCCCATTAATGAGCCGCTCAGACTGTCAGGTGTGCCTCGACCGAGCCCCTGACATCTGTGACCCTCCGATACCGAGGTCGATCGACTCGGTTTGGATAGTGCTCGGGGACAGGGCCCCTCAGGTTGCCGATCGAGGTCCATATGGATCTCTCCATCCGGGGCACAGCTCCCCGAGGGGACGGATTCCATCCGAGGTCACCAAGGTTGCCGAGGTCAGGGCTGCACTTATGACAACCAGGCCCCCCGTCGTTTCGTTATTCATGCGGACCCTCCACCGGTAGGGCGTTCGGCGAAGCCTAGGGGGTCTGGCCTCCTTGAGCTATCTTTACGAAGGTGGCCCAATGGACCCTTCACCTTTTCGGGGGACCAGCCAAGGTCCTTGAACCCCTGGGACCCCGGTCGCTACATGGAGCTATCTCCAAAAGCTAAACGACGAAAAAAACATCATAATTTCACACTTAGAATGCGTGGTAGTCATATTTATGAGCTTCAATATATATAAATTGTTGAATGAGAATTCAACATATAATTAAATCTGTTGCAAACTTTTTTTTTTTGTTTTTTTGGATTATTGGATTTTTTTTGTCTTTATATTTTTTTTCTCTTTTTAGATTTTCTTTGTCGAGACGAACCAATAATTCACAAAAAAAATCGATGTAGAATTAACAAATGCCACAAAAAAAATTTGAATAAAGAAAAAATAAACCAAATGATTTATTTTCACCAAAGCACTAATCTAATCTAGTGCTAAGAAATAAAACTCTATGATGTGAATCGAACCCCCCTCCCTCAAATCCAAACCGGTAAATCTATGGGGACAGACCACAGTGAACAGATGGGTCTCGAGGACCTACTTTTGGGTCCCACACGAATGATCTGAGCCGTTAGATCATCTTAGAATAATTTTCCAAGGGGTCCTGCGAGAAATCACCTCCATCGGACTTGTGTAAGTGGTTCATCCAAAAACCCCCCATTTCATTCAAAACGATTTTGAATGAAATGGGGGTTTTTGGATGAACCACTTACACAAGTCCGATGGAGGTGATTTCTCACGGGGCCCCTCGGAAAATTATTCTAAGATGATCTAACGGCTCGGATAGTTCGTGTGGGACCCAAACGTGGGTCCCTGAGACCCATCTGTGCACAATCTGTGCACTATTGGTCTGTACCAATAGAAGGGTTCAATCCAAACTGTATTAAGATTGACTTCTACTATGTCTGCACAATTCCACATTATAGAACCTTAGAAAAATAAATAAAATGGACAAGTGTCCAACATATTTTGGTTCAAATCACAGAAAATTAAGACCAACCAAAATATTATTACCATTACTGCTTCACTTTTACACTTTTACTATTTCTGAGATTCGAATTATTGAAACTAGGAACTGGGGCTCTATAAGTTGAGTATTGGTACAATACATGAAAACGAACATGAAAAGACATCCAACGGGGCGGATCTCATCCGTTGATGTCTTTTCATGTCGATTTTCATGTTTTCTTTTCAACACTTTCTCCTATGTCCTCGTTTGTTGGCCGGAGATAAATGGATGGAATTTGAAATTCCATGGGATATGAGTGAGATATGAAATCCTTGGGATATTGCTCAGGATATCAATGGATGGGAAAATTTCATATCCGGTGTTTGTGTTCAACGGGATATAGCCAGTGAAAAACATTTTTTTGCACTAAAATGGGGAAATCCCATCCAAATCCCCACTCCCCCCATGGGATTCTATATACCGTACGGATGGGGAGATGAGGAGAAAAACTTGGTAGGGATTTCATATCCCATGCAAAAAAAAGAGAACAAACATTGAAAAATGGGGCCTACTCCAACTCATCTCCAAATCCCACCCCCAAATCCCCCCAAACAAACAAGGCATATAAGTTTAGGAGGCAAGCTGTAATTATTGTACTGCTAAACCGCCAAACTTCGGCCGCCTCATTCTTTTCTTCAATAGGAACCTAAAAATTCAAGATTCAAGTGAAGACAATAATGGCCTTTGAAAATTGTGTCTTTCAAAAAGAACCTAAAAAATTTCAAGATTCAAGTGAAGACATTCATGGCCTTTGAAAATTGTGTATATGTTTGTACAAGCGTCTCAATCTATCCAACTTTTATCCATTCTAACCATAGGAAGATAAGGTCAAATATTTCTTTTTTCGCTGGTCAAAAGAAAAGTTATTTTCATCTGTTTAGATTTGATTTAGGTTCTTTTTGTCACACCGACCGGTTCATTATTTACTAAAT
Organism: Vaccinium vitis-idaea; assembly: GCA_963854785.1. Taxonomy (NCBI): domain Eukaryota; kingdom Viridiplantae; phylum Streptophyta; class Magnoliopsida; order Ericales; family Ericaceae; genus Vaccinium; species Vaccinium vitis-idaea. The sequence continues at coordinate 28,018,852 of OY978221.1, read as the reverse complement.
TGTACGGGTAAAATTTTCTGCAGCTTCCTTGGATGCGTTTAATCCTTGGACATAATTTACGGTATATCTCAGAAAGTAACTAAGGGGGGTGTTCTACTAAGGTGGTTTTTTGAAAAAATTGACTTTTCACGATTTTTTATGTGATGTATTGTGAGAGAATGACTTGTCTCGATTTTTAGAAAAAACAGTTTTTTGTTAGTGGAACACCCCCTAAATCAACTTACTTCCTTTTTTTTTTTTTTTTTTTTTGCTAATCGATATACATTAGCGGGAAGGGGGTTAGTAGTGTTAGAGAGTTAGTCCAACCACATCCCTTGCGGGGCCTGAACCCAGGCCTCCACTGAGGTGGGGTGAAGTTTCAGCTGTGCTAGCCTGGAACTTCACCCCCTAAATCAACTTCAATAATTCTTTTTCTAACTTAATTGACATATTAATGTCTTATCGTATGAAAAAGGAAAAAAGAACTCCTATTCTAAACAAGCTAATCCCTAACGCCACCATTACCATGATCTCAGGCTTGTTCCCCTTCTTGGGATCATGGAAGCACCCGTGGCACAGTAATTTAGCTAAATAGCTTAACATTCTATTCCTTTTAATACTAAACAAAGAAGGCTTATGTCTTAACTCGATAACGTCTAGTGGATGGTTACTAGAACCAGTTGCCTAGTTTCAAAAGTTGACTGGCAGATGTAAACATATTTTTCTCCCATACATCTAAAAGTTTCGGACTTGCATCTTACGCACACTGCAACTAATTGTTGGAGAATCAATTCCTCCGTCCACTAGAACGGTCAGGTCGATCTTCCTTGTTTCTTAATGACATTTGAGAACTTTTATATCCTTCTCTTATATGAAAAAAAAAAAAAAAAAAAAAGCCATTTTGAATATCAAAATCTCTGCTTTGAAAAGGGGAAAAAAGAAAAAAGAAAAGGAAAGGAAAGCAATCCCTTAAGTACTGAAAGTTGGTCGTGGATAAAAATGGTGCAATAACAAAACATTTGAACTAGGCACTACACTTATAACAAATGGAACTTCAGAGTAGGACAAAATATTTTGACACTTATAACAAATGGAACTTCAGAGTAGGACACAATATTTTTTAGAGAAGTAGAAAGAAGATTCATTAAACCATCAAAACAATACACCAAGTCTAGACATCCAGAACAACCAAACAACATAACAATACACAACATGAAACACTAAACAGCAAGTTGGTTAGCTAATACATCATCGGTGTCTGGGCGAGGAACAAAACTTGCTAGAGCATGCTTAGCAAGCAAGTGAGCCCGCTGAACTTCCTGGCGCGCAACCTTCGAAATCCTACAAAAAAAGACAACTTCGAAACTTCTGTTGCTAGATTGCGTAATAAAAATGTGTCATGATGGTGACACTCAACCCTCCCTGCTACCTGCATTATGGCATTAAAGCAATCAGAAAAAGCATAAAACCACATTGTAATTATGTTTAAAGTCCATTTAATTGCTTCAAAAATTGCTTGAATTTCCGTTTGAATTGGCGAGGCACTATACGTAGAAAAGATTTGTTGTGCAATTAAGGCCCCATCCGGATGACTAGCCGTAAAACCAAGGCCACTCCAAGCATTTCCCTCTTTCCAAGTCCCATCCACATGGAGGAAACAGGCGCGAAGAGTTGAAACAGAGTTAGGGTATTGCTGAATAATAAAAGAAGGATTCTTAGAACTAGAGGCAGATGCAGTTTGGGCAGACTCTGACTTGGAATTGGAGAGCCAATTAGAAGAGCAGATAAACCACGAATCAGAATCCTTAGCTGTTCCAATGGTAGATTCCACATTGAACGACAAACTCGAGAATACCAAGCTATTTCTAATCTTCCAGATAGCCCAAAATATATAAATAAAATAAGAGAATCTCTTCTTATCTCTATAGAGCTGAATGATCTAATCTAGGAGCCATTGGAGAAGAAAAGATCTCGTGAAACGCCCAATGAAGAACTTAGAAAATCACTAGCATCCCAAACTGAAACAGAGACAGAATATATGCTCAATAGATTCCTCCGACTCTCCACAAAGAGGACAATTTGCGACGACATTATGTAAGCGAGACGCAATGTTTTTTTGGACCGGTAAGATTCCTTTCAAGCATTTCCATATGAAAATCTTAATACGCTCAAGCAAGCCAAGATTCCAGACCAAATTCCAGACGTTAAAGTCTTTATAGAACCAAACAGAAGAGACAGGAGATAGTTGGTTGGCCCGTTTCATATCATACAGAGAGGTCTGTATCCTGATTTAGCGCTATACTTCCCAAAATTGGTGAACGACCAAATGAGCTGATCCGGGCAATTGGCATTAGGAAGAGGGATAGCTAAAACTCTCGAGACTAGAAACTGCAGAATAATGTCCACAACTCTATCCGGATTCCATACTTTCCCATTGATTCCCTTATTCAGAAGAAAAGAGACCATGTGAGAATCAAGGCCATTATATGTGATGAAATGACAAAGAGGTTTATCCAGCCCAGGAATCCACTTGTCATAGAAAAGTGGGATGGAAGCCCCATCTCCAACTCTCCAAATAATACATTTAGCAATGAGATCTCGACCAAACAGAATACTTTTCCACGCCCAAGATGAGCCAGGACGAACTTTCACATTGATGAGACTCTCCTTTGAGCAATACTTTGGTAGAAGAATACATAAAGTAACCATAGCTCTATCTTCTGAAAAGCCAGGTTCCACATGACAAGGTCAACTAGGTTAGCTGTCCCCACGGTAACTATGAGCGTAATAGGCGTAGCCTCATTCCCTTTGATGATTTATCAACTAACTCTCTCTATAACGCATTGGTTAGAGGATCTGCAATGTTGCCTTTTGACTTTCCATAGTCAATAGTGACAACCCTATTTAAGAGCAGTTATCTACTGATATATTGTCCACTACCAAAATGTCTACACTTACCATTATACACATTACTCTATGCTCTACCTATCCATCAATCCATGATTGATTGCAATGGATACAAATTGTTGGCACAGAGTTTGACCATTCTCTTTAATTGCTTTATCTAAAGACTAAAGGAATGGACAATGCACATCTTCTTAGAATATTTTCAAGAGACGGATGTGATTAGGGGTGGACATACCTCGGGCTGGGCCGGGTTCGAGCTGGGCTTATACTATATACTAACAGCACTTGTGCTTGCCCAAGCCCGGCCCAATAACAATCGGGCATCATTTTATATTCCCAAACCTAGTCCAATTAAAATTTTATTTCCCAAGCCCACCCAACAAGCCCATTTATTTTCTAAAATGTAGTATCACAAAAATAAAGAAATCAACCACAATGATCACAAATTAGTCACAACCAGTAACACTAAAAGTTTAATGTGCTCACAATACTATAAAAACAAACCCATAGAACTATATAGTTCTACTAATTAAATATCTCCCAAAAGATAAAAGGAGAAGATTAAAGAAATTGAAGAGAATAAAACAAACATGAAACTTACTCTTCAATAAGAAGAGATGTGCCTCTCTTCCAGAAAGAATACCCTAAAAGAGAAAACCCCAAGCAAAGACTTCTAGTTTTCTATGGGACCAAACATAATCATATAGGCATGTATGTGTAACAAAAATATTATATTCGGGCCGGGCTGGGCTTTGAAGATTTTCCCAAACCCAACCCATTTACTAATTGGGCTTAAAATATCATCTCGACCCAACCCAATGGGCCTAAATTTATATCCCAAAAAAAAAATTCGGGCTGGGATGGGCGGGTTGGGTGGGCTACCGAGCCGATGTGCAGCCCTAGCTATGATAGGTCCAAATTGGGTACCCATAGCAACGTGTCCCATGTAATAGCTTGTCTAGAAAGAATAAAGTCTTGAGTCCATACCGGTTGCAAAGGTTCCGGCTTGACCAAACCAAAGAGTACATAAAATGAAGCTTAGCAAAGTCAGTTTGCCCAGAGTAGTTCGACTAGGAGTCCTCTCCATGGACCATCCGACCAAGATAGGTCTGATTAGACCCGTCTGATTAGAGTGAATCAGACCTGTCTGATCATAGTCTACTTAACAGAAATCCTACATATCTGGAAGATTCACCTATCTCCTAAAGATCTTTTATGATCCAAAACAAAGTTCAAATATCCCTACTCTTGAGGGTTAAGTAACTCAACTCTCTTTGAGGTCAAATCCACTTCTTTCGGGAGCCAAAAACCTCTTCCGAGATAGGCAGCTCTATCTTTTGTGGCCATTATGCCCCTCCAGGATATTCTCCAACGATCTAGTTCAAGTCATTACAACATGTACTCTAACTCAGTGCTTACAAATAGGCCCATTACACTTAACAAATACTGACTTATTCAAATTCAATCAATTATCTTTAACAAATACTGACTTAGGCATTGGAGGGGTGTTGGCCAGCACGGCAGCACCACACCGGTGTCAAGTATTCTTCAAAAAAAAGGGATATTAAACCTAAAGTCAATGCATTAACATAAACTAGCTCAGAACAAAATGCAGTGAATAACAAAAAGGCATAATAAAATTCACTAGTGATAAGTCCCCAATATTGTATATATCTGGGGCTTATCTAACTCATTTTGCTCACACACACATGCGATTTCGCGCCTTACATGTTTGAGGACACTGCTAGGTGTACAGAAAAAATGGGACAGAAATGGTACAGATCGCGTAAGGGGACCCACTTTTGGGTCCCACACGAGTGATCTGAACCGTTCATTGTTCTTAAAACATTTTTCCGAGGGGACTTTGGTTCAAGCACTTCTAACCATCCGATTGAGCTGATTTTTTGTGGGCCCCCTTGGAAAAATGTTTTAAGAACAATGAACGGTTTGGATCACTCGTGTGTGACCCAAAAGTGAGTCCCCTAACACGATCTGTACCATTTCTGTCCCATTTTTTCTGTACCCCAAGGTTTATCATATGCACGTAGTGTTGTTTTTGTTAGTTAAAGGTGAAACACATCAAATAAGTGCGTTTCGAGCGCATTGGGAACCGTCCCAAGTTACCGAGGGCCACGTGCCCCATGGCACGCCAACACCGGGCCTCAAGGGCCACGAAACGACGATTCGGCTAAGGCTCGGGAATGCGAAAAGTCACAAGTCATGCCATTGGGTTGAAAGCCGTGCCTCACGCTCACCAAGAACTCCCGGTAGAATCCGGGAGTAAACAAACATGCACGAGACCAAGGAACACCTCCCCCGAGGGTTGCACAACTCATTTAAGTGTTTTGGAGGAAGTCCGGGAGCACGTAAGGCCAAGGGAGTGACCAAAGAAGCCAAGGCATCATCAAACACGACTGGATCGAACCAAGAGACAGAGTGGATCGATCCACTCTAGTTAAAAACTCCTTCAGCAGCATCTGGATCGATCCAGGTGCAGGGTGGATCGATCCACATCACAAAAATGCCCATTAGACCTCTTTGGATCGATCCAAAAGAGGGGTGGATCGATCCAGCTTCAAGCAATTCTTCACCATAGACATCTGGATCGATCCAGAGAGTATGTGGATCGATCCATTTCACAGCAAAAGTTCAACAGAGCATTTTGGATCAATCTAGGGTCATGGTGGATCGATCTAAACCACTCTGGGCAGCATTTTTTTGTGTGCTCTTTTTGTACTTTCTATTTATGGTATTTTTCTCTCCTTTGTGAGAGCTTTTTGTAACTTTTTTAGAGAGAGAAGTTGGATGATTAAGAGACTATCCTCTCTCCTCTTCTCTCACACTTTCTCTTTTATTTTCTACCTAGTATTTTGCTCTCACCTCTCTTCTCCATTGGAGAACCTTTGGAGCTCTCTCTCTCTCTCTAGAATTCTCCCGTAAGTAGATGTTTCCCGTTTCTTTACCGTGTATTAAACTTGTTCCTCGTGATTAGATCTTTCAATATATCTAGTTTATTTTCAATTCCATTTAGTATTTAGTTCTTGTGATTTTCTAGTTTAATCCTTTGAAAACTCTTGGTTTTAGTTATTGTTTGTTAATTTCTCAAGTTTAAAGTGTTAGGCAAACCTATGATCTTCATTAAAAATCAGTTTTTAGAGTTATTAAGCATGTTTTTAGTTTTCTTCAAAATTCTAGACTTGTTAACTAGTGTAATGGGTGAGTAGTTGTTATAGGCTTAGTCATGGGGTGATTAGCACTCCATGACTTGGGTTTAATCCATCCATCTCATGTATAAGACATACACCTCTTGTTTATCAAATATTCGGGGTTTCAATTTTATGTATCAAAGGTTGGGTTTGTTAACCCCTTTGATCCCACGTAGCCAAGGGTTTCACCACATGACACGTGAGATGCTTTGGGCGATGTCAACACATCCGTTTGCAAAATGTACCGAAAACCCCTAATCTTTGGTAAACACATTTTCTTGTAAAAGGTTTTAAAATCTAAATCTTCCGTTCGAGTGCATTTAACGATGCCTCGAGCCGGTTATCAAGAGGGGATGGATTAACCCGAGTCATGGTCGTTAAATACCCCTAGACTTTGCCTTAGTTTAATTAGTCTTTTTAAACTTCCGAGTGGTTCTAGAAGTCGAGAGAATTCCACCAAACAAACTACAAACCACAGTTTGCCGCTTTAAGGCTAAAATCGTCATTCGCAAGTCAACCATCACGATCAGCGCATTCGGTCTCTGTGGATTCGACCCGATCTTACCGGTTTTGATGCTACCGCTGGCCTAAACCCTATGCTTGGGGAAATAATATTAGAAATACAATCCAAGGGCGCAAGCAACTAGTTTCTCTAACTTCACTAGATCATTGGTAATGAATTTCACTACCTTCAACTAATTAATTCCACTAGTTCATAGCTAGTGAATTTTACTAGTTTCACTAGATCTCAGGTTTCACCTAATGAAGCTAGTGAATTTCACTAATTTCAGTACTTCACTAGATCTAAGGTATTAGCTAATGAATCTAGTGAATTTTACTGGCTAGATCACAACTAATAGATTTCACCAGTTTCACCTAATGAATTTCAATATATCAGTGCTAATAAATTTCACTAGTTCACAGCCAGTGAATTTGACTATTTTCACTAGCTCTCACATTTCTGCTAATGAAGCATGAATTTTCTCTAGGTTCAATAATTTTACTAGATATCTGAACCAAGCAACCAATCTCTGTGTGTGAGTCGAATGTGTGCAAGTCTCTGTGTGTGTGTGTTTTCGAACCAAAAAATTTGTCCAATCCAAGCAATCTGTACCAAAGCAATTAAAAAATGTCAAATTCCTTTCAATCCAACAAATCTAGACCAAAAAGGACCTAAAATCGAATTAATATGAAGAATCAATTCAATAGCATTCTCAAATCTCTGTGCAACGAACCACCATACCAAATAACAATCTAACAAATTCGAAAAGAGAATGAAAAAATAGCTTCAAATATATGAACCCATAGAAAATCGTTATGAAATACGTCAAGGCGCAAGGTATGTTAATGTTTTGAAGAGAACGAACAAAGCATGATCAAATTGAAGACGTGAAATTAACGCCTAAGTGCAGCAACGTAACTTCACCTACTGCTCAGACTTGCACGTAATTAAAGATCTGTTAATCCTTAATTACGGGGAACTAATACACAAAAATTTGGACTGGCCCGTAGTTTTCTGTAATAGTAGCGGTACGACCATTACAAGATTAGAGTAATGTGAGTTTTCTTATTGCATTCTCTTTTTTCACGGTACACATTGTCACACACACACACACGGTCTAGAAAGGTGTTCAATTCAAATTCGCTCAGTTCCTCGGTATGACATCTTATACGACATACGTACATGTAATCATGGTTGTTTGCTGTAAGTTTAGTGAATGTATATCTTTCGATTGATTCTATTGTAAGGATTTCGTATGATAGGTGAGAAAGTTGAAAGATGATGAATGTATCTTCGGAAATTTTATTCTCTCTCTATGGGTAAAATATCCTCACCACTTTCTCAGTAACTTAAGTGTTTTATAATTATTTTATTCGTATGCGATTCTACGAATAGCACGAGTTTCATGCTAATTTGTAAATATTTTGGACCGTAGTCACTGTACTACTTAATACTCCATCTGTCCAAAAAAAGTTGGTCCACCACTAAAATAATTTTCATTTTCAGAAAGTACTTTCGGACATAATTTTATAAATTATTTTCATTAAATTAAAGATCTCGATCAATTTTTTAATTTGATGCGAAAAGTATGAAAATATATGAAAGAAAATATTTTAATATTATTTCATTTTGGGACGTCTCAAAATGAATGTCCATTTTCCAAAATAAGCAACAAGAAACTCAATAAAGTTACATTATTATTCTTTTGTTCAAATTAAAATACTACTACCTACATCAATCAAATCACCTTTTGAGAGAGCATAAATGAAAAGTTGAACACTTTTTGATGTAATCATTATATTCTCTTTAAAAAAATTGAAATTCTCAAATAGAACTATCGGATAGAAGAAGTGTGTATTTTCAATTGACAAAGACCGAGTTTCTAGTACTATCGTCTAAAATGATATTCTCAACCTCTCTCTCTCTCTCTAAAAATACTTCTCTCGCCTCTCTCTAAAAGTCTTATCTAGGGTTTTGGCCGGACGGCAGCTATCTCTCTTTCCCCCTATCATCCTTCACCCTTCTTTCAATTTCATCGCTTCTCCACCTTTCTATTTTTTGAAAATGATTAGCAAGGATTTGGCCGGACGACGGTAGGTTGTGGGTGGTTCGTGCTGGTGTCAGGGATCTGGACGCCCGGCCATTTCGAGGTCGTTTTGGGCTGTTGCTCTCTCGGTCTCTCTGTCTTCTATCTTCTCTGTTTTACCCCCGGATTCGGTTTCCTTGCCACATACTCCCTTCGGTTCCTCCTCATTTTCCCTGTCCTCGTCCCTTAATCTCCCTCTTGCTTTCCGGTCTGGTTTAATTGTTGAGTTTCCGAATTTTGCCTAACGACACGGTGGCTCTGTGGTGATGGAAGGTGGTGGCGTTGGTCTCCCGTCGTGATTGTTCCTTGGGTCTTCACGGCTTTCGCCTAACGGCATTGGGTGCTTCCGCGACAGTGGATGATAGTGCTGGTTTGCCTTTTCTTGGGTTGCTAATGGTGGTGTGGTGGGTTTGGTGGTATTTTCCGGCAAGTTATTGGTGGTTGCTGGCTGGGCTGGTGGTGTGGAGGGTGGCCGGCGGCTGTTTGTGTGGCTAGGAAACTTGGGTTTGTTTTTGGGCTTCTCAGGCTGGGCTTTGTTGCATTTCTGGGCTTTTGGCTATCAGATGGATCTCTATTGTAATATCTGGGCCTTTGGCCTTGGGGTTGTTTTAGCGTTGTAATGTTTATCTCGACTTCTAGGCCTTGTTGTTTGGGTTCGACCCATTTTGATTGAGTGTCTGTGCCCTCAGGTGTTGTGTTCAAAAGGTGTTATGTCCAACTTTGGTTGGACTCTTCTCCCCTTTTCCTATTATCTTGTTGTACCCTTTTCCCTTATCTAGTTGTACCCTCTGACAAAATTTCTTAACAATTTTTTTGCCGATCAAAGAAAAAAAAAAATGATATTCTCAATATTTTTGCTAGAAAACTCCCCGACCTTGTGAACACGGGGGAGTAAACTTTCCTCTTTTAGATCTTTCCAATTGTAGAAGATAAGTTCTCCATGTCAGAAACTAACAGGATAAGCAAAAGAAAAATCACAAAAATCCTTACGTAGATTGACGACATCACATTTCTGTCCTCATCCAAACCCAAGATGAATAGTAACAGACACCTGTCAGTCGCCCACAGAATCACCCACGGGATGCCCGACAGCCCCTAGTTTCCCTCCCCCACTCCGCCAGTCACCGCCTTCACAGCCGGTTGTTTCCCTCCCTCAAAAGCCACCGCCACCGGTATTAAAACCCCTCCCCCTCTCTCTCTCTCTCTCTCTCTCTCTCACTATATATACGACCCGTTGGCCTATTCCTTTCTCAAAAGATACACACTCTTACTATTTGATATTAAATTGATATTCGTATGAGCTTGAGGTACATGAGCAGGGTGTTGTACGGAGGGTGGACGAGGGTGATGCAGCAGGGGATGAAAGACCAGGCTACGAAGTCGTGTGATCAGTCGACATTAACGCTCAAGTCTATCAGGGATTCGGCATCTTCGAGGAAGGCGAGGCCGTTTTCTGGTGTGCTCGATTCTTCTACAGCCAATAGTGACAAGAAAAAACTGAAGCAAGCGGAGGAGTCCCTCCGGACTGTTATGTACTTGAGCTGTTGGGGTCCCAATTGATCTCTGTGATCACCCACCCTTCTGTCTCTATATATATATATCAGTACATGAAAAACTGGAAGAGACAATCCTCGTCTACACCACCGGACATTGATCATCAAATAGACGGTGTAGATAAGAACGGTTTCGAACTTAGTTGGACGATAGAGGGTCCATTTCCTATGTGAAATTTGTAGCTCTCTTTACTGTAGTGTAGCTATGTGTAAAGATGATCTTTATTAGATCCAGAGTTCTGTTACCTTGGATTTTCTTTCTTTGTGGTTCCATGAATGAGAAACGGACCGTGATACGGGTACCGACCAAAAGGGACCGAAAATGTACCGATCGCACACGGGGACCCACTTTTGGGTCCCACACGAGTGATCCGAACCGTTCATTATTTTTAAAACATTTTTCCGAGGGGCCCCACAAAATTTCAGCTCAATCGGACGGTTAAAAGTGCGTGAACTAAAGTCCCAACGTTTCAATCAAAATTTTAACCGTCCGATTGAGCTGAAATTTGGTGGGGCCCCTCGGAAAAATGTTCTAAGAATAATGAACGGTTCGGATCACTCGTGTGGGACCCAAAAGTGGGTCCCCGTGTGCGATCGGTACATTTTCGGTCCCCCAACTTCTGTCCCCATATCTTTATCGATGAGAAACTATGTTCTTTATATATTTATTCCCTCGGATATGACAGTGTGGCCAGTTTGATTGGATAATCATGAAACTATGTTCTTTGTTTAGGGTTTGTGAAGATGGTTATGGCCTTGGAAGCTAGGGGAAGTGAAAATTCACAATCCATTTTTTGGTAGAATGGATCCTCACTGGTTAAATAGACTAGACCATTTAGGCTGAGTTTCCCAAAAGATTTTATCAAAGATAAAATCAAGATTTAATAAAATATCAACCCTTTTTAATGCAAAAAAAGCTGAGATTTTATCAAACATCTTCCTCATTTTGATAAAATCAATTATCAATCCTTGATTTTATCAAATCTTGATAATTTTTTTTTAGTATTCTCTTTTGTAGTTTCTTCTCAGTCCATTTGGATGATTCAAACGTTACTAACATTTAGAGCTCACAATTAATAATGTTGACAATAATTAAAAGCGTGTTGGACCATTTGGATGATTCAAACCGTTAACACTTAGAGCTCACGATTAATAATGTTGACAATAATTAAAAAGCGTGTTGTTCGGATATTGGATGATTTTGAAATTTATTTATCTTAAATGAGTTTAATGGAATCCAATTGGTGTTGCAAACTCTCTCTCTCTCTCTCTCTCTCTCTCTCTCTCTCTTTTAAGATAAGTGCAATTCCAAATAATATCTAGAAGTGTTCCTTCAATTTAATTTTAGGAGTGGATGATGCTTTCAGCCAACTCTAAACTGTAAACAATTTGAATCGTGTACCTGAGAAAGACCTACAAAAGAGCTAACTAGACCGTAAAAAATGGAACGAAGAGAATCCCTTTTCTTTTTTATACTTATATTTATCATTTCAGAGTTAAAAAAATTATGAAAAAATAGTGATCCTGAACTTTAAAAAATAGAAGGAAAATGCTAACCTCCACCCAAAAAGTAGACGATAATAAGTAAAAAATGTATAGATATCCGAGAAAAGTGTATTAATATCTGTGAAAATATATTGATATCTGTGAAATGTGTATCGATATTCGAACTAGTTTGACATTATATACATATTATCCACCACCTGGATCTCTATTGCAATTTCAGAATTGTATGCAAGCTTAGATGCAGGGCGGATACTTATGGGGCACAGAGGGGTCACGTGACCCCCCTGAAATTCCAGAAATCAGTTTTGTTTTGTTTTGTTTTTTTTTGAGTCTGTGAAAAATTTGAGTCGAATAGATAGCTTGAGGTAACTGTTCGATTACGCTTGTAAAAAATCAACTCAATCGGGATATTTATTGGTAGTTGATCGAATCTTTCGATTTTTCATTAAGAATTTAGGATCCTAAGCTTGAATGAATTTTAGAGAACAGTTTGATAAATGTGTGCTCGATTTCATCGTGATCTGAACCGTAAGTCTTATTGAGAAGAGTATTGATAAAAAAAATTCTCTTGATCCGACGACAATGATAGGTATCAATTCAGTTCACATTTATAAAATTATCTTTTCGTTTTGATAACCATACATGTCAGATCAAAATAATTTTATTATATAATTTCTCTTTGCAACAAGCTCTACAATGTCTACGATTCAGGTCACTGGAACCTGACACACAATTATCAAACTTGTTTTTAAAATTCATTTTGAACTTAGGGTCTTAAATTCTGAATGAAAAATTAAAGGATTCGATCAAGTACATATAATTATTCAATTCAGCTGAATTTTTGTAAGGCAATTGAAAAATCATTCTAAGGTTATTGAACGGCTCAAATTTTTCACAAGACCAAAAGTGATCCCCCTGGGTGGAATTCCTGGATCCGCCACTGCTTAGATGTGCATGTTCTTTTAATCACTAAAGCTCGCGAACTTCTTCGAGCTTGAACGAAGGCTGCACCAACTTGGCTCGAGCTCGACTTGTTATATTTACACACAGCTCGAATTTCAACTCGTTAAATTAGTCTGAATACTCTAAAACTCGGCTTAACTTGACTAATTCGCAGACCTAATTGCAACTTTTCTCTAAGTGGGTGGACCTGGCACAAGCCCATTGGGGTCATTGTTTTGGGTCTAAGAGAGTTTTCCATGGGCTCAACAACCAAAAGGCCCACACAATAGAGGATGCCCACTAGAAAATACAGAGTCCATATGAATATACCCATTTCCATCTCCACCACACACACAAGAAAAGCCTTAGCTAAATAGAGATAAAACTTCCCCTGTTCTGCTTTTCTTTCTTCTACCTCCACCAACTCTTCACCATGATTGCACTAAAAAATTTTAAGTGCAGTAACCAATCTTCGTTTCTCTCCAGTCATTCATTTCCCCACAGCCAAAAGTATATAAAATCAAAAGGCAGATTTGCACCACCAAGGCAGGTTAGAAAGCTTGGAGTGAGGGCATGTGCTGCTAGTGAAGGAGAAAAGAAAGCAGAGAAAAGAAGCTTCTTGACTCTAGAAGAAGCCGGTCTGGTCGAGATTTCCGGTCTCGGCACTCACGAGCGCTTCTTGTGCCGCTTAACTGTAAGTATATAAGTGTCTATAAATTTGTTGTTCTAGTGAAAAATTCTAGGAAAGGTGTTAGCCCACAGCGGGATTCAATAGTCGAGAAGCATATTTTTTGGTTTGGTGATCAGGGATGTCCGGGTCAGCTTGCGTGCACTATAGTCGTGAAGCATTGCTCCATTTAGTGTGTTCGATTCGTACATTTAGCTCTTAAAGATATGGCCCATGCTATTTTTGTGAGACGTGGAGCAATACTTCTACAATACGTATTGGATAAATTTTTTTTTTCTTGTTCACATGATGGAATATTGTGGCACAATTACATTCTTGGAAAGTGTCGATCGAAAACAATATTGTACATCCTGTTAGAAAATATATATTGTGTAATTGCAATATAAAACGATAAGTTTTAAAAAAAAATTAACAATCATAAATGAATATAATATCAAAATATCATGAAAATTGATCATGACTATGTTGTAACAAATGTTATGAATGCGACTAAGTTAGGAGAAAGCAAACAAAACAACAAACAATCACACGAGACAAAGATTTATGCGGTTCCCCCAAGATTGAGGTACATCCACGGGCGAGGAGAGAGAGCTATGATCCGTAACTTTAGAGAGGTCACAATATGAGAGAAATAGTCAAAGGATAAAACCTACAAAACCCACAAAGTTGCTTTATATAAGAAGCTACAGAAAATTAGGTCAAAATACCCCAAAATGCGTAACACCCGGCAAAATCCGTACAATCTCGCCCGTGCGGAAATTCTAGACAACCATTCCGCATGCAAACCACTGACGGTTTTGATTCCCGTGAATCTGACTGTCACCTGTTCGCGACGAACACTGTACCCTTCTTCCAAAAAGCCAAATTCAAGGCACTCCCAACAGACTATCGTTTGACGCTGTGTCATTTGGACAAATTTGTTCTGTTGTGGTGCTTAAGGATGTTTGGACTTCTACCTCTCATACTACAACAATCGAACTTCCACCGATCATACTAGATTTTGTACTATCTTACGAAGACTACTCAATAATCAAATGGATACAAAAAAACCAATCGATAAATTTCAATCATCAATCTACTAAAAAACACTGACGAGTGGCACAATTGTTCATCCGAACAAGTGTCAATAGACGAGCGCACCCTGTATACGCAAATAGCTAATCCATCAAGAATAATACTACTCGTACTCCGAAAGGATTGTAATCTTAATTGACCTTTTTTTTTGCTCACATGTGCATGCTTTGTTCCTTGTACATGATACAGATATCGTCATTGAATCTACTGAGAGTGATATCAGAGCAAGAAGGGTGTTCAATTGAGGAGCTGAATGCAGGGAAGTTGTGTGATTGGTTTATGAAGGATAAGCTCAGAAGAGAGCAAAAATTGGATTCTGCAGTCCTTCAGTGGGATGACTCTGAATTCCAATTTTGACCAAACTTTTTGAGGGTTGATTAAAGTTATCGGAAAAGACTACTCTCAAATGCTTTGGAGTAAATGACTGTTTTGACCTCTCATCCATGTACTATTGTACTTCCTGGAGGCCTTAAGAATAGTCATTATCAGCATATTTGCCATCTTGTATGGCCCTTTTTGCAAGATTTGGAGGAACCTTTTGAGCTGTAACATGACTTTTATGATTGGTGCCAACCTTTAGAGCAAGTTTCATTCGGAATATGTTCCCAATCTATCTTTTGTCTCTCTCTTTCTTCTGGTAAATAAAAGAGCAATCTGTAAGAATTAAGTGAAAATGAAGCTGTTAACATGAATCATTCCTTTTTTTTTTTTTTTGTGTTTTTCGCCGTTGTTAGAATTAAAAATAATAACATGAGGTAGCATAGTTTCTTCTTCTTCTTTTTTTGGAACATCGACATGAATATAGCGTTTGTGTAATTTTATTTGTTGGATTGTTGTCAAATTACTCCATTTCCTAATAGTTTAAGTCGATTAATTTGCTTTCATATTAGAAACAGTTTATAGTAGTACTCATTTACCAATGCGCAAGCATAATTTTTGAATGACAATAGAGCTTGTTTTAAAGAACGTGAACATCGATACGTTAAGGAAAAGACTACAATACACACCCCTTATTTGGGTGTGTTTGGGGGTCCTTCTCGCCGGAGTGAGCTCTTTGGATCTTCTGGCAAAGAGTAAAGGGTGATGGAATGGCTGAACCTCGCCTGAACCCTAGCTGCTCGTTGAAGAGGATAACCTGCACACGTGAACAACCACATTAGTGCCTAGCCCGGACGGTGGTGGTCCGGGAAGGCACTCCGATGGCAAAGTCAGTCACCGGAGAAGAAGCAGTTTGCCGGAAACTTAGAGAGAGAAGTGGAGTTATGAGGGTTGTAAATGAGGAGAGAGGAATACCCATTGTGGTAGTTGTGGTTGGGTATTTATAGGTTGAGGGGGCATGCTTACTACGCGCCTGCCACCCATACGAGGAGTGACAGTTGATGTGACCTCAATCTCTGCTGCAGACGCCGCGCTTCGGCTGATGTCAAGTCACGTGGGTCTGAAGGATCAAATCACCTCGAGACATTCCCCATCACCCATGTGACTCTGCACTCTGCAGGTGGCGGTGGCGGTGGCAGGATAGGTGACTGCCGCATTAAATGATCCATCGTGATATGTGCAGCGTGCTAGATACACTACCGCCATTCCCAGTGTCTCCGAGCCCCCACATGACTAACATCAACCGACTCGGCCAGTGAGGCGCTCGGGCTCTCGGGCGGTCGGCACGCTGATCGGCGGAGCCCCCGAGAGCCAAGCCGGGAGATGTCATGATCATGACATCTCTGGGCTCGGCGAATCTCATATAAATCGATATTCATCCAAATCTGGACATCCACGCCGAAAGCCAAGGGCACCACATGCTCGGTGATGGTGAAATGGATCGACCTGCATTTAGTCTTGTAGATTTTGAGAGTGTGATCCTTTGGCTCTTTTATCGCGCAGAGTGAGGTCTCTACTGACCCTTATGAACCCGGCCGCTACAGTGTATATGATACACACCCCTATAAAAGTTACGAATTTTTTTATAAAAGTTATAATTTTTTTTTTTATAAAAATTAAGAGACACACCAAAATGTTACGAATCATATTGCTGAAAACTTACGAAAAACTAAAAAAATGTTACGATTGCCAATGAAATGGAACAATGTGGACCATATAATAGGTGCATATAATACACACCTTTAATAATAATAGATTGGGAACATATTCCGAATGAAACTTCATATTATTAAAATAATAATAATATGAAGCAACATAGTTTCGATTGTCAATGAGGTGACATAATTTGGACCATACAATAGGTGCATATGATACCACCTTTAATAAATGTGTATTGTAGTCATTTCCATATGTGTAAGAGATGACACGGACCTCATTTAAGAGCCCAATTACTCTTATAGTTCATTACGTTAGACTATAGTAGCTCTATTTGAATAATTTGTAACGTTCATAAATAGCAACGCACTCGAAAAGTCCTGCGGGTCAATGAATCTTAAAATATTTGAAAATTTCTGCCCTTCTATTGGAGTATCCTGCTATCCTTCTATCATTTCCCACTTTTGTATTGATAATTAATAACTTGAAAGCTAAACCACACTAACAAAAATGGGAACTTAGCAGAAAAACTACCACCATTTAATACTAATGATGATGACCTCCTCTTACCTAAAAAGAGAAATGAAAGGGCGCACCAACCTACACCTTATCCCCACAGGCCACAGTCAACATCCTAACGTCACACACGTCCAAATTGGACACCATTCAACTTTCCTTCTTTCTTTTTTTTTTTTTTTTGGGGGGGGGGGCGCGGATTTTTTTTGCAATAATGCTACGGGCACACAAGCCAACCACACACCAACCACACACAACACACGTGTTATGCTAAGAGACATGACACGTGTGAGTGGGGCCCACCACTGATAACTTGAAGAAAAAAAACTGCAAAACGTCTCTCTCTCTCACTCCCCTGTTCTCATCTCTTTCCTCCCCAAGCCCAAGTCCTTCCCCTCCATACCCACCACCACCACCACCACCACGAGCAAAAGAAACCAATCAACCCAAAAATCCAACTAGATTTTTGGGGTTTCCAACCAAAACCAAAAACAAAACCAAAACCAAAAACCAAAAATCAGGCAAGAAGAGGTTGAGTGGGCCATTCAACATTTTAGAGGAAGAGGCTACAGTTTACGGAAGTTTTCTCTGCTAGCTGCTACTCAGACTATATCATTCATACTACACATTTCAGGGCTGTGATAAATTGCTTGTTCGTCTCCTCACGTCCAAACCCTCTTCTGAAAATCATGTCAACCGAAAGCGATCACTTTCCCTAGGATTCATCTCCGAAGCGGCGGAGGAGGAGCAGTAGCAGAAGTAATAGCACCGTCGATCGTATCAGTGAGTTAACTCGTCGGATAAGTCGACGGCGACGTCGATCCGGCATTGGGATTTGGTGGTGGGGGTGTCAGTGGTGGTGGGAGAATGGAAGCGTGGGGAGGAGCACTGGACTTTAATGGATTGATTGGTTTTTTTGCTGGTGGTGGTGGGTATGGAGGGGAGGGATTTGGGTTTGGGGAGGAGAGAGATGAGAATAGGAGAGAAAGAGAGAGAGAGAGAGAGAGAGAGAGAGAGAGAGAGAGAGACGTTTTTCACCTTTTTTATTATTTATTCAGGTTAGTGGTGGGCCCACTGACACGTGTCATGTCTCTTAGCATGCCAGGTGTGTTGTGTGGTTTGCCGTGTGCCTGTAGCATTATTGATTTTTTTTTTTTTTGTGCTAAATTAATGGTTTGGAGGGAGATTAGAGTTGCAACTTCTTAGGAAAGAGGGGCTCCTAACCGCCAAAACATGTTTAGCAAGTGAGTCAGTACCGTCCATTGAAGGAGCCAAGCCCATTGAGACATTCTTTCGGAGTAATTCCTACTCAAGAGAGGGTATTCTGTCATCTAGTTCATGAGGACCATTGGCAACTCTACAACTTTTTTTTTTTGATAAGCGAATGTCCAAGCTAGTTTGCGCGCACCTTAACTAATTCTGGGGTACTAGAGGTAACGACTGGACATAACCCACAGTGTCTTCAAGAGTTTGTTGGGCAGCTCCACAACTTGGGGTTGATAGTCACAAGAACACCACAAAAAAAAAAAAAAGTTTAATAATAATAAATAATAAACAAATTAATTAATTAATTAATTAAATTAGCTCAACGATAAATCAATTTGAATGACTAAATAGCCCATTACAACACAATCATAAGTGTCTCCACATATAAGAGAATATGGTTAATTTAACAAAATACCCAGCAATCCAAGTTATTCATAGTTACTCCCTCCGTCCATTTTTTAGTGTAGACATTTCCATTTTGGGTTGTCCCTTAATAAGTGTATGTTTTGAAAAATTAATAGGTAAAAGTTTGTACAATTATCATTTTACCCTTTTGAAAAGTTAGTGGATAAAGAGTTAACGGGTAAAAGTTTAAGATAATTTTGGAAAGTGGAGGTAAAATGATGATGTTTTAAGTTAGATTTACGAAGCAACACATTTAAAAAGGGACGGAGGAATACATTAGCTCAAAACAAGGTACACACATTAACGTATTAGAAAAGTAGAGAGAAAAAAAAAATTATCTATTAGAATCGTTATCATGCAACTTCTCTCAGAATCGCAATCAACACTTATCTCAAAAACCAAGAGCATATGTTTAAAAGATCCGTACGAATCTATTCGCCACATAATTTCTTAAAGAAAATTAAGTGTCTCTATGCTCCAGTTTCCAGATTGATCTTGCTTGGCTCAAAATATTAAAAAAAAATTGCTGAAAACAAATGTGACGATTTATTATTTTTGTTTTTCTGTCGCACTACACATACTAGGGCTCTGGGCACACGCGATGCATATGCATGTCAAACTTTAACAAAAAAGTTTTGCACAAATGTTTCTTAAGGACATGACTTGGAAGAGAGAGAAATTGGTGGCAGTTTTCATCTTCATTATCCTCTAGGTAGTTACAATCTTTTAAGATTATCAATCTGGGGAGAACATGTGTAGCAATGGGGTAATTCTGTGGCAGTGAAAAGAACAATTTGAGTATGATAAAAAAGTGAGAAAGCCTAAAAAAAAGTTATCACTAAAGTTGTCCTCACCCTTTATAAGATAGATAGAGATAGAATAGACTAATATATGTAATTTCTTAAAACATGGCTAATTGGTAGAGCCAGGAGAATTAAAAGTAATTCTTGAACACCCTATTAAAAATCTCTCGAGCTGCCAGCCAGCCACTAACGAAAACGAAAACGACAACCAGCAAGCGAGATTCGAACTTGCGGCGGTATGGTTTGGGTGGTGTTTCACGCTTACACCACTTGCCATCTTGGCAACCAGCCCGGTGGATTGTGACGAAGACACCATTCAATTTTGACCAATGAGCAATTCCCTCCGCAAAACGCCGTCGTCTACCTTGGGCTTGAACTGGTTCCAAGGTGCTGTTTGGTTACCTAGAAAATGACTTGAACTGGTTCCAAGGTACTGTTTGGTTATCTAGAAGGTCGGAATTTCGAAATTTGAATCCTATAGTTAGCAGTTTTGAAATTTGACTTCATTCAACACCACTCATGGATTAACAAATTAACATAGAAGGGGTCGTTTCAACTTTCAACACCACTCCTGTACGTACTTTTCATATTTTAATTTACATATTTATCATAATTTGTGAGATTTATTATTCATTTCGACGGGAGGAATAAAAAATGTATAAAAATATGGATCGAAGGTGAAAAAAGATCATATAAAACAAAACTTTAGAAACTTTTGATAAAAAAACTAAATATTCAATATTTTTTTGTCTTTAAGGAATTAACTTTTTATTTTAATCATAATTTTCTAATTTTTAAAATTCTTTCGTCGAGATGAATAACTAATACACAACAATAATGTAAATCTGAAAAAGAATTCAGAAAAGAAAAAAAAATAGGAAGAAAGCTTCATTAATTTAGGAGAAATAGTTAGTATTCTTGCATTTTGGTATAGACAAAAAACTTAGGAAGAATCGCCCTGAGATTGAAAAGTATTTAAAGGGCAAAAAAAAACTCCTCAAACTTGATTTTTTGATTTTGCATAATTCTATTTATTTCATGACGAAATACATTTTAGAAACTGCAATAAGTTGAGGCATGCAAACTGACCCGAACATCGGATTATTTATTAAAAAAAAAAATGAGACTTCTTGTTCTTTTGAATGGCGAAAATTGGACTTCAAAATTGAAATTGAAACGCCAAGAACAATTCTTTGACCAAACAAACACGCCCTTATATAACACGTGCTCCCCACTCGATTACGAATTGCCATGCGTGCGGACCTGAACCCCACCAATCAAATTCACCTTAATCCTCCTCTCCACGTCCGTCTCGTTCCTCTCTCTCTCTCTCTAAAAAAAAGTGTCCGTTGCTATTTTCTCAACACCACGACGACGACGACGACGACTTCACACTGAAACCACTATACAAAACCGCGTGAAAAACGACCTAATCGAAAAATCAAGAGAGAGAGAGAGAAAGAGAAACAAAGTCAACTACGACGACGGATTGATGGTCTGAGAGCTACTTCGCGAGACTTACAGATGACAATCGCCGACCAGAAAGCGACGTCGGACGGGAAAATCCTCGGCCTGTTTAAGCTGCCGTTTCGTAATTCGACGATGACGAGCAACGCTACGAGTAATTCACAGGTGGAGGGATCGAGTAACGCTTCTTCGAGCTCGGTTTCTTCTGTGGCGAGATCTCTCTTGCCGACACGACGTCGTCTTCGCCTCGATCCTTCGAAGAAGCTTTACTTCCCCTGTATGTAAAACCCTCATCTCATCGATCTTGCTTTGCTTTCGGTTTTTTTACTACTTTTGTTTTGGTCCTTCTCCGTTCTTGTTTTGTGCGATCTGGTTGATTTGTTAATTGGTTTTCTCGGTAGACTTTATATTTGTTTTATGTGAATTGATCGGTGATTATGGCAGAATTTGGTTTGGAATTTATAGAGTGAGGGTCAGCTGTGAAGAATTTTGTGTGGAGAATTAACCGAGGAAAGTTGAACTGAAGTTAGTTATAAGAAATTGAAACGTACTCTATTATGTGTATTCGTTTGAGAATTGATTGGTGATTTTGGCAGAATTAGGTTTGGGGTTTATGGAGGTCAGGTCAGTTGTGAAGAACTTTGTGCCGGAGAATTAACTGAGGAAAGTTTGGAGCTAATTAAAAGGAATTGAAATGTATTTTATCGTATTTGTTTGAGAAAAAGAATTTTGTAAGAAAGCTAAAATATACGGTTGTCAAGGTATTTAGAAACTATCCTTGACAAAGTTAAATTTTGTAAAGGATAGATTTTGAGGGAAAACTAATTCTAGTGAGAAAGTTAAAACATGGGTTCTTACAATTTTCCTGCTAAATTAACCTTTGAAATATATTGAAAATTTAGAAATTTCAGTACTTTCCATTTCTGGCAACTGAAAAGTACAAGTTACGACTTCTATGTGTTGGATTTTCAGAGCAAACTGGTTTGATATTTAATTGGCAACGTGGATGTGATCATGCAGCATGCCTCAATGAATTTGAATGATTGGAAATTACGCTGGTAACTAGTGTGTGCACAATTGGAGGAGAGTGCGGAAAAATTTCGATAGCGCTAAGATATGCCTTACATGCTTGGTGTTTTTGCTTTGCCAATGGTTAAGAAAAGGTTCCCTGGTGTAGATGAGGTGTTTATAACGTACTTTGTTTAGACTTTAGAGTTACAGATTAAGACTCTAGTCTACAGGTTCTAAGATAATACTAATAGTTGGTTGAAATATAGGTGGGTTTGGCTTGTCGTAGTTGAGAAACCTTGGATAGAAGATGTGCAATGTGGATCTTTCGAAGCCAGCTCAAGCATCATGGAGTGATGACGGGCACACAGCGTATTGTGTGAGGTCAAAGAAGGGCATTCAAATTTAGGGGGTACTGTTGTTATCTGGGTAAAGTTAATAAATGCCATGCGGGCTAAAGAACTGAAGGGGTGTGAGGCATCTCGGTGTGGGGGCGCAAAGATATCATATCTTTCTAGATGGGTGGATAGGGTAACTGTTTGGTTGTCCAGCCTAGTAATGGAGAAATTAGATCCACCCCTGAAGTTGTTGTAACCTTTGGTAATCAACGAGAAAGAAAATTTACTTTGCCGTCAATGCATGAAAAGAGAGGCAAGCGATGCACGGGAAGGTAAGCTTGACTTGCTAAAGCTTGTGACAGCAAATTTTGTTTTGCCTTCTTAGTTAGTCATCCATAGCTACCCAGGGCCGCTGGGTTTAAGACTTGAGGGAGTAGTATAGAAAAGTAGGTGAGTCAGGGTGACAGAAAATATTGGAGCGGGAAACCAGGGATCTTGGGGCTCGTGTACATAAGGGGGTGAGTAGGGGCTCAATTACTCTTGGGCCTGGGGCCTGGTAGTAGGGGGGGTTTTGAGTTCTTTTCCACCTTACATGTGATTCTTACTTTGAATGGTGGATTTATGTCTTTATCTTGTGGAGGTAGCAATTTGGAACATCATAAACCTGGTGTTTCTCTTGTGTTTGTGTGTGTTTTTTGCTGGCTGGGATGGGAGATTGTAAAATCTCAGGGGGTAAGTCTAGGTGAGGTGTTTGTTGGATATTTTTGTTTATTGTAGATTATGACTTTCTAGTCTACAGGTTAGGATTATAGTTGAAATATGTCGAATGCAGTGAGAATTTGTGGCCAGGGGATTGCCTTTAAGGGATACCATTTTGATTTATTTAGTGTTTGGTTCCATGGAACCATTGAATGGACTAGTGCCTCTACCTTTATAGGCTCCTGGTGGTGGATGTAGCTGTGGGAGGTGAGTGCAGTCTAGCAAAAAGCATGCAACGACACAATCAAGAGGCGAGCCCTTACCTGCACTCCTAACGGGTGGGTTGTTGACTTCTCACTGAGCTGCATTAACGCAAGCCAAGTTGTCAAGAACAAAGATGATTTACTCAACTTTCAAATTAGGATTGGCTAAGTCCTGTTCCAAGCATCAATCTGTATCAGAAGTTGCTAATGACTGTAGGATGACTGGAATCTGTGGGATCGATGTCTTGACACAATTGGTAGGTGAGAAACGATGCACTGCGTAGACGAGGATGTTGACCTTAGAAAACACTAGAAACAAATTCGTGGATTTAAAGTTCGAAGTGGAGCTGAGTAGAGACTACTGGAAATGCCGAAGTTCCCTTCCCTTCATGTGCAACTAAGACTTACTATTATAGAAAGAAGTAACTGGAAGGTCATTGAAAGATACATACGATCGGAATAATTGGGTCAAAACTAAAGACGTAGATAAAGCACTTCGTACATTCTGGATTGATGGGTTATACAAGCTATTGGAGGAAAACTTGTTTTTAACCATAATACTATGAATTTGTTGTTGCATTGATTGTGTGACTTTATAATCTTTTATAGTTCTATAGACTTGGCCTCAAAATGACCTTTAAGTTTAAAACTGGCGGATTCTTTTAGTTTAAAATTTGTTACTTTTCAAGTTTGTAAACATAAGAAAAGTTTGTTTCATATGAGTAAAGCATAGTAGTTTGAAATAGCATAACTAATCATGTAACTTGGACTGAGTGTAGGTTTCTTGACCATAACCTAAAACTTATGCAGCAAAAAAAAATTAGGGCAATCATAAGAGTTCACAAATCACATCGTTTGCTATTTTGGAGCAATCATAAGAATCATAACAATTACATTCACAAAACCTAAAGTTGCATCCTATGAAGCACCGACACCTCTCCGGCACCCCGTACTGCAGTGTCCCGACACGAGGACACGGCGAGAAACGTGTCCCGACACGCCACGTGGCGTTGGACACGGCTAAGCAACTTTTTTGGATGGGGACACGGCTGGGGACACGGGAGGACACGGGGGAGAGAGAGAGAGAGAGAAGCCGAGAGAGAGGAGAAAAAAAACGAGAGAGAGAGAAGCCGAGAGAGAGAGAGAGAGGAGAAAAAAACGAGAGAGAGAGAGAGATGTAGTGTGAGAGAGAGAGAGAGAGACGACGACGACGACGTACCAGCAGCAGCCAGCGGCGGCGGCATCTTCTCAGATCTGGTTTTTAGGGCTTCACAGTTGTAAATGATGACTGACGAAGAAGATGGAGTGTTTATATGGCTAAATTATAGTTTTTACCCTAAGTTTATGAGTAATTATAAATTTACCTCTGAAAGTTTAAAAAAAATTCAATTTTACCCCTGAAAGTTTTATAAAATTTCAATTTTACCCCTCAAAGTTAAAAAAAAAATTCAATTTTACCCCTCAAAGTTTAAAAAAAAAATTCAATTTTACCCCTCAAAGTTTTAAAAAAAAATTCAATTTTACCCCTCAAAGTTTAAAAAAAAATTCAATTTTACCCCTCAAAGTTTTAAAAAATTTCAATTTTACCCCTAAAAATTTTTAAAAATTCAATTTTACCCCTGAAAGTTTTACAATATATATTATATATATGTGTGTAAATAAATATATAATTAAATAAATATACGCGTGGCGTGTCCCCCGCCGTGTCCGTGTCCCCATTTTTTTAGAATTGCCGTGTCCCCGTGTCCGTGTCCGTTTCCGTGTCCGTGCATCATAGGTTGCATCACACATTTAGCAAATGGGGTGCTTTTGTATTGTGTACATCTTCCTTGTCAGTTTGAATAAGCTGATATCATATTCAAATGCTATAGAAAACAAGGACCACATTAGGCAAATACATGTTCCTCTTCTTCCTGGGTATCGGGCTACAATGCTATGAGAAGACTTGGGCCCCACACGACATTGTTCAACACCAATTGATTTCTATGTTCTTTGGTTTCTTTGTGCAGAAGACAAACTCAACAGGCATTCACTAATTGTGTAACACAACGAAAGTTCACACCTGATAGTGAGACTTTATCTTAGTATCCTCAGTGAACTTTGATTGGTGCTATGGATTTCTGTTCGGTTGTATGTTGGTCTATCCGGGGGGCTCTTATAGTCTTATGTTAAAATTGTACCATTTTAACTATTTCTTTTGTGTCTGTTGGGGGATAGATCTTTGATTCATCCATTTGAACTGTTCGTTTTGATCATTGGTTTTCCCTGGAGCTTAGCTCCATTGTGTCATAATTGGCATTTGGCAGATGTCAAAGGAGGGGATAGGTGGTAATCTAATAGGGTAGCAGTCAGTGTGCGAGCTTTAACAAGATTTCCTGAGCTCTTTCTGTTTGCAGCTGTTTAGATGATTTGCTAGGGTTTTTTTTTTCCCCTTCTTCGTATTACGGAATAGCTCATTTCATCTGTTCTTCCAAGAGTTATTACAGAATCTCCCTTTCTTTTGTCTGAAATATTCATTTTTCAGATTGCTCTAGTTCATATGTATCTTTTATCGATGGGGAGA
The DNA here is from genome assembly GCA_963854785.1 of Vaccinium vitis-idaea. Taxonomy (NCBI): domain Eukaryota; kingdom Viridiplantae; phylum Streptophyta; class Magnoliopsida; order Ericales; family Ericaceae; genus Vaccinium; species Vaccinium vitis-idaea. The sequence goes on along the minus strand of OY978221.1, from coordinate 27,993,047 downwards.
AAAGATCATATGCGTGTTTCTATTTCTCTCTCTCATATTGTGTATGTAGTACGAGGTAGAAGTATAGCAACAGTCATCAGTTTTTCCTTGCGGGAATGATGATCTATGGGGAACTAATGGTTAGGTTGTTAAAACACCAACCTGTTAACATTGTGGTTGTGTGTTTGAATATTAGGGCAGCCGCTTAGTGCACATAATGCCAATGTGATGTCTGTACTTGGTCTAGTCCCAAACCCCATTAACGGGGACTACTGCACGGGTGTTTTCCCTTCCCCCCACTCACTCCCAATATTGAACTTCTAATCTATCCACCACATTTTCTGCTGAATTTATTCATTGTTTCTGACAGTTTTTCTTAAACTCTTTTTCTATATGGTTTTCAAGATGAACCTGGCAAGCAAGTGCAGAGTGCCATCAGGATAAAAAATACAAGCAAGTCTAATGTTGCTTTTAAGGTACAGCCAAGAACTACCAGCATATGTCAACTTCAAGCCATAAATCATGGATGAGTTAAATATGAGTTCTACTTAAGATCCTTGCTTTAAAGTGAACTCTATTTGACACCCTATTTGTGCAGTATTTGTTGATTTCTTGCTACCTGACTGTCGTTTGACTCATTTCTTTCTGTTGCTTTAGTTTCAAACAACTGCACCAAAAAGCTGTTTCATGCGCCCTCCTGGGGCTATTCTTTCCCCTGGCGAGAGTCTCATTGCAACTGGTAATAACTCGTTTGTTAATTTATATATAAGTTATGTTTTGGTTAAAAGATGCAATTGGTGGTTATGAAGAATGGTATTTTATGTAAACTTTTATACTTGCAGAACTACATTTTTCTCGTTGTCCTCTTTCACTTTATTTTCACAGTTTTCTCTGTTTGGTTTTGTATGCATCTTCTAGTATTCAAGTTTGTGGAGCCTCCGGAGAACAATGAAAAACCGATGGATCAGAAAACCAAATTGAAGTTTAAGATTATGAGCCTCAAGGTCAAAGGAGCAATGGACTATGCGCCAGAACTAGTGCGTCTCTCCCATCTTTCTTTACTGTTGGTGCTAACCTTATATCGAAATTTTCATGTCGACATTATGAGATCCATATTCAGACGCTGTAACTTTTTCCATGTTAAATTTTGAACGTGAAGTCTCTAAATCAGGGGATATTTGCTTAAATCGTTGGTCATACTCAGGCTCCTTTTGTTTTGACATAAAATATTTTTCGGGGTAAAATATTTTTCATGTAAAACAATCTTGTCAAAAATAACTTTTTTCGTTTTTGTTTTCCGATGTTTGGTTGACATTTGCAAAATATTAGCCTCACACAATTTCCTAAAGCAACCACTACCGATGCATCTTCAATTCAATTAACAACAGGTTTATTAATCTGAGATGGAAAGGGGAGATTTATGTGTCGAAAATGAGGATTTACTATTAAATTAGCCAAATATTGTATGTATGTATGTATGTAATACTATATATGCTTTTTACAGACCATTATTTTTAAAATCACAGATTAAGTTACGGATTGGTGAGGAGAGAGAAGGATTGACATGTGAAATTGGTCAGGTTGATGAGGAGAGAAGGATTTGAATGGGGGGTGGGGTAGGGGGGATTGCTGTGATTGGGAGGTGAGAGAGGAGTCGAGTGGGGGGTTGTTGGGTTGAGGAGATGATGATGACGACGAAGTGATCAAGAGAAATATTCATGAGCTAGGAGGTGGAGAAAGCGTGTGGAGGAGTGAATGACTGGCATTGCGGAAAATAACTTATGGATGTTTTAGACAAAAGTCATTTTACGCCAATTAGTTGAAAATGTTTTCCACCGTAAAATATTTTCCTTACATTTTCTGTAACCAAACAATGGAAAATAGGAAAAATATTTTACAGGAAAATATTTTACGTCTAAACAAACGGAGCCTCAATATTGCATGGTTTTCAGCAGTTTCCTGGTTGTAGGTTTCTTTTCTCTGTTGAAAGTTTATGTACTTTTGTGGCAAGTCCATGATTGTTCAAATAATGGTTGACTTTTGCTGGACTGGTTTTGCTGGATTCATACTGAATTCCCTTATCTTCTTCCATTCCATTCTATCTTTCCTTTTCCTTTTAATTCACTTCCCTTTTTCCAACCCAAAAAGATGGCAAGGGAAATAAACTTTCCATAAAGCTTCGTCTTCAATATTTGTTTACTTTGCTGCAGTTTGATGAGCAGAAGGATCAAGCGGTGGTTGAGCAGATACTAAGGGTTGTTTTTCTTGATATTGAGCGTCCAACCCCCGTGAGTACATCATTTCATGCCATATGAGAACGTTGACATCATGCCCATATATTGTATGTGGGTTCAAAAGCATGTGTTATTGACATGATAAATGTTTGGTCAGACAAAGCTAATTTATGAGTTTGTGCCTCTTATTCTTTCAAGGCTCTGGAAAAACTAAAGCGCCAATTGGCTGAGGCTGAGGCTGCGCTTGAGGCTCGCAAGAAACCTCCAGAGGATACAGGCCCAAAGATTATTGGTGAAGGACTTGTCATCGATGAATGGGTGAGCTAGCTTTCGTAAATTATGAATTTTTAACCTCAAAGACTTTTCACTTTGAGAGAGACATTTTTGTTCATTCTGTTTTTGTTCTATTTTCCTCATCCTCAGAAAGAACGAAGAGAGAGATACCTTGCTCGGCAGCAGGTCGAAGGGCTAGATTCCGTTTAAATCAGAGTTTTGTGCTACTTTCCTGTGCTCTACTGGAATTTAAGTTTTTAGTCCATTGTCAACGGATGAGTCGTTTTCTGCCCTCCATCTTTTGGTTTAGATTGAAGATGTGTTCTGTTTAAAGAGTTTGATCGAGACTAATGTTTCCGCAAGAGATGCTTGTTGTTTCCGTTAAAGACGCGAGTTTGAGTGTTGTAAAAGGTACCTACATTCTTGGCTTGTTGGCACCAACCTGTAAATGATTTTGTCGTTCCGAATTTACGAGGCACTTAAGGGAAAAATGATGCCCTGCCGCCTGTTAATAGGTAACTCTTGTTCGGTGTATTTGTGGGGAATTACTGTTGTTGCTCCGGGGCATATAATTTCGTGACTTGCTGGTGTTGTTTCTATCTGTGTTTACAAATAACACGAAAATTTGTGAAAAAAAATGACGCCTGTACTTTCTGGTGTTAGTTTCTAAGGGGGATGGGAGGGTTTGGATGCCATGGGGGTGTTTGGGCTGTGGGAGTGGCGGCTCGGGGGGTTGAGGTGGGAATGGGGGGTTTTCGGCGTGGGAGATGGAGACCATGGTGACAACCAGAGGGATGAGACGACAGACTTTGAAGAAGACTCTCTCTCTCTCTCTCTCTCTCTCTCTCTCTCTCTCTCTCTCTCTCTCTCTACTGTTTTAGAGGTTTTGATCTCCTCTGATTTCTGGGTGCTATGATCCCAAATTCTGAAGACGCCTTATCTAGTGGCGAGTTCCAAGTTCTTTGTGCCTTGCACAAATTTTTCACAACTGCAAATTTAATTTGAACCCCTCACGGGTCTCCTAATATCAAACTTTACTTAATCCTAACTGAATTCAACTGCATATGCATAAAGATGGCATTATTGTTTTATTTTATTATACTATTTGGAAAAAAAAATCGGTTTATAGGATTTTTTTTCCGTCTTTACAACACTAGATTAAAAAACAAAAGCCCAAATGAGCACGGGCACGGCACGCGAATTGGTACGGGCACGAACACGGGAACGGCGCAGCATGGAGTGCAGCTGCATTTTTTCTTTAGTATCAAAATAGAATTTCTTGGCTCCTTACCAAACTAAAGCTGCAACATGTACACATAGGTATTCGAGGCAGGCCATTCTCCTCACATACATCAACCTAGAAAGCCAAAAAAAGCCAAAAAAATCACCTTAGTGGAACACCCTCATATCTGCTGTTGAGCAATAACTTTTAACTGTTCCACGTAAGAAGTTAGAATTTTAATGGAGAATTTCACGCTTGCGAGGTGGCTGTTCCATTTTTTCCAAGTTCGCGCTGTCTTGCTTGTTCCATCTTCCTTTTACGCCATTCTTCTAGAGCTGTAAAGAGTAAGGATTTTGGATAACTTCATCATATCGGAGAAACAACAGAACTTCCCATAGAATAAAGTAGGAACTGAAATCAGATAGTAAACAGTTTCTGCAAAAACCTTGACACGTGCAAGATCCCGAACAAATTACTATTAACTGACAATCTCGCTTCACAACTCAATAGCGAACCATTCAAAACGGAGCGAAGCAAACTAAATATTCACAGCTAGAAGTACTGGTAAGTATGGATAAGCAGTCGAAAGGACTTTAACATGATCAGCTCACTGGCAGGGATGAGAATGTCACAGGCATTAAACTCAATAGGTAATAGCTGAAATAATGTCATTGACAATACAGTATAATGCAAGTATACGAGTAGTTCATGTATGTGTTATCACCAAAAGTGCATTCGAAGAATGAGAAGATTGTCGTCATGACATTAATGCTCAGATGCAATTATTTGTTTCAAACAATACAGGAAGGGACTACCAAAATGAATGAGTAATTAACTGGAAAATACTATTGTCCAAGTAAAACTTTTCATCTTACACTGGTTCATCTCTATGTTACCAGGAACACAGATAGTACTGGTAGGAAGAATGGGAACGGGATCGTTGTACGCCACATGTCTAAATTGTGGTATGCTAGGGGTAGGCTTCCACAGAAAACATAATGAGAAGTTACCCTTCCAAACGATTAACATCTAGTCAGATAAACATTACTATTTCCAACATACAGAACACTTTTCTAGGAACATATTACAGAATTTATACATTTCCCCTTCCCAAAATTCCAGTCTCTCTAGATTTTTACCTTAATGAGTTGATTTTTTTTTTCCTGATAAACTTTTGGGATTGCTTGGGATCACTAAATTTACCGTTTTGGAATGGAAGTGTACCATGTTTTGGATCGTTCGTACCAAAACGTAATTCGTTAGGGTAATAGCATTCCCTATTTACGCAGGTTCATCCATCTACCTATTAAACACCATGACAATTGACTCATTATGAAAAGAGATATAGTTACATTACAACCATTGCGGAGCTAGGGTTTTAATCTAGGGGGAAGATAATTAAACAAAATCACAAAAATAATTTCTTAAGCAAAAAAAAGTCTAGACGGTTTTTTTCTTCTCCTAAGAGTCTAACAGTTCTGATATTTCTTTCTTAGGTTCCATGACGGGAAAAAGAAAAAAAAAAAAAGTGGAAATTTTTTATGCATAATGCTCTACGCCAAATAGAAATTCCAAGGGGTTAAGTTCCAAGGAGTTTTTAAAACCCTGACAAACTTCTTTTCTTTTCTTCCCTTTTTTTTTTTTTTGGTGGGTGGAGGCTGTAAATGTAAAGGTTTAAAAGGTAAACTATAACAGCTTTAGAACTCAGGCAAAAAGTGCAACTATTGGAACTTCAGTTTACTAGCCACAACAAATCCTTGGGACTAAGTAATTAGGTATTACCTTTCAGGCTGCCACTATCTGTATAAGAACGAAAATGGTTCAACCTTGATATTAGGTCAACTGCAGTAGCCTGTTTTGTCTCTTTCTGTTCAACTGCCTCTGGTTTTATGTACACTTCCTGCTGAATTTCCCTCACCTGAAGAAAAGAAATATATTAGTCGCAATGTGGAAAATTCATGAAGCTTGAATATTAGTGAAGAGTTAAATATTAAAAAGCATAAAATGAGATATGGAAGTTGTTACACGGACTCTTCGAAATCAACGAGACACCCTGAAGAACACTTGACATTTGGATAAGGGCACTTAATATGGGCCTGATACCTCTGTTTGGACACTGTTTATATTTTTGTACTTCACACTGCCACTATTTGTATACATATAAAAGCTTCGATAGGGATGTATGAGTTATCTGTCGGATCCTTTTCATAGACACTCGTCATATCATTGTATAACACACCGTCATCATTCATCTATTTCGATGCCTACTTGTGATAAAATGTGAAAAGTGCCTTGCAGTTAATCAAAATTACCTATGACACCATTTCATCCTAGAAAATGGGTACAAACGTAAAAAGTTTGGCCATAAACCCTTAAATGAGAGGTTTTGATGGGTCCAACCCCTAAATAAGAACCCACATCCCATACTCATAACAGAGTCCATACAGCATAGACTAAAAGGATAACATCCTCCATGGCCCATGCAAATGGAGTATAACTCAAGCTTAACATGATTATATGATGGCACCTAATACTTGAATTTCTTTTAGATAGAACAAAGCCATTGTGTACTAACTCTTCTTATGAGTTCCAAGGGTTCCTTCGCTCGACGTAACTCTTCAGACTCTTTGAGGTATTTGAGTTGAACTGCATTTCAAAAGGTAAATCAATGTTTATAGGGTAACCAGCAGTCACACGGCTCATGTCTCAATAATATGTTATTTACACTGCCAATGCAGAAAAGAAGTTTTAGAAGAATCAAATTATACAAAAGATCAGCAGATGAGAAAGTTCCATGTGGAAAGCAGCAACAACTTCATGAATATGAAAACAGTAGTTTTAAAAACTAGTATATGCATCCCAGGGTTACCTTGACCAAAAATTTTATAATTGCTTGAATTATGTTTGTGCCTTCTGTTTTTTCACCATGGAGATGCTTATAAACCATAACATGGTACTAAGTAGTACAAACACGGAAATTGGACACAGAGATGACTCTAACACAGAAACAGTACCGCTGCAAATTAAGAAATCAAGACAGAAGAACATGTTGGTAGGCTTATACTCTTGCAGTTAATTTGTTTCGGTTTAGTACACATATACACAATCATTAAACTGAAAAATAGAAAGTACTGATTAGTTTTACAAAGTTCGTGCTAAGCATCATGTGATGAAGAAGATCAAACAAGGTGTATATCATGCAAAATATTCCTTTGCCAAGCTTCAATATCCATTCTGGTGTGGTTTGATAGTGATCAAGAAGTAAAGTTTTGCACAAGTTTTAAGAGGAGTCTGCGTCAAGCCATCAACCGAAAGTCCATTTTATACAGACGTGTCAGTTTACTGAATAAAATTTATCTTTTGATTTCTAGTTATGTCTTCATCTATTATTCCAGTATTCTTAATTAAGCTTAATCATAATTTCTCTCAACTTTAGTAAATAGTAACCAACGTTTTTGCGCGTGCGCGCGCACACTCTCTCTCTCTCTCTCTCTCTCTCTCTCTCTCTCTCTCACAGTAGAATCTCCCTCCCTTTCTGTTTCTTCTTCCTTATCTAGTAGCCCCTTCCCTTTCCATTCGCTCCTCTTATTCACTATATCTTTGCCACACTGCTCGGTTAATCTGCCTCTCTTTCTATTTCTTCTTCCTTATCTAGTTGCCCCTTCCCTTTCCATTCGCTCCTCTCTTACTCTAATGTTTCTTTGCCACACTGGTTCTACTTCATTGCATTTTCTACTTGTTTATGACATTCATAGACAAAATTACTGATGCCTTCCATCACTTCTCTTGCTAAAAATCAATTGCCAATGTTGACCAGTCACAAAAGAAATCAAAGTCATTTGGAGACCAGAACATAGTCGCTTTTGTATTCGAGCTCGAAACACCAAACCCACAATTCTCAATGATCAAACGCAATTACACAAGCGTTTCCACTATTTTGAACAAGAAAGCCTTACCCATAAACCAAAAACTGAATGGTCACCTGTTCTAACATTGAAAAGACGAAAATCTTCACAAATAATTGATTTCCAAGTTAAAACATACCATTATTTCCTCCAAATTAAAACCCGATAAGCCAACCAATGACGGTCACCTATTTTAACACTAAAACGGAAAAGAAACATAATTCTCCCTTAGTTCAAATTGATTTTCGATTAAGCACAAACCAACCATTTTACCTTTGTACATGAGAAAGGAAAATGCATCATTTGAAGTAAGAAAACAACACAGTTGGTTTACGTAATATTACGACAGTGATGAATTGCGAGGGACAGAGAATCCCTTGGGGTCATGCCTTCAATCAAAATTTGAAACCCAAAAACCCTAACCCGCATTTCTCAATCATGAACATAAATTACCTACTGTTCTCCCAGGATTCATCAAGAAAACCCAAGTTAAAATATCCCAAACGATGGTGCGTCACCAATTTTGACACAAGAAAAATGCAAAATCTAAAAAGAAAATTTGATCTTTTTAAATTCAACACAGACAAATAATTCTACCTTAGGTTAATTTACAAAGAAAAGCATGAGAAATAAAATTATACAACTGAATCACTGGAGATCCAATCATAAACAGAAATTACCAACTGTTTCCCAAAGGTTTTAATCAAGAAAACCCAAATCCCATATCCCAAACAATGATGGGTCACTATTTCAACATAAATGCAAAATCTCAACAAATATTTGACCTTTTTTATTCTTTCACACATACCAACAATTCTAACGAAGGTTAATTAAAAAAGTAAGAGAAAGGAAAACAAACAACGTTAGATCCAAAACCCATTACTCTGATTTGGGTTATCAAAAAAGAGAATGTACGAGCCTGAATTGGGTTGATTTGCGGCCAATTTGCGTGTGGAAGAAGCCGAGATAAAGCCCTGAAGCAATAGAAGAACTGTGATCAGATTTATGAAGCAAACGATTATGGTCGCGTTTCTGAAGGAGAATCTCATTTTGCACCATTGCTGCAGTTTTTCCATTCTTATTTTGTGATCTTTAATCAACCCACAAAGGCTGCACTTTTAATCATTACTGCCGAATGAACTTGGGAGGAATTTCCTTTTCTGATTACCGAATTTCCAATGGATGAAAGGGAAACTTACACTTGGGGTCCCTGAATTGTATCACTCTTTGAGTTGGGGGTGCTATGCACCTGGGTGTTTTGTACTGTGTTGTGCCCTCCTCGGCCGTCCGATCATGTTTTGGATGACCCGGATGCGTTCGGAAATGTTAATTTAACTTTAGTTTATTTTGACTAGTAAAAAGTCAAAACACATCCGAACCGTCTAAAACACGATCAGACGGCCCAAGAGTGCACAGTACGGTGCAAAGCACCAAAGTGCACAGCACCCCCCATATCCCACTGCTGTCGTCTTCAGAGCTTCTATTCTACTTGGGACTACTAACAATGCTACAACCGTACACAAAACAGATGCTCTCTCGATCCCAAAATGGATATTCAAAATCACTATTTATGTCTCTCATAAAATTATCTATATTTTTTAAGTTATGATGAATTCTATAGGCAATATCAATCTTGATTAGTTTTATTATACAAATTTTGGGAAGCGTGAATAGTGATTTTGGACATCTATTTTGGGATAGAGAGAGTAAAAACTTTTTTCTTTTTGGCTTCAAAAGGATAGTACGGTATGGTACTCGGTCACATCTACCACAATGTATTGTCCCGTTACAACACATAAACTATTTGTAGAGAACCTCATCTCACTTATGTCGGGATCAAAACTAAAATCCTACCTCGTGTGAGTGGTATTAAAGTATGTTTAGCCCCAATAAGAGGCTAGGGGGACTCAAACATGGGCCTTGTCAAACCAAGTTGCGAGTTTCAACAACTGAACTAACCCCTCATTGGTACACACACGAATACTCACATGATATAAATATGCAATGAATCCATCACATTCAGAATATAGGATTCTAAATTCTTAATGAAAAATTGGTCCATTAGATTAAGCATTTCTAGTTATCCAATTTAGTCGTTTTCTGCGAGGACACTTGAAAAAAGTACTTAAAAGTAACGAATAGTCCGAATCAATTGTGTGGGATTCATAAATAGACCCTGCAGCCCAATCAATGCACCATATATGCATAGACCATCAGTACCCACAAACTTATCGATATAAAAATTCATTTCTAAGACCCCTCCAAAGTTGGTCAGATACCAACCAAAGAGAAACACCAAAATGGGTCAAGTCCAACCCAAAACCCAAGAGCCACAAAAAAAAAAACCCTAAAAAGCCCAACCCTAAACCAAAACACTCCAAAAGCTGCCGCCCCCTGAAGCATGTCAAGCTGGCCACCCACCAAATGTCGGACTCCAAACTCCAGTCGCCGCACCTCCACAGCCAAAGCCATAACCGGAGCACCAGCCGATCAACCGCCACCAACCAAAAGGTCAGACACGAAATACCGCATACACTACAACAAATTACATAATTGCCGACTAAAAATCCCGACCAGAAAAATTTAGTCTCCACTTTTTATACAATTGCCGACTAAATTGATTTTGGTTGGCCAATGGTGATTTTAATCCCCGACCAAATTAATTTAGTCCGGGAAAACATGTTTTTGCCGACTAGAATAAATTTTTGTCTGGGAAAATATGGCCCGAAGGACATTTTTTAGGGGGAATTTAATTACCGACCAAATATTTGGTTGGCAATAGTTTTTGCGCGAATTTAAAATTTTACAATAAAAATTGGCGGGGGATATTTTTATTTCCCGACTAAAAATCTGGTCGGGAATTCTTGGATGACATTTGCCAACCAAAATTTTAGTTGGCACAAGAAATAAAAATTGGCGGGGGATATTTTTATTTCCCGACTAAAAATCGGGTGTTGGATGATATTTGCCAACTAAAATTTTAGTTGGCACAAGAAAGATGCATGAGCCATAGTTGTTCCGCACACACACGTGATCCAACCCATTGCAAAATAGAATTTTTTGTATTTTAGCAATCGAACCGTTTGTTTCGTTATTTTTCGGATAAAAAATCAATCATTTAAATTTTCTTCTCGATTGAGTTCAAAAAACTCGTCGATCGAGACGCAATTGTTTTCTTTTAAAGGTACTTTTCATCCGATTAAATGCCTAACGGTACGCGATCTTCTTAACGGTACGCGATCTTCTTAACTTTTTGTATAACTGATGGTGTCTATAATATGTAAAAGTTAAACGGTTCCGATTGCCAAAAAAAAAAAAACTTCGGTGGAGCTTGGTTTGTCCATTATACGACTTTAAGGCCTCTGGATGCATTAAATATCATTCGATCAAGCAGTTGCCCATATCAGATGATCTCCACTTTTGGTGCCACTGATAAAATTAGCGGGGCGTGTAATTCCAACGGTTTAGATCAACTATTGTAAATATTGAATTGGTGATGCCCTTTAAATTCTATACATTGAATGTAGTTAATAGCAAACTATGTCTTGTGCTGTAGTTGAATGTACTGTAGCCACGCGACCGTGATACAATTAATTTCATCAAGACCGTTGATTTTGTTGTTCTTATTAGTTAAATTATTGTCGTAAAAATTTGGCTAAATCGGGTTTAAAAATGTTATTGATCGGGATGCGATTTCATTAAGTAAATGAGTTCTTATGTCCGATCACGCAACCGTGATATAATTAAGGTGATCGAGACCATTGATTTTGTTGTTCTTATTAGTTAAATCATTGCCATAAAATTTTGGCTGAATCGGGTTTAAAAAGGTCATTGATCGAGATGCAATTTCATTAAATAAATGGGTTCTTATGCCTAATCAAGTGTGTAGCAATACGAGAGTAACTTTATGCTCGATATTCAATTTTTAAGTCGATGATGGAAATCGTAAAACCTAAAATCCTAACGGTTTAGATCGACAAATCACACACTATTATCGACAAATGTATTTAAAATTGTTATATAGATATTACATGATGTGAAAACACCTAAGTTTTTCCAACTTCAATATCTCAATCAGTAAACTACATGATGTTGCCAACTAAGGAAAAAAATGGCCCGGAAAAGAAAATTTTCCGCGAAAATACTTGGCGGGATTTTGGTAATTACCAACTAATTATTTTGTCGGCAAATTATAATCTTAATCAAAACGACGTCGTATTGTGTTCTCTCTAAACCCAGACCTAAATACCTTCACGCGTTCTAACTCCCTCATTCTTCTTCCACTGCGCTCTTCAGTTCACCGCTTCACTTCCCTCTATCTTCCTCCCCCCCCCCACTCCAAATTCTCTCACCACGTTAACAGTCGATTCCAGCGATGATTGAACAAAGGCCCAACTTTTGAGCAACAACGCCAACCAGATTTGAGAGCAAGCTTCAAGTATGAAAATCTAATTGATCGATTAAATGGGTTTCTAGTTTCATATCTAATTGATCGATTCTGGTATGAATATTGTAGAGGGGAAAAATCTGGGTATGCTATTTTCACGCCTCTATGAGATCAACATTATGCACTCTTCGCCGGAACCCTAGCACTGCAAGACAATAAACGGTCAGAGCACCTTTGCTTCTCGTCGGCAAAGGCCCTCCGATGTTTAAGTCAGTATCACATACTAGGAGGAACCATAAAACACATAAAGCATGTAAACACAAATTACCACGTACCTTTCTTCATGGGTATTGCTCCTTATTTATAGATGCGGAGTGCTTGTCCAAAGAACCTATTCACATTAGGAGTCCTTTCCTATACGGGACTCGTTCTATATAGAAACACAATCTTTATTCTACAAGGATTCCTCCCACGTTAGGAATCCTTACCATTATCGGAATACTCTTTAAGTTAGGATTCCTTTCTCATATGGGATTCGGCCCATATGGCAATACAATCAGAATTCCCTTCTTGTAAGGATTCTGTATCTATATTGGACTTCTTGTCCAATATGGAAGCTTAATGATAATCCCTTAACTCTCAGGATTTAACCCTTATCACGTAAGAGGCTATTCTAGATCCATCTAGAATGACCCGCCACCTTATCATGTAGGCGGTTAGCTCGGCAATATACTTGCCTATTCTTATATACTGTTGCCGACCAGATACATAGCTCGGCACTGGCCTCGTGCACCTTCTCATGGTGTTGCCACCATCTCGTGGTGCTATCCTGGCTGCACACTTGGCCTACCCTGCTCGGCCATAACCTTAGGCACCTTCTTGTGGTCCCCCCGAAGAGCCACCCTCACGTGGTGTCCAGGCTAAGCACGTGGTTCGTACGTGCTTGGGTACTTTCCTCTGTAATTGAATTCTACCCTCTCCAAATATCTAGTCCTACTTTTCTTGCTATTCACATGCACCAAACAAATTTCAAAGTAGTTTTGGCAAATGGGTTTTCCCCAACCCGTCTCTCTCTCTCTCTCTCTCTCTCTCTCTCTCTCTCTCTCTCTCTCTCTCTCTCTCTCTCTCTCTCTCTCTCTGTGGTCCGAAGAGAGTCTCGCAACAAGTTGAGTAATGGGTTCTTGTTTTTTGCTTCTTTAGTAGTAAAAGTGCTCTGAATGTGACCAATGCATTCGTTTTGTGCTATTAAAAAACTTAAGATTTGTGTGACCAATGCATTACTTTTTATTCTTTAGTTTTCCTCCAAATCTGGCTCATGTTTTTGGCTTCATGTTGCAATTTTTTAGTTTATGTTCTTCTAGATTGGGAATGATTATTAGGAAATAAACTAATATTTTTCATTTTTGTTTGATTGTGGTCCCCCTTTAAAAGTAGAACCATTGTTTATTTAAAAATTAGTTGATTACTGCAAATCTGCTCACACCATTAGGTAGGGTTTTTATTAGTTCTAGGCAGTGATTTAAAGTCCCAAGGTATATTCTATGCAATTCAACTAGAATATAAAATACAAACTCATGTATATGATTTTAAAGTGATCGATGGGGGCATTTGTTTAAAAAGAAATAGTAGTAGTTGTTTATCATTTCTGCTTTGTGCATTAATTTTGATCATGAAAAATGACATGTATTAATGTTTAAGTTATTTATAGGTCAACAAAAATGGACAAGAGTTGGATGAAGATAAAGATAGGTGGTCAAGTCAGGAGTATATGCAAGGGGTAGAGTCTTTTCTAAAATTTGCAACCACAAATATAGGACCAGAGGCTGAGATTCGGTGTCCATGCATCAATTTTCTAAATAGCAAATTACTTAGCAGTGTAATTGTTAAGATGCATTTGATACGAAAAGGAATCGATGCTTCTTACAAGACTTGGGTGTACCATGGGGAACCTGTCCTCGCACGTCAGCCTCAACCACAAAATGATGACCATCAAGAACACAATGAAGGCATTGGGAATGAAACAAGAGGGGAGATCCCTGAGGATGACGACCAATTGCATGATATGTTGGAACAGATCTATGTTGGTGAGATGTTGGATGATGTTGTCGATGAGTTGCCTATTAATCATGATAGGCAAGATGTGCGCAATTTTTACAAGTTGTTCAATGCTGCTCAAAGTAAACTTTATCCTAGATGTACAAAGACCATATTAGCTTTCATTGTTAGGATGCTTCATGTTAAGGTTTATAAGAAGTTGAGCAATGATGCGTTCCATATGATTATGGCGATTATTAAAGACATGCTACCTGTAGACCGTGATAAGAGTGTTCCATGGAACATTTATGAAGCGAAGAAATTCTTAAGAGATTTGGGTTTGGGGTATGTGCTAATCCATGCGTGCGAAGATGACTGCACACTCTTTTGGAAGGAGAATGCAAATTTGATGAATTGCCCAACGTGTAACAAGCTTAGGTACAAGGTGGACGATGGTAAGGGTAAAAGGATCCCCCAAAAGATATTGCGATACTTACCCTTGACTCCAAGATTACAGAGGCAATATTTTTTAGAGAAAACAACCCCTGATATGACATGGCACAAAAACAAACGTGTAGATGATGACGAATTAAGGCATCCAGCTGATGGTCAGGAATGGAAAGACTTCGATGATCGATTTCCTGATTTTGTTGCCGATCCCCGAAATGTGAGGCTTGGGATGGCCACTGATGGTTTCAATCCTTTTGGAAATATGAGCACATCGTATAGTATGTGGCCTGTTTTCATGGTGCCTTACAATCTTCCACCATGGAAATGCATGAAAGAGCCTTTTTGCTTTATGTTGTTGTTTATTCCTAGTCCATCAGCCATTGGAAGAGACATTGGCATTTACTTGCGCCCGTTAATTGATAAGTTGAAGGAGTTGTGGGAGAATGGTGTGCAAACTTATGATTCCTCTCATGGACAGACTTTTACTATGTGTGCATGTGTCTTGTGAACCACCAATGACTTCCCTGCTTATGGCATCATGTCTAGGTGGTCTACAAAGGGTTATTTGGCTTGCCCCATCTGCAATTGGGACAGCTCATCAGTTGGTTTGAGAAGTAAGATTGGTTATTTGGGTGCTCGTCGGTACCTACCTGAGCATCATGTTGTGCAAAGGAGCAAGCTTTATAATGGTAAATATGAGGATAGGACTAGACCTTTGGAGTTGTCGAGTAGCGAAATACTGGAACAGATTAATTTAGGGACATACAAGCCGTTTGGAAAACATGCAAGCAACAAGAAAAGAAAAAGGGATGAATACGAGAAAAATTTTAACTGGGGGAAGAAAAGCATTTTCTTTGATCTGCCTTACTGGGAGACACTTAATCTACGACATTGCCTCGATGTCATGCATATAGGGAAGAACATATGTGACAATTTGGAGGGGACGATAACGGACACAAATGGAAATAACAAGGATACAGAAAGGCACGGAAGGATTTGGAGGATCGGGGAATACGAAAGGAGTTGCACCAAAAGAGGCGTGCAAATGGTTCATTTGAAAAGCTGCGGGCCAAGTACACATTGTCACCAAAAGAGAGAGAAGGCTTTTGCCATTTCTTAAAATCGATAAAGTACCCTGACGGGTATGCAGCGAACATCTCTAAATGCGTGAACACTCATGGTGGTAAACTATCGGGCCTTAAAAGTCATGATTGTCACGTCCTTTTGCAACTACTACCCCCGATCGGGATGCGTGGCTATTTGAACAAGGATATTGGCACCGTGCTCTTTGAGTTAGGTAACTTCTACCAACAATTGTGCTAAAAACGGTGAAGAGGAGTGATTTGGATAAATTTGAGGAGAACATTGTACTTATACTTTGCAAGCTTGAAAAGATTTTCCCTCCTGCTTTCTTTGATGTTATGGTACACTTGGCTATTCACCTCCCTCGTGAGGTTAGGCTTGGAGGCCAAGTGCAATATCGATGGATGTACCCAATTGAAAGGTATGACGGTTCTACTGTGCTATTTGTAGCATTTATTTGTCGTCATATTTATAACACAGCAGTTTGTTGTTTTTTTTTATAGACTTCTAGGAGTTTTGAAATGATTTGTAGCCAATAAAGCTCGTCCCGAAGGTTCTATTGTGGAGGCTTACCTTTTCGAAAGAGTGTACAACCTTTTGCTCTATGTATCTTGATGGAATTGATACTGTGTTTAATCGTGGAGAGAGGAATGATGATGGTGGTGAGTGTGCACTGGGCTTAGCTGCATTCACTCAGACTGCTCGTCCTTTTGGTCTAATCCAAGAGCACCTGATGTACCAATTGACCAACGTGACATGGCTCATTGGTCTGTCTTACACAATAACCCTGAAATTGAACCATATCTAGAGTACGTATCTTACTTATCGTGTTTTTTAACTTCATATATTGAGTTTGAGGTGTTTCCAATTTCTAAATCTTTCATATTAATTAGGACACACAAGAATTCATTGGTGAATGGCAATAGACGTGACATTGCGACCAGACAACGCAAAGAGTTTCCCTAGTGGTTTCTAGGGCACGTAAGACAAAAAATTCAATTAGTTATGCTTCACATTAAGTTATATTTTTTTATCCGAAGTAGAATAATACTAGGGGTGTACACGGTCTAGATCGGATTGGATTGGCATGAATCCAATCCTAATCCGCGAGTCATGGTTTTTAGAAAATACAATCCGTGTCCGGACCAAAAGTCTCACGGTTCGGTTCCAATCCGATCCGCGAGTCACGGATCGGTTCCAGTTTTATCCACGGATTACATGTTATATATAAACAAGTAACAAAGTTACAAATGGTTTAATAAGACATTCTTGTTTACGGCTATTGTAATCTGGCATAAAAATAAAATCAAGAAGCATCCCAAAGCACATTATTCAAATTCTATAAATACTAAGGACACCACAAGTCCTCAAACACAGAAGTTCGTACCACACAAGCATGGAGATATACTATAACAGTTTGGTCTCTGATTAAAGTAGAACTTAGTGTAACAGTTTAACCCCTAAGTTTGAAAGAGATCACAGTTTACCCCCTAGTCTGTGTAGTAGAAGTTTGTGTAAAATTATGTGTGTGTATATATATATTTAAAAAAATTATATATAATAAAAATCTCACGGTCCGGATCGGTTAATCCACGGTTTCGAAATCAAAATCCGGGTCCGGACCGCGAGTCACAGTTTACTATTTTTTCAATCCGCGTCCGGACCATTAATCCACGGTTAAAATCCAAAACGCACGGATCGGTTCGGTCCGGACCGGATTCATGGTTCACCGGTTTTTTTGTGCAGCCCTAAATAATACCATATATTTTAATGTAGATGAATGAATTACGGAAGCAAGGGTCTCCAGAAGCAAATGATGAGTAGAATAATACCGTAGAATTTGCTCCTGCTAAACGGTCAAGAGCTAAGCATTGTACTGGCAATAATGAACCATACTGTTCTTTTTCAGGTGCACCTTCAATTAGTCGGCGGCGACGAGGCCCTACACTAGGAAAAAGAGTTAGAAGGGAGATTGCTTCCCGTAATGGGAAGAGGTTGTCAGTTTATGTGCTAACATCAATGAGGACTTTTGGTGGTAAGAATGCAACCAAGTAGTCAAATGAAATTGGGTCTCAAATTAGGAGGATGTGTCCTATTCAGGGTTTCGCCCACACTTGAAAACAAGTTGATTCAACGCGGAAGGAGGCCATAATACAGCTTGTTCTTGTAAGCCTATCTAAAAGTTTGCAAATTGATTGATTTAAGTGATAATGAATATTCTTAGGGACTAATTCCACTTATTACATGTTTGTAGGACAAATTTAAGATCACTGAAAAGGAATCAGTGTTAGGAGAAGACCTTGAAGAAGGAAATGAGCACATAGACGTAATTGAGGAAGCTTTTAATGTTAAGGCGAACCTACGATATAAAGAATGGAAACACAACATGGGCAGTCATTACTGGAAGATAACGGATGCAGACGAAGTCGACCCATATCAGCATCCTTATCAAGGGATTAGCATGGATGGATGGAAGTGGCTTATCGATAATATATTCACTGATAAGGACTGGACGACCCGCAAAGCAGCTGGCAAGGAAAATAGATCAAAATTACCTCCTGGTCATACTTTGGGTTCAAAATCCTTGGATGCTGCAATGACTATTTCGGTGAGACATTTTATACATCAAAATATATGTGCATGAAATTTTATGGAAAAAGGGAAATAATTTATATAATAACTAATTTATAGGTGATAATTGTCACATCTTATATAGTATTGCAGGATGGGTTTTCGCGAGGAGCGCCATGAGCGCGACATGTGGCAGCAATGAAGGCCTGTAGATATGACACGTCTCCATTTAGTTTTCTAATTTTTAGTTTTATTTCCATCTTCTAAATTCCCAAAAATAACGTATTTTCTCCTAAAAGGAATGATTTTTTTGAGTGATTTCATATTTTATGGAAGCAACACATTTGTTGACAAACAATCAAAGACTAAATCGATAAAAAAAGAATGATTTAATTTGTGCATAAAACAAACCTCTTGAGATGGAAATTAAATTGTAAATTATGCATAATAAAAAAAAATGATAGTAGGATAAATTAAGCCAAGCATACTAGGTATAATACGTAATTTTGCATCATTCATAATTCACGTTTATAATTAGGCAATCATTTTTATTTTTTATTTTTTTTGCTTGAATCCATGATTTATGCATTTTCAAAAAATTGTGTGATTACATTTGCCTATATTACCCTAATTACAGTTTTTTCCTATTATCTGCATCCCTTCTTTATTCAGTTGCCTATATATACCGTAATACATTTTGTAAAAGTAGCAGTATACCATACTTAGAAGTTAGAATTCTAAGTTTTCACATTCGTATATAAAAAGAAGTCCCTTCTCTAAATTTCCTCTATTATTTCTCATCCTCTTTTTCTTTTTTGTTGTTGCAGTATCATCGATCATCTCTAGAAAAGATAACTTTACAAGATGATCAATTGGCTTAGGGCAACTACTCCATGATTTGCGTACATGTTATATATAGATTACAAAAGAGAAAGAAACCGTTTTCAAAGCGGGTATGTCATCTCTTATTCTTTTTTGCTTCTTTATATTCCCTCCGTTCTTTTTTAAATGTCCCTTTTGGGAAACATGTATTTTTTGTGGACGTTAAAAAATATACTTCCATATAATGTTTTAATTTTTTTTTTGGCACCAAATTAAAGTACTCGATGAGCACTTTAATTTGGTATAAAACAAATATATAGAGAAATATATTTTTTGGGTGGTTTGAAATTGCACGTATTCTTATAGTGGACATTTAAAAAATGACTGAGGGAGTATCTTATAGTTTTTAATTTTCTTCTTTAGTAACTTAGAATCAGATTTAAGACTAAATTTATGTGTTTTCTCCTTATTTGAAGTTTTTTGTGAATTTCTTTGAAAATATATCCGCATACTTAATACTTACACGAAAACACTTTTGTGAGGATCCTCTTAGTGCGACATGTTATTCTAAGTTCATTAGGAATAAATATAAACTTGCACTAATCTAAGTGGATTTACTATTTAAGGATATTGTAGTTTTTAATCTAAAGGAGTCAAATGATAAAATGGTTAACTTAAATTCTTAATTTGCAGGTCAATGGGGCAATGGTTTCTTGAGCTATCCAGCAGCGACGATGAAGGCGATAAAAGGAAAATTCAGTGGTGATATTGTGGCGGGAGCACAATCTCATGATCCTCCATCCACCCACCTCCATGAGCGGAGTATTGGGTCTGATAGCGGAGCTGAGCTGGTTTTTGGTTTTGTTTTGTTGTTATTTTTTTACTGTTTTGTTTTTTCAAACCGGTAGTGTCCTATGTATGCTTTTGTTTGTGGTAATGGCATATACTTTTCGTTTGCTATGAATAAATAAAAGAGTGTACCTTACATCAGTCAGTCCCAATGTATATGTAATAATTTCATTTAGAAAATATCAATTTAGAGGGTAGCAGAAATTGATATAATTTTCATTTTTGTGTTATTTTCTTCTCTTATTTTTAATAAATTAGTACTCCCTCCGTCCCTTTTTTAATGTATACATTTCTATTTTGGGTTGTCCCTTAATAGGTGTGTGTTTTGAAAAGTTAATGGGTAAAAGTGTGTACAGTTATCATTTTACCCTTTTGAAAAGTTAGTGAGTAAAGGGTTAATGGGTAAAAGTGGAGGATAATTTTGAAAATTGGAGGTAAAAGTTTATGTGAAAAGTGTAAAGCAGAGGTAAAAGTTGATATGATAGGTGTAATGATGATATTTAAAAAATGATGATATTTCTTTAATAAGTTTGATTTACGAAGCAACACACTTAAAAAGGGACGGACGGAGTACTTGACAATGCCTTTTTAACCAAATTAATACATACACAAAAGATTTTTTACATTTCTAACAACACATCGGTTAATTATTGCTATTTTACTTTATGTTATTCATGACCCCGTGCATAGCACGGGTTTTATGCTAGTTCTTTATATTATGAAAGGGGTATTCATGGTCTCATTTAATCATCTGATTCTACTGCTATTCTATTGTCTGCATATCACATTTTTAATTTGAATATGTTAGGCTGAAGATCATAAAGGAGTGATGCCGGATTTTTGTGATACATACAAGGCATCACATACATTGAAAGAGAAAAAGAACTGGATCGATGATAAATGTAAGGAGCAACATGTTCCAATCTTGAACACTTCTATTCCTATACCTTTTTGTTGTTTCTTTTTTCATTTAACAATGCCTTATCTTTTTTGTTGTTTCTTTTCTTGTGCCACAACAAGCGAAAATGGTGGCAATACGAGATGAGGCAAAAGCATTAAATATGGAGGTGACAAGGTAATATCTTTCGAGAACAGTCCTTGGGGAGAGAAAGAATTACTTAAGAGGATTTGGGGTTGGCCCGATGCCCTCATCCTATACTTCCAAATCAAGTTCTAACTCAGCACGTCAAGACCAGCTACAAAAGATGGTTGATGCTCAAATGGAGCCGTTTCATGCAGAGCGAGAAAAAGAGCAGGAGGAAGAGCAAACGAGGGGTAAGGTGGAGGAGCAAAAAAGGCGTGAGGAGCGAGAGGAGGAGCAAAGGAGGCGGGAGGCGAAGGAGCAAAGGTGGCGCGAGGAGCACGATGAGCAGCAAAGGAGGCATGAGGAGGCAGCAAGACGATAGGATGAGAATGCAGCAAGGCTGCAAAGAGAAGTCGATGTGCTTAAATCATCAATGATGCAACAAATGAAGGGACAAGGCAATAATGGTCACAAATATTGGTACGTCATTATGATCTCTCTCTCTCAACTATGTTCGAAATCACACACACACTCACACCTTTTACTCACTAACCTGGTAAAATACAGCCCCTGAGAATACTATTCTTGTTATGGAAATTTGATAGAAAAATGCATAGGAGATGGATCGAGTTTGGATGGTTTTGACCCTTACTTAGGTGAGACTTAATTTGTATACTTGCTGGTTGAATGACTGAATCAGGTAGAGCCAACCAGTGCAGCTAGAACACTGTTATGTTCCTTGATTTCACAATACAATACAACACAACCATGGCTTGTGAAATACATTTGTGATTTGTCCAGTATGCAAAGGGCAAACCATGTCAATGCAGCACGATGTTGCACGATTCTATCCTACTTTTGGCAAATTCCATCCGTTGTATTTACGACTCTTTGGAATTCATCTTTTCTAAGAATCCTATGTTTCGATGGTCTCAAATGGCTTATATGTATTCATGATCCATAATTAATAGCTCATATAGCTGGAAAACTAGCCTTTAGTTACCTTTGGACGGACGGGGCATTTACCAGGTTGCCTCACTATATAGATCTGATCCCCAGCTTTACTCTGCAAGTCCTAATTCCGATACCATGTCCATAGTGCCCAAGGCATAGCAGGTCCTCTAGTATTTTACTTGATAGACTTACATATGCGTATCATGTATCTATTGGGCACAAAAAGTGCAGCATTATAATTTTAGGGGGAATTATAATCTAGAGATCTTAGTTGATCTCTCTCTCTCTCTCTCTCTCTCTCTCTCTCTCTCTCTCTCTCTCTCTCTCTCTCTCTCTCTCTCAGAACTATGTTCGAAATCACACACAAACACGCACCTTTAAATAACAACTTGAGAATACTATCTTATGGATGCACTTGCTGCCATCCTTTGCCACTGCGTTTTGCTATTTACTTCATGTGTTGCTGTTGCGCGCTTTGTTTTCTTCGTGTGCTACCACTATTGCCTATTTCACTTTATTATTCTATGATGCTTATACTCTTGCTGTTATGTGGGATGCTCAACTACTAGTTAGGATGTTTACTCGTAAGAAGATTTTTTGTGCAATTGTCCTACTTCCTTGCGCCATGCGATTTGTTTGGCATTTTTCAGTAAGAAGATTAGCCTGTTTGCATTGCAAAATTGTTTCTTATTTCACATGTCCTGATGAGGCACAAGAGAATTTCTCGAATTTGTTGATCTCAGTAAAGAAATTGGGGCTTCCAATGGTGAAAAGATCAAAAATCACATAACGTTCTTGTTTTTATTCAAACTTTTTCCTTCCTAATGAAGACAAGAAGGCATTTGTGACTATTAGATTCCTTCGTTTTGCGTACATGTGTTTGGACAACCTTTGATTGTAGGCCTTTTACCATCATCTGCTGTGATCTATGATGGAATTACACTGAATTTAAGTTACCCTGTTATTGAAATTCTTGGGAATTCGCATTGTTGACTTGAGATAGCCTTTAAGTGGTGCTGTCCCCTGATGTTTATGATGTAATATTGATGTGTGAAGAAGGTAAAATAAATTCTGCTGAAATAGTGTCAAAACACTCGGACTTTTTGAGTTTCGAAGGACATCCATTTACATCACCCTCAGTATTGTTTGCCTATTGGTTCGGTGTATGTCATCTTGGGGGGAATAGTCAATTATTTTGCATTTTTATCAGGTTGCAAGTTTAAAATTACTTAGCTTATGAGGATCTAGATTTGTTCGAAGGTGTAGCTTAGGTGCTGTTAAACCTTCCACCAATTTACTCATTTGCCTGTACTATTTTGTTCGAAATCACACACAAACACGCACCTTTTACTCACTAACCTGGTAAATAACAACTTGAGAATACTATCCAATGGATGCACTTGATGCCATTCTTTGCCGCTGCGTTTTGCTATTTACTTCATGTGTTGATGCTGCTGCGCACTTTGTTTTCTTCGTGTGCTACCACTATTGCCTATTTCACTTTATTGTTCTATGATGCTTATACTCTTGCTGTTATGTGGAATGTTCAGCTGCTAGTTAGGATGTTTATTCATCTGCCTTTTGGAATGCTATTATGTTAGTTGCCTCATGCTCCGCTGCTACTAATGATGGATTTTTTTTCCCCCTAGATTGAAGCTTTAATAGAGTATTCTGCCGTTCTACTTTTGGGTTATTGACTATGAAGATCAAAGATGGATTTTGGTTGTAGATGGGCTTCGATGTTTTTGGTTATCCGTTTGTTGAAGTTGAATTACTTTAGTATTTTGCGGTGTAGGGGTTTGGATTTGTTATTTTCCCCAAGTTATGATTAGACTTGTTATTTTCTTCTTTAGGAATTTGGATACAAGTTATTTTCTAAGTATTTGGTGGACCTTTACGTATGAAAGTTTGGATTTATTTCGTGGAATTTATTTATTTAGTATTCATTACATGGCAGGAAATCAAAATGGAAAAAAAAAATTGTAGCCAATTATGCGATTTCAACATTTAAAATTGGCGGCCAATAATTTAATTGGTGATACAGACAAATTACCAACCAAAAATGTAGTTGGTGATAGTGAATACATTCCCCGACTAGAATTTAGTTGGTAAATTATAAACCATTCCCCGACTAGAATTTAGTTGGAAAATTTTAAACCATTCCCTGACTAGAATTTCGTTGGTAAATTATACATTCCCCAACCAGACTTTAGTTGGTAAATATTGAAGCATTTTCCGACCAGACTTTAGTAGGTAAATGTTGAAGCATTCCCAAACAAATATTACCGACTAAATTTTGGGTCGGGACCCGAAGTCGCCAATGTATGCACCTTGGCCGACTAAATATTTTTTAGTCGGTGACGACATTTGCCGACAAGCATTACCCGACTAAAAATGCCGACCAAAAATTTAGTCGAAAAATTCCTCTGCCGACTAAATAGGCCACCTTAGCTGACTAAACAATTAGTCGGGATTTTTGAAATTTCTTGTAGTGATAGAAGAGCCGCCGCTGAAGAGCGAAGCGAAGACCACCTTAGCCGACTAAACAGTTAGTCAGGATTTGTGAAATTTCTTGTAGTGATAGAAGAGCCGCCGCTGAAGAGGGAAGCGAAGACCTAATGAAAGCCCCTAGCCGCTGTGGCGGCGGTGATCGGATGGCCAATAGTCACAAAATTAACCCGAATCGCAAAATTAATCCACTAATGGCCAAATTAGAGTTTAAAATGTATCCCTCATGCTCTGTTTGAGATCTTTCATTCACTGTTGATAATTTTCCTACCCTTCCTATGATTGCTTAATTGATAAGGAGTAACAATGGATAACTTATCCAAATTCTCCCACACCCCTTTTCCCCCTCCCCAGTCTCCCATGTAATGGAATCAAACCCACCTCAGTTTCCATGATAATCTACAACTCGCAATCTTACAAGGAAACTCCTCAACCGTCAATTATTTTTGCTCACAGGGACTATTGACTAACTAATGTAGAAATTATATGAAAGAAGTTTGAAGATGAACCTCACATGTGTGATCAAATTTAAATGTTGGGACTAAGTGCAATGCTTTAAAACCCGGTTCGGACCAGCAGGTTCAATCGGTTGGCCCGTCAACCGATTGTTATACCGGTTCGGTCAACCATCCAAATCTGCTTGCTCTATCGAACCGTTCGAAAAAATGGATTACTGAGAATCAAACATAGTTCGTCTTGACATGGACAGAGGGGGTGCTGTGCAGCGTGCTGTGCGGCACTTGGCACGGCCGCGCCGGTGTCGGTCCGATGATCGAAAACGTCCATCGCGTAGAGTACGTCGGGTACTACAAGTGTACTAAACATAAACTCGATCGGATATCGTTAAGTGCGTCATCGAAACACAAATATCTTGAAAAAAATGAGTTCAATAGTTTTTATCCTGTGTTTCCAGTCATTTGTGTTCCATTTTTTTTCAAGTTATATGTGTTCCGATCATGCACTTAATGATATCCGATCAAGTTGATTTTTGTTACACTTGCAGTACTTGACGTGCTCTACGCGATGAACGTCTCCGATCATTGGACCGACACCGGCACGGCCGCGCCAAGTGCCGCACGGACTTGGGGTTGCTGCCGTGCAGCCCCCTGCACAGCAGCGTACTGTGCACCCCGTGGCGCGGCCGCGCCGAATTTTTTTCGACGATTGGAGACGTTCACCGCGTAGATCTCGTTGAGTACTACAAGTGTACCAAAAATCAACTCGATCGGATATGGTTAAGTGCCTCATCGGAACACAAATAACTTGAAAAACATAGGTTCAATGGTTTTGTTCCAGTGTTTGTGTTCATTTGTGTTCTATTTTTTTTCGAGGTATTTGTGTTCCGATGAGACATTTAACGATATCGGATCGAGTTGATTTTTGGTACACTTGTAGTACTCGACGAGATCTACATGGTGAACATCTCCGATCGTCGAAAAAATTCTGGCGCGGCCGCGCCACGGGGTGCACAACAGCAACCCAAGTCCGTGCCGCACAGCATGTAGTTCTGTCACCCTTGGTAATGAGTTTTACTTATTCGTAGTTAAGGTAATAACGTAAGCGAAGTGTTTAAAACCACAACATATGTGATTCAAACATTATTTATAATTAGTTGGAATCTTTCCATATATTTACGACATCACAGTTCAATTCCAGTTAACCCGCAGTTGAACCATTGACCCACAAGCGTCCCTTTTTCAGTTCACTCAGATTTCCGGGTTTCACAACATTAGACCAGGGGTCTGAATTTAATATCGAATGAACAGGTGAACGCATTTAACTAGTGGGAAGAAAGGAGAAGAGAGGGGGAAAAAAACCTCTACTTCCCCTTTAGTTGGTACTTCAATCCTCAAGCGTTAGCCGCAACGATTAGTCTGGTTGGCTAGTGGATTTGCTTCCCACACAATTGATAAGAGTTTGATTTTTGGAGTCAAATCGCGAAAAAGTAATTTCTTGTAAATTCTCTAATCCCGATGTGAATGGCTTGCCATAAACCGGACCAGAAAGAAGAGTAGACAAAGTGCATGTAAGCTGGCCTGAATACCCTTACCATCAAGCGTTTTGCTGCATCCTCTGTAACAACCTCCAATACCACCACATTAACACTTCTGAGTTTATCAATAGAGCAGTTGCTCCTAACCCAAGACCCCAGTGCTTGCAATTTCAAGACAAGACAATAGTATGTGGAACACATGGTGTTCCATGTCTTATTCATATATAGCCATGGGCCCATTTCCCTTTTTTCATTCAATTCCTTACCCCAGAACTTTTTATTTTGTTTTTTCTTTCCAGTAATTCAGGTATTCGGGTCAGATTGTACATACCTCAGACTAATTCCTACAAGCCCTTCCACAGCCGCTTCATAAATTTACGCACGGGAGCGAGATAGCCCCAAGAGTATTGGTAGGGAGAATGAGACCTAAGGGCTTAGCAAGCTTTTTTTTTTGGTTGATTTACCCAGTTTCCAGGGACCCACAGGCTGAATAGAAGCTCTCAAATAAATTTTTTGGATAAGAAACAGAGGCCCTTTATGTTATGCCATATGCAAAGAGCTAAAAGTTGGCATTCCGAATTTCCGAGTGCCCAACTGTTGTCCTAATTAAGCAGGACAAAGCCACAGGATTTAGGTAATGATGCTCAAAATGCCAAGGAATAATCACATGGGTCTTACTTTTTATGGAACGATACAAAGATCTATCTACCTCCATTTTGTCGTTTCATATAGATAGAGATGAGATGAGGGAGTGTGTTTGGCGATTTTAATCGTTAGGGGATCTCTGTGTCCACGAGGTATAGATGAGGAGGTCTCCGTGAAATTTCACCAAATTATAATAAGTTGCAGTAAAATCTGATAGTATTTAATTAAAAATAAAAGGCTGAATATCAGCCTTTATAAGATTCAAAATATAAAATCGATCTGAAAAGCACTAGAAGCTACATAAATCCAACTTTGGAATTTCCAGAATTTCATTGCCTTTCTAGCTTTACAAAATCTCTAAATCCGGGAATACATGTCTATAATTTTTGGTAAACACTCAAAACTAATTCTGAAAAGTTAAAATCTCAAAATCTTAAATAAAAAAAAAATTTAATACCGGTATAAGATTGTGTTCATTTCCAAGGGAGATCCATTCTAAATGCACACTACTAGCAAGTGGGGTGGTAGCCAAGTTGGAAGGCACCTGTACACATGCACATGACCAATGTCAAGTCTCACTAACAACTAACACTTGTTTCATGACTTAAAAAAAAATGCACACCACTATCAGATTGTGTTCAATTCTCACTGACAATGCATTTTTGTTTTTCAGTTCGATAGGTTTGGGTCAATTTACGCATATCTCAACTATTCACCTCCCCGATATAGTAAAAGGCAGCCGTCTACGCTGAGACTAGGGGATTCATAAGATATTGGTATCTCAACTCTTTGCCTCCCCGATACAGTAAAAGGCAGCCATCTACGCTGAGACTAAGAGATTCATAAGAGATTGCTCCCTCGCGGCCTGGCCCCAATGCATGAAGTTTCTCGACAAGTGTGGTTCGTGGTTGCTGGAATTCCTCGTAAAGGAAAAAAAAAAAAAAAAGAAACTGCCAGCAGTACTCGAGCATTCACATGTGTTAACTGATCACCAAAACAATGAACCGGTACTAACAATAGATTTGTTTGGATAACAAAGGAACTAAAGGGGCTACAAGACAAGCAAAAATACAAAGATGGTTTCATCATATGTCAACATCTTTTTGAGTAAACAATGAAGGCAAACAACATATATCAGTCTACTAGTCACATGCCTTTCTGAAGTTCATGCCCTTTCCATGTGCAGCCTTCTCTCACAAGGCCCTATGGAAATATCTTCTTGTAGGTTTGTTTTTTTTTTTTTGATATTCGGATGTCTGGACCGTTTACGCGCACCCAACTAATCCCTGTAGACCCTATCCCAGCATCCATTAGCGGGGAGTCCCATTAAAGCCGGGGCGAAAGTATGTGCATAAGATCTATATCAAAATCTCATAACACAATCGGTCGAGTGCGATTGACCAAGGGAGTTGGCGCAGTGGTGCGAGATTCATCCTCCAGCTCTCAAGGTCAGAGTTCAATCCCCATACTGAACAGATAAAGAAAGGTTTTTTGAAGTATCAAAATCTCAAAAGAATTGCAAAATTTTATTGGGATCTACATTGATGGTTACAATCTAGACATAGGTGTGTTCTAAGAATCCCTCTTGCAAGAGAAGTAAAATGAAAGCACGTTAAAAGAAACTTGAGAAAATCTGCTAAAATTAACATTTCTTAAAATCAACAGTAAAATGAAAGCACGTTAAAAGAAACTTGAGAAAATCTGCTAAAATTAACATTTCTTAAAATCAACAGTTGATTTTAGCAAATAAAGAAGTCATTTGCCAAAAAGTTAAAATCTTTGATTTAGCAAATGACAAATGACTTCCTCATTTACTAAAATCAACTGTTGATTTTAATAATAGTTGATTTTAGCAGATTTTATCATATAGGAAACTCACCCTTAAATGTAGCAATATACAGACCAAAAACTAGAGCGATCTACAACGATCAAGAATGCCAGATTCCACTCCACATAACGCGGAATCTATTCGAAGACAACTTCCTGACAATCTTTTTTGCATCCGAAACCTCGGCCACTGCCAGTTTCTCTATGTTTTTCATATACCCAGACTGTACAATTTTCTTTCTAGCAGTTTGGCAACTCGTTAGTGACATCAGAATAGACAGCAACTTTCTGTTTCCTGAATTTCCTTCCTCAGGATCAAGCAATTTCAGTATCAAACCGACGTTTTCCTCATTCTGCACAAATAGTTTCCGATTTCTAGGTACAGAAATCATGATCGATAGCGATTCAGCTGCCATTTCACGAACTTCAAATGACTTGGAATCGAGTAATTTAACCAGTTCTGGCATAAACCCTGATTCCCCCATTGTTTTATTCGCCTCTTCTGATATCTCACATAGCTTAAAAACTGCCTTCAACGCCAACTCTTGAATTGAAATCTCCCCATTTCGAAGAAAATAGAGTATGTGATCCAAAAACCCATCACTCAGCAACATGGATAAGGATGTCACTGATGTGAAACAAAGATCCATTATTCCACATAATGCCACCAGCCGCGATTTCAGTAAAAACGAAGACTTGGGATCCAAAACATGTATTAGAAGCCCAACCCCATCTTCTTTAGCTATCGTTTGCCTAATTGAATCATCTCCAAATGCCAAAGTTTGAAGGAATTCAATTGAGTTTATTACTGAAACTTCATCTTTCGACCTCAATAGCATAGTGAAGGTAGAAATCGCACCTTCTTCAACCACATACCTCTTGATTTCTTCAACCCCAACTAGATTTCTCAGCACCCCACAAGCCAAACCAACCAATTCACCCCCACAATCACAGTTAGCACAGATTTTCAATAATGCAGTGACTCCCCCATGAGCAGAAACCGACCAAGCATTATCTGAATTCGCAGTCAATTTCATCAAACAGCTTGTGCACCTTTCTTTACCCATTTCACTTCCACTCTCCAATACCCGAATCAATGGTCCGATTACACCAGCGCCGATTAGTACACTCTTGTATAAATCAAAGCCTGCATAATTTGTTTAGTCTTGTCAAGTAGAACGAAACAAAATATGCCGACAAGACATCAACAAGTCATACCATTTCAGGCTCTCACAATTTGGTTGGACTTAATTTCGTCTAGTATTCTGAATTCTCCTCTTATAGGTTAAGTTGCTTCATTTTCACAAATAAGCAAGTCCAGTAAAATCAAACTTATTGGTTACCAAATTGCTCATTTAACCAACTAGGCTAGGATTAGCTTTGGCCACTCTGTACACAGTCAACTGACAAGTAAGAGATCAAGTTCTCAAATCTTACCTAACACTCAAGAAAAGAAAAAACTGTTCATTTGCTTGTTTCCAATGATGATTGTTGATTTCTAGAAATTAAGCAAAATGGGTATGCATCAGACCTTCTTAACAAGCTTAATTGCTGCTTCTTTTTTATAACTAAAATAAGCAAGGCAAAGGAATTTAATTTTCCAATCAATTCTATTTATTCATAGAGTTTAAAAAACCACAAAAAACAAAGAACAAAGAACAAACAAAAACAAACCTGCAATCACTGATACTGCCATTGCAGCCTCTTCTTGAATCTCAGTCTCTTCAAAATCAAGAAGACTCACCAAAATCCCAATAAAACCCCCAACCTCCACAGCAATCTTTATATACCTCTCATCTTCCTTTATCACTTCATTAAAAGCAATTAAAGCTTGTTTCTTCAACTCTGTACCTCCAACTTTCACCCTTGACAACAAATCCTTCACATAAAATCTCATATCCTCCTTAGAAGCTGTGGGCCCAGGCCTTGACACCACAATTGCATAACTGTTCTTCAAAATTCCAGCTGTATAAATACTTGAAAGATTCTTCGTATGGCAATCGATTTTCGAACCGATTATATCCAAATCGCTTTGCATTAGAAGCTTTCCACTGTAAGACAGGTCGAGGCATCGCCTTGAAAGGTTGTGGCATTCGTTGATTGTTTCAATTATCGCCGGGAAAATATCGCCGGAGAGAGATGGGTTTTCGCAGGCGTCGGAGTTTTCGATGGATGTGAGGCCGGAGAGGAGGTCTTCGAGCTTGGTTCGTATCGATTGCCATTTTCCTGAGAATACTCTGATTGAGTGAGAAAGCGAAATAAGAGAGGTCACGAGTTTGATGGCTCGCCGGAGACTTGGGTCGCCAGCGGAGGATCCCGGCGAGTTTGATTCTTTGTGGGTTTTGGCTTCACCCATGTTGAGTTTCAGTGGTTTGGTATAACACCCATTTCCGGCTAGGTGGGTTAGGATTCCGGCGAGGTGGGTTTGGAGATTCCGGCGGGTGGTCGGAGTTTTGGAAGGAGAAGGGAGGAGTGTTGCGCTGGGTTGATGACCTTATCATACTTGTTTATTTGTGTCAATAGACTCGATACTTATCGAGTGCTGATGGGTTGAATTTACCACTATACCCTTTTGGGCAGTTCTAAGTTATAGAGCAAATGAGCCGGAAGCTGAGCGGATCTTTATAGGTTGTGTTTGGTTGGGTTTTTTGCCGATATATACCAAATATTGAAATAATTCACCAAAATATACCATTTCTCAAACTATTTTTAAAAATATGCCATGCTGCATGTGGGAAATGTGGCATTCTACGTAGCACTAGAACCCCGTATCCAACGTGGCCGAGCTGTCCACCTAAGCAAACGTTGCAGATTCGATATGCGGCATTTAACTGAATGCCGCATTGCCACATGCGGCATTATACCGTAGCAAATTTTTGATTTTAGCATTTTGGAAACTCCACTAATTTTACCTGTACTTAGAAATGATATATTAAGTTATACTGATTAGTTCTTTTTACTCATCCACTCGTGTGACGAAATTGTGGGAATTTTCTTCTTGTCCTTCAAGGAAAAGCCAGAAGAATACGACATGATTCAACAATTTCAAATCGGAGGTGAAGACTAAGACATGATTCAACAATTTCAAATTTACCAAAATTACTTTAGGCAGCTTCTACAGCTTATTTATAAGGTTTGCTAGTATTTTGAAGACTACACTTATAGGCCCCTTAGGACCGGACCTACAAATACTCTGAAATCAAGTGGATGATCTTGTTTTTATTTTATTTTATTTTATTTATGCTACAAAATTTCTTGATATTTTTATTTTGTATGAGAGGGTATATATATATAGTGTGATTTTCTTATCCGGACCTCCCGGATATAAGAAAAAATTGATTTTTTTCATGTTGCAAATTGTTTTGGTAAAATCCGAGCCGTCCAATGTGTTCATAAGGTGTTTTCAAGGGTCCACGCGGGAAATCTTCAAAAAAAAATACCGGGAAGTGCTTGATCCAATCATTTTTTCGCAAAAACTGTGTTTTTACAGTTTTGCGAAAAATGCTTGGATCAAGCCCTTCTCGTTATTTTTTTTTGGATATTTCTCGCGTGGACCCTTGAAAACACCTTCTGAACACATTGGACGGCTCGGATCGTCAAAAAAAAGCTCGGATCAATGAGGTCCGGAGGTCCGGATCCCGGACTAGAAGTGGACTCTATATATATATATATATACACACACGCAAAAAAAAAAAAAAAAAAAGGAGAGTAAAACCAAAAAAAGTGGAGATATATAAGGAAATGGTTGCCAACATGGCCACGAAGATGAGATTTCCAACTCATAATCGAAGTCTACTTTTTATTGTTCAAAATATGAAAAATAAAAAGGTTAAGTGTAAAGTGAGTACAATTAATTATGTTAATCTTTTGTTTCAAGATGAATACAATTCTCATGTGTTTTTAAAATGAAAGTTGTTGCAATATTTGTTTTATGATCCAAACGTCCGAATCATTCATCTTATAGAGCACATTAAAAATAATAAGTCCACCAAAATTCAGATTTATAGTAAGGATGTCGAAATTCAGACTATGTGCAATACATATATTACATGTCATATCTCGAGTAATATACAATTTCAAATAATATGAATTTAAGTATACCTTTCAGGCCCGACCCTGTGGGGAGGCTGGGTAGGCCCAGGCCTGGGGCCCAACGAAAATGGGCCAATTTTGGGGCCCCTTCTTATAGAAAGAAAAAAAAAATTATATATATATATATATATATATATATATATATATATATATATATATGGAAGCCGATCTCCTAAGGGATCCCTCATACAAAATTCCGTGCGGACCAGGCCTTTTTTCAACTTTCCGGATCAAATTTTGACGATCCGAACCGCTCAATGTTTTTAAAATGCATTTTCCAAGGTCCAGGCGGGAAATCTTCAAAAAAAAATATCCGGAAGGGCTTGATCCACACAGTTTTCGGTAAAACTATACATATGTACAGTTTTACCGAAAACTGTGTGGATCAAGCCCTTCCGGGTATTTTTTTTGAAGATTTTCCGCGTAGGCCCTTAAAAATGCATTTTAAAAACATTGAGCGGTTCGGATTGTCAAAATTTGGCTCGGAAAGGTGAGGTCCGCACGGAATTTGGTTAAGGGATCCCTTATTAGATCATTGGCGTATATATATATATGAAGGGCCTCAAATTGAGGATAGAGTTGAGGCCTCGCGAACCTCAGGGCCGGGCCTCATACCTCTATATCAAGATTAACAAGTGATATAGTCTCGCAAGCAAGCACCTTTTCAGCATGACTTTCAAATATAGTTGCTGGAATATGGCCTGTAGTGTCACCATCCTAAAAAAATAGTAAAAGAAAAAATGATCTCGAGAACCATTTGCACATTTTTCATCATTTTCAGTATTTGTCATTTTTTCCTGGATTACATTATCATTTCTTAAGGAGATGTATAAGCACCATCTCGGCAAATACCAATCGAAAAATGTACTTTGCATGCATTCCATTAATAACTACTATCACTTTCCTGTTTTTTACTCCATATACTAAGACAATAACTTCATCCATAAAATTTGATAGCCAAAACTAATACTCGAGGATTCCCCTTGGTAGCTACGATGCTAAGTTCGAACTGTATTGCTCTGAATTACAACACTAACTTCCCATATCTAACACCAATTCAACTAAGGAAAAGAAGCAAATCTATTTCCAACTTCTCCATTTGGCTTTGGCAGGAACATGTGACATATCCTGCAGCTAAGCCACCCATTTTAAGGGAGAGAGAGGCAAGTTGATCCTAGTTTGGTATATATCGGCAAAAAACCCCACCTAAATCTCTGTCACCCAATTCGCCAAACGATTCAAGCGTTTCAACGTCGGAGAACACAAAAAAAAAATAAAAATTGTCTGTTTACGTATCCAAATAAACCCTTCAATAAATCAATAACCCATAGGCTAGAAAATAAGCTGAATGCATTACAACCTAATCCCACATGCTACATCAATTTTTTTAAAATATTTCATGGTCTGCTCTAACAGTAAAGATAATAGCGTATTGAAAACTTCTTACGGTTGTAACCAAAAAAAAAAACAAATAATAGAGCTCTGAAAAGCATCTTCATAAACAGTAACCAAACAATCTTAGACAAACAATCAAGACTGGTGAGAAAACTTCGTACCTTGACGGGTAAATCGAGCCACTCCGAAAGTCTCTCTCTCGAGCTCCAAATATGGGAACACGATTTGCAGTGTGGTCGGCGGCGGTGATTGATGAGTGAGATAGGTACCGGAGGTGGAGGCAGTGTGGTCAACGGCGGTGGTGGGGATCATGGTCGACGGCGGTGGTGGGAATCGCCCGAGATCGCCCTTTGCGCCCAAAGTCGCAGAGCTCTGATGGGGAGAATGTACGCATGTTCAATCTGCGGTATTCAAAATTCAAAACCCTAATGCCGCATATCCAACCTGCGGCATTTGCTTAGGTGGACGGCTCGGCCACGTTGGATACGGGGTTCGCGTGCCACGTAGGATGCCGCATTTGGCACATGCGGCATGGCATATTTTTAAAAATAGTTTGAGAAATGGTATATTTTGGTGAATTGTTTCAATATTTGGTATATATCGGCAAAAAAACCCGTGTTTGGTTAGATAGTTTAGTTTAGTTTTGATGATGTCATCAGGTGTAATGAGGAGCCGGGCCTGATTCAAAACTAGGGGTCAACTCATTTAAAAAGGAGCCAGGCCCGATTCATTTACTAAAAAAGTCTTTATAAACGAGACGAGGTTGACCAGGGCACTTGGCCCAGTTGGTCGTGTAGCCTCTTCTATAGGGGTGAGGTTCTGGGTTCGACTCCTATGGAGAGGAGGTCGACCCTCATGGTTTACTAACAACTAACAGCTAACTCTACTGATGTATATTGATTGGCAAAAACAAAAAACGAGTCGAGGTTTAAAGCATTGAGCTTGAATCTAAAATGTATCAAATTATTGACCAAATTTAAAGTTTTGTGAATAAAGACAAAAAATAATTCAAAAAAACGGTTTTTTGGTTTATTTTTCGTCTTTATTCACAAAACTTTAAGTTTGGCTAATAATTTTATACTATTTAGATTCCTCTCGTCGAGACGAATCAAGAAACCACAAAAAACCGACCGAAAACTAACAAGTGCAAAAAAAATTGAATAAGGACAAAACAAAAAACCATTTTGGTTTTTTCACCCAAAGGAGGCATGGACAATGTAGAATTTTTTTGTCATGATATAGTTGCAATTCAGGTTATTACAACGTTTTTTTTTTTTTTTCCCTTTCTTTTTGTTCTATTATTTATTTTATTTTTTACATTAGCTGATAAATGGAGTAGGTAAAAAGAAACTGAACGTATGTGTAATCACGACGTCAGCCATTTTAGATGGTTTATAACTTTTTGAAAAGATCTAAACTAAAAGGGTAAATTACACTGACCTCCCCTAAGGTTTCTGACTTGTACACTGACCACCCCTACTTTATCTGAAATAGCACTGACCTCCCCTGCGTTTTATATTTTAGTATCAAAAGCACCCTTCAACAGTACCAACGGCGCCGGGGACCCCCTTGTGGGTCCCCAACGGTCGATCCGAGCCGTCCGTTCATTCCAAAATCGAATTCCGAGTGGGTCTACGCGGGAATCACCTCAATCGGATAGTCCTAAGTGCTCGATCCAAAAATTTTGAATGAAATGCGGTGATTTTGGATCGAGCACTTAGGACCGTCCGATTGAGGTGATTCCCGCGTAGACCCACTCGGAATTCGATTCTGGAATGAATGGACGGCTCGGATCGACCATTGGGGACCCACAAGGGGGTCCCCGGTGCCGTCGGTACCCGTCGATACTGTTGAAGGGTGCTTTTGATACTAAAATATAAAACTCAGGGGAGGTCAGTGCTATTTCAGATAAAGTAGGGGTGGTCAGTGTACAAGTCAGAAACCTCAGGGGAGGTCAGTGTAATTTACCCAAACTAAAATTGATTGATGAAACGGGTAAGGATTAACTTCATAACATCACAACTGATGGGACAATGGGACTCTCATCATCAACCAAGAAGTTGGAAAGCTACATGGTATAGAACGCTGCTACGTGCACATATGCACGTGTACAGACGGTGCACCGACGGCGTCCCCGACGCCGTCGGTGCACCATCGGTGCACCACGGTCGGTTCCCCTATCTTTACCGCAATAGTATGTGGATGTCTATTTTGCTTATAAAAGCAACAAGTGGGAGAGAAGACGATCAGCGCCATGTAATTTATTTTGACGGTGATTGAAAAAGTATATTGTATATGTGGAGATTAATGCGAGGGGTGTAGATGGACCCGACAATAGAAGAATACTCCATATCAGAAATTACACTCTCCAATTAAAATAAAAATTAAGAGAGCTTGTAGCTCTTTTGGTTTGTAACTTTTAGTGCAACTTGCATATCCAAAGCATGCAAGGAAAGGTTTTAATTATTCTGTAACGTTCCGAAAGAATAGTTTACCATAGCATTGGAGCCCGGTTCTTATGAAGACGTCCAATAATTTTTTCCTATTGGCGAAAGTCAATAACAATACAAAAAAAAAAAAAATAGTATCGAAGCAGAGACACTAGAAATTGTGCTAAGCATCCTAAAATCACCCATGATTTTAGCACCTGGTAAACTCATTTGCTAAAATAATGGTTGATTTTAGCAACTGGATTGCTAAAATCTTTTGAAAAACTCAATAGACTCCGCTCAACAAAAAGATTATGCTTAATAATTTTTACACTCTATTAATTCATTTAAAAAAAACTGCAACAATGATCCTACTAGTAAATCAACAATGCTACATACACAGAAAATTTACCCAGAAAAATGCAATCAGTAGCTCAGATTTACTTAGAAAGTGGGTTTTGTTTGGTTTGGGTTTTGAGGGAAGGTTTTGAGAGTAATGAGTAAAGAGAGATAGAAAAAAAAAATCTCGGAAACTGTACAGGGTGGGTCATGAGACCCAAACCGAACAAGGTGTGGGTCATTGATTGCATTTTTCTGGGTACTTCCTGGATAGATTTTCTATGTACTTAGCAATTTCTACTAGCAAATAGTCCACTTGATAATTGCAGAACATAAATGTGTGACATGGATGAGTTAACAATGGGAGAGCCTGGAAAACTAACACCTAGAGAATAAACAAAAAGAAGTCCATATGGACCACCCTTCTTAAGGACGCCATGACTTTCTGTTAGGTTAAAAGGAAGAAGGAAAAAAGAGAGGAGCCTATGCCTATCTAGCTTTCAATACAGTACCCCCATTAGCATAAAATTGGCAGTTGCAGGCCAACCCCCACCATGTGAACAACCCTCTAGCCTTTTTTTTTTTGGTGTTAAGGGTGTCCGGACCAGCTTGCACGTCCCTCGACTATATCCCCTTTGGTCCGGCCAAGACAGAACATTCGAGCCAGTACTAGAGAATCCACAAGAGAAACTCTTGCGGTATTGCCCAAAGAAATTGCCAAGATTCGAATTCCAAATGTCTGGATTTACTGCTCATTTCTGTTACTTCTTCACCTACCTATTTGTTCTAGCCTTTGCTTTGATGCCTTAAACTAAGGGTCATCTTTTGGATATGGAGTGGGGGTGAAGCTTCAATTGTAGAAATATGCCACTTTCCAAACACATTTTTCGTGGTGTGGAGAGCTAAGCAAAAGTCAAAGGGTGCTCAACTATTAGGGTACTTGCAAAGTTACTATCAATTCTTTGGGAATCAACTTATACGGAAGTTTGCTCCGACTTTGATTTGGTTCCCCGCAAGTAGAGCGTAGGACTTTGATTAGGTTCCTTGCAAGTAAAGCACATGATTAAATCCCCGAATAAGTCAAAGTCGCGTAAGCTGGATCAAGCACCTAAGATAATATATATATATTGCGACACATAATGTCATAGTGTGAATTTTCAACAATCTCGATGCTATTCAAGCCACTTCATCTTCCTATTTTCAGAATAATGCTCAAGTAATGATAAAAATTGATTATGTCACAAGTGACTGGCAAAAGAATTTTTTTTTTGTGACAATGCAAAAAGTGTTATTTGTTAGTTAGATTTGACCCTGGTCTTGTGCATTAGGATATATGGTATTCTACCAACTTTGCTATCACTCCACTTGCAAGGTGAAAGATTTCATTTATAGAGCTTTCGGATGGGGACAACATGCATGGAACAACACGCTCCCTCAATTCCCCCCAATTCCATACTTAGAACCAAGTTATTTCTGTCGATTTGTGCAAGTAGCTAGGTTGAGCCAATCTGGTTGGTACAAATTTTAAAAAGGAAAAGAGGAAGAAGAAAATAGCTTAAAATTTTGCAATAAACTCACCCTTAGCACAATCAATGCCTAAGGGTCACCCAAGAACATATTTTTCCTAAAATACCTCATTTTGACGTGAGTAGTTATTTCGATATTCTGAACGAGGCCTATAAAACCTTGGGACTTGGAGACCCTGCAGCCCACTTAATGCGTTGTACTGTGCAACGCAACGCAATATCCCAGCCATCCAAAAGAACTCTCAATGGTCCGGATTCGCAAACGCTTTCTTACCGATCAAAGTATACCCTTACCGGTAAGAAAGCTTCAGCAAATCTGAACCATTGATTTCTAAGATTGACGGCTGTGATACACGCTGCACCATCCACACTTCCAAAACGTTGGGCCACTAGTGCTCGTTTCAACACAATGCTTAAGGCCACGAGCTACTCTTAGGTGTCGGGAGAAAGGACCTGAAAGGAGTACAGGAGTTCAACTCCTCCTCCAAACTGCTAATCTAACTATTTTAACAATACAGTTTTTCACCTACAAAAAAAACACAATGCTAAAAGGTCAATGGTAATCCATGAAAATAAATGGCAGGGTAAAACTTTAGGGGTAAGTCCAAAGAATGGGGGGCATTATAGGCATAGAATTCTAGAAGAGGACAAATGGTATGTTAAAGTTGTTGAACCATGAAATGATTAGGTGCCTAATGTTCTAGTACTTAAAAACCCAATCACTACATTCCAACTACCCAATATTTTATGTAATCTTTCTGTCATGAGTGTGCTCTATGATGCAAAGTATTAAGGATGAAATGATTAATTAACATATTTATAATGTACTAAAAACTATGCTTATGTTGTTAAAAGCTTCCTCGTTAGTGGGGCGGCCTTGGTTAATCCCCTTCGTAATCTTTTGTTGCAAATTTTCCCTACAAAACTAGGGACAGAGGACCCGCTGTGCCCCAGACATAGCAGTGTAGTGGACCTAACAAATACGAGTTGTCCTCAGAGCCGGCTCATAAATTTCGGAGGCCTAAATCGAACTTATTAAGCGAGGCCCACCCTATATTTCACAATTGCCAATGCATTGGACCCTTTTTGTATGGAGAGCTTAAACAAAAATTATATTGGGCCTAGTATATATATATATATGTAGGGTTCCTAAATAATTGGGGGCCCTAAAATTTTTATGTTTTGGTGGGCCTAAGCCCAAGCTTCTTGGGATTCATGTCTAAGCCAGCTCTGGTTGTCCTCTCCGGGGTTCGCGAGTCCAAACTAGATGTGCACAATAGTAGGGCCGAGCCGGGCCGGGCCGGATTGTGCCGGGCTCAGCAACCGGCAGGAATCTACCTGGCTTCTAGGCGGCAAGACCTGACTCAGAGCGTCGTGCGTGACGTCACGTTACCAAAAATAGTTACGTGTGACATCACAGGGCTCGTGGCTGGCACGGACTTACTTGAAGAGCAAGGACAAATGCACTATAAAACCTAAGGGGTAAATCCTAGGGGAGCTACGCCGTTTGTAGTCCAGAATACTGTACTTACATTTGCTCTCTCCTAAGTCTAACTTAGGCATCAGAGTGCCCTCTGGCTGATCCCAGTCGAACGAAGCTAACAATTCCTTGTTTTGCATACACAACCGATTAAGGAAGGCGACAGGGTCCGAGTTCAGATTTGACCAAAGGACGAACACATCACCAACCCCACAAGCAGGTGTTCGGATAGGTGTCATCCCAAACCTATGATTGTGATCCAAAGCGTTCATCTAGCCCTTCTCATCAAGTTTATCATCCATGCCAAAACTAAGGTTAACCGGACATCAGATCCAATATGAAGAAAACAATCTTTCTTGAAAAACACTGATGTGTATAATTTAGGAATGAACAACAAGAAAAATGTACTCTGTTCATGTAGCTATCAACCTCCAATCAATCCTATGTTCGGTACGACCGATTCTCAATGAGCCGAACAAGATGAACGATTCGGTCATTTTTTCGGCCATTACCCAAAGGATGTGCTAGCACGAGGAATTGAAGACAAATGGCCAAGCACATGCTGTGTGGGCATGCAAAAGTCATGCGAAGAATCATACTCATAGGCTCGGGACGACACTCATTTAAAAGCAGAAAGTCTAGGTACCCAGATGGATACCCAGAAAGTGCCTAGAATTTGAACTTCAACAGTTCAGATTCTGGGCAAGTGAATCTGGACCGTTGAAGTTCAAATTCTGGGCACATTCTGAGTACCAATTCTGGATATGTAGCAGTGCTCATTTAAACGGGACACAACCCTGCTACACCAGGTCCCGAAATTGGTAGCTTAGGAATTGTCAAAGAAAATGTTGTTGCAGCCAACAATGGTACCCGTCTGTCATAGCATGAGGATTGAATTGGCACAGGCTGTGGTAGTATAGTACAAGGGACCACATAATAAAATATTGTAAGCACTTGAAAAATATTCAATCATTAAAATTCATTCTTATTTTAGTTGATTCATTCATTGTCAAGCAAACATTACTAAATGATAGTCTCGGTGATTGAAATATTTGTCCACAATCAACCAACATATCTTATAGTAATCGTGCAAATGAGATCTAATATTTTCTTGCATACAATAGATTCGTCGCCAAATTTTGCAAGATTCTTTTTAAAAAAAAAACTCTGTTATCGAGTTTGGATGTCACGAAAGTCACTATAAATTTTTATCCTCAGAAAAAAGTACTACTTGCTCGCTGATACGTTTACTTTTATTTTTTTTTATTTACTTGGCAAATGATAGAATCATTGAAAAGTCAATTCATAAGCATAAGTTTTTGACAAAGAAAGATTAATTTAAAACTCGCATTTTCGGGTGATAATGAATTTAATGGCTTACAAAATCATAACTCTCCCTGCAAGTGAAAGATTATGTGAAACCTAAAGTTGGAATCGGTTCCGGGTTGAAAAGAATTAATAAAAATGGAAGTCTGTTGGACATCTTTGATTACTCCTTTTTTGACATCCTTTTTAGTACTACCTTTGAGTACTGAAGAAGGGAAATTCAAGAGAGAGTGAGACAGGTACAAAATACCTTAGCTTTGAAGACAAAAGGTGTGGATGGATAACAGTTTCCGATGTGCAAAATCTCAATTCACTCCAATAGAGTACCTTATTTCACAATGAGTAAAAGGTAAAAGGAAGCAGAGTCTCTATAGTGAGGGGTTCACTACATGGTTGTAGTAAGGGCTCACTACAGAGCTAAAAGTCGAGCGTTTATTATCGAGATGGACGGCCGGATGGGTTCACTATAACCCTGTAGTGAGCTACAGGGCCCCCACTTCCAAGGTAAACT
This sequence comes from Vaccinium vitis-idaea, assembly GCA_963854785.1. Taxonomy (NCBI): domain Eukaryota; kingdom Viridiplantae; phylum Streptophyta; class Magnoliopsida; order Ericales; family Ericaceae; genus Vaccinium; species Vaccinium vitis-idaea. Next base: position 27,951,189 of record OY978221.1, on the reverse strand, counting down.
AGAAACGGAGTAGTAATCGAAACAAATGATCTCCTTTTTGCTATGTTCTTTTTGTTATCTTTTCCTAAAATATTCCCTCTATTCAGAGTAAAAGTTTTGTCCGATCTGCAAAACAAGAACTCTGATAAATTGTTGGAAATTTTTTGAATTTTTCTTTAAAAAGTTATATTATTTTTTAGTCTTCGTTTGACAGGCCAGATAAATATTTGGGAACAGAGGGAGTATAATTTAATTTATTTGTATATAGTTCTCCTTCCGTCTTAATTTTTTTTTGTCCATTTTTACTATTCTGGACATCTCAAAAAATTGTTTATATCTTGAAACATATACTATAAGGTTTTATATATACAATATTTGAAGATTAAACCTAATAAACAAAATTTTAAATTGAATCATAAAAAACATGATAGATTAAAAGATATAAGTAATTTAAAAATAACACGTATACCAAAAAATGGACAATAAATTTGGGACGGATGGAGTATTATTCTAAAAAGACAAGTTTGAGCCCTAAATATCTTTATTCACAGTCATTTAAATTCTTTTGGAATGAGAGGTACATATGTGATGGACCAAAGTTCTCTCCCCTACCAAAATCAGGAAATGGACTAATTGAAGTAATTCATGTTGTCGACACTTCAATAGTAGTATTCAATCACGGAAGTAACTGCAAAAAAGTGTTTATATTTATTTTTCCATTTTCTAGAATAAATCCTATTATGTTGGAACTGGGCTTGTCCAGGTTGTCCTCAAGGGGTTGATCGAATGGGAGTATAATAGCAAGTACACCCCTAAGCTCGATCGCACCTGGTTCGTTTGTTAACTTTAGAGTCCAAAAATTCTTGGAATCACTTGAAATTTGTCCGGTCGTTAATTTCAGAGCCCAAGAATTAGTTAAATGCGCGTAGCTGTTCTCGTGAAATTCCAGCCGCAAGTAAAAAATTTCGGTACGATTTTTTACGGTTAACATAACATGGGAATGGGAACTAAAGTACAGATACACAACTGATAAAAAAAAAAGAGTACAGATACACAGGTGAGCTGGTGGAGATAGTACTTAATTAGATTAGAGGAGTAGTTAACACCGTTTTTTGACGTCTCGACGTGGAAGGCATCTTATTAGTATTAACAATGACTTCTGCAAAAAAGACTAATAATCTAATCTCTCTTGGTCGATAGGAGTATACATTTTTTTGACGCAGGGGCCTGCTGTGCACAAGCTGCACAGCAAGCGTTGCGCAGAATCACAGCCGTCCACAAATGTTTTCAATGGTTCGGATTTAAAACAAACTGTTCACGTGAACAGTTCTTCTCTTTTGTTTGAAATCTAGGTCGTTCATCCAAGCAACGGACGGCCCGGATTCTGCGCAACACCTGCAGTGTACAAGATGCACAGCAGCAACCCGGGTCCACCTTTTTTATCCATGAAATGCAAATTGTAGTAGGTCACTGAACCTGAAATAATCTGAATTTTCTAAGTCCACCATAGTTTTCATACACATTTGTTTAGTCAACTCTAATTCCACTATTGGGTTCCAGTATGATGGTATGGACCATATGGTTAAATGTTTAATTTTGTAGGCGTCATTATGTGCATCATCCTCAAAAAGATGGGAATTAATCTCATTAATTGCTAGGGACAAAAGTCAGGATTTTTTTTTTGTGGTGGCAAAAATACGTACTTAAAAAATAAAAAGATAAAACTGCATTACAAATATTCATCTACTCTATGAAAAACTACAATAACATAAAAAATACAATTATTACATAGACTCCACAATAACAAATATTGTCCCCCGGCTCCATCCTCGCTCATTGGATTAGCCAGATGATTTCTTCACATTTGGCTAAGAAAGTAATTAGAACTTTCAAAATCGGCCGTTTGTTTGTCCCCCGGCTCCACCCTTGCTCATTGGTAATATCGTGGTCCAAAATATTGTCGTACATAGTTTTTTTTTTTTTTTTCGAGAATGAAACCATATAGTTACATTAAACTATTAAAGGTAATTTTTATGTGGATAGATCAAGTTGTTAATTTTTACGTTGCTACCCGTACAGAGAGATAGGCACAGAAAATATACAGAGCACGTTTGGGGACCCACTTTTGAGTCGCACACAAATGATCCGAACCGTTCATTATTCTTAAAACATTTTTCCGAGAGGGCCCACAAAAATTCAGCTCAATCGGACGGTTAGAAGTACTGAAATAAGTCCCACCATTTTAATCAAAAGATTTTTGCATGACCCGTATATTTTGAGGCTGTGTGGGTTGGTTGCGGGTCAAAAACATTCAATCTACCAAATACGAAAATTGGTTGAGGATTTCTTCTATAGACCATTCAAACTGACCCACGCACATTGTAACGTCCCGAAAACTAGTTTTCTTAATTAAAAGAATTTCGTAAAATGCGGAAGAAACTAACATGTCGAATTAAAAATAAAAATAAAAATAAAAAAAGTAAAGAGTTTGTAAGAACCTCTTCCAATCATCAATGCTTGATTACAATTTACAATATCAGAATATCTCGATCAGCTCCTTACACCATGATGATCTATCCTATCAAACACTATTTTCCTAATACATTTGCTCATATACCCCATGCTCAAAATGTGGACGGTTAAACGAAATCCTGTCCGGAAGGTCGGAACTTGCGCCCAGACGGTTAAAAACAAGGAGTTCTCGGTCTAAACCAGGCCCGGCCCTGAGATTTTCGTGGCCCCAGACGATAATGTAAACCAGGACCCTATGTTTTTTCTAAATTCCGTGCTCTATATTTTGTCTTTTTTGTAATTCGTGTCTTCATGTTAATAAAAAATAGTTTTCGTTTATAGTTGTCTATTCTTATTGCAAGAATTAGAAAATCAATTGAAATGGGCAAATTGATGAGAACATTTTATGAATACACACGGAGTGTTTTATTTATTTTTTCCCTAATTACGACACCGGCAATTTTTTTTTAAAAAGTTGACAAATGATAAGGATGTAATGGAAGCATATGTAAAGGAAGAGAAGGTAGAAAAGGAAAACTGACTATGGTAAAAATAAAAAAAGAAAAAAAAAGAAAATGGAAGACTGACTCATATATGGTAAGAAAAAAATAAAAAGAAAAGGAAGAGAAGAGAAGGTAAAAACTGACTAATGGTAAGAAAAAAATAAAGGAAGAGAAGGTAGAAAAGGAAAATTGACTATGGTAAGAAAAAAGAAAAGAGAAAAGGAAAAGAATGGGCCATGGGAATTGAGCCCTAGGATTTACCAAGAAACACACAAGCCTTTCCACTATACCTAATGCTTCTCTATTTCTTGTAGCGCGATATTATATATTTATTACTAGTTATGAACATATATATACCTAATTGGACCCTAAAAATGGGCTATTTTTGGTGGGCCTCATACCCGGGCCTACCCAGCCTTCCCTCAAAGCCGGCCCTGGTCTAAACACACGATCGTCCGGACCGTTCATCCGGTGGGATCCGCATTTCACTACTGAAACCTTTTTTTTGGCTAATTCTTTGACCCCTAGCTTGATCACCACGTAAATGGAAGGGGAAGGTAGATGTTTTATTGAAGGAAAAGTGTAGAGCCACTAAATAACGTATTAAATGATATATTAAAAGTGCATGTGATACTTTTTTAGTGAATGAATCGATTCATGTATTGCATCATGAATTAATGTGGTAATGTCATGTGTATATTCGGTCCAATAGGTGTAAATTATTTGGTGTATGTATCAATGCTCTTTAGTGAATGTCGGGGAGAGAGAGAGAGAGAGAGTGAAATTCGCAATTGATTGAAATCATTTTCGTAACACGAAATAAGAAGTATAATAATTAAGGCTCAATAATTGAAATACTCGAATAAATGTTTATGCAAAAAAATATGTGCCAAAACTATTGAGACCAGAATAATGTTTCTAGCTTAGTTGGTCGTGTACCAATACTAAATTGCTATGAGGTTATGGATTCGAACTGATGGAACATCGGGATGATCTCTTGTAGTAATCTAACATAACTAACCTAGTAATATCCTATCGTTGGGTAAAAAACAAAAAAGACTATCGGGACCAAAATACTGATGGGCTGTTGTGGTGTTCCGTCTTCGTAAACATTTGATTTGAAGCCCATATTATAAGGAGGCGGTTTTCTTACCCAATGGATGTCTACTAGCCCAAGGTCTAGCCCGTCCATTGTTCTCTCCAATTTGTAGTGGGCCGTCCAAGTTGTAAAGGGAAACTCATTGACCGATCTCTTGCGGGGCCACTATTCTTTGGAAGCGGGGGGCCTGTGGTGAGTGGCCTCCAAACGGCACAGTTTTGGTGTCCACTCCTTGCCTTTGCAAAATGTAATCTTGTGGGGCCCACTTTCGGATTCCATACAAACGATCCGAACCGTTAAATAATTTTAAAATAATTGTTAAGGTGATCTCGGAGAAAATCAGGCTAATTGAATTTAGGACCCTGTCAGTTTGAAAGAACCTTTAAGAAAAGTTATAAAATTATGGGCTTGGAAAATCATTGATCTGAACCATAAGAGTCATAGGGCTCGTCGAGAAGAGTATCTAGTAAAAAAATTATTTTGTTCGGACATCGATAGGTATAAAAAAAACTCATATTTTTAGTTTTTTGATACCTATCGATGTCCGAACAAGATAATTTTTTTACTAGATACTCTTCTCAACGAGCCCTACGACTCTTATGGTTCAGATTAATGATTTTCCAAGCCCATAATTTTATAACTTTTCTTGAAAGTTTTTTCAAACTGGTAGGGTACTGAATTGTGAATGAAAATAAAAAAATAGATAAGTAACGTAAAAATATCCGATGTGCCTGATTTTTTCCGAGATCACCTTAATAATTATTTTAAAATTATTTAACGGTTCGGATCGATTGTGTGGGACCCGAAAATGGGCCCCTCAAGATTACATTTTGCAAAGGCAAGGAGTGGGCACCAAAACTGTGCCGTTTGGAGGCACTACACAGCCTGTGGTGACTAAGTCACCACAGGCCCCCCGCTTCCCTGTTGTCAACACTGATGAACTCAAGTCCCATGCATTTCATTCCCATACGCTTACCGAGCAATTCATCAGAAATTAAATTGCGGAAGATTACAGCATAAGTCATTTTCAGGCTTCCAGTGGAAATTAAATATTCTTCATGAAAAACATTGTCTTAAATTTTTTGCGGAACCAAACACTAGAAAACGGGTAAAATATTTTTGAATAAAACATTTTACGTCCAAACAAACGGAGCCTTAGTGCAAATTATAATTTTCATTGTAAATTGTTGTTAGCATATACAACCAAGGATGGAGCCAAGGGGGGACAAGTGGTGGCGGCCGCCACCACAAGGTTTTCAAAAAAATGTAATTATTATGTCGAAAATAAATTTTTATCCCTTAATTATGTAGACTCGCCACCACTAGATTTTTTTTAATCTTTCATCCTCATAATGCATTTTGTCTTGTTATTTTTTAAGTACATATTTTCGCTATCACAAAGGCAAAATCTTGACTCCGTCCCTCTATGTATACAACATTATAAAAGTTATCTAAGTACAATTGATCGTGAAGTTATTGTTTTTTCTCAGGAACCATGGAAAATAAAAGCCAGGCGACATCGAAAACAACAAAAATGATGTCAAACTTGGTAGATCGAAAGTCGTATGAGTTGGGCAAAGGACATGACCTGAAAAGTGTTGAAGGTTAACATTTAGTGAATCGGTTCAAGGTCACCATCCTATTACTACTAGCTAGTAAGTTAGTTAGACCCTTTTGTAAAATCTTCTTCCTTTCCTTTGTTGAAAATTGACCATTAATTAATAACCAACAATAGTGGGAGAGCACCACAAATCACATTGCTATGGATGCATGCATATGATCAAGAAAAGCAGGTTTGTGTGGTGAATGAGATCCTATCTTAACAATGTAATTATAATGACTTGGTTCGAGATTTAGTATCACTGCAATTTTTAATTAAAAGCGAAATTATACAGATAGACATGCACATTAATACGCATACGGATATTTATTAGAGGAGAGAACATTTTTTACACCGCCGGTGTAAAACCTCCGATTTCTACCACCACTTTTGTGGGCCTCATCATTAATTAAATGTTGATCTGAACCGCTCATCTTGTAGGACCCGCAAAGTACTTCATCCATGTAAAAAATCATCTTGATCAGACATCGACATGCATTTCGAAATTTAAATTTTGTTTTGTAAAATGGATGGTCATAGATTTTAAAGTTAAGTTGTCCTTGACCATCCATTTCACCAAACGAAATTAAAAATTTCATATATCTATTGATGCCCGATCGAAATGATTTTTCGCATGGATGCAATACTCTATGGGTCCTACAAGATGAACTGTTCAGATTAAAACAATAAACTCACGGTGGGACCCACATATGGCGGTAGTGGAAAAAGGGGGTTTTACACCGGCGATGTAAAGAATGTTTTCTCTTATTAGAGAGAGGAAGAGAGATGAAGGCTATAGGAACGGGAATCAAGGGTGTGGCAGATATGCAGGATTGGGGTTAAGATATTGTAGAAGGACGAAGAAAGAGGAGAAAATAAGTTAGTAGAAAGTTAACAAGAAGATATACAAAGATCAGGGAGTGAGAGAGATTTATTCAAATTCTAAATCGGTTACTAATCAATCCCAAAAAAATAGTCCTACTATAATTAGGCTTTTGAATTCAAGTTTTCAAAAAGGATAACGATGCCAAATTACATTAAGGAATTTTTAAAACTTGAGTTATGAGGATGATTAGGATTTATTTATTTGCAACCTCCAACTCTTGTACCCTAATAAAATTTATCGAGTGTACAATGTATGTCAATTAAAAATAGTAGCTATAGTTCTCAAAAAGTAAAACTTAAGGGTCTAACCCTTTTTTTAGTGCATACAAGCACTTTTAGATTTAGACACACAGTATTAGAAATGAGAAGAGGGGGTGAATAGCAACGTGAGAATTGTGAAGGTGATTCCAATCAATAAACAAGAGTGCCAAATCATAAGGGGGAAATTAAACTTCAAAGCAACTGTGAATTCACTTTCACTTTAATGTAGCAACCTTTTGAGTAATTCACATCAACCCCATTGAGGTTCTTGACAAATACACTATGCCTTACCCTTTTAACTATTACACCAACTTCCCTTGAATGGGAATAACGTAGCTCAATTAGATCCACTACAATAACCTTCTATTATATCGATTTACAAGTATAAGAGCATCCCCAATGGCATACTCAAAAAGAAAAATACTCAATTTTTGGTATTTAGACACTCAAAAAAGGCTCACAATGGCATTTGGATAAATACTCAAAGTTAGCAACATTTTTTATAAATACTCAAAACTACCAACATTTTCCCAATAATCAAACTTGCATACTCAAAACTACCAACATTTTTCCCTCTTTTGGTTATAGACAAAAATAAACCATTGTAGAGCTTCACATTGCTAACTTAAAAAACCCATTAAATGAATACTCAAAAGATGATGTGGCAACATATGAGTATTCATAAGCATAGATCGGATTCTTCCTAAATCCTCTCTCTCTCTCTCTCTCTCTCTCTCTCTCTCTCTCTCTCTCTCTCTCTTCCTACTCATTCTAGATCTAGGTTTCGGCTTGGGGGGGAGGCGCCGCCTCCTTCCCTCCTCCCCCCGGGCTTCCTCTTTCTCTCTCGCCCTTCTCCTCCCTCTCCCTTTCTTCTTCTTCCCTCCTCCTCCTTGTTCTCTGTGGGGGAGCTCTTCACCGGACTGTCCTCTTTGCTCGTTTGGAACTGCGCTGAGGGGGGAGGAGCTGGGCTGAACCTCACTTGGTCCCTAGGGACTCGTCGGAGAGGGGTGCTGGAGATGCTGGGGTACGCCGGAACGGTACCTGCACAAGAGAAACAACCACGTCAGTACCAAGCCCGGACGGTGGTGGTCCGGGAAGGTACTCCGATGGCTAAGTCAGCAACGGAGGGAGAAGTATAGTGGAGAACTAGAGAGAAAGTGCAGTTTAGAGCTAAATGTAGAGAGAGAGTTTTTAGGAGAGGATCCCTGTATGAAGGGGGTGAGAGTCATATTTATAGGTGAGGGAGCGCGTGTTCGGCACGCCCTTCGGGGGCCTCACGCGCCCCGCTCCTGACATCACATTAAATGCACTGATCGACGCATGCCCCCCTAGCGGCGCCTCGGCCGCTGTGCTCTCAGAGGCGTCACGTGCCCTTAATGTCCCTATCAGTCAGATCCCCCACCCCCCTGCAGGCATAGGTCTGCAGGGTTGGCGGCTTGCCATGATGAGGTGCACGTGGAGTAGTCAAGCTCATTAATGTGCCACTCAGACTGTCAGGAGGTGCCTCGATCGAGCCCCCCTGCCACCTGACGCGACCCGCCCCGGTACCGAGGCCAATATACTCGGTCCGGGTACCCTCGGGAACAGTACCACGAAGGCGTTTCTGGATGCTCTCGGCGCGGTCTCCCGAGGTGAGAGTCTGGCCGAACCTGTTACCTCCGGGGGGAAGCCTCCCCCGGCGTTTCGTGTCGATTAGGTGGGGACCCCTGCGGACCCTCGTCCCCTCGGGGGGACGCCGCCGAGGGTGTGGAGACCCCCTTGATCCCCCGGCCGCTACATTCTCCTTGTCTGCCCCCTCCCACAGATCAAGCGCCGGTCTCCTTCTCTTGGTGGAACCGATTATGCTTAACGGCGAGTTTGTTTCCGATGTTCTCATGTCATCCAGCCGATCTATTCTTGGGTGGATCGTGCGTTGCCTAACGGCGTTGGGTGTTCGTGACTGGTGGTTGGTCGGCGAGGTGTGGCTGGTGGAGTGCGTGAAGTCTGGTTTTGGGTGGATGGTGGGCTTTTTCATGGGCAGCTTCTTAGATCTAGGCTTTTTGGCCCTTGGGACACTTTGGCGGTGGTTTGCACATTGCGGGACGGCGGTTTGAGGGTGTTGCTGTGCGACTGGATTTGGTGCGGGTGTTGCCGTTCTCTGGGTCAGCAACAGGGGCCAGTTCCCCGGGATTTCGGCGTCGGTGGTTCGTCTCACTATTTGCAGCCGTCGGCTTGGCTGCTGGTCTTTGGGGGCAGCTTAGGGTTTTTTGCACTGTATTTTTTTATCTAGGGCATTGTGGCCTTTTGGGTTTGGGCTTTGGCCCGTTAGGTGTGGCCCTTGATTGGCTTCTTGCTAATCGAGGATTGGGTCTCGGACTAGGCTTTTATTGCTTCCTCCTTGCTTCTATTGTCATTGTTTTCTTTCAATGATTAATGAAATCTTTTTTGCCGTGCAAAAATATATATATATATATATACAGTCCCGATCTCTTAAGGGATCCCGCAAATGGGATTCCGTGCGGACTTGGCCCTTTTTCAACTTTCCGGATCAAATTTTGACGATCCGAACCGCTCAATGTTTTTAAAATGCATTTTCCAAGGCCCACGCGGAAAATCTTCAAAAAAAAATACCCGGAAGGCCTTGATCGGATCAGTTTTTGTTAAAAACGCTATATATAGCGTTTTTAACAAAAACTGATCCGATCAAGGCCTTCCGGGTATTTTTTTTTGAAGATTTTCCGCGTGGACCCTTAAAAATGCATTTTAAAAACATTGCGCGGTTCGGATCGTCAAAATTTGGCTCGGAAAGGTGAGGTCCGCACGGGATCCCATTTAAGGGATCCCTCATTAGATCATTTGTGTATATATATATATATGAGTATTCATATTTGAGTATGCCATTAGTGATGCTCTAATAACCTTGAAAAAAAGCTTTGTATAGATAGTCCCATTTGTCCTCAAGTTTCTCATGGGAAATCCATACCAAAGGAATAAGACTTTTGGGGCTCACATTGGTTCGAGAGTAAGGTTTGATTTGAACAAAGACAGATCAAGTCTAAATTGATTTGGTCATAACATCCTATACATCTAATTTGACTTTAGTTTCATTTAGGGATGAAATCAAGGAGCTAGTACAACTGTTGAAGATAATGTTTCTTGTAATCCTTGTAATTTTGACATTTTGCTAACGGGAGTTTTCTGATTCATTGGAGGGAGGTTAGTGTAATTAGTTGAAAAATTGGAGGCACAGTGTATTTATCAGAAACCTTAATGGAGGTCGGTGTCAATTAACCCAAACTTTTTTGTCGTGATAAGTAAAGAACACGAAAAGATAAAGAGCATTTTTTCTAGTGGATGTGCCTCATTTCTCAAGCCTTTAGTATGTGTGTTCTTTTCACCTTTAGGTACATGACCTTTGGAACATAAAATTAAAAGTCCTTCTCTCATATCAAATACAGAGTATAAGTCTAGCTATCAAATGAGAGCATCATTCCTTCTCTCACCACAATAACTTTGGACAGTGCTCTCATCACAATTGACTCTCCAAAAAGTATATCTAATCGTGATTTTTCTCTTCACCCATTAATTTTTTTTTTTTTACTATATCTAAAATGTCCCCATCTTCAACGTCACCCTAAACTTAATTTTTAGATCAAAAAAATTTTAGGTATACTCAGCTCATTTGTCATGACTTCATGTTTTCTTTTAACAGTTTTATGCACACCAAAAATTCTTCCGATTGGCCCGAGAAGTAATCTAAAACTTAGAACTCACAAAAGAGAAGAGACGTTCGTACCAAAATTACAACTGTTAATTTCAACAATCACATTTGCAATCTAAACAAGTGACAATTGGCTAATCTATCTAAATGGTGTGTAAATGAAACTAAAGAAATTAAATTTTTTTAATAGTTTTGGCCTATAGTTTACTCATCAGGTAAGTTTTTTATTTGTTGGTTGAAAAGAACAATTGACCCGACCCATATTCACATTTTACAGCCACCATGGACATGGATATGGCTGGTGGGTGAAGGCCGGGGGAAAGACTATGGCAGCGGCTAATACTGGTGGATGATACTTGAATTTGGAAAATGTAATGTTAGGGTTAAGTTGAAGGTAAGAGTACTTTGGGGTTAATAAAATCATTTGAGTGACTGTAGAGAGATATTAGGGCCGGAACGATGATTTTTTGGTCCATAAAGAAAAAAGCAAGGGTAGAATGGTCATTACACTCTAGAGCTGCAAACGAACAGATCAAGCTGTTGAAGCCAAGCCTCGAGCTAAAGTTTTAAGATGGTGTAATAAACGAGCGAAACTCACCACTCTATAACTTGTTGAGTGAATGAACCAGGCCCAGCTCGTTAAGTGTTTGGCTCATTTCTCAACAACCCAAGCTCAAACACTACCATGCTCGGCTCACCTCAAATCATTTGCACCCCTGTTCCACACCCAATCAAAGACAAACGAGCTGAACTCAAGCTCATATTTTAGACTCGTCTAAGAATTGAGCCAAGCTCAAACAGTACCATGCTTGGATCACTCAGCTCATTTGTACCCTTGTTCCACACCCAACCAAAGACAAATGAGCCGAACTCAAGCTCAGATTTTAGACTTGTCTAATAATTGAGCCAAACTCAAACACTACAATGCTCGGCTCACTCAGCTCATTTGTACCCCTGTTCCACACCCAACCAAAGACAAATGAGCGAACTCGAACTCGAATTTTAGACTCGTTAGTAAATGAGCCAAGCTCAAACACTATCATGCTCAACTCAACTCAGCTCGTATGCACCTCTGTTCCAAGGAAACAGGGGTGTTGTAGGGCAGCCCTAGATTGTGCGACATCCAAGCTGTCGGATGTGATTTCAAAGCTATTGATTGTCGAGGTGAAATCCGAGCTATTGATTGTTGAGGTCTACAGCTCGAATGCCAAGATGAGATCCGAGCTATTGATTGTTGAGGTCTACAACTCGAATGCCGCAGTACAGAGCCACCCTAAAGCACCCCGACCCCTGTTCCACACCCATTCAAATCTTTGGTTTTACTTAACAAAAAAACAAAAAAAAAAAATGTTGGAAAAATACAGTGGCAATCATAAATTTCAAACAACAATTTCCATTGATAAATATAGAACAAATTACAACGAATATAAATGAACTGAAAATTATAGAAACAGGAAATCAAAAATACAAACAGTCGATAGGAAAATGAGCCGAGTCCTGTGAAACACAGTCTCCTTAACAAAGATGGGCCGCCTACATGGGTGTTGTAGGATGAACCGATGTCTTCGTCCTAGGATAAAATAGCTAGAACCACTAACCACCGGAACACCACCGTTGGTAGCCTTGGCGAACTGACTTGCGTCTACCTCTCTCACAAAGACGATTTTCAGAACTTGAAGTGTTAGACGATTTTCTGGTGATCAAAACAATGGCTCAATGCTGCCTTTACATAGGTGAGGAGGAGCCTCAAGCCTTCAATACGGAAATTGAATGGGGCAATTCAATTCAGCAATTGAATTGTGAACCCCCAACATTAAAACTGTATTAAAAAAAATAGCCACAATGAATTGAAATTATTCTACCGTAACCCCTGATTTGAATTTGAGCCATTAACCTCAATTCATGAGGGGTATTAACCACACAAAACTGCTGGAGATTAAACACTTTGTCCAAATTCATCGAATCCGAAGTAGACCGTTTGGTTGTATCGCCAGACCCTCCGAAACGCACTGGTTTCATTCATCCGAAATTCCGTGAAATTTCCGACAAAAAATACACCGCAATGTAAAACAATAGTAAATATTAGTAATCCCTCTATTAGTCCAAAACCCATAACCTCTTTCCCTCTATCCAAATACATCAATCCCTATCTAATCTCATAATCAGTCAAGGTTAAACGAAGCTAACACCTCGCCGGAGATATATCAATCTCAATCAGATTCTCTTCTTCAAAATGAACCTCTCGACTCGTTCTCTTCCCGTCAAATGCAATCTCAATCAACTCTTCTCCCTTCTCTTCATCCCACATGAAGAACATACTCTCCGGCGAGTCCCACCCTCCGAATCCGGCAAAATCTCCGCCGTCCGACGATCCATCGGAGTCCGATTCCGGGTAGTAAAGCGACAATGACCCGTACCTCTCGATTGCTGAAACAGGGGTGGTCTCTGTTTTCTCATTCCGAACGTCGTCGTTTCGTTCTTCGTCCTCGCCTTCGTACTCTTCGTAGATGACCTCCAATGGCGCCCTCACGTTCCACTCGATGAACGTTTCGACGTAAAAATTGTTCTGATCCGAACACGAACCCACTTCAGTTTCCATGAGATTAGTACTCGAAACAACTGAATTTTCATTTCCGGACTCATAATTCGATTCGAGCGAAACCCATTTGGGATCTTCGGTTACTTTGATGGAATTGAACTCATTTTGGGTTCTTTGGATTGATCCTAATCTTAAAAGGGTGAGTAAAAGAATTGCAGTTGAGATCAGAACAGGGGAGAGAACAATTGGCAGGAAAAGTGAAGGGAAATAGATTAAGACGAGAGTGTAGAAAACGACGAGGGTGGAGAAGAGAGGGTGTGAGGAGAGAGAGGAAAGTGTTTTCTCCTCCATGAGGAAAGATTGGAATACACATGAAAGTAGATTTGATTCGATTGGGAGGAATAAGCAGTGGTGATGGAAATATATCTAGAGAGAGAGAGAGAGAGAAAGAGAGAAAGGGCAATGGGTGGTGGGTTGCAGTCTCTTTTGGGCCCTTTTGTCTACTGTTTTAGAGCATGGCATGGGGTGGCGGTCGAGCAATTATGTTACGAGGCGTTACCCGCTAGTAGGAAAAAAAAATTAAATTTGTGAGTATAAATAGAGCCACGGCCACCTATGAACATATAATACTAGTTTTTTTTTTCTTCTTTTTTAATAACTGCATGTCCAGTCAGTCTACGCGCGCATCGATTATTTTTTAGAATTTTGAAGTTAACAATAGTGCAACACTCCAGTGGCCTAAGGTTTAATAAAAATGTTTTCGTAGAATTCAAACATTCAACCTTGTGGAGGACAAACATTTATTGAGGTATCGAAAAATTTAGTTTCTTTTGTTCTCTTTATTAATTTTATCGTTCATGAGATAAATCAAGAGGTTAAATTGTACTCCCTCTGTCCATTTTTAAATATACTACTTCGTGAATCCACATTCTTAAAGAAAAATCATTATTACATCTTTCACATCAACTTTTACTTTTATTGTACACCATTTACATTAGCTTTTACCTCACTTCACCCATTACTCTTTATCCATTAATTTTTCAAAAAAGCAAAATAAAAATTGTACAAACTTTACCCATTAATTTTTTAAAACACACATTTATTAAGGAACAGTCCAAAATAGAAATGTCGATCACGTCGGAACACAATTAATGGTCTTTTAAAACAAATTGCAAAATAAATGGATTTCGATTCACATCACCAATCTGATGTTTTGCATGGATAAGTTACAGGAGCCCATAGCACGTCCAGAATCCCATTTTGTTGCTCAGAACATGTGTTGTAAACCCTAGAAAACAAGAATGGGAATGGGGTTTTTTTTTAAAATCCTGTTAATGTTACAACATCATATTCAGAATTTCCTACATAAATAAATAAATTTGTAGCATTTAATTTGTAGTGTTAGGTGATATCATTGCTATGACCAATATTCCTTGTTTTATATTGTAATTTCATCACACATATTCTAAAATGATTATGTATTTAAGAAGTAATCTAAACGATAATTAAATAGCAAGTGGTGGCTAGCTCATGCGGTAGCGCTCTTGGATTCCCCACACTGCATCCCGGGATCGAGTCTCGTACCCTCCTCTCCAATGTAATAGATTAGGAATGACAAATGACAAAAAAAAAAAAAGAGGATTATTAAATAACTATTGAGCTAAATGATTTACTAAATGCATTGGAAAGAGTGCAACTGGCATAGTGGTGTGTACCATTAGTTTGTTACTATAATTGTAAACAACAAAGTCTGCTTTCCAATTTTGTTAATTATTATCTAAACCTTCACGCATGTGTGGATATATAATGGATATGGTTCTCGTGGATATATAATGGATAAAGTGCATTTGGTAAAAAAAGTAATCATTAACAATTTTGATAACTTGGATATTTGAGCCAGCTTACGCACATACCTCAATTAATTCTGAGAACTATTTTCATCGTTCACTCGCGCATGCCAATTAAATGTGTGACAAACTCCCGCATGAAGTAGCCTCATAAAAATTGAAAGTACCTAAGCAAGTAAATTTTGAAGTCTCAAACATTGACCACCATGACAACGTCATCATTAATCCAATAAATTCAGTTTAGAAAAGTTCAAAAGGAAAACTTCATCATACATGCATTAGGCATATCTTGTAGTATATAGATGTTAGTTAGGTAGTTAGGTGGTTAGTTAAGGCCTCCTAATCAGGTAAACAATCCTCAATTTATATACTATATAAATTAATCTCTCTATGCAACGTGACATCCATGTCTTGTGATTGTGTGAATTAACCACCACCATGGATTGGAATTGATGCAGCATCTTTACTTAATTTCCTATCCCATGCACATGCTCTGCAAATGTTGGTAAAGTGTCCCTGTGACTTGTGGGGGGGAAAAAGCATTTTTGACCCTTTTTAAGAGTAAGAAATTCAATGATAGTAAGAATAAAGTAAAAGAAATAGACCTTCTAGGGAGACGGTCAGAACAAAAAAAAAAAAAAAAGAAGCACGATTTACTTGTTTATAGTTCGACTCTCTCTGTCCCAATTTGCTTGCCCTTTATGAGAAGCGACTTTTTACGAGTAAAATTGTGGAGAATTTAATTGGTATTGACTTTCTCAATTTGTCTCTATTTAATGCTTTATTGATATAACAATTTTTTTTTCCCGAAAAGAACATCATATATCATGAGAATAAAGTTAAGAGTAAGGCCTAAAATGTCCAAATATAACAAAAGTGCATAAAACTATAAAAGAGAACTCAGGAGGAAGGCCACAAACTAAAATCCTCATTTTCAGCTTTTCATTTTTTTATTTTTTGACTTTTTGGATTATGGTCAGAATATATTTCGAATTTGGTAAGAGTGCTTGAGAGAAATATGCAAAATGCATTTTGTAATAGGAGCAGTGTTTGTGAGATATGTCCAAAATACATTCCGTGGGTCTTTTTGTTAATGAAAATGAGAAAAGTGGAAAATGAGAAGTCAAAAAGCTCCTCACCACTTCTTTTTCACTTCTCCTCTCTAAAGTCTAAAATAGAAAACCCATTTTTTGAGAAGTCATTCTGGCCCAAGTCTTCCAAACATCCAAAACCCAAAAATCTAAAAATGAAAAGTAGAAAAGTGGCTCCCAAGCCTCATTTTCAGTTTTTCATTTTTAATTTTTTGACTTGTTGGCTTTTTGAATTATGGTGAGAATGTGTTTTGAATTTGGTAAAAGTGTTTGAGAGAAATGCGCAAAATACATTTTGCAACAAGAGTAGTGTTTGAGAGATATGTATAGAATACATTTTGAAGGTTTTTTTGTTAATCAAAATGAGAAAAGTAGAAAATGAGAAGTCAAAAAGCTCTTATGTCTACTTTTGACTTCTCCTCTCCTTTCATCAAATTGGAGAATGAGTTTTGGCTAAAATGTGTTTTGGCTCTACCACCCAAACAACCAAAAGGTGAAAAATTGAAAATAAAAATGAGAAAAAGAGCTCCCAAAAATGACATGAACTAAAATGTAGAAAAAGTTAGGACAAAAAAGTAACATAACACTTTAATAGAAAGAAGAACATAACATAAATAACACTTAAATGTAGAAAAGTTAGGACAAAACACTTAAATGTAGGAAAGTTAAATGAAGGACAAAACACTTAAATGTCTTAGCCATTTTCAGATGTGAATAACACTTAAATGTAGAAAAGTTAGGACAAAAAAGTAATGTTGTAGGAGTACAACTTTTTATGTTAATTTTTTAAAATAACCATTTACTTTGGGACATCTATAAATAGAAAGAAGAACCAGCAATTTGGGACAGAGGATGATAGGCACATAAATGTTCTAATTTATCATTGTTAGGTCCGTTTATATTGCTACTTGGAGTTTAATTTCTTTTATTGTGTGTTGTAGGTATTTGAAGGCAATATAAAAATAGCGTCAAATCGAATTTTATTTGATATCAAAGCGAAGCCCGTGATATGATTAATTCAAGTGGAGGGTCCCGCTAGCAATTGCGAGTAAATTCAGCCAAGTATTGTCGCGGAGAGAGTGGGATGTCTCTTTGGCGTCATGATGCCGTCTTTTCAAAAAATAATTCAGCCAATTATAGTATACGAAAGGAAACAGGTGCATGGAATTGCCAACTGGGATTTAGAGTATGATTAAAAAAAGGAAGTTTTCCCTAATCTCGGCTGATACAATAAAGAAAGTGGGGCCTTGAATTGGAGTCAATTGATTGGGTTGGGAACTTCCAGTATATAGGCCACAAAATAGGGTTGGCTTAGGGTCTCTCTTTCCACGCATCATCATCAGAGAAAAAAAGAAAACCAGAAGGGTTGCGTGCCTGCAGCTCTAATGGCGGGCTAAACCTCCCTTCTAGGGGTAGTGATGAAGCCTCACTCCAAGTAACAAGTATTTTGCATAAACTAGGATTTTCATTTCGATCGAATTATATGACCAGAATTTTTTTCAGTATATGAAGTTGTTTTGATTCTTTCAATCAGTTGCGTATTTGTACCTGCAGTTTCAAATACCCGACCGTTCATATAATTGTTTTCAATGTTGTCTTTGGAGTTCTGAGATAGATTATGCTCGTAAGACGGATCGTCCGTTGGGTGGTGTGACACCATGCCAGTGAGACGGTTCATGCTATGGTATAGTCTATGCCTTTTAACAATCACAAATATCTTCTTGCTGACTATCGATAGATATTGCAAGCCCTAGCGATAGTTATTTATTGATTCGAATAGAAATCCGATTTATGCGAATGCATGGTTATATGGTAGGGGTGGATTCCAAACCCTAGAATTTTTCTTCACCGTTTTTGTCTCATTTAACTTCAATTCATTAACTTTCCAAAATCAAAAATCAACAAATTGTTCCTTTAGAATTAATTTAGAGATTAATCGAAATCATTGTTACTTAGCCAATCTGTCTCAGCGAATCGACACTCGGAGTAAGCCACTATTCACTGGAGTAGTAGTTTAATTCCTAGTTTTTATAAATATATTTTTTGACTCGGCACGACACGGTCAGATGGGTAATTAAACTTATCAGAAGGGAGCGGGATGCACAACACCCGTGTTGTGTGCGGTTGTGGGCCCCCCTTTGTGTCTCATTGTGAATCGATCATTTGTTCATCTCGTCGAATATGTATACCACATTAAACGGCGGGTTGATCGGACTTCGGTGACTATGTTTTCAGACTGCATTTTCCAAGGAAATGAAACAGTTAAAGAAACTGTTGTAGGTGATATTTATACAAAATTGCAAGTTATATGGTGCCCGATCAAATAGTTACCCATATCCGATCAACTTGAATTTTAGTGTGGTGTATATACTCGATGAGACGAACAAAATCAACGGTTCGGATCAAACAACAGGACCCAGAATGGACCCCACAACCATGCATAGGACCCGGAATGAACCCCACAACCACGCCTAGCACACACAGAACCCCCTAATTGGGAAATAAAACGCTATTTTTTAAAAAGTTTGTTACACATAATTCTTTACTTGCTAGAATACCACCAGCTATTTTATCTCTCCATGTATCGAAGAGGATGAAGTTCAACAATCTATCTTGAATGGATGAACTTGGCATGTGTATAAATCTGGATTTTGTGATTTTTACATTGCAATAAATTTAAGTGGGTAGGTGCTTGTGAGCTCCTGATGGCTGATGCAGGCACCATAGAATAGCAAATCAACCCCTCTCACATTTGTTGAGACTTCGTTAAATATAGGTCAAGAGAGAAAAAAACATCCAAAATTTATTGGGTATTCTTGGGTCACCAACACGTGATATCACAGTTTTTTACTATCTCACATTTATGTGAGGCCCATCATTAAGTGTATAGATTCCCGTATACTGATGGAGGACGCGTGTTTGGACACCACAGGCAAGTCAACTTTGAAGCCACCCAAGAACATTGACGACGAGTATGGGGCATGCATTATGGGTTCTACGACTGTGTCAAAATGAATTTGTCAAAGTTATTTTTTGAGGTGCTATAAAGTGTCAAAAAGTCAAAAGAGAAATAGCAAATGTTTTTGTATTGATTTGGTGTCATTTTGGCACAATATCAAAGATCACTTTAATTAAATCCATCTCAACTCATAGCAAGGATGGAGCCAGAGGGAGGTCAGTAGGGGCGGTCGCCCTTGCAAGAAAAAAGAATCCTTTAATATTATATAGGGAAAAAAATCCTATAAATTATATAGGCTAGCACTTGCAAAGTACTTTGGAAAAAGATTCGACCCTGTGTAGTGAAATTCCTAACTCCGTCCCTAACGCCTAGTAACATTTATGCCTTTCAACTCCTCCCTGAAATCCAGGTACTCTTCTCATGCACCCGTTCAAATTTCACAAATCACACAACAAAAGTATTCCTGCAGTACTTTGGAGAAAATAAGTAGTTATTCAGTGGTAGTGATCATCAAATCCCAGAGATGACCTATTGTGTGAAAGTAAAAGCTAATAATTAGGTAATTACTAGTTCATAATCAACAAATAAGATAATGGGTTTTGACAAAAATCATGATGTCTTGATGTGTCCCTATCAAAACAATAATGAATTTAAAATCTTGCAATAAAATACAAGCTCTTTCTCTCCATATGATTATTGGTTCCAACATGGGTGCTCTCCACATATTTTTATTCTCCTCAATCAACCTAATGAAACCAATAAACTCTAGGGTTTGGCCTGGTGATAAAGACATGGAACTTTTCAAATGCTATAAATTTTTGGGGACTAATTTATACGGAGCTTTGCTCCAATTATAATTGGGCTCCTGACAAATGTGCAATGGAATTAATTGGACCCGTGAGATTAGTCGAGGTGTGTGTAAATTGGCTCGGACATCTGATTTATCAAACAAAAATATAATGAAACCAATAAAGAGGTCAATCATGCAAGACTCACATCTTTCATGTGCTTAGTGGAGCATCTTGATTCGCTAGTACTACAGTTCCAAATATTTGAAATGATTTGTAGGTCTCACAATATGATGCACCGGTACAAGATTGATCAAAATCATACTTACATTTTTTTGCCAGCAGCGTGCAGCTAATTGGAGAGAAGGATATTCATCTTTTGTATATAAATGGACTAGGCCGTGGTTTTATCTTAGGCTTATTCGGAGCCTAAGGTTTTCCACGTATATCTCGTGTCTTGCCTCTTTATTATTTATTTTCTGTTGCCTTATTGTTTGTTCTAATTGTTTAATCTCTTTAAAAATATCTGATAAAAGTTTTTCTTAAAAAGGTTGTTTTTTTTATTTAGTCTCCCCCCGCCGGTACTTTCACAATTGTGTCCTCTTTGATGGTTAAAATCTGTGATGTAGCTATACTCAAGGATGTAGCCAAAGATACAGCGCAAGCCAAAGAGAAGGTCCTGTGACAACAATTCAAACCAAAAAACCTTTAGAAGTAAGCCCGAGAAAAGAAAAGGAAAGGTTTTAAGTTAAAACTTCTAAAAAATTGGAAAATCACATAGAGTGTCTATTGGTGGTAATCTCTTTCAATATACCTCACTTTTATGCCAATAGAACTCGAGTCAGAAGAACAAAATTGGTAATGGCCAACGCAAACCAACTTCCGGACATAGAATTAGGGAGAAGGAAAAGAAAATTACAGTTAAAATTAACCAGTGTAAGAAATTCAAAACTTGACTGTAAAATCTTCAAGATTCATCATCAGCATCACCCAATGTAAATCTAGGGGTGAAAGATTAAGAAAATGCATTAAGTTATTAATCTCCCAATCCTACCACTTTTTCAGTTCTGAAGTGGTTTTTTTTTTTTTTTTTGGCTGCTCAAAGGACTGGCTCTCAATTGGCCGATGTATAGTCCAAAACAGTTTTTAAATCATCATGAATTGGTAATGCCTATTTCATAACCTTGGCTTAATCTCCAACAAAGTCTACCATATATAACAAAGATAGACAAAACTTTTCAATATAGAATGTTTCATTGGTGGACCAAAGAAAAAATGCCCAACAAATCACATAATATTAAGCTAATCACACTAATCACACACCATAAAATCTGAGGAATCAGCTATCACCGTAGGGAAGTACGATCTGTGCCTGGCTACCTGCACATCATAAGACTCCAACTTCAATTCAACTAAGTGATTGGTTATACAAATATCACAAACCAAGCAAATTTCAGTAGACCTATTAAACAAAAAAAAAATTGATGTTAGATCTATTAATTGTGTGTGTGTGTGTGTGTGTGAGAGAGAGAGAGAGAGAGAGAGAGAGAGAGAGAGAGAAGAGAGAGAGAGAGAGAGAGAGAGAGAGAGAGAGAGAGAATTACATGAAATAGCTCCATTGAGGTACTTGTAGACTTGAAAATACAACCTACAAAATCCCCAAATACAAAAACTGAATTTGTTAGAAATGGCCAACACCTTAAACTTAAAATTTGATAGATAAGTAAACGAAGAGACAAAGAGAGATTAAGGGGAGAGAGAACTCGGGTGAGAGGGAGAGAGAATCAGTGGTGGATGAGGGAGGATTCAGGTTGCCATTGTTCTCACCAGAAGCCATGGCTATCGGTGCGTATTTGTGCTCGCACTGTATGATTGTGTGTATGTGGCGAGAGAGAGAGATAGATAGAAAGAGAGAGAGGAGAGAGAGAGAGGGAGATATCATTACTGATAGAGGGAGAGAGTGGTCGCAGGTGGTGTGGTGGTCAGCGGGCAGCGGTGCCGGTTACTGCTGCTGCTAAATAGACCGGTTCCCACAATAAAGCCCTAGAACCCGACTGCCATTCTGAAAAACTGACACAGAAAAGCCCTAAAACCCAACTATCATGGACGATCGGTGATGCACACAGAGAGAGAGAGAGAGAGATGCCAATCCAAGAGAGAGGTGTGGTGTGTTAATTGGGTTTTAAACAGCGGAGAGGAGAAGAGAGGAGAGAGGTGAAGGCTACTATTCAAATCTTGGGAGAGAGAGAGAGAGAGAAGTGTCTGAGATTGTGTCACGCCCTCAATTTTAACAACCAGAATATAAACATAATCCACGTAGGATAAATCAAAGTCATTCACATCTCCATTGAAAAGTCTAAGTCAATTATACAATCCCAAAGTCAAAGTTTAAATGAGATTCTAGCCAAGGGTACCCGTACCCACATACATGAATATCAGAGGTTTTAAAGTTATTACATAAGTTGAAATAGTCAAAATAATGAGAAATTTAAAGTTACAAAATCATCTCCCAAAATAACTTCATGATCAAATAATCTCCATGACATGCATCCATACTTCAAGCATCCATCTCATGTGCCTTGTCGGGTACCTGAAAATGATAGGTTGAGCTCACTAGCCCAGTAGGAAAACCATTCTACTAACGCTAGGCGTATAAACATGATAAGAACACCGGAATATGAAAATAACTCGAGTGAAATGAGAAATGTATGATTTAGGAAGCTAAAACAGGGGTTAAATGACCTCAAGGTTCCCAAGTGTCCAAGAGTATCCCAATGTGTCCAAAAATTGTGTCCAAGTATTCAATTTTCACCAAAACTCTTTGATAATCATAAAACACTACATTTCCAACATTTCATAGAAAAATACCCATTGTTATTACTAGGGAATTATTCCTCCGCGGGATTTCGTGGGCTCCGTGCACCCTTGTCGGATTTCGTGGGCTCCGTTAACCCCTGCCGGATTTCATGGGCTCCCTTCACCCCTGCCGAATTTCGTTGGCTCTGTAGACCCATGGCCAGGGACGCACCGAAAGGTGGCCCTAGAATTTATAGGCATCATTCTCAAAGCCTTTACATGTATCACATTTCTTTCAAAACGCCACAATTTTCGCCAAAAAGGGTAACCGACTCAAAATAGTGCATGTCCAATAAACATAACGAAGCGTTCAATAAAATCACGTGTCAAAATCTTAGTTTAAAGGTTTCAAAGTGAATTTGAGTGTTATCGTAGTGCCATAGGTCGATTATAAGAAGATATTAGCGATCGGGGGGCCAAACGGGCATCAAGGAACGAACCGGAACAAAACCGACAAAAAGCATGCTTGCTGGATTTTCTGCCCGGGCAGCTCCCAATCCCGCCCGGGCGGTTCGGGCAGATTCTGGACATCACAAACATTGCAAATTTTCACCCCTAAGGTGTGGAATTTCAACCCAAGTGCAAATATGATGGTTTGAGTTAAAAATTCAGGTTCTAAGCAACAAATAAGTATGGAGGGAGAGTAAATTAACATCCAATTGAGTGATTCAACAAACCCAAACATAGATCCAACCTCAAACATGAACAAAACCCATTTTTATGGTGGAAAACAAGATTTAGAAGAAATTGGTGAGCAAGACAAAAGTATGTGTAACAAATCAACAATATACAACTAGAGGGAGTAGAAATTTGTCCCCTACCTCAAAGGGTTGAGCTCCAATGCAAGCAAATATGAAAACCCTAGCTTCCTTGATCAACCCCAACCGAAAATGAACTCCCCGGAGCGATTCCAAGCCACCCCGGGCTCTAAAACACGCGTAGAAGAAGTTTCTTGGGTTGAATCTTGAATAGGGTGAGTGAGGGAGGTGAATTTGTAGAGAGAGAGTGGAGAAAATTTGAGAGAGAGAGAGAAAGAGGTTGGCTGTTAGAGAGAGAAGGGGAGAGTGATTTTTGGTGTTCAAGCTTCCCACACAAGCCTTATACACGCACACACATTGCACTTACCCCCTTGGTGTTTCAAGAACATTTTAAAGAGGCCCTAGTGCAATCCATTGCTCTTACATTGACCCATTTAACTAAGTTTTCATTTCCTCACATTTACCCAACATTATTCCGGAAAAATTATACGAATTTACGGGTCCTTACAGATTGGGTATCGCTGCCTCTAGGTGTGAAGAGGAAGCTTCCCCATTCTAAGCTAATCTCAGCCATCGAATGAATTAAGGGTCAGGATTTATGTAGACAAAATGTGTAAATTTGAAAACCACTCTAATTTCTTATATAGATAGAGTTTCTGTAGAGTTTGGATAGTGTGCTACAATGGGCTCTACCTAGTTAGAGCACCTCCAACCCTTATCCTTTTTTTGAACCAAATTTGAAATCTGAGTCAATCCTCCCAAAATTCGAATAAATCTCGCTCCACTCTTTGAACCAAAACCATTCCAAATCAAGCTTTACTCAAATTTTTCCCCAAATCTGGGGAGACCTATTTCTTGAACCAAAATAGCAACGACTAGTTTTGGGCGGTCGACGGTGGTGCTGGACGGCGGTGGTGCTTGGCGATTGACAGTGGTGCTGGTGGTATGGAGACGACGGTGGTGGTGGGTCAAATCTACACTTCTCACGGTGGAACCCTAGGTTTTTGGCGGTGCTGGAGGTGGCGGTGGCTGGTGACCCTGGTGGTGGTGTCTCTGTGGTAGACGACGGTGGTTATGGGTGGTGGTGGTGGTGGTCTATGGTGGTTTTGAGAGAGGAGAAGATGAGATAATTTTTTTTTTTAAGCCAAATTTTAGTAAAAAAGGAGTTGAGGACTGGAATGGGTCTCCTTAAATCAAGTTTTTTACTCAAATTTAAGTGAAAATCTAAGTAAAAGTTTGATGCAGGGTTGGAGATGCTCTTAATCGAACATTCATAACCATATGTTCAAGATAAATTGTTTTTAAGGTAATTGATATTCACAGTTCACACTCCCCAAATTGTTATCCACACTCCCTCTTTGTCTTTTAGTGATATTTTTTCTTATGAAAATTTCACTAGCAGACAAAAAAAAGCGGTGTAAATAACAATTTGGGGGGAATGGAAATCACTCCCCTATTTTTAAATTTGTACTAACCATCCACTTTTGGATAATACATGTTTTTTTTTATGAAGAAAAAGAAATTTGTTAATAATAAGGAAAGAGTACAAGAAACCGTCCTTATTAGGAGACATTCAGAACAAAAACCAAACACTCAACAAAGCAAAGAGAATGTCTACTCCCAAGATGATAGCAAAATCATGTAAACGCATACACGAAGAAAGCTCCTCTAGCACCTGCAGAAAACCATTGGAGAATAATAAGCAGAAAAAAGAATACTAGTGTAGCGCATGTTGCTACAGTGCTAGATAATGCATTTTTTTTTTTTTTTTTGATAATACATGTTAGATCAAAATTTTTGGTAATGCACTAATGATATCCAATCAATTTAATTTAACTCTTTTACTAGATAACCTACTTAGCTAACTCAAATGATGAAATTCCACAGAGACCCCCTCACCTATGCATGTTTTTCACAAAGACCTCCTAATCTTTAAAACCGCTCAAACAGAATCCTTCTGTCAAAAGACCTATAAGTATTAAGGACAAATGTTAGGAATTGGACAAAAATACCCTTGTTGGTCAATACATAAATTACCATTGTTTTAAACACCTATCTCATCTCTATCTCCTCCCTCCATCAAAGCTAAGTTAAATCAAACCAAGTTCTTTATTTCTCCAATCCTTCAACAAATTAAAAAACACTTTATGAGCAACCAAATGGAGTACATTATTGACATCAATCGCAATTAATTCAAAGCAAAAAATTTCAATGGAGTTTTCACCTCAAAATCAAAGCAGTTCCAAACCCATTAAAATTTTATCGCATTTCACCCGCCCCACCTCAAGTGAATGAACCCCTCCATATTTCCTTCCCTCGACCCAACTTGGCCCGGACCGACCCCTTGCCCCAACGAGCAATGTTAGAAAGCTTGATTGGAATGAGACCAAATGGTGTTGCTGTTGTTTTGGGTAATTGTGATATCCCTTCAGTTGTTCCCACATTGAAGGTTTGTATATAAGGTTTGTCCCACCAACTACTGTTAACTCGAGGTTAATCTTTTGAGCCACGTGATTAGGCTAAAAGTTAGCAAGTCAGCTAGAACGGGTCGTTACAAGTGGTAACAGAGTCCCGCCCTGGTCCAAGTGGTGGGTAGGACACGCTCTGCCACTACAAACACCAAGGAAGGTTGCTGGGCCAATGCAACGAGGACGCTGCATCACAAGGTGGGGAGATTGTGATATTCCTCTAGCTGGTCCCACATCGAGTAGCTATAGAAATGTGAGGTAATATATAAGGTTTGTCCCACCCGTTGCTGCTAACTTGAGATTAACCTTTTGAGCCATGTGGTTAGGCTAAGAGTTAGCAGGTCAGTCGGGGCGGGTCGTTACAGTCACTGTGAAGAAGTTTAAGGGCAAGGGATGAAGAGAGAAGTTATCGCTTAAATCTATTTCCCAGTTCATAGTCGACCCTACAATGTAATTGAGATTTGAAAAATGGTTGTACCCAGAGAGAGAGAGGGGGGGGGATGAGAGATATAGATGGAGAAAGAGAGACAAGAAGGGAGAAATATGGTGTGTACGTATAATGGTATCAACAAATGATTGATGAGAGAGGGGTTCAATTTGTTAGTTCCCTCCATGACCTAGATATAGTGGTGGGTAAATGCTTGGAGAGAAAAAAAGGAGGAGAAAGAGGAAAAAGAAGTGTATTTGGTTAGTGGGGCAATTTATATAGAAGAGGGGGTCAGTGTGGGTGATTTTTATAGATGGGGAGAGTCAGTACTGTGGGCAAATTTTAAAGGGTAGAATCGTTATTTCCTTCATTCTGTTAACAGTGTTAACCATTTTTTCAAACTTTAAGATTTGAACTGTTCGCATAGATGAGGGGATCTTTTGTGGATCCTCGCGGTGGACCTTAAAAACACATTTTAAACACATCTAATGGTTCGGATCGTCGAAATTCAGTTCAAAAAGTGGAAAAACGGCTAGGTCCACATTTTATATAAAATGAGGGATCCCTTATTGGAAGGGGATCCTACACACACATACACATTTATATATATATATATATATATATATATATATATATATATATATATATCTAAGTCTTCGTACACATGTTCTCTATGATTTACTATGTCAGGTATGGAAGACATCATTGACATGTTATTAGTGGATGAGTTGCACCTAAATAATCTGTTCATTATTTCAATTACTTGTCCGGGACCCTTTGGTCCGGGACATCATTATATATATATATATATATATATATATATATATATATATATATATATATATAGAGAGAGAGAGAGAGAGAGAGAGAGAGAGAGAGAGAGAGAGAGAGAGAGAGGAACTCTCTAGTCCGGGACCCTTGGGTCCGGATCTCATAGTTCCGGATCAAATTTTGACGATCCGAGCCGTCCAATGTGTTCAAAAGGTGTTTTCCAAGGCCAACGCGAGAAATCTTCAAAAAAAAATACCGGGAAGGGCTTGATCCACGCAATTTTGTAAATATGCAGTTTTTGTGAAAAATTGCGTGGATCAAGCCCTTCCCGGTATTTTTTTTTGAAGATTTCCCGCGTGGACCTTGGAAAACACCTTTTGAACACATTGGACGGCTCGGATCATGCAAAAAATACCGGGAAGGGCTTCAAAACGCTTCGGTCCGGGACTTCCGGGATCCTTGACAGGATCTCCGGCGTATATATATATATATATATATATATAGAGAGAGAGAGAGAGAGAGCAACTCTCTAGTCCGGGACCCACGCGGGAAATCTTCAAAAAAAAATACCGGGAAGGGTTTGATCCACGCAATTTTGTAAATATGCAGTTTTTGCGAAAAGTTGCGTGGATCAAGCCCTTCCCGGTATTTTTTTTTTAAGATTTCCCGCGTGGACCTTGGAAAACACCTTTTGAACACATTGGACGGCTTGGATCATGCAAAAACATCTTTTAAATGCTTCAAAACGCTTCAATCCGGGATTTCCGGGATCCTTGACAAGATCTCCGGCGTATATATATATATATATATATATATATATATATATAAGAATTTACCTTATGACTAACTTTAAACAAAACTAATATCGGAATATCATTTTCTTCACACAAGCCAACGAACAATGTAACAACTGGTCATTAGCCTAACCACGTGGCTCAAAAGGTTAATTTTGAGTTATACATGAGTAGCTGCTCATAATTCATTGTACAAAATGTGGCACATTGGGTTTTCACACAAACAGAGAACAAAAGATATGAGAAGTTCAAAATGTGAAACCCAAGGCTCCAATCATCCACCACCGTCCTAGATGAGAAGCCCTAGTCGGGCATCTATCGTCGGAGCTTGTCAATGAAACCATCATGAAAAACTTTCAAAACATGAAAATTCATCATAGTCTCAGTTAAAGTCTTCGTTTAATAACTTTTGTTCTTGACTATGATAGTTTTGTTAATGTTTTGAGGCAAAAGTAGATAAACTTTAACGTCGGTAGATGATTATCTTACTCTTTTCTAGTTTTTTAACGAAGAAAATTCAAATTGTCATATCATTTGTTATGGATTCTTTTCTTGAATTTGTGTTTCATGGGGCCTCGCTCCTTGTCCCCACCAACGGGACCTATCCTTCTCCAATCAATCTTCGGGGTGTTTGGGAGCCTACTTTTCAACTTTTCATCTTTAACTTTTTGGCATTTTAGTTTTTTGGATTATG
Organism: Vaccinium vitis-idaea; assembly: GCA_963854785.1. Classification (NCBI taxonomy): domain Eukaryota; kingdom Viridiplantae; phylum Streptophyta; class Magnoliopsida; order Ericales; family Ericaceae; genus Vaccinium; species Vaccinium vitis-idaea. The sequence continues at coordinate 27,922,659 of OY978221.1, read as the reverse complement.
GTCAGAATGTTTTTTGGGAGGAGTGTTTGGGAAAAATGTGCAGAATGCATTTTGCAACAGGAGTAGTGTTTGGGAGATGTGGTGCCCTGAATTCCAATTGAACCTCTTGACCTCTTCTTGACCCTTGTGAGTGACGGGAGCCTCCCTCTAGGTACACCTGTGCACGTAACACCCGGCGTTAGTGCCCAACATGGCCGGAGTGTGGCCAGGGAAGGCACTTCAACGGTCTAATGAGAGATCAGAGGAGATGAAGTGCCAGAGAGAGTAGTTGTAGAGAGAGAAAGTGTTGTGTACCTTGGTAGGGTTCCTTCACTTCGTATTTATAGGCTCCCCAAGTACAGGGGTAGATCCGTAATCTGGCTCGGATGACGTCACCGTGCATCACGAGCCAAATCCGTTAACATTGCATGCATGCGTCCTCAAATGAGGCACTGCCACGTAGCGTAACCACTCGGATATCGTCACCATGACGTAGGGATAGTTGTAGCATGCACATGTGCCTTCCCCAATCTGTTACTTGCGTTAACCGCCTCGAATGACGTCACCGATATCTCTGACTTCCATCCGAACCATCTCGGATTTAATCCGTCTCGGATGGTTCGTCTGGATCATGGCTTTACTCAGCCGAGATACCCGTACGTTTCGGATGGGACCGTCTCGGTCGGCCCATCGCGTCTTGTTCCTCAGCTGGGCTTAAAGCTCGGTATAGGCCCTGGGCCTTCTGGGTTCGTCCACCGAGCCCCCTTTGGACTGCTAGATTTCGGCCCACTACAGAAGATATGTGTAAAATACATTTTGTAGATTTTTTTGTTAATCAATATGAGAAAATTGGAAAATGAAAAGTTAAAAAACTCCTCTTAACCTAGTTTTGACTTCTCCTCTCATTTCATCAAATTGAAAAATGAGCTTTGAAAGAATGAGTTTTGGGTGTTGTCCCCAAACAACCAAAATTGTAAATAAAAAAAATAAAAAAAAAGTAGAAAAGGGGTTGGCCAAAAGGCCATATATCAAAGACTTTGGAAATTGGCAAGAAAAGGCGTTTGGGCTAGTTGTTTTGAAGAGAAGCAACGCTTTAAGACATGGAATGATGGAATGACTAGTGGGTTTCAATTTGTGGCAGACAGAATATTAACCGGGCAATTCGGGAGTGTAGCCGATGTCCAAGGTGGGACCTTTAAAGCAGGTCCATGTGAGGAGAAATTTTTCAATGCCGAGTGGGTATTACTCATGTGTATTAGTTCGACAATTTCAGCCGTTCAAAGTGCGATCCGACGGTCTAAAAAAGGAGAGAGAAAAGGAGGAGAGAGAGTGATCAGGCGACAAGAGAGAGAGGGAATTAATTTGAGCCGTCTAAAATACTTTTAGACAGCCGAGATTGTGTTCTGCATGGATAGGGGTACCCATTCGGTACTAAAAAAAATTCCCATGTGATGGCACACGTCCGATTGAGACACGACGGTCAAGAGCAACAGAATTGCGACCAAAAGATTCAACTTTTTTAGAAGATTTTATAAGTTTTTACACATGGTTTCGGGCCATTATTATATGCAAAAGCTCAGGTTCGTGAACTGTTCGAAACTCAATTCGGTACAGGTTTATTTCATTTCGATTCGTCTACTAAATTAATAAAACTTTAACTTCAATTTTAGATTCAATTAGTAAATAAGCCGAAATTAAACATGACACTATTTCACTTGGTTTGGCTTGAGACCCTAGAGCACATGTATATATCATGAGATTTCACACATAAACTTGAATATGTATAGATTGTGTCACGCCTGGAATTTTGACCGAGGGTCTGCCTCGAGGGAATGAGATGACGAAGGGAGGGTCGAGTAATCTAATTTTATAAAAATGTGACGTGATTTTGAAATAAGGGTTTTGCAGCTGTAACCGAGGATTTTTAAAAAATAACTAAAAGTTGTCACCATGCATAGAATTTAGGTGTGCCGGGCCGGCTCTTGTATCCTTGGAATACTTCAAGTCTTTTGAAAATATTTTCGCGAGCCCGAACATACAGTTTTTGAAAGAAATGACTTTGTTTTGTAGTCTGGAAGGTTAGAAAGAAAGAGTTCGGTAATTCACTGTTACGAATAGGGAAAGTGTTAGGCACCCAACATCGACCTTTCGCTACTCACCCTTCCTTAAAAACACATATGAATTAAAGTTTTCCGAACTTGATTAAGAAAAATGAAATGGTTTTATTAATGCAATGCAAGTGATAACGACTTTGTTATGTACAAATACCTTTTTCAAAAGAAAAACGACCGATCACGGTCTCAAGGCTGCCTACGTATCTCCATAATGGGGGAATCAGGTCAAACCTAGTTCCAAAACTGTTTGAAGTTTAAAAGAGTGGCCCTCGATGGCCCTACAAGAAAAAACACAAGTTTTTAAAAAGTTGATTTAAGGAGGGATTCAAACAAAATGACCCAGGCCAGCAAAGGGCTGCCGGGGTGTTTTAAAATGCCTTGCAGGCATTTTTTTAAGTATAAAAACATGTTATGGGTGATTATGGATGAGTTCTGAAAAAAGTTGGAAAAATCCGTCCGGAGTTGGAAATGGCCTCCCGAGTCCTGGATGACCGTTTTAGTACAAAAATATGTTTATGATGTTGAGGGGATTGTTTAGCAAAAAATTTGAAAACTCTGCCCAAGACCTAAAACAGGCCTCCGGGAGGATGGACATTTTTCTTTCCCAATCGATGAGAAAGTAATGACTGAAGCCCTTTTTCTTGCAAGTATCCAAAGATTCTAAGACGCCTTTGGTCTTAGGGATATATTTATCAAATTCCTTGATTGATTTAAGAAATTCAGCAGTGCCTGCAGAGGGCAACCGGGACAGCCTGAGAGGGCCGAATGGCATTTCGGAGCTTAAAACATTTGCGGCATGTTGTTTAAGTCTGTTTGAGACAAAGTTGAAAATTTTCGCTCAGCCCCAGCACGGGGTTGCGGGAGCGTAAAAAGTGCCTGAATGACGTTTTTAAGTACGGAATTGTCACATTGACTTAAAAATTAGTGTTTGGTGAAGAGCTGGAAAAAAAGTTGTCAATGCCATAAAAGGCTGCCTACGTATCCCCGGGATGAGAAGGAATCAGGTCGAACATAGTTTGAACTGCAGTCCAACGGTCTAGCGTCCTCCAATCTGGACGCAGCTTCGGCCATTCTCTGAGGAATGTTGAAAGTAATGCCTACATTAGTGTCAATGAGAGACCAAAACTCTCAAAGGCAAATTTGGTCTGTATAATCTTATTTATGTACATATGTTTTCATAGTTTTATTTATGTAAGAACTTTTTTATGTTACATTATAAAAAAATTATCTGCCAATTTAGACATATGTAAGAGTTTAAATACCTAATATTTTTGCCTCGTTAAGGCTCGTGAACAAATTTGAGTTGTAATTAAACTTAGGCAAACTCGGTTCCAACTCGGCTTGTCAAATGTTCATCGAGCTCGAGCTCGAGTTTGCCAAAAATCTCAACAACCGAATCTTAACATTGTAAGACTTAGTTCGATTCAACTCGTTTGCAGGCCTACCTTTATTTAACTTCAGCACAACTATAACTTCAAATTTCTTCCAAACATGACCATAACTTCAATTGGCATACGTGGATATAATCCAACATTCTCCTTCAAAGAAGGATTTAACCGAGATAGTAATAGGTAAACAGTCATTTTTTTAATAATAAAAAATAAAATAAAAAAAGAAATGGGTTCGGCAAAAATAAATAATTTCCAGTAATTCGAATGTACAACGCCACGACATTTGGAAGATGCCTCAAGTACATGGGAGGTTATAAGGAAAAAATTTTGGGTCCCTACCGGGTACCACGTGGCCATGCTTATGTGGTACCCTAACATTATATCCGGGCCTTCTAAAAGTGTATTGGATGACCGAGATTAAAATACCCTCTCTCATCACTCTCTCTCCTTTTTCTCTCTCTAAATTCGGACCGCCCAAAGCCAAAATGAACGGCCTAGATTCGCCAAGGGCAGGGGCGGCGGCACCCTTTGGGTTCAATGGTCACATGACCACCCAAAAAAAAAAAATTCCTTAGAATATATGTAAATTTTTTTGAATAGTCCATCGTTGAACACCCTACCAAAATTAAATTGAACACCCAAGCCCAATCAAATTGAAAATCCTGCCCAAAAAAAAGGTCCAAGTAATGAACACTGGGGCCATTAAAAAAAAGCCCAAGTTCAATTCAAATTGAAACCCAAAAAATTAAAGCCTAAATAAAAAAAGCCAAAAAGGTATGTGAAGTACTACCTAAAAAGCTAATGGGTAATCTGATACCCAAACAAAGGGGATCGACTTTTCACTTTACAAAAAGTAAAGTTTCTTCTCTGGACCACAGACCACACCACTGGTGCGACTTCCACTCTTCATTGGTTCAACCGAGTGAAGCTGTGGAGGCAAGGCAGCGATCAGTCTCTAACTCCAAGCCCACCTCAAAGTCAGTGACCTCTCTCTTTCTCTCTCTCTCTTTCTCTCTCTCAGATAATGTATTGTAATCAACCCAAGGTTTTGTTTGATTTTTTTATGATTAAATGAATGTAGATAATTGTCAATTGATTTATCAATTCCTTCAATGTTCAGCTACCAGTCAAGATGAGATGCTAGAATTTGGATATATTCATTGAATATTGGGAGTTTGTTTGTCTCTACTGCATCGGTTGAAAGAAGTTTTTCAGCGATGAAGTATATAAAGAGCAATTTGCGCAATTTGCGCAATCGAATGGGAGATCAGTGGATGAATGATTGCTTAGTTACTTATATTGAGAGTGATGTATTTGATACCGTTGATAATGAGGCTATCAGGGCCGGCCCAGGCCCAAGGCCCACAAGGCCTGGGCCTAGGGCACCCCAAAAATGACCACTTTTTGGGGCACCCTACCATTTTATACCAATGGGCTTGACTAGAACACTTTTTGAACCAAAATAAAGGCAAAAAATCCATTATAAGTGACAAAAGAGCCCAACATTGTGGCCCAATATTTAAAAAAGGCCCAAAAACTATTCTCTGACTGTTACATGCACCTTTGTGTTCAAGTATGTCGCTAACTTGAAGAACCTGTGAGAGGTTGTGAGAGGTAATGTAATAGATTACAACGACCCATAAGCATGCTGCCTCAGATGAACTATCTACTACTCAGTGGCTATAGGAAAAAGACAGCCATTGAAGTTTCATAATGGATATCAGCATTTCTAAATACAAATTCGGCCCAAAATTTTAAAAAAGGCCTAAAGCTAAAACTGATTTAAAAGAAAATCATTTTCTGCTTGTTACAGTTTTTATTTCTGGTTTTGTAAAAAATCAAGCCAGTTCTAAACGAAATGATTAAGTTTAGTTTATTATTTGCTTAAAGAAAAAGTAATTAGGTAATAATTTTCTAATCTTCTTGTTAGAGTTTCGAGTGGGTTTGTATTTGGGATTTCTAAATTGACACAAGTTCTTGAGTTTTCCCAAGTAACCAAAAAGTTGATCAAATTTTATTGTTTTTCCAACAAATAAAGTCATAATATTAATTCCAACAAATCAAATTTCTTACTTATTATAAGTAGTTAAATGAGACATTTTGACCCAAATTTTTTAGAGGAAACTTGAAAAACAACAGATTTGGGTAAAACTAGGGTTTGGCATTTGCATGGCAAAGGAGTTTTGACCCAAATTTTGTTTCAAAAAAGGCACAAGATCTCTAGATGCTCTACATCGTTGTTAAATTTAGCTTGTGTTAATACCTTTTTGACGGAGATATTGTAGTAACAAAAACGTAGAAAGTTTGGTTGAGGAACACGAAAATTTTTAGGGCACAATTTTTAAATTAGGCCTAGGGCACCCAAATACCTTGGGCCGGCCCTGGAGGCTATTATGCAACGGTTTCAAAATATGAAACTCGTCGAGGGCAATTGTAATATACTTTATGTCTTTATCCGTTGTTTTTGGGCGGCATTGTCGATATTAATGGAATTTTTTTTTGTCTTTATTAAGTTGTGGTTTATAGTAGTAGACCATAAGAATTTATGGACACCCTTAGAAAAATTCCTGGAGCCGCCACTGGCAACGGCGTACCACGTTGCTCGCTTACAAGACTAGGAAGGTACTGGTGGATCAGGATCAGGGAGTAGGAATTCAGAAGAGAAGTCCCGTGAAATTATAAGCATGAAAACCCCTCATAAATTAAAAATTCCTTTTAAAATTTTTTTCGTATTTTAGAAGGGATAAAGATACGGGTACAGAGCATTTTGCACAGAAAATGTACCGAGCTCCTTCGGGGACCCACTTTTGGGTCCCACATGAGTGATCCGAACCGTTCATTGTTCTTAAAACATTTTTCCGAGGGGCCCCACCAAATTTCAGCTCAATCGGACGGTTGGAAGTGCTCCAACCAAAGTCCCACCGTTCCAACGAAATTTTTTTTTGGTTGGAACGGTGGGACTTTGGTTGGAGCACTTCCAACCGTTCGATTGAGCTGAAATTTTGTGGGGCCCCTCGGAAAAATGTTTTAAGAACAATGAACGGTTCGGATCACTCATGTGGGACCCAAAAATGGATCCCCGAAGGAGCTCGGTACATTTTCTGTGCAAAATGCTCTGTACGGGTAGCACTGTCCATTTTAGAAGTACTAATTTTTAAGATGACGGTAAAAATTTTAGCGTCCACTCTCCGACGAACTCACACCGGCAGGGTTGGAATCTTGAATCAGCTGTTGACCCAAGGATTTCGTGGGTCTATAGCCCAGAGAAAATGGCTGAAAAAACGACATAGCCAGCCAAAAAAATGACCGAAAAACGACAAGACTGAAAAATGCTCTTCAACCTAACATGGATTATAATGTACGAAAAGGAAAAATGAAAAACAGAAGAGGAGACATTAGGTGGCCGTAGGGCAGTCATGAAAAGGGATCATCAGAAGGAAGGCTAGAAAAGGCATTGAAGCTTTTTCTTCTCACTTTTGTCCAAATCCTCTTTGAGATACTATTTTTTTTGGCTACGAGGACAAAAATACATAAATAACAGAAATTATGGATGGACAAAAATCCACCGCATGCACTAACTATTCATCTCCCCTATGGTTTTCCCACTTCACAAAATACATAAATAAGCTTTCAAATTTTCCCTTTAATGAAGTCGTAAATCATAACAGAATTTTTTCCGTGATCCGGCGGAAAGCATGGGTTGGGGGCCCTGTAGTGAGTGAGCTCACTACAGGGCCCCGAATCCCCTCTCTTGTAGCACTATCAAGGGCGACTCCACCTTATAGATAGTGGGGTCAGGCGAACCCACGGGAAAAAAAAAATTTACTAGTACTAATTATATTAATTTTTTTTAAATATTCATAAATGAACCCTCTAAATTTGATAGTGACACTAATGGATAACTCCTAAAAGTTCATAAAAGTTGCTTCTTTGTGTAGTTTGTTTAAATCCATCTCACTCGTTTTGTTCTTCTCATAAGGAGAGGTTGATCTGTCTTGTTAAGTTGAGCTTTAAGTGTGATTTTTGTTAGAACAAGATTTTTAGTTGTCATTACTGTGACTTTTTCTTTGATACATGGTTGTTAAAATATTTGATATTTTATGAGTGACCCCACGATTCCGAACTCATGAAGTCGCCACTAAGCACTATATTGCATGTTGTGCAGTTTCAATATCCACATTTTTCTCCGCCATAATGTATCAGCTCATGTCAACATTTTTTCCATTTCTTTTTTATAAAATTGAGATTGCTAGGAAAATGGTGCCCTCCAAATATCCATGACTTAAGATTCTCAGGAAGCAACCCGCCCATTTGTGATCAATTTCATTTCCAGTTTTCACGGTCTGGAAAAAGAATGTGTGCTGAGTGATTTGCATCTAAAAACTGCTTTCGGAAACATTTCCCAAAAATACGTATTTCCTCTACCATCGTGGCACCATCAACCGGTTCCCTCATAATGCAGCCAAGCGATAATATTTCCACATCCATCATTTGTCCTCTGGTTCAACTACATAGAAATAATCACGAACCCTTCGCAAGATCGAATGAAGAGGCAATGTTTCGTATCTGCTACATATTCACTGAAGAACAAGGAGGGGATAATTTTGATACTTCACATATGAATCATTAGATGTGATCGTTTACAATGCCCAAAGGGCTCCCATGCTTTCTAGTTTCCAGTCATATATAGCTGGTAGAACCTTTTTTTTTTCAGTCAGTTTTTTCCTAATCTGTAACGGTCATATACTTATATCTACTACTCTTGCGATACTCGTAGCTTTCTCCTTATCCTTTGCATAGTTGTGAACTTTGAAACTTCAAACGTTCAGTAGTAGTAGTACCCTGGTTGAGGTGGGGGATATCCACGGGCCTGCTGCATATCATAAGGAAGACTTCCATATGGAGGCCTTGGAACTGGAGTTCCATAAGGTGAACCTGAAATTTAAGAATTTCAGAATTAATTTGTACCGTATTCGACACAAAGCAGAACAATAGAGACAGATATCATACAAGACAAGATCCTGGTACAATAACATTTTTCGTATCAAGAAATGATGACGACATCATTCTTCCACATCTTATAACCACATGCACCATAAGACTAGAAACTACGGACTTTTATGGCTAATCTTTATATGGTTGGTTGAGAAATAACAATGGCAATGACATCCTAAGCTGCCCGCCCACACATGTAGTCTGTGAGAGTGTGAGGACTAAACAAACAGTTCTATTGTGGACCAATGAGAAGACAGCAAGACTAATGCCATATTGTCTGTGATTACCATTACTATTAAAGTTCTAAAATTTCCCAAGACTGTCCTAAATCTAACTATTGTTGTGGCAAAAACAAGTACAACACCAGATAAACAAACAAAAAAAACTAGAGAAAAGTCATCGTAGATAAGTTTATAAAGAAACCTACCGTAGGTTGAGGAATGACTGGGCATAAATGTTGATTGCCTTGAAGCCTGTGGATTACCTTGAGAAATGGCTTGCCCAGGGAAGCCAGTATGTTCACCATATGCGCTGAAAGGCGGCCTCGGATACAGTTCAACCATGCCACGCTGGTAAGGGCTAGTCGCACCGCCAGGAGTGAAATTCCTACTTTCAACATTTGGAGGGTAGTAGGGTCCACCCACACCACAAGTCTGGTAAGGGTCAGTTCCAAGCCCAGGATTTGCTATTCTGCTTTCATAAGCGCGGTAACTCCGATAAGTATCATTCAGCACAGGAGGAGTTTGGTTGCCCTGATTAGCTAAAGGTAAAGATTCACTTCCTCTGGAAGGTCCACAACCAAAATATGCAGAATTCACCTGAAGCATCAACATATCAATTATCAAACCATAATCCACAACTTAACAGACCTGAATACCTGATTACAACTCCACAAATCTAGGAAATGAACGATTTTCACTTACTTGACCCGGGCTTTGATAGTTATAATTCAGTTGAGGTTGAGGTGAATATGAACTTTGTTGATATCCACTGCTGACTGGACCACAAGGAGAATATCATCAGAAACATATCCATATCATACTTAGCAAATACCAGTTCAAAACTATGCAATTACACTAGCAAAAAAACTTGCGGAGACTCACATACCAGGATAAGTTCCATGATTTTGTATTGGAGAGCTATTATATGACTGGACAGAACTTTCTCGAGAATAAGGTGAAACACTGTTAGGATGTACATTTGCACCAGCTGCTAGGGCACGCTTCATCTCGTTCAAACATCTCTGTGACTCTCCTCTGTTCAGTTCAGTAAAGATAACCTACACATCAGACAATCATTAGCCCCAGTTTCAACAATATATAGAAAACAAGGTTACTTGTCTTGGAAATTACCTGATCAAAAAACTCATCCGCACCGGGCATGTCCTTGCTCATAGGCAAAACATAATTAGCTGCCGAAGAAATAAATTAAACAACCAATTATTGGGCAGAACAAGATTGAGTAGAGAAAAATGTAAACTAAAGTTGAGCATTAACAATATACCTAACATTTCATTCACAGCCTCTGCTGGAACTTCTTTGCCCATTTCTTTGAATCTTTTACTAGCACGAGCCTTGAGCTCTTCTGGTTCCGGGAAGACCACGACAGCAATCTGATTTGGGTGCATATTAGCTTATAGATCAAAAACATCTAACCAGAAAAGGTCTTTAGAGAAGCATTAAGAACATAATGAGTGTGATTATGAAGCTACCTTTTGATAGTCTGCAAAAGGCTTCATCTTACGTTTTCGGGCACTCTTGTAAACGTTTGTCTGATCAAGAATGTAATTACGAGGAGTCTTGGCAGCCCTGGACAGTAGGGTGTTAAATATCCCAGTCGCACAATCCATGAGTCGATCAAATCTTTCACCATAATTATTCTTCCGCAGCAGTCCAGGCACCTATAAGGAGGGAAGACTTATGTCAAGAAAAAAATAGAGAACATTGTTGGTTGATGATCCCGATTTCTGACAGAAAAAAATTTTCTACAAAAATACTCCTAAGAGAAAAGAAAAACTAAAACCTTCATTTGGTCCAGAGCGAGGTTTGTTCCAAGCAAAACATATCGTTTTTCAGGGTGCTCCTGCACCCATTTCTCTGCCCACGTAGACTTGCCAGAAGCAGGTAAACCCACCATCATCATCACTTCACAATCCCTTGGGTTCTGGAAAGTGGGACCCATAATTGCATTTCCATCCTCGAGAGCAGAAGCCCAAGGTTTGTAGCCTTCCTCAGGAACAAGTCCATCATCAAGACTGAACTGCATTTGTACTACAACATTTTTCAACAATAGATGGGGAAAAAGAGCTGATTCCCATGGTAGCTTTCGTATTGGAGAATCCACTATTCCTAGACCATTTGATCCAGCATTGAAGTACTTTGCAGTACCCAACCATTTCCCATTCTTGAAGAAACCGATGAAAGCCAATGGCTTGTTTTCCAGATTGACAGCACAAACAATTGTGTCACCAACCCCAAATTTTTCACCATAATCTGAGAACTTCCCTGCAGTAGAAAATTTCCCAGTGCCACCAAATCCAAAGCTGGTCTCAGTCTCCCCAAGGTTTCCAACCTTATCATCCCCTCTCGAGATTCCTAGGCGGCTCACATGTTGCTGATCAAGGGGTGTGTCTTCCATATCAACTGGCTGAGCTGAAATGATTTTGCAACCAAAACAATAGTTGCCCCCAATGATCCCCACATTGGCACGAGCACCAGACCAGCAATAAGCAAATCCTTGATCATGGAGTGCAGAACCTTCCAGGCCAGTGGCCTCTACATTAAAATCTGGTGAACAGAAGATAAATTAATTTCAGAAAGATAAGTAAACATAAGTGACAATTTCAAAGCAAGGGTAGTAAAAGAAGCTAAATTTGACCAATTTATCATGTAAAAACGAGTAAAAGTTGAGACTTACGGGTTAAGGAACTATGGATGATGCACAAAAAAATAAATATTGTGCAAGTCACATGAATATCAGGATACTTGTTCAGAAGATTGACGCAGTTGGTAAATCCTAACAGGAGTTCTCCAAAGATAGTGGAGAAAGTCACCATAGTAATTGAGGATCATCCAGATTCAGTATTACTGAGCAAGGAATTTGCTGGAACAGTAGCAAGGAATTTGCTGGAACAGTTAAGTAATCTGTGAAGAGACTAGAGTGGGCATGGAAAAACATAGACCACTATATAGAAAATGATGCACAGGCGTGTTCTGCAGCATGTGAACTCATTCAGGAGGACAATCTTTATCTTCTCATTAGTGTTTAGTTCAAGGTGCATCATGACCATGATCTCTATTACAGAACCAACTTTGAGAGCAAATGTCAAAGGCATTTCGGATTTCGTAACATTAGGTAGTCTGAGTCTCTCAGACCCTAGGAACATTATACTTTGTGTATTGTTGTGCCCAAGATCAAGCCCAGACAAACACAGAGGCACAAAATTTCTACATGGTTACCCAATTGGGTACATCCACGCAAGAATCAAATAGTTTTTCAACTGTGTTCAAAATACAAGATTTTACATGGGAGTACCAGACCAATCACACCAACATGTACGTGCACGCTGATCAGGCAATGCCTGGATAACCTTGCGTAAACACAAAAGAATTGATCAAAGGATAAGAATTTGGGAGTAAAAATTAGGTTGTCCAACTAAAAATTTGACTAATTAGAAAAGCCACAATTCGAAAAACAAGAATTCAAGAGGCCGTAATCTAGGGTTAAAAGTTGCATTATCAAAATTCCTAAGCCACATTATGATACCACACTATCACAATCATCATTAACGACAGAATTCATTAAAATTGTTGATACGAGTAATCCATCTATGAATCAGATACATCATCCAACACATACCACATGTTGGCTATGTATGTGTGTGCGCGCCTAAATGCACAATTAAACAAGAAGTTGGGAGTAAAACATGGATTTCAGAAGCAATAGTATTCGACAAATTGAAACAGCGACAAACGGGATAAAAGAAATTGAATACCTAAGTTGCAATCGGCAGGGTTGAGCACGACGCGTGGGTGGGATTTCGAAGATTCTGCGGCTTCAGAAACTTTGTACTTCTTCGCTTGGGGCTCGACTGAGTCGGCAACCGGTGGTTCGCGTTTCGTCGACGCCATTGATGTGAGAGAGAGAGAGAGAGAGAGAGAGAGAGAGAGAATTTGGTGCGAGGCGTGGGATTTATATGCAGAAGAGGGAGGGTTTAGCAGAACCGACTTCAGATTGCGCGGGTATTTTTGACAAATTTGCCACTAAAGTTTACTTATTCTACATTTCTACCCATGATGTCAGGGAAGCCTTTGTATTTAGGTGCAAACGAGCAGAGCCGAGGTGCTTGAGCTCAGCTCGGCTGTAAATGAGCCCAGTTCATGTACCAAATGAGTCTCTATAAACAAGTCAAGCCTATACATACCTGCCAAGCTTTTCGAGCAGAGCCAAGCCGAGCTTTAAAGTGTAAAGCTCGCTCATTTACTAAATATGCCCAAAACTCGAGTTCAGCTCGATTACTATACAAGTCCAACCAAGTCGAGCCTCAAGCTGCTCGCGAGCAATTCGATTCGTTTACAGCCTAGGTTTAAGGTTGGGTCTGACTGAAATAATAATAAATCTTTGATATTATTATGAAGGCATATGATGAAAAAAAATAAAAAATTCTAAAACCGCACAGAAGCACTTACACTCACAAGAGAGGTGGCCGCGTGGATGTGAGAATTTGTATGTGGCGGTAGCAAAGTTGATGATTCAAGTTCCGGTTTTAAATTCGGTAAAAAAAAAGGGGTACTTCCATTCCTAATAAGTGACTTCTGCGAAAATACGTGTAATTTTAAACCATAAAATAAAGTATTTCCTGCATAATTTTTTCAATTTCTTCACACCAAATTAAAAAACTCAATCAGATCTTTAATTTGGTGCAAAAAAATGAAAAAAAAATCATGCACAGAAGTATTTTATTTTGTGTTTGAAAAATTACACATCTTTTCATATGGACACTATTTAGGGATGGGGATGTATCAATAATAAATAAAAAAATAATCTATGTTACAGTATTTACAACAGAATCCATTCATCACAGTTCAGTTGAATCTGCCACTATGGGTCATTACGCTCTCAGCTAAAATTACTTACTTCGGCAAAAAAATGGGTTTTTTTTTCTTATTCAAAAAGATTCTGCATTTCGTAATTTTGCATCAATTTTTTATGGATTATCGGTTCGTCATGGAGAGAGGAATCCAAAAAGTCAAAAAAAATCAAAAAATTCACTAAAAACAAAATAATCCAAATTTTTGTAAATTATTGGATTATTTTTGTCTTTATTCACAAAAAAAATAGTTTATTAAATAATTTTTTACCCCTTAGATTTTTCTCGTCGAGACGAACCAATAATTCATAATAAAAAAAATCAAACCAAAGTTAATATACGGGAAAAAAAATTAAGTAAAAACAAAAAAAATAAACCATTCTATTTATTTTGGCAAACCACTTGTTTTCGGTAACAAGTAACAACCTGCTAGACCGACTTGATGGTTTAAATCTCAAATTTCAATAAACCACTCCACCCATTGGATTGGTGGGGACACAAAGGGAGTCTAACCATGTCTATATATAATTGTGTCACGTTTTAGAATTTTGGGCGGTCCGATCCACTAACTTTTGGCATTTTAGTTTTTTAGGTTTTTAAGTTAATAGTATATGTGATAAGAATGATCAATCTAGAAAAACTTGAAAAGTCAAAAAAGATCATAAGCCCAAAAACCTTCTTATAGCATCTTCAACCCTACTCTTTAAGTGGAGCCAAGTTATAACGGGAAAAAATTCAACATCAAATATCTTTCTATTCCTTACTCAACAAATAAGTAAAAATTAAAACTATCAATATCCTTGCATTCCATAGTCAAAGAAAAAGCAAAAATAGATGTTCCAAGATTGATTATTCATCAAAATAGAACAAAAGTAGCTTAACAATCTATCAAAGTGCAACCCGATGTGTTCTCAAATCTCGGGTACAAAGGGAGTTTTATTCATTGAATAAATTTCTAACCAAACAAACAAACAAGGCCTATTTCCAAAGGTACATCAAGTAGGGGGGGAGAGGGACTCCAACCGAGGTTGAAAGAATTAAAAAACACCCAATGGGGGAGAGCCCATAGAACACCTAAACGACCTAACCAAACGAACGAACAAGAGATTGGCGATGAGATGCAATGAGAGATTCAATGATTTTTATTTTAGCTTAGAAATATGCATGCCGAAGGTGTAATATTTTCATTCTCTGGAAAGAGATAAAGTACACATGCTTGATTTATGCTCCAAGTTCAAAGTTTGGTTTATTCTTGATAAGTGAAAATTATACCGAGAGACTAGAGAGAAAGATTGCTGCATTAAAGTTCTTATTGTGGGTGCATGAGATAATTTTTCCTTGGGGGAGGCCTTCTTGTGCGTAGGAATAGGGCTGCTAAAAAAAACCGGTGAACCTTGAATCCGGTCCGGACCGAACCGATCCGCACGTTTTGGATTTTAACCGTGGATTAATGATCCGGACACGGATTCAAAAAATAAAAAACCGTGACTCGTGGTCCAGACACGGATTTTGATTTTGAAACCGTGGATTAACCGATCCGGACCGTGAGATTTTTATTATATATAATTTTAAAAAAAATAAATATGTGTATAGATAAATAATTTTACCACTATACTACCTTGCATTTCTTATACTTTATCACTTAACTATTATTAAATCATTCTAGGAGTTGAAGGAGATTCTTTTTTACCTGGATCAGTTGCTATGTAAACCAACTAAGCTGACAACCATTCGCTCAAACATTTGATAATTGGTTTGCTATGGATATTTCATAAGCAGTGGAGCAACTATTTTGGGTTTTGTTTTTTGGTTATCTATTTTGATTTCATAATGTTCAAGTTTGGATTTGTTCAATTAATTTGTTGGAATGTTTACTGAGCTTTCATTATTTGCTTCAATGTTGAGTTTAGGTTTTGAATGAGTTGACAATTTTTTTTTAGAATAAATTGAAAATCCGTGGACAAATCCGGAACCAATCCGTGACTCGCGGATCGGATTAGAACCGGACCGTGAGACTTTTGGATCGGACACGGATTTTATTTTCAAAAAACTGTGACTCGCGGATTAGGATTGGATTCATGCCAATCCGGACTAATCCGGACCGTGAGCACCCCTACGTAGGAACACTTCAAATTCTGCCATTTTGGACGTACATTGAGAGGGCAAGAAGCTAGCTACTAATACCGAGCGGAAAACAAAGGCAAAATGTCCAGTGGGGTGAAGAGATTGATGTTTGATAGCTAGTTTAGCAGATTGGGCTTATTTATACCTAGTGGATGTGGGTTGGAGATGCTCTTAGTGAAAAGACGTCTAAATTCAATTTAAAAGATGGTGTTCAAAGTGTTACTTGCGTGAGGCTCCCCTCCACTGACCCAATCTTCCAATTTGGCCTATTTTTTAGTTGTTGTGAGTCCAAAGCGATGATTCAACCTGTTCATATCATATGCGTCGTTTAGTAATTGGGTAAATTTCATTGACCTCTGTTGAGGTTTCGGACAAATACATGCAGTGATCTCCCATGTGGTTTCTGAAAATGCACTATCCTCCCTTGCTTTTATTTTTCAAATTCCCCTCTCCTAACTTCCGTTAACATTTCTGTCACTTTTCAAAAAATATATATTAAATACTGTTTTCAAAATTGTCTTTTTGAAAAATGTTTTCAAAAAACTATTTTAGAACAAATAAAAAACTGTTTTTTTAAATACTTTAATTAACAGATTTTTTAAAAGTTTTTTTTTAAATAGAGTTAGAAAAGTTTTTTCAAAAAAATAAATAGTTTTTTTTATTTAAAAAACAATTTCTTAAAAAACTATTGAGTACAATTAACGTTTTTAAACATTTCCACGGATAAAAAACTAGTTTTTGGAAAATAATTATTTTAAAAAAGGAAACATTTTTTAAATATTTTTTCCAAAACAGTTGTTTATATATAATTTTTTTGATGAAAAACACTTGTTTGAAAACAGCTTTTGGAAAAACATTTTTCAAAAAGGCAAAGCTTTTTTTATTATATAATTATCTTTAAATAAGTAACGGAAAAGTTAATGAAAGTTATGAGAGGGGGGAATCTGGGAAATAGTTTAAAAAGTAAGGGAGGGCAGTGCATTTTCAAAAACCACTAGGGAGGTCAATGGATTTGTCAAACCTCAGGGGAGGTAAGTGAAATTTACCCTTAATAATTACTACTCCCTCCGTCCGGATTTGTTGGTCTGTTTTGGGGATTCCAACTTTTTTTCCATTACCTTTTGAGGTTTGTTAATTTCCTATTTTATCCTCAATCCCTCCATTTAATACTCCCTCCATTCTAATTTGACTACAAAATTACATGCAATTTTCAAACTAAAAAATAATGTAGTTACAAAAAGAAAAATTTAATCAATATGGATCTTGTTTGATAGATCTCATTGAGAACTTTAATACGGTGCAAAAAAAATTAAAAAATGTAAACTCATTATTTAAAAAAATTAGTTTTTGAGTTGTTTTAAGTTTTAGAAAAGGGGCAAAAAAGTAAATTTTGCATACTTTATTCTTTAACTTTTGAAAATGGACAAACATTTTAAGACTTGAAAAAGTATGTTTGTGGACCAACAAATCCGGACGGAGGGAGTAGATACTACAAAAAAAAAATTGTTTAATCAGGCATCGGTAGCTACATCAACAATTCACATTTGTTAAAGACAAAATGGTTAGCAAACATATTGCATCTCAATAACAAAAAAATACGGACATAGTTGAATGGTAGAATTTCTCTTTGCCAAGGAAAAGACGTCGGGTCGATTCCCACTATTCACCCCAGAATAATTTATTTACTCTGATAAAGGATTTGGTATAGTTGGCCATGATAGTGTGGGGAGACGGGATTTTGAACCCGCTTCTGGGTTGGTTAATTGGTCACATTTTCTTCCTTCTCAAATGTGAACTGTTCATATAGTTATCAATTTGCAATTTTTGTATGACTAATGCATGCCCGTGCCTAAAGGCACGGCTTGAGCAATCGACGCAAGTGCTTGTACCACATGTCTATTCTTTATGGTCCTTCGAATTTCAGAGTAGGGGAAGGAGAGAAGGTAAAGAGAGAGAATGTGGTTTGACTTTCGAAAAATGGGAGATAGAGAGAATGTGGTTTGAAATTTTCGGGTGTGGTGGGTCGGTGGAAGAAAATGGTAGAGGGATAAAATGTAATATGATGACAAGTACAAAAGATATGACTGAGATAAAAAACCGTTCTTTATTGTAATATAGATATAGATATGGATTATACTTCTTTTTTACTCCTACGATATAAACTACTACATTAATATCACTGTCCTAGTGTCGTGAGCCCAGACCCAATAGTGGACTAGACCAAAAGATTGCCTGGTCCACTTTTCTCAAAGATCCTTCAACCGCTTGTTTATGAAAGCCTTCATCGGATTGTTACCCTCCAAGCCCATTCGGTTTTTACAGGCATTTATGTCTAAACTAAAAACAACCTCAGAAGGAAATTTAATATTTTAATTTATTTCTATGATAACCAAAGATTATCATGAAAAATAATTTGTTAATGTAGGAGATGAGGGTGGTTGTGCCCAGAAAACGGGCATTGCCCTGAGCTAAAATATGTGAATTGAATCGTTCTCTGTGTTATGTAGAGCTTGACGCGTAGAACAAACATGTAAAAAATCAAGTCGATTGAAAAAATATAGTGTCGACAAATTGGCATAAATGTCCGAAAAATTATAAACAAATGTGATTTGTTCACTAAGTTATCAATAAGACAATTTTTTGGTCACACCCACCCTGCTAGCTATACCTCGACTAAAATACTATGAATCCCTAAATCTTTCTTTCTTTAATTGTTTTTTTTGTCAAAAAAAAACCCAAGTAGAACACTATCCGGTAAATCAGCTAATACACTATGTTGTCATGAAGCATGTGATAAAGAGGGAAACAACCCTTTTCTGTTTTCTCATAAGCCAAACTCCAAAGAAACGGACGGGGTTGCTGCTGTGCAGCTAGTGCACATTAGCTGTTGTGCACGATTCGGGTCGTCCGTTGCTTGGATGGACATCCCAGATTTCAAACAAAATAGGAGAATTATTTGCGCAAATAATTTGCTTTCAATCCGAACCGTTGAAAACACTTGTGAACGGCCCAGATTGTGCGCAGCAGCTGTGCACAAGCTGCACAGCAGCAACTCCAGGTCCCAAAGAAACACAATAAGCGCACACAGAGGGAAGAAAAGAGAACAAGATGTTCATTCATTCCGATTGACAGAAAACGTGATACAATGGAGACTAAACTGTCGACGCGCTTCAAAATGGAAGAGAGTGGAAAATAGCCCTGGAACAAAACCCTAGTGTGTACAAAACCAGATATAACCAAAGCCAGCTTATCTTCAATGAAAAGGTTGAAGAAATGGGCAATTGTAATGAAAAGATTTCTAGCTATGTACAAATCAAATGACACCTAATCATCGTATCATCTCAATCCTTGACGAATCAGCTGTGACTCAAAAAAGCACAACAATGCTGCAATGTGTCGAATCTCTCCTCAATAACTCGAGGATGCCGGTAGTTTGAGTCCGCTAATGTCCAACTTATGAACTCACCCCTGTACAAATGTGTACGATAGCACCCAATTCTCCAGATTCAGCAGATTGAAAAGGCCATTAAGGAACAAGAATCTGATCCTTCGCTTTCACAGGGATATCTCTATGTTCCATTTACACCTCATCGGGTGAAGTAAACAAGGCCACTGAGATATCACAAACGTTTTTCCGGATTAATCGAGAACGATAAGGCCGGCGGCACTGTATGGGGGCGTTAGGGGCTTCGACCTCCTCAGAGTTTCTAACGTCCGTCAAGTCAGTAGAACTTTTAAAGACAGAAGTCTTTACAGGAGTGCTGTATGCAAAATGCCACTTTTTTGCAACCAGTGTCTGCAAATTCAAACGAACACAAATCACAACCAAAAATCACCACAGTATGTCCAAGAAATGTGCAAAATTGCGGTTATTGGACTTCGAATACGCGTCAAAACAACTGTTTGTGTCACTGAGTTTTGTAGGGTTTTGTAAGGGTGCAAAAATTGAAATTTCAGTGATCCTGCTTTCCAGTTATCTTACTAAGCAGAGATGTCTGTTAAAATAGAACCATGAAAAAATCATCGCAACATTCAATTAGGATAACATAATTGACACTTACTGCTTCTCTGAACATCTTTGATACATTGAAAAGCCGCTTTAAATCCCCGTGATCAACACCACACAATATCCTAATCTGCAAAACAAAACCAGGCCCAAATCAATTTCACCAAAACCGCACAATCAACATACTGAGTTACGCATCCAAGCCGTCCAAAACACGATCGGACGGCCGAGGGGCGAACAACAAGGTGTCACAGCACCCCCGGATCCCCGAGTTACGCATCCGTATTTCTTTATCTAGACAAATATGCAAAATCAAAACTTGCATTTAGAAGGAAGTAAGAAATCGAACAGTGGATAATGAATATCCAATTATAGATACATATTTCTACATCTAGTCATTTGTCAATCAATTATAGAAATAAAATCATAGAAATATCCAAATAAAAAAAAAACACCCAGTTGCACATTTTCTGTACCTAAATGGGGTACTTACCAGAATGTCCAGAGGCAGGGACTCAACCAAAGATTTCTCATGATTCTGAATCATTTTCTCACTGCAATGTTTCTTCGTCACCTCTGTGTTGCTCAATAGAGCAATCCTCTTGCCACTCATCGACCTCGTGTTCCTAACAAACCCTAACCCTAGATTTTGATTCGCGCGGTTCGCATTCGACCGACATCTCCTCCCGAAAGCCATCTTCAATTCCACCCAAAAATCTGAACTTTCCATCAAACCAAACAACAAATACCAAAGGAAATATCAGAATAAACGCAAAAAAAACAGTAATCCAATCTGAAATTATAGTAAACTGGCTAAAATTAGAGCAACCCAAAACCAGTACCAATCAGGAATGCAACCAAAACCCAATTTCTGTCAGATTCCGGGAAAATCGGAAATGCAACTAATAGATTATAGAACCCAATTTCCGTAAGATTCCACTACCAATCAGAAATGCAACTAAAACCCAATTTCTGATAGATCCCAAAACCTATATGATGATGATATATATACACACACACGAATATATAAACAGAGAGAGGGGGGGGAATCACCTGGTGAGAGAGAGAGAGAGAGAGAGAGAGAGAGCCTAGATTGCGGTTATGGAGTAATGGGTGATTTGTAAAACGGTTGCTGTGAAGAATGGAAACAAAGAAAGAACCGCCAACTCTTTAGAAGAAGAAGCAAAGCTTTATTTAACTACCATAAATAGATTAGGATTAGGGATTCTTATCACAGATTCAGATCTAATGGACCTTGATCAAAAATTCAGATTTGGAAAAAGAATAAAGTTGGCGATTTTTTTTCTATTTTTTGCTCAAACTGCCCATCTGAAAAGATTTATCTATATGACCCCCAACTGGCCCAGTTTTCCAAAAGATTTTAGCGCCCAGGTGCTAAAATCATGATATTTCAAATAAAAAAATGAAGTGGTTCTGTGTATCATTTTTCAATTTTTTTCGCACCAAATTAAAGTACACGAGTGCAAAAAAAATCGAAAATGATACACGGAACCACTTCATTTTTTTATTTGAAATATCATGATTCTAGCACTAGGGTGCTAAAATCTTTTGGAAAACTGGGCCATATATCAAGGAAAATACTAAATACACTGTTTTTTATTAGTGGAACACCCCCTCAGATGTACATCGAATTGTGTAGAATTAATTTCGGCGTTCTATGCAAATTATTGGAGCCATTAAATTTGTTAAAGTAAATGTTTCCAATGGCTTATAGATGACCTCAGCTCAATCGAAAATAAGTAAAAAGACTTCATTAATTTATTCGTAATTTATTTGTTTTGTGAATTTGAGGACAAAAATTAAATGATTGATCAAGGAAAGTGATTTTGGCACTCCCCATAATTTTGGAGTGTCAAGATCAATTTGGGAAGTGTAAAAATCAATTTCCTTGATTAAACTATTGCTTATATTTGAATGAGCTGATCTCTAATGCTATATGCACTAATTATTATAAAATTTATTACACAAAATGTACATATGACACTTTCACATCAATGCAGTATCAATTTTTTTAATTTTCTTTTAAGAATTATGTTCGGAGCATTTATCATTTTGGAACGGATGAAATAGTTTATATATACTAATTTAGTGCTTTTAACATTTTTGCTCTTACAGAGATTGTTAAAAAAAATAATTTAAACAAATTAAACAGCTCGGATCATTTATATGGATTCCCAAAATTCTAAAATTATTTTTACTTTTGGTGTACCTATAGGTGAAAAAGGAAGAAATCTAGGTGAATCTTTTTTCTCTCTTTTTTTCTCTCAGAAAAAAAACTAAGAAATACTAATTTCGTGAAGATCTCGAAATTGGGGGAAAGGAGCAAACTACTAGTAGTTTTAGTGGGATGACCCGTGGCGAGAGGGCAAGGGTTGGGAGGTAGTTGGATCTTATTCCACGGCGGTGTCCTTCGAGCTTATGAGACACGTTTGGGTGTGTCTCACACGGAGCTTATGAAACACGTTTGTGTAGATGTTATGTGGAAATATTTTAAATATCAATACACGAGGCACTAATATATGTTTTAATACATCAACCTAAAATCAACCATGATTTTAGCATATAGTGAATTCATTTGCTAAAATCAATAGCAACTGGGTTGCTAAAATCTTTTGAAAAACTCAGCATTGCTAACTATTGCCTATGAGACAACGGATGATGCATATTAATATCGAACAAGTTAGAATATCAATATTTATATGACGCATATCAACACCATATTTATAAATATCAACGCGCTTTACCCGATATCGTTACACATCCTGCTCAATAAATCACCCAAGGGCTAATAGTTGGATTTTCGACTCGTGTTTTATGTGATAGGAGGGTTGGCGATTTGGTGAGACATAGGAGTTTGAAGTACGGCGAGAGGGAGAAAGTCAGAGGATACTTGAAATTCAAGAATTCCAAGAAAAAAAAAAAAGACAATATTTGGCTTTAGACTCAGAACTGACTTATTGCGCTTTACGAAACAGGTTATTCTATCACAATACATCAACTTAAAAACTGACTTAAGTCAAGTGCTGAAGTAAGTCAGGAATTGAAAGGACTGGGGGGAGGCGTTGTGCACGCCGGTGCACGGTGCTTTGGTCTCGCTCAAACGATCGAAAACGTTCACCTCTTAGATCTCACCGAGTAGAACTAGTGTTTCAAAAATCTACTCGTGTTTCAAAAATCAGCTCGATTAGAGATCATTAGGTGTCTCATTGGAACACATAGAACTTGGCAATAATGGGTTCCTGTGGGTTTGATCTAGTGTTTCGGATTCATTTTTTTCAAGATAATAATGTTTCGATGAGGCACTTAATGATATCCAACCAAACAGATTTTTTGAACACTTGTTCTACTTGACGAGCTCTATGAAGTGAACGTTTCCGATCATCGGGCCGAGACCGGAGCACCGTGCACCGACGTGCAGAGCACCTCCCCCAATCCGAATTGAAACAACCTTTTTTCTCTTTAATTTTTCTCGTAAATTTAAGTTGGAGCATCTCCAATTTTGTTGAATATGGCAATCACATATTATTCTGAAGGCTTACGTGACTATTTTGATGCATTTATACATTTCATAGTATCATTATCAAAAGTGTCAATTTCATAACGGGATACAGTGTGGGGCAAGAGTTCTACCGCATGAGCTAACCACCACTTGCAAAAATGTACTCCTATTCAAATCTTGAAATTTAATGTTTGCCTTCAAATGTGATGATTGATTTTATTTTTTTTATTTTTGAGCAAGAGGCAAACATCATTACAACAGCCTGAAGGCGAGCCCGAAGGCAATACAAAACTTCATCACAAATTCACAATAATATGGAATGAAATAAAACTACCAAACATTATAGACTCGAGTACAACACTAGTAGACTCAATGACACGTACAACGAAATTCACGTGATATTTATCTCATAAATTGTTAGGTAAAGAGAACAAGATTTTGCATCTCTTGTTGAAGATGCTCGTACCGCACCTTTACTTTTTCCCTCGGATGCAATCATTAATGAATTTGAAATAAAGAAAAACTACACAAAAATCTGACCATTTTTATTGCATCTTTTTCCTCTCTCTCATTCTCTCCACAATTTGCTTCACAATACTTTGATCCTATCGCATGCTTTATAATCAACAGCTCGATCACGAAATATGGCTTCAGCATTTTCTATGAGCTTAGAGCATCCCATCAGCCTCTCCACTTTAACTCAAAAGTTAAAGTGGAGAGCCAAACCCCCAAAAACCCACCAAAATCAGCCTCTCTACTTTCCCTCACCAAATTATTTTTGCTACAGTGCCGCACCAAATTCACGCACCAATCCCTTTTTAAATTGTTTTTGCAGGGTTGCTTTTTCCCCAGGTGATGTGTCCAGAAGAGAGAGGGAATGGGGGGGCCTGCTGTGCACCAGCCGCATGGCACCGTGCCATGCGGCCATCCGAGCCGTCCATTGAGAAAATGAACGGCTCGGATTTAATCCGAGCTCAATGCAATCCGAGCCATTTATTATTGGATTAAATCCGAGCCGTGCATTTTCGCAATGGACGATCGGATGGCCGCATGACACGGTGCCATGCGGCTGTGCACAGCAGGGCCCCCGCCTCCAAGAGAGAGGGGAGCGGAACAGGAGGGGGGTGGGGTTCCATTACACGTGGCTGTGTGTGTGTGGGGGGTGGGAGAATATTTTAATGGCATAAGGTACCCACTTTTGTACCACTTCACTGCAATGAAACATCTCCCCAGGCGGGGAGAGAGCTTTTTGTTGGAATTTTTTTTTTTTTTAATAGATTTGAGGGGAATGGTTTAATATAGTAAAGTTAAAATAGAGAGTCTGATTTTATGAGTTTTTGATAAAGTGACTTGCTAATTTATAAAATGTGTTTTTGAAGTTAAATTTGGTGAAAATTTTGGTTCTTCTGATGAGGATGCTCTTACCAGAAGTAATCATCTTGGTAGTTACTAAAAAACTAGTATTGTCCCCATTTGCACGGAATAAAAAAAAACCACCGAACACTAGTATTATACCCGTTTGATATACAATACAACAAAAAATGCCTTTTTGTTGAATACATTGAGATTTTTATGGTTTTTTTTTTATAATGTAAACAGCTTTTCTAAAGCCTATAATCTAAATATGAACTTCATAATGGAAACTCAACCAAATTTGTCTTGGTTCTCAATTCTTATATTAATGTGTACAATAATAATAATAATAATAATAATAATAATAATAATAATAATAATAAAGGAGCCTAATTACCCTATGACGGTGTCCTATGAATAATCAATAATTTCTATAGAGAGGGAGAGAGAGTTTATAAAAGATGATGAACTCTGGCTGTGCAACCACTGAGGGGGTAGCTTAATTGGCCAAAGTGAGTGGGATAAGATCCCCTCCCTCCTCATGTATGTGTTGGAGAATTTTTGTGAATGAAACTGGGACACTCGGAGGGTCTCCCAAGGCAACCGAGACCACCCACGGATTCATAACGTGTACGGATTAATGCTGGGTAACTCCCCTAATGAATATGGAGATTATGGCAGATTCAAATCCTATTCAATTTCGGATTCAAGGCTGGAGTTACAGGATCAAGAATGAATTGGCAGAATTCATTTTGTTATTCAATGGGGAGGCTCCCCCATTAAGCCCGTATTGATGATTTCAGCTCCTCCAAACTGCTATTTAAACACAGCTCTGGGTCATTGTTTGATTATCAAAAATTCGTGCATCACATCATATTCCAGAAATCGTTATTGAGAGAGAGAGGCAGGCGTTAGCTTCAGTTCGCCAAGGCAGTCGATAGAGGTGTTCTGTCGGCCATGGTTCTAGCCGTTGTATCCTGGGACGAAGACGTCGGTTCATCCTACAACACCCACGGTTAAGATGACAACTGGAAAGAGCAATGAGACTCCAAATGTGGGAACCTCGAGTGCTGCTACTCCTTTGCATGTTGTCCCCTCGATACCGATGTCCCATGTTGATAAGCCTGGGAAGTTTGGTCCAGGTGTTGATTTCAAGAGATGGCAACAGAAGATGATGTTCTATCTGACCACTCTCCATCTTGCTGGGTGCTTGTCTGAGGATGCCCCAGTTGTTGCTGAAGATGAGACAGACAACCAGAAGCGACAAGCTCTGGATCAGTGGAAGAATGCTGATTATCTGGCCAAGAACTATGTCTTGAATGCTCTTGATGACTTGTTGTACTCTGTGTTCAATGAGGCGGAGTCAGCCAAGGAACTGTGGAAGTCCTTGGACAAAAAGTACAAAATTGAGGGGGTCGGGCCTAAAAAATTTGTGGTGGGTCGCTTCCTTGATTATACTATGAAAGATGAAAGGCCTGTGACTGAACAGGTCCAAGAGCTCCAGATGTTGATCAATGAAATCAAAGCAGAAGGGATGTTGTTGTCTGAGCCATTTTTGGTGGCTGCTATCATCCACAAGCTTCCAGGTACTTGGAAGGAGTTCAAGAGTTATCTCATGTTCAAGAACAAGGAGATGACATTGGAGACCCTCTTCTACAAGCTCAATGTCACGGAAGGAAATCGGGCTAGAGAGAAGGCTGCCAAGGAAGCCAAAATGGCAAAGGCCAACATGGTGGTCCTTCCTCAAGTGGTGTGAAAAAGAACCAACAAGACAAGTGGTCTGACAAGTAGAAGGGCAAAAGTGTCAATCTGGGACCGAGGGGTGGTGTCGCTAAGAAGCAAAAGGAGAAGTTCCAAGGGAAATGCTTCAATTGTGACAAGTTTGGCCATAAAGCATCTGAGTGCAAGAAGCCACCTCGTCCACAAGCGCATATTGCAGAAGCCTCGGGAGGTAGTTCTGACATGAACTTCTTAGCTATGGTATCTGAGGTGAACATGGTGGGCTCAAATCCACGGGAGTGGTGGATTGACACTGGGGCTACCCGCCATATCTGCTGTGACAAGAAGATGTTCACGTCACTTGAGCCGGTAAATGGTGAGAAGCTGTTTATGGGGAATTCAGCGACCTCAGATATTGTTGGTGAAGGAATAGTGGTCCTAAAGATGACTTCGGGGAAGACATTGACCCTGAACAAGGTGTTGTTCGTGCCAGACATTCGCAAGAATCTGATATCTGGTTCTCTGCTGAGCAAGCACGGCTTTCACATGGTGTTTGAATTAGATAGGGTCATTCTGACTAAGGCTGGATCATATGTAGGGAAAGGCTATATGGCCGATGGTTTATTTAAAATGAATGTAATGACTGTTATCCCTACTATCAATAAGACAAATGCCCCAATTGCTTATGTGCTTGAGTCTTCCATTTTGTGGCATGGTAGACTAGGTCATGTTAATTATGAATCTATGCGTAGATTAGTTAACTTGGACCATATTCCAGCTTTTAATATTGATACAAATCACAAGTGTGAAACTTGTGTCGAAGCAAAGTTGACTAGGACTTCGTTTCGATCGGTTGAAAGAAGTACCGAACCATTGGGGCTAATCCACACTGATGTGTGTGATTTGAAGTATGTCCAAACGTCGAATGCAAACAAGTATTTCATTACTTTTATTGATGATAGCATGAAATATTGCTATGTGTACTTGCTAAAGAGCAAGGATGAAGCGTTGGACAAGTTCATTCTTTTTAAGAATGAGGTGGAGAACCAACTTAGCAGTAAGATTAAGGTGGTGAGAAGTGACCGAGGTGGTGAATATGAATCACCGTTTGGTAATTACTATGCTGAACACGGTATTATTTACCAAACCACTGCACCTTACTCGCCTCAGCAGAGCAGAACTGCGGAGCGCAAGAATCGTACATTGAAAGAAATGATGAATGCTATGTTGGTTAGTTCTGGGTTGCCTCAGAACATGTGGGGTGAAGCGGTGTTGACCGCTAACTATCTTTTGAATTTAGTGCCCCGCAAAAAGTTAGACAAAACACCTTATGAGTTGCTCAAAGGTAAGAAGCCTAACTTTAAACACTTGCGAGTGTGGGGGTGTCTTGCTAAAGTAGCAATACCTCCTCCTAAGTATGAGAAGATAGGACCGAAAATCGTTGACTGTGTGTTCATCGGTTATGCACACAATAGTAATGCATATCGGTTCCTTGTGTATGAGTCTGGAGTACCAGATATACACAAGAACACTTACATGGAGTTTATAAATGTGTCATTTTTCGAACACATTTTTCCGTATAGATCCATTGGAGAGTCTAGTTCAGTGAAACGGACCTTGCATCCTGCTAATTATGGCAATGGAGACCAAGAAAAGGAAGCTAATGTTGAACCAAGACGTAGCAAGCGTACTAGGACATCAACATCCTTTGGTCCAGATTTTCTAACTTATTTGTTAGAAAGTGAGCCTCGGACTTATAAGGAAGCTGTTAGCTGTCCTGAAGGTCCTTTGTGGAAAGAGGCTATTAAAAGTGAAATCGACTCCATCCTACAGAACCATACGTGGGAACTGGTGGATCTGCCACCTGGTAGTAAGCCTCTGGGCTATAAGTGGATCTTCAAGAGGAAGATGAAAGCAGATGGGTCGATAGATAAGTACAAAGCTAGGCTTGTCATTAAAGGCTATAGGCAAAAAGAAGGCCTAGATTACTTTTATACTTATTCGCCGGTCTCAAGGATCAATTCCATTCGGATGATAATCGCTATTGCTTCGTTGCGAAACCTTGAGATACATCAGATGGATGTAAAAACAGTTTTCCTAAATGGCGATTTAGAAGAATAAATCTATATGGAACAACCCGAGGGTTTTTCCGCGCCAGGCCACAAGAGAGGAAAGTCTGTAAGCTTGTTAGATCTCTGTATGGTCTAAAGCAAGCTCCGAAACAATGGCATGAGAAGTTTGACAATGCAATGTTGTCTAGTGGCTTCCGCATCAATGAATGTGACAAATGTGTTTATGTCAAGGACACTGATGTAGGATATGTTATTCTGTGTCTCTATGTTGATGATATGCTCATTGTTGGTAGTAACGACAGGATCATTCGATCTACCAAGGATATGTTAAACTCTAAGTTTGACATGAAGGATATGGGCCTTGCAGATGTGATACTAGGTGTGAAGATCACCAGAACATCTGATGGACTTGCGTTGTCTCAGACACACTACGTTGACAAAATTCTTGAGAAGTTCAACCAGTCTGATACAGGCATCGCAAGAACCCCCGTGGACGTAAGTCTCCATTTATCCAAGAATGGGGGGGAAGGGGTGTCCCAATTAGAGTATTCTCGGATAATTGGGAGCCTCATGTACTTGATGAGTTGTACAAGGCCTGATATAGCCTACTCAGTAAGCAGACTGAGCAGATACACGAGTAATCCAAGATACGATCACTGGAAGGCGATAGTCAGAGTACTACATTATTTGAGGTATACTCGTGATCAGGGGTTGCACTATACCAGATATCCAACAGTACTAGAAGGGTACTGTGATGCGAATTCGATATCGGATATGAAGGACTCAAAATCCACTAGTGGATATGTCTTCACGCTTGGTGGTGCAGCAGTTGCTTGGAAATCTTCTAAACAGACGTGTATAGCACGGTCTACAATGGAATCTGAATTCATTACTTTAGATAAAGCAACTGAAGAGGCCGAGTGGCTACGATAGTTCCTAGAAGATATTCCAAGATGGTCAAAACCAGTGCCAGCTATTAGTATCCACTGTGATAGTCAAGCTGCGATTGGTAGGGCTTTGAGTGCCAATTATAATGGTAAGTCTAGACATATACATCGAAGACATAATACCATTAAACAACTGCTCTCAAGTGGGGTTGTCACAATTGACTATGTGAGGTCAAAAGACAATATCACGGATCCGCTAACCAAAGGGTTATCTCGAGAGCTAGGTGAGAAAGCATCGAGAGGAATGGGGCTGAAGCCACTATGCTCATAATTACCGTGGGGGTAGCCAACCTAGTTGACTGGAGATCCCAAAATCTAGGTTCAATGAGACTACTTTTTGCGTGTAATAGAGAACGATCACTGTGGAGATTTGATCTCTTACCCATTTCTATGATGCAGAACAGTGAAGCCTGTAAAGTGGAAGAGGTTAAGCGTTGCTTTTAATGACTCTTATGCATCGGAGATGCGAGCGGGGTATAGCAGGATACCCTTTATAAGAAGGTCACCTATGTGAGTATGAAGTGGGGCCGCTTCTGTGAGAATTCTGGCGAAATTCTCGAGAAAATACTTGCAGAACCAGGAAGGGGGGTGTCATGGCCGAAATGAACCCAACAGTGAGAACTGAACTACGTCAGGAGAAGTCCTGTGTGACGTCTGTTGTCTAAGTTTACACCGGTGGCAGAACAGTTCAAAGCGGGTCCGCACACTAATCTGCCAGTAAACTCGATAGGCTATCACAAGGGAAGGTTCAAGTCCAAAAGCTACCTATCCTATGCAAGAATTATCCGTTGCCTCTCTCTCAGGTCTGCTTTGTACTCTGCGTCAGTGTGTCTGCCAATTTTCATTCATGGGGGGGATTGTTGGAGAATTTTTGTGAATGAAACCGGGACACTCGGAGGGTCTCCCGAGGCAACCGAGACCACCCACGGATTCATAACGTGTACGGATTAATGCTG
This sequence comes from Vaccinium vitis-idaea, assembly GCA_963854785.1. NCBI lineage: Eukaryota > Viridiplantae > Streptophyta > Magnoliopsida > Ericales > Ericaceae > Vaccinium > Vaccinium vitis-idaea. The sequence continues at coordinate 27,892,394 of OY978221.1, read as the reverse complement.
GGTAACTCCCCTCATGAATATGGAGATTATGGCAAATTCAAATCCTATTCAATTTCGGATTCAAGGCTGGAGTTACAGGATCAAGAATGAATTGGCAGAATTCATTTTGTTATTCAATGGGGAGGCTCCCCCATTAATCCCGTATTGATGATTTCAGCTCCTCCAAACTGCTATTTAAACACAGCTCTGGGTCATTGTTTGACTATCAGAAATTCGTGCATCACATCATATTCCAGAAATCATTATTGAGAGAGAGAGGCAGGCGTTAGCTTCAGTTCGCCAAGGCAGTCGATAGAGGTGTTCTGTCGGCCATGGTTCTAGCCGTTGTATCCTGGGACAAAGACGTCGGTTCATCCTACAACACCCACGGTAGGCGGCGCATCTTTGTTAAGGAGAGTGTGGTTACACACGACTCGGCGTTCGATATACAGTTTGTATTTTGTATTTAGTTTCTGTCAAGTTTATTTCTGTTCATGTATTTCTATTTCGTTGTAATCTGTTCATATATGATTATATCGAATGAAATTGTTCTTTGGAATTCGGAATTGCCACTGTGATTTTTCCAACAGTATGGACCTCCCCAGGTTCGAATACCTCTCATGCAATTGTTGGGACTTTGTGGGAAGGCCTTTTGCCAACTAGTCGTCTAGGTGGTATTATGGTGACGGATTGTCCTCTCGGACAGTAGCTATTGTTCAACCGGACATTCCACAGCAGGTCAGGAACCCCAATTTGTCACACCCATGGGGTTGCTACGCCAGTTGCTCTTTCCGGCTGCAATGTGGCGCTTTGATGGTGCACTTGGTGTCGCTGACGTGGCGTACGGGTCGGAATGGATTGGTATTGATACCAGTGATACTGGGTATCGATACCAGCAGGCTATCTCGCGAACAGAGACAATGGTTCGTGGACGGATGCAACTCAAAACGGAGAGTTATGACCCAAACTCATGTCTATTCACTTAGGGGCGTGAAAAGGTACATTTGGGTCTATAAATAACACCCAAATTACATTCATTACACACCGAATTCTAGCCTTGTTACTCTGCCAAAATTTCTACAGATCGCTTTTTAGTTTTTTGTTGTACCGTTACTCTGCAGAAACGGTGCCAGCAATTTCTTGGTTCTTTCGATCCTATTTTCGACTCGGTATTCTGTCTGTCCTTCGTTTGTGCGGACGCGGACACAGAAGATTATTGGATTGATCGGGCTTCGTTGTATCCTCGAACAGATTCGCTATCAACCCGGTGCACACCAAACGGTGGGGGCGAATACTGTTTTTTGGAAAGCGACATAGTAACGTGCCTCGAAGCAAGTTCCATCATCAAGACGTTCAGTTTCTCGAAGACTCCCGGATTTTTGCACCAACATAAATGAAGTCTTTGTGCTTTGTGCTAATATTCTTTTCTCCTTTCCAGGCGAGCCAGGCTTCCATTGCCACCCATAAAAAGGCGGTGGCATTAGCCAGGGCCGCCGAGGCCAAGCTCAAGCAGGAGCGCAAGTCCTCGGCCCAGTTGAAGAAGGACGTGGAGAGCCTCGGGAAAAGGATGGAGGACCTCACCCTTGAGAAGCGCGGAGTCGAAGACCTGGTCAAGGCCGCTGAGGATAGGGCTGCTGCTGCCGAACGCGATGCCAGGGTAGCCGAGGAGCGAGCCAAAGCTGCTGAGCTTAAATTCAAGGAGGTTGACACCAGGGCCAGAGCGGCCGAGGAAAAGTTCTCCGAAGTCGAAGCCACGCAGGCAGATCTCCTGGCCGCGGCTGATGCGAGCGGCTTCCAAAGGGGCGAGGAGGCTGCCGGGGCGCAGTACCTAAAGGAGTCCGAGGAGATTAAAGTGGCGGCCTTCAAGAAGGGCTACCGCTATGGTCACCAGGATTGCTTCCCAAAGGCCTACATCTGAGGGGTAGATGCCTGTGATGCCCCTCCTGAAGCCGAAGCCCGAATTGTTCCTCCTATCCCTGAGATGCCCATGGATGACCTCGAGGAGGATGCTGCGGCGGAAGGCGGAGATGATGCAGAGGTGGATGGGCAGGACGGCACTACCGAAGACGGTCTCTCCCGAGGGCAAATAGTCTAGTTTTCTTTTTGCTTTTGTTTTGTTGAGACTGGCGTCGAACAGTGTGGCCTTAGCCAGATCTCCGCTTTGTAATTAACACAGGTGTTCTGGGGGCCGGCACCGAACGATGCACCACCGCCGAGCCCCTAATTTTTTATGTATGAATGGATGCTCCTTTTTATGCAGTTGTATTTAATTTTTTCTAACCCCGAGCACTGATGATAATTTGTACCAAGCGCAGGCGCTAAGCCGAGCTCTTAGTAATAGCCCCCCTTCGGGAGGAAGTAAAGTACGTTTGCTTCTTGTCGAAGACAAGTGGGTGAATAAAATCTCGGCCTAGGTGGGGGATCGCTTTGATAGCCCCCGATTTCGGACCTAAGCCGAGGTGGCCTTTAGCCGAACACTAACCATCGTTCATCCCCCAAGCTAGTATTGGCTTGGGGTTGGATGATAGCAAGACCTGGTAGTTCAACCCGAGGCCATACACCAGGAATCATCCGAGACCAAACGGTCCGCCCGTGAGCTCCATCGAGCACGGGGGTTCCACCGAACGGAATAGCGTTCCACCGAACGTAGGTATCCAGGCCGATGGGGCCTTCCACCGAACGTAGTGAGCAATGTTCCACCGAACATAGAGGGTACCGCAAGTTCCAGCGGACGCCGAGTAACGGTTCTTCAAAGAACAGAACATATGACAATACTAGAGATTGCAGAAAGAGCTGATCATTAAAAACACACCCACTCGTATTACGAATATTTTACCGAGGGTACTGTGAACATAAAACAAGAAATGAAAGGCTATTTGTAATACTTCCTCAACTTGGAGGCGTTCCATGGGTTGCTCACCACCGTGCCGTCCATTTCGGCAAGTTTGTAAGCCCCATAGCCGGCCTTTGCCGTGATCCGGTATGGGCCTTCCCAGTTGGGCATGAACTTCTTCTTATGCTTCTTCTGGACCACTTCTCGAAGGACGAGGTCATCAACATTGAAGGGGCGCATCCTGACGTTTTTGTTGTACCCCCTAGCCACCTCCTGTTGGTAGGCTGCATATCGGATGTTGGCGTCGTCGCGGAGGTCCTCAATATGGTTGAGTTCGGATTCAATGTGTTCGTCGTTTGTAGCAGGGTGGAAGACCCCGGTGCGTGCCGTCGGAGCCGTTGCCGCGAGAGGGAGGACTGCTTCCACGCCATAGGCCATCGGTAGCCCAGAGGACTTTGGGGAGCTCCTCGACCCATTTCCCCCGTTTGTTGGTCTACCTTCTTTTGAGACCGGCCGAGATGGTCTTGTTTGAAGCCTCGGCTTGGCCGTTCCCTTGAGGGTACGCCACCGTTGAATTGTAGACGCGGATGTTCTTCTTCTTGCAAACATCTTTATGGCCTCGGCCACAAATTGGGTACCGTTATCCAAGATTATAGCGTAAGGAACACCAAACCTGGAAATGATGTTCTTCCAGATGAAGTGTTCCACTTCTGTCGCAGTGATGTGGATGAGAGGCTCGACTTCCACCCACTTAGTGAAGTAGTCTGTGGCGGTGATGAGGTGCTTGAATCCGCCGGGGGCAGTAGGTAGCACACCGACGATATCAAGCCCCCACTGGGCGAATGGCCACGGGCTGCTGACTGGGTGAAGGAAAAGGGTGGGCTGATGGAGGAGGGGGGAGTGTTTTGGGCAAGGTCCGCAGCTCCGCACATAGTCCTCGGCTGACTTCCGCATTTTAGGCCACGAGTAACCCTGGGACACAGCGCGCTCTGCCAGGGACCGCCCTCCCGAGTGGCAGCCACTGCTGCCCTCGTGAAGCTCGTGGAGGGCCCGTGGAACCTCTTCCTCGTGGAGCACGCGCAAGTCCGGACCAATGTAGGTGCGCCTGTAGAGCTGGCCAGTCGCGGAGAGGAAGTATGAGGCCGCTTGGCACCGAAGTCGGTGGGCGGCCTTTTTATCTTCAGGGAGCCACTCGTCTCGTAGGTAGGCAACAAGTGGGTTCATCCAGCTAGGACCCGCGGGAGCGACACACATGACGTCCTCCTGCCCGGGCTCAAAGCTGGGGGAGGGAATGTCCCCCAGGATGACTGTCCGGGAGCCCCAGACATCGGAGCAGGTTGAGCCGAGGGCGGCGAGGGCGTCAGCATGAGCGTTGCGGGCTCGGCCAATATGCCAAAAATCAACCTTCGTGAAGTCTTCTTGCAACTTCAGGACATGATTGAGCTATTTGAGCATCCAGTTGTCACCGGAGCCGTAATCGATGTTGAGCTGGTTGACCACCAACATGGAATCGCTATAAACTTGCAGCTCTTGTATGCCGAGGTTCAGTGCGAGGCGTAGCCCTGCGATGAGAGCCTCGTACTCGGCTTCGTTGTTGGTGGCCGGAAAGCCTATGCTCATGGCGCACTCGTGGAGGGTGCCCTCGGGGGACACGAGTATTATACCAGCCCCTGCCCCTCGGCTGTTGGAGGCGCCGTCGACGTGCATGCGCCAAGAGTCGCCGGCGTAAATTGTCGTCGTCCTCGAGGGAGATCTTCTGAGGACGAATCCCGGCTGCGCGGGGGTGGGATCATCAAGGGCGCCATCTGCCTCCTTCTTTTGGGCCTCGGCTTCCAACCTTGGGGTGAGCTAGGCCACAAAGTCTGCCAGAGCCTGCCCCTTGATTGCTGTCCGAGGCTCGAAGCGGATATCGAAGTTCGCCAACTCCATTGACCATCTGCAGATTCTGTCTGAGAGGTCTGCCTTCCGAAGTACGGCCTTGAGGGGGTACTCTGTAATGACGATGATCGTGTGGCACTGGAAGTACGGTAGGAGCTTTCGCTTTGCCATGACAAGGGCCAATGCCAACTTTTCCAACGGCAAGTACCTTGTCTCGGCTGCGAGCATGGTCTTGCTGGAGTAGTAAATAAGCTGTTGGTCTGGTCCCTCTTGTCTGACCAGTGCCGAGCTCACTGCGTGCTCCGACACTGCCAGGTACAGGTGGAGGTCTTCTTCTTCCCCCGGGGTGACCAGGAGGGGAGCCCTCGCCATGTACCCCTTGAGCTTGGCAAGAGCCTTGTCGCATTCAGCGTTCCTTTGGAACGCTCTCTTGCTAGTCTTGATGGACTTGAAGAACGATCGGCAGGCATCCGAAGACTTGCTGATAAAGCAGTTGAGGGCTGTCGCCATCCCGGTGAGTCTCTGGACTTCCCTGATAGTCGTTGGGGCTCGGAGCTTCTGGATGGTGGTGATCTGGTTAGGGTCCGCCTCGATCCCCCGTCGTGTGACGAGGTACCCTAGGAATTTTCCCGAGCCGACCCCAAAAGCGCACTTTTCGGCGTTAAGCCGTAGCCGGTGCGATCTGAGTATGGAAAAGACCTTGCCGAGGTGACTCAAGTGGTCCTCCGCAAGTTTGCTCTTTATCACCATATCGTCGATGTACGCCTCCATGATGTCCCCGAGCTCTTTCTGGAACATCTTGGAGACCATCCTCTGGTAGGTGGCGCCGGCGTTCTTCAGGCCGAAGGGCATTACCTGGTAGCAGTAAGTTCCCCTCGGCGTGATGAAGGCCGTCTTCTCCATGTCCATGCCGTCCATGGCAATCTAGTGGTACCCTCGGTACGCATCCATGAAGCTTAACATGGCGTGCCCGGCGGTGGCGTCTACCAATTGGTCGATCAGAGGGAGCGGGAAACAATCCTTCGGACATGCGTCGTTGAGGTTGGTGTAGTCCACGCACACCCGCCACTTGCCGGTCTTTTTCTTCACCACCACAGTATTGGCCAACCAGGTGGGATACTGCACCTCTCGTATGGCCTCGGCCTCTATGAGCTTCTGGACTTCCTCCACCACGGCGTCCGAGTGGATGGCCGAGGACCGCCGCGGCCTCTGCACCACCAGTTTCCTAGCCGGATCAATGTTGAGTTTATGCGCGATGAAATCCGGGCTCACGCCTGGCATTTCGTAAGGCGTCCATGCAAAAATCTCAACGTTGTCCTTGAGGAAGCCTACCAGCTCGTTGCGATCGGGATTGGAGAGCTCAGAGCCCACCATAAAGTACCTACTACCGTCTCCATTTATGGGTACTTTGATGAGGTCTTCAACGGCCTTCTCCTCGGCTGGGGAGCCGACGTAATCGAGGACAGGAGTGGACTCCGACATCTCGATCCACCGGACCTGCTTTGGCATCCTACTCTCCTTTATGTCCTTTACCCGGACGGCATTCACAAAGCACTTCTTGGAGGCCATCTGGTTTCCCCAGATGGTCTCCAGCCGCCCGGATGCGCCGTTGAAGCGAACACACTGATGGAGGGTAGAGGCAATTGCCTTCATGGCGTGGAGCCATCCCCGCCCAAGGATGGCGTTGTAAGGGCTCGGGGAGTCCATTACCGTGAAGTCGACCTCTAATCGCATCGATCCCGCCCAGACCGGGAGGGTGATGCTGCCGAGGGGGTACACGGGGTGGCCCGCGAATCCCACCAAGGGGGTGTCCGTGGGGGTCAGCTCGTCACGCGTCCGTCCTATGGCCTTAAAGGCCGAATAGTAAAGGACGTCCGCGGAGCTCCCCTGATCAATCAGTATTCTTCGGACGTCTATGTCGCCGATCTCAACCTCGACCACGAGGGCGTCTTCGTGCAGAAGCTGCAGTCCCTCCAGGTCTCGCTTAGTGAACGAGATGGTGAAAGGCTCCTCGGGCTCCTGATACTTCCGCTTTGGGGGTTGCCCCACCGAGAGCACCTGCATCCCCTGTTCTATCTTCGCCAATTCTTGGTGCATTGCCGCCCTCTCTGCCCCCCCCCCCCCCCTGCGGGGGCTGCTGCCCGGGGGGGCGGGGGAAGAGGGAGAGGTCCTCGCGCAGGGAGAGGAGTTCTGGTGCGGTCGATCCACTCATCCAATCGCCCTTCGGTCACCAACCGCTCCAGATGGGCTTTGAACAGGCGGCAACCGGTTGTGTAGTGCCCCACCTCGTTGTGGTAAGTGCACTTGCCCCTTTGGGTAGGGTCCGACCCCATCTTGTCCTCGGGCCAGAGAAACCACCTCGTCCGGCCAATCTCCGTGAGTAGCCTGTAGATTGGCAGGGTGAAGACGGTTGTCTCGGCCACGTAGTCATTGTCGTTCCTGGGGGGTCTTTCCCATCCTCCCTCATTATTGTTGCCTCTACTATTGTTGTCTCGGCTAACGTTGTCTCGGTAGCCCCTGCTACCGCTCCCGCAAACCTGTTCGCTCCTTCCGCCCTTTTTCACGTTGTTAACCTGCTTTTTACCTTCTTTCAGGGAGTTTCTGCTGCTACCCCCCTTGGAAGCTTTGCTGACCAGGAACTCCTCCAGCTCTCGGTACCTGTCCACGGTACGCATGAGCTCAGTCATGTCCTTCGGGGGGTGCACCATGAGGTCCTTGAAGAGGTCCGAGGAGTCCTCCAGGCCATTTTTGAACGAGGTGGCCGCCACCTTCTGGTCACAATTTTCAACCAGGCTGTACACCTCCCAGTAGCGGGCGATGTACTCCTTGAGGGTCTCGTCTAACCCCCTCTTCATGTTTACCAGCGCGTCGAGTGTCTTTGGCTGTGTGTTGCTCGTTACGAACCGGGACGTGAACGCGCGCTCGAGCTCATTGAAGTCAAAAACTAACCCCGGACCTAGCTGACCGTACCATAGGAGGGAAGTGGTCCCCAGACTCATGGAAAAGGTTTAGCACATGAGGGCATCACTATGTCCATAGAGCTTGGAAACCAACTGGTACTATTGCATGTGGGTAATGGCATCCGTGGTCGGCTCGTACTTATCGAACTTCGGGATCATGAATCCCCTGGGGGGGATTACCTTTGCGACCTCGGCCACGAAGGGCGACTGCTTGGCCTTTTCCAGCCGGGAGTCAGATTGGCTGGGGTTGAGGTCGATCGTTCGGTGCGCCCCGCAAGCTCTCTTGGGAGGGACGATCTGCCAATGCCGGGTCTCAATATCGTTATGCACGCTGCTTCGCTCGGATGAGCGTCTCTTCGCATGGGGTCCCTGGGCAGGGTGCGCGTCGTCTCTCGTGCAGGAGTGCCTAGCCTCATTCTCGGGGTGGTAGACCTTTGTGCCCCATGTCCGAGTGTTGACGAGCACTATGCTCCCGCCCTGGTGGTGGAGCTCATACCTTTCCCCTGGGTTAAGGCCCTGGTCCTGGCTGTTGCCTCCTCTTCCTGTCGAGGTGGCCTCCGGTTGGATACCTCTATCATGATGACCCCGTCGGTTGTCCTCGAGAAGAACCTCCCGAGCACCCCGTCGATCCATCGACCGACTAGGGTGGCGGGCACCAGTTCGATCAACCGACCGACTTTGGTGTCGGTAATCCCTCCGGTCTGCCGACGGGTTGCATCCGCCGTGCTCTCGGCATTCGGCCGGGCCTCCCTCTGGGCCCTTGCCTTTATTAGGGTCCCTTTGAATCTACCGAGCATGCTCGGCGTCTCTGCGAACGTCCGGGGTCCTAGCACTTGAGGCAGTGGCGCTGTCCTCCGGGTACTCAGTTCGCCTTGACCGCCCCCCCGGGGTCTGCTAGTTCCGGGAGGGGGCGCGCTCCTGGGGGATAACGACGGCATAACCTTGGCTGTCAACCTCAATTATTGGGCCGAGGCGGTTGAATAGCGGAGCTCTCGCTCCCTCGCTTCTCGCACTCGGTGGGGGCCTCCTGGTCCTCGTCCGACCCCTAGACCTCGAAGTCGTAGGCTGGTTTCTGGCTTGCTTTATAGCCAGTACCTCCTTTCTTAATAAGGCCAGTTCGGCTTCGACGGTGAGGGGCAGAGGCGGAGATAATGCCTCCCTCTGAGCGGGAGTAGTGAGGTTGTCAAGGGAGACATCATCGCCGTTCATGCTGAATAGGACGCTCGCCGTGCGGGCGTTACTGGGGCCGGCGGCGTTGGGCGCCACCGTAATGGTCCCATCCCTGTTGAGGGTGGGAGTGAGGGTGAGCCCCAAGTCACTCCTGACTTGGCTGTATCTGTTGCGGTCAGTACTGTCGACGTATTCTCCGACGGTGTCGAACACATCCCTGCTAAGAGTGAGGTTAGCCATCTTTTTAATAGCTCTGGAAGAGGCGTAGAGGAGGTCTGAGCAAGGTAGAAGGACCACCACTAAGTAGAGAAGAGAGGCTGGGAGAGATAACTCATTCCCCAGTAGAGTCGCCAATTGTGGGAGTGCGCTTCACCGAAATGACCTCTTTGCCCGTTGGGTACCGCACGAAGGGGGAGAGGCTGGGCTGAACCTCACTGGATCCCTAGGGACTCGTCGGAGAAGAGGGCTAGAGCTCCTGGGGTACGCCGGAGGAGGACCTGCACAAGGAAGCAACCACGTTAGTGCCTGGCCCGGACGGTGGTGGTCCGGGAAGGCACTCTGATTGCTAAGTCAGCAATAGAGGGAGAAGTTTAATGGAGAACTAGAGAGAGAAAGTGCAGCTGAGGGTTTTATGTGGAGAGAGAGAGAGAGAGAGAGAGCATGCCAGAGCCGTCCCTGTATGAAGGGGGTGAGGGGCATATTTATAGACGTGGGGGCGCGTGAGGCCCCCGAGGGGCGTGCGGGACATGCGCCCCCACGCCTATAAATATGCCTCTCACCCCCTTCATACAGGGATGGCTCTGGCATGCTCTCTCTCTCTCTCTCCACATAAAACCCTCAGCTGCACTTTCTCTCTCTAGTTCTCCACTAAACTTCTCCCTCCGTTGATGACTTAGCCATCGGAGTGCCTTCCCGGACCACCACCGTCCGGGCCAAACACTAATGTGGTTGCTTCCTTGTGCAAGTCCTCCTCCGGCGTACCCCAGGAGCTCTAGCCCTCTTCTCCGACAAGTCCCTAGGGATCCAGTGAGGTTCAGCCCAGCCCCTCCCCCTTCGTGCGATACCCAACGGGCAAAGAGGTCATTCCGGTGAAGCGCACTCCCACAATTGGCGACTCTGCTGGGGAATGAGTTATCTCTCCCTGTCACGCCCTCAAATTTAATAAACCAAATACAAATAAAATCCACGTAGGATCAATCAAAGTCAAACAACTTCCCATAGAAAAGTCAAGTCAAAGTACAATGAGTTTCTATCCAAGGTACCTGTACCCATACATAAGTAATCAAGAGTTATTACATAAACCAAGTTTTGTCAAAAATTGAAGAAAATAGAAGTTACAAGATCATCTCCCAAAAATACATAAACTATGGAGAGGATAAAATAACTCCATGTCAAATATGCTTCATGATATGCATCCACGCGTCAAGCATCCCAATTATGTGCGTTGCCGAGTACCTGAAAATGATAGGGTGAGCTCACCAGCTCGTAGGAAACTTTTCTACTAACGCTAAGGGTATAGAGAATGAAAAATGCACGTGATAATATGATACACACGAATGATTAGGCTAGAATGAGCTACGAATGATCGACTCGATGAAGAAGTGTCCACAAGATCCCCAAGTGTCCGTCAATTTTCTCAAAACAGTTACAATTCAAGTCGTGTGTTCGATTTCTTCAAAACATCATATTTTTCATAAAACATTCTATTTTTCAACTCACCACAAATAACCACTTGTTTTTAATAGGGAATGAATCCCTCTGCCGGATTTCGTAGGCTCCGTGCACCCCTGCCGGATTTCGTGGGCTCCGAACACCCCTGCCGGATTTCGTGGGCTCCGCACACCCCTGCCGGATTTCGTGGGCTCCGCACACCCATGGCTAGGGACACACCAAACGGTGGCCCTAGAATAAGTAACCATCATTCTCAAAAGTTTGTTAAACCATCAAGTGTCCAAAATCCATACAATTTGTTTAGTTCGAAAACTCGTAGTGTATCGATTGCGGTGAAGATAACACGTGTCCAAGGACGTGAGAAATCAAGAAAAAACCTAATCCGTGCCACAATAGGTTAGGGAGGTGTTTTCCAATAGGTTTCAAAGTGGAATTGATGAATAAGGCAAATGGTCAAACTACTCGACCGGAGGTCAAAGGAGAGCCGAGCAAACAATCCGATCAACAAAGTGGTTGGTAATAAGTATTATTTTAAGTGAACATAACATTTGAAGATGTCCCAAGATGTCCAAGAGTCAAGGAAAGGCCTAAACAAAATAAAAAAGTTCAGAGCTGTCTGGTATCAATACCCCAGAATGGGGTATCAATACCAGTCGACCAGAAAAAAAAACAGAATGCGCTGGTATCGATACGAGATCGCAGGGGTATCGATACCAGCGGGCTTCGCACAGATTTTTGACAGTTTTTCAAGCTTGATGGGGCTTCAATCCAACTCAAATGGGAGGTTCCAAAACACAATTAATCATCAAATGAACATGTCTAAGCACTAATTCAAGATCAATCCAACAAAAATGTGAAGAATCAAGCATCAATCAAGTTCAAACTCAACTTCCATGGAGGTGTAAAAGCTTGGAGAGAAATCAAGAGGAGAGATGAACACATTGCAATGATTCAAACCATATACACTTAGTGAAGGTAGAATTAAGTTCCCTACCTCAAAGATTGAGCTCCAAATGAGAAGGAAGTGAAAGCCCTAAGTTGTTCTTGCAAACCCCAACCGAATGTGCTAACTCCAAGCGAACCCACGGAGTCCCGGACTCCAAAACACGCGTAGATGATGGATTTGAGGTTGATTCTTGAGGAAATGAGGTGTGGAGGTGTAGATTTGTGGAGGAAATGGAGTAAACTTTGAAGAGGAGTAGAGAAAGAGGAAGTTTCGGTGTATGAGAGAGGGAGAGGAGTGTGATTTTGCTCCAAAAATCTGATGTTAGTCTTTTAAATACATCCCCAAATTACACCCTCACCCCCTAGTGGTTCTAATGTGTTGCAAAGATACCCCATATGCAATCACCAACTCACATTGACCCCATTTTGCATTTTAAAACATTTCTCACACTCCCCCAACATCATTTTCAAAAAATTATTTAAAAATACGGGTCTTTACACTCCCAGCCTCTCTTCTCTACTTAGTGGTGGTCCTTCTACCTTGCTCAGACCTCCTCTACGCCTCTTCCAGAGCTACTAAAAAGATGGCTAACCTCACTCTTGGCAGGGATGCGTTCGACACCGTCGGAGAATACGTCGACAGTACTGACCGCAACAGATACAGCCAAGTCAGGAGTGACTTGGGGCTCACCCTCACTCCCACCCTCAATAGGGATGGGACCATTACGGTGGCGCCCAACGCCGCCGGCCCCAGTAACGCCCGCACGGTGAGCGTCCTGTTCAGCATGAACGGCGATGTTATCTCCCTTGACAACCTCACTACTCCCGCTCGGAGGGAGGCATTACCTCCGCCCCTCACCGTCGAAGCCGAACTGGCCTTATTAAGAAAGGAGGTACTGGCTATGAAGCAAGCCAGAAACCAAACTACGACTTCGAGGTCTGGGGGTCGAACGAGGACCAGGAGGCCCCCACCGAGCGCGAGAAGTGAGGGAGCGAGAGCTCCGGTATTCAACCGCCTCGGCCCAATAATTGAGGTTGACAGCCGAGGTAATGCCTTCGTTATCCCCCAGGAGCGCGCCCCCTCCCGGAACCAGCAGACCCCGGGGGGCGGTCAAGGCGAACTGAGTACCCGGAGGACAGCGCCACTACCTCAAGCGCTAGGACCCCGGACGTTTGCAAAGACACCGAGCACGCTCAGCAGATTCAAAGGGACCCTAATAAAGTCAAGGGCCCGGAGGGAGGCCCGGCCGAACGCCGAGAGCACGGCGGATGCAACACGTCGGCGGACCGGAGGGATTACCGACACCAAAGTCGATCGGTTGATCGAACTGGTGCCCGCCACCCCAGTCGGTCGGTCGGTGGATCAACGGGGTGCGCGGGAGGTTCTTCCCGAGGACAACCGACGGGGTCATCGTGATAGAGGTATCCAACCGGAGGCCACCACGGCAGGAAGAGGAGGCAACGGCCAGGACCAGGGCCTTAAACTGGGGGAAAGGTATGAGCTCTGCCACCAGGGCGGGAGCATAGTGCTCGTCAACACTCGGACAGGGGGCACAAAGGTCTACCACCCCGAGAATGAGGCTAGGCACCCCTGCACGAGAGACGACGCGCACCCTGCCCAGGGACCCCATGCGAAGAGACGCTCATCCGAGCGAAGCAACGTGCATAATGATATCGAGACCCGACATCGGCAGATTGTCCCTCCCAAGAGAGCTTGCGGGGCGCATCGGACGGTCGACCTCAACCCCAGCCAATCTGACTCCTGGCTGGAAAAGGCCAACCAGTCGCCCTTCGCGGCCGAGGTCGCAGAGGTAATCCCACCCAGGGGATTCAAGATCCCAAAGTTCGATAAGTACGAGCCAACCACGGATGCCATTACCCACATGGAACAGTACCGGTTGGTTTCCGAGCTCTATGGACATAGTGATGCCCTCATGTGCAAAACCTTTTCCATGAGTCTGGGGACCACTTCCCTCCTATGGTACGACCAGCTGGCTCCGGGGTCAGTTTTTGACTTCGATGAGCTCGAGCGCGCGTTCACGTCCCGGTTCGTAACGAGCAACACACAGCCAAAGACGCTCGACGCGCTGGTAAACATGAAGAGGGGGTCAGACGAGACCCTCAAGGAGTACATCGCCCGCTACTGGGAGGTGTACAGCCTGGTTGAAAATTGCGACCAGAAGGTGGCGGCCACCTCGTTCAAAAATGGCCTGAAGGACTCCTCGGACCTCATGGTGCACCCTCTGAAGGACATGATTGAGCTCATGCGTACCGTGGACAGGTACCGATAGCTGGAGGAGTTCCTGGTCAGCAAAACTTCCAAGGGGGGTAGCAGCAGAAACTCCCCGAAAGAAGGTAAAAAGCAGGTTAACAACGTGAAAAAGGGCGGGATGAGCGAATAGGTTGGCAGGAGCGGTAGCAGGGGCTACCAAGACAACGTTAGCCGAGACAACAATAGTAGAGGCAACAATAATGAGGGAGGATGGGAAAGACCCCCCAGGAACGACAATGACTACGTGGCCGAGACAACCGTCTTCACCCTGCCAATCTACAGGCTACTCACGGAGATTGGCCGGACGAGGTGGTTTCTCTGGCCCGAGGACAAGATGGGGTCGGACCCTACCCATAGGGGCAAGTGCACCTACCATAACGAGGTGGGGCACTACACGACCGGTTGCCGCCCTTTCAAAGCCCATCTGGAGCGGTGGTGACCGAGGGGCGATTGGATGAGTGGATTGACCGCACCAGAACTCCTCTCCCCGCGCGAGGACCTCTCCCCCCCCCCCCCCCCCCCCCCCCCGAGGCAGCACCCCCCGCAAGGGGGGCAGAGAGGGCGGGGTCGTCGAGACGATTCACGGCTCGGTTAACAAGGACATGGCCGAGGCAATGCACCAAGAATTGGCGAAGATAGAACAGGGGATGCAGGTGCTCTCGGTGGGGCAACCCCCAAAGCGGAAGTCTCAAGAGCCCGAGGAGCCTTTCACCATCTCGTTCACCGAGCGAGACCTGGAGGGACTGCAGCTTCTGCACGAAGACGCCCTCGTGGTCGAGGTTGAGATCGGCGACATAGACGTCCGAAGAATACTGATCAATCAGGGGAGCTCCGCGGACGTCCTTTACTATTCGGCCTTTAAGGCCATAGGACGGACGCGTGACGAGCTGACCCCCACGGACACCCCCCTGGTGGGATTCGCGGGCCACCCCGTGTACCCCCTCGGCAGCATCACCCTCCCGGTCTGGGCGGGATCGATGCGATTAGAGGTCGACTTCACGGTAGTGGACTCCCCGAGCCCTTACAACGCCATCCTTGGGCGGGGACAGCCCACTGCCACGCTCACGCACGCGCGGGTGCATACGAGTGTGTTACATCACCGGCTACACCGGTAAAGCGCGTAGCACCATAGGTGTCTTGCCACTTAACACTATGTGAACATTATGTTCACATATATAAACCACTCAATCTTTTCCTCACTAGCCAATGTGGGACAAAATCAAAACACAACAAAAAAAAGGCTTTCTAAAGAGCACAATGAATATTTGATAAAACTCCAAATAAAAACCCATTTATTTTGATAAGTTCCAACAATTTATGAGCTGTGAAGGAAGTAGAGAATGATGTGAACCTAAAGGCGCAACCTCATCAATATGACTTGGAATTTTTGGAAAAGTAGAATTTCCTACAACCTCATCAATATGGTCTTCATTAAATTTTTGTTACGATGATGCACACTGATTACAGTTGTTACAATGAGGTTTCTGACTTGATTTTTGCCTGTTCCTTATCCTATTGGACAATACCTATCTTTATTGATGCCTTGATGGTATTCCAGAATCTGGAGTGTTCATATCATTGCTTACGGGAGAAATTCCCCGTCTACTTCACAATTATACTCGATGACTTGTTTCTAGTTATATCTCTGAGATCTGGTTGTTTTTTTGGCCACTAGATTATGATGAGAAGGCCGAAGATGCAGTTGATTATGAAGACATTGATGAACAGTATGAGGGACCAGAGATTCAAGCTCTTTCTGAGGAGGACTACTTATTGCCAAAAAAAAGATTATTTTGCTACAGGAGTTTCAGTGGCTACGTTGGAGCAAAAGACTTATGTGTTTGATGATGAAAATTATGATGAGGAGGATGATGAAGCAGAATTTGAGAAGAGCATGAGTTGGTGGATACCGATGCTGAAGTTCAGACTATTCCTTCATTAGGTTGGTTTACTATTTGGTCTATGGTCCACCTATATCAGTTTGGCAAACCTTGGTTGTGTCAGGAAACCAATGGTGTCATATTGCATGTTACAGTTATTGATCGTGATCTTCATCAAGTGTCTTCTTGGTCATCTATGTGGTATATTTATGTACAATAATGTTTTATTTGGAACGTATTGTAGTCACCTGACTGATATCCTGTTTGCTTTCTTCCTATCTTCATACTTTCTGTTAGATACCAGCCAATTCTTCTAATATGTGGCTTCCCATTGTTCTTATTACAAAAGTTACTTACCATTAGGACTTTATATGGACGTTTCCCCCCCTATCTGGCTTTCCAAGGGACTTTAGATCTGTTATTTTGTTCTCTCCCTCTTTTTTTCTCTCTAACGTCGTACATAAACTTTGGCCATCTTAGGATGTTAATTGAGTAGTTTGCCAGATTTTATAATGGTTTTTAAGGTGTTATAGGCATATTGCTTTCTGTTTGTGTTTCAAATGCTATCTCATATGTACTACATATCAGATAACCTCAATCCATCACGAAATAAAAAAACCTTCAATACTTTGTCTGAAGTTCTCTCTTTTGTCAACTTTTGGAGATATAAATATTGGAGACCGGAGCACTATAGACTTCGTAGTCCAATTTAGATCTCTATTACTCAATTTTGAGTAATAATTTTCGGAAGATGGCATTGATGGACTATTCGGTGATTCATGTGGTATTTTCTGCATGTGAGATTTTTGCATATATAATGCAGTTCAGATTTTTGCATGTACAAAAAACTGGCGGTTGGAGCAAGATTTATTTTGCCAGGTTGTTTTTCACTTTTTTGTAGTGATTGGTATGACGGCATTCTATTCTGCACTCTGCATCACATTGACAACCTTTTTGTGTTATTTTAATTGAACTCTGCTTGCTAAATTTGGCTCGTTTTACGCAAACAGGAAAGAACTAAGTTGGTTATTACCAAAAAAAGTAAAAACAGTTAAATTCTAAATCCCACAATTAGTGGAATCTGGTGATTTAGGAATGTTTTTTTTATTTTATTTTTTTATTTTTTAGGTTTACGTTTTGGGTCCAAAATTGTTTCTTTGAAGAGGAGTTTAAATTTATTATCGGACTGTTTGTATGAGTAGTAGTCAATTGGCATGAGTAATAGTCAATTAGGGCATTAACTGAGTAAAAAGATAAAATCATGTTGTGATTTCTGGTGATGAATTTGCATTGTACTACATTTATAAGGGTTAAGAAGGTGTGCCTCACTTTGCTTATGTCGGTTGAAGTTAATGCATTGTTATGTTTTGACTTCTATCAAATTTCTTTGCATCATATTGGTTAAAATCCTATCTTCATCTGAATCATTTTCTGATGAAAGTAGCATGACTTGGTGGGACTTTGATTGTTTTAACAACAGTCGTTTGAGTTGCCAGCATTGAGGCATTATTTATGTTAAGGTGTTTTTGATTTGGCAGATTTTCAGGTCTGCATAGAACCCCTCTTTTCCTAACTTTTCTATTTTTTTTTTTTTTTTTGCTAGGCTAACTTTTCTATTGTTATTGTCATTCTTTACTTACTTGCAATTGCATTTTGGCTCTTACTTCGTTTTCCATTTTTTTTCCCTTTATTTTTCTGTTGAGCTTGAAGTGCTTCTGTTTGCTGTCATATATTAATTTGTGACTTTTTCATGCTTTTCAAATGCCACATCTTTTTGTTATTGGGTACTAGAGTACAGGAATGTTGTTCTCGTGATGTAATTCCTGGTGTTCTAGTATAATGGTAAAAATTAGAATTCAACACCAAATACTTTTCGGATGAGACTTGAGAGTTCTAGATTAGATGCACAATGTTCATATTCTTTCATAGTGGAACCATAGGCCTTAAAAATAGGTTGAATTATCTGTATCTGGCACATAACAGATGTAGATGCATATCGGATATATATCCAATTGATTTTCCGAATTATCTGGACTAGCCTCTATCTCATTTCCACTGTGTGTAGCTATGAAACACCGGTACTTCAAAAAGGTTTCTGTAGGGGTATCGCGCCTGTGTATGGCTGCGTGCATTCCCAGTACACGAGTAAAGTGTTTATTTATTGTTGATTTCGTTGGGCTTGAATTATTATTTGGTTCTGTGGAGTTTCAAGTAGTTCAATATGACTACAATGGATGAGGAAGAGTGTTACTCTCCCGTGTTTGATGTTTCTTTTAAATCCAATTATTTCCCTATTGTTTGGCTGAGCTTACTACTTTAGCAGTTCGAAGGTGTGACATGGCTCGGTGGTTGGTGGTCCCTGTATATGTGCTTGTAGACAATAATAACATGATTAATTCTCTACCCATGTCAAAATTAAGCTAATAGATTTTCCTTTGTATTATTGGATATACTTGCCTTTTCTATCATGCAGACTTTGGTATGCGGTTTATGCACCTACTCCTTGCTGATTAATCTATTTGTCTTGGTATTTATACGTCTTACCCTTTGCTGCTTTTTACATGATATTATAGGCGGAGCCGGGAGTTATAGAGGAGCTGCTTGATGATAAAAGTTCTACTCCACTTCCTATTTTATGCGTAGAAGATGGGGCAGTCATCTTACGCTTCTCTGAAATTTTTGGTAATTTTGAACCAATGAAGAAGCGAGAGAAGAAGGACAGGAAGTACACAATTTCTAGAGGTATATAGTTTTCAAGGTCTATGTATAGGGGATAATCTTCCAGAGATAATGTTTCAATCCTCTCCATTGGCACTTTAACACAGTGATTTGTGCAATGGCTTTGTATATGCCTTTTATACTCTTTGGCTGCTTCCTATGCCCATTTATTAAACTTGATTTATTTATTTTCAATGTTCAAAGCATTTTTTTTTTTATTATCTCCGTTCCTATTTGCATGACGAGAATTCCTTAATCAACGTCTCTTGTTTTTTTTCTTCATTCTCCCAGAGAAATACAAGTCCATGGATACTTCTCATATCGTTGAAGAGGGATTCCTGAAGGGCTCCCAAGGTTTTCCTATTATGAGCCATGTACACGTAGTTGGTGATGATGTTTCGGGAAGAATGGACCATGAATTAGAATCAGAAAAATTTGGGTTTGTTCAAGGGGCTCCCATGAATGCTCCACAGTTTGATGAGCGAAGGCTGGGGTCTTATCTCCTAGCTGAACCAATGAAAGAGGATACAACAGTAGACCTATCTGCAGAGTGGAGCTCACCTCCGTCTCCTACATTTTATCCTCTTGATCAGCAAAACTGGGAAGATAAAATCATCTGGAATGATTCTCCAGCACAAAGTGACAATGCTGCAGAGAGTTGTGAAACCACTGGACCTGGCTCTGAGGACCTGTTAAAAGATCAAACAGAAGTGGAGGCTAGGCTGGAAAATAATCAGCCAGATTTGCAGATAGAAAATGATGAGAAGGATCACGGTTTATTTTCTGCGTAGCTGCTCAGTTTTGGCGGAGCCCTTGGGCTCAAAAGATATTAAAGGTTTGTCAAACCAACCTTTCTGCGAAAACAGATATCATCCCCAACTTTTGAGGTTGGAGTCACGGTTGGAACGTCCAAACAAAGTAGATGGCAGAGAAGATGTAACCAAAGAGAACCACCAAAGTTATGCCATAAACCGTTTTAGCAAACTTACCTTACAAAACAGAGACATGATGGAAGGATCTTGGTTGGACAGAATAATTTGGGAACCACATCAATCCATTGCAAAACCAAAGCTAATCCTTGATCTTCAGGATGAACAGATGCTCTTTGAAGTTCTGGATGACAAGGAGGGTAAACACCTTCGGCTTCATGCGGGTGCTATGTTCATAACCCGTTCTGTGAAATTCAATGGTGGAGATTCTATGGAACCAAATGGCCATGGAGGTCCATCTGGTGCTTGATTCAACATTTCTAACGATAAATTCTATTCAAACAGAAAAGTGTCTCAACAGTTGAAATCACATTCTAAAAAACGTGCTGCTCATGGTGTCAAAGTCTTGCATTCAATACCTGCACTTAAGCTGCAGACGATGAGACCGAAGTTAAGCAAGTAAGATTAAGTTCTTTATTTAACTTGCTGTTATACTGGGTACTTTTAATGTTGGAAATGTTGATGTAATTTGAATGTTGCTCTTTTTTTGTATGTCATATGGCTTAATATGTCTTGCAGCAAAGGACCATTTCGGACCATTTCACTGAATATTGGAGTTAAGTTATAACTTTGCATACTGTAAAATGATAAGGAACCAGTTCATATTCTTTTTCATCTGAGAAAGAAGAAATATAAAATGCTCAATGTGCAGTAAATAACTATTTTGGAGAGAAACTTATATCCAAAGATAGCTTGTTGAATTAGTCATTAAGTATATATAGTTTAGAAAATAAGCAGGCTTTTTCATCAAGCATATGTCAGTTGGATGGCTTCAATGGTGGTTTGTAGGGATGGATCCTGAGGGTTGGGGTGGAATGTGGGTGCTTATCGGGGCAACCACCTCCCCAAAACTAGAGGTTTTTATGTGTTTGTGCTTTGAACTTGCAGGCTAATGCTTTCTTTGCTCGTGTGCGCGCACGCGTGCTCACTGCATAAGCAAAATATATTTAGAGAGATCTGCTGTGAGCTCCTTGTGCTTTCTTGTCTGCAGCTTGAAATATCATCTTTGTTGTTGCTTCTTCATGCATTTGCTCTTCTAATCTTGCAGAATAACTTTGCTTCCTTAATGAATTGAGGAACTCTTTGGGGTTTTTTGTTTTCTTTCTCATATTGGCATCTCATACTTTTGGCATTAATCTGGTTTCTAAGTTAAGCTCTGTGTTATGTATGTTTCTGGCAAATGCTTACCTATTCTTTTTCAGCAAAGATATTGCGAATTTTCACCGGCCAAAAGCTTTATGGTATCCGCACGATAATGAGGTGGCACTCAAAGAACAAGGGAAACTACTTGCCCAAGGACCAATGAAAATCATATTGAAGAGCTTGGGTGGTAAAGGAAGTAAACTTCACATGGATGCTGAAGAGACCATTTCTTCCGTCAAAGCAAAAGCTTCAAAAAAGCTAGGTGCTTGCCTACCTTATGCATGTTATTTTCTGCTTTATTTGTTTGCTTTTTTGTTTGCATAATGTCGAGATAGTTTCTCTCATTGTTTGTAGTTTCATTCTATGCCATTATTTTTTGGAATAACTGGTACTTTTTAAGGTTCCTAGTGAGAATAAGTCTTTGCGTCCGCCTGGCGCATTTAAGAAGAAATCTGATCTCTCTGTCAAAGACGGCCATGTATTCCTTATGGAGTAAGTTACTGAAAAATTAGATCCTGACTTTCATGTGGAGTTTATGGGTTATAAGCAAAATTCATCGAGGAAATAATGTTTTTGTTAAGGGTAAATTTCACTGACCTCCCCTGATGTTTCTGATAAATACACTCACCTACCCTATGGTTTCTGAACCTGCACTGCCCTCCCTTGCCTTTTAAACTATTGCCCGGATTCCCCCCTCTTCCAACTTCCGTTAGTTTTTTATTTATTTATTTTTATATATTAAAAAAATTGTTTTCAAAACATAATTTCTTTGAAAAATGTCTTCCAAAAAAACTGTTTTAGAACAAACAAAAAACTGTTTACTTTTTCGAAAAATCTTTTTTAACTCTGAAAAAACCTTTATTTTATCAGGTTTTTTTTTGTTGTTGAAAAAAAAGAGTTAAAAAAGTTTTTTCAGAAAAATATTTTTTTTATTTAAAAAACGTTTTCTTAAAATAATACTCCCTCCGTCCGGATTTGTTGGTCCACAAACATACTTTTTCAAGTCCTAAAATGTTTGTCCATTTTCAAAAGTTAAAGGATAAAGTATGTTAAATTTACTTTTTTGCCCATTTTCTAGAACTTAAAATAGCAACTCAAAAACTAATTTTTTTACATAATGTGTTTACATTTTTGAATTTTTTTTGCACCGTATTAAAGTTCTCAATGAGATCTATCAAATAAGATCCATATTGATTAAATTTTTCTTTTTGTAACTACATTATTTTTTAGTTTGAAAATTGCATGTAATTTTGTAGCGAAATTAAAATGGAGGGAGTATTAAATGGAGGGATTGGAGATAAAATAGGAAATTAACAAACTCAAAAGGTAATGGAAAAAAAGTTAGAATCCCCAAAACGGACCAACAAATCCGGACGGAGGGAGTATCGAGTACAATTTTTATAAAAAAAAAACTGCTTTTTGAATAATATTTGTTGAAAATATTTTTTTGAAGAAAAAAAAAACTAGTTTTGAAACCATTTTTTAGAACCTTTTTTGAAATAAGAAAGGTTTGAAAACATTTTCTTGGATAAAAAAAAAACTATTTTTTGGAAAACAGTTATTTTGAATAAATAAGTTTTGAAAACAGTTTTTAATTTTTTATTTATTTATAGAAAAGATGAAGTTTCGAAAACATTTTTTCCAAAATATTTTTTTTAATAAAGAAAAATTGTTCGAAAACTGTTTTTTGACAACAGTTTTAATAAAAAAAAAAATTTGAAAACTAACGGAAGTTAGGAGAGGGGGGAATCTAGGGGATAGTTAGGGCCTAGGGGAGTGCATTTTCTGAAACTTCAAGGGAGGTCGGTGTATTTGTCAAAAACCTTAGGGGAGGTCAGTGAAATTTACTTTTTTGTTAAATAGATGTTCTGTTTATAGCCTCTTCTGATGAGAAGTTCATATTTTATGTTTTGCATGAAATGGCGATTGAGCTAACTTGATTCAGTGTGTATGCTTGCCTATTGGCCTTTTGGTGGTTCTTATCTTAATAGTTTCAGTAATGCTCTACATTTTCTTTTTAACTTTGGGTTGGTTATTTGCACCCACGTTGATTTGTTGAACATTTGTACTTTAAATCACTTTTTTATAAAGCAATTTTGTTATTCGATCTACTGTCACCAGTTATCATGGTTCAATGATAGGTTGCTTAAAATTGAATTACATGTTGCATATGATTTTTGAATCATGGTAGGTATGGGTTCCTTCATTTGTCTCAATGCATGGCTTATTTATTTCCTTCACTTGACTTGCTTTTGGTCTTGATGCAAGCCATATTGCTTCATGTGCTATTATCTCTATTGCTTTAGTTCTATTCTTGCTTTCAGGTGACTTAGGTAAAATTTTCTGTATTAGCTTGAACAACTGGACAGTTATTCCATTTACATACTTAGTTTTGTCTCGATGCACGCTATGTAGATTCATGTGTTTGAATCTCTGTTGATGCAGATATGTCTTGTTTATTGTAATAATTGTTGTTTTCTTAAGTGGCTTCAACGAAGTTTCATTAATAAGCTAGAAAAAAAAGGTACAAGAGAGATGGGAGTAGATTTCCACCAAATAAAAGTACAAAAAGGAAGCAAAACTAAACAGAAGTCCAGCTACAAGTCACACACCCATGCATGATATCCAGAAATTACAGACAACATAATCCCCTTAAAAGGAGTAGAGATCGACGCCCCAAAAGGAAGAAATAATGCACTTTCCCGTCAAGATCCGATATCTGTGGAACTTGTCCTCGAATGCCGTAGTATTAACTCCAATCAAATAATCTAAAAGCTTAAGAAAACACAAATCCGCAAGACTTTTGTCTTCTTGTTGTATCTAGATCCGAAACTCCTAGAATTGATCAACAACAATTGGGAGCAAGAAGCCGGGGCAACCAACAACTAGGCTCCATTTGAAGCAGCTGATGTCATAAGATTAGCCAAATTGAATGGAAGATTACTCTCTCCTACACGTGATGCATCATTGAGGATACATTTTGCAATTTTGTTTTCGTCTTGATAAGTATTTAGTGTCTCTTACTCTCTTTTGAAAGATGTCATTAGTCATGGCAGGAGTCGGAGCCATACAAAAACCTGGACTTTTGATAGCCACGAGCTGCAACTTTCCAAATTTCTTTCGAAATGAGGAGAAGGAAGATAGTATGTATTAGCAAAGATTTATCCAAGAAAGACTTGCCAGAGAAAATTCTCATGAATGAAGAGACCACACTCTCATATCAATATCATTGTGACTCAAGGAATTGTTATCAAGATTAACCAGTAATGGAACTCTACTAACTGACTCAGAATTATTGGGATTTCTAAGGAAGTTGAAAGTCCACGATATTGGTGTTACACGGTCTTGGGTAGAACTCAACCCCAAAAGCTAGCTCATGAAGTGAGGGTGCCCTCACGCTTATATATTTCATATTACTTTGTTTCCCAGGCAATGTGGGACTTCGCTTCACACCCTTCCTCACGCGTAGCGTGCTCACTCGGCAGCACCTGCCGCGTGCAAGCAAGAGACACGCTCCCTACCCATCACTGATACCCAGCTCTGATACCATGTTACACGGTCTTGGGTAGAACTCAACTCCAAAAGCTAGCTCATGAAGTGAGGGTGCCCTCACGCTTATATATTTCATATTACTTTGGGACCCAGGCAATGTGGGACTTCGCTTCACAATTGGAGCCAAATGGTAGAGTTCCATGGAAGGGATGGAAATATGATGTAAGTAAATGATTAAAATGTGGTAAGAATATTGGGAAAGAGGAATTCCCAGTCCCCCAATCCACACATCTCCCAAAATTATCCTCTGTCATCACTACCCACCTCTAAGAATAAGAATCTTGAAAATTGAGTCAGAATCTTGGAGTTATATTATCAAGGTAACCAACAATTGCCCTATTGACCACAAGAGTATCCCAACAGTTAGCTCGAACTCCATATTTGCTCTTAATAATGAAATGATTCCTCAATGGGGAGTTTCCAGAACCGCTTGCCAAGAAGAATTGTATTCCTTACTATGAAGTTTATGATGGGAAGATCTCTTATTACTATCGTTAGCATCTCTCGTTGAGCTTACTAGGAATTTGAACAGAAAGTTTACCTCCTTTCCCTGATTGCAAAGATTAAACAAAACGAATTACCCTGAGCTAAGGCTTTATAAGCCCAATTTAATTTTGTGGGTTTACACAACTCTATCCACAGTGTTCTATCAATATTCTGATAAGAATAAGTCTGAATTGAAAGGACTAGAATCCTTTATTTTTGTTGACAGGGTTCTGTTATTTTATCCAACTATTAAAAGCTTACCAACCAGCTTCATTTTGAACTCTTTTCTTCCTATCAACAAGCACCAAAGTCAATGGCAGTGCTTAATTAGGAACTTATGTTGTGAAGTCTTTAAATTAGAGATGTTTCTGTGTGCTTGGGCAGTGACCTAATTGAGGAATAATTTTGAGTATTTTTTGGTCCTTAAATTTGGAAGCAAATACAGATACCATAATTTGGTAGGATTCTTCGAGCAACCAAGGAGGTGCGCTGGTTTATAAATAGTCAAGGTGACTATGGGTGGATGTGTGAGGTGAAAATAGAGATTAAGGGGTGATAGAATATACTAGGACCGGGGATGAGCAAGGGCTTAACTACTCTTGAGTTCGGGGGTAAGGGTGTTTGGTTTTACGTATTTTGCTCATCTCACAATGTAATGTTCTACTCGTGTTTGTATAGAGTGGACTCTCTTTGTCTCCCGTGGAAATATTCTTCTCGTGTTTGTATAGAGCAGACTCTCTGTGTCTACCATGGATGTAGGCCTTTTGGGCCACGTAAGCTTGGTGTTACTCTTTCATATGTGCATGATTAATAATGTAGGTGCTTCCATTACCTTGGGTGAGATTGTGGTGGTAATGATCCCAACAAGAACTTCGTAATAAACTCACTATAATATCATGGCAAAAATTGTACTCCCTCCGTCCCATTTTGATAGTCCATTTCGGTCTCCAATGCAATTTTCAAATTGTTAATATCTTTCAATCTATAATGAATTTTATGTGCAATATAGATCTCATACGATAGATTTCAATTAGTTCTATTATACAATTTTTTTATAATTTTTAAAAATATTATAGATTAAAAGATATTAACAATTTAAAAATTGTATTGGAGACCGAACTGGACTATCAAAATGGGATGGAGTAGTAAAATTAACAAATAAATAGTTTTGTTTGAAAATTAAGCTTTATAATCTATATATCGATTCTGGAGTTTGGAGGTGAAACTTTGCTTCATTTGGGATTTTCATCATGCTTTTTATCGGTTAGTATGTTTTCCTTTTGATTCCAGACGTGATATGTTTTTCTCCTTATTGAAGTTTTGCAGCAATTCTGAGTACTATTCTTTTATTTGAAGGTACTGTGAAGAAAGACCTCCACTCCTTGGAAATGTTGGTATGGGTGCAAGACTAAGTACTTACTATCAGAAATCTTCCCCAGGTGATCAAACTGGCACCTTGTTGCGCAATGAAAACAGCAGTTTGGGCAGTGTCCTCGTGCTTGATCCTGCTGATAAATCCCCTTTCCTTGGAGACATTAAAACTGGTTGTAGCCAATCATGTCTCGAAACTAACATGTATCGGGCTCCCATAGTTCAGCACAAAGTGTCATCAACTGACAATCTGTTGGTTCGTTCTGCAAAGGGAAAGCTTTCCATGAGACGAATTGATAGGCTTGATGTTGTTGGACAACAGGTAACATTGACAATCTTGGGTCCAATATGCTGAGACTTGGTTGTTAACTATCTAAGAAATTAACCAGTCAGGGTAGCACCATTGCTTTAAGGTCCGTCATTTTGATCAACACCCTGTCTTATCACACTGCCCAAGGCGGGTTCCTGGGTTGAAGATAAAAAATTATTCAAGGAACTCAAAAAATTGTTTTTGATAGTTTCTTATTGATTCTATTTTTGCCTATAATGGAAACTCATGGTTTATGTTGCTGCATATTAATAAGATCATCTTCACCTGCGAAATATGGGGTGCCACTTGTTATTACTATTTTATGTGCACGTGAAATCTTTTACATGTTATTTTCTCCTGTACGAGCCTTGTTGGTTGTAGAGGACTTTCTTGAATCATGGGTTGTCTTTTTTGGTGTTTTTGGATGCAAGGCTGTAGGTAATTGTGTGATTTAAATATATATTCTGTAAATGAATAGGTATTCAAATAGTGTTACCGAGACTGGTTGGTTGTAGGTAGTTCATTAGTACCAGACAGCGGAAATAAATTTATAATCCCAGAAGTGCAATGGTTTTTATTTGGCTTTGAGCGTCCTGCTCACGGAGTATCTAAAATGCTTTAACTAGTTATAGCAATTTTTATTGGTCTCTCATGATGTTGTCTATTAAGGAGTTACGTGAGTATTAGAAGCAATGTCACCAAGGGAGGATCCTTTTTGAAATGGAAAATGTACTTGTATCTGTGGTTGAACAGGAATCTCTCTGTATGCAAACATAGGCAATATTCCTGTTGTTTCTGGGTAGGCTTCTTTATATTGTGGTGTATAGTGGACCATGTGTGATATTAGGATATTTGATGGATGGAGGACCTCCTTGATCAATATAAGTGTTGGTTGCTGCAGAAGTTTGTAGCAATCTCTTTTTACTCCTGATAACTTCTATTGGCGGTGTCATTTAGTATTCCAGATGATGAGGCTATGCACGGCTTCTTCTTGCTAAATCTATCTGATTGATTTAGCTTGATTTGTTATGGGACTTTTTGATCAACTTTAATAAATGATTGAAAATTCAGTACTTCTAGAATTCACTGAGAACAACCACCACACTTCTTCTTCTTCTTTTTTCCCAATAAAAAATGCCTAAAAAGGGGTAAAATTCATTAATCAAAATAACGCATACTGCTAAACCACAATCCGGAGCCCTTCGTTGGGTAAGCCGGACCTCAACTTCGGGGTGTCCATATGGACTAAAAAGGAATACACTAAGTTTTGAAGAGAAATACCCATACAAAGGGTCGAAAAGAAAAAGACGCCTGAGAAATGAATAGTCGCAACCCCTCCCAAAACCCAAAACCCAAAACCCTGGCCTTTCCAGCAATCATCTCCGCCAAAATCAGCCCACTCTCTCTCTGTATCTCCTTCTCCCCAGTCTTACCCATTCACCGATCCATATTTCCCCCCTTTTTTTCTCATCGTGAACATCCATCCCACCTTTTATTGCAGCTTTTTTTTTCAGAGACCGATCTTCGTTCATCAAAGTTTTCTCCCTCGCATCTTCCTCTAGTTTTGGTTTCCTTGGATCGTGGGCTCCCTCTGCTCGTTGTTGGGTCTCTCTCTGGTGACTCTTTTCAGGCAGCTTTCGTCGGAGCCCTTGTGTCTGCTGTTCCACCTTTCAGTATTCTGGATTGTCGTGCTTCGGTCTATCAGGTGATTGTTTTTTTCCTGTTTTATGCTGCTCTTGAGTCTGGGCTCTTCTCATGGTAGATTATCGAAAGTGTGGAAGCTATGGAGAGTGAGCATACTACCCTTTTTACTCTTTTTGTAGACAATTTACCTGAGCATGTTGGGCGTATTTGGTTCAGGAAGTTTTTCAACCAATTTGGGGTTGTTAAGGATGTGTATATCCCGGCAAAGCGTAGCAAAGTTACTAATAGAAAATTTGGTTTTGTGCGGTATAATTGTTATATTTCGGCGGAGGTGGCCTTATCTAAATCTAATGGATTTTGTATTGAAGATAGAAAGTTTTTTGTTAAATTCGCTTCTTATGAAGCCCGGGGTAATAAGCCAATGCAGAAAAGGGATGGTCAAAACTACTCTACTTCTGGGGAGACTAGCAAAAGAATGGCAGCTAGTAAAGACTTTTATTTGGTGAAGAATGGAACCGGTATGATACGTTCATTTGCAGATGTGCTAAAAGGGATGGTCTTGGATCCCTCCAAGATCACTATTACCGCCAAGGAAGACATCAATGGGGATGGGAATGATTGGCTTTCGAGAAGTGTCATTGCAAAATTACCCTCCCTACGATCAGTGGAGTCTATCAGAGACACGTTCTACTCTGAGGGTGTCCTTGATATTCAGGTTAAATCTTTGGGGGGCTATTATGTTTTGCTTACTTTTCCTTCTATAGAGGCGATGATGTCTATGATTGAGGGCCCTGAGATCAACTGGTTGGGAAACTTCTTTGATGAGGTCCGACCTTGGAATCCTGACTCCGCTATTGAAGTCTCTCGTACTGTCTGGTTGAATTGCTATGGAGTTCCTCTTCATGCATGGAATTCAGACACCTTTTTAGCATTGGAAGGAGTTGGGGAGAGCCGATTACCCTTGATGACGCTACCTCGAGAGGTTTGTCTTTCTCTTCAGGAAAAGTGCAAATCTCTACCAATAATTTGCGTGTTATTAATCAAGAGATCAACTTGGAGGTTAATGGAAGTCTTTATCCAATTTGGGTTATGGAAGATCAATTAGTGGTTAGCAATATGATAAGGGAGGTTTGCGGTTGTAAGTGCAAAGGTGGAGATAGCCTCAAAAAGGATAAGGAAGAAGATGATTGGTTTGATGACAGTGAAGGGGATAAACTTGAGGATAATGGGATGGGTGAAGACAAGGATCATATTGTTGACACAGTAGCTTTGAGGGAAGGTGTAGAGAATGTGGATTCAAACAACTTGTGTTTATCTATTGTGGGGGATGATATGAACCACAATAAGGAGGAGGAGGATGTGACTACCGAAGCAGTGCATGGGATGGATGAAGACCAACATTCACAAGTTCCGGAGAATGTTTTTCTATTGGAGAATCTTACAGATGAGGAGTCAATGATATTAATTCTGATGATTCGAGTTCGAAAGCTAAGATGACAGCTGCGGATTTTGATATTGATGATTGCGATCTTATCTCGGCTGACCCTTTAATTAAATATGTGGATTACATGCGCCATAAGAAGAAACACCAAAGCAGTAAAGGAAAACGCAGGAACACTTTATGGTCTAAAAATCCCCTGAAAGCTGCGATGTTTTCTAGGACGAATAGCCGGGATTTTAAAGAGAACAACTCGAGGAGATTGAAGTTGGGCTTGAAGAAAGGTAGCATCGATGGTCCCACTCATAAGTCTCAAGAGGAAGTTAGTAGAATGGAGAGAAGGTTGGAGGAAGAATCTTTAGCTTCGATGAAAGGAAGTGTTGATGGTAGTGTCGATGGGAGTCTCAATGGTCCCACTCATTCGTTTCAAGAGGAGGCTAGTAGTGTCTTTCGTAAGAGGAACTCGAATTTAGTCAAGGAAGCTCGGGAGAACATGAAGATGAGTGTTCGCTTTGGTGTAAAATTTCGTGGAAGGGAGAGCTTTAATATTAAGAAGCTTTTAGAATTGAAGGGAGTCGATATTTCAGAATAGGAAATTAATGCAGAAATTAAAGCTCTTGATACTTTGGAGGGAGATACTTCCATTTCTATGGAGTTCTAATCTGCTGCTTGCATGATGTGGGAGCTTTCTGGCGCTGTCCCCGTTTTTTGGGTGTGGGAGTTTTCATCGTTTGGCTGTTTTTGGCTTCTCTAGTTGTTTTCGGAGCTTCTGGTTGTGCTTGTTTTTTGGTTGGCTTGGCAGTTGGTGTTTTTTCGTTGTATCTGTTTTCTTGCTGTTGTTTTTTGGGTGTCTCAGGTGTGTCTTTTTTTCTGGTTTTTGGTTTAGGCGTTGGTTGGTATCTTACCACCCTTCTTGTTATTTCCCCTTTGGGCCCTTGGCGTTTTCAGTCTCGGGTCCCTTTAATCTTTGTAATTCGTTTTCAAAGATTAATAAATTCTTTGCTTAGCAAAAAAAAAAGGGTCGAAAAGAAGAAGGCGGGTTTGATCTGTGGGTTGAAGGTGAGCTGGAGATGAATGATACGCCCCAAATCGCAAAGCGCTCCAGGGTCCAATCGCAACTATCCAAAAGTGTTTTCGAGTTTTCGATGGTTTGGATCATCCATTGATTGTCAAATTGAACGGATGGGATGCACGCTACAGGGCCCCTAGATCCCCTAAAAGATGGATGCTAGATCTAGAGACAAGGAGGTTTTTTAGAGAGAGAAAATAGTGCCACTGCAAATTTAACAACTACCGTACTTAAAATCATGTTCCTTTAGATTTCAAATTATTTTTTCTAAATACATTTTTGCAAAAAAAATAAGATCAGAACACTCTATCACAATTTCATTTCTCTAACATAAATGTGTTCCAAAAGCATATCAATCGAATTTTTTGAACATGATTTTGACATAGTTGCATTTAAGCAATATGGTCCTATATCATGTGTCAAAAAGCAATTGGTGTCCTAAACTGTTGATTGAAGTGGGGAGAAATTAATTCATCTCATTATAAGGTCTGCCATTTGAGAAGCACTTCTCCAAATTTAGCAATATGTAAAGCCGGGATTAGCGGCTTTCTTTAAGTTGATATTTCTGTAATAACCACTTTTTTTTTTCTGTAATAACCACTTGAACTCTTTTTTATTTTTTTTTCTGTAATAACCACTTGAATTTCATTTTGATAATCATTGATTTTGATGATCTGAGCCGAATAACGATAAGAGTAGAGTCCACTCATACTTGTTATGAATAGAACCGTTCACTCTATTTTGAATCTTTAAGATGAATAGAACCATTCACTTTATCTTCACTTTATCTTGAATATTTAAGATGAATACGAAGGTCAAATTATCTTGAATTTTTAAGATGAATACTTTATCTTCACTTTATCTTGAATATTTAAGATGAATACGAAAGTCAAATTATTACTCCCTTCGTCTTTTTTAAAGTATCCAACTTCGTAGGTCTGACTTTTTATCAATACATCATTACTCCACTTAAAAAATTACAACTTTCTATACCAATCCTTTAGAGAGACATCGTCCTTACACTTTTATCCACAAACTTTTCAAAATAAAATCTACTTAGGAAGGCAAAACAAAAACAAAAAAATAAGGGCTAACATTTACTCACTAACTTTTTAAAAAGACCATTTATTAAAGGTAATTGATTTTTACACTCTCCCAAATTGATATCCGCACTCCCTTTTTTGTCTTTTAGTGAAACCTTTACCCATCAATTTTTTATTAATTTGAGAAGTGTGAAAATCACTCCCTTTATTAAGAGACTGTTCAAAATAGAATTCGGGACCGTAAGAAAAGGATAGAGGAAGTATTTCCATCACATAAGGATTCCTCACAAGTCACAACACAAGGCGATCGTAGTCCGGGTCTGTAAATCTGCAAATAGCTTCCAAATACCAACTTCACATCAGTCTACAACAGAAATCTCCAAAGAAGAATTAAGAGGTAAAAAGTGTACCAACTTGTAGCAATTTCTTTTTCATGCCTAATGATCACCCAAATGACGAAGAATTGTGTACTTTCAATAACATTATAATGGCATGCCCAAACCCAAGGGTTTCAGCAGTGAAAAGTTCATATGTTTCACATAAATATGGCCTACTCTCTCTCTCTCCCTCTCTACTCTCTCTTCTCTCTCTTCTACATCAACTCGAATATATCATGAAGCCTATATTTCACAGATTAGCTCAAATGTACAAAAACCAATTCTAGGTTACAAAGGAAGGAAATTTTCATACAACCAACTAAAACCAAATCCGACGCTGTTCAAATCAAATCCCACAAAGGCAGACACAATCTAATTTGACAACATACCTTGAAGTGTCCCTAAATACAATAGGGATTTGGCTCATCTCCGGTCCAATCTTTAGACTTGACCGAACAGTTGGCATCCGTGGGGCCACCGAAGGTCCCATTTTCATTATCCGAACCCCTAATTAAACAGGGTTGTCCGCGTAGACCATCCATGCAACAACCAAAGTTGATCGGACATCAGTAAGTGCATGATCTATTGTCACAAAATTGACGGTCAGAACCTTACACTGTCCACTTTTGCAAGACAGGAGCAATCCACTCAGATTGGATTAAACTGTTTTTTCCCCTCAATAGTGAGCATATCGGGACTGACAAGATGAACATCTTGGATCATCCAAATCCTCCATGTGGTGGTTTTCCCCAAAAACCCAACTATTCAGTCAGTCCAAAAAAAGGGGACTGCAGAATACTCCTTTCAACATAAAAATTTAATTTGACAAGTCTTCCCCTAACCGCCCATATATTCAATTCCATCTTCCGCTTCTGTCAAGCCCATGTCATGCTCATTTAACAAGTAATCACATAGCTCTAGAAGCTGATCTGCGAGGGGAGGAATACCTGGGTTGCGCCCATCATTGTATTTATGAGCATTGTAAGTGATTTGCCATACATCATGCCTGAACTCCTCTCTGCTCTTATACTCTAACTTCCTCACCTTCTCCTTGATTGTCGAAAGATCCATAGGGTGCTTTATGATCTTCAAGTAATCGGGAGCTTCCTTTTTTGACACTGGTTTTAAGAAGAGGTACAATACCTCAATCCTGTCCTTCAGAGTGTCCACAATGATCTCCAAGATGTTTGCCAAACCAACCTGTAAAATCCAATTAGAACAAAGCTTACGGTAAAAAATTGGAAACTTGTAATATGCTAAAAAAGTAAGTATATAACGTAATGATGTCTGTCTCTGACCCAATGAGCAATTCTGGAAAGCAATTGCTCATGAGATTTTGAATTCTCTGTTGTCCAAACAGTTTCATCGACAGATAAAGCGAAAAGACAAGGAAAATCCATGGCTAAACATAGTAAAAGGAACATGTTTGGGCTCCAGTCTCTCTCTAAGCTTCAGGCTGTATTTGGATCAAGGATTCGGGTAAGAAAAGGAAAAAGAACAAGGATATAATATCTAACAGATCAGCTTTCTCAATTCTTTTCCTTTCTCTTACCCAATCCTTGATCAAATATAGCCTCAACTCTTACGAGTAGAAATTGGTTTAACTACAAAAAACCAGTTCACCAATGGGCAAATGCTGATAAATATTATCCTAGACTCTGATCCACATCTACGTTGAGGGTTCAATTTTGAGGGCAGCCACTCAACGAATTTAAAGTCAAAAGGTTAGGGGTGTTCAAACTACCCCTCCAGGACACTCACTAACGGGTACTCACTGGGCGTACTTTTCTTCTATTTGAACACCCCTCAGGACACTCACTAACAGGTACTCACTGGGCGTACTTTTCTTCTATCATCATCCACATCAAAACTTACATCAGAACCGGATCCACTTGTTTGATAGACCTTACACTACATTTAGTTATCAGAAAAAAGGATGGACCTTACCCTACATTTCTCTCATCAGGACAGAGAGTGACAGGATCAACCCAAGCCATTAAAATTTGTAAAAGTTTAGCATCGAAGTCATCCGTGAAATATACGAGCCTTGGCAATAAAGAAGCAGGTAATGAAAAGGAAATCGACATGGAATATGAAGAAAAGGACTTGTAGTTTGAAAACAACTACCTCTCCCCCCCAGCGGCGCTTTGTGGGCGGAGCATACTCTGCACCATATCTTCCCAACTCAACTACCGGTCGCCTCTTTGCTGACCGGTCTCTTGCTGGAAGCGTTCTATCATTTTCTCTAATCGTGGGTTCATCTAGATAATCATCTCTCGCCGCTTCAGGCCTTTTCTTCTTCCTTTTCTTCTTCTTTTCCTTTTGACGTTCTTCTTCCTCTCTCTCCCTTCTTATGGCTTCTTCAAATCTTCTGATCTCAGCTAACCTTTCTTGTTCTTCCAGTATCCCTTTTGTTCATACAGTCTCTTGGCCCTCTCTTCTCTCTCTCTCTCTCTGCGATTCTCCGCTTCTCTTCCTCTTCCCACCACCGTTTATCCTCTCTCATTTTTCTCCTGGCTGCCTCTTCGGCTGAACGCTTGCTCTCATTTTCACTATGCTTCTCAAAAGTAGACAAATCAATAATTTTCTTCATTTTCCTGTGCTGAAGACTGGGGCTAACTTCTTGACTGCTTTGGTCCAGATTAATGATCTCCTTCGGTTGTTTAATGACGATCTTTCGTGGCTGGTCTCTATCTGTCTCTACTGGAGGCTTTATCACAATAGAGGGTTTGTGCGATTCAACTTGGACCTCTTCCGGTTTCAACTTGTTAGCGAATTTAATTTTCTTAACCTTGATAACAGGTTTGTCGTTCCCAGTTTCCGCATCTGATGTTACTGGTTTATCAGAACTTTGTGACGCTGCAGGAGTTTGTTTATCAGGAAGTTTTTCTGTAGACCCACATTTGACTTTTAGAATTTTTTCCTTCGAACTAGATTTGTCATCCTCCAAAACTTCCACTAGAGCCATTTTTGTTGCACCTTTTGAGATGAGCTTCTTTGTCACAGTTCTACCACCCCGTAGGATTAGCTTTTAGCGATGCCTTTTCCGGATCTGTGCCATCGACTTGTATTTAAATCTTCTCCATACTTGGGACAATTTTTGTTGGTCCTCGTGTGTCCAAGCTGATATCATAAGGTAAACCATCGTTAAAAACTATCACATACACTGAAAAAGAACATCCATCTTAAAGCTACATACTTGTCCACAGGCTCCACAGACAAAACTTTCTCTGGCAGATTTCTTTTCCTTGATAATCTGTATTCAGATGTGAGCATAATCAAAATAAATTTCATACATGAAGAGAATAAAAAGTAGACTTTGATCAGCACCAAAAATGTGTCGCATGAAACAAACAAGCAGACCTATACGCATGTGTTTAAGCACAGGGGGAACAAAAAAGAAACAAGATGTCATTGGATGTTCAAGAGGCTTGCCGGTAGTATGATTTACATGTTTCAATAAGGAATAAACTGCAGAACATATTATCTCTCTCTACGTATTACCTTAATTCCATCTCCCAAAATTTTCACTTTCCTGTTGAGCGCACCCATGCGGTCAATATCATTCTTTTTCATTGCCTTTACCTTTCCAGACAAGTTCTTTTTACTAAGAAGCTTTTCATCCTGAAACCAAGAAGTAGCATCTCAATTCACAATAATGAAAGAAACATTGAGCATGAGAAATATATGACATCTGCATCAAATTGAAAATGTCACCAAAAACATGCTGCAAATGTAACTAAAAAACAAAGGCATGAGCACCTTTGTTACCTTCTTTGGTTCTCGAATGGAAATTTCTTTTGCTCCATAGGATTCATCAGGTTGGGCCGTAATAGCAATTCTTGACCATTGTGTTAGTTTTCTTGACTCTCTCTGCGTTTTCCGCACCAAATCGACGTGAACCTAGAGTCAATCCCACTTCATCCCCTGCATTTCTTGTCTTTTTCTTCTTCTTCCGCTCAGCCTCATCATCTGCAAAATAACAGTTGTGGTAAATAATATATTGTGTGGTGTTGTGGTAAACAATATATGGCAATGAATGAAAGATTGGGCTCTTGACGTTTGCTTGGCAGGTGCCCAAACTCACGTTTTTTTCCTTTCTTTTTTTGCACTTAAATGTTTCTTGCTTTGCCAATTCACTATTTCTTGCATTCTTTCCAAAGCCCAAGACGCATATTTTGGTTGGAAATGAATACAAGAATTTTCAAGAATACAATTGAAAACTTTAACTTGGGAGAAATTTTGCTACTTTTTTTTTTTTGAAAGGCGAAATTTTTTTATTAATCATCGAGATATTACAATGACTAAAAGGAACAAGGAGAAGGCAACAAATTCAAAAGAATCCGAAGCCAAGTCCGAGACCCATCCCACTATTGGCAAGGAGCCAACCAAGATACACAAGGGCTGAAGCCCGAACACCTAAAGGCCTAGACTAAAAAAGAGCCACACCAAGTATGAAATAAAGCCAAACACCCCTCCATGGCCAAGCCCATAAGGCACAGCCCAAGAAAACATCAAAGCCCAATACAACAAATGGGCAGAGCCCAAACCACAAAACAAAACTCAAACCCAACCCAAACAAGCCGACCCTAGCTCATCCCCCCACCGCCGCCTCTGCCCAAGAGCACCTAGAACCGCCGCCATCCGACGCCACCACCACAGGAGGTGCAAAGAGAGGACCAACCACCACCAGCAACAAGCCACAGCCGCTCCGACAACCACTTCGCCGTTAAGCCAAAACCGATTGAAACCCAAGAGAAAAATCGGTGAGCCGCCAGAGAGACGCCGGGCCGCCGACAGCAACAATCAGCCCCCAAGAAGGAGATACACAGCAACTCAACGACCGAAGAGGGCGGCAAGAATAGGAGCACCCGAGACCGAGCAACCGTTAGGCATATCCGACCCGTCCAACAACGGCGCCGGCGCCGGAAAACGAGAATGGGAGAGGAAGACAGTGGGGGAAGGAAGGAGAGAGAGGAAGGGAGGGAGAAGGCAGCGGAGAAATAGCCCGGGGGGAGGAGGAAAGAGCCGCCGCTCCAGTAAATTTTCTAGGTCCCCGGCAAAGGAGTCCAGGTCACTCTTTGCTTCTGAGTCACTCTCAAATTCATCACCATCGACAGTGGAAAGACTTTGGACTTGTCGATCCCAAATTTCTTGACACTTCTCTCTGGTCTGTTGCTGAAGCTGCAGAAAAGACATCCGCTGGCCACGTGCATACTTGCTGATTGTTGTTGGATCAACCTTGATGCCAGATGCAGCTTGCTCACTTGAAAGCTTGCGAATCATAGCAATCCGATGCCATCTTGTTTGTTTAGCAACTTGTTCATCTGGTACATTGAACTTGAGTAGAACCTAAATAAAACAACACAAAATTAAGGCAAAACAAAAATACTACTCTTAGTATGAATCTCATTATCAAAGAACTTTTTGGCAATACATAGTTAGCTCTTGACGATTAGGTTGACTTCCATTGGATGGCTGTCCTAGTTTATTATTTGCAGTCAGAATTCGGTCCTCTCAATTTGAGATGTGACACTTCAGGGAGAGAACTTCTAACTGAAGTCCATTGTGGAACTAGAAATAACAGGTGGCAAATATTATGCATTACCGTCATTCCATTCGGAAGGGTCTTATCCCTAGCTTATGCCTTTCCTATCACAGGCTCACAGCATGAATATGCACACCCATTTCCAATCAACTAGAGCGACCAGTCGGTTCACCAAACCCCTACCGAGTGACACATGTTCTCTGTAAGCATTTGTGCTCCTTCTAGGTTATTCCTTGTGAAATTAAGAGGGTGAGAATTCTGTGTTGCCTACTTGGAAACCAATCACTGATGAGATGATTCAAAAAATGGTTCTTGGCCTGTCCGTTAAAAAAGGTCAACAGCTGCTTGAACATGTGTTGAAGGGTCATTCCATGAGGTCTCAGATCCGATTTTAGAGATCAAACAGTGTTCTTTGTTTGTAAGGAGTCTCGAGTCCTTAGAATCCAATAAATAGGTCACATCTCAGTCCCTATTGAAGGCCTGCATTGAGATATCTGAAGAGCCTCAGGGAGTCCAAAAGCTGTGGACTCTTTCATAACTTTTCTTATGTACTTATAGGTACCATTATCACAATTATATTGTTAAACAATTCTCTAACAGAGCGCGGTGCAGATTTTAAAAACACAACCAAGTATGTGAACAAAGGCTCCACCTCCCCTCAGTTTGGCCACAATACCATCAGACCAGAGATAAAAGACAATTCTGTTATACATCAATAAAGTTATCTTTCCATCTAAATTAACTTAAGTCGTACCCATTCGTACTGCCAAGAAGGAAACATAACCTAGCATTTGGGGCTGATTTCGTTATGAAGCCATTAGATCCTTTAACGTAAAGCTC
Organism: Vaccinium vitis-idaea; assembly: GCA_963854785.1. Lineage (NCBI taxonomy): Eukaryota > Viridiplantae > Streptophyta > Magnoliopsida > Ericales > Ericaceae > Vaccinium > Vaccinium vitis-idaea. Next base: position 27,854,278 of record OY978221.1, on the reverse strand, counting down.
ATTTGTTTCAAAAAGCTGATCAGGTAGAAGTAAAACTTACTGGAAACAATAGTTATTCAAAAATAGCAACAGGGTAACTTAGAGCACCTCGCGGGCAGCTTCCATGCTCAATCTACGTAGATCAGCATCTGTTCCTGTTACAGTTGAACCTCCACGATTAATAGCTGTTTTCTTCTTAACCATCGCATTTGATACTGTTGCCTTCGGAGTAGTACAGACATAGCTGAAACCAAGTCCCCTTCCAGATGGATCACCAACACCAGTAATTTCCAGACGCTCAATATTTTCTCTGTCCTGAGAAAGGAAAATAAAAGAAAAATCAAGACCATATTGCTGCATGAGATGCTTTCCTTGGGTTGGATTGAAATTGCCCATCAGGAACTACTACCTCCGTCCCAAAATGATAGTCCAGATCGCAAAACGATAAGTTAAAAATAATGTAATTTTTTTCAAGAATAATTCAAATCTTTTTTTAGCAATTTACTAGATATCAAAGAGCTCCTTTAGTTTGTGGAAAAAGTTTGAAAAAGGTATCAACGTGGCTCCATGAGTGTAATGCACTTTTGAACCAATGCCAGATGTGGTGGCATCATCATCGAAATAAACTCTAATTCTCTTTGTCTACCACTAAACTCCTTTCTTTTTCTTTTGTTCGCCAAGGATGCAACCTGGCTCAACAATTTAATCCACTTTGTCACAGTGAATTTCATGTCATGTGCACAGCTAACTGCCATCGTCACAGCAACTTTTTTGGGAAACCCGACACGCTTTTTTAATCACCATGAGGTAAAGATTTCGGCAGCTTAAATTCAAGATAAGTTCATATGTTTTGACAAAAGCACAACAGCTTCTAAATTTTGACTCCAACTAATACCTAGAAGCAAAGCTTCAGATCCAAGTTGATCATTGCTTTTGAACTTGAGCGCCTTGGAGGCATATTTACTAGGTAAGAGTTTGACAGTGTGAACAAAAGTGGGATTCAGATTGGAATAGTTTACCTGACTTGTACAGGCAACAAAGTTGCTACTCAAGTTCCATGGGGTTATCAGCAGTTCCCTCTCAATGTGGGATGCAGCAGCTAAAGCAATGGCTTCATCAGGGAGCTGATTCATTGCAGAGGAGAGGCCAGTGGGATGAGTCAGCTTTGTAATCCCTAAACGTTTGAGCCTGTGTAGTCCAGCTTGCATGCTTTCATAGGCACAGACCTAGCAAAAGGAGCATCAAAAAAGATATCACCCAAAAATTTGAAACGGCATAAAAATAGGGGGGATCGAAAACTTGTTATCCGGTAACAGGATGCACTCATAAACTGAAACTTCTTTGCTCAGAAGGCTTCTAATTTGCAAGATTAGAAGCAAGTAGGATCTATGAATTATCATAATGTTAATACACTTGCAAAAAACAAAATGCAAGGCCTTTAGAGTAAAACTCACATTCTCGGGAGTCACCATTCTTCTGAGTTCCTCCTCCAAAGGAATGCGAAAATTACGCCTCATAACCCAAAATAGATGTCCGTTTGCTCCCTTCTGACATGTTTATACGCATGATAAGCACCCATGTTATTCCATAACACAAACATTACACAAGCAAATGGCAAAAAAATGTGTTACCACATGAAATACAAGTTGAGTCTTATTGCCAAACTGATGCTAGAGCACAAGTACCTGCAAATTGGCACAATGCTTCAACCTTTTCCGAAGAAAACCTTCGTACAAGGTAGGAAACTGAGACGACAACTCTTCCGCGCGAATGCAAGGAAACAAACCACGCTTTTCAACAGCAGAAAATTCACGATACATGTAGAGCAAAAGCCTATTCATTATATATGTCTGGACGCCTTTGGTTCCTGGAGACATTACCTCCATGTGAGGCTCCTGTGCAGGATATATTGCTTGTCAATGGCCTTCTGGACTTTTCCATCTATACTATAAAGCAAGGACCTCATAATGAGCTTATCTAGTCCTCATAAATTGGACAATTGGTAACAAACTCTGGTATAGCTTACCCCAGCCTGGCTGTCTGGAGAAGGCATATATGACAGAAAATAAACCATCTCTCCTTTGTCCCCCAAACCTCACCAAAATGCAGTCACAAATGCTCTTCAACTTAGCTCATCATAATTAGAAGTCTATGAAAGCATAAGGTTACCAGTTGAATGCTCAAAGGTGCTCCCAACATCATCTAGACACTAGACATATATCCGAACTCATACAAGCGGGCATTTAATGAATTCAATCCAGCATAAATCAGGTAGTCCTCCGAATGTCTCCGGTCACCGGCAACAAAAACGTGCACCCCATCGCCAAGCTCAATCCAACTACAACCTGGTTCCTTTATTACATTTTGTTGCTTCATTGTAAGTCTTACTTCGGATACCTCATCATATCGACCAACTCCACCATAAATGTTTGACCACAATACATAATTTCCACAGTGCTCCGGTTCAAGCTCAATTAGATGTTGTGCGGCAACCTCAGCCAAAGCAGCATTGCCATGGAGCCGACAAGCTGCTAGGAAAGCCCTCCATACCACTGGGGTGGCCTCTATTGGCATAGTTGACACAAGTTCATAAGCCTCCTTAAGCTGCCCAGCCCTACCAAGCATGTCAATCACGCATGTATAATGTTCAATGGTTGGAACGACTCCATATTGTGAATCCATTTGAGCAAGAAACTTTTGTCCTTGGCGCACAAGGCCTACATGGCTGCACACTGATAAAACTCCAACAAAGGTGACCTCATCAGGCTTCAAATCAGCCTCACACATGTTGGAGAACATATCTAGCGCCCTACTACCAAATCCGTGCATGCCATACCCCATGATCATGATGTTCCAGGATGCCACATCTTTGTAGCTCATCTTATCAAATACTAAATGAGCCTCCCTCATGCTCCCGCATTTTGCATACATATCCATAATGGCATTTTTGACGTAAACGTCATCGAAACTTCCATCATCATCCTTTGCCAACCCGTTAATGATCATGTAACTGTGAATCTCTCTACCATGCATCAAGGCTGCCAAATGAGCGCAAGCTGGTAAAATGGTAGTGACCGTCACCAAATCAAGTTTAACCCCAGCGCGTAACATGCTATCTAAAAGCCCCAAAGTTCCATGATGATCACCGAATTGTTCGTGAACACATAGTATGGAATTCCACGAAAATATATCCTTCTCAAGAATCGTCTCAAAAATCTCCAACGCATCCTTGAGGCATTTGCATTTTCCGTACATATCAACCAATGCATTCATAACTGCAAGAACAGAATCGTAACCCATTTTGATCACAAACCCATGGATTGCCCTGCCATTGTTAGTTTCTCCCATCATGGACATAGCTGATAAGACTCCCGTAACCGTAAATTTATTTGGGACAACCCCTTCTTCACCCATCTCCTTAAAAACCTCCAGTGCCGAACCAAACTGTCCAGTCTGCGCAAACCCATTGATCATCGCGTTCCAAAGCACAACATCTCTCACAGGTAATTCGTCAAACACTTGATATGCTTCTTCCGTGAAGCCAAATCTCAAGTACAAATGAACCAAGGCACTTCCAACAAACACATCCAACTCCAAACCAAATTTAAACAACCCCCCATGAACCTTCCTACCCTCTAAACACTCTTGAGCATCAGAGCAAGCCTTAATCACGCAGGGAAACGTGAACTTGTCCGGCATAATACCCGAAAATCGGATATCCCAATAAAACTCCAGGGCAGGTTTGGGCATGCCATTGGCAATGAAACCAGCTATGACGGCATTGCAAGCAAACACGTTTTGGTGATGGGTCAATGTTGTATCGAAAACGGTCAAGGCATGGGTCATGGAATTGCATTTGGAGTACATGTTGATGAGGTTGGTTGTGGGTAGGGGGGAGCTTAGGAGGAAGCCATTCCTGAGCATGACAGCGTGGATTTCTTTGCCTCTGGTGAGGTTACTGGTTTGGGCGCAAGATTGTAGTGAGGCAATCAGTGTTTTCAAATTCGGGGATCGCATAGTTATTTGTATCTATATACTAAGCAAGAGCAACAGAGTCACTATAGGAATAAAATTAGGTAAAGTAGAGAGGTAAACCCCAAAATCACAACTGCAGCAGGTTGGGTGAAGGAGTACGCATTTTACATTTGTGAACAGTTCTTCTGCAGCAGACTAGCTTTACAAGTCCTCTTGGCAACACCGGCGACTCCGAATGCCTACCAGATTCGAAGAGATGGAGACCCCGCGGCAAGAAGAAGCTCGACGATAGTGACGACGACCATGTTGATGATGATGCCGACCATGACGAGAAAGAGGACTTGAACCCAGTTGATTTCTTGACGAACCCAGTTAGTATCTGTTTTCGACGGTTATGGTGGTATTGGGTTTCTTTGATTGGATGGATTTGGGTTATCTCTTGGGTGGATTTAGCCATTTAGGTATGCGAGGGGGTCAAATTTTCGGGAGTCCTAGAACTTGACTTGTTTGGTTTTGATTTTGGGTTTCGGTTTTTTAGAGGGGAGCTTCTATTCGCAGCCCATTTTCCCTCAATACAGCCCATCCAAAATAAATATCAAAACCTTCATTGTGAAAAGACCATTTAGCCCCTCAAATACCAAAACCTATCTTCTTCTTCCTTCACTTCTTCCATCGTCCTCCCCTGCCCTCCTCCTCCTGCCCCTCAAATCCCTCCTCCTCCTCCAGCCATTAACCCCATTGTCCTCCCCTGCCCCTCATCTCTCATCTCTCTCAATGGAGAACCATGTTTAATCAATGGAAATTTGGGAGAAGAGCTCCAAAGAGTATTGGAGCAATTTACAACTCCAAATCCATCAATAGATGCACAAATACATACTAAGAGTAACCTGGACATGAAGATTTTCGAGCAAAAAACGACCAAAGAGTAACCCATTGCTTTTTCGATTTTTCAGCCGTTGTTCGTTCGAAACGGTACACACAGTCCCGAAAATCGCAATACATTTCGGTAGTTAATACCCGAAATTTACCTATAAAACCGGGAGTTTATATCCGAAATTGGTGATGGTAGTTAATATCCGCAATATTGGCCATAATTCAGTAGTTTGTATCCGAATTATGTGTTTAGTTTCGGGAGTAAATATCCGAAATGTGCCAAAACCAGACGAGCGTGGGTTTTGAGAGTGGGTTTTGAGTGAATTGGGAGAAGAAAAATAACAAGGGTAATTTGGGAAATTTTATGGGTTATGTGAAGCAAAAATTAAGATTTGCCACGTCAGCAGGGTTTTATTTAGCAAATGGGCTGTATGTAGTCCAAAATGGGCTGCGAATAGAAGCTCCCTTTTTAGAGCATCTCCACTTTTAAAGTTTTAACCCAAATTTTTACTCAAATTTGATTAAAAACTTTATTTTATCTAACTCATTCCAACTCTTACTCAAATTGTACGGCAGAGATTTAATCTACGTCATTCATTGAATGGCAAAAGGGTAAACATAAGTGCGAAAAAAGAGTCATGAAAATTTGGTTCTAGATTTAGTGATGAGCAAATTTGGTGAAACATTTGAGTAAAACCAAATTTGGTGAAGGAGAGGGGTGTGATTTTTTGTGTTTTTTACTCAAATTTAAATTTGGTGAAAATTTTGATGAAAGGGTGGAGATGCTCTTAGTAATGATTGGAAGAAAAATAAGGGTAATGATTGAAAATACGAGATAACGATTAACGAGAAATAAAGAGAGAAATAAAAATAATAGTTAAAAATATGAGTAATAATTGAAGGGAAATATGAGTAATGATTGAGTAAAAACTGGTCTCAAAATCCAAAATGAACAAGGTCATTTCTCATTCTATTTGAATGGGAAAATAATCCTATAGGAAAACATTATTCTAATAGATGGCAGGTAAAATGGATATTATTAGTGGAGTGTTAAAAGAGATGTGGGTACGTAAATAAATAAAAATTCCATTGTTTACTAGCACTTTTTGCTCAAAATTTGCCTAATTTGTTGGGGCGGAGATGGTTAGGGTCCTAGAAAACAATGGAGTACTCTTAGGCCTCGTTTGATTCGCGGACTAAAATAGGTGGGATTGATAGTCCTGGGATTAATAGTCCGGGATTATTTGTCATGGGACTAATTTAGTACTGAATCTCACTCAATCCTTTGTTTGATTTGTGCAGGATTAACATCGGGATATCCCGAGTTTCGGTCAATCCCATGTTTGGTTCCGTTAACTAAATTTCGGGATTAATTTTAGGACTTTTTCAATCTCTCAAAATTCTAGCAAACCAGAAATTCGAAACCCAGAAATCCGAAACCCAGAAATAGCATTTACATTGACCCAAGCAAACCCAAAATTGATTTCCACCCGAAACTATTCCAAGCAATTACAACCAAGAAATCCGAAACTATTCCAAGCAATTATAGCCCAGAAAATCCTAGCAAACCCAAAATTCCTCACGTTTAGGTTTCCAATAATCGAAACCTTCAGATCTACAATTGATTTTACAAATATGACGTGTAGGGTTCGCATATTACCCGAATCAAACGATGGAGTTCGTTGTTCATGGTGGCTGCATCGCGGAGAGAGAAGACAGATGGAGTTCGTTGTTCATGGTGACTGAAGAAGAATAGTGTGATTAAGTATACAGAAAACGAAAAGAAGTATTGAATCACCATATCTGTCCGAGTGGGCCTTTCCAAGCCAGGAGCTGGTGAGAGTAGAGAGAGAGAGAGGAGTTGTTAATGGCGGTCGAAGTGCAGAGAGAGAGAGAGAGAGAGAGAGAGAAGAGAAGAATTGCCGAGTGGCATTTTTGCAATTACCCTTATGTATGTTTTATCCGGGACTATACAGTCCCCCCCATGGGATTACATAGTACCTACCATATAAGATAATTTCTGTACTGGGATTACTAATCCCAACTGCTTTTGTGGGAACCAAACAAGGGATTAGGTGGGATTGGACGCATTTAATCCTATCCCAGGTGCATAGTACCCGAATCAAACGAGGCCTTAGACATATATCACCATAGAGATACATCGACGGTTAAATACTATTCCCTCCCTCTGTCCAAATTTTTTGTCCACTTTTATTATTCCGTTCGTAGCAAAAAATTGTTACTGATATGTTTAAATGTAAGATGTTCTAAATATACAATATGAATCTTATTTGATAAATCTTGATTGTTTCTACTTTCTAATAAACAAAGTTCTCGAAATTATAAAAAATAATAATAATTTAAAAATGATACGCGTGCTAAAAAATGGATAAGAAGTTCGAGAGGGAAGTCATATGTATGCCACCATGTTGAGGGAAATGAAAACATGAAATGCATAATCGCAGGAGCTTTGTCATGCAGATTCAGATTCCTAGGAATGACTAAAATCATTGGAGGGCAAAAAATGTATAGTAAAACTTATACATTTTATGGGATCAGGTGTATATAGGGCAAAAAATGTACAGTAAAACTTATACATTTTATGGGATCAGGTGTATATAGGGCTAAAAATGTACAGTATATCTAAGAGTCAGCAACACTGCCATTGGTACAAATGGGAATGCACCGACCGACCTCGGAAATCCACTTGCAGGTCCCACACAAACTATTCAAACCGTTAATTCATCTTAGAATAATTTTTCAAGGAGCCTGGCGGGGACATCATTTTGAATTGAAACAGGAAGATTATGGATCAACCATTTAGGCACGTCTTGTGAAGCAGATTTCTCGCTAGACCCCTTGAAAAATCATTCTAAGATGAATGAATGGTTCGGATCGTTCGTGTGAGACCCACAAGTGGGTCCCTGAGGTCGGTTAATACATTCCTATCTGTTCCTCTTTGATTTATCGAAGAGAGGGATCAAACCTAATAAACAAAGGTACGCAAATATGAATCTAAATTTGAATGTGTCAAATAATAATTTAGTATTAGATTCTTTTACATAAATATAACTTCTATTATATGACAATCCAAAAAAGGAAAATGATTTTCACACTCTCCTTGGAGATAAATGCACTCTATTTCATGTTTTTTAGTAGTAGAACTTTTTAAGTGTAAATGGAAAAATTGAATGCAGAAATCATTACCCACCAAAAAATTGTTTCCAGTGTGAAATTTTGTTTGAACAAAAACATGGACAAGCCAATTAATGCTCCACAAAGTGCATGCTCTTTTTATAAGTTGTCAACCTATGACCTTTATTGGACTTTCTTTACTTCACTTAAGCCGAAAAAACTAATGAATCGCACAACTTGAAGTGTGTCATAATTGTTCAAGCCTGGAAAATCAGCAGTAAATGTGTAATATAACAGCCCACAGCGCCCACAGGTGCTATGATTAATGAATATGAACACCATCCGGTACATACTCCATTCCCACACCAAATGTACACGCCCAGACGGTGGCGTGTTGACACGGGTGCTTCACCCCGAAAATAACGGATTCATGTAACATAATGGCTAACAAAAAAAAGTTAGGGACGATAACAAAAAATAGTTAGGGATGAAACACAAAAGTCGGTATCTTGTCTTCGAATGCTATAATTCACTTTTATATTGACTCCATCTAGAAGACAAGTCATCCTCCTCGGTATCACAAGACTTTGCGGGACTCTGAACTTCAGTAACATCAGGTTCTGTAGCTTCAGGTTCAGCTTCTCCTTCCTCAGCCTGCTCAGGTTTTGCTACTTCCTCCTGTGCAGATAAATCCATCAGGAAAATGCCACACCAAGAATAGAAGACTTAGATTAAGAGAAATTCACTGCGAGGCTTTAACAAAAAGGACACGGGGAGAATAGCAAAATAACAAACACGCCACACCAGCAATAAAACCCAATTTAGCTTAGCTCCAACAATATTTTTAAACTTCTTTATAACACAAGCTGAGTTCATAGAACATATGGACGGGAAATCCAACCACATAAAGGTCACAAGGAAGGAAAATGTGTTATCGATAAATTTTTTTTGAACTGGAAGACAATTCTATATATCAAAAACCTCCGAAGAGGCATCCGCATTACAAATGCTGAGAAGTAAGGGAGGGGGGTTAAACGCCCAGTCTAATGGCAACGCCCCTTTGAGAAAATGATTGGCTATCCAATGAGCAGCCCTATTACAACTTCTACGAGCCCATGAAAAAGAGCACGAGGCTAAAGAAGCGAAACTCCTAATGTCAGCTATGATAGTGCCACATTCCCAGGGTGGGACATTCTCAGTGGAGCACAACTTGATAACCTCCTTGTTGTCACTTTCAATGGTTGCTTCCTGTAGCTAGTGAGAAATGAGGAGGGAACCAGCCAATCGGATAGCCAACGCCTCCCCTTGAATCGCTGAAGTAGCTTGTACCAAAGCAGCACGACCATCAACAATGTTCCCTCGGCAGTCCCTGAGCAAAGATAAATTGATGCTAAAAATTTGTCCACAACCCTTGATAAAGCTCATCATGATATATACTAGCAAAGATAAAATCCAATGTTCCAACAATGCAATGAATACGTACATTGATTTCGGGATTCACCTCCTCCTCATCGCCTGGCAATCCAAGTGAGTCTTCTCCAAACGAGTTCTCTTTTTCCTTAGCCGCAATTTCTTTTAAGTGCTCAATCACCAGTTTAAAATGGGAATGATCTGCAAGAGAGAAAAAATTATCATACAACCCCAAAAATGCGAATATCATGATTTTAGTAATCTAAACAAATAACCAAATTAAATTATGCTCTCTTCTAATTTAATTTGGGTAAGAATTTTTGAATCAGCTGGGTCCAAAAGTCTTCTAATAGTGTCTTCATCTTGGCAAAATATACCGACGCTCGTGACCAAGATAGACACATGATTGGCCTGGACCCAACATCAAAACATTTGGTAATAGTTGAAGCAGCCATATGTACATATGTAGGCATCTCACATCAACCACCACCTTTCATGGGAATAGTCAAATAGTTAATTCTACCTTCCACATCGGCCTGACTTTTGCTGCCCGCACTCCCTTTATACGTTACCGGTACAGCCCCGATATGTCTGTTATTTTTTACGCGTCATCAAAACAGCATAATATACATCTCTCTAAAATAAAAATTTTGTTTCCAACAAGAGTGAGAGTGCTTCATCTTTATCTAGTAGATATCACTAGTGTTCATCTAGTCTGTTCATCTAGTCTCTTAAAACGGTCTGATCAATTCCCGAAAAGAAGATATCACTTTGTGCAACGCCAATGCTCTGGATGCTAAATGAAAGAAACATGGTAATGTGCACATAAATCAAAATGATTCTTGGGTCTACCCTCTCTGATGCCTTTTGGCTTTGATTTGAGGGCATGATTCCACAGGAAACGTGACGGTATAGGGGGACCACTGTTTCAGTGGTATTCTGTGAGCAGCCACTTTGTGCATTCATTGCCAAAGGTTAGGTCTGTCTCCAATCCATCTGTTTCAGTGGTATTTTGGGAGCAACCACTTTGTGCATTTATTGCCAAAGGTTAGGTCTGTCTCTTATCCATCCCCCGCCCATACCCCCAATTATTGGGGACTTAATGGGTTATGTCATTGTTGTTGTTGTATCAATTCCCGAAAAGGTTTAGCAAACGGACCTTCACTTCAAGCTACAACAACTCACCAAATTCGACAATCCCGCCTCTTTCTATCTATTTTATTTAGGTAACACAACTCCAAAGAGGAGATCAATTAACATTAAATCTTAATTCGGTAATCCCTTTCTTTATTTTCATAACATAACTCCAACAAGGACAACGGTCTTCTTTAATCATTAATTTTACGCCTCTACTCTTCAAACTTAATCTAATCATCCTCAAATTAGTTTGTTCGCATTTTGCAAATCCCGAAAGATAGTGAGACCAAATATAGAAAATACACCACCGGATTGGGGGAAAAAAGAAAAGAAAAGGTCACTAGTTGTTTACAATAAGCATCTAGCATGCCAAAAAACTTTATAGAATAAAAACTCAAGGCATACCGGACCCAGACCCACAGAAGTACCCACCCAAGTAGGAAAAACAAGAACAAAATTGACCATACCTTTATCATTACTTCAAAAGAGCATTTTTTCTTCTTCGAATTCCTTCCTAATGTGTGGATCTAAATCGTAAGCTTTAACTAAGAACAAAAATCATGCTCTCCAGTCTCTTCCCCTCCAACAAAAAATTGCTCAGTTTCCCTTCAAGAAGTTTACAGGCAAACTTGTGAGAACTAGAACCAAATCCACAAGTCACATCCTCTTTCTAAAGCACTAAGAATCTTTCCCGGAGAGTCCCATGTTCTATGCAAAGACAAGGCATGCTACTTGGACAGCCCAAGCTGCCCTTCCCACTGAAGATTACAGACAATAGCTTCCCTCACTCTTTCGATTTGAGTGCTAAAGATGAGCCATTGGCAAGTCAAACTAACTGATAACAAGAGTTCCCTACTGCCACTCTACCCTATCAAAACTGATTTACCAACATTACAAAACGACTTTCAGCTTGAATCTTGATATCCATCCTAGAGGCCATTCTCTAAACAACTAAGCTTTTGGAACAATTGGCAAACTAATACGGTGTCAGACATCTCCAGAAGGACCTATGTTCAAGTGTTAATACCATGATATCTCAGCCACAGTGCATTCTATTTCCTCTCAGTTTGTGTCGAGTCAGTTTATTTGTCATTTAACGCCCGAATAAGAACAAAATAAATATGAATTCCAAGTTGTCAAGGACGGAAAGAAAAGCCCAAGGTATCAATGAGCACCTTGACTCATTTGCAGCCCCAGTATGATCAAAGTGACCGTGACAATTCACCAGGGACTAATTAGTGGAATTTTTTAACCCCCTCCAAATACAAGGAAAATATCCTTATTGCTTACTGCCTCACTTGAACTTTGACCAAGAGTATCTTTTCCACGCAGACAATATAATCCACCGCAAGAAAATTTTAAGCAAATAACTCGTTCTACAATAGACGACATCACCAGACACCAACTATTGTTGTTGAAGAACTTCTAACCACTGACCAGTGACCACCAACCTACATGTCATCCTTGATCTCCACAGCTATCTCTATCATCTGAATTCCACGCCTTCTATCAACAATCACCATTACTATTTTAATGCGTAACTCAGAGCGAGATTGTCAACGATTGGCAGCCACCAGAACCAGCAATTGTCTCTGCTTGCCAGAACCAAATGACTATTGCCAGATATCATTACCAGGCGAGTGTTCATGTCTTGTCCATTAAACCCTTCTTTTAAATCTAGTGATTTTATTTTTTTTATTCCAAAATATGGGTCAAGATGGCATATTTAAATGATGACAAAGTGAAAGAGGTGTTGAGAAAAAAGGGTATGGATGTAGGTTTCCCCCTCATTTGGGTAAAAAAAAAGGGGTAAAACTCAAAGTGGGTAGGCTAAAGGCGGGTAAGCCATTGGAGACCGTATGTTTATCCGACCAGTTTATAGTATTCTTTTAGTCAGACACAATGGAGGACAAGCTAGGAGGATAAAATGCAAATCTAAAAGTTCAGGAGCTTCAAAATTGCCATCAATTATTTCAAAGGGTAATCTGCAATATCAAAAGGCGAGGCAATTATTTACCTGAGAAAAGCAAAAATAATAAAATGTTGAACTACAAAAAAAAAAAAGTGGCCAAACACTATTTTAAACCGCAACGAATGCTATTCTGAAATAACACATAGATATTAGTCTTTGTTTCCTATGTTAAAGATGAACAATAACACCTCTAGTTCCAGCTACACCTCAAAACCGCGTCATTTGTAACCACTACCACTATTAAAACCTTGAACTATTTTCTTTGGTCATTGCAGAATGAGTACCCGAACACAAAAAATTAAATTTGCTCGCTCCTCTACTATCAAATAGACCCTAAATCAATGTTAACTTGAACCCGAGTGACAACCACTTTCACAACATCAAATGAACCAATACAATTTCTTGTCTTGGGCATCAGCTCCAAAAATAAAATACAACTGTCACCAGCCACCATTATCCAATTAAAATGTAACAGGAAAAGAATTCAATAAACCTTTTCTGCTCTGATTTGTGCACGAAAGCGTGCCTATTCTTAAAGCAAGTGGCCACCAAGAGTAAAAAAAAAAAGTGGCCACCAAGTGGGCCAAGGCCAAGGGTATCGAATGACGGGTGAATAGCACCCAAATCATTCATAATTATTTTATCGCAAAGCTTCCAAGATTTTCAAAGGATGATAGATAACATCCATCCATCCATCCAATATCATGGCCACCTAAGAAGACATCATGCTTTTCCAATGTAAAAAAAGTTCGATCCACGGATTCTTAGCAATCATCCATTCGGAAAATGCCATTCAACTTTAAATGAAAATATACATACATATTTACACACACAAACACACATACAGAGAAACAAGACGGGAATTTTACCTTTGGAACGAGTAGTAAGAGCTTCGTGAAGCCTCAATGGGTTTTGACGCTCTTCTTTCTTATATTTCAACTTAACTTGGGTACGTGACCGACCAGGGAAAAGTTGTTGGATCATTGATATATCTGATCCAAACTGTTTGAAGCCTCATTGGAAAGAATAATAGAGGTATATCCAACTGATTAAGCATTATCACAATAAGTTGGATGATTGTCAGCAAGTATTTCTTTCTGCTTAAGCAGTCAAGCTAATAACTTTGCCACGAGCAAACAGCAGATGTACATCAAAAGAGGGCACATAGAGAGCTCTAAATCAAAAGAGTGTAGAATGGCAGCGTGTCACGAGATTTGAGACACAGTTTGGCATCAAGTGTTTCTAACTTGGTTGAATCACTAAATTATTTAACTGGTAGATTGATTCAATATGAGAAATGGGAGTTTTGCAACCCCAACAGTATTAAACTCATACTATTATGATGTAAAAGTAGGACGACAAGAAGTCCGCCAAAACTGGAACAAAAGGAATACAATATTCCTCGAACTCCAAAAATAGGTCTCCAATCTCCTGCAATGAAAGAAACAATATTTCTCTAAAAGGAGATAGGAGTACCAAAAAAGCCTAACTAGAAAATCTTCTCCAAAACCTACTAACTTCCTCCTCGAAGATTCTTGGATCCATCTTTAGCCATAGTACAATACCTTATAAAACTTCACACGCCATCATTTGCACCAAATTGTTGACAATCAACGCATACAAGTACTCGCAAAAAGGTGAAATCACCAATCCAAGTTTCGTTGCTGTAACATTATAATAAGTGCAACATGAATGATTCATATTTTCGTGGCTGCCCTACACATGACATATCACACCAACCCAATCTCAAAATCAAAAAAAAAAAAGAAAAAAAGAACAGGAAGTGAAACAAGAGGGTAAGGTAAAAAATCAATTTCTACACAGAAGCTGAGACTCCCGACATTGAGATTGAGTGCCAAGTATATCTTCTCTTTCGAACCATATTATTGGACCTAAGATTACTTCGAGTTATTGTACAATGTACACGTGAACACTTTTAACTACAAGGGGCACACAAACATCCCAATTCCCAAAGCATCTTGTAGGTAAGCAAAATTGTAGCATTTGGATTATCTCAAAGGGTATGATAATTTGAGTTTTGAAAGAAAACAAACCCAAAGAATGAAGAACACACCCCTTCTTATCAATAGAATCAGTACCAAATGGGGCATTCACAGGAATTGCCAACAATTCAAGACTAAACAAGTTCATTGGTTTAACACTCATTCAGATTTCTAAAAGCTTAAAATCCCAAGAAACTGGAGGTGCAACCTACAATTGGAGTGACAATTCAGAGCACACGCTGATTCGTCGTACAACAGCGGCCAACACAAATAGGTTCTCTTTCTCGGGGAAGAGGGGAACCTTTAAGCATTTCATACAGCTGATACAAGGTCACATTCTAGTCACCTGAAGGAATCTGGTCATAAAAGTTTTTTCCCTATTTTATTTTAACATAACAATACATGGTCATTCCAGTTGAAACTTGGCCAAATCATTTGGATTTGATACTCTGATGTTTCATGTGTAAAGTCTGAGCTTAACACCAGTAACAGTTCTAGCAGGCAGGGAAATACATAAAAATGACCAAAACAAAATGGTTTTTGAATAGAAATGTTGGTAATAACAATGTGAAACAACAGCGAGATTTACCTCATAGAACAATTCTGTGTCTTGTTTCGACCATCTTGACCTCGGCGTTTTGTTCATGTAAGTTTGATAATTAGTGTAAGTAGAACTCTCCTGAATAATAGGAGTTGTTTGATCATCACTAAAGCCCCCGTGTTCCGAAGCAAATATCTCATCATCATCATAACCGGCATATGAAGTGCCAGCACTGCAGAACAGAATTCTTAGAAGTAAATTCCAGGAACAAATAAATGACTTGAGAATTATATGGAAACCAGTTCCTTAGACACAGGGCAGTGTATTACAACACGAGCAAATATAAAAAATACAAGAGAAAATGTCACTCTTCTTCGCAGCAAGCATTCATCAGACATTGATTCATTCATAGTTGAAAAATCGGTTTAAATATTCAGAATAAGAAAAATGTGTCCAGGGGCATTAATGTTGAGTCGTTGACAGAACTTGGAACCTAGGAATACAGCAGCCCCCTTGTGGATGACGTGTGATTTAAGCAAAGCTCCTCCATTAAAGATTTTTCAACTGGTGTAGGAGAAGTTGCAGGTTTTAGGGACCGTGAAAGAAAATAAGCCGTACAACTTAGAAAATTGCACACTGCTGGAATTGCAAAGAATCAGTTGTTTCAGCAGAAACTAGCCATGGTGTATGGTTGTCAAAATGGAAGCCTGAAGGACGGGAAAAGACTTCGTTGACTTCAGATTGGTACGAGGGGATCAGAAAAAGTTCCAACACTCAATCCGTATAGGGTACATTAGGGTAATCAAAAGCTAGTATATAGACAGTTTCATAAGCAATAAAAAAAAAGGTCAACTTTAGGGATTTTAATGCAGCACAAGTCTAAAAATGAAGTTGGCGAAGTCAAACAAATACAAATATATTGATGTACATGAGAAAGGCAACTTGTCAGACGATAAAATTACATTGCTCAGCAGCACCTTTATCTGATTAAAAATAGACAAAAATATACAAAAAATATATATTGCATATAATGAGGACAGTGGTTCTATGTAAATGTGATTCCCTAGTGTATGATTTCAAGAACAGGGAGTATTCTAAGGATCTTAGGACCCCAAGGTATTTTTCACAAAACAGTCACAAACTATTGTTCATATTTACAGAAGTACCACTATACCACCAACTACATGCATCACACATCAGACTTCAGTTCTTTGAAAACATGATCCAGTGCTTCTATAAGTTAGTTATTTCAGTACCAAAATCCAATCACTCTCCTGATTTATTTTCCATTTCTAAAGAAGAAGGAAAACAAATATATTACCCGCTTGGTTGAATACTGCCATCAGCTACAAACAATTGCATAGCAATAGCAAATTGTACATCCACCGGCACATATTAGGCTCAGTAATACATCTAAATAAGATCTAGCACTAGTATAGGGGGTGTACGGTGTACCCTTCTCTAGAAATTCAACAAAGCGCAATGGAACCAGTAACAGACACAGGCTAAGCTTGCTTTAAGAAAACTAAATTTATTCAGGCACGTATTCTGGAGTTCTACCATCCATTTTCTCAAAGAGAGACACTAAGCTTCTTCATTCAACTCCAACAAACATTAGCAAAAGCTGAAATAAAAAAAGATAACAGCATAATAGACACATAGGAGGAGGTTAAATAAAGCATCATAAAACTATATCTAAAAAAGCTCTTGTTTAGTGAACTTTCATACCTAGGAATATTTGAAGGTACTGCTGATGTTTTTCCCTCTTTGCTCTGCACAAGAGAACCAAATGGGACCAAAGCAAATAATCAGGTATGCTTCAGCAAAACGAACAAGTTGCACGGTTATATGTGACATTGAAAGAAAGGAAATGGCAACATTTTGACAACTAAGTATCAACGAAACACAGATCCAACATACATGGCCGCTCTACAAATCCATTAAATATAGGTAATCATAGCATAATGCGTACTACATACAGATATCCGCTCCATGTGTTCGGCGAGCCAGATTAGATCTCTCATACGTAACTTTGTCACGTCAATTTCATCTTCAGGGGTGTCGAGCAAAGCTTTGTCAACTATTTCAAAAAAAAAAAAACAGCAAACACATGAAAAATGATATCACATATCTTTTAGAGGTCACAATCTGACACCCCGAAAGTGCAAGTTACCTGTTGTGTTTGGTTGAGAGTTTTGAGAAGAATATTTCGAGAAATATTTTTGAGATAGTGTTTGGATGAGTTTTTAGAAAAAGTAATAATTAGATAGAGGTGTAATAATTGGAGAGAAATGAAAATAATGATTGGAGAGAGGGGTATGAGTAAAGAGAGAAATGTGATTAATGATTGGAGAGATGAGAGATGGGGAAAAAATCTTTTTGGAAATTTTTTTGAAAATGTGAAGTGAACAAAGTCTTCTTCTCTTCCGCCTGGTAGAGTGAGAGAACTTTTTGGGAGGCTCTTTGGATGACGGGCCGGGATCTTCATTAGCCTTCTTACGCTTCCGAACAGGTTTTTCTTTCTGAGGCGCAGATTTATTAGACTTTCTTGGAGCATTTCTTTTTTTAGTTTTTTTATTAGACTCCTGTAAGTTTTCGTCGTCAACAGCTTCATTCTCCTGATCAGCTATGGGAGGTTGTTGGTGGTCCAAAGAATCACTGGTACCTTCACACGTTTTCTTTTTCTAGTCTTAGCACTTGGAGAAACCTAAGTATAAAATTCAAAAAAAAAAAAAAAAAAAAAACAAACAAACAAACAAAGAGAAGAGAAAAATATATCAGGTAAGGATCAAATGACAACTATACACAAGTATACATAAACGACAGTGCAGAAGTTAGATATTACAATCTTTTCTGAAGGTCCCCCCGGATACAGTGGTTCTTCAATATCTGGGATTCGGGATGAAGTATCATCAAACCTTGATGACGAGAAATCCTGAAGATCGTTCGTTGGCAATTCAGGGATTGAGGCCTCATTTATGTATTCACTTTCAGAAGGAACATACCGAGCATTAAGAGAGCATGGAACTGACTCATTCCCCTGTGAAAAAGAGGTCCTACCGCCAGGTTGCTCCCTGTCAATTTGAGCCTTGGGCTTGGGTTTGAATTTTCCCCTCCGCTAACCTGAGATTAGCAAAATGCTAAAGAACTATACCAGTACAACTAACACGTGTGCACACAAAAAAAAAAAAATTTGATTTTTTTGTAGATACCAGATTGCGTGGTTAACTCAAATAGATTATCTAAGGTTTCCAAGCAAGGCATGGCCTCTGCGTCCTGAAAGAAACCGAAACCATAAAGAAGCCAATAAGTACTTTCGGCGAGACAAGCTCTTGTTTAAACAAATTACATAAAGAACAATTGCATTCACCTCTATTTCCACGCATCTTGTATCTATATGGGAAACTCCACTTTTATATGAACCAGTATCAACACATGTTAAGGGATCTTGAGCAACAGTAAGTTCAGGAGATGGATAAGATGAGGATGCATTGGAGATCCTAACAGCTGACACGTTATGTTGAGGAACGACCAGAATAACAGGTTCCTCTTCTACGCTCCTAGTATCAGAAGCAGGAACAGTGGGAATCTCTGAATGTGCAAGAAAACCTTCAGCATCATTATTTACCGGACATGATGTTGATATATCATTTCCAAGATGGACGCTCAGGTCAACCTCTTTCGGAGACCTATTTGCAGCTCCCACTGCCAATATAATACACGGAGTACTTAGTGCAATAAGAACCGCAAGCAAATAATGCAGTCAGGTAAAAAGTTTCATCACTCACCCGTTGAAGTGGTAGATTTAGAATAAAAATCATCAAGAGATTCCAACCCAGAAAAGATATCTGCACTCTGAGAGTAACAAAATTAATTATTATGGAGAAAGAAATGTTCTAGTCACATGAAAGAGAAAGAATCCATACTTCTCCTGCTGATTTTCCCCTGGTAAAATGCAATCCATTTTTGTCAGTTTGATCGTCGGAAGGCAGACCAACACTAGAGCCCAAAGTGTCTCCAATAACAGCATGTTCCAATGAGGGGTTCACTACTGCACAATCATCCGAGGAATGAACTCCAGAAACGAAGTCTTCATCGTTTTTCGATGAATTTTCAGTCTTCTGGGGCTCAGAACTAACTAAAGATGGCCCCACCAGGGGACTCAATTTCTTATCATCTCCAGTATCAACATCCTGAGCAGTCTGTGTAGCAGGGATTGCAGGTGGTTCCTTTCTTGGACGGGGTTTGGCCTTAGGTTGAAATTTGACACCAGTCCTAGCTGCAAGTGAATTCAAGACATTAAAAAAAACTCGGCCCACAAACGAAATACAAAACCAAGTGTTTTATTGTAAAATGCGGTCTCCTGTCTCAATCACCATTTTATAGTTTCATAAGAAACACACTGAAATGGTAAGGAAGATTGACTAACTTTTTTTGGCGGCAGACTCGGAAAATATTTCATCCAGAGCGTCCAAATCAGTACCCATGGCAATGGGTTACAGCCACAAGCAAGTTTGAGAAAGCAGGAACTGATTATGGAAATCTAGCTACACCAATTCCACAACAAAAAGTTGTTGAACTTCACCTTTCCTGCTCTTTCCAGGAGCTAAAAGTTCAATTTCCAAAGCTGTGAAACAATACAAAAATCCAAATGTTAATCATTTGAAGAATTAATCCTTGCTGTTCCCAAATAGTAGGGCTTGGAACCAGGGGCGGATGGAAGAAGATGCCCGGGTGCCCGGGCCACTGCACAACTCCAAATATTCCTTTGGAGAAAAAAAGTTACTAATATAAATATGGGGGGAAATACTTCCCCATAATTTTAAGTTACCAACAATTTTTTCGGTCCCGCAAGTAAAATAAAATTACGGCCACGTATATACACATAAACTTAAACCTACGAAGGAGTATTATTTTTGCGACCACTATAGAACCAAACGTGGTTCCGGCGGGGCGGCATTAGATAGAAATACTGCGTCCGCCATTGCAGTTGGAGCAGGTAACAAGCACTGACAACTGAAATCTTGCTGTTACATAAAAAATGAGAACATAATCCTTAAATAATGTATTTAGTCTGTCATGTATATCTTCAGTCAATGTTCTATTTATCGCCTAGGAATTGGTCGGTTCTAGGGGCATCAACATCTCGATCGTGACTAAATCGGAGAAGTCGTTCAGCCGAACAGACAGAGATCGCGGGAGAGAGAGAGAGAGAGAGAGAGAGAGAGCGCGCGCACGAGAGAGAGAGAGAGGCCTGAGAATCCAGAGGAGAACGATACAGACCAGGGTTGGAAATTGGAATCAGTAATCAGTATAGATTTTGTATATGATAAAGTAACATTTAACTCCTTGAAACTTTCTATTATTACAAAATGTACCTTTAGATTTAGGAATTTACAAAGTATACCCTCCGCAGCTCCCGATATACTAGTAAAGGAGTATTTGTTTTAGGCGAAAACAGTTTCTGGAAAACATTTTCTAGTCTAGAAAATAAATGTTTTCTGGTGTTTGGTTGTGAGATAAAATCTTTTCTAGAAAATATTTTCTATCGTTTGGTTGACAAGAAATACCACTAATATGATAAAATTACCCACATATTATTAATAAAAAAACACATCCTACACTAAGGACAAAAAATTACTCATGCCTATGTAAAAGACGAAAATACCATTACTCCGGCCTCGTTCCAAGTTTGTGCATAATATGAGGCCCGCTCTATTTTCATCTAAACTAGTAACATCACTTTCCAATGTTTCACAATTGTGGATGGCCCACGGAGATGGTACGGTTTATCATTTGAAAAGATTGTGATTGTTAGAGTCGCCACCCGGATTTGAGGTCCGAACCCGAGAAATCGATAAAAAATATGACTCGTTTGCCTATTTGAAAAAGATTTCACTGATCATGGCGGAACCAAAGATTTCTTGGATTCGGGGGTTTGGTTACGAGAGGGGAAGGGTTTTACGGCACCCCTCTCGCCCGGTCCGTGAACCGGTCTCTACTCGACATTTTGTGGGATTTTTAAAATGTTTGAAATTTAATTCTATCCACGAAAATAGGGAATCGGGGGTGGGAATCACATAACGACAATATATACAAGAGAAACGATTCTACGGTGTATGCTCGTGCACGTGATCTACATGGGTGATGATGACGACGATAAAGGAAAACACTACAGATATTTACAGATAACAGAAACTGCACAACAGCTCAAGAAATCATGGACATGAAGCTTAATAAACTGGTTTACAATCTGGATCCCAGAATGGAGGTTGAGCGCTCAAGGGCAGTGGTTTGAGCGCCCAACCTTCCAAACCAGATTGAGCGCTCAAGGCTCATTGATTGAGCGCTCAAACCAGTTTCTGGTTTCTGTGATCTTGACCCTTTTTACAACTTCACTTCTCATTCTTTGCGAGATCAATCATTGGTAAACACTTTTCATAAATAAAAAGATTAAAACAGAAAGTTTTGATTTCTCAAAGAATGGTGAAACGATCAAAGGTCATCACAAAATAACAAAGAAAACACTTGAAGATGGAAGAAGGAGAGGGATTCAGATCATAAACACAGGGATAACAACTCACACACACCAGAGATAAGCTAAACCATGATCCATCATCGAAAACACCAACAACCAGCAAATGAGCCAAGAATAGTTTGAGCGCTCAAACGTATAACCTTGAGCGCTCAAACCATAATGTGGCTTTCTGGTTTCTAACTTGAAAAATGAATTTTTATTACTTTCTCAGGACCATAAATACATAAAATTAAGGTTTATGAAACTGGACAGTTGCTGCTTTGCACTCAAATACAAGATTTTCAAAGATTTTGATGCTTGATCATTATAAAATAATTAATCTATACTCATGCAAGTGATTTTGAGGTAGAAATAAACTGTTTTGAGAGTTACATGAGTATATCTAACTATTTAATGATGATCAATACCAAGAAAGAACATAGAAGCTAGCAGAACTGAAACTGCTCAGAATTGAGTTTGAGCGCTCAAGGCTTGAGGCTTGAGCGCTCAACCTCAATTGTAACTGTGAATTTTAAAAGCATTTTGTTCAGTTATTTGAGACCCTGTAAGCCCAATGCAAGTACAGAAAGCTTGCTTGGACCTACTGGTCTTCCTCAGAAAGACCAAGACAGTGAAGATTTCACATGCTTAACTACCTTTTGACTTGATTGAAAACTTGAACTTGATTTTTGGGCTTTGGGGTGGACAATTATGGATGTTTTTGTTGGTGTTCTGGGTAAAATGAGACAATGTATGTGTTTGATTGATGATCAGAGGTTGGATTCCTAGTTTGAGAGGTGGTTTTGGCCAATGGTTTAAGGGATGAATAGGTGGTTTTGTAAAGAGAGAGAGAGAGGTTGATTTTCTGGAGTTGAGAGAGAGAGAGAGAGCTAGAGTGTGTTAGGTTGTAACCCCCCAAACCAGAGGTGATGGCTGGTTTAAATAGAAAAAGTGGGAGGGAAGTGTAGAGAGAGAGTGAGTGGGTTTTGTATTTGGGATGGGTTAGGGATAGATTTAGGAGTAGATTTAGGGTGTAGTATACGTATTAAGATCGTAGGAGATCACCCCAGACGCTCCCATGCAGAAAATCTCATGATTAGATGCTATGTGGATTCCTGACTGGATCAGAGTTGAGCGCTCAAAGCCGTAGGCTTGAGCGCTCAAGGTGGTTTTCAGGGGTTTGAGCGCTCAAGGCCTCAAGCTTGAGCACTCAAGGCTCTTGGTGGCAAATTGATGGTTTGACTTGGTTAACAATGCTTGGTTTAGTTTGGGTTGTTTGGTGATGTTTGGTTAATTTTAATCAAGTTCAAGCCATTTTCACAAGTTTTGGGTCACGATTGGTCCGTTTCATCATCGGGAATGCTCGAGCGCATCTCGGGTTCAAAATCGAGGTGTCTACAACAATATTCTCAAGAAAAAAAAAAGAAAAAAAAAAACAGATTAACAAATCTATCCAAAAAAAAAAAAAAATTCTCGACAAAATTGAAAATTACAGCCCCAATATGTTCAAATTCGAACTGAAAATTGAAATTCTGTATGAAAATTGGCTAATCGAAATCTAAAGTCCCAATTCAATCAAATTCAAACCAAAGTAAAACCCCCAAACTTGCTTGTTGATTGAAACCTAAAAAACACCAATCTGTGTTCATAGATATTGATTTAGATAGAGATATAAATTCAATCTTTAACTTAAATAACAGAGCAAGGATCCAAAAACCCAAAACAATAACTACAGGAAATTAAATTAGCCTAATCAGAATAAACACAAGAAAAGTTCATGATAAGCCCCCAATATTGTAGATATCTGGGGCTTATCTCGCTTATTTAGTCCACACGAACACGCGATTTCGCGCCTTAAGTATTTGATTTGCGCGTAGTGTTGTTTTAGTTGAGTTACAGGTTGAACGCGCAAAATGAGCGCATTGAGAACCGTGCCACGTGCCCCATGACATGCCAACACCGGGCCTCAAGGGCCACGAAACGACGATTCGGCTAAGGCCCGGGAATGCAAAAAGTCACAAGTCACGTTGTTGGGTGAAAAGCCATGCCTCACGCTCATCAAAACTCCCAGTGGGGTCGGGGAGTGAACAAGCACTCACGAGACCAAGGATCATCCCTCCCGAGGGTCACACGATGCATTTGAGTGCCTTGGAAGAAATCCGGAGGCACGCGATTCAAGTAGAGTGATCAAAGAAGTGTAATTCAATAAGGAAAGAAGTTGGATTGATTCAAGGGCCTAGTGGATCGATCCACTATGCTCAATGCTACCATCAGACTACTCTCAAAATGAGCGCATTGAGAACCGTGCCGCGTGCTCCATGACATGCCAACACCGGGCCTCAAGGGCCACGAAACGACGATTTGGCTAAGGCCCGGGAATGCAAAAAGTCACAAGTCACGTTGTTGGGTGAAAAGCCATGCCTCACGCTCATCAAAACTCCCGGTGGGGTCGGGGAGTGAACAAGCACTCACGAGACCAAGGATCATCCCTCCCGAGGGTCACACGATGCATTTGAGTGCCTTGGAAGAAATCCGGAGGCACGCGATTCAAGTAGAGTGATCAAAGAAGTGTAATTCAATAAGGAAAGAAGTTGGATTGATCCAAGGGCCTAGTGGATCGATCCACTATGCTCAATGCTACCATCAGACTACTCTGGATCAATCCAGAGTGATGTTGGATCGATCCATGCTCAGCCAAAAATGCTCCAGACTCATCTGGATCGATCCAAAAGTGATGTGGATCGATCCACTTCCACACAAGTTGAACCAAGCTCATCTGGATCGATCCAGATACCTAGTGGATCGATCCACTTCATGCCCAACGTTCAACAGATCAGTTTGGATCAATCCAGATACCTAGTGGATCGATCCAAAACCACCCGGGGAGCATTTTCTATGCACTTTTTGCACTTTCCTTTTATGGAAAGTTTTTGTTTAATGTGAGGGCTTTATGGATTTTTATTAGAGAGAGGAATGGGATGATAAAATAGACTCTCCTCTCTCCTTCTACCACACTTTCTCTTTTATTTCCTTAGCTAAGTTTTTGCTCCTCCATTGGAGGCCCTTTCAAGGTTTCTCTCTCTAAATTTCCCGTGTAATCGTTGATCTCCCGTAAGTTTCTCGTTTATTAATCTTGCTACTCTTGTTTAGTTCTCTCAATATATGTAGTTTATTTTCAATTCTCTCAAGTATTTAATGTTCATGTTCTTCTAGCTTTGTCCTTAGATCACACTTATTTCTATTAGTTTCTTGTTAATTTCTCAAAGTACAAAGTGTTAGGCAAACCTAGGATTAATCATAAAAATCAGTTTTTAGAGTTATTAAACATGTTTTTAGTTTTCTTCATTTTTAGTTTTCTTCAAATTTCTAGACTTGTTAACTAGTGTAATGATCGAGTAGTCGTTTTAGGCTCGGTCTTGGGGTGAGTAGCATCTCGTGACTTAGGTTAATTCGCTCTCCTCGCCATATTGCAAACATCGCTTGTTAATCAAAGAGTTAGGATTAAATTTATGTATCAAAATTAGGATTTGTTAATCTCTTTGATCACACGTAGCCAAGGGCTTGACCACTTGGTACGTGTGATGCTTAGGACTATGTCAATCAAAATGTTTGTCTAAATGGCACAAGAATCCTACTCTTTGAGAAACACCATTTCTAATCAGACGAGTTTAAAAACCAAATCTTCCGTTCGGGGTCGTTTAACGACATCCCCGAGCCGGTTATCTTAGAGGAGAATGAATCGGCCTAAGGCATGGGTGTTGTGAACCCTTTGACTTAGCCTTGTTTTAATTAGTCTTTTTAATTTCGCGTCATTCACGGAGTTAAGTGAATTCCACCCCCAAATCAAAAGCCAAGTTTGCCACTTTAAGGCTAAAACCATCATTCGCGAATCAATCAACACGCTCAGCGTATTCAGTCTCTGTGGAATCAACCCGGACTTACCGGTTAACATGCTACCGCCGGCCTAAACCCTATGCTTGGGAAAATAATATTGGAAATACAATCCAAGGGCGCAAGCAGTTCACTCTGAAATTAACCCAAAACCTAATAGCAATTAGAAATGTATCTATCACCCTACCAATAGAAGATACAAAAAAAATCACCACTTATATACAAACAGATAAAATAGAGAGAGAGAGAGAGAGAGAGAGAGAGAGATGGCATGTGAAAACCCCTAAATTGAGGCTGCGGAATAATGTGTGAGTGGAATAATGGTTGTTTTAAGGAAGGAAACAAAGAATCACCTTTTTTTTCAACTATATAGGAGGCTTCGATTGGAGGAAGTTAGGTTCTAATTCTATACGAGAGAGGCGAGAGATGAGAGAGAGAGAGAGAGAGAGAGAGAGAGACGATTGGAGTACTAAAAGTCTGGAACCATTGGGGTTGTGGTGTTGTCAGGCTGTGGCGATTAGAGTACTGATGGCTCATTGAAAATGTTTTCCCGGCTTAAAATCCAGAAGTCATTTTCCAACCTAAATGGTTCATTTTTCATTGACTTTGAAGAATGTTTTCCCTTGACTTTATTATTCCGTCCTACCAAACACCAGGAAAATGTTTTCCACATAAAAATTTTCCCCAGAAGACGTTTAATTTCCACCCTAAACAAACGAAGTCTAAGGCAGCGGACTTATGCACTAAGTGGCCGCCGAAGGGGCCGAGACACAAGAAGTGGGGATTGGCAGTCGGTGCGGATTACCTGTTGCTTTGTAGCTTGAGAAAATGGGTAAAGAGGAAGAGAAAAATTAACGGTATTCTGCCATATTTGTTTTAATGGAGCTTACATGTCTGAAGTGCAACTAGAGCTTCAAAGAACCGAGTTGCTTGCAAGCAGCTCGTGGGGGTAGAGGCAATTGCTTTCATGGCGTGGAGCCACCCTTTACTAGTTCAAAAAATAAAAATAAAAATTTAAAACTCTGGCTGTGCATGAACAGGTTATCAACTTTACACATTTACCCACAAATAGTCCAAATGATAGTCAAATGTGTGGAAAATATTACACGTGGAAAAAATAAGGTCAAAGTAATACTTCTCATTTGGACCATTTGTCATTCCTTAATTTCCTTGGAGGAAAACCAATGGGCAAAACTGGCTTCTTACAGGGAACGACCATCGTCATTACTCATGGATCTTTCTTTACACCATCCTCGTGGGGAGAAAATCCCTCGTGGGAGTCTCGGAAAGTCTATTGATCTTGCTTCTAACACTTTTTCTCCCCTTACTTTATTTTGGGTGGTTGAGGCGTTGAGCCCACACACAAAATGACCATTAGAGAGGCGGTTGCAGAATTTTAATTCAGTGGTATCAAATGCATTTATGGAAAAAAATTATATACAAAACACTATATAATGTAAAGATATTTACTTTGGTTGAAAAGTTGGCGGGCCTAGTTTATTTTTTTATGTTGCGCTATATCTTCTAGTACTTACTTACAAATTCGAGTAAATTTTCATTTATTGTGAATTTGTATGACTAACTCAATGCAAGCAATATGAAAGAAATATAAAATTATGTGCAAAAAAAATACGTAAATTTTTAGTGCAATTTTTAAATTTAGAAGGTCCGCTAATGTAGACATTGTGGAAAACATATCAAACAAGCAACAACAACATTACATACACACAAAGTTTGTACTCATAATTTAAGCACACACTCACACAAGTGTGTGGGGTCCACACACACACTGCACATTCAGTGTGTGGATAAATTGTGGATAAATTATGGGTACAAACTTTGTGTGTACCTATCGTTTTCCAACAACCAAACCCCTGAAACCTTAAACCTTTAAGTAGAGCCGCCCTCACTGACTTTCTTCTTTCAGTCTCATTCCAAATTTACAAAGTTACTTTTCCCATAATGATACCCAACCACCTTACTTTCTTCTTTCAGTCTCATTCCAAAGTTTTTACAAAGCAAATATGGATACCAGAAATAGCAGGGGAGCTCTCCTTTCCCTCCCATCACTCTTCTTTTTCCTAGCAATTCCATCACCATTTTCCTCTGCAACCGACACTCTAACTCAATCTCAGCCAATCTCAGCAAGCCAAACTCTCATTTCCTCCGGCCAAATTTTTGAGCTAGGATTCTTCAGTCCCCCCAATTCGACCAAACAGTACGTTGGAATATGGTACAAGATCTCCAAACGCAGAGTCCTCTGGGTGGCAAACAGAGAAAATCCATTAGCAGCCACTGACTCAAACTCAAGCCTAACAATTGGAACAGATGGAAATCTGAAAATTCTTGATGGAAACAGAGTTTCCATCTGGGTAACTAATATTTCTGTCCCATCAAACAACTCAATCGCTGTTCTTTCTGACAAGGGAAACTTGATTCTTAAAGACAATGTCTCGGGAATCAATTTATGGGAGAGTTTTAACTATCCTGTAGACACTTTTTTACCAGGCATGATGATTGGACTAAACACCCAAACAGGTGAGAATCGTTTCTTTTCCAGCTGGCGGGCTGAAAACGACCCGTCAGCTGGAAACTTCATAGCCGGAGTTTCACACGATACACCGCCGCAGGCGTTTATATGGAGCGGATCGGGGTCCGACCCGTACTGGAGAAGTGGGCCATGGGATGGATCCAAGTTCATTGGAATACAGGAGAGGTTTGAAGGGTATGCCAACGGGTTCAATTTGGTTTCAGATACCCAAACGGGAATTGTTTATTTCACATTTAATCAGTATAGTAGTTCTAATATCACAATTCTGGTGGTAACACCATCTGGGCCTTGGAATATAACCCACTGGGATGATTCATCAAACACCTGGTATGTGACTTGGTCGCAACCGGGTCATCCGTGTGATAGCTATGGATTTTGTGGAGTTTTTGGGATTTGCAACCGGAATGGGGCTAAGAATTGCGAGTGCTTAAATGGGTTTGTGCCAAATTCAGATGAGGAATGGAGGAAAGGGAATTGGAGTGGTGGTTGTGTGAGGGCAACTGAATTGCTATGTGAAAAGAACACTAGTAGTTCATCATCTGGTGGAGAGAAAAGTGATGGGTTTTTGAAGCTGAGTGGGGTGAAATTGCCGGATCATTACTCGTATTTGAACAATGAGGGTGAATCTGGTTGCGAGAAATGGTGCTTGAGTAATTGTTCTTGTGTTGCGCATTCATTTGTGGCTGAAATTGGGTGTATGGTTTGGGCTGGAGGAAGAGGGCTGGTGGACATTCAGCAGTTTTCATCTGCCGGGGAGGACCTTTTCCTTCGCCTTGCCGCTTCGGAGCTAGGTAAACTTGGTATTGGCATCTGTTGTTCAGTTAATATTTAAGAAACAGTTCTCCTGATTCCCTCTCCTGAAACTGTTTATGGAAACATAAACATCCATGAACCTTGCAAATCTATTGATAAAATGAAATAGTTTTCAAAAATCTAGAAAATGTTGTTTTGTGGTGTTCTGAAAAAATGGGTTGTTTCAGCAGTTTTCAAGAGTTCTGCAGAATATTCCGCGAACCTATTTTTTCATAATCCTTGGTCTGGTTTTAATGTTCATTTTTTAGCAGAAATAGATTTTGAGAATCCGAAATCTTTCTCCTTGGTGTTTTCTGAAACATGTCTTGTTTGGCGTTGCCCAGAAAAATAAATTTCAGAAACGATTTTATCAGTTTCCAACACATGAAGACAACAAGCCTTAGCTACATGTTTTTTTTTTTTTTTTTTACCAGGGAAAGACAAGAAAAAGGAAAAACTCATCATCAGCTTGACAACAGTTTCTGGGGTTATCCTCTTGGGTGCTGTCGTTTATGGATTGCATAGGCTGAGAGCAAAACAGAAAGGTAAAACCGTGAGAGCTTTTTCTTTACACTATAACTTGTACAATTAGGTGTTTTGGTAATTGAGATGTCCATGAGTGTTGAAACCAGTTTGTCACAGACTAGGAGGTGGCCATCAGTTCTTATGTTTCTTTCAAAGTAAAATCATGCATTCCGTTCCATTAAAATTTGAAACGCTCCTAATTACCATTGCTACCTATGACCTATCCCTAACATTAGGTTGATTTAGTTCAGAGGGGTGGAAAAGTGTAATCTTGAAGTTGACATAGAAGAATGCGTAAGACTTGTGATCCATCTGTGTTTTTGAAGCCAATGAGCTTTGTAGATGAGATTTAGGACATTTTAAGCCACAAGACACAGTAACTGCAGAAGTTTCTTGTCCAAGTGTTGTAAAGTAATAAATCAAAGGGTTTGTTTCCCAACATTTTGGGAATGTCAGTATTTAAAAACTCCTAAACAATAACAAGATGATTTGGATCCACGCAAACGATAAAGAAGGATAAGTTATCACACAGAAACAATAGAACACATGAGATATGTGGTTTGGCAGTGTGCCCTACATCGTCGAGAGGGAGAACATATACACCTTATGGAATAGGATCATAAGGCTCGGATCTCTCATACAATCTCTCTTCTACTACTATCTCCGTACGGAAAAACCGTAGTCCAAGAAGTGCAATAAATACCTTCAAAACTTATGTGGTATTGGTCCTATTGGATCAGGTATTTGCGTAAAGAAATGAAAGGATGAAGAATCTAACCGTTGTGCCACTAGATGCTCTTACTTTTTTGGATTTTTTTTTTCTTTTCTTTGGGGGGTGGGGAGGTTTGGGGGATCCTTACTGTGGCTAGTGGTTACCCAACTCCTTAATCCAAATACAGACTCAACAGGACTAAGTCTTAGCTGTTATTTCGTCACTATCAAATACTTTTTCTTTCACCCTTTACCTTCTCTATTCTTTTCTATATCTGGTAAGGCTGGTTGTTTATTTTGTTTATACACACTGTCGAAATTGGGACATACTATACTTCTGTTTTAAAAGCCTTGAAGAAATAAAGACAGATATGCTAATTAATTGATTGCTATGGTTCCCTCTCAAATACCAGGAAAGAGGGAAAAGAAAACCAAGGTCTCCGGTATGTCTTATAGATTGAACAGTTCAACAGACATGCTAGTTAATCGAGGAAAGCCAAATGATACTACCTTGGAGCTACCAACATTTGATTTTGAGGAAATAGCAGATGCTACCAATAACTTCAGCATAAGCAGCAAAATTGGCGAAGGAGGATTTGGGCCAGTTTTTAAGGTAATTCAGCTTTTATATCCTTACTTGCTAACGTGCCAATAATTTGAACTAATTTTCTTATATGAAGAAGTTTTGAATACTCTTTGGGTTATAGTCCATGTAATACTAAGTTCTATGAAGTAGATTGCACAGTGGTAGACTATTAAGTGTTTATGCAAGGGTAATTTTCTAATACCTAGCTTGTATTTTATTAGAGAATTAAGAAACTAGTAAGATGCAATTATCATTTATCATACTTAATTTTTCCAAATTTGTCAAATTGTTGAATTCCGGCTGCATAGTAAATATGTTGCAGGCGCATCTCCATTCGTGATAGGATTGTAAACAAAACAGTGTAAAATTTCTTTTAGGTAGTTACTAAAAAAAAAAACTTGCATGGTACAACATTTATGTTCAGAAGAGTTATACAAGAAGGAAAAGTACAATGGCAAGAGAAGGCAATTCTGGTATTCCAAGATAAACAGTTTGGAGAGGCTATTGGAATGAACCTTCTGCGGGACTTACTGAAAACTAAAAAGTAAACTAGTCATTGGCTCTTAAATAGTACCTAATCCCGAATTGTTTTCTCTTCATTCTTGAACTTATGCGGACTTGCAAATGTTTAATTCGCGGCCAATTGTATCTCATTTCATTTTTATATTTTGCAGTATCTCCATAACAATTCCAATCATATCCGTATCCATGCATCATGGGCACTTGTTGCGTATGTTATTATTGATTTAGAAATTTTATGGACTATGGGTAGGGAAAGCTACAAGATGGACAAGAGATCGCTGTGAAAAGACTTTCTAGATGCTCAGGGCAAGGCATAGAAGAGTTCAAGAATGAGATCATACTAATCTCAAGACTGCAGCACAGGAATCTTGTTAGGCTCTTGGGTTGCTGCATTGAAGGAGAGGAAATGGTGATAGTTTATGAGTACATGCCCAACAAAAGTTTGGATACTTTTCTCTTTGGTATGTAAAGCTTCTTCTTTTCCCTTTGTCTTGTTAATTCCTATTTTCTCTACCCATATATTATCAGAAAACCATTAGCATAACTAGTGGGGGATGGGGGATGGGGTAGGGGACCTTGGACTTCCAGAGCCAAACCACTAGAGTAGCCCATCCGGTCATTCATTAAAAGACCTAGGCCTAATCTGGTAGTTGATTTCGGATCCTGTTTTGTAAAACACTTCTTAAAGCTTGTTTGGTTAAAGGTTTTTAAACTTGCTTTCCGGTACCATTTTTGAGAAAACATTAACAAGTTGTTTTAAATTCAAGAAAACAGTTTCCAGTGGAAAAAATGAAAGGGGACGCGGAGAAATGATGGGTGTTTATGTTTTCTGAAGACTGTTTCTGAAATGTGTTCTGAAAAACTGGTACTGACAAGTGACAACAACTACCAAGCAAGTACACTATTCTTTGTTAAAGACTCATATGTCACCAGACCAAAATCAGTGATTACAGGTTATGTGTGTATGGATATAGGCTTTCACTTGTTGCTCCAACTGTTTTCATGGAGCATGCAAGAGTACCCCAATCTTGGAAGTACTCGCTTGAGGGAAAATACTGCTGCTCCTTAAAGCATATTCCGATGCTTTCGAAAACTTGACTAAGTACTACCTCACTCTTGCCACACCTAATATGGACGCTCTAGAAAAAAATAAAAAATAATTCGATAAAGGGGAAATACATAAAAATGTGGGTTTGGTCATAAACGTGCCAACCAAAAGGGAGCTCGGCCGATGGAGCTTACAGAGCATAAACCAGATAAGGCAAAATTTATTTTGCGGTACACATCGAGAAAGCTCCTTAACTTATACCCTTTTTATTTCATCTAGTCAGTTGAACGTCAGTCAGTCATCACTATTTGTGAAGAGTTCCAATGTTGATACTTAGAATTCCCATATTTTATTTCTCAAACCAAGTACAAAAACACTGATCTTTACCATTGATTACATTTGAATCAACGTGTATCCTTTAGATTCAAACAGAAGAGCAGAGCTGGACTGGGCTAAGCGATTCAACATAATTCAGGGTATTGCTAGAGGGCTTCTGTATCTCCATCGCGATTCTTGTTTGAAGATTATTCATCGAGATCTAAAGGCAAGCAATATTTTACTGGATGAAGATATGAACCCAAAGATATCAGACTTTGGTTTGGCGCGAACGTTTCTTTACACGCAAGAGCTAGCAAATACTCACAGGGTTGTCGGAACACTGTAAGTTTTGTTTTTGTGCTAGTTTTGTTTCATTTTCCACTGATTGGAATAAAAAAAAAAATCCAATCAAAAAGCGATATGAAGTGTTCTAAGGGCTAATCGTCGTCAAATTCCAATGAAATGTAGCGGCTATATGTCTCCTGAGTACGCGATGGGAGGGGTATTCTCTGAAAAGTCCGATGTCTTTAGCTTTGGAGTCTTGATATTGGAGATCGTTTCTGGCAAGAAAAACAACAATTTCCATTACAATGAAGAACGTACAAGCCTTCTCGGTCACGTAAGTGCTACCCTCAATTCCCATCAAATTCAAAATGTGTATCAAATTTTATAAACTGTAACCACTCCCTATTCATATAACTTCATCATTCCATTACCGGAAAAAAAGAGAGAATAAGTTTTCCTCTCTCCTCACTACCTTCAGCCACCGCCACCTCCAGCCATCATCGCCTGACTAACTCCAGCTACCTCCCTTGGCCGTCATCTCTTGCATCACCTTTAGGCACCGGCCCACCAGCAACTACCTTTGGCCACTATCGGATGGCTAAAATGAATGGTTCCGATCCCAAATAAAGATTTCAAAGGACAAACAATTGAGGTCACTACGATCTACAAGGATGTAGTGACTTCGACTCACTACGGAACCCCAAGTCTGAGATCTTGTGCACTAAAACAACCTCTATTATTTGAATTTTTTATTTTTTTTTCCCCTGATGACATGGTGTTGTTTCAGGGGTGGGATTTGTGGAATGAAGGCAGGGTAATGGACTTCATTGATCAAATAATGGCTGAATCATGTACCTCGCAAGAAGTAACAAGATGCCTGCATATCGGCCTTCTATGTGTTCAAGATCATGCTGCGGACAGGCCAACCATGTCAACCGTGGTTCTAATGCTAAGCAGCGAAATAGATTGTCCACAGCCGAAACGGCCTACTTTTACTTTCCAAAGCTTGTTGGGATCGTCTGATCTTCGGTCTCAAAGCGACAACGTATATTCTGTAAATACCATCACTGTATCAATGGTTGAAGGCCGATGATGAGCCGCTGCCAGGAAACCGTTTTCCAGGGCCTTTTGTGCAGATTTATGCAAATGGGCTCATTAGGGTATATTTCATGTTCTTTGATTTGATACACAATGGTGGTCTCAGGTCTGTATAGTTTGCATCTAATGTATGTATTTTTTAGTCTTTCCTCAGTTCTCCTTCTCCTGGTACCATTTAACGATCTCTTTCGTCTTTCTACTTTCAATTACTCCGATATGGAAAAGAAGGGTAGAAATGACAAAACTAAGCACAAGAACATGGTTTTCAATGCCCCTTGAGTGCATACAAGGACATGGTTTTCAATGCCCCTTGATTTCGTAACCTGTTACACAATTTTTTTGCGAGTCAACAATAGATACAAATTTTCAGACACTAAAGAATAAAATGAACGTCTCACTCCATATGAGCGGGTCTGGTTCATGTCACATCATTATCAGCTCAAGAAAACTGGCCTCTTACGTGAGGAAAGTGCATGAAAAAATCTGCTGAATCAACCTTTATCTTGACTGAAGCCGAGTAAATGGAAATCAGACTGATGCGGCTCAGTTGTGTCCCCCGAACAACTCAAAGATCCTAGCAAAAGTTCTAATTTTCAGATTGACTGTTTAAATCCCCACAATCCATGGTAGCAGAATTGTCCTCCATAGAAGCAACAGAGAAACTCCAAACGGAAGCACAGTTTTCATCGCCTACAAACGAAAAACAAAGAACCAGATAATAGCTGAGAAAGTCGCATCACAAAGACTTGGTTCACTTTTGTATAACGGAAAATGAAAAACTCAAATAGGGTCACAGTAGTAAATTTTTACCACAGGGATATGTTTGGATACTGGATTGAAGGAAGGTGTGTACAAGGAAAAAGAGAAAGGGGAAAATAAAAAGAAAATGTATTGGAGATGTTTCAATTCCCAATTCTTTAAATTTTAGTTTCCTAAGTCCATGTCCCAAACACAGCCTTGATACCATGTGTGGCACACTCCTAAAGATAAGGTTGAATCCAACCAAATTCTAAGAGAAGTCTTTAACATCATAGTCATGCAGTTCAGCAGTTGAATCATTTCGGTAATAAGTCAAAAAGTTTGGTCTGATCACACATGAGACCCACAAGAGAGACTCGTTGTGAATTTGACAACACACGGAAAAAAAACAAAAGGAACAGGAAAGTAAATACAGAAGAGGAATTGAGATACCACTCAAACTGAAATCCTCAGGAGAATCATCGAGTGTATCAAATCTTCTATGTCCAGATGAAGAGGCCGCCAATGGAAGAAACGGATGGAAAGAGAAACCATTAACAGTGTCTGAATGGAAGGCATATGAATCCATTAGAAACATGAGGAAATAACAGATATGAGGTGCTAACTAAATCTTTGACAGTAAAAATGTCAATTAGTAGTACCCAGTGCAGCTTGGAAGCTTGATGCCCACTGCCCCGTTTGGAGATTGTAAATGTGAACCAAACCATCCTGAAAGAAAAGAGCGCAAGAATATTAAGGCATTGTATCGGCAAGCAAAAACCCTTGAAAATAGGTAAAATCTACATCTACAATAATACCTGACCACCTGTACCAAGGTGTCGACCAGAGGGCTCCAAATCGAATGTTATCCGTTGGTTGGTATTTTCTGAAGATCTGTATAGCCTAATCAAAGGATCAAATGGCAAAACAAGCAAACAAGCAGTTAAAAACTTAAACCACTTTGCTGCAGCTAAAAGTGATTACTTAAAATAATCCAAAAGTTTTTTGACAGGAAGGACAAGCCATTTTTAGCAACAACGCATCAAACTATTGAGAAAATATGTTTAGCAACTCAGATGCTTCAAAATGCCAATCAGGACCAGAATTTGACACATGTTTTCCAAACTACTCAGCGAACTAAGCCCATAGTGTCCTATTCAAAAAAAAAAAAAACTAAGGACATAGTGAACACGTGGCATTATCTCATGTTATTACTGAATACCATTGAGGACTGTCACGTAACTAGTTTTGTACCAGTTCCATGCAGGTTCAAGTTCCGGTAGCAATCGATAATCTGGGATTAGCCTGGGCATTGGGCAATATTGCATATAAATAGGGAATGCCTGGCATTTCTTTTAACGGACCAAATATAATTCTGGCAACAACTAATAACCTAGTTTAGGAATTATGTGAATGTATCAGAGTCCCGTACTGTCAGGTGGCCAATGTATACCAACAATAAAGCAAAACCCAATCAAAAACTTAACAAAATGCACCCAGAGTGAGCATCAGCCCTCTGACTCCCAACAAAAAAAAAAAAAGGAGGGACAAGTGCAAGATATTTTGATGTTAACTCAAAAGTAAAAACTACAACCCTGAAATAAGACCCTCTGAACTTGTGGAGGTAGTTATGAGCTACCATGTGGCAAGCTACCTCATCCTAAACCATCCCATCATAAAATCGAAACCTTGCCCAAATTAATGACCACTACATCCTGAATGATGCGTGCATACACGTATATGCATACTACAAGTGTGAGTAATAAACAACAAATGCACGAAAGATGCAAACATGCCATGCATGAAACAATTCGTATGACAGCTCATTTACTAAACTTCCAATAAGAAATTCAAGACAAAAATACGTACTTGTACACTATGCCATCAGCTTTGCGAATGTCCCAGCATAGTATGTAAGGGTCCTGTAGTAAAATGTGACGATAATTATTTTCTTAAATGCACGGACAAGGCATCCAGGTTTTCTTGATATTACTCCCTCCGTCCAGAATTTCTTGTCCATTTACGGTTGTGTCATTTTTCAATTGCTTATATCTTTCAAAATATAATTTTTATAAAATTTTGAACTTTGTTTAATGGTACTCATCGAGAACTATCAAATGAGATCCATATTGAATATATATAACATTATACATTGGAAATATAACCACTTTTTTGAGGTGTAGTGACTAGTGAAAGTGGACAACAAATATGGGACGGAGGGAGTAGTATACAACAAGCTGTTTTGAACGCAATGCATAGGTAGATCAACAGAAAACACTTAAGGGTAAAGCCGCTACTGGATAGCTCCTAGAAAATGAAATTGAAGAGCAGTTATAAGGTCTGAAAACCTGATGGAGATAGATCCATTTGGTTTCATGCCATTATTAAGAGAAAAGATGGCATGGGCTCCGTTTTAACTGGATTATCACAATAACTGAAATGCTGGTTCCTGAGCTATTGACAATTGGCATATTTTGAGAAGAGTGGGAGCGGAAGTTAACTACACAACTCCCAATATCTAGAACTACTTGCAATTGTCATATTACAAGAGGAGAGGAATTTATCAAGAAATATTTCCTGAATCTTGTTTCAGTTTATGCAAGAATCTTAAGATTATCATATAGTGAAAAAATCACAGATAGTATTAACCACAAAATACATAAAAGAACTTTGAAACAACTATAACCTTCAATGAACTATACGCACTCGTATTCATCCACGGCTAGACTTAGTTGGTCACATCAACATCATGTGGGGAAAAAAGCATAACAGATAAAACAAGGCTATTACCACTTGACTCAATATACTGAATAAAGATTATCTTCCACTATTACCAAAAAAACAAATTACTAAGTTCTTTCAATTTGTAAGATATCATTAAGTAGTCCTCTGAGATGAAGTCACATGGATGGTTTTTGTTAAAGCTTCCAACTCAAAACCAATTGGCTACGAGTGGAGAGGTTGCCCAGGCTCATATAAAAGTTTTTGGAGATTATAATTAAATAATGTGGGACAAGCTCTAACAATCCCCTGCACGTGGAGAGACAAACAAAGGATCCATAACATAGAGATCACAACGATCGACGAAACAATGTGCGCTTAAGGCACACACAACGGGGCAATCAATCAAGAGAGTTGTGTCAAAAAGCCACCGAAAGCCTAGCTCAGTAGCTCTGATACCATATTACCATGTTAAAGCATCCAACTCAAAACCAATTGGCAATGAGTGAAGAGGCCGCCAAAGCTTATATACTAGTTTTTGGATGTTATAATTACCCAATGTGGGACAAGTTCTAAGAGTTTTGAATGGGAAAGAATTGTAAAATCTCCCTTTTAACTCTGGCTCTAAGAGTAAATTCTCAAGTGTATGGGTAAAAACAGGGCACAAACAAATTGAATAGAAAGAACTCTGCACAAGGTTTTACCTTTCGCCCCCCAGTATATAGATAGTTACCATCTTTCGAGAATTGCACCTGAAAAAAAGGTTGTGCTTGAAAGAGTTAAATGTTCATATTACAAACAGAATCCATGATCAACAAAATATGTGACCACTTACATGTGTAACCCCACCTTCTTGGCCACGTAAGATGTACAAGAGTTCCATATTGTCTTCACTATATATTGCAGTCGTCTGGCTATAGGAACCTGTAGCTAGCATCTTCGTATGACTGGGGCAAAAAGCAATGGCCGATATAATACCTGACACAGAAAACAAGCTTAGAGAACCCAAATATATGTCGATCTTAAGGATTGCTGAGATTTGGAATTGTGGTGACCACATTTTTAAGGCTTGATTTTTGTGTCTCTGTAGTTCTCTGCAATTTGATTTAGGTTATTTTCTCTGTGTTTGTTAAAAATAATAATAAAAAAAAAAATTAAAAAAAAACTTAGGGAACCCAAACACATGTCGATCTTACGCAAATAGTTTCAGGATCAAACCTTGAAACGTTGCTACTTAAGTACGGTATAACACACCAAACATATGTTAATGGCTTTTACAGTGGCGGAACGAGGATTTTAGGTGGGGGGTGGCACCAAAAAGATCAATATACTAAATACCAGAAAAAAAGTTCAAAGTGTCCTATAAGCATGATATCCTAAAAAATACATATCTGCATAGGTTAATTATCCATTAACATATAACGAAAATAGTTTAAAGTTTTATAAAAATAGAACTCGGTGTTCTTTTAAATCTAGGAAGTCGTTCAAGATTGATTCTAAAATATTTCCAAAAACAAATATAAAAATATTGAAATCATGGAGTCTGGACATGAGGGCATGGGTCATCAATAAACAAAAATTTGGGCAAAATAAAAAACAATTGTCTTGGACTTGG
Source organism: Vaccinium vitis-idaea (assembly GCA_963854785.1). NCBI lineage: Eukaryota > Viridiplantae > Streptophyta > Magnoliopsida > Ericales > Ericaceae > Vaccinium > Vaccinium vitis-idaea. The sequence continues at coordinate 27,815,335 of OY978221.1, read as the reverse complement.
AGCAAAGTTATCAATCTAATACCGGTCAATGTACCTTTTTAGCTACCCATATGGTACATACCGGTATCAGAGTGTTCCGGTGTACCATTTTGAATTTATCAATATTACTTATATTTTTCTCAAAAAATCATAATTTCTGTTATAAAAGCATAACCGATATAAAAATATCTTCTACATATATACATATTTATGAAATGTACTTATCGATCTTTGGAGATAAGCTACTGCTATTCCTATTAAAAGTGAACTAGAAAATCATAAAAATGGACACGTAAGCTATGGTCCACCCAAGTAAAAGTCACCTTTTACTTGGGTTACTCAAATAAACGTGATTTCCAAAGTTATATCCTAAACATTCACGTGGTCATACTACAACCTTAGGATTAGATCTGGAGTAAACACACACGAAATGCCTGTTGGGTGAAGTGAAGAGATGGAAAGAGAGAGAATGTTGAGAGAATAGTCTTTATGCTACTCTGGCAAGTTTAATCACAACGCTGCTACTTCGGTGAATCATTCTGCTAACTTTTTCTGCATAGATGAGTAACCCACCTCATCTCTCTTGCTGTCCTCGTTTTCTGCTACTCAGAAAAAACAGGTACCGAGAAGAGGATTTGGCTTTGTTTCTTTGCTTGAGAACTACTGATTTTTTTTATTTTTATTTTTTTAAAACTTGGGGTGGCCCATATGATAGCAGACTTGCATGATAGCAGGCTGTCGAAATTGCCCATTTTCAGATGTGCAATTTGGAAAGTAAAAACACACAAGTTTTTTTGACATCTTCATAAAACATAATTATCACATTCTCATGTGTTTGGCCTACTTCTGTGGCCATAAATGAGGGGAGGTGTTGAGGACACAACAATACAGTTTCCCTCTCTCTAATAGTGTAAGCTTTTAGATGAGTTGGCGACCAAGAAGTTAACATTTCGATAAGTAAACACAAACCTTACCTGGTTGCCCTTCCTTATTTCCTTGGACCGTTGAATGTTGCTTAAACTCTCTACCAGGGCGATGAACATCAAATATTCTGAGAGTTTTATTGTATCCGCCAAATATCCTGAAACAGAATTTAGAAGTCCCACAAAAATTATTACATCCTTGCGATCAGGATTCTACATATGCTTAGATACTACTAGTTTATTTAAAGGCTACAGAAGTTAAAACCGGGGATGGGCAGATGAAGGCGCATAAAAATCAACAATAAATAGCACGTATGACTGATGATGTATGAGACCACATTTCAGATTTGCTATCGGGCAAACCTATAAGCAATAGTACATCTATATTACATTACACAACGGTTTTTTCAAAATGTCCTATGTGGCATTTCCATATTTCAAATCTCTCATTTCTCTTCTAACAATATCTATAATATATAATAAGGCCCAAATCTTATCTTACGGGTCAAGTTGTGTTTCCGTAACTAAGAAAACTTACCTTTCAAAATTAACTTTTGGTTAATCACAAAAAAAGAAAAAGAAAATCGGATCAACAAAAAATACCACTTAAAAGAAAACTCATTTGTAAAAAGAACAATATTTTCATATAGGAATTTCAAATTTCAAAAATCCTCTTTCTCTCTCTATGGTATTCAACCCATCATAGGAAATTTTTAATTTCAGAATATTCTCTCTCTATCTCAATTGTCAAAAAAAAAAAAAAGATGAAGAAAGCAGATAAAAAAAATCACATGGAAAAAACTCATTTCGGAAAAGAACCACCATCTTTTAATTCATACGCGAATTTCAAAAATTTTAAAATCCTCTCTCTTTGATATCCACCCCTTGCAGGAAGATTTAATTTTTGAATTCTCTCTTTCTCTCTAATGATTTTGGTTGTAAAATGGATAAAATAAATTTGGTAAATCATAAAAAATAAAAAATAAAAGAATCTCTTAACGATGTTCAAAATTACATAATTTTTGTTGTGCATGAAACACTGGGCTTTATTAAATGTTATTAAATTGGTTTTCATTTCCTTTTTAGTTTCACTTACTGAACTTGCACAATCATAACAGGGGTGGTGGCATAGCATTAGCCGGAATACTCGATGACGAGAGCACAGCAGGTAGTAGTACTCGATGGTTGGTTAAAGTTGTCAAACTTCATCAAGTGCCTTTAGGCATGGGCAAAGCGCTAGTAACACTATCTAGCAGTGATTTCAGATTTCAGCTTTGTTTTCTAGACCTAGTTGAGATATTAGCACAAACAAAATATGGTATCAGACACTTACTGCAACAAAGTAATACAACTTTGACATACATTCTGAGAAGTATAACATCAATCCTGCTGCAGGGTAAAGTTTGATTGCATAAGAAGAGAAGGCTACTTGAAATGTGCAAACGTAATATCACTTAGCATGTATGTATCTGCATGTGCGTAAAGGGAACTAATCTTCTTGTGCCATCACTGCATGATTCCATGTCAGCAGTACCGGCCTGAGTGTTTGATCAAAGAGACCATAAAAGGATTTCTAAGGCTGTGTTTGGAAGTTAGGGAAAGAAAGAGAAAAGAAGGGAAAATAATTAAGAAGGAAATTAGAGGGAAAATTGAAGAGAAAATGGGAGGAAAGTTAAATAGGAATTTGAATATTTTCCTTCCTCTTTTTGTAGAACCAAACAAAGGAAGGGAAATTTTTTAAATTTTCTCTCCCTTTCTCTTCCTTTCCCTAAGAACCAAGCAGAGCCTAAAGGATGCCAGGCGTCTCTATAACTCTCACCCATTATTCTTAGAGGAAAATTACAAAGAGTAAAAAAAATAAATAAATAAATAAATTGATAGATAAACATAAGTTGAATAAAACTTATCTTTCCTCCACTTTCGTGAAAGAGTTACGTACCAAATTCATTCAACATCAGTTTATCTCTACAGTAGACTACCATGATTTAGTCAGGAGTCCTCAAACGAGAAAACCTAAGAAACCAGCAGTGTATTAGATTTGAAGGTATAACTAACGAACATGACAACTAAGAGCTAAGGTCTACCATGAGATAAGATAATTCGTCAAACAATAAAGGTGAAATAGCGGCATGGGGTGAGTAATAAACCCTTCAAAGAGAAATATACTTGGTCCCAGCAGGGTTAAAACCAACAGAAAAGGCAGCAGTGATTTCATCCATCGCATCAAAAGCCCGATAAGTGCAACGCAGCTGCAATTCAATTCAAATTAAGGACTAGTTAACAGACCAAGCCATAAAAAAAAATGTGCCACGAATGGTTAAATCTGTTGATATCATCTATTTTCAGATGCAAATTAAACTAATTCAGGAGTTACCACGAAGGCAAAAAGCATTCATATGCATGTTACCATATGAAAAGACCAGCCCTTCATTGCACACAATGAGGACGACTATCAACTTTAACATCTGACAAGGTCTGATTTTATCAGAATAAACAAGACAGATAATACAAAATAGCAATAATGATACAGAACCTCGCCTGAAGTAGCATCCCAAAGATGAATAGGGTGGTCGCGAGTGGTACTTGCGAAAACACAGGTGACTGGATCTGAAAAGTCAACCACCAGAGCAGTCAAATTTCCACTCTAGCATTATTTAAAAAAAATTATGTTTTGATTACTAAAAAGTTTAGTCCTGCAAATGACTAAAGGGGTTGAACCTGAAGCAGACATGTACGGGTACCAGCAGAAATCATAGATTGACTCTCCCCCATTCACAATAAGATTAGCATTATAAGAATCTGAATTCAACAGAAAAGGTAAACAAAAACATTATAAAAGTTTAAACAACTGTAAGAAGTAAGAACAGAACAACCAAAATTTAGTACATTAAAAAGAAACACCATGGAGAAACAACAGTGACAAATATGTTGAGGTACAGAACTGTTGATCAGAATCTATAAATATAATGGACAATGAAAAAAAGATGAGAAGGTGTTTTTGTCAGCAGTTTATTCACCAAATCTTCCCTCAAATCAAGGAGTGTAGTAGTTATACAAACTTACCAGCATCTGCAGCAAAGGACCAAGCATTTCCATAATAGCCATCTACATTGTCTGGTCTAGAAAGAAACAGATAACAAGTCATTAACCATGCCTCATAACTACGCCAAAACAATTAAATAAACGATGTGCATAGAGAAGCAAAATTCCTTAAAGGCATTCCTAATAAGCCAAATTAGAGCAGTTTTTTTCTCATGCATCTTTAGCAAAGCCACAGCATACACTCTTAAGTCAACAAAACTCGTCCCAAGAAAGCATAAAATTCAAGTATTCCCATTGGTTGGTTACTTGAACACAAGAACATTAAAACTTCAAAAGAAAAACCCGGGTACATTTTATGATGGTAATTAACAACATAACAAGGGAATCAATTTTGCAAAGGGTTCTCAACTAGCTTCTTGTTCTATATCAAATTTCACTTTCTCGGTGGAAATTATCAAGGTAAGCAAAAGCCAGATATTAGTAAGCCAGCCAAATTCCACAGACCAAAAACTAATAACTTGATTTTTAGTGCCATGCTCATCCGATCAACTTAAAATCCAAGGTTGACCATTTCAGCCAAATTCCACAGACCAAAAAGTAATAACTTGATTTTCAGTGCCATGCTCATCCGATCAACTTAAAATCCTCTGATTCGAACCCACATTAAAACAATTCGATTTGTTTTTCCAAAATGCACGTTATGGATCTCCAGCCTTCTCCCCCAAGCCTTTAATAACAAACACTTCGGTAACCCCCCACCCCCCCGGGGGAGCGGCTCTACCTTAGATTGAGGGGCTTAAAGCGAACCCCCATGGTTCAAAGCATGGACTAAAATTTCGTATTTTGTACATATAATTTAGTTTTCTTAATATTTTTTGGGATCATTCGTTTGAAGCCAAATTGAAGAAAAATTCACTTTCATTTGTGAGTAAGTAGACTATATAGCTCAACAAAACAAATAAACCAAGCCTGAAAAAAATTTAACCAAAATACATATCTTCTATTAGTATATTGTTTTGTATAGAACAAAATCCAACAATTTTCTCACCACCTGAACTAAAAAAAAGAAATGAAAAATAAAAACTCCTATACTCTTTTCTTTACTGATCAAGGCATCTTCGTGGTCTTTAAATTTTCAACCCTGCAAGTAAAATTTTTACTCAAATTTTTATGCTTACATGTGGATATGTCCATTGGAATGTTCCAATTTTAACTCCATTCAAACAACAATTTTCAGTTAATGTCTGGAAAAGAAATCAACCGTGATGATAAATGGAAAGGGTAATGATTTTTTGAACTCCACTTTCTTCATAAATGCACTCCAAATTTTGTTAAAATTACACACAACACAAGCGCACTAAAAAGCAAATTTTGGAGTGCATATATTTATAAGAAAGTGGAGTCCCAAAACCAGTTTTCAGACTGGAAAATGTCCGTATAGATGGGGGAAAAAAAGCTTACAATGAGAATACACGAAAGGTATTGTCCTCAGCGCTGGTGAGAAAGCACGAACCATCCGGAGACCTGGAAACAAGCCCGTTAGAGAGAGCGAGCGAGAGAGGGGGAGAGAGAGAGAGGAGCAAAAGGGTAAGTGAATAACTATGAAATATGTATACCATTTTATGCCCTTCAGAAAATTGTTAGGGTTTGAGGAGGTCCTGAACTGGTGGCTGAAGTGGTACGTTCTCACTGGAGGAACGTCGAAGCAAATCGACGGCGGCGTCCAGGAGTAGTTTGCTTCTTGTTGTTGATTTTGGGTTGATTCTTCTTGCGCGGTTTCTGAAACTAGTTCGTCTGAATTGGGTTGTTGCTGCTGGTGCTTCTGCTGCTGTGATTCTTCCTCCTCCGCCATTGATTGTGTTGCGGAGGAAATTGACAGCGGTCTGGGTTGATGGGAGTATCTGTTAAAGAAGCAGCAATTGCCGCCAACAAGAGAAGTGTGCTTGGGCTTTCGGTGAGTGTGGACCTTCTGCCAATTGGGCCATTCCTATGCTTCACTGGACTTCTTTTTTGAGCGAAAACTTCACTTTGACTGTTTGACCCCTTATAATTTGGCTCACAAGTCACAAGTAGTTGGTGTACCGTTCAAAGCTCGACTTGGTAAAGACTCGTTCGAGTTTAATTTGTCTATTAAACAAATCTAATTTGAACCTCAATTTTATCATCGTTTAACAAATGAGCCGAACTTTAACGGTGACAGTATTCAGGTCAATTAGGTTCACGAACATGGAGTAAAATGTATATATTATGATAATTTCATACTCCCACTATTCCAAATTGCTCATCCCTTTTGGGCAGTCGTGTCACTGAAACAATTGTTTATATTTCACAATCTATAATGTTTCTATGGTTTTAAAAAAAATTGTTTAATAAAACTTAGTGAGATCTATCAAGTAATATCCATATTTAATATAAAAAGTACTATTATAAATTATTATGTACAAAAACAATGTCATACATATATAAAAACATATATGTATGCAAATTTAAAGTACTTGTACAAGTTTATACATGTAAAATAAAAAAAAATTATGGTGTACGTATATAATTTGTTACATATACAAGTTATACATCTATACATATTCATATTTATATACTCTCTCTGTCCCAAATTACTGGTCTCTTTTAACTATTTTGTACCTCTTATGTATTTTCTATATCTTATAACTTATAACATAATAAAAATCGTATTTGCAACTCTACACCTACATAAAAGCTTACATACATGATAATTTTGGTTCGTTACGGCTCGTGAACAAGTTAGAATTCAAATAAAATCTAAGCAAGTTTGGCTCATCAAATTTTCATCGGAATCTTAGCAAACGAACCTGAACAGTCCGAATGTCTTCGGGAAATTTTGCGGCCCTAGTCACATGCTTATTGGTCCTTGTACTTTTGATTATCATCATACAGAAACAATTTGTGGTTTTTGGACGAAAGTCCACAGCTATGCCTTCCATCCAAGTGACAGGATTTGAACCACACTCGCCTGGTTTTCGTGTGTGCAAGAACAAATCTAATGTAAAAATTAGTATTCTGCCCTAATCTTCATCTTCTAACTTTACTTAAACCCTAGTCCTACGTCAAACCCTAATCCTAACATTTTGTCAATTCTTTCATATTCCCAAATTTTCGTCAATGTAAGATGTCGAATAGTGGGTTTGTTTAAAGAGAGAAAATTGGTTTTTAATGTAAGTTTCTTTGGAGGAGAAAATGGGTCGATGAAAATTGTTTAGAGAAAGAAAAGGTTGGAGATGGTTACAACGAGATTAGTGTGAATTTACTGTGGGGGCGATTAGTGTGACTTTACTGCGGGGGCAATTCATACATGGCTCAAATCGCAGGGGATCAAAGTTTAGTTTGTCATTTTCCAAGTAGTAGCGTGTAAAAAGCCAGATATTGTTTTTGGTACTTCAGAAATTCCAAACAGTGTTCAGAAAAAACTGAGTTCGGGTAACTTCTTTTGTGAATGCAAGTCCTGTACTCCAACCAAATTACTTCAGACAATATTTCCCCCGAAAAACAAAGAAATGAACTAAGAAAGGATCACAAGTTTCATGAAATCAAATCTTACAAGGGCTGGTGTAAGGACAGACGACGCAAAAATAAAAACCCAGAAAGGCTACATTAAAAATAAGACTTTAGGATTGCAAATTTCACGGAATCAAGTTAAAAACACAAATCTGTCAAATAAATGCCAGGCAAAAACTCGAGCTTCTCTCCACAGCTTCTCAGTACTGGGCAAAGGAAAAGTAAACGAATTGATATTAACGCTTGTTATTTATGGTCTTCCCCTTTTTTATGTCTCTCTTTTTCTGTTGTTTTTTCCGCGGCCTGTTCTTCACAACTCTCTTGAATGATTTCTTCTTATTCACAGGCACTTTGTGTTGCTTCTTTACATCCCCGCCAGTGGATACGAAGGCTGCTGCCAGTGGTCTCTCAATTGGACTCTCTTCTTCACGAGAAATCTCACTTGTGGTCACGGTAACTCGCACGTCACCATTTTCATACAGTGCTGTTCCTTCAACTGCATCAAAACCAAGCCCTAATGTTAGATCAGAATACCGTGTATGGATGTAAGACAAATACCTCAAGTACTCCATGTATTACGTGGAAAATGTGCTGATAGGGTTTGCACATGAGCATCTCAAAGCACTTAGCTTCTTAATGTCCTTCCTATATTAAAGGGGCTTGCTATCTCTAAATATGATGATTATTTAATTACCTCTTATAAAAATCAGTACTATCATTAATTACCCTCCGTTAAATCACATAGGAATGTGGTTCTTCCAAAGAATTGCCGATTATACCTAATTTCCATATCAAGCATGCTGCATTCCATTTTTTTCTTGGTTGGTTGGTTGGTTCCTCGGGAAAACAAGAATTGTTGCGCGACAGTTGTTGCTTCTACTCTGGAGCAAAACAACAGCTTTTAAAGTTGCTGAAAAGTTTATTATCAGAGATTCAGAAGCATCAATTCTGATGTTTTTAAATTCTAACTCCAAATCAAATTTCAAAAAATCTAAAGTTTGACGAAGCAAATAGTCCCAAGGAAAATAACTAAAATCTCCCTTCTCTCTTCCTTTTCTTGCTCTCCTTTAATCCCCCTTTTTTCCTACCGTGGTAAACAAAATGTATTTCAAATTGTATGCTTCAAGCCAGTAATTGTTGATATCGAATATACCAGAAATGGATGGAACTGGTTCGCTTTCTTCATCCTGTTCTGCATCCTCTCCAGCTTCATCAGGTCCCGCACTTGTCTCCTCTGGACCTCCGCCGTACACAAGTTCTCTTTCCATCTTTCTCTGCATAAAATATTAACATCGAAAAGTTAAGGCACACGGAACAAAATCTGGCTACTGAAGGGAGAACCTATCGCCAATGAAGATTGTTAAAGCATCCAACTCAAAACCAATTGGCAATGAGTGGAAAGGCTGCCTAGGCTCGTATATTAGTTTTTGGAGGGTATAAATAACCAATGTGGAACAAGCTCTAACATAGGGATCACAACGAACAACAAAACAAGGTGCACTTAAGGCACAAACAACGGGGCGATCAACCAAGAGAGTCTTATCCAAAAGCCTCTGAAAGCCTAGCTCTAATAACAAGTTAAAGAATCAAACTCAAAAGCAATAGGCAGTAAGTGGACTGGAGAGGCTGCCCAAGCTCATATATTGGTTTTCGGAAGGTATAAATAACTAATATGGGACAAGCTCTAACAAAAATTATAACGACAGTACGGAGAATATGCCATACGGGATCCTCCTAGTTTCAGAGTTGGTTTGTGCACCATCATTTAGTCTACTCAAAGCTATTAAGCACACAAACAAAAGACCTTTTATAAAACTAGTTGAGTTTGCAACTTTTAGCCAAGATTCATTGGAATTCCCAAGTCCAGAAATTTAACAAATATTAGTAGTAGAATGAAACAAGTTTAAAATCGTAATTTACGTTCCTTCCTTCGCGGGATTCGGCAGATCATCCATGGCATTTCTTCCATACCTACCGGGGAGGTGAGACAGAGAAGAGGGCCCTATCCCCCCAGGGAGGGGTCGGAAGAACAATTACTGCACTTGATAGAAGGGCACGATGGAGATTTGTAGCATCAAGAAGATGATTTCAAATGGGCGTACAGAGATTGCATCTTTTTGATGTTCAGATGTTATGACTTCCATCTATAGGATGGAAGTACGTATCGACTTTCTATTGTTGTTGATATGTCACCATCATAGCAAGCATCTCTACTCTGCTAGTCCTAGCTTCCTTGCCACCACCCATACAGTAGCAGCAGCATCAGTGGGAGCAGTGTCTGAGCAAGCTAAGAGCAATGGTCGTCAGGGCATGAAGCTACAGGTTCTATTTGTGGTCGATGATTAAATAAACCATGCAAATTTTCTTTTTCAATTCTAGAATCAAAAGCATCTGAAGGGTGGAGGTGTATTTGTATTGCAAGTTCAAAAATGAGAGTTAGGTGTCCGAAAGACTAAAATAACTATATTGCTTCAAGCTATATTTCGTAAGCCACGTGCAATATAATAAATTGGTCTCTCGTTTGAAGGTTTATAAATCAATGTGGGTCACATGGACTCATTAGATTTATATCTATCCTCTCGAACCAAAACAAGCGTAAACTCCCATACCCAAGAGATATCTTCCTGTTTGCCCGAAACCAACTTGAACTTCCTGAAAATTAGTAAGAAAACAAAATAAACTGAAACAAATCCCGCCGAGCCCAATCTTTTGTGCCCTATTCAAGCCATATATGCAACCCTTTTGGAAAGGGTTTAAAAAAAAAAAGCATCTCTGATATAAACTAACAGACATCATGAAGCATCACGAAAAAAATAACACAAGCTCTTCGATAATTGCACTCCAACACTCAAATGTACGACAACCATAAAACTAACTATAAGTCTCTTAAGAAGAAGAACATGGATTAAGCTTTATTTCAAACTAGATCACATAAATAACTGAAATGATTGAACATGCCATCCAAGCGAAAATTGAACATCCATAGATGGATGCAATGTATCAGCAAGTCTTAATGCATCAAGATGTCATTGTACAAAATCCAAATTGTCAAGTAAGATTATCGGATCACATTGATACTATTAGATCAGTAATGAATTCATTCTAATCCTGTTACAACCATCACAAAAGAGGGAAAAAGTTCATACCTTTTTACGTGCCTCGATGCGCTTCCGCCGATGTACTTCTTGCAATTGCAATTCAGCTTCCTTTCTTCTCTTCTTCTTTCTTTTGTGAAACCCAGTCACATAATCCCTTTTGAAAAAGAACCCTAGTCAGACAATCACCATGGTAGAACCCACAAAACGGCACGACACAACACAAGTTCATATAAAACCCAGAAAATGAACCTGATATTGCGATACTAATTGCCAATTGGTCAGGTCTTTTGACCATTTCTCCAACAAGAATAACAGAATCACCTATGTGTTCGAGGGTGTAGATAATGTATGCAGTAAAACACCCCTGTTTAAACAAAAACCTTGGCTAGACAATCACAAATGGAGAGCACACATCAAAACATAACAAAACACTAATTCGTCTGAAACCCACAAATTGAACCCGTTAATGTAATCCTAATTGCCTATTGGTCAGGTTTGTTAACCATTTCACAAACAACCATAGAATTACTTATGCATTTGTGGGTATATATGCATAAATACGCACTTTTCAGACAAGAACCCTAGATACACAATCACCTTGGGAACCCACACCAGAACACAGTAAGACACAGATTCGCCTAAAACCCACAAAACGGACGGTTATTGTAACATTTATTGCCAATCGGACAGGTTTGGCAACCATACCACCAACAACAAGCACGGAATTACTCAAGACATTTTTGGGTCTATATGCGTAAAGACACTTTTCCAAACAATAAACCCAGTTGCTAGATACGCAATGACCATGTAAGAACCCACACCGCAACACAAAAATTCAAGGATTTGCCACAAACCCACCAACCGAACCGGTTATTGAAATAGTAACTGCCAATTGATCAGTCATTTAACCATTTCACAAACAACAACCACAGAATTACTTATAAATTCTTTTTAGTGTATGCATAAATAAACCCCTTTCGATACAAGAACCCAGATAGACAATGAACATGCGAGAAACCACAACACACCACAAAGATCCAAGTATATGCCACAACCTGCCAAACGAACCGGTTATTGTAATCCTAATTGCCAATTGGTCAGGCATGTTAACCATTTCACAAAAAACAACTACAGAATTTTACTTGCCATTTTTTTCAGGGTACATATAACATACTACATGCATAAATACAAACCCTTTTCAATAAAAAAACCCTAATTACTAGTTAGACAAGCACCATTCGAGAACCCAAAGCACAACACAACAAAGCACAAATTCGTAGGAAACACACAAAATGGAAACTCTAATTGCGCAGGTTTTGACCACTTCGGCACCAATGGAAAGAGTCATATATAGGTATAAGAGAGAGAGAGAGTGTGTGTGTGTGTGTGTGTGTGAGAGAGAGAGAGAGAGAGAGAGAGAGTTAGAGAGTTAACCACCTGAGGTCTTTCTCATCGAAAGAAACAGAGAGAGCCTTGTTCTTGAGAGACCTCTTCTTGATATGCCGAGGCCGGCTGAGCTGGGGCTCTCCTGTTTCCTCTGCTTCTTCCATTGACAAATCCTATGTTTACCTTCCAATTGAACGGCACTGTGTTTGCGGGAGTGAATCAGTGAAACTAGTGAATCATATGTGAATGAAGTTACAGGCCGTAGGGCACGTTTTTTTTTTTTTTTTGGAGAATTGTCAATGAACCCCTTTTGGGTTCCCTTTCACCGATATCTTGTAATCGATAATTCTCTATCCAAGCACTTGATGAAATACCCTAAAATGATTTATATCTAAAAATTAACTCTTTTTGGTAATGAATAAAGAAAATTGTTAACTCTCACTTATTTTCAACAACAATGATACATGTACAACAAAAGTCTCCAACACACTCACATGTTATATGGAGCCCACACACACTTCACACTCAAGTGTGTGTGGGCTCCACACACTATGTTAGTGTGTTGAAGACTTGTTGGATCTAGTTGTTGTACATCTATCATTTTTGTAGTTTCAATCCAATTTGTTGGTTACCTTTTTTTTACTCAAAATAACTATTTCTTGGTCATAAAGGATAAATTTATTACATTTGGGTAAAAAAATAGAGAATCGAGGGCTTCTAATTCTATGACCGAAGGGGTGATTACGTCAATATACAACCTTTAGCTAATTTCATCATGCGTTTGGTGAAATAAATATTGAAAGCACATGAATTTTATAGTCATTTCTCATACTTGAGGACAATTGTCATTAAGAAAAACTTTAGGGGGTGTCAATGATATTTAGCGCTATAACTATGGATAATGCTCAGGATGGTAGCCCCCAAAGCACTACATGGTTGTAGCCCTCAATCGTGGCCGTCCAAAAGTATTTTTCAATGGTCTGAATTTGCAGACAATTTTTGATCGGTAAGGATTCTTACCGATCAAAAATCTTCTTAACGGTTCTGCAAATCCAAACCACTGATTGCCAAATTGGACTGTTGTGATGCGCGTTACAACCCTATTGCACTTTCAGGTGCTACAGGGTCCCCCAACCCGACATAAATTTTATTTGTCATATTTGAGGGGCATATCTATCATTAAGACAAACCTCAGGAGTGTCACTAATATTCGCCCTAACAACTATAGAAAATTGGAATATTCACCCATATAACTATGAAAAATTGGGAATGCTCATACAGAACCGTCCAAACACATGTTTAAAAAAAAAAAAAAAAAAAAAAGCTCCACACATGAATTTTATAATCATTTCTCATACTTGAGGGGCATATCTATCATTATGAAAAACCTTAGAGGATGTCGGTGATATTACCCCGATAACTATGGAAATGCTTATATTGAACCATCCAAATTACAAGATAACCTTTCTACCTTTCATATTATTAGGTTGTATTAGTTCTCCGCCGAGTAATAGTATTTCCAGTGGCCTAATGCCCCATAGCATTCGATGCATTTCCCTAAGAAAGAAAACAAGAGAATGAGGCAATGTGATTAGATGTGGCCTAATATCATCACAAAACTTGTAGCAATCGGGTTGATAAGGGCCAAAAGAGGCCAGCTCTTTCCATAAAAGGGGCAAAAAGGATCACATCTTTAGAATCTACAAAGTCGAATGCAGATCGAACCGCCCCACTCCCCCTGAGGTGATGGCACTCTCGGCTCACGGAGTGGAGGTCTGGTCCTGGATGAATATGGATTTGAATGAAGTCCACCGAGCCCGGAGATGTCATGGTTATGACACTCCCGGCAGAGCTCTCGGATAGCCCTCGGAGGCTTGGCCACTCGGCACACTGATTGTCTGAGCGCCTGAGCGTCTCACAGTCCGAGACGGTTAACGTTAGTCTTGTGGGGGCTCAGGGACCTTCTAGGGTCGGTGGTAGCGTGTCTGGTACGCTAAGCAGGTCATGATGAATCATTAAATGCGACAGTCACCTACCCTGCCATCGCCGCCTGCGCAAACACTTGGGTGATGGGGAATGTCTCCAGGTGAGTTGACCATTCAGACCCACGTGTCATGACGTCAGCCGAAGCGCGGTGTCTGCAACAGAGCTGGAGGTCACCTCAGCCGTCATTCCCCGTACGGATGACAGGCGCGTGAGGAGCCCGGAGGACGTGAGAGGTACGCCCCCCTCTGGCTATAGATACCAAGCCCAACTACCACACAAGGCATCTCTCTCTCTCCTCATTCAATACACTCTTAAATCTCCTTCTCTCTCTAAGTTTCCGGCATACTCCTTCTTATTCGGTTACTTACTTAACCATAGGAGTGCCTTCTCAGACCACCATCGTCCGGGCTAGGCACTAACGTGGTTGTTCACATGTGCAGGTCATCTTCTCAGTCAAGGAGCTAGGGTTCAACCACTGTCCAGCCATCTCACCATCTTCCACTCCACACCAGAAGGATCAAAGAGGTTATTCCGGCGAAGCCACCCCCACAAAACTAAACCATAAAAATCCTTGCATTTGTCTTTATAACTCCAAAATGTCTTCACCTTGTTTTTTTCTTTTTATAACTCAGGGTGGTTTGAGTTGCACATAAGTTTTCTTTTCATAACTTAGGGTGTTTGATCCAGCTTACGCGCTCGCACCTTATCTAATCTTTGGGAGCTCAATTCCAGTGTCAACTAGTGGGATTTAATCGAAGCCAAGACAAAGTCTCGTATTGACTAGCCTAGTTACAGTTGATAGCAACCAACCTGAATCCGAGGAGGTAGACCGGTAGAGTATATGTCCCAAGATATAACATGCCCAAGGCCAGAGCCCAGAAACCTGGTACTGATTTGTTTTCCTAGTTGTCATTCATGGGACTTTGTAATTGTCAATGGCACTCTGTTAATAAGTCTGGTTTCATGTTAAGAATCCTTTATTGTTACATATTTAACCATGAAGATGAAGTTTCACTTATTATTTTTTAAACAAGTCAAATACTGTCATTTTTATCAAGTTTTTCCTTGTTGAGCTGTTCGGGGTTTTATATTTACCCATAGTCTAACTAATTAATGTCTGGCAATTTCATGTGTTTAATATTGTACTATTAGGCTATTAGTACGTTTATTCCAAAGATATCATTTACGATAATCCCTTGTGCTGCTCTACCAGAGAGAGTATGCTAAGTAGGTCATGATCCATCATGACCTGCTTAGCGTACCAGAGACGCTACCGCTGATCCTAGAAGGTCCCCGAGGCCCCACAAGACTCTCTCTGGTAGGTGAGAGACCTACCTTCTGTGGTTGTTCTGTCTTCGTCCTTTTTAATCCCTAATTTCTGTCTCTCATCCCCTTTCGGCCTTTCACACCCCTAGCCCTCCCAAATCCAATCTCCCCTTACCTGATTCCCTTTGCTACCCTCTCTCTCCACCCTTCTTCTTCTCTACCATCATACGTTGTCCATCTTTGCTCTCTCTCTGACTCTCCCTGGGGTTTTCTTCGTACGTTTTTCTTTTTCACCTCCATGGCGGAAGTAGAAATCCTGGACCTCGAGGAAGGGTCAGGTGACTCAGAAGCTTTTACAAGTCTATGTTTAATGGGGAAAGTGCTAACCAACAAACCTCTGAATCTAAACGGCCTTACAAATATCATCAATACGGCATGGAAAACTAGGAATCCAGTCAGAGTAACACATGGAGCAATTCTAACACCTTCCTCTTCAAGTTTGCTAACGAAGAGGATAAGATAGCCATTCTTAACAAGGGACCATGGTCGGTGATGAACTACCTTCTGGTTTTGAAGGCTCTCCAAGATGGGATAGTTGTGTCTGAGCTGAACTTCACTCGCTGCCCGTTTTGGGTTCAGATTCATGGACTACCAGTGGACAAGATGACTCGAGGCAATGCAGAATTTATAGGAAAAAGTTTTGGTAAGCTTCTGGCTATTGAAAGCTCCCCGGAAGGAATATTTCTAAATCGAAGTTTTCTACGTGTTAAGGTAGAGATTGACACTGATGTGCCGCTACCGAAAGGTTTTTGGATGAGGAGAAAAGGAGGGGTAGCCCCAGATCTATGGATTGCTTACAAATATGAAAAACTACCGGATTTCTGCTACTGGTGCGGCAGGATTGGTCACGATAATAAGGTTTGCAATCATGTGTCTAAAGAAGAAGGATCCAACTCCCGCTGCGGCTCGTACGGGTAGAGCTAAGAGATCAGATGTTCTGGTGGTAGAATTTCCACAGCAAGAAATCAGGGAGGAAAGCCGAGAAGAAGTGGCTGTGGAGCAAATTTCAGTCAACCTGAGGAAATAGATGGTGGCGCATGAAGGGGAATCATCGAATCAGCACATGAATTTTCGTACCCTTCAAGGCTCCCAATCCACATTAGTGGAAATGCAAAAAGCACAATCTCAGGAGACAGGTGTCATACATTCAGGAGGAACAAGTAGCACCCCTTGTACTGGTAACTTTCCTTTGCCCCCAAGTTTACTCATGAAAGATAATTTAGGGCTTTCTATTCCTGATATGGCTAATGGGGCGGGTTACAACCAAATTACTAACCATCATCTCCCAAAATCAATTGGACCTAGCCCACTTCCGAGAGAACCACCTAACCCGGAACCTTTTTATTTCGTAACCGAGCCAGATAGCCCAAAATCCATACAAGAGGGGCCCGTGGATGAAAGCCTGATATATCCTACACCTTCTGCTCTAAGCCCAAAACCAACCAGTCCAAATTCTACCAACCCTGTCATTCCTTCTCTGGGCTCTTTCTCTACTCCCAAACAAAAGACCAACCTTCTCATTCAAGCCCAATTCATAACAAACCAAATCAAAGTCCGGAACCCACTGATAGCCAAACTTGTTCCCCTTCAGCCATTATCCCTAATATTTAAAGCTCAAATCTCCCCTCAACCATCTCCCTAAACGAAACACTCACTGTCTTCCAAAATTTGTCCACAAAAAGAAAACTCGAAAATGACCCAATACCCAAGAGCCATGGGAGATCATAAGTATAATTGAAGACATTAGGAATTGGGCAGAAGGAAAAAATTGGTTGTTTCAGTGGGTTAGCAGGATTGGAAATGGGGCTGCCCATTAGGCTAGCCTCAAAGTGTTTAGCTGGTATTCCTACGGGTTGTATTCCCGCCCGATTGTGAGTCCGTTCTCCCTAAAGATTATCCTCTGTAATTGTTTCTCAGTTCTTCAATACATGAATTCTTCTAAAAGAAAAAAAAAGTTTTCCAAGTATATATACTAGACTAAAGAGGTTCGAGTAATACTGTTGTGATAATTTATTAATTTTAGCTGGATGTATTTCTTCACCAGTACCCCTCTAGCATGATTGAAATTATAATTTGGTGTCCATTGCTTCAATTAACTCTTCACACCTTTTACACCAAATGACCAAAAAGGGCAATCTATTAAAAAAAATTAAAAAATAGTTTAGACAATAATTTTATACTTTTTAGATTCGTCTCATCAAGAGGAACCAATAAACCATGAAAACTTGAGGCAAAACTAAGAAATGTGATTTTTTTAAATAAAGACAATACGAATAAACCAAAAAACCAGCTTAAGTTTTTTTTTTGCCAAAGGAGGCCTAAATTACTAATGAAAAAATAATTAGGCACCGTTCCATTTCCCTTCTTTTTTTTTTTTTTGGCTTTTCATGTTTGACGAGACATGCCATTTTCCTCACCTTACTAAAAGAACCCAAAAAACCAACTTAAAAGTGTTTTTTTTGGCTAATAAGCCATATGGCTTTGGGATCCAATTTTTTTAATAAAGACAAAAATCAGTTTTTTGTTTTCCCTTCTCTGATGAACATTTTTCTTTTTAGTCTAGACTCCACTCAAAGCAAAATCGTTGCTTTGCCATTGCCTTTTTACCATGTATTGCTAGAGAAAAGATAAGAGACCCTAACATTCCTACTAACTGTTGCACAAACTCTCTTACATGGAATATGTGAGACTTACATATGAGTGATAGATCCCACATACTATCTCATATGAGAGAGTTTGTGCAATTATTTATACAATTTAGTGCACATGGAATTTGTAAAAGTTAGTGCCTGTAGCAAACTTGGTACTCCCTCCGTCCCATATTATTAGGCCTTTTCACCCTTTTAAACGTCTTAAAGAGTTATTTATATCTCATAATTTATGATTTTTTGTCATTCTAACAACTTTGTTTAATAAAACTAATAAAGATCTATAAAACGGGATTCATATTGAATAGGAGTATAAAAAATTTAATAAATAAAAAAATATAGATAATTCTTTGAGACATTCAAAAAAAGGAAGAGTCCCGACAATATAGGACGGACGGAGTACCTTTTTTTTTGGGTAATTGATATTCACACCCCCAAATTGTTATCCTCCACACCCTTTTTTTTGGTCTTTTAGTGAAATTTTTACACATGAAAATTTCATTAGAAGACAAAAAAGGGGTGTGGATAACAATTTTTTTTTTTTGGGGGGGGGGGGGGGGGGGGGGGGAAATCACTCCTTTTTTTTTTAAATTTACATTTGTCATTCCTAAGATACAGAGTGAGGTATCCAAGAACTCTACCGCATGAGCTAGCCACCACTTGCCGTCGGAGTATTTGGGGGTGTTTCACTAACAAAAAACAGTATTTTCAAAAATCGAGACATGTCATTCTCTCATAATACATCACATAAAAAACCGTGAAAAACTAATTTATTCTAAAAACATCCTTACTGGAACACCCCTTGATAGTGTTATACTTTTCAGTGAAAATCACATCAAAAAGATAAAATCGTAAAGTACATGGCGGTGCTCCGGTGGTACATAAAAGTTTTTTCCCTCTGGGGACCCCGTGCCAGTCCACACATACAGATCGCAGGAGTGTATATATTTTCTCAGAGCAGAGAGAGAAATACGCCGAAACAAGAAAAAGAGAGAGGCGACGTCATCAGGGGCGAACCCAGGGTCAGGGGTGCAAGGCGGTGTCCGAGCTTACACAATCTCATATATGAGTTTTGGAGGTTAATTGAAATTCTTTACAGGATTGTTCCTGTAAATCCCTTGAATGAAACAATAAATTCAAAAAGTTGTTAAATATGAGTGAAAAAAATTCCCTAAAATTTTAATTTACTAACCATTTTTTGTTATGGATAAGAAATTATATATATAGAGGCTCGATCTAGTCCGGGAGTCCCGGATTCGGGACTCCACCTTCCCGATATTTTTTTGACGATCCGAGCCGTCCAATGTGTTCAAAATGTGTTTTCAAGGGTCAACGCGAGAAATTTTCAAAAAAAAATACCGGGAAGGGCTTGATCCAAGCAGTTTTTCGCAAAACTTGCGAAAAACTGCTTGGATCAAGCCCTTCCCAGTATTTTTTTTTTTGAAGATTTCCCGCGCGGACCTTGGAAAACACCTTTTGAACACATTGGACGGCTCGGATTTCCCAAAAATAATTTTTAAAAGCATCAAAACACCGAAAAACCCTTCAATCCGGGAAATCCGGGATCCTTGACAGGATAATTCGTGTATATATATATACTCTCAGCTAGCTAATGAAGGTGAACAAAATTCTAATTCTGATTGGTGAAAAAAGTGTGGGGTCATCACTTTTTGGTAAACATGATATTATTTTGTGGTGGACCATCATGATCCCACACATTTTTTACCAATCGGAGTGAAGGGTTTTGTTCACCCTCGTTAGGTGAGGGTGAACAAATTTGTACTCCGAATTACGCACTATATATAAAAGGAGAAATGTTACTGGCACTAGCTAATGTACCAACTATTATACAAACTGTTCATGTGACACTCTTTTAATGAATGAATCTATTCATGTATTGAATAATGCATTGATGTGGTAAGGCCATGTGTATATTTAGTGTAGTAGTTGGTATACTAATTAGTGCTTGTAGCATTGCTCATATAAAAGTGTTTTGGACAGCTCATAATTTAAAGAGACATAGAGGAGAGAGAAATAGGAGAGATGGGAGGGTCGGGAGAAATCTAAACTGTCCAAAACACTTTTTAACGTTCGAGATACACGCTCGGCACTACGTCACTGTACCCGTTTGGCACCCAAGTTCTTTTCCAACTCAACGTGTTTCCAAAGCGTGTATCTTTTTATGTCCATATCTATTCTCATATGTTTACTCCCTTTCCCTCTCCCTCTCCCTCACTCCTCTGTGTTATTCCCCCCTCTCCCTCTCTCTCTCCCTCTCTAAAACTAAAACCCTCTGCTGCAAGCCTTCTCTCTCGCTCTCTCTCTCTCTCTCTCGCTCTCTCTCTCTCATGCTTGCAGATAGGGCAACATCCACCAACTCACCCATTCTCTCCTTAGCTTCCATTAACCTCCTGTTCTTTATCGTATTCGTTTGGCTTCATTTCGTACAGTCCATAGATGCGTAACCGTCGTTGTCGTACTCGTTCGCTCTCGCTCTCTCTGCTTTCTCTCTCTAGAGTCGTCACCTAGGGCTTTTATCTCCGTTCAGTTTGTGAGCTTCGATGTCGTCGACCAAGGTTTGCTTCAACTCCAACTGTAAAGATGCGTTGGACCGGTCGAGGAAAGGCTGGCGTCGTCGGACCGGAGAGTTCGCCGACCTCTGTCATCGTTGCGCGTGAGCAATTTCTGACTCCTCCAGCTTTTGTTTTTTCCTTGATGTGTTTAGTAATGATTTGGAGTAGGGCTGCAAAAAGACTCGAGCCGAGGCGGCCTCGCCCGCCTGGACTCATTTATAACCGAGTCGAGCTCGAGTTTTAGGCTCGTGTAGCAGCTCAAAGACCTTAAAGCTTGGCTCCTTTGTACAGGCTAAGGCTCGGCTCGTTTGTATAGTCTTGGCTCATATAGGCTCAGTGAATAAATCAGGCTGGGCTCCTTTACGAACATACCGAGCTCAAGCTCAGGTTTTAGGCTGGTTTGCTCCCCTAATTTGGAGAATCGTTGAATTGAATGGTACAAATGGCTTTTTAATGAAGTGCCTGTTCTTCTTTATCTGGCGCACCTTACAAAAGTAGTGAAGCTAACAAAGTAAAGGTTTTTAGTGATTTGGTTGCTTATTGGAGGTTTAGTTACGTACTTCTTCAATGCCTGACTCAGCAATTGTTGACTGGTTCAGTGTTTTCACCTTCTGTTTGTTTTCGCTGTAACTAGCTTTGATTTCCAGTATTTGGATATTTTGGGAAGAGTTTAAGCGACTGTTCTTCTTGATTTGGCCCAACCTAAAGAAAAAAAAAAGGAAGAAAATAGTGAATGGAAAATGCTTGTTTAGGGGGATTTGGTAGTTCGTGCCACTTTTCTTCATTTTCTTGATTTGATTGTTCGTGCCATTTCTCTTCATTTTCTTGATTTGGTTGTTCAGAGACGGTTTATTTTGTGCCTGCTTTTGTTGGATGATTCTGCCGTTTCATGTTCTGTTTCTGTTTCTCTGGACCTCTGGTTGTTAGTATTTGGAAATTAGTGGAATGGGTTAAGTGATTTTTAGGGCTGTTATGAAGTGGAAACAAAGGTATTGCGTTTTTAAGGCTTTGGCAGTGCTTTTATCTTCATTTGCTTGATTTTGTTTGCTTAGTGGAGGTTTAATTACATGGTAATGGACTAATTTGTAGAGCAAGATAAGACCTTTCTTTAAGGACTTGATTTTGAATAAGTCAAATTACTGTTACATTTGCTTGATAAAATTGGAAGTTTATGGGATGCATTTACTGGTTTGTTATTTTCTCCTATTGGACTGCTCTTTTAGATGGGGGTTGCAGGGTACTAGTTTTAGTTCTTGCCCGATATCAAGTGAGAAATTGCACATTGTCGCAGGGACTTCAACATGGTTGGTTTAATGAGAGACATGGTGTTCCTTGTTTTTTGTTTTTTTCCCCAAAATAGAAATAGGTACCATCAAAAGATTGGTGCGTAATCTTGTGCGCGCGGAGGATCCAGCGACAAAACCAACCAAAAGAAAACGCAAAAAGACCACATGTATAATAGGATATGCAAATTCCCCTAATATCAATCTACCAGGATATACTACAATTCGCAAAAATTCGACGGAAGTATGCAATAAAAAGGGTGTACCTCTCTAAACCAAAGAACAAGGTAGAAAGGACCATTTCTCTGAAGACAGATGGTAATTTCAGTCTGGGAAGGACCATTTCCTTGATTTCACAACAATGGTGGTAGATGTGTTTTTGCCTCTCAACATTGGAGGAGTCCAATATCGAGGAAGAATGAATGTAAATAAAATTTTGAAATAGATCCATGCTCTCACATTATTTAGTTGGCTGATTGACCATGGGTTGTTGCTGATGCTGAAAACTACAATTTACTGACTTAAGAGTTGGAGATCAAGCCTCTCCCTTGACATAATGATCCATACACCTGTTATCTTTACAGGTTGGTGATATTTCCAAGGTGACTGTACATTTTATAGAATACGGATCCATTTTCATTTCAGTTACTTTTGAGATGTTGAGCATAGTTTGCTCAAAACTCTAATTTACTGCCATACAGTTGGAGATAAAGCCTAATTAGGTTGCATACCGCCATTTTTGCTGGCATCCATTTCGAAACAAACCTCTTCCTGGACATAATGGTCCGTACCGTGCTATCTTTACAGATTGTTAATGTGTCCATGGTCATTCTACAGTAAAATTATACAGGTCCATTTTCTATTCAGTTACTTTTGAGATGTTGAACACAGTTTTTTTTTTACTACAGTTCTGCTTATGAGGAGGGAAAGTTCTGTGAGACTTTCCACTTGAATGCTTCTGGATGGAGGTGTTGCGAGTCGTGTGGGAAGGTGAGCGGAAGTTTTGTAGAATCCTACACCTTGTGTAGATGTCAGTAGAGCTGACATGAGATTAACTGTGTTTTTCCAGCCCCTTTTTAAATCTTTTGGAAATTCATTATCCTGATCATCTGATTATAAGTTTATCTTTGCAGCAAATTCATTGTGGATGTATAGTGTCTTTCCATATGTTTGTACTGTTGGATGCTGGAGGTATTGAGTGCATAACCTGTGCAAGGAAAAGTTTTATCTTGGTGAGTTGTTACTTGATGTTGCCCATTCGGTAGTCGTTGAAATTGTCATTTTATGTTTACCAAATGGCTGTCAAATTAGATTATTATTTACATTAACCGGACTATAACTAAAGATTTGCATACTACAGTGATGAAGTCCGAGTCGATCCATAGGGAAATAAGTGTGTCGGTTCCCAAAATTAACTTCTTCTTTTGGTTCGAGCAAAAGATAAATGTTTTTGGATTTTGAAATACAAGATGCACAAATTAGATAACACAACACAAAATGGAGGATACGATAAGATAGAGAAGGTCCTGGAATTTTGATTCCACCCTTGCTTTGTAACACTGGTATTGCATTAATATAAGGTCTCAATCAATTCATTCAATTGTGAATTGTAGCAGCTACAAGCCGCACAATATCGTCAAGAGGATAAGTATGATCATAAACCGGCATAGCCTATCTTTGATTAGCACAGATTGTTTACGCTAAACTAACACTAAACTAGGGTCATTGGCACAACCTGTCTTCTCGTAGCATAAGCTATCTCAGCCCTCTAATTATTTTTATGTGAAAACTATTGCATGACGTAGTGTTTGAAATCACATAAACCAAACACCCGATCCGAATACTTGAGAAAATCATTTAACAAAATGAAAGATATATAGCCATACAATTAATTGAACAAATTGAAATGAAATAAAAAAAAATAAAAAATACAATAACTAAAGTTACTTGGCCAGGATTTCCTCACCATTCCAAGAATAATATGATAGAGCATGTTACAGATTTGTGGAACAGAGGCAGAGCCTCTGCCCCTGGTGTGGAGCACTGCCTCCTCTTCCTTCACTTGGCCTTCTCTCTGCTGAATTATCCTCTCCCCTTCAATCTGACTCCTCCCACTTACATATATAGGCTATTGGTCCCATTCATAACATATAATAATAATATAAAAATAGTGGAATGAGACAAGGGGACGTGGGAGTAATAAATGGAAGAAGAAATAAAACAAGAATAATGGCCGGAAAATGAAAGCTGTCGTCGGTGGGATAAGGTGCAATGCCTCTGGCAAATAATTCATCCACTAAGGAATGGTTGAGATTCCAATTTATGGCCAAATTTGATACCCACACCCTTCTGACCTACAATCACAAAAAAAATATAATAAAAGACATTATAGCAAATAACCAAGGACATAACAAATGTACATTAAGCAGTCTAAATGTGTACATTTCACTTATCATTACTGTTGTTTGCATTTTTCTTAACGTGCATTTTTATTTTTATTTTTGGGCTTTGGGAACCGCTAGATTGTCACTTGTAATCTATTACTGATGAAATAATCTGGCATTGTTTAATGCTGATTCTCTGCCTGGGTTGAATTGGATTGACATTTTTGTACTGCATACTGCAAATAAACTGAGGTTATCATACGACTCCTTCAAATTGGGGATGGGTCCATGATCCAATCTGGTTGTCGATAGCCTGGAAATGAGTTTTTTTCTGCGGGATTTACAGATTCCTGTCTTTTTTTGCCCAGATTGTCTCCTATGGAGATGGATTCGTATGGAGTTTTTCTACTTTTTACCTATTCACTTCTACTTGGACCATTCAACGAGCGATGTGCTAATCAACATGACTTTGACCTGAGTATTGTGTGACCAAACGAATTTATGTTGCCAACAGATCAGTTTGTTTATGTTAGATTATGATAGATGTAACGACCTATACTTGAGCTTGTTCCATTTGCAACATGAGTAAACAATTGAAGTTGCTGTACCCATTTTTGTAGTTGCACTTTTCTAGCAGAACTCAAGTTTGCTCTAAAGACTCTAAACTGAATTATGGGATATGTTCTTCTTAAATCTTTGTAAAGAATTCCTTCTCTCTATTATAGCACCTGTTTCAACTATGTCTCCTTGTATATTATGCTCTCGGCTTTGTATGAACGTTCATGTACAGTACAAAAAATTGTTTCATGTTTCAGACGCCAAATCCTGCCTGGCCGCCACCTTCTCTCTTCCTTCCTGTACTGCCTGAAAGAAATAAAGACTTGTCCTCCAAAAACTGGAGTCAGATAGCTGGCTCAGGTCCGGTGCCATGGCGGCAAGCACCCAGTTTGTTCAGTTCTTCATCTGCTCAGTCGGAGTTGCAACCAAGGATGCCTTTTGAAGTTGATATACGAAGTGGCAGTGATAGAATTATTAGCATTGAACGGCTATCTGCATCTTCATTTGAAAGGAAGACGGGAGACAAGTTAGCTGAACGGTTAACAAATGATTGCCTGAAGCTTGGCGCATCTGATGTTCTTGAAAATGGAAATGCAGGTACCTTTTCCTACATCTACATGATCCAACTAATAAAGAAAGTTGACCTTTTCCTACATGTACATGTCCAGTTGATTACTTGCTTGGTCCCTCAAGCCTGAGTTAGTGGTTATCTTGATGTGAGCATTGTGTCGCAGGATTCAACTGGGCGGAGCAAGCTAACGCACGTGTAAATGTTCCTCAGAAATCATCCTTCTCAAAAAATGACACATCTACTTCTCACTTTAGTTTGGCTGTATCATCTCTATGCCCAAATGATGCAAATGATCAGCCAAAGGTTTCCGGGACTGGTGCACCAAGACCCACTCCACCTGTTATAGGGAAGCAGTTCTGTGGGCATAATGGAGCTGAATTGTCTGGTGAACCCCAGATACGAAATGGAAGGCCTAAGGGAGACGCCCGACCACGAACTCAGTTACTTCCTCGGTACTGGTCCAGGATACATGATCAAGAGCTACAGAAAATCTCTGGACAGTATCCTAATGTCGGGCAAGTTGTTCTTTAGTTCCTGTAATATATTTACTGGAGGATATGGTATGTAGATTGTCGTAGCAGAAGTAGACTCTCCTGAATTCAATATTGTTCTTGTTTGCTCATTTAATAATCAATGTTCTAATTTTGGTTTCCACCAAAGATGCTACATGCATAAAACTTATGTTTAATGTGTCCTTATACAAGTATGTGTTCATTTTGCAATTTGCATAAAACTTATGTTTGATGTGTCCTTATACACGTTATTAACCTTAACAAGATGTTAGTTCAAACTCTGTATGTACTCCTCTATTTGAGAAGATGTTGAGTGCCAGTGATGCAGGGAGGATAGGGCGCTTAGTGCTTCCAAAGAAATGTGCAGAGGTGAGTCGTTAAGCTTGATTTCCCATCTTCTTCCACTTTGTCTATTACTTTAAATATGCAAACGCAAGTTGCCTGCGTCATGAAGTGAGAACATACATAGATTGGATGTGTACTGTATGCCAAAGTCTTGTTTAGTTGAGTTTTGTGTGTTTTGGTATATTTTATTCCCACAGTGCACCTACACTTAAAATTTGTCTAGTGCCTGATTAAATGATTTGGAATCTTGAAAAAAATGAGTTTTCGATTTATTTTTTTGGCAAGTGTAGAAAACCAGTGATCCAAATAAACTGAATTAGTACATGTACATTATATTCAAATGGCATATATGGATATAAATTACATTTAATTTTAAAACATAACCTTGATTGCTTTGGTGACTATTTAATGATGACTTTGTAAGAACACAAGTAGCTGAAGCCTGAGAGCTGTCATATTCCAAGATAGCTTGTCGGAGTAATTCTTGCAATACAATGCTGATAATTCATTGTGTATTCTACTGTGAGTCAGGCCTATTTTCCGCCAATTTCCCAACCAGAAGGTTTACCTCTCAAAGTCGAGGATTCAAAGGGGAAAGAATGGATCTTTCAATTTAGATTTTGGCCAAACAATAACAGCAGAATGTATGTTCTAGAGGGGATCACTCCTTGTATACAATCAATGCAATTGCAAGCTGGTGACATAGGTAACTTCCTTCCATTGCTAGAACAAAATTGATTTCTGCCTTTTGAGTAATTTGGACGGTGCCTGACTGCCCGCCCATGTAGTTCAAGGGTATGCTCATGGTTGAGATGGGGTTTGTGACATACTCGGTTTAATTGTCCAGCAGGTCACATACCTGGCTTAGACGCTTACTGTGCTCCTTTGGTCATTCCTGCTTTCCATCATATGGACAACTTCTTTTTAAGATTTTTGTTTTGCTTGGTTTTCTTTCGTTTCTTCATTGGTTATTGAGGGAGACTGAAACTTGAACCTCTTTGTTCAGGGAAGGCGACCTAAGCCTCTGTGATGTTTCCGCTAAGGGACATTTATTTTAATACTTTTTTCATATTTTAGTTGTTATTAATAATCAATTTTTGTTATTCACCAATCAATTATAATGCTGACTTATGCTTCTCCATTTTGATTATCTCCCAGTTACTGGTTCTCCACTTCTTGTTTGTTTCCCCTCTGATAAGTGGCCCGTTAAATTATTTTATTGTATGGACAATGAATTCTTTTGTTTCGGTGCTGAGGGTTGACGTTGTTTCTTCAGTAACATTTAGTCGGATAGATCCAGAAGGGAAGTTGGTCATGGGATTCAGAAAGGCCTCAGCTTCACCATCCGATCAGGTTTGGCTTTTAAAATAAAGCGGTGCTTTTTCTAGACATGGAAACCATCATGGTCTGTTAGAATCAAGAATGCCAGAGAGTTGATAGGCTTGATTACTAACTAGGCATGGTTGGTTTTCTATAACTTCTTGTAATTCAGCACACATCTAATGTTGTTTGCTTCCCTAAAACTTCAGCAAAGGCTTGGAATTCCTCTTATGTCCACATGACACTGTAAATATTGATATTTTTAATTTGGTTCTTGAAGGAGTAGCACACAGTAGACATTTTGTTAGTCTAATCTATTCTAGAGGGAGAAGTATACATTCGTGGTAATTGTAGTTTGTTTTGTTCTAATTGATTAGATATTTTTTACACGAGACTCGTAAAGTGTTTTGCATAAATAAAGAAGCTTTTAGTAGAGTATATAACCCAGTGGGCCATGCTTTAGTATATGTTGACAGGTGTAGTTGCTAGGGTAGGAGCCATATTATAATATCTATTCTCGATGGTTGGTATTTGGAGTGTTGTCTTCGACTGTATGTGCAGAAATATTGTCATTAAAAAAGCATGGCTTTGGCGTTGAAATTGAGCTCGACTTTAACTAGCATGCAGCATTTAGTTGCATGCAACTACCTAAATTTGATACTTCTTGGAGCAGTGTGTTCACACTTTACACTAGGAAAGGACTATCTGTGAAATATAGGCAATCTTTATATCAATGTTGCTCGATTCTAGTTGGCCTCAAAGTGCTGTACTGAACATATTTGATGCTTATTGGTTTTTGAGATTGGCTACATCTCTCAAGTTGCATCTTATTTATTCTCGCTAGGCAATTAGGACCCAGCAATTAGATTTCAGATTTTTGAAAATGTGGGGTTATGTATGTAGATTTATATTTGTTATTATACAACTTAGAAGTATCTAAACCCAACAGTATCCCTTAAATTGCTGCACATTTGGCTTATTCCTGTCAATATACAGGGCAATGAAGCTGTCAATGCTAAAACTGGAGATGCTAGTGTGAAGAAAACAAAAGCTGGTGAAGTCCTTTCAACTCCTCATCAATTGAAAGGTTGTTTGGTATCACCTGGCATTTCGCCAATTGACCAGGCTAATTCAGCTGATCAAAATAGCCCATGGTCCAAAGATGATATATCTCGGTGCTCAACTGAGGAAGTAGTTGGAGCTAAATCTTCTTTTCGCACTAAGAGGAAGAACAGCGCCTTGAGTTCAAAGAGTAAACGCCTAAGAGTTCAAACTGAGGAACTGATTGAGCTCAAACTAACATGGGAACTAGCTCAGGGACTATTCAGACCGCTTCCGAACTGCGACTCAAATGTTGTGGTTGTGGATGGCTTTGAATTCGAAGAATACGAGGTATTACACTTCTTTCTCAGTGGATTTTTTACTTATGCTATAGGATTGACAACAATTTCGGACTTCTGGGCACAGTGAGAATGTAGTGTTGTTTTGAAGTATATAATTTGTCCTGTTGCGGAATTCAAGAATATATCCGTAAAAAAATTCATCGCAAAATTTTGGTTTACCAATCAAGTTAACGAAGGTAGCATGCCACTGATGTTTCCTTGCATCTAATGTAGAGATCATGGAACGTAGTGTAATGCCCTGTAGACCACAGACCACTCACCTAGTAACTTGTTCGAGCCTTACCACATGGCCCATAATGCGTAAGCCCAATTTACTACTAGTAGCTTACATGGTTTTTTGTATCCCCAGGATCACCTTTGTAAACATCTGATGTGGGATGGGATATTACAAATTCCCCAACTTTAAACCCTTGCGTCACCACGGCTGCTCCGATATCTGTGGTAACACCCATGTAGACCACTGACCCTGTAACTTGTTTGAGCCTAACCACATGGTCCAAAATGCTTCAGCCCAAGTTACTAGTAGTAGCTTATGTGGTTCCTTATATACCGGATCACCCATGTAAACATCCGATGTGGGACGGGTTGTTACACATAGAGGCACACGCTATGGAAGATACTTATTATGGGGATAAAGCAGACCTAAAGTAGATCCAAGTATTGGAATATCATAACTAAGAATGTCGTCTTTGATTTGCTATGTCATGTCTCAAACTCATTTAACTCCTTTGACAACATGCTACATTGGTCTTATCTGCATGTAGTTTCTTAGAAATGATTTTCTACTATTTGTGGTTTAATTTGAAGTTTCTGCTGAATATTTTTGGGCGTGTTTGTTGTGACATTTAAGCTAATGGGGTTTCCGACTTAATTCACTTTGTAGGATGCACCAATTATTGGGAGGCCTACAATTTTTGCAACAGAGAATGCAGGGTAAATTGCTTGAATCGTTGTATTTGTACTAGAATAAGGTTTTTGACAACAGTTTCTGATTCTAAGACATGAAGTTTTATGTGTGCTGACTGTTGAGGTATTCAACAGAGTTCGCCCCAAGACTAACAATATATCATCAATTAACAAGTAAAATAACCACGTTTTATAAAAAGGTCATAAAGAATACTGTGGCATGAAAATTACTATCAAGTTTCTGGTGTCTTTTGGTTTTTGTATGAATGTGAACGAGTTAATATCTTTGGATTGCACACTCTCACCTTTGAGTAAATCCTCGAAACGAGGATTGCATTGAGTAAAGAGTCCATTCTGCAAGTTTCTGCATCGCTGATTTCATCCATATTTGATCTCCATTTTGGATTGGAACAGAATGCCTTTAGTTTTGGTTTTTATTTTCTTTCATTTTGTCGTGATATTTTGCAAAATACCAAGGTCTTGCTACAAATTTCTAAAAAATTGACTTAATTATAAAATTTACCGATGCTGTTTGGCAAATATGTCAGTGGAAAGATCCAGTGGGCTCAATGTGAAGACTGTTTTAAGTGGCGCAAACTTCCTGCTGATGCTTTTCTTCCCTCAAGATGGACCTGTTCTGAGAACTCGTGGGATCCAGAAAGGTAAAATGGACATCCATTTCTTCTTAAAACCTGATTCGGTCAATATATTAATGTTTCGTTTGATTTCTTTGTCTGGACTTTTGACCTATGTGTAGATTAACCTCAAAACACACAATTAGTCCACTATACAATCCTCAGCTCCTTGTTATGCTAATTTGTATACATAATACATTCACTATGGAAGCTCGAGTACTGGTGCCCCTTTGGACAAATGGACTCTCCCTCTCTCACTCATACAGCCCCTCATGCATAGTGGCCCTTTCTGCCCCCGATGCATAGTGGCACTTAAGGAAGTATGTTAAATTTTCCACATTTCTGCAACAGGTCTCTGTGCTCAGCGACTCAAGAATTGACAGCAGAACAGCTTGAATATCTGATACCGACAAGTACTCGTGGTATGAATCACTTGAACACTTATTTCTCTTATTGTATCAAATTTCACTCAACTTATGATTCTTCCAGAGCCTGAATAAATGGATGGAGGGGGGAAAATTCAATCCAACCATTTGATCGCGTTATTGCGCAGACTTGGTGTAACAAACCAATTGCAAACTATCATGTGGAAAGTGAAATCCGCTATGTAAATGTTACTAACTGATCCACCTAATCACACTAAGTGCGACATCTGCATATTGGGGTTTACGATCAGTATTGTTAAAATCGTACGATACGCGATTCGTATCGTATCGGGAAGAAAACTATACGTATCGCTCACGATCAGTATTGTTAAAATCGTACGATACGCGATTCGTATCGTATCGGGAAGAAAACTATACGTATCGCTCTTCGTATCGCAATTGTACAGAAATCGTTCGTAAGATACGGAACGAGTGTCATACGCTACACCGCGTTTACAACTTTATCTTCCAGTTTTTGTTTGAAGCTGTAACTCTATTGTATAATAGTTCCTAGTATGCATGATACAACTATTGTTTGTCTTGTATCTAATACCTATTCAAAGGCCACCACCACCGACTCCTTTCATTTATTGAAGTTCTGTCTACCACTCCATTATAATAATAATAAGATACTAAAAGGAAAAAAAATAGTGCATTATTTATTTCTCTAAAGCTGTCCCTTGTATGCTTTTGTGCACTTTTTTTTAAAATTGTTTTGTAGTGTTTATTGCTCCACCAAGAAAGAAAAATAAGAGAAATGTAATAGACTTCACTTGGGAGCATTGCGAACGTGCTATAGATGGATGGCTTAAGATGTGTGTGTGTGTTTTTTTTTTTTGATCAAAAAAAGAAGATTTATAAAAGAAACTCGATAAGGGTACATCGAGAAGGGAGAGGGGGAGGGACATTCAACCGAGGTTGAAAGAAAGAAAAAGAAGAAAAAGAAAACCAAAACAAGAAACTACAAAATAGCAGCCAAAATGAAAACTCCCAAAGAAGTCAAAACCAAAACAAGCACCGCCAAACTGCAAAAGCCCCACTAAGAACAGCCCCTAAAAGCCAACAATCCGACCGACTTCGATCCTTACCACACCCAAACGCCGCTGCAACCCTCCGGCAAAATTCAAAAGATCCTTTACCTCTCAATAGGTTTCTTCCATTTCCTAGCCATTTGAGAGTATACTTGCAATTAATCTTCAATTCATCCTCTGGACGAAGATTTACTGCAAGATTATTTCCCGTGGCCATTGTTGCAATAGATTTTTCATCTATCCTTTTCTCTTTGCTGCTAACTTCCTCTTGTGTATTTTTGCAGCCTTCACGATTCTTTTTTCATTAATGCATTCAATTATTAATTTTTTGTTAGGTAATTATTATTAATTAGTACATAAAATCTTTTTTTGTCGTATCTTACGATACACGATACGTATCCCGATACGATTCGTAAAATGAAAAAAACGATACACGATACGTATCCCAATTTCAAAACACTGTTTATGATACACAAACATGGTAGTTAT
Organism: Vaccinium vitis-idaea; assembly: GCA_963854785.1. Classification (NCBI taxonomy): domain Eukaryota; kingdom Viridiplantae; phylum Streptophyta; class Magnoliopsida; order Ericales; family Ericaceae; genus Vaccinium; species Vaccinium vitis-idaea. The sequence continues at coordinate 27,782,981 of OY978221.1, read as the reverse complement.
GAGCGGTGTTCTCGTCGACTAAGCGATTTTCACATGTGATTGTGTGATTGTGATTGTGATTCTGCAGCTGCTTCTAAAGAAATCAAGGTGACTAAACGGGACCCAGATTCGGATGTAGCTTTACAGGCACTTGATGCACTTGCCAACCTAGCCATCCAAGAAGAGGGCGAGACCCTCCCAGAATCCTCACAGGCCACAACAACAAAGCATCCGCGCCACAGACCCGGATGCACGTGCATTGTTTGCATTCAACCCCCTAGCGGAAAGGGCCCCAAGCACGAACAAAACTGCACCTGTAACATCTGTTCAATGGTGAGGCGCCGTTTCCAAACCCTAATGTCTCGGCGCGAGAAGAAACAGTCGGAAAAAGAAGCAGAAAAAAATTCTCTTCAAAATCCGGAACAACAAAATCCAGAGTTTCCTGTTATGTTTCCAGATGATGAGGAAATCCAGCTGTGTACTGCAAGTCCGGACGAGAAAACGGTAAACTGCGCTTCGCAGTTGAAAGGCAACATTATTGACCTGAATATTCAACCGGAGAGAGATGATGAGGTGTCATCTGGTTCGGATTCCGGTGGGATGAGGAGGTCTGGGATGAGGAGGTTTGTCCGTGGTGGTACTTCAGGAATACGAGTATATCAAGATCTCTCTGAATGGGAACTTCGGTGGCGGCCAAACACTACATAGCTGAGTTTTACCTTTGGGTACAAATGCATCGGCGTCCACTTTAGTCGCTGGGAGGTAAAAGACGGGATCTATTTTTTGGAGATGGGAATATCTTTCCGTTGTATATCTATTCGCATTGGTTTTGTGCAGTTGCAAATCTGTACATTAAGAAGAGGAGACGTCGGATGTGTAGGTACCGATAATTTTGCTGATTTATGTTTTGTATTTTCACCCTCCAGTCTGTAGTAATAGAAGTGGAAACCCGTGTTAGACTGGAGGGAAATATGGTAATGTGACTGATTGGGTAGTGGGGATTGAAGCTATTCATTTCTCTTTGTTGGAGCTCACCTTGCTGCCTTTAGGGAAAACTGGAAAGCATATAAATGTAACTAAGCTATATGGATGCTTATGTTTATTTTACTTTTGTCAAATGGACTTGAATAGAAATTGATTTTAAGGTGATCCCTCCCTCCCTCTCTCTCTCTCTCTCTCTCTCTCTCAATGACAACTTTTTCAGGGAGAAGTTCTTCAAACGAATTACTCCTGTGTCCCAAATGAGACCTTAATAAGTGTTCATTTAAAAAATTTAATGGTTAAAAATTTATATAATTATTATTTTGTCATTTTAAAAGGTTAATGAGTAAAAGTGAAGGATAATTTTGGAAAGTAGAAGTAAAAGTTGGGGAAAAGTTGATGTGAAATGAGTAATGGTGATGTTTCTTAATGAGTTAAAATTATGAAGTTAGACTTTGAAAGGAACGGAGGGAGTACATGGTTACATTTGAAATGATAGAATTTGAAATCCTCTCACTTCTACTTTCACATTGATTCATATTTTGATTCTTGTGTGATGAGTTCCTCATGATTGTGGTGTGATTGACTTGTGAAGATTCTTGCAATTACATCAGTTACACAACAAAGCAATTTAATTTAAAACAAAATCAATACTAAGATATACAAAAATATTAGGATACATGAAAAGTTTTCCGGAAACGTCCATGAAAGAGAAATGAATGGTTCAGATTTGTAAATCTAAACCATTCATAAATCTGAACCGTTTATTTCTCTTTCCTGGACATTTTCGGAGAAACTCATCCTATAACCCTATCATCCCTAAAATATATCCTGGATGCTGGTTTCCTAACTCTGAAATGGCAACCCAAAAATATATCTTGGATGCTGGTTTCCTAGCTAACTCTGAAATGGCAATCCAATCAACTGATGGTGGGTATTTTCAGTGCCTAATTTGTTATTTTCCGCGTTTGTATTGATAATAGATTTGCAGAGGGATCCACAAAGAAAAACCACCTCGGTGGTAGACGAAATTCGCAACGCAAATGGACTTATGTGTTCACTCTCTTTCATGCTGTCAGAGTGTTAAACACGCTTGTTCAAATCAACCAATGTGAGATTTTATTCCCCGTGTGGCAATGGGAATCTACAGGTGACTGATCTCTTTCTGGATCCGCCATGGAAACTCGAATTCTATGGTCGCGTTCAGGGGAGTTATATATGCTGGTCACCCCACCTCCTTTTCGCTCGGCCAAAAGAACAGAAAAGAGAGACGAAGAAGTAAGGATAACCTTGTGGATAAGCTAACCTCTATTCGGATAACTTATGGAGTAACTAAATACTATCCAAAGTCCGTGCTTCAAACATAGCCTTGAAGGAAGCCTCTTTATTTGGTTTCCGATTAGTCTAGATTTCATCCATGCCGTACCTACCAAGAACAAGAAACTTGAACCTGCATACCTTTTTTTCCGGGTTCAATATTCTTTCGACAAGCTAAGCTATTCTCTACGCGTGCAAATCATTACCCACAAAACGAAAAACGAATGAAAAGTCTTCATTTGGTTAACTTATATGCTATACAAGTATCAAGCTAAACACCTACATCGTGTAACCAGAGTAGAACCTAGGTAGCACAAAGCACATGCATCCGCATGAGCAGAATGAATCGAGGAATCAACAATTCTCAACTCCTGTAGCGTGCAAAGTGTAACAAAACCCACAATACTCCCTTCTGAATGATATCTATGGCCCTACCAAATCGCGGCAAACTCAAGACACTATCCATCATTGCCATTGAAACAACGTTCCATTTATTTACAAGCTTACCCAAACCAGTCAAGTCCCGGCACTTGGCAAAGCCGCCAGGAAAGAGTTGTAGGACGAGTCCAAATCAAAATTAAGCTGCCGAGCATGCTGCTGAGTCAACTCCTCCGCTGCTCCCATCTTAAGACAGCCTGGCAATCCACTCCTTCATCTTGGTCTTCCCCTCAAAATTACAGGGCAAAAATCGTTAGCTTGTTGAGCAAAGAAAAAAGAACCGAAAGCAATGGGTGGACCTGGTCAACCGCGACCATATTCAGTCTTAATGAGTCCATCGCCGTTTTGAAGTTCTGGACACATTCTGCAACAACAGAAGCTGAAGTGGTTGCCTCCATTGCCACTGCCGCCCTGTGCTCCACCGTTGCTGGCACTCCCGTAATCAAAAGGCCATTCAGGGCGGCAGGGCAATCCATTTTGTACGTGTCGTGGAATCTTTCAATACTTGGAACGGTGTCTTTGAGAGTGGAAGCTAGTGTTTTGAAATGGCCAATCAGTTTTTGGCACTCAGGTTCGTACTCTGTTGGCAAAATGATGTCGCGAACGTAAGCCTTCTCGAGCTTCTCTGTGGCTTTGATGATGGCAAAGAACTCTGCGAAATTTTCATACATCTCCCTCTCGTGCTTGTCGTTCCACAGCTCAACCTCCATTAGATAAGAAATTTGAGGGTATTTTTGGTTTAATCAGTTAGGGCTTCAAATCAGGAAATGGAGAAGAGAACTGGACACACGCAAAGTGAACCAACCCTTCTTCACTGGACAACAATCGCAATACAAAGCAAAACTGATCAGGTTAATGAAATTAGTCTAAGACTAGAACTCTAATAGATAAACAGAACTTAATTCGCGTACTTATACTTACAGATCTCTATGCCGAATACAGAGCCAGGAGCAAGGGGAGTTAGAGCATGTCCAATGCAAAAGGCCTTTTCGGCCATCCAAATTGCCAACTTTTAGCATGGTACGATTGTTCAAAATGTCGAAATTTGGCAACTAGGCTCCAAAACGGTGTAACTCTATTTTGTTTTATCTTCACAAAAAACCAGATACAAATAACATTATGTGGTCCACCAGAAGAGAGGAAGATCAAAAATCTATTTCCAAGATTTGGGCCAAAGTTTGTGCCAAATTTTGCCAAAACTTTGGCCACCAGTTTGGTGACGAATGGGAGAGCACAAAAAATAGGTGATGGTGCATCCACTTTCACTTTGGCCCCAAGATTAGCATTGGATTCCTATAGAAAAACTGGGTTCCAGATCAGCATGGGCTTCATGTCAGCTGTTCAAGAGAGTTGAACTGGGAAACAGAACACGATTATGAATGTAGGGCACGCATTCTTCTAAATTACATATGCCCCTATATCCTGAGATATATGCAAACAGTTTATGTACGCATATATGAATCACTCTGTCTTGATATTTTTCCGAAATTCATTACTCCTTAGGAAGCACCCAGCATAATATACGAAATGAAGGAAAAGAATACAAAAAAAATCAGAGCACTGCGATTGAAGGAAGATAAAAACCCTATGTCAAAACTCAGATTGCTAAGCAAAACTACTAAATCTACAAATCCTAATCTCCGAACCAATCAACCAATAAAAGAAAAACCCAAGTCATGGCTCAAAAGAACGTAAGCTGATTTGCATGTGCCTGTGGATTTCACAGTTCAAATGCTAAATTTGAAGCAAGTCCTGAGGTAGCACCACCACTTGCATGGTGCTTTTCCTTGAACTTGACTACTTTTGCAGCAACTTTGCTCCGACCACCTGATAAACGTAACCTTCCATTCCCGGCCTGGCCAAGCATACCATATCCTTCTCCAAGTCCATCACCTAAATAACTCTCCTCAGGGACTCCAAACTTCATCCTGTTTGCCATCTTCCTCATGTTCGATATAGCATATCTTTCCTTCATCTTCCTCAATCGACGGCCACCTCTCTTTTTCTTGTGCTCAATATTTGAAATCTGAAGCGCTTTAGGTTGCTTTGGTGGTGTTGACTCTTGCAACTTCTCAATTTTTTTACGAATCTCATCGCAAAAGGCTCTCCCTTTCTGCCCAGTTGAATCTCCTCCGATAGAATCTACACGTGCTGCCAGAGTCAATTTTCCAGCCAGCAGCTTGCAGGCGTGCATCCTTAGGGAAGGGGGTGTACTCTGAAAAATATCTGTTTGTTCAATATAGCCAACACGAAAGTGGGATGTTGCAGTGGAAAAACCAGCTAAGTTGTTCTTCTTAGCACCGAGGAGCTGGACATTGCAAGCAGGCATCTTAGCCAATGCTGATAGACCACCAGCTGTCCCCATAAGTTTCGCCGCAACTGCACTCCCAACAATAGCAGACATATTCGGTGCAATATATCCCATTCTACGCTCCACAAAATCAAGCACCTTTTTCTTTGAAGAATCAAGAGCAAGAGCACAATCACACGCGCCAATCGTCTTTTCAAGGACTTCCTCTGTAAGCAGTTTACCACTAGTGGTTGAAGCTGTAATCGAAACCACCATAATCATGGCAGATGGTAGGAGGCCTTCCAAATTCACAAGGGTCAAATCCATCTCATTGCCAATCTTTTTAACTACTCGAGCATAATCAATAGGGTGATGAACAAGTGATTCTAGCTCGGGAAATTTGAACCGATACTTGTCTCGTATAAAATTATGGATGTCTACAATCTCATCCTCAATGTCAACTAACAATGCATTGCAGTCTACTATTAACTGGTACTCAGGTTTGTCTTCTAGAACTATGCCATTATTCGACATATCAGATCCCTTCTCAAGACCATCTTCAACTTTCTGCATGATATCAATGTAAAACTGGGTTTTTTGCAACTTTGAGACACTGCCTAAGGCATCGTAATCAAGATTTTCTACATCAACCATGTACCCATCAATGTCGTCCATGTTTTCTATATCAACCATTTTGGAGTGTTTGATTGTGGAAGGAAAAAGAAAGGGAAAGATTGGTTTCAGAGAGAAAAGATAATGAGCACCAGGAGTAACATAAAAACCCAGATAAAAATAACCCTCGTATCAAAGCTCAGATTCGCAAAAAAGAACCATACCTAGAAACCCTGATTGATTTCAGACCCAAAAAGAGAAAAAAAACCAATTCATGCCTAAAAAAAAAAAGAAAAAATCTACGAACCCTAATTCCAGAACCAATAAAAGAAAAACTCAAGACATGTCACAGGGAAAAAAAGAAAAGGAAATTGTCACTGGTTTTAACTAATGAAATCAATGATGCACGATTGCATATCAAGAATATGGATACAGAATATTAAATGTGCACATGCAGAGAGAGAATGGGGGATTTACGAAGCGCGGAAACGCAACTTTGGGTTATGTGGAACTGGTTGGCTGTGGAGAAGAAGAAGAGGAGAGGGAAGGGTTGGGGACTGACTACTGGGCGGTGGCGTGCGGAGTATTTTAGGATATCCTTCACTGGGATATTTATAATCATAGGCTTCGTTTTGCTTGATACCAAAGGCCCGGTTTGAAAAGTTCATTTTTGGAGTTCAATTTTAAGAGATATAGGTTCTTTGGAGTAGGGTACAGTGGACGCGGGGTTACTGCTGCGCACAATTGCAGCCGTCCATAAGTGTTTTTAATGGTTCGGATTGAAAACAAATTGTTCGTGCGAACAATTCGTATATATTGTTTGAAATCTAGGCCGTTCATCCAAGCAACGGATGGCTGCGATTGTGCGCAGCTGCTGCTGTGCAGAGGCTGCGCAGCAGCCACCCCAGGTCCGGGTACAATGGATTTAGGTACTTGGATTTAAACACTTCGGATTTAGGGTTTAGGTGCTTTGTAGTGGTTTTTCTTCCTCCAAACAAGGCTCTGTAAAGCTCCCGAGGTGTGCGACTTGTGCTAAAAAATCAAGCAAAACGACATAGTTTTACCGCACGGCACCCCGGATGGGCGGATCCTTGAAGGCTGTCTGGAAAGTGGGCATCTTGCGAAATTGGAATGTGCATTCTTTTTTAACTGGAATTGGAGAGTATAATTCTTGAGTTTGGTTTTTTTGAAGAGTTTCATACATAGAGTTTCTAATTTTTTTTTTTGAAGAGTTCAAATTAGGTGTTCTAATTGAGCCAAACAAGCCGGATATGGCGTTGCTTACGCTTGGCTCAGACTCTTTTTACACCTGCTCGGGCTTGACTTAAGCTTGAATATATTTAGGACTAATTGTTCAAGGTTGGCTCTCTTTTGAACTTTTATGATCGTGAAAAGCTTGAGTTGGCTTGTGAATGTGTGGGCTTTCAAGCCTGGATTCAATCCAAACTTTTGCACTGATTGTTTAAGCTCGTCTCACATTTTGACTTTCAAGCTCGAGCTGTTTAGTTCTTTTAGTAGCCTTAGTTTCAATGAGAATGAGTGATTATTGATCCTAATTCAAAAGCAATTAATTTTCTGAATAGCGGATGAATATGAACATTCTGCAACACTTTAGAAATTTTAGATTACAAGTAGTAATTTTTTAACAAAAATGCTATAGGCAACAACACTGCTATGGATATAATATTTTGACTCAACACTCACATGGGGTGGGACCCAGAGGTCGGCCCTATATATCGGTCATGTCCCTATGTATGTAAGTGTTGTGTTCGGATGTTGTATCCGTAACCCAAATGTTATTACACTAAATTACATGTGACGCTCTTTTAATAGATGAATGTATCCATATATTCAGTAATGGATTGATGTGATAGTACAAGAGAAAAAAGAAAAGATTCAAATTTTCCTCTTGTACCCCTCCGTCCTATGTTACATGCACTTGAGCAAAGTGCAGAAGCTCTTCAAACATTCAGATTAGGTAAATTAGAGAGCCAAATTAAAAGGAAAAAATCTGCTCCACCAGCTCTACAAAAGCGCTAGGTTTTTATGGAAGCCCACAATTGTTAGTACTAGTCTCGCCTCTTCCAAAGACACTGTTTCATGAGCTTTTCTTAGGTTTTTAACTTTTTGTAATTGCAGCTGAGGAAACAAAGTAGTTTTTAGTGGTAAAACATTTTTAAGCACATACCAAGGCCATAATGGGATATGATCTGAACTGGTTAGGTTGTAGGGTCGGGTCTATTCAGAAGTTTATTCTCAACGAGAATTATCATTATTGAACATCTGTAGGTATTTATACCAAATAAATTATTTTAAAAATATATACATATTAATATCCGATCAAGATAAAGTCTTTTCATGAATGATATTCTCAACGACACCAACAATATGAGCAATCCAAAGTCCAAACCTTCTCCTTGTGGGTCCGACTTACATTCATTACGATGTCTTTAATAATGGTTGAAGCTATTATAGATGTACTCTTTGTCTTAATATATTAGGATAAAGTATCAAAACCACCCCTGAGGTATCTAGAAATTACAAATTGCTCCCTCACGTTTGAGAAATTACAAATTATCCCATATCGCAAAACAAATTATCCTTTTGTCATGATATAGCTGTTCGGAAATACAACAAAACCTGTCCTACATCGTCAAAACTAAAAACAGTATTAACCAATCTGCCCTTTTGTAGCCTGTAAAAAGTTATTTTCACACATTTACAGCCTTTTAGAAGCTACAAAATGAGAGGTTGGTCCATTGTAATTAGGATTGATGATGTCAAACAAATTCTGTTGAATTTTCTCATGGCTACATCACGACACAGGAGTAAGTAGTTATGCGATAGGAGATAATTTGTAATCTTCTTAATTTAAGGGGCAACTTTTAATTTATAAAAAACTCAAGGGTGGGTTTGGTAATTTACCCCATATTTTATGCTCCTTGTTTTTTTGGTAGTAACAGACTAAGAGATATACACCATGGAGTTAGGCCACGAACAAGGCGTAGCATTTAATAAGATGATTAATCTAATAGAGAATAGAGATGATATATTCATGTTGCAAAATGAGGTTTTGGATGAGCTCCTCTCTATACTCTTATTTTGGGGGCTCATGTCGAATTTTCAATCATGATACAAATTAACCAATTTATGTGTTTTGGCCTAAAAAGTTAGCTGGCTTATTTTTTCGTCTTTATTTAATTCTTTTTTCTTGTTTTTTAGTTTTGCATAAACTTTTTGTGTATTATTAGTTTGTCTCGCCGAGAGGAATAAAAAAAGTAAAAAATTATGATCTAATCATAATTTTTTTTGAATAAAGACAAAAATAAGCCAAAAAGTCAGTTTTTTACACTTTTCTCTATCTTATTCAAAAAATTGAGAGTTCTAGTCATAATCTTTTACCTTTTTGGATTCCTCTCGCCGAGACGAACCAATAATACTAAAAAAATCGATGCAAAACTAACAAACACAAAAAAAATAAAATTAAATAAAGACAAAAAAATAAGTTAAGTTGGCTTTTTAGGCCAAACCTCACTGCATGCATAACATACAACAATTAACATGTCTGCTGAAAAACAGATAGGTTGGATATCTGTACCTCCATGAATAAAATATATGTTGTTCTGGAAATTGTAAGGTTCATTTTATAAGGTATTTTCATTTTACATTATAAAATGGAACTTGTTTGCACCTTTTTTGCAAACATAATTCATTCCTATGCTTTCAATAATTAGACAAACGCTTGAATATGATTTTATGGACTTTTTTTTAAAAAAAAACTTTTGTATATATTTTTATACTTTGATTCCTCTTGGTTAGTCAAATAATTAATTAAAAAATTGGAAAGAAAAATAAACAAAAAAATTCTTCAAAATTAGCCAAAGTTAGGAAGAACAACCCAAAGTTTATAACATTCCTTGTTACGCTAATTAAAAATTTACAACAATCCCAAAGTTTTAACTTGTAGTATTTTTATTGTGTGTGATTAAGCAATAAAAACAACTTTTGAAATTTCTTTAACAAAGTGGGTTGCAAAAATCATTTTCCAAATTTAAATAAAAATTGAGAAAATTAATAATCAGTTCGTTTTTGTTGGTACGGCGGTTACTACGTTTTCTTGTCTGGACAAAGATAAGCCATGAACGCCGGAATTCAAAAAAATTTTCTTTGACACGACAAGTGTGGACTAACCTTTGGGGTTCAATTAGTTCGTTTTTAGGACAGAGCTACCCTTTAACAGTTAGAACGGCACAGTCAAAAGCCCAAAAGGCTCCTCTAATGCGACGTCGTTGTTCCCTTTGTTTGTCAGAACTTAGAAGTCGAAGAAACCAAGAGGTGACTGTTGTTATCTGTGATGGCCGATAGGAAGTGCAGCTTCAACACCGAGCATCACCTAGGTAAAATCTCTCTCTCTCTCTAAAGAATGTAATAATGTATAGATAGCAAATAAACAATCTTGTTTTTTTTTTTTTTTGAACAAGGCAGGCAATTCATTCCATAGCCATAAAGGCAAAAGATTTCATCTCAAAATACAGGACTGAACCAAAACTACCAAAATCTAGACACGAGCAACTGCAACAGCGCACCGGCTCACAGGCTCAAAAGACACGTACTGCCAAGGCTGTAAGGACCCATATTTTTTAAATGATTTTCCGGAAATAATGTTTGGGTAGTGTGGAAAATGTTTCAAAATGCAATATGGGATTAATGTGAAGTGAGTATATGCATTGGGGTGTCTTTATAACACACTAGAAACTTGAAGGGCTTAAGTGCAAGTGTGTGGGTGTATATATATCATGTTAGGATCAGATTTTTAGAGCATATGCATAACCCTCTCTCTCTCTAAAATAGTCAGACATCTCTCCCTCTCACCCTCTCCCCCTCTCCAATTTTTGCTTCTTTTCTCTTGCCAAAATTTGCCTCCCACACCTCTCAAACTCAAGATTCAACCATATATTCATCATCAACACGTGAATAAGAGTCCGGGTACGTTTGGTTTTGCTCGGAGGAGGTGTATTTCGGTTGGGATCCAAGAACAAGGGTTAGGGCTTTACTTCTCACTTATTGGGAGCTTGATCTTTGAGGTAGGGGACAAATTTCTACTCTCTCTAGTTGTATTTTGTTGATTTGTTGCATATATCTTTGGATTACCTACAAATTTCTAGTTAACTTTGAATGTCTTCATAAATGGGTTTTAGATCTTGAAAATCTCCATTGAAATGGGTTTTGTTTGATTGAGTTTGGTTTCCGTTTAATTGGTTGCTAAATCTACAAATTGGTAGTTGATATACTCTTATCCCATGTCTAGTTGGTGTTTGAAACCCCTAATTTGACTTGGGTTGGAACCCCCTTCCATTCGGGAAAAGCTGTTGGTCGGGCACCTTTCGTGCAGAAAAATTGCTCTTTCTACCGGTAGACACAAAAGTGCTCTACCGGTACAAAAACTCACTGGATTCTTTCTACCGGTAGACACAAAAGTGCTCTACCGGTACAGACTTGAAAAATATGGATTTTTATTTGTCTTGACTCCTTGATCTTCCGGTTGACTTGTTTGGTTCCGTACTTGGTATATCCTCATCGTACACTTCATTAATGACCGAAATACCCCTACCTATCCTAGCGTTGTATGATTGGTTATTTTCCTTGAGTTTTCAACTTACGCTTGACACATGTAACCTCGTGAACATTTTGTTTGAAACGAAAGGGATTATATGGATGTTTTGAACACATGAGGATTAAATGGATCTTTTATGAACATGTTGTTTGAACGAAAGGGATAAAATGGATTTTTCTTAAATTGGTGATCTTATACTAGGGCCACCTTTCGGTGCGTCCCTGGCCATGGGTGTTCGGAGCCCACGAAATCCGGCAGAGGGACAGAGTCCCTGTATATATTGCTACCCGTGTATCGGGCCATGGGTGTTCGGAGCCCACGAAATCCGGCAGGGGTGTACGGAGCCCACGAAATCCGGCAGAGGGATTAATTCCCTATTAAAGACAAGTGGTTATTTTGTAAAATGTTTGAGAATGAGGTTCTTTGTGATAGGTACGATATTTTGATAAAAATTGGATACGTAAGAAATACTTGGTGGTTTTTGGATTAATTGTGAGTTGATGAATTAATGGGATTTATAATGTTGATTGTGACAATGGTTGATCGTGGACATATGACAAGTTTGTGATGATATAAGAGTCGACAAATGAGTTAGTGGGACACTTAGGTATTTTGGATGTTTATGTGTTTAATTGGGCACTTAGGTTTCTTCTTAACATTTATGTGCCACTTGGATACTTGGGTTGTGGACACTTTGGTGCTTCTTGGATATACGAATACTTCGTGATTATAAATCTCTTGCTTTAGTCCTCCTTGTCATACTTTGCTCAAATTATTTTTGGTATCCAACTTCATGTGCATATATCATACTTTATACACCTAGCATTTGTAGAATGGTTTCCTACTGGGCTAGTGTAGCTCAACCTATCATTTTCAGGTACACAACAAGGAATACGATTTGGATGCTTGGAGTGTGGATGCATTGCATGAAGCTTGTTTGATCATGAAGATACTTTTATCCTCCCCATACTTAGTACATTTTGAGATATGATCATGTAACATTTACTTCTTAAATCTTTTGACAACATTTAATATATGTAAGAACTTTAATTCTTTTTGAGACTTATGTATTTGGGGTATGGGTACCCTTTTGGTGAGAGACACGTGAAATTTGATTTGAATATGTACAATTGACTTGACTTTTCAACGGTGTAAAGTAAGACTTTGGTCTATCTTATGCGGATTTTATATGAATTTTGATTATTAAAAATGAGGGCGTGACAAAGGCAGACCAACACAAGGTCGGCGTAGAGTCTGTCATCGATTTAGCAGTAGAGAATCCCGAAAACGAACACCCAGCTCAACCCATTAGCAGAACAATACAGATGAAATCAACTAAAGCACCCGTAAGGGGTAATAAATCCCACGGAGGGGATAGCAAAAATAAACAAATAAACAGAGAAAAAACTAACTAAACTCCGGTACGTCACCTGCCGCCAGAAATCGCCGCCTCGAAACTGGTGGCTTATTCGCCGGAGGGGAGCCGAGCCGCCCTTGCAACACTTTTCCGTCAGATCTGGCCCAAAACCCAAGCGAGGGTGGAGTTGGAGGGTATGAGTTGGTGGAGGAATGGGATGGTGGAGGAAGGAAGAGGAGGAGGAATGGGATGGTGGAGGAGGTGGAGGGTGTGATGGTAGGGGCGGCAAAGAGAGTGTGGAAGAAGGGCTGAAGGGATGGGTTTGGGAACAGAGAAACGGAAGGGTGGAGAAGAGGTAGTGGGCTGAGGAGGAGGGGGGGTGGAGGTGAGGGGGCGGCAGCCCCACCCCCCACAGTCAGAAACCCTAACTGGAGAAGAGTAAAGAGAAGGCCGAAGGGGGAGTTTTTAGAGAGAGAAGGAGCTGTGACTCTCCTTCTACTCTTATTATTGTAACAATCTTGTTTTGATTTGATCACTATTTAGCAGCTAAATCTTATATCTCTACATATAGTCATATATCGATAAAGAAAATCACAAATAGTGAACAATCTTGTTTTGATTTGATCACTATTTGTGATTTTCTTTATCGATATATGACTATATGTAGAGATATAAGATTTAGCTGCTAAATTAATGTTTGTCTCCATTCGATTGATTTTCTGTATTACCCATTAAAGAAGACTCCATGACGACTTTAAGAAGCAGCAATGTTTCGTAAGACACGGAATTAATAGGTCAAGAATTCACTTGATTTGATAAGAAAAAATGATAAATTTCTTGTAAAGTGGTCATTGTGGGTGAACGGTGGTAAGAGGAAACAACTACTGGCTGCATAATTTCTTCATCAATAGCACAAAAAATTTGGTTAAGCATTGGGTCTTTCTTATGAAAGAGCTTGGATTTATCTTTTCTCAAGCAGTAAATTCTGTTAATGGTTATTTATTCTTCTTGATATGCCAACCACAAGCCCACTTATTGTAAATTGGGTACTTGAATTGTTTCTCTTGCTATTGCTAGTGCATTGGGGACTTTGCACCGTTCTATAATGGTTGATAATGGTACGAGCCCATGCATATGCCACATGGGTGGATCAATCACAACAGTGAGATGTTTTGGGTAGGGTTGAACTTATAGTTTCTTTTGGTTCGATTGGTTTGTTTTGTTAGATAACCCCTCTGCAGCACCGGCACCTCTAGGGGTACCCGTATCACAGTGTCCCGACACGGGGACATGTGTCCCGACACGCCACGTGGATGGGGACACGGCTAATTTGAATTTTTTGAGGGGGACACGGCTGGGGACACAGCAGGGTTTAAATTGAAAATTTTTAAAATTTTTTGGGGTAAATTTATAATGAATCCATATTTGGGGTAAAAATGTGTAATTTCGTCATATATATAGAACTGTTTATCCTCATCAGTTGACTGAAGTTTATTTTGAGCCCCATACGAACTGCTGCTGGAAGCACTCGATCAGGTATGTCTCTCGCCTCTCTCTCTCTCGTCTCAGAGTCTCGTCTCTCTGCTAGATGTTTGCAGATCTTGTACTGAGAAAAAAGTTACGAATTTAACACCTTTTTTATCAGAAAATTTAACACTGTTAAGTTAACAAACTTCCAAGTAACAATGTTAAGTGTTAACTGTTAACAGTACAAACTTCCAATTGACTTATATGGAGTAATGGAGATCTTTTTTATCCATTTTTGTGACTCATGTGTATCCCCATTTTTTTGAATTCCCGTGTCCCCGTGTCCGTGCATCATAGGATAACTCATGATCGAATGGGACAAATATTGGAAAACTCTATGAAGACTTGAAAGTATAGGAAGTTGCAGAGTTGCAACAGAACTCAGATTTAGAGGACATAAGAAATGATTCCGTCGGTAATTTACTGCATAGTGCTCATTGCTGTGTAGCTGACTTGTGGGACATGGGGTAAGAGGGGAGTAAGGGGACAACTGTTGGTTGTAAGGTTGATATTTTCCCCAAACAATGAAGGCTAGTTCCTTATTTTGCTTGATATACCTACCAAAATTCAGGTACTGTCATGTGGGTACCGGAATTGTGTCCATTGACATTGGTTTTGCTGGTGCTTTTTAGTCTGTCCACTGAGAAACGTATAATTCATGCCGATTTCTTGTTAAACGATTACTGTCTATAGTATCGACCCACGAAGTTGTCTGATTTAATGCCTTACTTTGTGCTTGCGGTTTAAATGACTCTAGACTAATTATGTAGCGTTAAGTTATCCATAAATGTTATTATTTAGAGGAGAAGAGACCAGATAACTACAACTCTTTTTTGTACAGGTTAATAAGATATATCACATATCTCCTGGGTACAATGATAGTTGATAATCTGATATTACCCCCATGGGATTTTGAGGGAACTATGTGTTTTTTGTTTTATTGAAATTCTGATCATTATACTGTTTCTGCTGATGTGGTGTTTCTGCTCTCTTCCGGGCTCATTTCATAGTTTGAGCTTACTGTGTATATATCAAAACACATTTTGTTTGACTGTGAGATGAGATATCAACTCGACTTGGCATTCAATCATTTGGGAAGTATTTTCTCATATATTTGACCCATCAGTTCGTACTTCTTTTGTGTTTTGCTTGACTGTGATATGAGATATCAACTCTACTTGGCATTCGATCATTTGGGAAGACTATTTTCTCATATATTTTGACCCATCAGTTCGTACTTCTTTAGTTGCTAGCTGAAGCACATATTACTTCTCACATTTGCGTACTTCTTAAAATAATGGGCATCGCCTGTCTTCTTTTTGTTCTTCCTACTGACATCCTGTAAGTTGCTGCCAGAGCCCTCGAAGTAAACATAATGGGTGGGTGGACGAAGAACTCTCAAGTAAGCAATATAAAAGGTTGATATTGACGAGGGAAAAAAGAAGAGATAGTAAAACATCAGTAGTAGCAACAATTTTAGAGCAATGGTGAAACTGTTTGATTCTCACTGTCACCTCCAAGACCCAAGAATCTATGCCAAGGTCCCAAATCTGATTACAACGGCCATTGAAACTGGCGTAGTTCGTTTTGCTGTGAATGGGATCTCTGAAAAAGACTGGCATCTGGTGAAGCAAATGAGCAATCACTACCCTAGTGTAATACCCTGCTTTGGGCTCCACCCCTGGTATGTTCCCGAAAGAACCGCCAATTGGTTTACAACTTTGAAAGAATTCTTTGAGTCTACTCCCTCTGCTGCAGTTGGAGAAATTGGCTTGGATAAAGGTTCACATGGAAAGGAGATCGATTTCCAAGACCAAATTGAAGTTTTCAGAAAACAGCTTGAACTTGCCAAAGAGTTGAAAAGACCGGCATCTGTCCATTGCGTTCGTGCCTTTGGTGATCTTCTTCAGATTATGAAATCTGTTGGGCCTTTTCCTCACGGCGTAATTTTGCATTCTTATCTGGGGTCCGCTGAGATGGTTCCTGACTTTTCTCAACTCGGTGCTTACTTTTCGTTTTCTGGATTCCTAATGTCGATGAAAGAAAGCAAAGCGAAGAAAATGTTGAAGTCGGTGCCTGCTGAAAGGATATTATTGGAAACGGATGCACCAGATGCCCTACCGAAATCAAATGGTGTGGATTCTCTTTATCCAGTTGACGGAGATGATTCTCTCAATGAGTCCAATGATGCAAGTGAAACATCAAATAAGCCTAAAGAAACACTTAATCATCCGGCAAACATCCATAATGTGCTCAAGTATGTCGCATCGTTGCTTGAGATGAGTGAAGAAGAACTGGCAGACTTGAGTTATAGAAATGCAATACGCTTGTTCTCTTACGAAGGGTCGAAAGTACAAGTGTAAGGTCAGCTTACTTGCTGCTTGTATCTATTCAGGATTTTGATCATATAGTTGCAAATAATTTGTAACCTGTTCGTACATAGCATGCTACTTTCAAATATATTGTTCATATGCATAATTGCTGGTATGCATGCATGAATATTTGATCCTTCATCTATCCATCCATGGTGGAACTTTATCTTTGATGGTTATGATTCTTATGAATGGCGATTAGTCAATATCCGCGTTTTGATAAGTAAATATTCCAAATCCGGCGGTTAATAATTGTAGTAGAATTCAACTTCGTGAGGTTGACCACTACAGTATAATTACTGAATCTTGTTGGATGAAATCTTTCATTAAATTCATATTATATATGCAGCATGCACAGATATATCTTTGAAAGTCCCATGATCATCGAACATGTACATTTCTTATGGCAAAAATATAGACTTTTAAATTACTCGTAAGAAGTGTTAATAGCAAATATAATATACACCATGGGAAATGAAGAAAATATACCTGTAAACATAATAAGACGAAGAGAAAAAACGTGTAAACATAATAAAGTTACAGTATATTGGATTCTATATACTTGAGAACAAAAGGCCTGCAAAAATGGAAGCTTTAGTTTCTGTTCGTATTTCGTTTCGACCATGAGAAAGAGAAATCTTGCAAACCGAAGTTCCGATGAGGTGGGGTGGTTGACATTGAAACTTGTAGACGGTGCACAAATTAGCAATCTTTCTTTGACTCTCGACCAAATAAACGATCCCGTTCTGAAAAAACTGAAGCAATCTCAACTCAAAATGTTGAACGAAGGAGGAGATGTAGATCTGAAGTTGGTGAATATGGATACCAACAAGTCTTGCGACGTTAGCCTGAAGAAAGTACCAGGGAAAGACACGTACCTGTTTCATATAAGCGATGAAATAAAGCTTCCACCGCGACAAGAGATTAAACTTCGATATGATAATAATGTCATCCACTTCTACCTTATATGAAGAATTGAAGATAGGGGGTCGTGTAATGAATTTACCTCCGAAAATACATGTTTTGAATTGATCTGTATCGGTGGAAATGCATGATCTGGATATTATAGATTCTATTTGATTGAAGTATTAATCTTTGAGAAACTTGTTTAAAAGTCATATTTCTTACATTGGATGGGAACACAATATTAGGTCTTTGAATGGAGTTACGCACGCCAGGCGTACGCAATATGCACGGACGGTGCATCTTAACTGTCCGTGCGTGTTTTCGATGGTCCGGATTTTAGAGAAACTCTTCCATGAAAGAGTTAACTCTTACCTGGAAGAGTTTTTCTAAAATCTGGACTGTCGATTCCTGAAATGGATGGTCCTGATGTGTTCGTGCGCTTACGTACATGTGTGTGTACGTACGCGTAGCTGGGTTGTTTATCTAGAAAGTAGATTAAAATTTTAAGGTAGAAATTTGTATTTGCTTTTAAGTAAAATTGCTTGTTGAGATATATGGGTTTTTTTTAGAAGCATGAGTATCATCAACCAAAACTGGTGCGACACAGGTTTAAGAGTTATGGAGAGAAGAACATGATTCACCAAAGGGAAGTGTTATTGGCAGCCAATATCAATTCCCTTCACCAAATGATAGATGGGATAAGGGGCCATGATGGTTTGCTTTTGGTACCCGGATTGTTTGTCTTCCGGATAGGTAAGATCTTTGCAGTGTTTTAGTTAATCTACATTCTACATATGTATATGTTTTAGGTATTAATTGCTATATTTTTCAAACCAATCCAAGTGGCTCATTACATACAATTTTTCTTTTTTCCCGCAAATTATTGACAATGTTACTGCAGTACTTTTACCATAACAAGTCGGGGAGGAGATTTCGATCATTCATCGAAGTTGAGGCCTTCATCATTCACGTTCGTGTTCCCAAGGCCATAAAACCCAAAGAACGAAATGTGGTGAGTACGTTGAGAATGTAACCAGAAAGTAACCATACCCACTTCTTGCAAAAATAACTTTAAGGTAAAATTGTTTTATTAAATTCAATGATGATTTTGCAGCCTCTTGAGCCTTTGGCGTCTGAATCGTCCAAGAGGAAAAGGAAAGCTCACGAGGTTCTCAGAGAAATTACAGAGGAAAAGAAATTTGTCGAGAAATTTCTTGAGGAAGCATTGAACAACAAGGACTTTAAAATAATAAAAAAAATTCAAGAAAATTTCAATATTTTTTATTATTTTTTGTACTTATTTTTTTTCAATTTCCAATTCATTTTTAAAAGTATTTAAGAAAATGAAAAATTACTCCCTCCTTCCCAAAATTTGTCCCGTCGGATAAACAAGGACTTGAAAATAATACAAAAATTTCAAGAAAAAATTAATATTTTTTTAAAATTTCAATTTCCAATTCGTTTTTTTTTTCAAAAAAATACTGTAAAAAACTAATTGGAAATTAAAAAAACTAATTAAAAAATTATTGAATTTTTCTTGAAATGTTTGTATTATTTTCAAGTTCTTTTTTATCAGACCGGACAAATTTTGGAAATTGAAAAAAAAATACTCTAAAAAAAACGAATTAGAAATTAAAAAAAAATACTGTAAAAAAAGCGAATTAAAAATTGAAAAAAATAAGTACAAAAAATAAAAAAAAGTACTAAATTTTTCTTGAAATTTTGTATTATTTTCAAGTCCTCATTATCGGACCGGAAAAATTTTGGGAAGGAGGGAGTAATTTTTTCAGTTTTTTTTATATTTTTAAATGAATTGGAAATTGAAAAAAAAAAGTACAAAAAAATAATAAAAAAATAAATTCAAAAATAATAAAATTCCCTACATAATCTCTACCATGTATAGCTCTCAAAGAATGTCTCAAGAATCTCCATGTAGAGGAGAGAGAGAGAGAGAGAGAGAGAGAGAGAGAGAGAGAGAGAGAGAGAGAGAGAGACTAAAAATGAATTGGAAATTGAAAAAAAAGTACAAAAAATATTGAAATTTTCTTGAAATTGTTGTCTTATTTGTAAATCCTCGTTTATTAGACTGGAAAAATTTTGGGAAGGAGGGAGTAATTTTTTCAAATTTTTTTTTATAGAAAATAATGTAAAAAACGAATTGGAGATTAAAAAAATAAGTAAAAATAAAATAAAATAAAATAAACAAGTACAAAAAATAATAATTTTTTTTACACAATCTCTACCATATATAGTTCTCAAAGAATGTCTCAAGAATCCCCATGTAGAGGAGAGAGAGGAGATCTAGAGAGAGAGAGAGAGAGACAGAGAGAGGGGTCGAAATTGGGGGAAAAACATTTCAAGGGGTAAGATTGAGAATTGGGTCAATTCTAAGGGGAAAAAGTGTGAATGACGGATGGATTCCGTTTGATTATTAACGGAAGTTGACGGTAGGGGTGGAATTGATGACGTTTAAGATAGTCCAAGTGTTTATTTGACAAAATTAAAAGGTCGGGTGTCTACTTGTGCTTGGAGTGAAAGGTCAAGTGTTTTTTTGAAATTTTCCCATATAGATAGACGGGGCGGTTCCATGGACACAACAATAATCAGAGCTCCACGCTTACAATCGGACCCGTGCAAGTTGTTTAAAATATGTTTTTAAGATTACCTATAAAAAATCAACTCATTTGGATATCGGTAAAGGCTTGTTCGGTTCATTCAAATTTATCCAGTTTTGGCATATGCATATGTATATAGCCTAGGCACTAACCTTAGTTAGTGTTAGTCAACTAGGGTTAGATGTTAGGGTATAGGTCTAGTTAAACTAGTGAGTCAAAATCAATTAGGACTAGGTCAAAGTAAGTCAAAAATTGAATTAGTCTACAATTTAAAAAGTCAAAACTGGATTTAAAATCTTATTACGGAAAATTAGTATTAAAATATCACAAATTTTTAGATTTAAAAATTTGGGATATTACAACTTGGCCCTTGGATTCTTTGGGATGCTTCCAAATGCTTTTCAAAACGCGCTTTATTCAGTTGTTTGACCTGAACTACCAAAAACACACTTCGCGCAACATCAATCATAGGAGTATAAAGCAATAATGTGTGTGTGTGTGTGTGATCAAAATGAGCTAGATAAGCCCAGATATATACAACATTCGGGGCTTATCAACAAGGGTGCCGAGCTATATCGAGCTCAGGATTTGATCCTATATACACTCTCTTGGTATTGTAATTACCCATTAGCAAGACCTTGGCATATTCGTGGCCTATCTAGCTCAGCTGTGACCTAGGGCACCTTTACATGAGCCCCCGAGCTGGTCCACCCTCACATGGTGGAGTTGTCGATCGTGTGGCTTGCTCGTGCTTATGTATTTTTCGGTGTAATTGAATGTTACTACCCTCTCCAAGCAATTTCATTAAAATTGTGGGGTCAAATTCACAAAATAGAGTAAACATTTAATTGATTATAATGAGCAAAAATAAAAGTCACCAGGGTTCAAGTGACCCCCACATGATCAAGTGTAGCTCCTTTGGGCTATTAGTCAAATGATTTTGGAGCAGAAAAATGTATGCCTTAACTTAAGTAATTAGGGTGCCGATAAAACAAATTAATAAGTAATGAGTTTCTATTTGCTTTTTTTTTTTTAAATTGTTATATGGGCCATTATAGCTTTTTATAACACCTCTAGTCCACCAAATCACGTTTTTTATTCTCTTAGGTCCATTCTGTTTTTTTAATTGTACAAAATTATCCTCTAGTTGGTTTAATCCGTTTGAGAGGTTTAACGAACGTATATAAACGTTCCTGTCTGGTTGAGAGAGAGAGAGAGAGAGAGTTAGATCGATCATGGTGGAGAGATCTCGTGAGAGATTGCAGATTGCTGGAATAGAAAAGGTACTATCTCTGATTTTGGTAAGCTGTTTTCAATTTTGTTGTTTGTCAGTCGAATTTCTTGTTTGCAAACAAAATTAGTATCCATTTGTATTTGATTTTTATTGGTTTTTGGTTTGAGTTTGTGCTGTGAGGTGTAGTCTGTGGTTTAGGTTTTGGTTTTTGAGTTTTTAGGTTTAATCGTTTGATTTTTATTGAGATGCTGGATGAACTTTGTATGGATTTGAGCACCGAATCTCTCTAATTAAAGAGGAAAGCTGTTTTAATACTGAGAATTAAACACATTTTGCTGTGTTTTTCTTTTGTGAATGTTGTTCGTTATTGAAATATGTCTCTAATTAAGCACATTTTGCTATATGTCTCTAATTAAGCACATTTTACTGTAGTTAACCATGTCTTTGCACTTTTTGTGTGTTGTCGATGTTCATAGCTGAGCAAATTTGTTTCGTTGTACCATAAGGTGTTTGAATATTGACTATTTTTAATGTTTGATTGTTTATGTTTTAGGTTTAGGTTTGAGTTTGTGCGGTGAATGTTGACCTTTTTACAGAATTTGATCAGATATGTCCCCTTGTATGAAATCTGTTTCGATCGAATTTGTTTCGTTGTGCTGTAAGGTATTTGAATTTGATAAGCACTTCTTAGTTTTTGGAATAGTTGTGCCTGTTTTGTAAATAGATGTGGATATCTAAATCTCGGTAGATGATCACCTCTATGCTTTGCTGTGATATGGAATGTTATCATTTGTTGTTAGAAATTTGTTTCCATGTATGAGTAGGCAAGCTATGTAAGCATTGATTGTTAGGCATACTGACAGTGTTTTTTCAGTAGATAACCACATGTTTGTATTGTCTTTTTGCAGGTTTGTGATGGATTCAATCAAAATTTTGATTAGTAGGTATGGATCAGAGGTTCTTGTTGTTAGGTTGGTTGGTGGCATTAAGTTGTATGATATTTTTATAAAGATTTGTGAAAGGTGGGACACTTTATGCATCAGTAGATTCTCATTGTCAGATGTTTTGGAAGGTGGTAATTGCAAACTTGTCGATGAAGAAGATTTTGATAATATGCTTTACTTGTGTCCTGATTCTAATAGAATATACGGTACAGTTGAGGAGGTAAGGTCTTCTAGTACATTAAGTGGTGGTAGTACTACTGCTGTCACTGTTGGAAGTACTGGTGTTCTACAAGATGTCGATATGGAAGAGCCGCTAGATGAGTTTTGTCGCCATACCGAGACTAGGTATTTGACAGCTGGTTGGGTGAATTTGATACACAGTGTTGGGCAAGTTTTTCGAGGTGGTGTGATGGATTTCAGGGCAGTGTTGCAGCGATATTCTATTGAGAACGGGTTTATCTATGATCTTGTGAACAATGACAAGTATAGGGTCACCGCGAAGTGTAAGTTTGAAAAGTGTGAATGGCGTGTGCATGCCATCTTGGATCGTTTAAGGGGAGAGTTTGTCATTAAAGATCTGCTCAATGAGCATCGTTGTGGTTCGACGTATAGAAGAAATAAACACAAGCGGGTGACCTCTAGTTTGGTGGCTAGTGAGATTGCGAGCATGGTGAATCAGAACAACAACACATCTCCTAATTCTATGAAATCAAACTTTAATCTAAAATAGCCAACTTAATTTAGCAAACGAATTCTAACTTTCTCGTTGGCCATAGCCAACCCACATGAATTCACCTTAAATCTTATGAAGAGGAATATAATCACAAACATTAAGAACATGGTCTCCATATCTGTGGGAATAGGAAAACGTATTCTAAAAGACTACATTTATCATCTTATTCCAATAAAATCATAAAAATAGCAACCTCCCTGTGGGGTCGAGTTATTATTTTCGTGATCTAACTGTAAAGTTAATGTCAAAACATTTTTCAATGAACTTAAAAGTTCACCAAAAGTGTTTTTATGTGATTTACAAACTCCTTAAGATGCCATGGCTACTCTTAAGTAATTTAATGTTCACTACTACGAAAGACATCGTACATCTACAACAAATACTTTTACAAATAGCAATATATAAACTCACATATATGCACGTGATCGTCACCATGACTTAAGATGCTATGGCTATTCCCAAGTCATTTTGATACTCACTGCTTTAAAAAAGCCTCAAATCAGCAAATCTGTATTTTGATTTTGGCAATTTGCATACTATAAGATAGTAGTTTCTAATAATTTTCGAATAACAACTCTAATAAGAAATGTTCTGAATTGTTCAATCAAAGTAAATCACTTGGTCTTCAAATGCCCACCAATAAAGGCAAAGAGTCCCGTAGAGTGAAATCAATCACTTGTAAAGACAAGTCAAAGAGGTACTCCTATATCATACAAAATAATTCTACTTCATTCAAAAAATATTTTGCGGGGCGCAGTTGCTTGATAACTACAAAACATCCAAGAAGATTGTGGAAAGTAAATTATTCTAAATCTTAGTTTTGTCATGTAAAATCATACACAGCAACCACATCTGTTGAGTCTATCAAAACTCAATTTCAAACGTAAACATAAATTTGAATGTTTTATATTTCCAATGATTTGGCTCTGAGTATTTTTTGAAAAAACAAAGAATAGGTGACTTATTCACCCATAGTCATGCCCCTTGGTGTAAGCCACAATGATCACACCCGTTTGTTTGAACTTAAGAGTAACATCTCTTGATGTAAATTCAAAAGCAACATCTTTTAATGTAACCCCAACAGTGCAAATCTAATAGAGCTGCTTGGCTTAACAGTATCTTCTAGTGGTTATTTGCACCAAACGGTACAACTAAACGTAACCACCATAAGCTGTGAACAAAAGTTGAAAATTTAATAAATTAGAAACACATATTGATCCACCATAAGTTGCAACCAATTGGAGTGCAAATCAGAATTAAGGCAGTAAGATGAGTTTTACCGAAAAATAAAAATTAGAGAAAGCACATGACCGTAAATAAGCAACAAGAATTTTACTAATCAGTGAGGTTATGCACTAAGGTACTGTTTGATAAAACTGAAACCTGAAAGCTGAAAATTAAGTACTGAAAACTGAATGCTGAATTTTTTAAGCTAAAAAGTTGTTTGATAAAACAAATTAAGCACTGAATTAAAAATAAATAAATTTGGGTTTTAATTGTCTCTTAATTTTATTAATGGTCATCATGTATTTGTGGTAGTGGTGAAGTGGTGATTGGGAGGTGGCGAGGGTGGTGGCGATGGCAGTGGAGTAATGGTGGTGGTGGAATGATGGTGAGTTGTGGTGGCAGTAGAGTAATACTGGTGCAATATTGGTGGTGGTGTGATGGTTATGGCGTGGTAGTGGTGGTGGTGGGCTGGGTGGAATGCTAGTGGTGGTGGTGAAGTGATGGCGGTGGCATGGCAATAGTAGTGGTGGTATATGTGTAACGGTGATAGTGGTGGCAGCAGTGTGGCAGTGGTGGTGGTGGTAGTTGTGGTGGTAGCAGCATGGCGGTGGTGCAATGGTGGTGGTCATGGTGGTAGCGGCATGGCGGTGGCGGTGGTGCAATTGTGATGGTTGTGGTGGTGGTATATGGGTAACGGTGATAGTGGTGGCGGCGGTGTGGCAGTGGTGGTGGTGGTAGTTGTGGTGGTAGGGCATGGTGGCGGCAGCGGTGTAATGATGGTGGTTGTGGTGGTAGCGGCATGGCGGTAGTGCAATGGTGGTGGTAGTGGCGGCGGCGTGGCAGTGGAGGTGGTGGTGGAGGATGTGGTAGTGGTAGTGGTGGGGGTGGTGGTGGGGGTTGTGGTAGTGGTGGTGGTGTAATGGTGGTCGTGGTGACAGCGGCGGCGGAGGTGTGATGGTTGATTGTAAGCACATAGGAATTCAGTCAGAATTAAGTAGCTCAAAGCTACTTAATTTTTATCAATTTTTTAGCCTACATTTTAAGTGGCACTTAATTTGTTAAGTAACATAACATGTGGTTATCAAACCTACTTAATGACTTATTACTTAAATGATTCAGTTTTAAGTGCTGAATCTGTGTTATCAAACAAGGCCTAAGCGTTCCACTTAATTCCTTCCCTGACAAATAAACCATAGGGGCAGGTATACTGCCCAACAAGCACAAGTCTACCACCAACCGCCACATGCCAATTTCTCAAGAATTCCATACAGATCGCATAGGATCAAAGAGAATGAATAAACTTAAAGAAATAACCATATATGTAGACAATAGACATTAATCTCTTTGGCCACGAAAATATCATTCTTATATTTGCATGTTATATGAGGTTGTATAAATTGTTGGTAGATTTTGCCTTGAAGCATGATCCGAAATGTACAAAACAATATTGTAATAACCCAAAATTTCGTAAATAAAAATTTCGATTTATTTAATTCGAGTAATTTATTTTCGCCTTAAATTTTTTATAAATTATCTTTATTACTCAGTAATTATTTTCTGCGCCATAAGTTGACGCGTACGTGCCGAGGACTACACCGTTTCGCGTCCGGAAGCCCGGGGTTTTCCCCAAGACTTACTCTCTAAGTAAGACTACCCCTTAAAGTGCAACCAAGAAATTTCCTAGAAGGTTCCTATTAAATCTTCTCATTAATTCATAGATTTTTATTAGACACATGGCTATTAGTTGGCATTAAATTGGAAATTACCTAGAAATTTCCTAGAAAGAGAGAGGAAGGAGGGGTGTCCAACCATTTGCCTATAAATACCAAGCCATTCCTTTATTTCTTCACACCAAAAACTCCTCTCACCCCTTGTAGTTCAAGTAGTAACTTTAAGTCATTGTTCTTGATTTTTCTCTAAGAAACTCAACTTGTTCTTCCCAAAACTCAACCTACTACCACCACCCTCCACCACTTTGACCACCCTATGATCTTAAATTAGTAGAAAAGTTAGTAGGAAAGTAGTTCGAGCAAAAGTCAAGTAGCCGTTACGCCGCCGGAATCAACCTAGCTTGTTGGCTCCGATTAAACTCGGATTAAGGTAGATACTTTATCTTAACCCTAGATTAGCATTTTATAGTTCATTTTAAATATGTCGTTATTATGCTTAAATATGACTAGACGAGATTATGTTGGATGATTAGCAACTTTATGAAAAATTAGACTTTGAAAATCACACGTAGTCGTTACTACGCACGATTTGAGATTGACTTTTGAAAATATGCAGTTATAATGCACGATAAAATTTTGGAAAACAAAATGCAGTCGTTATAACTTATAATGCCCGAATGAAAATCAACTTTTCAAAACTACGCCGTTATAATGCACGACTGATTTTCGGAACGAAAAAGGTTTTCGAACGATAAGAATTTTTTTTAAAAGTACTATTCAAATGTTTTGACTATATTTGAACTGTGAGATAACCCAAGGCTAACACCCTTGAGGGTCTGTCAAAAAAGATGAGCCTCGCGCTGCCTAAGAAATGAATGGTGACAGTAACTGGATTCATCCAACTATCCGGCCTGGGACTCTCCTGGTTATCTCATTTGTCTAAAGAAAGTCACCAATGAGATTTTATACCTAAAGTAACACGATTTATGAGAAACGATTTGAAATGGATGATTTTGACGAGATTCATGGCATGTGTACGATTCACGAGACGATACGACACAACACGATTTTTGAGAAAAGATACAATTGATTTCACGATGAGAAATAGAGATGAGAATGAAAATGAAATGATGATGTGATTAATGATTAGTACGGTAGTGCCGTTTGAGTACCGCTCCAGTTCTGCGGGGAGAACTTGGTGGTTAGGGCTTAGCGGTACAACAAGTAGTGGACAAACCTTGTATCTTGTAAGTGTGCGCCTTGATACAAGACAACCGAGACTTCGAGCGGAAAGGTTGGTGACCGTCAAAAATGGCTAATAACTTTCGAGTGATGGGAGATGATAACATGGATGAAATTTGAAGAAGAATGCTGAAATGAGAACTGATACGAGATACTAACACAACACCTTGATTTGAAAATGATACGAGACACTGATTTTATTAAGCTGCACTTTGATTTGATTTGACACTGATATTTGGACATGCATGATTTTACTGTAATACTCTGCCACCTATTATGTTGTTCTAGAATTGCTAGTTTAAGGTTGGGGTAGGGTTATCTTCTGGGCGTCCTCGCTCACGGTGTTGCACTTGTGTAACCCTGGCATAATACCACGATGTTGCTCTGCGACCCTGACGTATTATGTCAGACTATAGAGATGAATAGGAGGAATTCTACAGTTTGGAGGCATATGGAGCTGAACAGGACGCCGAGGAGGCTAATGGAAGTGCAAGGAATTAGAAAAACCCTAGTTGACCCTGTTCTGTATAAATGTTTTTGAGGAAGATTATGTAATTTCCCGGAGTGGATTTGGCTGTAAGACTTATTTATTATTTTTATAATAAATATAACGTTTCCCAAAATGTGGGGCGTTACAAATATATAATGTCTACGTGCATAGATCACACACAAAAGTAAACATCGATTCTGTCTTAAGATTGTTAGAAAATAAGTTTACTTTTTTGTGACAAAACGCAAAATATGAATGCAATAAATCCTTTATACTAAACAAAATGACACAAAACAGGCTCTGATACCAATTGAAAGAAATTGATAATACCTGTGTGTGCAACAGAAACTTGAAATCGTACTTTCATCCATTATTTTTCAAATGAATAGAATAAATCACAGAGATCTTCTAACCTAGGACCCACGTAATGAACCCCATTGATGGAAACACAGGCTTGTTTATTCGAGTTTAGATTAGGAACCCTCTGTATGTAGTATTTATAGGCAACATACTTCCTCCAATCAAGAAAGAGTTGTCTCCAAATGGTGTCGTTCTCAATAGGTATGTCTCTTGATCATGCGTCTATTCCTAATGTGATATGACTCTTGGTATATATTTTTCCCATAAGTATACCCTTTCACAGTTAAACACCTAATAATTGGACAATTTATTTATCATTCAAAACTTCAATGGCCACATTATGTAATTTCTTACATGATAATCCAAAATGATAATTGGACAATTTATTTATCATTCAAAACTTCAATGGCCACATTATGTAATTTCTTACATGATAATCCAAAATGATAATTTCAAGCTCATACAGGGTTGATTCTATGACTGTCTCTCTTTAGTGTAGTTTCCATAATGCATTGTGGATCCATTATGAAAATCAAGCACCCATTCATCCATTATGAAAATCAAGCACCCAAACACCTTTTTTTTCTCTACAAGTGGTGGCTAGCTCATACAGTAGAGCTTTTCAATGTCCCACATTGTATCCAAGGATCGAGTCCCCCTCTCCCCGTGTAATAGATTAGGATTGATGGATGACAAAAAAAAAAAAAAAACACTTTTTTTTCTCCCCACAATTCATAATAATCTTAATCCACAGTTCACCTCCTAAAAACCGAATTTACCCTCACTTTTCCTTATGAAAAGGCAATCTTACCCTTGAATACCCTCTAGCCCTTCCATTCGTCCCCCTTCACTTCAAAAGCTCAAAACTTCACACATTAGAGAGACAAGAGAGAGAGAGAGAGAGTGAGAGAGAGCGCCCATCTTCTTTGACAAAGGATTACGGTACAGTAAACCGAGCTTTTCGTCATCCAATCTGGTAAGTGAGGAATTATTTTGCTCATTAATGTTCTTTTTTGGTGTTTATCTTTAGTTAGGGTTTCGGACTGTGTTAGTTTCTTTTTATTTTTTTGGCCAGAATTTTGTTAAGTTGGGTTGCAAAATCTGATGCTCGTGCCTTAATTTGGGGCTTTTCCATTATAGGAAGTATTTGGGTTACGATAGTCACTAATCTTCTATTTTCATTTGCTATTGATGTTAATCTTTTGATTACAGTTTAATAGTAACCCAAATACAGTTTAATCTTTTTATTACCTACTCTTGATTTGGGGCTTTAATTAGGTGCTGGAATGCTTATTTATGCCATAATCTTACTAGGGTTTGCTTGGGTTTCATTAAGTAGGGGTTGCTTCATTCTGTCTATTTTAGAGCCATGGTATGTAAAGCACCGAATGGCAAAACCTGCTTTTCCCCTTATGAAAAATATTGGCTGCTAAGAATTTATTTTCTTATTTTGCAGATGGCATTGGCATGGGCTGCATTTTAAGATCCTCTCTTGTGGACAATTTGCTGTGGAAATAGGGCTATTATTTTGGTATGTATCGGTAAGTTTTTGTGGACCATCTGGCATAATGAATTTTTGTGTAACCGGGGCCACATGACTTGAATTTGAAGTACTTGGACTTGGAGTATTTATATAAGTATTCTATCATTTTGGATTACTGCATACATTTTTCTTTATCGA
This sequence comes from Vaccinium vitis-idaea, assembly GCA_963854785.1. Lineage (NCBI taxonomy): Eukaryota > Viridiplantae > Streptophyta > Magnoliopsida > Ericales > Ericaceae > Vaccinium > Vaccinium vitis-idaea. Next base: position 27,753,392 of record OY978221.1, on the reverse strand, counting down.
GTGAAGGACTGGGATACTTGGAAAATGTAAGACTTTATACTTCCAACAAAATGAACATCATTGCATACTTTTTGTTTTTGGGAAAATGTAACAGTTGGATACTTCCTTTACGTTGTTAACTCACCACTGCATAGAAAAAGCATACAACCCAATTTCTTTTCTTTCTTTTTCGTTTCTTGCTTCTTTGTATTGGTTTGATTTGCATACTGTTGTTTGCATGGCTCTTGCAGACCTTGGCTGAACTTAAAGAATAGGAGATCTTGCTTGTAAAAGAAAGAAGGAATTTGGAGTGGGTATATTTATTTTGAGCTTATATACAGAGTTGTCCATGGTATTGTGTGTATTGGAAGTACCTGAATTTTGGTTTCTAAATTCCCTGGCTGAGTAGGAAGTGGCAACCTTACGTGCCACTGTTGAGAAATAGAGAGCCCCAAACGAAAGCTTGAAGAGATTGAAGGTTAGCATGTTACTGATTCTTGTTCTCAATCCTATTTACTGTTTCAGTTGATTGGATCTCCATCGACATGCAGTTAATGAACAAAAGCTATTTGTCTGGCAATCATTCAGTAACACAACTCCAAGTTTAGAATATTTACAAAAAAGTTTGATAGTTTTATGTTGTTAGAATTGGAAATCTGATTGAATGATTGAGTGAGCACTTTGAGTCAAAGATGTGTTGAAATCCCGTTTTGATACTGCATAGACTTCGTTTCTTATTTTAAGTTCACCAAGAAGGACGTAAAAATCAAAATAATCGAAGTATGTGCTGCGTTTCTATCTTGCAATCTCAACTGATGTCATTAGACAAATAAGGATATCGGGAAGGCATTAAATTTCTGCCTACACTTGCATTGGAATCCATACTGTGTCACACTTATGTTCCGTATGGTGTACTGCTATTTCGACGCAAGTCTTTGTTAGATGACAAGTGTCTCAACCATGACATATAAGACTAAATGAAAGATGCTGTGTATATTTGGGTGTGGTGGAATATGTTAAGAAACTTGGGGGAAATAATTGGATGTAGACTGTTAGGAAATTTGGTGAGACTTCCAAATTCCAATGTGGTGTTTTTCTGAAGCTTTCAATTTTCTTTTGCAGATTATGCAGTGGTGGGGTAACTTTTCGGGACTTTTTTGGAAAGTTGATGGGTTTTTTTTGTACAAAACCCTTCACAACTGCAAGTTAGAACTTTCCCATCAACTTCTACAAAGCCCGCATTTGAGTTGAATTTTGCAAAATTTCGGCCACCCAACCCTAACGATGGGAATCCCCAACAACGGACTCGAAACAAACTCACGAGAAATTGAACACCTGCCTATTGTAATCCTTCAAGAAGGATTCATAGGCTTGACCGAAAGCTCTACGCATCAAGTCTATAGTCTTATCAACATCTATTTCCTTGTTATAGGCTAGATTGAATCCACCATCTATTTCCTCGCCAACATTGGCAAGGTCATAAGCGTTGGCAAGGATATGAGCTGGAAAATTACCCTCTCTCAATACATGGGAGATGTGGTAATCCTCCAACATCTCCAAAGGTAATATCCTGCATTTTAATTGAACAAAAAACACATATTAGAACGCAAGAAATATATAATACTTATAAGAAATACATAATACTTACAAGAATACTTACATGAACTTGTCGAAGTGTTCTAGTTTAATACCAGCACTGCCGAAGGCTTTCACCAACTCTAAACTATCACTTTCTGCAACAAGTTTTGGGATTCCTAACCTTAGGGCAAGGAATAATCCGAAACTAAATGCCTCTAATTCCGCTTCAAAAGGGGTATTCACGTTCTTAAATTTTGTACAAAAAAACCCCATCAACTTTCCAAAAGAGTCCCGAAAAGTTACCCCACCACTGCAAGTTAGAACTTTCTCGTCAATTTCTACAAAGCCCGCATCTGAGTTGAATTTTGCAAAATTTAGGGGTGGCCGAAGCCAACCAACCCTAACAATGGGAATCCCCAACAACGGACTCGAAACAAACTCATGAGAAACCTTAATCTTTCTAAAACGCATAAAATCATAAAAGTTATCGCGTTCATTCCTTGTAAGTTTCAAATGAATTTCCAAAAATTCTTTCACAAACATAGACGTATAAGCTCCCCGCCCCTCTTGATATGGATACACAAATTGATTCAAAAAGGGTAGATGTGTGGTATCAAAAATCTCTTTCAACTTTCTCTCATATGTAGTTAATCTCCTACTCTGACAGATTGTGTCACCTGCAAAACATAAAGCAGTGTCAGCATTAAATAAAAGAAAGCTGAAACATCAAAAGTTTTATGATTTACCTTGGATGGCTGAAAGAAAGCTCAATCTAGAGATTCGATGAAAAAAGGCAGCCATTACTAATTACTTAGGCCGGCCAGAGGCAATAAGCTTTTCTCATTCCAGTGCTCGCCCTTTGAATGTAGGGGCCTTTAGTCTTTTGATTAGAGTAGGGGTCGCGAGAGATAGGCTAAATCAACTTGAGGTCAGATTTTTCAAAACCTTGTAGCAGAGGGGCGGCAAAGAGTATTAAGGAAGTGCCCTAAAATCCTATCTCTCGCGACCCCTACTCTAATCAAAAGACTAAAGGCCCCTACATTCAAAGGGCAAGCACTGAAATGAGAAAAACTTATTGCCTGTGGCCAGCCTAAGTAATTAGTAATGGTTGCCTTTTTCGTCGAATCTCTAGATTGAGCTTTCTTTCAGCCATCTAAGGTAAATCATAAAACTTTTGATGTTTCAGCTTTCTTTTATGTAATGCTGACACTGCTTTATGTTTTGCAGGTGACACAATCTATCGGAGTAGGACATTACCTACATATGAGAGAAAGTTGAGAGAGATTTTTGATACCACACATCTACCCTTTTTGAATCAATTTGTTTATCCATATCAGGAGGGGCGGGGGAGCTTATACGTCTGTGAAAGAATTTTTGGAAATTCATTTGAAACCTACAAGGAATGAACGTGATAACTTTTATGATTTTATGCGTTTTAGAAAGATTAAGGTTTCTGGTGAGTTTGTTTCGAGTCCATTGTTGGGGATTCCCATTGTTAGGGTTGGGTGGCTTCGCCCACCCCTAAATTTTGCAAAATTCAAGTCAGATGCGGGCTTTGTAGAAGTTGACGAGAAAGTTCTAACTTGCAGTGGTGGGGTAACTTTTTGGGACTCTTTTGGAAAGTTGATGGGGTTTTTTTGTACAAAATTTAAGAACTTGAATACCCCTTTTGAAGCGGAATTAGAGGCATTTTTAGTTTCGGATTATTCCTTGCCCTAAGGTTAGGAATCCCAAAACTTGTTGCAGAAAGTGATAGTTTAGAGTTGGTGAAAGCCTTCGGCAGTGCTGGTATTAAACTAGAACACTTTGACAAGTTCATGTAAGTATTGTGTATTTCTTATAAGTATTATATATTTCTTGCGTTCTAATATGTGTTTTTTGTTCAATTAAAATGCAAGAAATTACCTTTGGAGATGTTGAAGGATTACCACATCTCCCATGTATTGAGAGAGGGTAATTTTCCAGCTCATATCCTTGCCAATGTTGGCGAGGAAATAGATGGTGGATTCAATCTAGCCTATGACAAGGAAATAGATGTTGATAGGACTATAGCAGTGTTTTAAATAGCGATAAGCGCACCGAGGCGCCATGGTCCCCTGGAGCTTTAAGCGCAAGGTGCAAGGTGAGGCGCATGCCTTTTGACCGCGAGGCGCACATTTTTTTAAAACAAGTAGAATTCAAATATAGGTAATACTTTCTATCTTCTACTCTTATGCCAGCTTTCATGGGGTTTTGTTTGGGTCAGCTCTCAAATTCAAATAAGAGGAATATGACCAGATTATATGGATCCATCATCCATCATCAGAGATTCAGAGGTGATTTCAAAGCGGAGTATCAAGAAATCAGGTTGTTTTGATAGTAAAAAACTCCAGCAATAAACGGCAATCATCTAAGGAAAAATGTATCTGTATGCTTCTATGGATTTTTCAATTTAAGGATACTCCAGATATTCTGTAGCAGGGTTTGTTACTTTGTTATAGAATTTATAGTTACCAGCTGTAACTGGGTTTGATTTGTAAAACAATCAAAAAGACTGGAAACCAATTTGCTTCTGCATGGTTTGTGACTACAGCAGTAAAATGTTATATGACAGTGTCCTCGTTATTCAGTTGCAGCAGATGACCTTTCAAAAAGTCGTGGTTTTTCTGATATTTAAGAGAGAGAGAGATTAGAAGAAGACGGGGTTTTTCTGATATTTAAGAGAGAGAGAGATCAGAAGAAGAAAGAAGAAGAAGAAGGGAGCAGAAGAAGAAGAAGAAGAAGAAGAAGAAGAAGAAGAAGAAGATTTTTACCTGGTAAAGATTTGAGAAGTCGATCCTAAGGAAGAAATGGTGGCTTGGCTGGAACTCTTCAAAGCTTCATCTGGATCTTGAAGGAGGCCGAATGATTTTAGGGCTAATCGATCTGATGACTTTCTTCTGTCATAATATGGGTCACTTTACCGAAATATTATCTGGTGTGGCAAGCCCATGCTTTTTTGTTATCCAGATGAAGGGTTCAGATTTAATCAAGCTAAAAAACCAAAAAGCGTGCGCCTCAAGCGCCTTGTGCTTAAGCTCGCGCTTCAGCGCTTAATCTGCACTTTTGTGTTCTGCGCTTATTTATACCCCTGTGAAGCGCTACACCCTCGCCTCGCCTTGCGCTTAAGCGCGCTTTTTAAAACACTGGACTATAGACTTGATGCGTAGAGCTTTCGGTCGAGCCTATGAATCCTTCTTGAAGGATTATAATAGGCAGGTGTTCTATAGGCTTCGTCGAATGGATAGAAGAGTTGCCCCTCTTATCAAACCTGACACGGTAAGCAACATTTGTATAATACATTTACTCTTTTTGGTAAGGTTAGGTCTGTATCCAATCCTCTCCCGCCCATACCCCCAATGATTGTGGGTTCTGTTGTTGACGTATATTTACTCTTCTGCTGGTTAATGCTTGTTCTAGAGGCCGTGAAAGGTATCAAAGCTTTTTTTTCCGTTGGAAAGGTGTCCTCGCTTTCTAAGAAAAATATTTTCATGAAAAATGGTTTCTTGTGTTTGGTTAGCAAACCTAAAAATGATGTTGTGGCTATGGCAGTGACGGTGGTGGTGGCAACAGTGGCAGTGTGTGGTGTGGACTATGGTAGTAATGCTGATCTGAAAAACGTTTTTCATATGTAGAAATTTGAAAACTTTTTCTGCCAAAATAAACTCATTTTTTGTTCATTCCGTTTCCCCAGAATACTAGATAATTCATTAAATATCTTTTGGAAGTGCTTTTTGGCGAAACAAACCAGGTGTTAATGGTTGGATCTAATTATGTTTTGGACAAAATGATAGATTAAATTGTAGTAATGGTAGAAAAATTCATGCGAGACATTAACAAAAACTGCCATTCTTCTGCAAAGAAGCGAAAAGCCACGAAGGACGATAGGCCTCCCCAGTACCAGAGCCTACACCTCTCTTTGAACTGGGTTTTGCATCCCCCAAACTTCAAACTTTCCTAGGCAGCCATGGCTTCCAGAATTGGAGGGCTGTTTATACCTGGATCACGTGCATTCTGGCTGCAAAAAACTTGCCACTTCCATCTCAACTAAATCTAATTTTGGTTGTCGCCTCTTTCACGTGTAGGTTTCTACCATGGCTGACCAAACTCTCCGAGCATTTATCGACCATGGCGTGGTCTCAATGAGGATTGACTCAAATGTATCTGAAGCTGAAGGCATAGACAGTGCCCTAGAGAAGTTGGGGATTGACTGGGGCTCCCAGCTTGAACTTGATGGAGTGGATTCTTTCAAGAAGGGTTTTGACAGCTTTCTTTCAAAAAAATATTATAAATTGAAAGATATAACAATCGAAAAATGACACGAGTTTCAAAAATGTACATCAAAATTGGGATGGAGGGGTACCTATTATACCCTCAGGCCGACCCAGACATCTCCAGCAACAGTTGACAACATCATATGCACTGAAACACCTAGATTGATGAAAGCAGTACCAAATCCCACTCACAAAAACTGCATTGACAACAGGGCTAGCGGATTCTCTGTACAAGCTGGTGGTTCATGCAGACTCCCCAGGGCAACATGTGGAAATTTCGACGCAGAAATCCCGACAGCTTATGGAAAACACGACACAATCTAGAGATGTTGGAGGAGCTGACATGTCAAACATGGGTTGGGATAATCTAGTTACATCCATAAGAGGGATGTCTATTCTTGCCCTTGAAACTGGATTAAGAAAAAAGAGGAACGAGGACCCATTCTCGGCAAAAAATAAGAACAATCAACTACCCATGCCTTGACAGCAGAATTCGCGTTTCACACAGCTCTGGAATGCCAAACGCGAACATTATAGATACGTCCACTGTATAAGTCTCCAAATATACCTGTTGTCCGCAGCAAACGCTCTTTAGTTTCTGGCAAGTCCTCGCAACTCGAGAGCATGAACAATGGTAACCCTCGTGATTGGCTTTGGGATATGAACGCAGAACATCTTGAGAAAGCAGATTGCCAACACTTGCAAACAGCACGGAAAGAGAGGTAATCAATAACTGGAAGATAACTTAGTACAATTAGCAAAAGCTCCATCGGAAGACAACACAAACACCCCTTTTCTCCTCCTATGGTGTCCATCCCCACAGCCTGCCCTTTATGCTTACTCAAACATGACCTCCTGATTGCCTACCAAGCTTTATAGGGAGAAAAATACCTCAAAGGTTGCTGCAAAATCAATATGAACTATTATTAGTCAAGTGATGGCGACCAAACAGAAAAAAATTGGGGGAAAAACGCCCAAAATCAGAACTATGGCAGCAGCAATAAACCAGCTGTTCGGATTAGATTTCGGGGAATGAACATACAATATTCAGGACCTGTTTTGGAATTGTTCTAGGCACACTGTGAAACAGCGCCGTGAATAAAGTTTTGGTTGGAAGAAGAAGAAGAAGAAGAAGAGAGAAAGAGGCGCTTCAACTCTAATGAATCCATGAGATATCTGTCATATTTATAGCCAAAAGACTCTCCTACTTCCATAAGGACTAGGAAGCAAAATTAGAAACTAACCTTATTTGGTAACTTCTAATATTCTAGGTTTGTTCCTTACTTCAAAATGTAGCTTTCAGTTTTATCATACATCCCCTAAGCCACCCCGAAACCTCGTTCCCGTGATCCCCAACCAAAATCTCTTAGTGTAACTCCAAAAGAAGTTATAAAAATGAGATCTAATCAAATTTGGACGTTCATGTCCTGAAAATCCTTTCCAGGGAGGAAGCAAACAAAAACTATTTTGGTTTAGCTTTGTCTCTCTTCAAGTTTGAAAGGTGAGATGTGGCTCTTCAAATTGCCAACTCAGCAAATACACTCAACGAGGTTGGTCAAGACATTAATTCTTTCATGAAGTGGGCCCCTAAAAGTCAAAGAATGAATAGGAACAAATAAAGTTTGAAGAGCCTTATGGGGTACACTTGCTCCAAGTGATTCTTCAAACATGAGTCATCGAAGTACAAACACTACCAAAAAAAAGGCTTTTTGCGTCCGCAAGTTGCCATCGCAATTGCTCACTATGCCGCCGCAAAAGCTTTTTGCGTCCGCTTTGCGACCGCAAAAATAGGGACGCGATTGGTTGGGTGACAAAAAGTCATTTGCATCGGCATGCTGCCGTCGCAATGCATTAGCGACTGCAAATGCATCTTTTTGAGTCCGTAGTTTTGCGGTCGCTGATAAGTATATATTTACGACTGCACATAGTGCGGTCGCTTATATTTTATCTTTTGCCACTGCACAATGCAGTCGCAGTACACTATCTTTTGCCACTGCACAATGCGGTCGCAGTGCACTATCTTTTGCCACTGCACAATGCAGTCGCTAGTTTACACTATCTTCTAGTAAATTTTTTTTGAGTCCCCAAAAAATACCGTCGTAAAAAGAGCGTTGGATACAATATTGTAGTTGCCAAAAGGCTTCTTTCTTGAGCCAAAGAAGCCACAAATATATTCAGTGATATCCATTGGCATACACATGTCTAAAACATAGCATTCTTTCATTAATAGCAATTCACTTCCAAAACTACAATCATTCAACATAATCAACTGTTTACATCCGAAATATAACGTCTAAGTGCTTCCAAAACATAATGATATTTACTTTCAATGTTGAATGCAAAAACAAGGGCCAAAGGGAAACAAGACATAACACAAAATGGAGAATTCCCTTGAAGCAGCTTGTGAGCGCACCATAATCTAATCTTTCAAAAACACCTGAATGAATAAATAAATAAAAATTACATAAATACTTTAATCGCACAATAAAAAAAATAGACAAACAAGAGAATAAAACTGTATCATACATCACTAGAACGCCAAGCAACATAAACGCCCACAACATCTCCAACCTTTGTCACACCTTGACGAGTTCTTTCCCAAAGGGCATTTGGCTTTATAGCTTTGTCAACCATAACTTTCCAAAAGTCTAGACCCAATGGAACTCCATCTATTTTTAGCAACGGGTCCTTACTAACAACAAAGCCCTCTGCCACATCTTGTTTCGGAATATGAAAACTTGCCAAGCATACTTTCTGTCTAATTACCTACAGTCATAATGAAATTGAACACACTTGTCAACAACAATAAATAAATAAATATAAATGTAGGTTTGTGTCCGTGTCCGAGTCAAATGTGTCTGTGTGTCTGAAGTTCATTTTAATCCTTCTCCCTTGTTCATTATAATCACATTTGTCTCTTTTGTATCTATTTCCATCTACTTTTGATTCTGGGTTCATAGCTAAATTGACAGTAACTTTTTTGTGGGTTCACTCAAGATTTGAAAGGACTGAATGGAGGATTCAAATGCAAGGGAAACCCCACCAATCTCCAAAGTTGTAATTCTTCTCTTCTGACTTCTGCAATCATGGACAATTCTGTTCTTCCTAGCATAGACACGGCATGTTGGTCTAGTCTTTATTTTGCAAAAAATGGCTTTAGAAATTGCATCATGTCATTCCCTAATTCTCCTGCAGTGTGTGATCAATGGGGAAGCTTTGTATCTAATCTATACTCATAAGGATGAGTGATTAGATCAATTCCTATCACTTATATCCTTATCTCAGCATTCAGAACCATTCCCTTGCACTTAAACCTCAGTTTTTAACAATGAAGAGTGTATTTCCGGCAAAAAGGTGTACGTTTCTGCGTGTATCAATTTACAGTAGCTAAGGAAGTCATTTACAAGACAAAAACATCACTTTCAGCAACTAAGCTTCATACCCAGCAAGTAACAGCCCTTAACAACTTAGTTTCAGCACTTAAAAGGTGTAGTTTCTACACTTAAAAGGGTAGTTTCAGCAACTAAAAGCAGATTCCTGCACTAAAATCACATGATTTCAGCAACTCTAAACTCAGTTTCAGCACCAATTATTCATGTTTTCAGGACATGGTTCATATTTCCAGCACACAACACAGAAAATTCAGCACTTAGACAAGCAGTAACAGCAACATTAGAAGCTCTGATTCTCATATTGAATAGCGAAGTCCAGCAATTAGAATTCCACTCAAGCACTTACCCAGATATCAAACTTAACGAACTTATATATTACCAGTGACATCAGCTTCCACAAAAAGTATGAACAACACTACTTACCCAGAAAACATACACTACTTACCCAGAAAACATACCCAGATAAATGGTCAGATATCAAACTTAACAAACTTACCAATCAGTCACGGTCAAATGGGACTCTAAATTTCATATTCGGGTGACTTAGAAATATGTGAAGTCTGGTTCATGGTAAGACTAGGAATCTTATCAAGCTTAATAGACAACTCTACTGCAGTGTTAGCCCATCAAAGCACAAGAGAATTTCACTTACTTTAGCACAATAGAATTTCACTAACTTTAGCAGAAGAGAACTTTTTTTTTTTTTTGATCAGTGCAGAAGAGAACTTCACTTACTTGAGAATTTCACTAATTTTTACTGCAAGAAAATTTCGCTAACTTTTAAAACAAGAGAATTTCACTAAACTAGAGAATTTCACTAACATACCACATGAGAATTTCACATACTTTAGCACAAGAGAATTTCACTAACTTTAGCAAAAGAGAATTTCACTTACTTTAGCACAAGAGAATTTCACTAACTTTAGCAGAAGAGAATTTCACTAATTTTTACTACAAGAAAATTTCACTAACTTTTACAACAAGAGAATTTCACTAAACTAGAGAATTTCACTAACTTTACCACATGAGAATTCACTTACCAGAAGAGAAATATAGACATAACTACCTCTATTGTGAAAAAAATCTAACGGAGGCAGCTTGAGAGAAATCGAGTAACTGTAACCAAGTAAATTTCAAGGGACTTTCAATGAATTCAGTGATGAGAAGGGGCACTCTTGCTTAAATATTCATACACGATGAAAAAATATACCTGTTGAGAATTTGTTCGCCTAGTACCTAATAGCTCACTCCCATAACTGTCATCTCCCACGGACTCTTGGACTCCATGATGGCCGCTAGCAGTATGATGCCCGCTTGGTACACGATGCTCGCTAATTGCACGATGTCCACTACCTAAAGGTTTAGGTCCAAGATTTAGGCTCCCTATTAATAAAGTTGCATGTTAACTAATAAAACACTTGACAACATTAACCAACAAGCAAGCATGCATACACATGGATCAATCTCATGAGTTACCAACTTTAGCCTTGAACCTAAGTGAAAAATAAATGAATTAGGAAGGACAATTGTTATTCTAAATGGGGATCATGAAAGATTTAAGGGTCTTAGGTTCATACTCTAATCATTCATGACCCAAGCATGTTTTGCCACTTGGTGTACTATAGTGAGGGAAAGAACACAATAAAGTATAGCACAAGAATGACCTTTAGCACTTACAATATGTTTTGCCACTTCATCAACAATGTGTTCTACATAGACCTCTATTTTCTCATGACCCTTAACAACTGTTGTCATAGTCACAGCATCTTTGTCGGTTCCTATAACTCTGAGTCCTTCGTCCAACCCAAGCCCAGGAATTCTATACCACAGCAACTTGTACTTAGGGTAACCAAGCCTTTCTACTATGTCTTCAACCTCTAGCTTGGACCATTTCTCAGGATCACAGTCATCAACATGGTTAACAAATCCCTCCACGTAACGAACTGGGTTCTCAAGAAAATGGCCTTGATGGTGTATCTCAACTGTAAACAACTCATCCATCTCTTCAATGAAAAAAATAAATTATGTTCAAGTCAAAAGGAAGGGGACCACATATGCATAAAAAAAAGACCAATATTTGCATTGAAAGCCACATGCATTGAGAACTTCACTTTCCACCAGGATTAGTTAACAGATTAGTTTATTTAGTTCCATAAGCCTTAATTTTATATTAAGAACTTCACTTTCCACTAGGATTTTTGTCCTGTTACATGTTTCTTTTAGTTTTGCTTCAATCAATGTATTGAGTTTAACCGCTTGATATGTGAATTTGGGGACTAAAACTGCAAGTTAGAGTTGCTGAAACTGAAAAATAGTTGCAGGAATGCTGTCTAAGTCCTAAAACTGTGTGTTTAGGTGCAAAATAATAAGTTTCATATGCTGGAAACTGGTACTATATGTTGGTTACAGAATCCCAGTTTCTCAAATAAAGTTTAGAGGCTGAAATTAACTCTGTAAAGAGCCAAAAGTGCTGAAAACAAGACCCTCGTTGCTCGAGTTTATGAATAGCTTATGAAGTTAGGGAAAATGCTCTATCACTTCTTATTTGTGTGGCTTGGGGACTGGGGTTACATAGTCTAACTGTACTAATAATCAAAATAGTAGACCACCAAAATCTAAATAAAAGTACTTCATATACACATAAGAAATCCAATAAATATTGCACCTAATGCCTTAGCAATCCCAAGCAAAAAAGAGCAGTAAACGTGCTCCACTTGATAATTGCAGCTCCACAAAAACTTGGTCATATATTCCACTTTTAAGACTTACAATAGAAAAATACTATGCCAATTGTAGAATGTTTTGCCACTTGATGTAGTCTAGGAAAAGAAAGCAATAAAGTATAGCACAAGAATACAAGAAAGATTCTATAAAAATAATTAATTAAGACTAGAGGGAACAAATAATTTTCCATTCAAGAACAAACAAAAATGCCCTTATATAAAAATGTCTTGGAACCAAATGAAACATCACTCATCACAAGTAGAGATTTCATAATCTCAACTACAGGCTAAGCACGTGAAAGAACCAAATAAACTGAAAACAAATGATTGGGTCATCACATATCCCAAGTGTGGTTAATTTTAAATTAAGAACTTCACTTTTAGCATGTTGCCTTTTGTTTTGCTTCAATCAATGCGCCGATAATAGATTATCACAGAAACAAGAGCCAATCAAGTGAAGCCCCAAAAAACCTCACTAGCTAGTGTTGAAAAACTAAAGCAAAAACCACTCAAAAGAGTCAGAGCACATTATTTTGTTCAGTATTTTCGGCCATTTTTTTAGGAAACAAAACAAGCAAAAAGAGGTGGAAAAGGAGACTTTAGATAAACTCTAAAAGCCAAAATGTTGAGTAGTTGAGCACAGAACATAAAATAGGGCATAGACCCAAATGAAGACTTACCAGAGTAAGCAAAACCCAGTTCTTTTGTTCCCTTGTATCACTTTGCCGTGAAGATAGAGAGAGATAGCGAGTACAACCGAGCAAATCAGTCTAGTGAAGATGGAGAAATAGAGAGAGAGAGAGAGAGAGAATCAGATTGAGAATCAAAAGAGCAACTCGTTGAATATCAGAAAAAAAAGTAACTCGTTGAATCAGATTGAGAAAAAGAGCTTATTGCAAACAAGAAAATCAGAACAAATATAGAGTAAGGGGGGGGGGGGGGGGGAGAGAGAGAGAGAGTACCAGTCGAAGCCCTAAATTTCTTTCAGTTCCATTCCTAACTCGTTGAATGTTCCTGTACAGATGCAAAGAAAAACTGAGTACAAATAGAGAGGAAATAACACAAATGCAATTTCAATTGAATGAAGCTAGAATGGGAAAAGAAAACATTAATACAACAATCAATACGAGGGAATGGTCAATAAAATAAAAAGGAATGCTAGCTTGTGTTATCTTAATACAACAATCAATACCTGATGATTGATCAACGTGTTTGCATTCTAGGTCATTTCCCTCACTGTCATTCATTGCATCAGTTTACAAACAAAAATACAATATTAACCAAAGGCAATAGAACGACTGTTTGAAATGGCAATCGAACCAAAAGAAGAACCGAACAGGTGAGAGAGAGAGAGAGAGAGAGGGTGTGGCTTACATTGCTGTTGTTGGAGGATTGGAGCTGTAACCTAGAAGATGAACGTGAGAAAGAGATACAGAGAGAGAGAGAGAGGGAGCGTATTGAGTATATTGGGGGAAAATTCTAGCGGGAGATGGGAATTTTCAGAGGGAGATTTTTGGGCGAAAATTTAGTGGGTATCAGGTATCCACTAAACTACATCGTTTTGTGAAATTGTATTTTTTAAATAAAATTTTTATTACGACTGCACAAGATGCTGTGGCAATTGAAAAATTACTTGCGACCGCAAAAAGATGCTGTGGCAATTGGAAAATTACTTGCGACCGCAAAAAATGCAGACGCAATTCCTTACTTATTTGCGACCGCAAACACTTGCAGGCGCAATTGTTTTATTTTTTTGCAACTGCACTTGTTGCGGTCGCAATTACGTACTTTTTGAGACTGCATAAGATGCGGTTGCAAAAAAGATGACGCAAAAAGGCTTTTTTCTTGTAGTGAAATTTGGTAACAATTTGATTCCTCCCTTAAGATTTCCTCTTAGAAACCTCGCTCCCATCGAAATGCACGAAATCAAGATACCTTGATCCTAGATGAGCTTATTTATCATCTAAGTGCCAAATGAATAGGGGCAAATGCTCACATGCGAAGTTGAAAGTGTTTACTGTTGGAAATCTCTTCCAAGATTGTTGCAATCAGGTGGTATAAAAACAGTGTATAGAAAATCTTATTTCGGTTGTTTAAAACATAAAACATGAACTGAGGTATTTTACCAAATCTGGAAATACTGAAAATACATAAGGATATACAAACCGAGGCCCGTGATATATATACACGGTGTCCTTAAAACAGAATCACCGCCTCACCGGGGTGCTAGAGGTTTTTGTCGACGTCTGTCTCCCAGGATACAATCGGTTGAAAGCTTAGTGTGCACCACACTATAAGCTTGCTTCGAATTGAATTTCCTTGCGTAATACTCTCTCACGGATGAAAAATAAGATGCTGAAAATCTCAAGGCTTAAGTACACGGTTTTGTTGCATGCAAAAAAATGGGTTTTGCAGTGTGTCATTTACTCTTGTAGGGCAGCCTATTTATAGGCAAAGATCTGAGTTGGAAACAAAAAAGTTCAGGTCATGCCACAATCAATAGTTTTTGGTCCAATCCTAACACGCTTAGGAGTTGGCACTGCTACCTTTGCAAGGCACCCCCACATTCGTAAGAATTTATATGAAGGCTTGTGACCTTTCCATAATTCATACGGGGTTTTATCCATTTTCTTTCGTGGTATTTTGTTCAGGATATAATTTGCAGAGAGAATTGCATCGCCCCACATATTATGTGGTAATCCAGAACTAATCAACATGGCATTCATCATCTCTTTAAGAGTACGATTTTTCCGTTCAGCAACACCATTTTGCTGATGTGAATACGGTGCAGTGGTTTGGTGTACAATTCCGTGTTGAACACAGAATTCGCCAATCGGTGATTCATATTCACCACCTCGGTCACTTCTTAATGCCTTAATCTTTTTGCTAAGTTGATTCTCAACTTCATTCTTATAATGAATGAATTTATCCACAGCTTCATTCTTGCTTTTAAGCAAATACACATAACAATATTTTGTGCTATCGTCAACAAAAGTAATAAAATACTTGTTGCCTCCTCGAGTTTGAACGATTTTTAAATCACAAACATCGTTGTCGATTAGTTCTAATGGCTCGGTGCTTCTTTCAATTGAATGAAACGAAGTCTTTGTCATTTTTGCTTCCACACAAGTTTCACATTTGTTACTTTTGTCAATATGAAATTTAGGTATGTGGTCTATGTTAATTAACCTCCGCAAGGTATCATAATTGACATGTCCTAGTCTACCATGCCATAAATTGGAAGACTCTACCACATAAGCAACGGTGACATTATTATTCATAACTTTTGGGAATACAGTGGCTACATTGAGCTTAAACAGCCCATCAGAAACATAACCCTTCCCAACATACATCCCAGCTTTGGTGAGTACAAGTTTTTCCGCCTCAAAGACCATGCGGAAACCATGTTTGCTCAAGAGAGATCCTGACACCAAGTTTTTGCGAATGTCCGGCACATAGAGGACATTATTGAGTGACACCTCTTTCCCAGAGGTCATCTTCAAGATCACCTTGCCCTGTCCTGCAACCACAGAAGTTGCAAAGTTTCCCATGTAGAGCTTCTCGCCGTTTGTAACCGGCTCGAAAGTAGTGAACATATCTTTCTCTGAGCAGATGTGACGGGTAGCCCTAGTGTCCACCCACCATTCTCTTGGGTTGGAACCTATCAGATTCACTTCTGAAATCACAGCGGAGAGATTGATATCAGACACATCTTTAGAGAGTGTCGCCATCTCAGTTACATTAGCCTGGGGGCGTTGAAAGTTCTGCCTCTTCGGCTTGCGACAGTCCGCAAAGCGGTGTCCAACTTTGCCACAGTTGAAGCACTTTCCTTGAAACGCCACCACAGGCTTCTTGGAAACTCCGCCCTTGGGCCCCAACTTATTCCATTTCCCAGCTTGCTTTCCAGTATTCTTTCCCTTCCCTTTGAACCCAGAGCTCTGTCCTTGTTCAACCAAATTAACCTTAGAGCCATAGGGATTTTTCTGCTTCTTATCAGCTTTCATGTTATCCTCCTCAATGCGGAGCTTGAGGATAACATCATCAACAATCATCTCCTTCTTCTTGTGCTTCAGGTAGCTCTTGAAGGAGTTCTAGACTACAGTGTCTGGTAGCTTCTCAATCAAACATTCTGATTGGAAGCTTTCACTTATTATCATCTGTTCGATTTGGATTTGTTGGAGGATCTCCTAGAATTCTAGTGCTTGGGTCACCACAGACCTAGAATCCACCATTGAAAAGCTTAAAAACCGGCCGATGATAAATTTGTTTGTTTCGGCATCCTCGGTTTTGAACCTTTTCTCCAAAGACAACCACAGTTCTTTGGCAGTGTTTTTGACAACATATACGTTGTACATGTTGTCTTGAAGCCCGTTCAGTATATAGTTCCGACACAGGAAATCTGAACGCATCTAGACATCAGCCGCAGCCAATGTCTGTTGGTTGTGCTCAAGTTCTGCAACAATCGGCTGATCCTCCGTTAAGTACCTCGCAAGGTTTAAAGTGGTCAGGTAAAAAGTCATTTTTAGTTGCCACCTTTTAAAATCCACACCAACGAACTTTTCTGGCTGTTGGATATGTCCGACCGTTGGAATCGTCAAGGGGAGTACACCCATAGACGAAATAGCGTTTGGAACCGTCAAAGGGATTGCATCACCAGGAGGTGGAGTAAGAGGTGCAACATGAGGTGGGATCACGGGACCTCCAACCATCGCGTTCTCATTAGCAGTCATTTCTGAAATTCAGACACAACCCCAAGTTAGTAATCTGAAAAGTCTAACAGGAATAATAGAATTAAATTCTAAACCTAATTAGAAATTGAAATAATTAAATGGTGTTTGGGTAACCAAGGAAAATAATTTGGTGCCACTAAACAACCAAATAATAATTTATTTCCTTTTAATTTTTCCGAAAAGTACTACTCCCTCCGTCCCATTTTAAATGCTCCCTACGTATATCCGTGCCATTTTCAAACATCTATATTTTTTTATTGGTAAGGTTTTCAAAGTTTTTAAAAATTTTGTCTAATAGAACTAATTGAGATATATCAAATAAGATCCATATTGCATATAAAATACATTATCGAATGAAAACTATAAGAGTTTTAAAAAAACACGCATAACCATAGGGAGCATTTAAATTGGGACGGAGGGAGTATTAATGAATACGGTTACTATTTATATATATATGGTTGCACCATACATTCCAGGTGCCAGCTACACCGGATAACTTTTCCATTGATCATGCATTCGCAAATACATGAAAGGCCAAGGAACAAAGGGTAATTTACCCACCTTGGATTCCTTACCCACCGAAAATTTTGGTTTTAATAATATAAAACCCTTATGGAAGGTAACAAATCCTTTTTATAAATTCTTACGAATGTGGGGGTGCCTTGCAAAGGTAGCAGTGCCAACTCCTAAGCGTGTTAGGATTGGACCAAAAACTAATTGTGTGTTCATAGGTTATGCACACAATAGTAGTGCACATCGGTTTCTTGTGTATGATTCTGAGGTACCAGATATTCACAAAAACACGACGATGGAATCTAGGAATGCATTGTTCTTTGAAGATGTTTTTCCTTGTAGATCTGTGAGAGAATCACGTACAATCGAACGAACGTGGGAGACTGATGATGAAAACAATGAGAACCAAGGACAAGATATAGATGAGCCTAGACGAAGCAAACGGGCTAGAACATCTACATCTTTTGGTCAAGATTTTCTAACATACTTGTTAGAAAGCGAGCCTCAAAGTTTCCAAGAGGCTGTGAGATCACCAGATGGTCCTCTTTGGAAAGAGGCTATCAAAAGTGAGATAGATTCTATCTTGCAAAAATCATACATGGGAATTGGTGGATCTTCCTCCAGGTTGTAAGCCTCTGGGTTACAAATGGATTTTTAAAAGGAAGATGAAAGCGGATGGGTCAATTGATAAGTATAAAGCTAGACTCGTTATCAAAGGATACAGACAACAAGAAGTTCTAGATTACTTTGACACCTATTCTCCCGTGTCGAGAATAACATCCATTCGGATGATACTAACTATCGCTGTATTGCGAAATCTTGAAGTACATCAAATGGATGTCAAAACAGCTTTCCTAAATGGAGATCTAGATGAGGAAATTTACATGGAACAACCTGAAGGGTTTTTCGCTCCAGGGCAAGGAAGGAAAGTTTGTAGATTTGTGAAGTCATTATATGGCTTGAAGCAAGCACCAAAACAGTGGCATGAGAAATTTGACAATGCGATGTTGTCAAGTGGTTTCAAAATCAACGAGTGTGACAAATGCGTCTACGTCAAAGACACAATGGATGGTTATGTCATACTGTGTCTATATGTTGATGACATGCTCATTGTGGGTAGTAATGGTAAGGTTATCACATCTACCAAGAACATGTTAAATTCTAAGTTTGACATGAAGGACATGGGCTTTGCAGATGTTATACTAGGTGTGAAAATCACCAGAACATCAAATGGACTTGTGCTATCTCAAACTCACTATGTAGAAAAGATGCTTGAGAAGTACAACAAGTTAGATACTAACATGTCAATAACTCCGGTTGATATAAACTTCCATTTGGCAAAGAATACCGGTGAGAGTGTCTCTCAATTAGAGTATTCACAAGTTATTGGTAGTTTAATGTACTTAATGACTTGCACAAGGCCAAATATAGCTTACTCAGTCAGCAAACTGAGTAGATATACTTGCAATCCGGGAAAAGACCACTGGAAAGCTATAGTCAGGGTTCTACACTACTTAAGGTATACCCGTGACTATGGATTGCACTACACCAGATATCCAACAGTACTTGAAGGGTACAG
Source organism: Vaccinium vitis-idaea (assembly GCA_963854785.1). Taxonomy (NCBI): domain Eukaryota; kingdom Viridiplantae; phylum Streptophyta; class Magnoliopsida; order Ericales; family Ericaceae; genus Vaccinium; species Vaccinium vitis-idaea. Next base: position 27,734,606 of record OY978221.1, on the reverse strand, counting down.
TGACGCGAACTGGATATTAGATATGAAAGACTCCAAATTCACAAGTGGATATGTCTTTACTATTGGTGGTGCACCAGTATCTTGGAAATCGTCCAAACAGACGTGCATAGCACGAACAACGATGGAGTCTGAATTCATTGCTTTAGATAAGGCAACTGAAGAAGCAGAATGGCTCCGCCAGTTTCTGGAAGGTATTCCAAAATGGTCTAACCCTATGCCAGCCATTTGCATCCATTGTGATAGTCAATCAGCAATTGGAAGAGCACAAAGTCATATATATATATAATGGAAAGTCTAGACATATTCATCGTAGACACAATACCATTAGACAACTACTCTCAACTGGAATTGTCACAATTGATTATGTAAAATCAAAAGACAATATTGTGGATCCACTAACCAAAGGGTTAAATCGAGAGCTAGTTGATAAAGCATCGAAAGGAATGGGATTGAGGCCTATGACGCTTAAAACTACCGTGACGGAGAACCCAACCTAGTTGACTGGAGATCCTAAGATCTAGGTTCAAAGGGACAACCTAATCGCGTGTAACTAAGATGAATCACTGAGGAGTTAAACTCCTACTCATTCCTATGATGTAATAGTGATGCCTGTAGAGATAAAGGTTAAGCTTATGCTTTTAATGACTCTTATGCGTTGGATGTTCCAAGCAAAGTATTGCAGGATACTCTTAACGAGAGGTTACCTATGTGAGTATGAAGTGGGGCCGCTTCTATAAGAATTCGTGAAGGCAAAATTACTTAGAAAAATACTCACTGAACCAGGCGAGTGTTCAAGGCCAAAATGAACACAACAATGAGAATTGAACTGTGTTAGGAGAAGTTCTTGTGTGAAATCTATTGTCTCAGTTTACACTAGCGGCGGAACAGTTCAAAGCAAGGACTGCACACTAGTCTGCTAGTAAACTCGATAGTTTTCATAAAGGAAGGTTCAAAGCCAAAAGCCACCTTTCTATCTACATGAATCATCCGTTGTACTCTCTCCAAGTCTGTGTCAGTTTCTGCCAATTTCATTCATGTGGGGGATTGTTGGAAAAATAGGATATTGTTCGATAATTTTGGTGCGCCTAAATATGAACAAAAATCCATTTATAGGATGAGTGAGAATTGTCTAATTTTGGGAATAACAAAAGCCAAATTTAGTTAAGGGAGGACGTGCTGCTCTCCCCATCATTCTCTTCAATGCCAGAAGACTTCATTGCCAAATATGTTTGAAGACTTCCTTGCCAAATACAGTTGAGGTATTAATGGAAGTGTATCTGGTGAAGTTCGTAGGTCATGCATGACTTGAACTTTTTTGTTTGCCCAACAAGAGTAAATGACACACTGCAAAACCCATTTTTCTGCATGCAACAAAACCGTGTACTTAAGCCTTGAGATTTTCAGCATCTTATTTTTCACCCGTGAGAGAGTATTACGCAAGGAAATTCAATTCGAAGCAAGCTTATAGTATGGTGCACACTAAGCTTTCAACCGATTGTATCCTGGGAGACAGACATCGACAAAAACCTCTAGCACCCCGGTGAGGCGGTGAATCTGTTTTAAGGACACCGTGTATATCACGGGCCTCGGTTTGTATATCCTTATGTATTTTCAGTATTTCCAGATTTGGTAAAATACCTCAGTTCATGTTTTATGTTTTAAACAACCGAAATAAGATTTTCTATACACTGTTTTTATACCGCCTGATTGCAACAATCTTGGAAGAGATTTCCAACATTTACGGCCGCTCAAGGGAAGATCTTGTAAATGAACAATCTAAATAGGAGAAGAAAATTGTATATAATCGTTGTTATATGTACAAAAGAAGAAAATTGTATATAATCGTTGTTATATGTACAAAAGAAGAAAATTGTATATAATCGTTGTTATATGTGCAAAAGCGGACTGGTACGGACTAGTTCTACTTGTATGTTGTCAGTTGAGGAAGGGAGCAATAGTAAGAAAAGCCTCGTACAAACATGCAGCCTTCATGAGAGATGGCCCGGCTCAAAAGCTAACCGCTTATCCTTCATGGGTAGAGCCACTTCCATCCAAGTTGTGACATTCTCCATTCCCAACTACAAGCAGACCTCTAAATTACTATTAGTTTTTGTGATTCTATTTACAGGATTACCAGGAATTTCATGTGGGAAGATAGTCCTCGTACGAAGAATTTTTACTTGGTGAATTGTGACCTTGTTTGCAAAAGCAAGAAAAAAGGAGCAGGAGTGCTACGTACATAGAAAAATCACCTAGGAAGTACCCGGTATTTGAAAATGAGTTATGGCTCATATTCACTTGCCCAGAATTTGAGCCACTCATTTTAAAATTCTGGGTACTTTTTGGGTGATTTTTCTTGACACTTACCATTTCTAAAAAAGGAGCTCTCGCTCTCGTTAATATCATGATTGTTTTGTTGTGGCTAGAGAGTTGTGGAAGCTATCTTTGGCTCGTTTGGAATGGCTTTGGGTACAAGATGGAGGTGGTACATGTAATGTCCAGTTAGAGGGGCGGAATGTAGTGAGGTAGGGAGGATAGGTTGCATACCCAATTATTTTCCTCTAAATCTACAATACTAACTTAAGTATCGGAGGGCCTTTGCCATCTAGGACAAATGTGCTTTAACTATTTGTATTTGTTGGTGTTACAGGATTAGGGTTCATCCAAAGCGGATTCGACCTATAAGAGCCCGAGATTACCGTTGTTAATTTTTGGCCTCTCACAGAGGGTGTCAAAGAGTACTGGTGCGGAGATGCAAATTACTATTCAGATTTTTATTTATTTTTTCATATAACCAAAAGGCAGACATATTTACATCAAAGTTGAAGATCTACATATCCTAATGAGAAAAGTTCGATCCATCAGACAACAGAACATCATGCGGGATACAAGGTCAAACTATATCAAGCAAATTGATTTCAGTAGTTTTTGACAAAAAGACTGAGAACGTGTTTAGTTTGACAGTAGTAAAAGTTATTAAAAGATGGTCAAATTGAAGAAGCAAGGGAAATATTGTTCATTTTTTTTAGGACGAAAAGTTGATCCACCAAGGGAAATATTCATGCAGTAATTGTAGGACAAGTAGGCTGAAGGGTAAATATGGATTTCTGATTGGAAATCAATTTTAGCACTCTTTTTATCATCCATACTAATTTTTTCGTTTTTATTGGTCTGAATTTACTACATTGCTCCTTCATGGTAAAAAAGTGAACTTATGAAAAGGTAACAACTCCTACAAAATGTCCAGTGTTTTATTTTCGTCCCTACATAATTAATTTTTTTAATTGCAGCCTTGCAGTTTTAATTTAAGTCAATTTCGTCCGCACCGCTACTTCACAAATGGAAAAAGCGCCGTTACTTCACAAATGGGAAAAGCTTAGTGTACCGAAGCCTTTGGGTACTGAAAATGTACAATGGCTTGCGAGGCACTTTTTTGGGTTGCTCGTGAATATTCTGAACCGTTCATTATTCTTTAGTAATTTTTCCAATGTTACTGCAAAAAATTCAGCTCAATTAGATATGCGTAAGTGGATGATCTAATATTCAAATTTCTAATTCTGAAATTAGGATCCTGAATTCTGAATGAAAACTTGAATTTTAGATCAACCATTTATACATATCTAATTGAGTTGATTTTTTGCAAGAAAAATTATGTTAAAATTAATAAATAGTTCGAATTATTCAGGTGAGACCAAAAAATGAGCCTTGCACATTTTCGGTTAAATGCAAGAAGATGTGAGGATTGGGAAGATCTGTTACCAGTTAAGCTTTTTCCGTTTGTGACGAAATTGATTTAAATTAAAACTGTAGGGATGCAATTGAAACAATTAAATTTGTAGGGATAAAAATGAAATATGGAACATTTTGTGGGAACAAAAAATGGAGATAAGCCTAAATTGATATGAATAAGTTACAAGGATAATAAAGAGTGTGCGGATGGTGAAAAAAAAAAGTGTAAAAATCACTACCCTTCCTGATTTCAAAATATTTAACTAGCATGAACCCGTGCTATGTACGGAGACACAAAATAAAATGATGTGTTTTTTCATTTTTGATTAGCTAAAAAATTATACTCTCAAGCACAAAGTTTATTTAATTATTGGATCACTTAGATAAAAAAAAGTATAACAATTCTATTTTCTATATGCTCCTCTTGACTCTAATTTTCCATGGTGATTGATTCTACTATAAAATCATAATCTTTATGTGTGACTTTTCGACAAAATAATTGGTTAAACACCGTGGAAAAATTAGGAGAAGTATAGAAGTATAAAAGTTAACTTAGATTAAGATCTTTAAGCATGCAAATTATGCACCAACTTTCATAGAATAGTTAATTACGCATGGCATGAGAGAACTACCGTAGTGATACTTGAAAATTATTGCTACCTAAAAATTAGACATACCTACATTTTAGCCATAATTTTCAAGTCTTAAGCCAAATTATTGTAGCGGAATAGCTGTGCTAATGTGCTATGCGCACATGATGATTAAAAAGAAAATGCATTAGAATTTTAGCCATAATTCTCAAGTCTTAAGCAAAATTATTGCGAAATACCCGTGCTAATCTGATATACACATGATGATTAAAGAGAATATACATTAGAAGTAGATTGAAGGAAAAAAATTTCTCTTGCCAAAATATAACCTATAATTTTTTTTATTGTGAATACAAATAGGAGTGGAAAACTTTTGCTTCTATATATGTGCGTGAGAAAAACTATGAAAACAGAAATGTGTGGAGGACTTATAATTTGCTGAGCCTGTCATCTTCCATAACTACCGATAGTTAATTAGTCAAAACCAAAAAAATTTGTCAAAAATAGTTAATTAGTCAAAACCAAAAAAAAAAAAAAAAAATTCAAGTGCACACGCTAAAAAAAAAATTATCCATGGTTTGAATTTTACAACACAAGTGCACACGCTAAAAAAAAAAATACTAAAACTTATAATCATTCATCACATCTACTAAAACTCAAGAAAAGTAAAACAAATATATTTGAAACTTAACCCAACAATTAAAACTGTCATTATGAAATTGCCAATGCCTTCCATTGCGAAATCCAAAAATTTAAGCACAATTGTTTGCACATAAAAAGTTAAAGTACTGATTGCATATGAAAAGCAATGAAGATGTACTCGAGGCTCAAGCTACAGACCTATAAAGGATAAAAACTAACGTCATACTAAAAGTTCAAAACATTTCTGGTTTGTAGTTTCACTCAAGTATTTATATAGACTTAATAGTAATGATTTTAGAAATGATAGTATCCAAAGGGAAAAATCTTATCTTTCCTTTTATTTATATTTTTTTTGAAACCACAAATCACGACTGATTGGTAGTTTATGAAGATTTTTTAAATTTGAACTTTCAATTTTATTAGACAACTTTTGCTTCCATTATGGGAACAAATTGAAACGTTTGAATTGGGAAAGATTGAGATTTTTAGATTTGAAATTCGAAAATGATTTTTTAGGACATGTGTAATCGAATCTCACATGTGTTGCTTGAAAACCTCAATCACAATCCAATTACTTCATGCCACTTCTCGTGACTATAACCCTCCTCACAAAAAGTCATTCTGCAATAATATATAAGATTAGAGGTTCTTTTTTAGGCTCACATTATCAGGTTCAACAATGGGAACAGGGGGAGGTGTTGCGCAGCGTGCTGTGCAGTCTCTTTCGGCGCTATGCCGGCATCGTTTTGACGATCGGAGACATCCACAACGTAGAGCTCGTTGAGTTCTAAGTGTACCGAAAATCAACTCGATCAGATATCGTTAAGTACCTCATCGGAACACAAATAACTTGAAAAAAATCGGAACACATAAAGCTTGAACACTTGATGAAAACCGTTGAACCCATTTTTTTCATGTTATTTGTGTTCCGATGAGACACTTAACGATATCCAATCGAGTTAATTTTTGGTACACTCGCAGTTTTATCGAAAAATGCTCGGATGAAGCCCTTCCTGGTATTATTTTTTGCCCGTTTCGCGCGTGGAACCTTAAAAAATGTTTTAAAAACATCCAACGGTTCGGATCCCGGCCAAATGACCGGGAAGTGAAAATTTCGTCCGGGTGTCCTGACCGGATCCTTGTTGTATATATATATATTTTAAAGCTCGTGAACAAATTCGAGTTTGACTCAAACCTAAGGAAACTCAGCTCGAGCTCGGCTCATCAAATTTTTGTGGAGCTCGAACTCGGCTGAAGTTCGCTTAAAAACTTAATAAACGAATCTAAACAATCTAAAACTCCGCTCGATTCGGCTCGTTTGCAGCCCTAGGGGCAACCTGATGTAATCTTGCTCATGTACAAGCTGCGGGCGCACACTCTCGCTCTTTCTCCACTTTTACGAACAAAATAATCTACTACCCCTCGTAGCCTCTTCAGATTTTCCTTCCCACACATGCCTCTGTGCATGTACACATGCAACCACCCCCATATGGCCATATCAACAATCTCAATCCCTCTCCCTCTTCTAAATCCCTAACCAAGTTTTCCCACCCTTCCTGCACCACAATCCATTTCCACTCAAATCCTCGAGTTTCTATTTACCCTCCCCGGAAATCTCATTCTCTCCCTTGCCCCGCTCTTGTTTCCTCTCTCCTAATTTACCGCCTACCCCTCCTGCCAGTCCCGTCTACTCAAACAGAGTTAGGGCTTCGCCGCCGGCGACGTTACCTTAGAACATAATTCTCTCCGTTGAATCACCCCCAGAACCAGCATTCTACTACAGGGGTGAACACCAATTCGACGGCCTTCGTTCATAACAATCCCAGAAAAAAAAAACCCAATTTCTACATACTATTTGCGGTTTCAACCGCTTCTTTTGATGAGATTGAGGAAAATGTTAGAGAGTGCCTCCAATCGAATGCCACAATGAGGTTCTCCTCTATCACCATAAATTATGCCACAACCAAATAATAGCCATGGGGTTCCCTCAGCCACTTCGTGGAATTCTATAGGCCCCTCCTTCCACCTCTGTATTGAGCAGTAATTTCTGATGGATTTTGTCTACTAAACCCAGTGAAATTTTGTGATGCATACGGGTATGATTCCTCTCTCTAACCAGTTGCTTTTATTAATTTTTACTGTATATTTTGTCATTTGTGCATGTAATTAACAATACTTTTATAATTTCAATCTTCTTTCTCACACGGATTTGATTTTTACAAAAAAATTGCCCACGCAACGTGTGTGCACCCATCTCTAGTTGGTAATTAAATACTTTCCCAGAATCTCCTGGCATATTTTTCTGTTTTGTTTGTCAAGTCAGTTGTGCGATTTAAGACACATGTCATTTAATTGTGCCAATATGTGGTGGTGATGATTTTAATGATTTTGCCTGCTCGAAATTTTCTTGCTTGTCTGCGCATGCCTGCACGCAAACTTGCCTGTTTAGACAGTTTTGTACTTCGCTGTCCATGAACTGAACCACATGATTTTGATTTTGGCAGCAAATTGAAGGCCACAGACACAGCCTAAAAGAACTAAAAGGGGTATGCTTCGCAGTTCTTGGAATTGATTAGAATTGCTTTACATATGGTTTAGTCATGGAATTTATGGCTTCTGAAACCTCCTGAAGCAATGTCAATGCATCAACCAAAGCCGAGTGAAAGAAAAGAAACAGGTATGTTTCACTTTCACAGGTTTCTCGGGTGTTTTTGGTTTTATATTATGACATAATTCCGCCAGTTTCACGTGTGGTACGTTAGTCTTCTGTGCTGTCTGTACACTTTTCCTTGGTTTAATCATTTATTGTGCCTATTTTTCAACTGCCATTTCTTGATTTGTCTTTCAGCCTTCAGTTATCTAAGTGATGAGATCATATTTTATTTTGTGTATGGTTGCACAGGACTGGAAGGGCATTTGGAAACAAAGTTGAACATCAAAGACAAGTCCCCACCTAAATTAGATAGGAAGGTATTAGAACTTTGATGCTTTGCTTCTCCCTATTCTAGTTGACCTCAATTGTGCCTAACAGGGGCTGAATGCTGAAATGACAGTTTCTACAGTAACAAGTCCAACAAAATATGTCAATGAAATAATTAATCCATCCAATCATGCATGCCAGCCATGTTGTATACTCCCTCAGTTTGTGTTTGTTGGTCCAATTTCGGCATTCGTGTCATGTTTTAAATTGTCTATATCTTTCAATTTATAAGGGGTGTCATGATTTTGAAAATTTCGTATGATAGAACTAATTGAGATCTATAAAATAAGATCCATGTTGCCTATTTTTAGAGATTCCTATTGAAAGATATGTACAAATTTTCAAGGGGTGTGGAATAGTGAAAGTGGACAAACAAACACGGATGGAGGTTGTATCACTGCATGAATAGGTTGCAAATAACAATGATAGCGGTTTTAGTTTACCTGTTAACCTTAACAAAAACTAGTCTCGTAGAAAACTCCGGGCAATTAGCCTGTAAATCATTCCACTAATTCCAAGAGTTCTACAGAAGCCAATCTAAGTGGGCACCTAGCATAGAAATGAAGAGTCCAGGATTTCATGTCGGGAGACCTCAAATCTGTTCAATACCTCAGTATATTGATTGGAGGCTATGGATCTTCATACATCAAATTCCAAGTTTGCAGTTTATATTGATTGAAACATGGTATTTTTTACTATTTCTAGAACTCTAGAGAGTCTAGACTTTAGAAAGAAATATGTGTTTAGAGTAGGAAAACTTAGCCCGCACAAATAGTTTCACATGATAACTGGTGTTCTTAATTATCATTCGTATGCCAACTAGCTTGAGTGGGACATGCATTTTGATGAAATCTGCAGAATCGCCTCAACCCTATTTTGCGTTTCGGGCTGCTATTGAGCTGCTGTAGATGGATATTTTTGATACCTGCAGAGGTCACTTGCTCTAGGAAGAGGGCCCCACGATAATGATGCCACTTACCCAACCTACATCCTCCATGGGTTGCCATTAATTTGTGTGGATTTCGTTTTGTTAGTTCTTTGGAACTTCAATGGCAATAAGTTTGCAAGTATTGTTTCGGGCTTTGCATTCACTCTGATATATTTTACAAAAAGCTTGTTGATTAGTAAACCTTCTAATCGTCCTCTTCTACATGTAGAGTTTCCCAGTCAATATAGTTGCTGGGTCACATGTTTGGGTGGAGGATCCTGAGGTAGCCTGGATAGATGGTGAGGTTGCAGAAGTTAATGGTGAAGAGCTCAAAATAATTTGTCCATCGGGAAAGACGGTGAGTGTTTGCCTTATTTATCCCACATTGAACACTTGCAAGGAAGTTGTTGGAGTAGATTGTTCGGCTTGGAAGGTCCCATTTTTATGGCTTTTGCTTTTTATGATTAACTTTGGTTACCTTATTTGATGACTGGTGTTGACTCTTTTCTTTCTTTACATGTTGATGGTTATGGATTGGGTGATTTACTTATGGTTTCCGGTTTTTTATGTTATTGTTTGCAATGTATTTAAATTCAAAAGGAAAACTCATATAGAAATTAAGCAGGTGACAGCTTCCTGCTATCAGTTCCCCTTGATGGAGAGTACCAGAGATCTAGGACAATGGGGATTATGCTTTTGTTGCCTTTTGCATCATTGATTTTGGCACCTTGGCGAGCTTCCAAAACCTCTCAATCCCTCTTCCTTATTCTTATTGGGGCTGGAACCTTGCTGCTCTCAGAAAGGAGCATGCCTGAGATACCTTGCCCCAACTCTGTAGCCCAACCTGTACTGAGGATGAGAGAATTTGGGGAATGTAGATTGATAACGTAGCTCAGGAGGATGGCCGAATTAATACATGATTGCTGAAAGAGTGAGCAAGTGTAGCATTATCAGACAACTTGGATTCAAGAATTGAGGGGATTAATCTACATGAATTATAGCTCTTGAGCAAGCTGTTACCTTGACTTGCTAGTTTCTAAACTATACGTCTGGTATGATATTTATCATGTTTTGGGTTGCATTTCGAGAGCAGCTTGAGCCTTGAGGCTCAGCTTATTATGGGCTTGGCTCGCTTCATATCAAACATATTTTTTTGGCTTCTTTAGTAAATAAGGCGAGCTTGAGTTAGCTATATGTGCTTGCTCAGATAAGCTCTGCTTGTTTGTATGGACTTGGCTATTTATAGAGGCTCGTTTTGTACTAGAACCAAGCTGGAGTTCTCAAATACTAATCGAGCTCGTATATTTGGGCTGCATTTTAAACGGGCCGATCTCGAGCTTACTGAATTTTAAATGATCCGAGCTCAAACAGCCTAATGCCAGGATGTCTTTCATCAGCCAGCACCTTCAAGAGCCAGTCAGTCCTTGAACTCTCTGTCTCACGCCTTTCGTCATTCAGCTTATTCCTCCAGTTATCTATCAGCTTCGCCCCTATCTTAAAGTTTTTCCAAATCATCTGAACCTTACGTATTTGAGACAAATTATTCTTGCGCTCGGATCTGCTTGTAGCACCCCTAGTCACGTGCCACCCACATACGCACACGCGTGCCCATACTCACACGTGGGGCCGGTTCAAGAGACACGACATATAACCCAAAATTTGACACAAAAGTGCACACCACCTTGTGTGGGGCCCATTTTAGAATCCCACGCAAATGATCGGAGCCGTTCAATTTGCTTAAAACATGTTTTTAAGAGTTCTTGCAAAAAATTGCCGTTCGGATGTTGGTAAGGGCTGGATCGGTTTTTGTCCCTAAATTTGACAGGAAAATAATTGAATGAATCGATTAAACTCTTACCAATATCTGAATGAGTTGATTTTTTATGGGAACTCTTAAAAACATCTTTTAAACAAATTGAACTGCTCCGATATTTAATGTGGGGCTCCGATTACTTATGTGTCAAAAAATTTGTGTTAAAGCTTGTGTCTCTTGAACCAGCCCCTATATGTTTATTACTCTGTCATTATATGTTTATTGGCAGTTACTAACTGAAGTTTATTTGTGAAGTCATCAACTATTACTGATTAATCCGCCAGAATCGGCAAAAGAATAGATCAAGAGAGATTGTACTTAAGAGTTAAGACCAATTCAACTGCAGAAGACCCTGTAGGCAGTGTGTCCTTGATTTGATTATATAATCTCACGAGAATGCTTTTGTGTTTTTAGTTGCGTGATTATAGTGAGTTTTTTCACATTCACCCCCTCTCTTTCTCATTACATTGCTGTTGTATTTTGTAGTTTTTTTGTTTGTCAGTTACATTGTCCTTTTAGATATACTAGTAAAGGTGCACGTGCGATGCACATGATATGGTAAACTATCCTATCCCATCCTATGACAAGCTTCTTCTCTATGTTCAAACTACCGAGCTTTTCTATGTGTCCACAATTACCTGTAGTATCCACTTCTGATATGAAATACCAATGGTCTAACCAATTGAACACATTTTGCTTTTTATCTACTCCCCAAAGTGCCTTAACCCACCAGTAGAAAACTGAAGCATGATCCAGCCCCACTGTTTCCTCCTTCCGACAATTGACATACTTGCTTGACAAGCTCTTTAGAGAAAATTATGACATTTCCAGGTATCAGTAAAGCCAAAATCGTTTTCCACACTCTCCAACAGGATCACATGACCCCTCTCCAGACAACCTTCTTGGATTCTCTTCTAGCACTTCATTTACAGCAGCACAATGTATGTATTTCCAGGTTTTTATTTGGATGGCAGACTTATTTACCATTTAGAAAAAACAAACTCATTAGCACTTCGATAAAACTTTGGTGCAGAAGCAACAAATGTAGTTCTCAGCCTTCAGACCAGAACCTTCAGAAAGAGCATGGCCTTCAGATCACATTGTAGCATTTAAAAGAGGGTCTAGAACGTGTCGGTAAAAGCGACGTGATGCCAGCGAACTATTCCATGTTCCAAAAAACAAGGCAAATAATTTGAGAGATTCTTGATGTAGCCAAGACTTCAACCTTCGTAACATATAGGAATGACCAACATTTTTCAAAACAAGATCTCTCTTGGGTCAACTTTACACTCTGGAGATCGGAAAAAAAAAAAAACTTTATACTCTGGCCCTAACACCAAACTTGACCTTCGTCAAAGTCTTCGCTAGGCTTGGCAAATTATAAGCACATGTATGTTAAAATTGATTTAGGGATTGATTGCTGGAGTACCTTAGTGTTGGCATGGCGCGGGGGGGGGGGGGGGGGGGGGGGGTGTTTGATTATGTTGCAAGCCCATCTCTCCTAGTGAAAAATAGAATCTTAGTTAAAGAATTATTGTTCAATGCATATACTTTGATTTTTCTAAAGTGTCTTACAATAGGACAACAGAATTGGCAAGATTGAACTTCAATTCGGCTATAAAAACCAAAACCAAAACAACCAAAACAATTCAAATGTGTATGCGTATCTATGAATGGATTCCAAATGGAAATATTAACAACACCCAAAAATCTTATTTTGGTTGTAATCCAAGTACCTTGTGACTGGAAAAGAATCCTCAACTGGAGAAGATGATTTAAAATTGTAACACATATCTTCCAAGCCACTGGGAACTGATCAAAACAGGAACAAGCATGCGTGTGAAGTGAATGACATTAGTTTGGGAACATGGTTTCGGAGATAATTGATTTCGAGTTCATATAAACGGAGGCAAATTGTCGAACACTATAAGCACACGAATAAGAGTTGTACTAACAGTGGCTTGCATTGTGTTATTAACAACTACACAAATGGGAAAGATTGAAACACTTTGCATCTGCACATGAACAACACATTGATTGCAATGTTTTCTTTTTTGTGGCCCAATTACAAAAAGGAAACCCACCTGCAGGAAGAATGGCTTGTGAAGCGGTTGCTTATCGAAGCCCATAAAATCTCTTTTGAACACATCAGAGGGGAATCGAGTGGGTTATGTTTTTCATTTTCCCTTTTCGGCCGTAGGTTTCAGTTCACCATACGCTTGTCCATCTTCCCACGTAATTTGAGAAGTGCTCCCTCATTCATTGTTTTCTGTGCAGTGATAGAGAACAAAAGAACACTACATTATTTGAGATATGGACACCCAAGATTTTGAAAAAGGGTGTCTCCGAATTATTCCGATTTGAAAAAAAAACTCCGAAATATTGCATCAATTGCATTAATTTCAACCAGACCCGTGAAATCAAACTTACTTGCTTCAACTAAGTTTGACAACACCATCGTCGAGCTTCATAGCAAGCATCACGAACTTACCCAACTTTGACTCTATTTTATGAGAACAAAAATTCCATTTTCAGCCAACTCAAGCAGAATTAGGATGGATTTCAGCAATCGGCAACCTGCAGATTGAGAGTCTTGCGGCAAGAATGTAGGTTTGGAAGTCGAAGTCTGGTGACCTGCAGATTGAGAGTCACCCTGCAATGATGGTGTTGGGAAGTTGAAGTCTGGTGGCAAAACGTTAGGGGTTGGAGCCTTCGATCATTAGGAGATTGGGAAGGTTGCGTCTTTCTCAGTTCCAATAGGACGGGAACGTAGCATTTCAAAGGGAAATAATTGTTGCAACAAAGGGGTACACAGTACACCTCCTCCTCCAACAGTCGTATTCTTCGATCGTGCGTATATTAACTTGGGGCGAGTGTGTTAATAGTTATGCTTAGTGGGGACATTTTTGGAAATAAAAGTGTGGGAAACACTTTAAGGTCTTCCCGTTTTTCAAAGTAGTAGAAGATTTGCAAAATAATGAGTGAATTCTAGAGTGCACCATTGATAAATGAAACTATGGAAAGGAAACGAATGGGAATAATCACTTACCCTCAATGACTCATATTTTTTGACAATATCGATCTTCTGCAAAGAGCCTCGACTATTTATGGCAGGAAAAATATTATGCTTAGCCATAGTAAGTATATCGAGAAGTAAGAACTATGCTTAGAAGTAAGAACAATCCATACTCATAAAGCCAACCAGAAAAAGAAACCTAAATTACAGTCAATTGTTCTAGATTGAACCGAGTAGTTTTCCATAATCGCAACATCCAATGAAGCATGGGTAAGGAATATGCCAAAAACCAAAAAAAGTAGAGTATGGATATAGTGGGAGTATGACAATTTTTTTATGCATATTTATTTTCATAATTTTGGGCATGATTCATTCTATATAAGTATAGCATATTTTACAGATAGAAACAAGATAAAAAAGGCTAATAGCACTTGAACCTGAACCCATACTGATTGATGAGCTCATTTTCCTATGAAAAAGAGTGTAATAGCCAAATTATTTTGCATGCAAACAATGTAACAACTATAAAACAGTGTTTCAAGAGAGAGCAAAAGATATTTCAAGGCCCATTTAAAAAATCAAAAAAAAGAAAGACTTTGACAGAATAACAAGAGAGAATGGGCAGCAAAATAACGAGAGTGAGAGACATTGAGGAGTCGTTGGAGTAAGATCGACGGAAAAGATTAGTCACCTCTGCTCTCATTTCTACATAATCAAGCCATAGATGTGAGTCGTGGCCTTGAGTTTATGGCTGTATCACATTGACTAGTTGCATATTAAGGCCAGTTTGAGTTTTTTTCACCCTGAACTCCGAAAGTTTTGAAAGCTTCATGAGTATGCCCAAAAGTACCCATTGTTGTACCCATGAAGTACAACTGCCATACCCAAAAACTCAAAAGTACCCGGTGCGTTTTCGGACAATTCGGTACGTATTTAACAGTACCCATGGAGCACCAGTACTTGGTACGTTATGTGTAGGAATACATCGGGGTTTTAGAAGTACCCATGCTTCATAGGCAATATCTAACACGTGAATGTTTTTCCTTTGTGGTAATTAGAAACGTTCCTTTTTTTTTGTAAAAGAGAAATTGAAGTTAATAGGGATTACTTCTGTCATTTTTGCTATACGGAGAATTAATCTTAAATGGAAAACCAGTCCACAAGAAGGGCTGCAGTGAATTACCGATGATTGGTCCAAGATTACCGGAAAAGAAGGGATGACAAAGTGAAGAAGGTAGTATTGTTGCGCAAGTGGATTCGTAGCTAGTGGTAGGCACCATGTGCTCTCAGGCTTTCCCCGAGCAAAAAGGAAGAGAGTTAATATTGCCGCATGTAAAAGCTCTACTAGTTTGTAGTTGATGGTAGAAGATTTTTGGTTTTGAATTGTTTCGAATTTCCATTACATAGTATAATAATCTTATTGTACTAAAATTCCGAATGTTAGCAAACTGTCAATGAATCATTGGATCTAATGAAGCTTTTTCCTGAGACCAATGACAAACAACATTCTACTTAAGAAACTGTAAGTTACAAGTTGCACCACAATGGCATGGTTTTATCTTCCTTTTGTCTTTATTAGCCATATGGGAACTGAGTGGCTTACTTTCTTCAACAAGGCAGCTTTTGGAAAATTAGTAGGCTTCCATGTGAGAGAGGTTTTTGGAGCAGAGAGGTTATGGCAAAGTATGGCTCAGCAGGCCGTAACGCATATTTACTTCTGACCATTACAAATTCGCAAATCCGGCAACTACGTGATGTGGGAAATAGTCGTGGAAGGTTATTCATAACGATTTGGACAAGTTCATGGACGTTCTAAAGGGAAGGTGCGGAATTATTATGGTGTCCAATTTTGGCATCACTTGTAGAAGGTAGGCAACTAGGAAACGGCTTTTCAGGGTGTATACTCAACCTTGGTTAAACAGGGAGACTTTCATGATTAATTACCTTAAGAGAGGGGCAACAAGTTGTTTGTATAGTGGTGTGCTTTGTCTTTTAGTGTCCTCATCATTGACAACCTTGATGCTGTGATAGGAACTAATTGTCCATCATAATTGATTATCTGGTGACATTTGGTAACAAACCCCAAAAGCTAACTATTGGAATGAGGGTGCCCTAACGCTGATATACCTCATATTACTTTGGTACCCATGCAATGTGCCTCCGCTTGTAGCTAGAGACACGCACCCTACTCATCTCTAGTACCGAGATCTAATACCGTGTTAAAGCTAGCTATTGAAGTGAAAGTGCCCTCACGCTTATATACATCATATTACTTTGGTATTGAGGCGATGTGGGACTTCGCTTCCTAGTGAACACCTCCATAGTTGGTGTTAAAGCATCCAACTCAAAACCAATTGGCAATGAGTGGAGAGGCCGCTCATGCTCATATATTAGTTTTGGAGGTTATAATCAACCAATGTGGTACAAGCTCGAAGACACTCCCGCACGTGCGACCCCTGACCCGCATGTGGAGGGGTAAACAACAGATCCATAACATAATCACAACGAACAATGAAACAAGGTGAGCTTAAGGTACAACCAACGGGGCAAACAATCAAGCCTAGGTCTGATACCATTTTAAGGCATCCAACTCAATACCAATTGGCAACGAATAGAGAGGCCACCGAGGCTCATGTACTAGTTTTGGAGGTTGTAATTAACCAATGGGGACACGCTACAGTTGGAATGTTTTAAGTACTTCCCACATGGATAGCTGTAGGTTTTCATCATGGATAGAGGAAGAGTTGTCAAGGACATTCACTAATGACGGTGAAGATGTTATGTAATGAGAAATGATATGGTTTATTGTTACAATAAGGAATTTCTATCTCTAGGCAAATCACTCCTGTGTAGTAAATCAAATTTCTTATTATGAAAGGAAAGCTGATAAGAATAGATAGCATAGTACTCCTACCACATCTATGACTGCAAGATGATTTTTCAATACATATAACAACAATAACAGCAAAATATAATGCACATTGCCTCTAACGACGTTGAAAAGAAGATCTATGAATATATTGCATAGCTATTTTTTGGGTAGTGGTAAATCCAACCGCTGAGTTCTTGAAGTTCCAAGGGGTATATGATGGGTGTTGGGTTTTTTTCTTGTGTCTAGATGTTTGTGAGTGGCACCATAATCAATGCCATGTACTTTTGGCATCTCGTCTTGATGCTTATATCTTTAATTTGACTTTTATCAAGAAGATGTGTTAAGTTTAGATAGAGGTTTGCCAACTTTGCCTGTTGCCTATGTTGTTTGTGACCTTCTTTGGTTCTCTCTAATTAATTGGGCAGTGATGTTTTTCCCTTTTCTGAATTCATCTATTGCCATTTTGGTAGAGTAGGTCTGACATTAGGTTTCCTTTCCCAACCAGAACTCTTTACCAATCTTTTGTAGATTGTGTCATATGCATTGATGTGCACGTTCCTCAGTCGTTCAATTTCATGCAACTAGTGCTAATTTGGTAGACAATTGCAGTTATGTACAGTTAATCCAGCGATATCTATACCATCCTTTTCCTAGTTTCTCCATTACATCATAATAATGGAGTCTTGGATGTTATTATTATATCTATGTAATCTAGGACCATTATTTCTTCCCTGGCATGGAATTTAGTTGGAGATTATTCATGACTATTATTTTTATTATGTAGGTTGTTGCTAATGCACATAATGTCTATCCAAAAGACATTGAAGCTCCTCCATGCGGTGTGGATGATATGACAAAACTGGCTTATCTGCATGAACCAGGGGTTCTTCAGAACTTAAGATGTCGATATGACATGAATGAAATTTACGTGAGTACTTGTCGCAAGACCTGTATGCATCTTGCTTTCGTACGATTCATTCGTTTGCAATTACTAGGCTCAACTTAGTGTTTTGATATTGGGAGTATTTGGTGCTTGTGCTGCTTCTTGGAAGTTGAATGATCAGCTGAAACTCAAAAGCAGTGCACACAAGCTGCATGCTGAATCACTAGAAACAATTGTGGTTGAGCCTTGATCATTTTGTTTCCATATCAAATATTATTACAAAACTGGAGTTAACTACTACTCCGTAGAATAGTGGTTACCTAGCATTGTTCATTAGGGACTGTATGACTGAGTTACGACAATTGAAATTAATTCCTAAATTACTTAGAGGAAAAGATTTGGGTTTGGTTCCAAGAAATCTATGATTAATCTAAGCTATAATTAAACAGGTGAAGAACTATGGGAGAGAAGTTCTTGTTTATAATCCATGACCATCGCATAACAAAACTTTGTATAGACCCGATTAGCAATTCAAATCGATTATGATAATTTGTAGGGCTTGCAACCCCTACCAATAATCGCTTAGGAGTTCTCAATTGGGACTATCTTCACATAGCACGAATTGTCTTACTAGCACGATCCATGTCGATGCACGCAACGTTTAATAGCATGACTTCTTTTACCTTGTATAATCTATCTCAGTTATGCTAATCGCAAAGCAATATGAAGCATTGCATGCCCGTGCTTAATACCTGGCATATAAACATGAAGATAATGGAAAATATAAAAACGTGTTCAATTAGATTGAAAGGATCCTTGTCGTAATTTTAGGTTACTTGGATGGTGGTTTCATCTTCATGCTAGAGAAGGGTTTAGCCGCTCTTGGAGGAGTGGATCTTCAAGTCTCCAGTGGGAGAAGCCACGGAAACTTTGGGATCTCTCTCTTGCCTCTTCTCCATCTCTTGAAATAGCCAACCCTAACACAAATTAGGGTCGGCTATTTATATGTATGGGCTTCAAGAATGCGTAAGAATTGCAAATTTTGCATAGAAAAACTAGTATCGACCGTACAGCTGTACATGACCACCGTCTGCGGGATTTCCAAAAGCCTTGATCTTTAAATTTGACTGAAAGGCATCCAGTTGGAGGTCACAGCCATCCGAATGAATTTTGCTTACTCAACTGAAAGGCATCCAGTTGGAGGTCACAGCCGTCCAAATGAATTTTGCTTGCTCATCATTTTTTTGCTCCACTCGTGGGTCCATTTTGACCTACTAAACAGGGAAATATCACACAAAGTTGTGGCCCCTTTGGATTGGCTTTCCAACCCAACTTGAATCAGCCCAATCAATCAACCAAGCAAAAAGATACGGTTAAAATACTAGAAGGCCATGCTGAGTCACTTCCAGTTTGGGATGGAATCAAACATTTGATTTTCCATTCCAAAATGGATTGCTTTAGATTTCCTCAAATGTCCGAGGTATTCAAGGCTTCTCACTGTTTGTTTTCACTCACTTCCAAGGTCTCCAAAGGCTTAATGTAGTTGCGTTTCACGTCCAATCATTGTCAAAACCAAAGCATGCAAGATATGCTACGCCAACCAAGTAATAAGATAAATGGGTGAACCAAACCTAACTTAGGGAGCTCAAATACATTTAGGTACTTATCAGGCCTGCTATGATTGTGAACTTCAATTGCAATATAAAGACTCAGAATGTGTTAACTTTTCTGTTTTTTTGAAGCTAACTGATCTGATTTGGTTTCAGACTTACACCGGTAGCATATTAATAGCTGTGAACCCGTTTCAAAGGCTACCTCATTTATATGACCGTCATATGATGGAACAATATAAAGGGGCTTCCCTTGGCGAGCTTAGCCCTCACCCTTTTGCCATCGCAGATGCTGCATACAGGTACCTATTGTTATTCTGTTTCACAATTTTAGCTAGAATAGTTTAAGTTTCGGAATTTATGATCATTATGTTTAATGCAGGCAGATGATTAGCGAGGGAATAAGTCAGTCAATTTTGGTTAGTGGAGAAAGTGGAGCTGGTAAAACAGAAAGCACAAAAATGCTTATGCACTATCTTGCCTATATGGGAGGGAGATATGCTGCTGAGGGAAGGACCGTAGAGCAGCAGGTCCTAGAGGTACATTTGTCATCAAATTTTGGTTTGTTTAACTGGGTAACAATTCTACTATTGGATACTGTATTTCTGCGACTTCTTAGAAACGTAGCTCGCACGATTATTTGTTGGATTCTTTGTAGTTTTATAGAGAGCTTTTTGTTTGGTGGGCAGTCGAATCCTGTTCTAGAAGCATTCGGGAATGCTAAGACTCTGAGGAATAACAATTCAAGGTGGAAAGCCTTTTATTCCCCATTTCCTTCTCTTCCCACTTACGTAATTTTTCTGTTCTCTGTTTAGCTTATCAAATTTTTGCTTGTTATGAGTGGTTTCAGTCGTTTTGGCAAGTTTGTGGAGATCCAGTTTGACCAATGGGGGAAGATTTCAGGAGCTGCCATTAGGACTTACCTACTCGAACGATCACGTGTTTGTCAAGTATCCAATCCTGAGAGAAATTATCATTGCTTCTATATGCTGTGTGCCGCACCACCGGAGGTAACTGAACTTTTCCATACTCAACGGAATTTTCTCAGGGCAGAGTTCTTAAATAATAGATATTCAGTTGCATTGTCTGTGTATATAACCTTCATCTCTAGCACCTGCTTTGAATTTTATGTTTCGTTCTGAAACTATTTTTTATGGTATCCTCTGTATCATAGCGAAGTAGTTTACATAACATGGCCTGAATGTTAACTCCAACTACACTGCACTACTTATTTATTGTCACAAAAGGAAGAATAGTAAGCTGATAATTAACTAGTTAGTGGTGCAGCTGTGTACTCCTACACCAGTGGTTTCATGGCTTTGCTGGTTAGAAAATCTCGTCTTTAGTGAGAATGTGACTATGTTTTTGCTGCAAATTCCAATACCAGTGGTCTCCTGCTTTGTCTCTGGCATGAGGTCTCTGTTATTTCCTGCCAAGAGGTCTGGTTGTCGTCACTCATTGATAGTTGATTATGATGCTTAGATATTTTTTCTTGTACTGGCCATAGGACATCAAGAGGTACAAACTGGGAAATCCGAGTATGTTCCACTACCTGAATCAATCAAATTGTTATGAGCTGGATGGAGTGGATGATTCAAAAGAATACCTTGCAACAAGAAGGGCCATGGATATTGTTGGGATCAGTTCTGATGAGCAGGTACTGTTATTCTGTTATGACGTCTCTCTTTATGATTGGGGGTATCTTGTTACCTTATGAGAATATTAGATGATAACTCCTTCAGCAGGATGCAATTTTCCGAGTTGTGGCTGCAACTCTTCACTTAGGAAACATTGAATTTGCCAAGGGCACAGATACAGATGCGTCTGAACCTCAGGACGATAAATCGCGGTACCATTTAAGAACCGCGTCTGAGCTTTTAATGTAAGTGACTGTTTGCATTTGTTTATGTTAATGAAGAAAAGCACATTTTGTGTTTTAATGGCCAGAAGGGTAAAAATAAAATTTAATTGGGAAGTCTTGCTTAGGTGTGATGAGAAGTCTCTTGAAGATTCCTTGTGTAAACGTGTTATTGTGACTCGTGATGAGACCATAACAAAATGCCTCGATCCAGACGCTGCAGCTGTCAGTCGAGATGCTTTGGCCAAAATTGTTTACTCTCGATTATTTGATTGGTAAGCTTCAGTGATAAGGATAGATTTGTTTGTTGTTGCATTTCGTTTTTGCTATTACTCACGGTTTTTGTCAACTTTTGATACAGGCTTGTGAACAAGATAAATAACTCCATCGGTCAAGATAATGATTCCAAATTCTTAATTGGGGTTCTGGATATTTACGGGTTTGAGAGTTTCACGACAAACAGGTGCTTAAGCGGTATGCTTTTGTTTTCATCATTTTTGGTAGTTTATTACTACATGAAAGTCTTGTTTCTTATGCAATATGCTATTATGTAATAGTAAAATACTTGAGCCTATGGTGCACTTTGACTTGGTTTGATGACTTATCAATTTATTAGTGTTTTGACTTTCACCTTCAATACCTTTGTTGTAAGTGGATGCAAATACTCTCTTATCTTGGAAAGTGAAAAACTTTTGATGGGGCTATTGTGTTACCATGGTGCACAAAGAGTTCACCCCATAAAAGATTTTAGATTCTATGTTGGGCGAATGTCATTGTATTAGCTTTTTTAATGAGTACATTATATTGTGAAATCAAGAGTTTTACAATCTGTGTTTGCTTTTATTTCATTAATTGATGTTATTTGGTTCTATTCAGTTTTGAACAGTTCTGCATCAATCTAACAAACGAGAAACTGCAGCAGCATTTCAATCAGGTTTGTGCATTAAATATCTGCTATATGTATACAACCTTCCTTGAAATTGCTTTGTAAATTAATCAAACATAATATGTCCCAAAATTTGGCAGCATGTTTTCAAGATGGAACAAGAAGAATATACCAAAGAAGAAATTGACTGGAGCTATATAGAGTTCATTGATAATCAAGATGTTCTTGATCTCCTTGAAAAGGTTCGATTCTGTCTTTAAGTTTAGATTACCGTCATGAGTTGTCTTCTTGTACTTCATTGGTAATAGCTCTAGGTAAAACGGGAGAGAGTTCTATAGCTACTCGACTCAAGCAAGAGATCTTTCATCTCTTTTTTTGTTCACATTAGTGGATGATGTGTTGGTTACATTGTTAGGTAGGGCTTAGTGGGATGGTTTAGCGGAGTGGTTTGGTTTAGCGGTGTGGTTTGTGATAGGTGGGGATATAGTCTCGTTATCTCGTATATCGTTCGATGATGATAGCTATTGTTTCTCTTCAGGTGAGGAGGTTAAAGCTTAATTTGCTTTCGATTTGTTTTTCCTTTTAAATAGAATATACCAAGGACCCCCAATACTGTACCGTGTCCATTACCGGGCCATATCGGCTGGGTACCGGCCATACCGGGAAATATCGGCTATCAGCGGTAATGGTGATTTCCTCCGGTACGTATTTGCGCTCTGTAATTGTGCTTCAATTAACACACCAAGAGAGAGCCTTGGATTCTCCGCTCGAAGCATTGCCCTTCAATTACCTGAGCTTCGCATTCTCAATGGCTGTCAACAACATCTGGGCATTTGTCGCTGTCATGACAGCGGCCGTCAGTTTCTGGAAGATCAGAGCCGCCGGTCCTGTGAAATCCCAACGTCCTGACCACTGTCGGATTAACGAGCTGGGTTCTGCTGTTTTAACGACGGCTCTTAGTAAAACAAGTAGAGGCGATGGTGAATAGTGCTACTTTTGTTATAGAGGATTTGGATGTGAATTGTGGACTATTGATTTAGAGTAGTACTCCTAAATAGCTACAGTTGGATAGCACTATTGATAGAGTAGATTATTTTTCCCCCTTGTTTGAACAGAGGATAGTAATTACTAATAGGGTAGTTTTTTGTCTCTGCACACTCAAAATTTTCGATTTTTATACGGGGGAAGTGATTTTCATACCCCAAATTGATATCTACACCTTTTTTGTTTTAATTTTTTCATGAAATTTTTGTGTTAAAGTTTCCATAGAAGACAAAAAAAGAGGTGTGGATATCAATTTGGGGGGTGGGAAATCAATTACCTACATATATAGGTAGTAACGCTAAATCTGAAACAGTACCCGGTACCAACCGATACCGTACCGTACCATTAGGAAAACCGGTATCCAGACCGGTACGGTATTCAGAACCTTGATTGAAATGATGAGGACACTTGGCAATGGTTCAACTACCTGGGTTGAACAAACCATGCAAAAACTGTTTCTTTCATTAGGTGAACCGAAGGTACAAGTTAGTGATCTGTCATGTTCAACCGGTGTGTTTTCTGGTTTTAAAGCATTGATGTACTGTGGAAATCTTTTAAAGATGAACTGAAATTTGTATTACTGTCCTACTTAGACCTAAGTTCTCACACAATGGCCTCCAATTATATGTGATATGTTTTGGTGGCTGAATCATTTCTAGAATGTTGAAAAATTAAGGTTGTCAGAGCTTCTATTGTCCTCTTCAGAATCTGCAGTTTCTGCTTTGTTATGGTTCCGATGAGATCTTGGCGTTACATTTGTTTTCAGTGACCTATTTTGATGTATTTCTTTCATATCTCTATTATTTCAGAAACCTGGTGGCATCATTGCTCTTTTGGATGAGGCTTGGTAAGTAGAACATTAAACAGAAATGCTCTTTATATTATTCCCTTTTTTGTTTTTTCATTTCCGAAGTTATTCCCTTTGTGTCGTATTGACGAGCTAACTTGTTCAGATTGTATTCTATTTCACAATATGGTTCGCATTTTCAAGACACTGACTTGCTTATTCATTGTAGCATGTTTCCAAGATCAACACATGAAACATTTGCGGAAAAATTATACCAGACATTCAAAGATCATAAACGGTTCAGCAAGCCAAAATTGTCACGTACTGACTTCACCATTTGTCACTATGCCGGTGATGTATGTAGCTTTCGTTAGTTCATTAATAACCACGGTAGGAATTAACTATAGATTGATAAGCAGCAAATGTACTAGACCTTCACGAAAGAAATAACTGATTTCAGGTTACTTATCAAACTGAGTTTTTTCTGGACAAAAACAAAGATTACGTTGTTGCTGAGCATCAGGCACTCTTGAGTGCTTCAGCTTGCTCCTTTGTGTCAGGCTTGTTCCCTCCGTTACCTGAGGATTCTTCAAAATCATCAAAGTTCTCATCAATAGGTTCTCGATTTAAGGTCTGATATTCTATTACACTTAGTTGTTTCAAACTATATGTTACTGCTTATTGTAAGTTGTGCTTCTGTCATGTAATTGCATGCAGCAACAATTGCAATTATTACTTGAAACTCTTGGTACAACTGAGCCACATTATATTCGCTGTGTAAAGCCAAATAATCTTCTGAAGCCTTCGGTTTTTGAGAGTTCAAGTGTACTCCAACAACTACGATGTGGGGTAAGCTGATTTCTTTGATCATTCTCCAAGCTTTGTTAATAATATGCATGCTTCTGCATGCACTGGGACTTGGATTTGGACTTGCACTTGATACCTTTTTCACTCCAGGGAGTCATGGAAGCAATTAGGATCAGTTGTGCAGGATTCCCCACTAGGAGAACATTTGACGAATTCATAGGTCGTTTTCGCATCATTGCTCCTGATGTTTCGGATGGACGGTAGTTTCACTGACTTCGCTAACATTTATTTAACTATTCCTTTTTTGGCCTTTTGTTATCTGTCACCATTAAACTTTTAGAACTTTATTAACTTCCTTGTCCATTACTTAAAAATTGATAGGTATGATGAGATCACTGCATCCAAGAGGATTTTGGAGAAGGTGGGCCTTGAAGGTTATCAGGTACTTTTCGTAATATCTCAGATTGATTCAAACTTGTCTCCAAACCATCAATGTATTCTTTTCTTCATAGCTTTTATGTTATTGATGTTTAGCCATTAATGCTTTTGCGTGTGTAGAAAAATGGATGAAATATAAGATTATCTTAGACATTTTGTATAAAGAGCAGTTGACAGTGTATAAATGCATGAAACCCACAAACATTCCTTATCGTGCATATTAGGTGCGTTCATTGGTGTTAGATTCATCTAACTTTAAAATTTTCAATAGCACATGATCCAGAATAAATTACTTGTCTTTGATGTGAGAGATAGAATGCAAAAGAGAACCCAAGTGTAGTCTATTTGAAATGAGAGTGGTAAGCAATATTATGAATTTAACCACTAGGTTGTATATCCAAACCCTAACTAACCACTGTTACATAGTCTTGGGTAGAACTCAACCCCAAAAGCTAGCTCATGAAGTGAGGGTGCCCTCACGCTTATATATTTCATATTACTTTGGTACACAGGCGATGTGGGACTTCGCTTCACACCCTCCATCACGCGCAGCGTGCTCACTTGGCAGCACCTGCCGCTTGCAGGCGAGAGACACACACCCTACCCAGGGGCGGACGCAGGATTTAACATTAGTGGGGTCAAAAATCTATAGCATATACTCCGTTAGTCCCATTTTGACAGTACATTAGAATAGAGTATAAATTCTACGTTTAGGGACTATCAATGGGACAGAGGGAGTACATTGAAATACTAAAACAAAAGAGATATATTCAATATATATACATGCAAAAAGTGGTATGTCAATATTTAACGTTACTTGGGACAAGATTTAAATAATAGAGTATAAGTCTTGGGGCAAAATTACTAAAATATTAAAAAACATATGTACATATCTGTGGAGAATTTTAATCCAGCGGGGTTAGATGACCCCCCTTGCCCCTATGTAGTTCCGCCCCTGACCCTACCCATCTCTAGTACCCAGCTCTGATACCATGTTACACAGTCTTGGGTAGAACTCAACGCCAAAAGCTAGCTCATGAAGTGAAGATGCCCTCACACTTATATATTTCATATTACTTTGGTAACAGGCGATGTGGAACTTCGCTTCACAACCACTAGGTTGACTTGTCTGGAGTAAGGAAATAACACTTAACCCAGCGTAGATCTACGGCTGTGATTAAAACTGAAAAGGTGCGCCTTTTTCGTGCCTTTCTCAACTAGGGGTGACTTGTTTGCGCCTCTTTGAAGTCGCATCGCCTCTGCTCATGCAAGGCGCTAGGGGTGCGCCTTGTGCCTAGGCGCGTCTTTGACAACTATGCGTCCAAGTGAAAAAGAGGCCATTGTCACACAACAGCCACCAAAATCAAAGTGCTAACTGGTCAACTTTGCAATTAGGGCAAAGGTTTCCTTGTAATTAATCCCATAAACGCGAGAAATCCCCTTAGCGACTGAGCGGGTGTTATATTGCTCCAAGGAACCATCAGAATGGGTCTTCACTTTGTAAGCCCAGTTGTAGCTGAAAGAATTTTACCATCCGGTACAGGAACAAGCTACGAGTTTTAGCGAGAGGAGTCAAAGTAAATGTATACAGGACAAAAATGAACAATACGAAGAGAAACAAATATTAGTAAGACCAATTCTAACCGGAGGACTATGGTAACAAGTAGGATAATGGAAGATAACTTGGAAGAAAATCTGATCCGGAATAACGCTATTGCTCTTAGCTACCAGAAAATTTTGATCTATAGGGGGGCTGTTGTTGGTTTTTAACTATGAGAAAAAACTATCTGACGGTTGCTGAGGACAGACACCATAATGATGTGACCAGAAGTCTGCAGAGATGGAGATGGGTGTTGTATGTTGCAGATTGGGTGTCCAGCGAGGTTTTGCAACTGGCTGTATGTTACAGAGTGGGTGTCTAAAGCTTCAATTACCAGACTAA
Organism: Vaccinium vitis-idaea; assembly: GCA_963854785.1. Lineage (NCBI taxonomy): Eukaryota > Viridiplantae > Streptophyta > Magnoliopsida > Ericales > Ericaceae > Vaccinium > Vaccinium vitis-idaea. The sequence goes on along the minus strand of OY978221.1, from coordinate 27,707,781 downwards.
GGGTCAAACTGATGTTGCTGGAAATTAGAACAGCTTCTTTGCCGGATCGTGGGCAAGGTTCTAGCGAGCTGGACAGGTTGCGGAAAGTGGAAAAGCAGTCCGGCGTGAATCACTTGTTATTGCAGATAAAGGGACAAAAGCTTCAAAAGAATAAGATTTTATGGTTGGGGGTCGCAAATCTGCTGAACTGGGCGATGGCTAACATGAGAGAGAGAGAGAGAGAGAGAGAGAGAGAGAGAGAGAGAGAGAGAGAGAGAGAGAGAGAGAGAGAGAGAGAGAGAGAGAGAGAGAGTCTTACGGACCCTTGCAGCAGTGTATACTCATACTACTCTGAAACCCGCACGCTACTCTGAAACCCGCATGTAGAATGCGAAAGAGAACCAAATTACGGTCTTTGCCGGATCGTGGGCAAGGTTCTAGCGAGCTGGACAGGTTGCGGAAAGTGGAAAAGCAGTCCGGCGTGAATCACTTGTTATTGCAGATAAAGGGACAAAAGCTTCAAAAGAATAAGATTTTATGGTTGGGGGTCGCAAATCTGCTGAACTGGGCGATGGCTAACATGAGAGAGAGAGAGAGAGAGAGAGAGAGAGTCTTACGGACCCTTGCGGCAGTGTATACTCATACTACTCTGAAACCCGCACGCTACTCTGAAACCCGCATGTAGAATGCGAAAGAGAACCAAATTACGGTCTATTGGATCCTGGTCGCGCATATTAGGTGTAAGTTTCATCTTGTCTTTTTAATCTTCAATGGGACATTGTTCTTGTTGAATGTCTTCTTCTCTCCCACAAATAAAATGTGGCGTCTTTTTTTGTCTTTGACATGAGCACTTGTTGCTCGAATGTTTTAGTTAAACCATCATTACCCATTATTCTAAGCCCACAATGAGTTTTGATATAAGTGTATATGCTCTTTTGTGGCTACTTTTCTCTAGATAAGAGTAAAATAAACTTTATATGCGACTCTTAGAGTGCTCAGCCATAAGAATATCTGAAGTTCCATATTACATACCCTGAACCATTTCTACCAAGGCTATCTAAATCTAGTCAGTACTCTTGCGACAGATTGGTAAAACCAAAGTGTTTCTCAGAGCTGGTCAGATGGCAGAACTAGATGCTCAACGGAGTGAAGTTTTGGGAAGATCTGCGTGCATTATCCAGAGAAAAGCACGTTCATACTTTGCTCGCAAAAGCTTTTTTGCATTGCGGTTGTCTGCCATCCAAATTCAAGCTTTGTGTAGAGGTACGTTTGTTGTTCCATGTATCATATATGCATCTTGCTGATAACTGCAGAGTATGAGCTTGATATTGTATTGCTGACAAATGGAAATACAATGACCTCTTGTTGCTTGTTTCCTGAGTTAATTTCAGGACAAATAGCACGATCTTGCTATGATAGCATGAAGAGGGATGCTGCTAGTTTGAGGATCCAGAAAGACACACGCATGTATCTTTCGAGGAAGGCATACAAAATGTTGTGCTATTCGTCTGTTACTATTCAAACAGGTATTCGTGGCATGGCTGCTCGCAATGAGCTTCGCATCCGAAAGCAAAAAGGGGCTGCAATCCTTATCCAGGTAATATTTAAGGTTTCAGTTAATGGAAGACGGGTGAATATTTAGGTGGTCTCGTGAGTTGTTAGTCTTATACTTCAAGTTCACTTTACTTTTAGTTTATGCAATGCATGTATAATGTTAAAGTATCCAACTTAAAACCAATTGACAATGAGAGGCAAGGTCCTATACTAAATTTTTAGAGTTGATAAGTGTGAGAGGTAAATGTGGATCCATCTTGTTAATTAGAGAGAAGAGAGAAAAGTGTAGGGTCTTAATTAACCCTAACACGTTAAATTCTTATTTATATTATATGGAACCTCAGTACAAGACTAAGTTAGTCGATGTGGGACAAACTCAAAAACTAAACTATTCTAACACATCTTATAAGGATCAACACTAACACTCCGTTTGATTCAGGTGGATTGGAAAACTTTTTCCCCTATAAATTCTTTTCCGCTGTTGGGTACAGCAGAAAATCAAAGTCAACAGAAAATGTTTTCAAAAGTCATCAGAAATCAATTGAAAGAGGCAGAAAATGATTTTTCGATATAAGATGCCAAAAGTATTTTTTGTGGGGTATTGGGCGACCCCTGTAGTCAAGTCTCACCCGACTAACAACAGCTATCTCTGCCCCCCTCTCTCTCATCGTGTTCCTCTTCATTTGATCTTGACTAATGTATGTATGGAAATGGGTGGTGCCACCGGCGGCCTTTTCTTATTTGGCAGAATGCTTATATAAAAATTGGGATGATTTCTCAATGCAATTCTTTACAATTACTGGTTTATTGGAAAAGTACAAAGCTTGTAGTTCATGAATTGGGTAAATTTGGTGAGGGCAATTAGAAGGTCTCAATCTAATCTGCCTTCATATATGAATGACCCTAATGTTTAGTTGTGGCAATAGGAGAAGGGTTTTGGTGTGGTGGAATTTATGCTGTGTAATCTTGTCTATCAGCAGTTCCTAATTATATATAAGGGAATATTTGATAGCGATAACTTATTTTTTATAAGTTGGGGTACTTTTTTTTTATTTTTAAAAACATAGTATTTTGGTCATTTTGTCATATTAGCAGTTTACCGTGTCAACCAAACAATAGAAAACATTCTCCAGAAAATATTTTCTCTGTTATATCTAGACACCAAAAAACAAGTTAATCTTTCAGAAGAAAATTTCTATGGAAAAGGTATTTCAGAATTCGTTTTCCACCCAAAACCAATGAAGCGTAAAAGAGGTACTATTTTTTGGAACATATAAAGGAGAATCAATCGCTATAGGGCTAGAGAGTCTGTAAAGAGATTTCAGAAACTGTTTATTTCATTCAACACTTCAATAATGGAGTTACAACTATTTATATAGGCACACAAGCCTTTGTACCTAACTGGAGCGTATTAGTTACGCTACAAACAGAATGCTTCAACTAAGTGTACATTGATTAGTTACAGATTGAGAATCAGTTAGGCATGGGATAGGATCTGGTGAGGCAGCGGTGCAGCTAGCTATAATACTCTTATCAGCCCCCCTCAAGCTCATGGAGGAAGGCTCCAAGAGCTTGATAGCAAGATAATGAAACCGAGAAACCGAGAGGGACTTCGTAAAAATGTCAGCAAGCTGGTCCATGGAAGGAATATGTCGCAGAACCAAAGATTTAGAAGCCACTTTCTCGCGAATAAAATGATAATCCACAGCAATATGCTTGGAACGAGCATGGAAAACAGGATTTGTAGCGAGAGCAAGAGCCGAAATGTTGTCACACCAGAGCGTGGGCGTGGGAAAGGATACATGGAGATCACGCAAAAGCATAGTAAGCCAAGTAAGCTCAGCTGTAGTGTGAGCCAAGGCGCGATATTCCGCTTCACTGGAGGAACGTGATACAGTGGGTTGCTTTTTAGCAGCCCAAGAAACCAAATTAGAGCCCAGAAAGATACAAAATCCAGTAGTCGACCGACGATCAGTGGCATCCCCTGCCCAATCGGAGTCAGAGAAGGCATGCAGATCAAAGGAACCTGGAGAGAATGTGAGCCCAAAAGAAAGAGAACCCTTGATATAACGTAAAAGCCGCTTTACGGAGGCAAAATCTGCATTGGAGGGAGCATGCATGTGTTGACAAGTTTGGTTAACGGCAAATGCAATGTATGGGCGAGTGATAGTTAAGTACTGGAGACCACCAACCAAGGTGCGATAGAGAGAAGGTTGAGAAAAGGGCAAAGCATCAGTAGGAGAAGTGGTAGCTTTAATGGATACTGGAGTTTTGGCTGATTTACAATCAGTCATGCCTGCTTTAGCAAGAAGAGCAGACGCATACTTTTGCTGGGAAAGAAAATAACCCTTGGCACTCTTGGTGACAGCAATGCCCAAAAAAATAAGAAATATCACCGAGCTCCTTCAGATCAAAAACAGTACGCATATGGGCAGCAAGAGATTGAATATGAGATAAGTCACTTCCCGTAATTAGAATGTCATCCACATAAACAAGAAGAATAGTAACGGTAGAAGCAGTCTTCTGAACAAACAAAGAATGATCACATGGACTGCAAACAAAACCCACAGACAAAAGAAAGGAGGAGAATGTGGAGTACCAAGCACGTGGAGCTTGCTTTAAGCCATATAAAGCCTTATCAAGGCAGCATACAGAAGAAGCAGACGAGGAGTTCACAAAACCTTGGGGTTGTAACATATATACTTCCTCATCTAGCTTGCCATGAAGAAACGCATTGGAGATGTCAAACTGCTTGAGGGGCCAATTAAAATGTAGAGCAAGACTGAGCAGAATCCGAATAGTTGGTTGCTTAGCAACAGGGCTAAAAGTCTCATGATAATCCACTCCCTCTTCTTGAAGATACCCCTTAGCTACTAATCTGGCCTTATAACGAGCAATACTGCCATCGGAATTACGTTTAATACGAAAAACCCATTTAGAACTAATGGCATTTTTCCCAGGAGGAAGAGAAACCAAATGCCAGGTGCCCTGCTGTTGAAGGGCCTGAAATTCTTCTAACATGGCAGCCCGCCAAACAGCTGACTTAGAAGCCTGAGCAAAAGTAGAAGGCTCAGTATCCAAAAAAGAATCTGCAGATGTAGCAGTGAAGGCTGCCTTGGTAGTCTTGGATCGAGTCATCATCGGATGGATATTAGGAGGAGAAGAAGAAGCAACTGGAAGCTGAATAGAGAGAGAATTAATAGGAGTAGCTATATGAGATGGAGAGGAATTAAGAGAAGAAGTAACAAGAGAGAGAGAAGGATTAAGCGGAGAAGCTACTGGAGCGGGGAAAGAAACAATAGGTAATGCAGGAGAAGAAGATGAAGAAGGACAAACAATAGGAGAAGCCGCTGGAGGGAAAGAAGGAGAAGGAGAGTGCCAGAAAAAAGATTGATACTGAGATGTTAAAGAAGGAGAGGGCACAGAAATTTTGTGAGTGGCAAAGGGAAAAACAGTCTCATTAAAGATAACATGCCGAGAAAGGTAAATTTTACCAGTTAAGGGATCTAAACAGCGATAACCTTTAACAGAAGGATGATAGCCAATGAAAACACAAGAAATAGATTTAGGCTGGAGCTTGTGATGAGTATAGGGCTTTAGCCAAGGGAAACATTGACAACCAAAAACTTTGAGAAAAGAGTAATCTGGAGATTCATGAAAAAGAAGCTCAAAGGGACTGACATGATGTAACTTGGAGCTAGGCAGTCGATTTATAAGATAGACAGCTGTGGCAAGTGCCTCAAACCAATAACAAAGGGGTAAAGAAGAATGTTGTAACAAAGCAATACATGTTTCAGTAAGATGACGATGTTTTCGTTCAGCAACGCCATTTTGAGAAGGTGTATAAGGGCAACTATGTTGATGAATAATGCCTTGAAGAGTAAGAAACTCACGAAAATCTTTATTAATATACTCAGTACCACCATCAGTACGCAAAATCTTCAAGGCAACATTAAATTGTTTTTCAGCATATGCTTTGAACTCAACAAACTTAGAGAACACCTCACTTTTATAAACCAAGGGATAAATCCATGTGAATCGACTATAGTCATCAACAAACAACACATAGTAACGAAAAGAGGTATCAGCTGCAGTAAAAGGGCCCCAAACATCACTATGCATAAGAGCTAAAGGCTCATTAACAGAACTAGTAGAGTTTAAAAGGTAATCTATGACTTTTAGCAGTGCAACAATGAGTACAAAGAGATTGAGTACACTCATGAGCAACTGGAAATTTCAAATGCTTCAGAACATGCTGAAATTTTATTGAAGAAGGATGACCTAAGCGTTGATGCAGAGTAGAACTATCAACAGATCTGGTAAAGAAAGCAGATGGTTGAGCGACATGAGAAGGAGGAGTGAAATGATAAAGGCCTTGATGATTGAGTCCCTTATGCAGAACTTGCTTCGTGATCTTGTCCTGAACCACAAAGGATCGATCATCAAATGTAACAGTGCAATGATTATCCTTGGTCAATTGTTGAACGGATAACAAGTTGGAAGAAATAGAAGGAACATGAAGAACATTGCGAAGATGAAAGGGAAATTTAGGAGTGGGCAAAATACCCTTACCAGAGTGAAGAATTGGGAGATTAGATCCATTGCCAACAGTGACTTGATCCTGACCGTGATAAGGTTGATAAAGCTGCATATTGTTGAGATCATTTGTGATATGATGAGTAGCCGCTGAGTCGACATACCACTGATTTGGGCCTGAGGAGAAAGATGGACTAGCAGCATAAGCTTTAGGACCTGATTCAGATGAAGTAGCACCATAAGACTCATCCAAGCGATACCAACAGTTCAAAGCCGTATGATTAAATTTGCCACAGATTTGGCAAACCACAGAACCACCAGAAAATCGATCACCAGAGCTACCATTGCGACCAGAAAATCGATCACCGGAGAAACGACCACCAGAAGAACCAGAAAATTGATCACTATAACCTCCAGAAAATTGGCCACCATTGCGACCACGAAAACTGCCACGAGAATCACCATTTGAGGATTGGAAACCCCTTCCTCTGAAATTAGGGCGATATTGGTGAGATCGACCACGATTATAAGAGGAAAAACCACGAGTAAATGAGGAAGAAGGATTCCCTTTCACAGAGGCAAAAGCGACATTAAGATCTGAAGATGTAGATTTCTTAGCTTTAGCATCAACGTGAATAGCTTCAGAACATAGCAAAGAACTTAATTCTTGCATCAAAATGGGCTCAGTACGAGCACGAATTGTGGTTTTGAAAGCATCAAACTCATCGGGTAAGCCATTCAGAGTAATGAGAACTAGGTCTTCTTCGTCTATCGGTGAAGAAGCAAGAGACAATTGTTCAGCAATATCTTGAATCTGACGAAGAAAGTCCTCCATTGTGTTCGCACCTTTTGTGATGGTGTTGAGACGATTTTTCAATTGATGAATGTGCGACCGAGATAGAGATGTAAATCGCTTTTCTAGTGCGGACCAGATCTCATAGCAGTGAGTAAGATGAACAACAGAAGTGTAGATTGAAGGAGTTAGGGTTGCGGTGATACAACTGAGAAGATGAGCATCAATCGAGTTCCACATGAGAAATTCTGGATTGGTGAGATCATTACCAGAAGAATCTTTAACAGTTGAAGAAGGTTTGGGAGTTGATCCATCCACATAACCGAACAGATTTGTTGCACGAAGAATATTCTGGAATTGATTTTTCCAGATCAAGAAATTTGAGGAATCAAGCTTCACAGTAATGAACGAACTAAGATTTGGGATGAGAAGACTAAGGTTGGGAGGTAGGGTTGTATACATCGTGGTGGAAGCCGAGGTTGACGAAGAAGATGAATCAGCCATTTTTGCTCGTGAGAGCTTAGAATGGCTCTGATACCATAAAGAGATTTCAGAAACTGTTTATTTCATTCAACACTTCAATAATGGAGTTACAACTATTTATATAGGCACACAAGCCTTTGTACCTAACTGGAGCGTATTAGTTACGCTACAAACAGAATGCTTCAACTAAGTGTACATTGATTAGTTACAGATTGAGAATCAGTTAGGCATGGGATAGGATCTGGTGAGGCAGCGGTGCAGCTAGCTATAATACTCTTATCAGTCTGCCCAAAAAATGTTCCAATACCTAGCTCTAATAATTAAAGCATCCAACTCAAAACCATTTATGCAATGAGTGGTGTGGACATCCAAATTATTTAGAACAGTTTTGGAGGTGAAATATAACCAATATTGGAAAAGTTGTTACATATAAAACAAATTACAACTTTAAACTCACTATGGTGGCATTCCCTTAAGAATGTTGAGAGCAAAAGGCATGTTGCAAGAATGAAGAATGGAGATGATAGTGCTGTAAATGTAGAAGTCGTGTGTGTGATTATTAGAGATGGAAGTGTGAGAACTCTATGGTGGTAGTGGAGCATGGGAGTGACTTCCAAACATCACTCACTCCTAGGTCCTGAAGTGGTTTTGTTTTGAAGAAACTAAACTAAGCTTCTCAAGGACAGAAGGGAGGCATGCCTTGGGGAGTTTAGGGGAGGCAGTAAGTAATTGGAACGAAAAAATGGTTCTGAAAAGGTTGGGGTGGTTTGTGGAGGCTAGGATGTGGCTTGTTGAAAAGAAAGGGTGGTTTTTTCCCCACTTAGAGTTTGATGACGGATATGGTTAGGAGTGGCAATGAAGATGCTACAGTGATGGTGAGGCTGCATGGTTTGGGGCACAGGAATCGGGTTTCAAGTTAGGGACACATCCAAATTTACATCCATTTGTATTTTCTTACATCCCCTCTCACAAGTGATGGCGGGACCCTCCAAATTGTGTTGTGGATCCCACCTTCACTTGTGAGAGAAAATGTAAAAATAGATGTAAACTTGGATGTATCCCTAGCTTCAAACCCAATCCGCATGGCGGTATGCTGCTGTTCTTTCTTCCTTTAGAAATCATATGACGTATTTTCTACACTAAATTGCATTTAACTCATTTTCTGGAAATCTTCATGGAGCTAAGTAATAAGTTCGGCAATTGGGTGAGAGTACGGGTGCTCGAGTGCCAGAGCTTCAATTTTTTAGATTCCTAGGATCGAGTGGGCCTATGCTTTATGCATAATTTCTGGAAATGAAACTTTAAGAAAATTATCTTTGTTTATCAGGGTTCTATCCTGTAACTATTTGGTGTAACATTTTATGCTTATTATTATTGTAACTTTGTTTGTGGTTTGTATTTTTATATCCCATGCCTATGTTTTCTTATGTTCTTCAATTGCATAATGTTTTTTTCTTTTTTCGTTTTGTCTAAGTAATAGTATGGCCTTTGGATTTGTCTTGCTACCATATTTTATGAAGATGGAATGTCATATAACTGAGAGAGTTGCATAGTGGGAAAACTTGCTTCCGCCAAACAGAAGTTTTTTGGGTTTGGACTCATTGACAGGCGAGCCGATTACACTGTTGCATGTTAAATACGGTCCATACATAACATTCTCACTGAATCATAAGTTCACCGTTCACTGCTGCAAACTCGTTTGCTAAATAAAGTGTTCGTGAGCATAGTGTCAGAGCATGTCCTACATCAATTAATTATTACTTCCAAAACTAATGTATGAGCCTGGGCGGCCTCTCTACTCATTGTTAATTGATTTTGAGTTTGATTCTTTATCATGGGATCAGAGCTTGGCTTTCGGAAGCTTTTGGACAAGACTCTTTTGATTGATTGCCCTGTTGTTTGTGCCTTAAGCGCACCTTGTCTCATTGTCAACCCTATGGTATAGATCCTTTGATTACCTCTCCACGTGTGGGTTAGAGGTGGCATGCGCACGAGAGTGCTAGAGCTTGCTTGGTTAACTATAACCTCCAAAACTTATGCAGGAACATAGTAGTAATCTTATGTGGCAGCTACCTGGACGCCTATGTGGAAAATAAGGATTATCTTAATTAGTTTCAAAGTGTCTATTCAGTTTCTAGTCAATGTCTTTTAGTTTATGGTCTAAGTATTTATTAGCCTCGTAATTGTAGTTTGAAAGTTGTGTCTTGACTATCTAGTAAGTTGGGTCTTTGTTTTAATAGTGTCAGGTATTTGAAAGGTCTGTGTTGGAAATCGTCTAGTCTTTATTAAGTCTTGGAAATGTGATCTTTGTAATGCCTATAAATAGATGATCTACTGAAATGAGAAGGGAGAGTTGAGTCATTAAATATTGTGCAAGTTTGTCTTGCTTGGAGTGAGTGATTCCTCCTATAATAAGGTGTGTGGCTTGGTCGCATTGTATGACGTCTGCAATCAGTAGTGTCGAGTGGCATCCGCTACCCCCGGTCGAGTGACATCCCGAGACTATCCCTACCCTTTCGGGTCTCGGCCTGCATCAAAAACTAGTATACGAGCATGGGCGGCCTCACCACTTATTGCTAATGGGTTTAGCGTTGGATGCTTTAACATGGCATCGGAGCTAGGCTTTCGGAGGCTTTTGGACAAGACTCTCTTGGTTAATTGTCCCGTTGTTTGTACCTTAAGCGCACCCTATTACATTGTGATCCCTATGTTATTGATCCTTTGTTTACCTCTCCACATGTGGGTTAGGGGTCTCACGTGCGTGGGTGGGTTAGAGCTTGTCCCACGTCGATAAATTATAATAAAACTAGTGTATGAGCTTTGGCGGCTTCTCTACTCATTGCCAATTAGTTTTCAGTTGGATGCTTTAACACCGAGAATAAAAATGCGTGGATTTCATGGAAACTTACATCACAATAAGAGAACTAGTTCGTGACCTTGAGATCACAATTTTTTTGACTTAGTGTGTGAGTACTGGATATTGTTGTGTTGATGTGGTCATAAGCTGTGGATACTTGAAACGATCCAGAATTCGAAATCAGAGACAGATGGATTCATGTGAATTTGTAAATTTGGTATACTGAACATTGATAGTCTTCATGTTTAAGGGTATGCAAAACCATTAATTAACCACTTGAAAAATAGTAGTCTAGTAGAGTCTAGTACTAAATAACAAGACTACGTATTATCCTTGTACTTCAGCAGATATTTACGTATTATCCTTGTAGTCTGGATATTCTTTTGTTGATGTGGTCATAAGCTGTGGATCCTTGTACTTCAGCAGGTTAGTATTGGATGTAGGGACTGTCAACAATTGTCCAACAGCTTATCTGGGGAGAAGCATTGATCAATTGTTGCTTGTTTCACGTTCCTAGTAAATATAAACCCATTACTGACCTGATTATGTGTTCGAAGTAAGGTTACAATCAAGGTAATGTGTGGAAGAATTGTGGAGCCAGATAGCTGGTAAAATGCTATCCTAGTTGAATTTTGGTTATATGATTTTGCCAGCAATTTAGTAAAATATCACCAATTTAACAGCATTTGATGCCGGATGGTCGGCGACTCGGCATGCTTGAATCCACAAAAGAAAATAAGAAGGCAACAAGAAAAGAAAACCCTAAACTCAATTACATCTTTATTCTCAATATTACAAGTACCTAATGAAGGTATCAAGCCTATTATTTATTGGCTAACAACAATGTTTCCAAACTTGAAATAAACATGCTTCCAAAATAAAATAAACAATAACTTCCTAAATTAACAGATTCAATTCCTAAAAATTAAAAAAAAAACCAATAGATATGATTTATTTTTTCCACGCCTCATGTATGTGTGGGTGATTTGGGGCCTTATGTGATCTCCATCGGCATTATACTCTGATCGTTGCATTTCCCGCCAGTAATTTTGGTTTAACATCATATGCACAATTCGCTTTCCTTGGAAGAAAAACACTGAAAAATGGCAAAATGTATTTATTCTTCCACATGGATTGTCCATCACAGTTTCCATGAGGTTGAGTTGTTATCTCTCCAATTTACACTTTTGGAACATTTATGTCTACAGGCTCATTGTCGACGGTACCTAGCCTGTCTTTGGTACTCCAGGATAAAGAAAGCAACGATCGTTTTTCAATGTGCCTGGAGGGGAAGAGTATGTCGAAGAGAGCTACAGAAGCTTAAAATGGTGAGGCTTTCAATTTTTTATGGCCTTTGTCTTTCTTATTTTGTTTCTTCGTTAAGAGACGAAAATGATCACATACCGTAAACAACAAGACAATAAACACTTATAGAAGTAAAAAGAAAAAATAACAAGACCACATATCACACATTGCTTTGGAATCCTTCTAATCAAAACCCAAGAAACCCCCTTAAAAGCTGGCAATACTGATATCCAAAAGGAAGTTAAAAAAACTATTCGAGATTCCTTAAATCTCCTCAACCTTTTGTTGAACAATTCTTCCTAACCGAATTGTCCGTAGAACTGCACATATTGAACTCTTCCATAAAACTTTATTGAAAGATCTAGTCTCATGGTTTCTAAGACTTCGTATTAAATACTCATTTGATAATGTTTGTGTAGGGGGTGATGGATTATGGACTGCTGACCTTTAACTCTCTTACTTTGAGCTGGCCTAGTTAAAAGTGAAATATTGGTCGTGTTCCTGTCTGCACACGGAAAACAATCACGACACTTGTAGCAATCTTTTTTTTAATTTTGTTTCTTAAGAAAAAGTTATTTTATCTGCTCAATTGGTGGGGTTTCCTTCATATGCTCAATTAAAATAGCTAGATATACTCAATTAAAATACCTAGGTGTGTATTGTTTTTGTCATCTTGCTGTAGGCTGCTAAAGAAACTGGGGCTCTCCAAGCTGCCAAAAGTAAGCTTGAGAAGCAAGTTGAAGAACTGACATGGCGGCTGCAGCTTGAGAAACGCATGAGGGTAGTTATCTCCTTGCAAATTGTCCTTTTATTTTTTGCTTATCAAATCACACGTGACCATGCTCATGAGGCCCTTTTTAATAAGCTTAAACTGCTTCTTAGTGCTTTTTTACTTTTCTTCAAGAAATGAGTTATATCTATTAACCTTTACATCATTGGAGTATCGAGTGGATTTATTCCTTATTCAACTACCAATGTTATGGTGCGGAACATTATACTTAGAGGATCAGCCGCTACATACCAATATCTTCTCTTTTGGGTATATTTTTATTCAACGGTGTACTTGAATTTAATTAATGCTATCAACTATTAGCATTGTGAATACTATGTAAAGTACAAGTGAATTATATGCAAGCTATGCTGCAATGGTATATGATTATTTGGTCACTTGATTGTCATACTTTCTTTTATAATGACTGTTTTCAAATTTACTTTGCTAGATTACATGAACACCCCCTAAACTATCGCCCTATATCTCTAACACCCTCCAAATTTAAAAAGTGGACAAACGCAACCCTAAACCATGGGAAATCGCATAACCCCTGAACTTTGTTAACGGATTGCGTGAAATGAGTAAAAAAGACCCACACCCTCCCCCTCTCTCTCTTGATGCACTTGTTCAATTCAAATAGATCTGTCCCTTCCTCTCTCTCAAAACTTCTACCTAAATACATATCCAGAACTACATATTCAAACCCATATCTATATTGCATCACTATACACACCCATAAAATTAGACTGAATAGGTAGAGTCTACGTTGCACAGGTACGCCGGAAACAGAGGCGTACATACCTGGTGCAGGTACAGCACAGGTACGACAAAATACGTACCAGGTACGTTCGTATGTTTTGGGTGTGACATGGGTGCTGCTTCGGTACGTGCGAGAGTGAGAAAGCGAGCTAACCTAAAACGAGAGGAGAGTACGTTGCGGGAGGGAGACGGTCGCTGGAGGAGAGCCATTTTCAATTGCTGGAGAAGAAGGAAGAGACAAAACCTAGATCTACTATGAGCGTTCTTTTCTATTATTAGTAAGCTAAATACAACTTCTGTACCCCATCTTTTAATTTATTACTCTGGACCGGAGCCCCCCATCTTGCTTTCATTGGTAAAATAGGAGTACTTTGTACATATATACAATCAAGCATGCTAAAATGATAAAACTACATATAAAAGAATTGTCATACCGTACAGGGTTCTAAAACTCGCTAGGCGCTCCCAGGTGGCCGGGCACCTTCTAGCTTCTAGGCCGAGTACTCGGCGCCTAGTCGGGCGAGGGGCCTTCTAGCGCATAGGCAGCGAGTATTCGGCCTTCCAGACCTTCTTTCAAACAATGTACCCGTACCCTATTTTTTTAGTTTTTGCCGTATCCTGCACCTGTACCGTATCTGTACCTGTATCCGTGCTTCATTGGGTAGAGTAGAGCAGAGATTTCTGAATTTTGAGCTAAACAAAATAACAATAGTCCCCAATCAAGAAACCCTAGATTTTTTTTGAACCATGGATACCCATTAATACACGAGGAGCCTATAGAGGGCGATGGGCTGAGCAGTGGAAGGGGAAGTGGGGGTTGAGATGAAGGAGTCACGAGAGGAGACAGAGAGGTTGTGGAGGGCGGCTGTGACATTTTCTCAGGAGATTGGGGTTGTGGGACTGCTCTGGCATCAGCGATTAAAGGGTAGGCAGCTGTGGGGATCGTGTCTGGATATGAGGTAGAGCTTGCATAAGGATTTGGTTTGGGTTTTGTTACATGACCAAGCCTACCTTTGATGGCAGTGTCTTCACCGTTCAACCCTCTCTCTCTCTCTAAAAACTTCTAATTAAGTTCCCCCCCCCCCCCCCCCCCCGGGCGCTCTCTCTCTCTCCTGTGGTTCGTTGAAGTAGTGTTGAAAGGAGAAAACCAAAGTGTTTCTGTTTGACATTTTTTCTTTCTTATATCTATGTCTATATGTCATTTGTATTTATGTATGTATGTAATTCCAAAAATTTCTCTCGTGTTCCTAATTTTCTGGCCTAACAAACACCTTGTGGGGAGAGAGAATATATTTCGTAAAGAGGGGTTTTAAAGGGTATTTTTGTACAACAAAACATCCAGACCCTACAACAATAAAGGGATATCTAATGTTTCCCTAATGTAAGGGGTGTATCTATCTAACGTTAGTGTAGAGGGGAAAAATCTGGGTATGTTATTTCCACGCCTCTAGGAGATCGAACACATGCTACCATGTCGGAACCCTAGCACTGCAAAACAGACAAAAGGTTAGAGCACCTTTGCCTCTCGTTGGCAAAGGCCCTCCCATGCTTAAGTCAGTATCACGTACTAGGAGGAAACCATAAAACACGTAAAACATGTAAACATTACCACGTACCTTTCTTCATGGGTATTGCACCTTATTTATAGATGCGGGGTGTTTGTTGTCCAAAGATCCTATTCACATTAGGAGTCCTTTCCTATATGGGACTCGTTCCATATAGAAACACAATCTTTATTCTACAAGGATTCCTTCTTCGTTAGAAATCCTTGCCATTATCGGAATCATCTTTGCGTTAGGAGTCCTTTCTCTTATAGGATTCGTCCCATATGGCAATACAATTAGAATTCCCTTCTTGTAAGGATTCTGTATCTATATTGGACTTCTTGTCCAATATGGAAGCTTAATGATAATCCCTTAACTCTCAGGATTTAACCCTTATCACGTAAAAGGTTATTCTAGATCCCTCTAGAATGACCCGCCACCTTATCACGTAGGCGGTTAGCTCGGCAATATACTTGCCTATTCTTATATGATGTTGCCGATCAGATACCTAGCTCGGCACTGGCCTCATGCCCCTTCTCATGGTGCTGCCACCATCTCATGGTGTTATCCTGGCTGCACATTTGGCCTACCCTGCTCGGCCATAACCTGGAGCACCTTCTTGTGGTCCCCCCGAATTGAGCCACCCTCACGTGGTGTCCATGCTAAGCACATGTTTCGTACGTGCTTGGGTATTTTCCTATGTAATTGGATTCTACCCTCCAGTTAGTAGTTTAACGGGTGTTTTTTTCCACTTATGAAGTTTAGGGGTGTTCGCATAATTTAGCCAATTTACTTCATAGACATTTCAAAAGCCTGCGAAAAATTGCACCTACAAGGAAGAATATAAGAAAATAGCTCCATCTATGAAGCTTCTTTCCTGGATAGGAACGAAGGATAGTTAGAGTTGGAGATAAAATGGCTTAAGGGAGGCATTGAAGGACTTATTCTAATAGGGAAACTATAATAGAGAGTAGAGATGTAACAAGCTGGAAGAAGTAACAAAGATATGCTAAAAGAAAGTAGAAAAGAGATACTCCAAAAGTATTTCACAAATGTCAAATGATAATATAAAATAAGAAGATAATTAACAAGAATGATTTGTTCATCACACAGGTGATATGGATAGATGACCCACCCACCCTCCCCCCTTTCACAAACCCAAAGTTGAAGTTCAAATTTTTTCATGGTCCATGTCTGATTTGAATCTTAATACTAATGACATGTTTTAGAAAGGGAGGCCCAATTTATATTTACTTCCATAGGGATGCATTCTATGTGTCATGTATGAATAAAGGGCTTCTGCAAGTGAACCGAGCCATTCATGAACTGTTCGAGGCTTGACTCGGTAAAGGCTCATTCGGTTTGATTCGGGTACTAAACAAGCCAAACCTGAGCCTCAATTTAAGGCTCGTTTAATAAATGAGCCGAACTGGAACATGAAAGTGTTTGGCTCAATTAGGCTTGCGAACCTGAGTATATATATGTATATCTCATAAGAATTTCACATATAACCTTGGAGATGCATAAACTTTTACATTTACATAATGAAAATTGTATAACTTGTACATGTATAAACTTTTAAAAGTGCTATAAACTTAAATTTTAATTGGGGCAGTTCCATGGACACAACGAATAACACAACATTTGACACGACAATAATCGGAGCCCCATGCTTACAATCGGACCCGTTCAAGTTGTTTAAAATATGTTTTTAAGATTACCTATAAAAAATCAACTCATTTCGATATTGGTAAGGGTTTGATCGGTTCATTCAAATTTATCCTATAAAATCTGACAGGAATCAACTTAATGAACTGATCAAGCCCTTACCGATATTCAAATGAGTTGGTTTTTCACAAGTAATCTTAAAAACATATTTTAAATAAATTGAACGGCTCCAATCATTCGCGTGGTGTTCAAAAAAAAAATTTGTGTCAAATGTTGTGTTATTTGTTGTGTTAACGGAACCGCCCCCATTTTTAATATGTTTTTATAACTATATATGTATTAACTTATTCGTGTACTAAAGAGAAATTTTATTTGAAGTTCTAGACTTGTATGAGAGCATAAATATCTAATATTTTTTACTCATTAAGGCTCGTGAACAAGTTCGAGTTCGACTCAAACCTAGGCGAGCTTGGCTCGTCAAATTTTCATTGAGCTCGAGCTTGGCTCGAGTTCGCTTAAAAACGTAACGTACAAACCTAAACATTCTAAAATTCGGCTCGTTTACAGCCCTATGTACATTAGTTTCATGTGCTTAGATGCTTTTCATAGACCACCGATGGTGGTAGTCTGGTGCGCAGGGTGCCTCACATTCCCAGGGGAAACTCAGTTTCGAGTCTTGCTGGTGGCAAAGGATTGTGGGGATACACACTTATGCCCACTTGTACCTAGGTGGCGCTGTGGTGACGGCCTATCCTCACGGACGGTAGCTATGGCTCGAACCGGACATTTGACTAGGGGGTTGGGAGCCTCTATGGTCACGCCTAAGGGAGGTTGCTACGCTGGTTGCCTCCTCCCACACTTATCGTTGTTCAAAAAAAAGAAAAAGAAAAAAAAAGGATGCTTTTCACAGAATATATAAATGTTTTGGCTCTTATAAGAAGGCCTAAGAGCATCCTCAATGGCCTAATTAAAATTGGATAAGCAAAAGTTGTCACATTAGCTTTTAGCTATCCATTTAGACGTTGCTAAAGTTAGCAATGTCAAGTCCTACGGTGGTGTTTTTTGTCCATAATCAAAAGCAATGGACCCCCTATCATTTTTTCAAACTTGGATAACCAAAAGCATGCCACATCACTTTTTCAAACTACAAATAATAGTTTTTGTCTAAATACAGTTTTTTTTTTTTTTTTGGTGTAAAAAGAGTCTTTGAAGTTTTATTTTATTTTTTTAAAAACAATTTTAAAAAAAGTTTGAATTCTTTTTTTTTTTTTATTGAACAAAAAGGTTTTTAAAGAAAAATAGTTTTTGAAAACACTTTTTTGAAAAGGAAAAAAAAGTTTTGACAAAAGAAATAAGTTTTTTTTTTATAAAAAAAAAAAACAGTTTTTTAAATTGATTGAGTTCACGTGGGGTTCACTAAATTTGGTTATTGGCAAAAGGTTGCTAGTTTTGGTTATCCAGGAGCCCAAATTTTAGTAGTTGCTAAGAGGTTACTAAGTTCGGTTTTTCCAATGTGAGCACTTTTTTAAACAAAAATTGCTAACCTTAGCAACCTTTTAGTTTTGGTTAGGCCATTGAGGATGCCCTAAGGCTCAGTTTGGATGGCAGCAATCTTGAGGGGGAATGGGAATGTGATGCCTTGTTTTCATGATTCCAGTGTTTGGAACAAACAGGGATAGGAATGTGATTCCATGCTTTTCTGATTCCGGCGTTTGGAATAGTCAGGAACAGGAATGTGATTCCTGATGACACATTCAACCAGGAATCACATTCCCAAACTGAGTGGGAATCTAATTCCTCCCTTACCCCATGGGAATCTCAGATTCCTGGTTCATTCAATAAGAAAAGGAAATGTTGATTTCAATAAATTTCCAAAATAATTGTTTCCTACGTAAGATTACATTCCTATTCCTACCCAAGGAAATTCCAAGGAATTTGATTCCCGGTAATCACATTTCTATTCCTACTCAAGATTTTGGTCATCCAAACACAGCCTAAGTTCTTTGGAGTTCTTTTATTTCAGCAATGCCGTGGGTTATGTGGTTGGAGAAGGAGTTGCAATAATTTCCGAAGATGTAAAATAAATGAGAGTTCTGAGCTTAGGGTGTTGTATATCCTCATTTTTTGGCTTTTGTGTGATCCCCTTTGAAAGGGATTCCTTTATTTTTAGGTTATAGGGATAAGAGAGTTCTAGCTGATGTGTAACTATGTTTTTGTGTTTTATTTTCTCTCTTTGAAGGACCTCTTGTCCTTTCTATGTACTTCTATTTTCAGGCATTTAGTAAAATTTTCTTGGTTGGTGACATGGGGTGATCTGCATTTTCCATTCCCGGTGTATTCTAGTTGTTTGATATTGTTAACCATAATGTCAACTCCAACTTGAACGTTTGCACAGTTTGATATTGTTAACCATAATGTCAACTCCAATTTGAACGTTTGCACATCTGTTGCCTACAATGTTATTATCACGGGTAGTCATCGTGATAGTATGATTTCTCTTCAGTTCTTTGTGAAGCTTCATGAAGAATTTTGATGCTATAAATAATGCCATTCAAGGATGTGCAGTGTTCTGCGTGTTGTCTTTGGTTTTGGACCAGCTGAGCTGTTGAAGTGACATTTATTCATTTTTTGTCTTTGGTGCCATGATGGTTTGGAAATGTAGAATGAATTTGCTTTGCGTGAAGTAAACTAATTTGCCATAGCCCTGCTGTTTCTCTCCCCCTCTCCTTTCTCACAACAAAGGAATTGGTTGTGTTCTAGTATGATTTGATTACATTGTAGGTTGACATTGAAGAAGCTAAAACAAAGGAAAATGCGAAGCTGCAGTCCTCTTTACAAGAGATGCAGCTGCAATTGCAAGAAACTAAAGAGCTTCTTTTTAAAGAGTATGAGGCTGCCAAGAAAGATGTTGAGCCAATCCATGTGATAAAGGAGGTCCCTGTTTTCGATCATGAAATGATCAATAACCTTACTGCTGAGAATGAAAAGCTCAAGGTAAGGTCATTTGGCGCCAAGTATCTACACTTCCTCCCTCTTCTTTGATGAAGTCATTTTATTGCAAGTTGCAGTGTATGACACTTCTTATTTCACTTCTACAATTTTATTTTATTCTATTCTTTTTTTTTTTTTTTGCGTTCGTTTGTTGACATCTTACCTTTTCAATTACTAATGGGACGAACAGAGCTGTGATTGCTTCTATGCACTCTGTTGTTCTCATGAACCATTATTCTGGCATCTTCTTTGGTGATACCTTAATATCCTTATTGATTTAGTTGATATGTTGTGCAATTTACCATTTTACAGGCTTTGGTTAGTTCTCTAGAAAAGAAAATTGTTGAAACAGAAAGCAAATATGAAGAAACAAATATGCTTAGTGAAGAACGATTGAAGCAAGCTTTAGAGGCAGAAACAAAGATAATCCAGTTGAAGACTGATATGCAGAGGTTGCCGCCACTTATTTACTATTGTTCAGATGCAATTTTGCTAAAATGGGGACTGGAACAGTAGACCTTCTATAGATGTCCATGGCTAACTTGTGCTTGGTTATTTTGTTTGAACTGTTGCTATCTTATATCAGACTGGAAGAAAAGCTATCTGACATGGAAGCGATGGACCAAATTCTGCGGCATCAAGCTTTGATTAACTCACCTGCTACAAAAATTTCTGAACATTTCGATATCAAAAGAGCTCAGGTTAACTTACTATGGAAATACCAGAACCTTAAATTTTGTTTTTTTTTGGCTATTTTATGGTTTTGTTCTTACTTTTTTCTTATTTCTTTACTTGCAGCCTGTCGAAAATGGTAATCATGTAAGTGATCAAAACATAGTGTTATTCCTGAAATATCTTGTTTCGCGTAGTCAATCACAAGGAAGAGCTCTTTCATGCAGGAACCGCTGAGTGCATCACCTGCTAAAAAGTTCGGTGCAGCATCACTGAGAAGATCCCAGATTGAAAGGCAGCATGTACGGACATACTGGAAAAAACACGACTTTTCTTTCCCAATTGGTCAATTTAACTCTTACTGTTATGCTTTGGCTCCCCATGTTGTTGAGAAATGGTGCGAAAATCTCGAGATTTTAGTTCCTTGCGACTTTAACGTACAGAATGTCTGCATTGGACATGATATGTCATGGGTATGGATACGAGTAATGGGATATATCATCTATGGCTATTGCGGCTGTTTTCTCATAGTATGGCCAACTAGAGCATCCATCATAGGGATAAAGAAACAAAATGTTATAGTTTTTTCAGATTTACTGGATTCTTTCTGAGTCTGATTCTATTTCTTATCATGGTAGGTAGTAATTTCTTTGGCTTCGCTTGAGAATGTTTCATAATGATATCAGCCATTTCGCCCTGTCAGAGGACTTAGCAATTTGATGAAATCACACAGGAATTGTAACTCTGACCTGCATTATTGAGTATCAATGCAGTGAACAAAGATAAACAGTAAGAAATAATGTCCAACTGGCCTAATGCACTCAGCTTACTGGAGATTTTTACGTTCTGGAAACTTAATACCTCTCATAATTCAATGTTTGTTTCTTTCCTTGTGTTTCCTTTTGAAGAAACTGAGTTGCTGATGAACAAGTAATTTATTCAACCTTGTACCTTGTGCCTGTCATTGGTTCAGGAGAATGTTGACTCTCTTATCAAATGTGTGAGGCAAGATCTTGGGTTCAGTCATGGAAAACCAATTGCTGCTTTTACCATATACAAATGCCTTCTCCATTGGAAATCTTTCGAAGCAGAAAGAACCAGTGTATTTGATCGTCTTATCCAGATGATTGGTTCTGCAATAGAGGTAGTTGGAGTTAAATTACACTGAGCTGATTTTTCTTTATCCTACAAAATTGTTTTTAACTGTACGAAGTGTGTAGAAGGGACTAATACAAGACCCCTCATTATTAGTATACAAAGGATGACAGAATCAGATTCATGTCTGAAAATTGTTGTTCTAGAACAAAACAAAAAAGTCAAAAAGAAGAAATCTGTTGTGCTAAATCTTACATGTTTAAGTTGCAGAATCAGGATAGGGATGATTATTTGGCGTACTGGCTATCAAATACATCCATGCTGTTGTTCTTGCTTCAAAAGACTTTGAAAGATACTACTGCAACTCCAGGGAAACCACCTGCCCCAACATCATTCTTTGGGAGGATGACCCAAGTAAAGAAGTTCTTGTTGATTCATTTCTAGACATTTTCCTTTCTAAGAGATTGCACAAAAAATGATTGCACTAAAAGAAAAGGATGTTTAGCTGACTGTTCACTTCTGGTGTGTAAAGTTAATCATTACTTTTCATTTCTATGGCACTTGACCGAATATGAACGATTTATAAAATAAAAATCTCAGGGGTTTCGATCATCCCCTTCTTCTGCCAACCTTTCTTTCCGTGGGCTTGAAGTGCACCAGGTTGAGGCCAAATATCCAGCTTTGCTTTTCAAGCAGCAACTGACTGCTTATGTGGAGAAGATATATGGCATCATTCGAGACAATATCAAGAAGAACTTGTCCCCACTTCTTTCTTCCTGTATCCAGGTACACTCTTTTATCAAAGTTGTTTCTTTCAACAGCTTGTGTGCAAATTCTTCTGTCAGAGAAAACCTGTTGCATAGATATTCTAGTGTTAAACTTGTTGGTAATTAGAAAAGATATAGCTACTGGTGAGGAACTTTGGATGTAAAGTGTTCTGTTTCATGGTTATTTCAAAGTTAGCTGGTATAAAATATAATTCCTCGAAAGTTAAACATGATATTGAGGTTGGATTTTTTTTTTAAACCTTTATCTTCTTTCATCCACCAAATGTATTTTTTTGACATTGTCAAGGTTTAGAGAGTTGTTGTACCATGACTTGGGTTTTTCGTGTATTGCTTGTTACCTTTAAATCACTGATACCCCCAAGGGTTCATTGTATCCACATATGCTTTGGACAAAAACACGCTGGGGATACATATGGGGCACACCAAGTAGTATGTCAATTTAGTTATAGTAAAGTTTGTGTGGGGGACAAAGTGTGTACTTGAGACACATATGGGGACACAGTGTGTTGTCACCTTATAACAGGGAAAACTTATTTCCATGGGTTAGATATTGTAACAAACTTATCACTTATGCCTTGTTGTTTTGTTTTTCGATGGGTCATCAATTAGTCATGAAGAAACTAAGAAGCACTAACACATCTACCAGCCTCACGTATCCACATCTGATACTGATACGACACGACACTCTCTGAACAAATGTCCGATATGTGTAAATGCATGTCCTATGTTTTGTTATCTTTCTTTAGTCGGACGCATGGGGACACTCTGGAAACTAATTAAGAGGTTAATGCAATTTCGGAAGTTGGTCTAGCGGTAAAATTGCAAATAATGTTTATTTTGTGACTTAGGATTACACCAAGGGTATGCTTTGAGTCCTTTTCTCATTACCTTAGTTATGGATTAATGGAATATACGTATTCTGATGATATCCCATGGCGTATGCTTGCGCATGATATTGATGAAAATGCAAGAGTTGTTAATGCTAAATTTGAAGCTTGGAGCCAAAAGGATTTAGGAGTAAAATGAAGTACATGGAGTGTAAGTTTTGAGGTATTCAAAGTGCTACTGCTGATTAAGTTGCCCTTCAAAATAAGGAGTTACCAAGAAGTGAGCATTTTAAGTATCTAGGCTTGATTGTTAGCAAGGATGGAGAGATTGCATAGGATATGAATCATAGAGTACACGGCTTCGGGAGTGTTGTGTGACCGCAGGATACCCACAAAGTTGAAAGGAAAATTTTGTTAGTTAACACAGAGAAAGAGAGAGAGAGAGAGAGAGAGGCGTTTGTGAATATGTGAGGTGTTAAGGGCTCCCCCTTCTCATTTCACTATATATATATGGACAAATGTACAAGTACAAGAATACCCCTGGAAAGAATTAAAGCTAACAACTAAACCCCTCATTTAACACTCCCCCTCAAAGCTCGTGCGAAGATATCTATCAAGCCCAACTTGAACACAATGGGGTGAAAACTTCTACTACTAAGACCCTTAGTAAATACATCAGCTAACTGGTCTTCTGATCTCACAAAAGGCATGCAAATTAAACCGTTGCTCAGCTTCTCTTTTATGAAATGCTTGTTGATTTCAATATGCTTCGTTCGATCATGTTGGACAGGATTATGGGCAATGTTTATGGCAGCCTTATTATCACAGTAGAGCTTCATAGGACCAGCATCAGGGAATCCCAAATCACGTAAAAGGGTTTGGAGCCATAAAAGCTCGCAAACACCATGAGCCATTGCTCTGTATTCAGCCTCTGCACTGGATCTAGCTACCATAGACTGCTTCTTACTCCTCCATGTAATCAAATTCCCTCCAAGGAAGGTGCAATAGCCAGAAGTAGATCGTCTATCATCAATAGAACCTGCCCAGTCTGCATCAGTGAAAGCTTCCAATCTCAAGTGACCATGATTAGAGAACAAAATTCCTTTACCTGGGGCAGCTTTGAGATACCTCAAGATACGATAAACTGCATCAAGATGACTAGTACGAGGTTCATGCATGAACTGACTCACAACCCCCACAGCATAGGAAATATCTGGTCTAGTGTGAGATAAGTATATCAGGCGACCCACAAGTCTCTGATATCTCTCCCTTTTTGTAAGCTCCCCCACATTGCTACCAAGACGATGGTTGGCCTCAATAGGAGAATCGGCTGGCTTACATCCCAACATACCAGTTTCTTCCAAGAGATCAAGGATGTACTTCCTTTGAGAGATAAAAATTCCTTTGTCAGATCTAGCCACCTCCATTCCAAGAAAGTACTTCATAGACCCCATATCCTTAATCTCAAACTCTTGAGCAAGAAGAGCTTTAAGGTTAACAATCTCATTTACATCATCATCTGTCATGATTATGTCATCCACATAAACAATAAGAATGGCAATCTTACCATTACTTCTCTTGATGAACATAGTATGGTCAGCATGACTCTGCTTGTATCCAAATCTCAACATGGCTTTGAGAAACCTGTGAAACCATGCTCTAGGAGATTGCTTCAATCCATAGAGTGCCTTCTTCGATTTACACACCTTTCCCTCGGTTTGAGATGAAGAAAATCCCGGTGGAATGGCCATGTACACTTCCTCCTCTAATTCGCCATGGAAGAATGCATTCTTCACATCAAACTGGTGAAGAGGCCAATTTAAATTGGCAGCACAAGAGAGTAGAACTCGCACAGAGTTCATCTTCACTACAGGGGCAAATGTCTCTTCGTAGTCAATACCATAGGTTTGTGTGAAACCTTTGGCAACAAGTCTGGCCTTGTATCTCTCAACTGTCCCATCTGCCTTGTGCTTTACAGTGAACACCCATTTACATCCCACTGGTTTCTTTCCGTTTGGAAGAGTTACTAATTCCCAGGTGCCATTCTTTTTCGAGGCTGTCATCTCCTCTACCATAGCTTCTTTCCACTCAGGTATTATGATAGTTTCTTTCCAATCCTGTGGGATAGATATAGAAGAAAGAGAAGAGACAAAAACACGATACGAAGGAGATAAACGGGAATATGAAACAAACTGAGAAATAGGATGTTGGGTACAAGTTCTAACACCTTTTCTATGAGCAATAGGAGCATCAAGATCATCAACAACAGTAGGGAAAGGATCATTACCAGATGAGTCAGCTGAAGAGTTAGGAACTGGAATAGGTGATGAAGATTGGCAAAGTGGTACCGCACATGTAGGCTTGCCTTTTTTCCTTCAAGAAAAGGTCTGCAAATTTGGCCTATCCAGTCTTTCCCGAACATCATGCTCCACTCTTTCTGCAGATAAAGGTTCTTTCTCCC
This sequence comes from Vaccinium vitis-idaea, assembly GCA_963854785.1. Taxonomy (NCBI): domain Eukaryota; kingdom Viridiplantae; phylum Streptophyta; class Magnoliopsida; order Ericales; family Ericaceae; genus Vaccinium; species Vaccinium vitis-idaea. Next base: position 27,682,697 of record OY978221.1, on the reverse strand, counting down.
CCTTACTATGATAAGGTAGGTAAGACCATGACTCTGGAGTATAATATGTCAACATCTCTTCCTGTCTATCATTCTCCCCCTGAAGAGATGAAGTGGACAGAGGATAAAAGGATTCTGTTTCCCAAAAAGTGACATCCATGGAAACATATGTTTTGCGAGAGTGTGGGTCATAGCATTTATAACCCTTCTGAGTAGGAGAATAGCCAAGAAAGATGCACTTACGGGCTTTGGGATCAAGTTTACCACCAGGGTGCGTAGGAGCATGGACAAAACACACACAACCAAAAACCTTGGGTGGAAGAGATGAGACCCGAGAATAGCTAGGGAGAAACGTAACAGGAGTTTGGAACTGAAGAACACTGGATGGCATGCAGTTGATAAGAAAAGCTACAATAAGGATAGCTTCACCCCCAAAATGTTTAGGAACATTCATGGTAAACAAGAGTGAACGGGCTACCTCAGCAAGATGACGATTCTTGCGTTCAGCAACTCCATTTTGTTGTGGAGTACCAACACAAGAAGTCTGAAAAAGGATGCCAGAGTCATTCAGATATGCCCGAAAATTCCCATCAATATACTCAGTCCCATTGTCACTACGGAGCACTTTAATTTTAGCATCAAATTAAGTACGCACCATTTTGTGAAAAGATTGAAAGCATGAAAAAACTTCATTTTTTGCCTTAATTAGGTACACCCAAGTGACACGGGAATGACAATCAATAAAGGTAACAAACCAACGATAGCCTAAAAGAGAGGTAACAGGGGAGGGACCCCAAACATCAGAATGAATAACCATAAAAGGAGAATCACTTCTTTGATTAACAGGGGCATAAAATGAGCGTTTGTGTTTTGCAAGTTCACACGCTTCACAAAAAAACTTACTCCTAGTACAGTGCTTAACTAAACTAGGAAAAAGTTTTTCGAAAATCCCAAAAGATGGGTGGCCTAATCTACGGTGCCACTGATGCAGTAAAGAAAGAGTTGAGCCCACATCTGCTTCAAGAGCTTGGCCACATGACATAGGTGGACTGACTGGATTAGGTGCAGGCTCCAAAAAGTATAGTCCTCCATAAGCTTTACCACTGCCAATCATTCTCCCCGTATCCAGTTCCTGAAAGACACAATGAGTAGGAAAAAATGTCACTGAGCAGTTTAAAGAATGAGTAAGACTGCTAACAGAGAGAAGATTGGTGGAAAAACTTGGGACATGAAGTACTGAAGAAAGTGACATGGTTGGAGAATAATTTATAGAACCTTTCCCTGAAATCGAAGATAGGGATCCATCCCCTACTCTGACCTTATCCTTACCAGAACATGGAGAATAGGAGTCAAAGAAGGATGAACAACCTGTCATATGATCAGTAGCACCAGAATCTATTATCCAAGGAAGAGAGCATGAAGCAGTAAAGGCACTAGCCTGAATACCTGTGTGAGCAAAGTGGGAAGAAGTCGTGGAAGTAGAAGTTGTAGTAGATGGAGAGTCAAGCCTCGTCATAAGACGCCTAAGAGTCTGTAGAGTCTGTAAATCCCCCTGAGAAAGAGCACCACCATGAGAACTATCTGAGGCTGAGGGGTGTGACCGACCTCCACTAGAATCCGACAAGGTCTCCACAATAGACTCCGAGACATGTGCATGAGAACTTCGACCACTACCTCGACTACCACCCCGTCCTCGAGAGGGACGCCCATGGAGCTTCCAGCAAAACTCCCGGGTATGTCGAGTCTTGTGACAATAGTCACACTGAAGCAAATCACGATCAACAGAGCTGCTCTTATCCCCAACCTGAGCCTTACCATCCCGTGGAGTAGGAATGGCAACCAGAGCCGAGCGATCTGGAATGGAAACGAGTACCATAGCACTCCGTCGAATCTCCTCCTCCTGAACACATGCATATGCCTCTCCTAAAGAGGGAAAAGGAACACGGCCTAATACCTGCACTCGAATTAGATCATACTCCACATCAAGACCCGCCAAGAAATCATAAAGACGGTCTTTCTCAACCATTTCTTGATATGCAGTTGCATCAGCAGTACAAGTAGGGTGAAAACTCTTATAGTAATCAAGTTGTTGCCACACTCCATTCAAATCTGCATAGTACTCGGCTAAGGACCTATGGTTTTGGTCCAATCCCCGAAGTCTCCTTCTCAAATCAAACACTTGAGCATCATTACCCTTTCGAGAGTAGGTTTGGGCCACAGAAGTCCACACCTTATGTGGAGTGTCAAGGAACAAGTAGTTATGGCTCAAGGTGGGTATCATGGAGTTGAATAGCCAAGTCAGAACTTGAGCATTTTGAGTAGTCCATATCACAAAATCTGGACTAGTAGCTACTGGTGGTGGAACAGGCTCCGTGATGAATTTCAATAGACCATTGGCAGTGATGGCCAAAGTAAAACTCCGAGACCAAAGCAAATAGTTGGAACCATCCAACTTAATAGGGCAAATATTCAATGGAGCATTAGTTTGAGTCACAAATTGGCTCCCTTCATTCTTCGCACTGCCAGAGGCCTCTTTGGGTGTCTCTGTCATACCTCACAATGGGAAAAATAGGTAAAAATACCTCAAGTGATGTTTGAGACACCCTAAAGGAGCAAGACCAGTATGTGGAGAGTTTCAACAGAAGTTATTGAGCACAAAAACAAGGTAAACAGACCTGACCCAAAAAGATCTGACCCAAACCAATCACAGACAACCCAAACAACACATGTACGACGTCAATGAGCCTCGCTGGAGGTTGAACAGTGGTCGTCGGTGGCTGCACAGTGGTCGCCTGAGGTGGAACAGTGATTCCTAGTGGAACCCATCAAGTTTTGACTTCAAACAAGGGCTGTCGGAGCTCGCCGACGTCAGGCGAAGGGTCGCCGGAGGTAGTCGGTGCCAGGCGAGTGTCGTCGGAGGTGGTAGGGGTCGCCGGAGTGAGGATCCAGTGGTTGGAGTGAAGACTGAGTGGTGGTCGACTGTTGAGGAAGCAGCGTGATATACTTTCAACACTGTGAAGACAACTCTCGTAGATCCACTAAGAACGAACACTTCACAGACGATCAATCGCCTAGGAAAGTCACAAACGTGAGTCTCTCAATGAAGCCCAATCCATGATCAGGGCTCTGATACCATGTTAGTTAACACAGAGAAAGAGAGAGAGAGAGAGAGAGAGGCGTTTGTGAATATGTAAGGTGTTAAGGGCTCCCCCTTCTCATTTCACTATATATATATGGACAAATGTACAAGTACAAGAATACCCCTGGAAAGAATTAAAGCTAACAACTAAACCCCTCATTTAACAAATTTTAATGTACCACTATAAGATCTTCGATGTTATATGGTTCGGAGTGATGGATTGCTAAGAAACAAGGAAAATCTAAACATAACGCTATAAGACCATCCATGTTATATGGTTCGGAGTGGTGGATTGCTATTACATGCGGGTAGGATGTGTGTAGGTGAAATGAGATTGTTGAGATGGATGTGTGGTATGACTTTGCAAGATAGAATTAGAAACAAAAACGTTTGCGAGGGAGGGAGGGAGGAGAGAGAGAGAGAGAGAGAGAGAGAGAGAGAGAGAGAGAGAGAGAGAGAGGGGAACCATTGTATCCGACGTCCGAAAAGCAGCTGCAGCAGTTTCTGACGTTCGACGAAGCAGCCCTTCGCTGCTGCCGCTGAGATGTTATTATAGGGCTGTGATAGTTTTGGGGTTTTATAACAAAGGCTGGGCCACCTTTTTACTTTCTTTTTTATAGTTTGGGCCATTTAAGTGGGCTTGGGCAACATCTTTATTCTTATTTCCTTGGACTAAAGCTTACATGAAAGTTGCATTTCTCAATTGATGGGCCATAAAGACATTTTATCTGTTAATGGGCCATAGAGACATGTACTTACCCTCTAGTATTTAGTACTCCACTACTTTTAATATTTGTACTTGGAATAAATAAATTTAAATAAATAAGTGGTGATATTTAAAAAAATAGACATTTCTATAAATAATACATAAAATATAAATACATAAAATATAAATACATAAAAATATTTGAATATTCAACGTATCTCCGTATCCAAATTCGGATAAATATATGTATCCGTGTAACATAGGTTAGGAGGTATGGTTATGATGGAAGGTAGCTTCAAGGGGAAAGGTAGACCATAATTGACTTCAGAGTTTAAAGGCATTAGTTCGAAAGGATCTAGGTTTGTTGGATATCACGGAACCCGATGCCCTCACAAAGCTCAATGGAGAAAATAGATTCATGGAGCCGACCCAAATTGATTGAGACTATTTGTTTCCTTTATGTCTTCCTTTGACAGAAATAATGTTTTCCAGCTTTATATGAATTCCTATGACAATCTATAATGCGAGTTTTTTGTACATGCGGCTTGTCCCTATCATGTGTGTACTAATTTTTGGAGAACTAACGTGTCTGCTTGTCTACATTGCATGTTGCTGGTACTGTTCTTCTTAGTGTAGAAGTAGAGTTAGTTTTCATTTTAGTTTTCATTTTCGTACTAAGCTAATGTGGGTTCCCAGTCTTTTCGGGTGTTCGGGATATTCTTGTTAATAATTGTTAGAGTTTGTGTCACATTGGTTAATTGTAACCTCCGGGACTAGTTTATGAGTCCGAGCGGCCTCTCCACTCATTGCCAATTAGTTTTGAGTTGGACGCTTTAACGTGATATCAAAGCTAGACTTTTGTAGACTTTTGGACAAGACTCTCTTGATTGATTGCTTGTGCTTTAAGTGCCCTTTCTTTACCTCCCTACGTGCGGGTCAGGGGTCGCACTTGCGGCGGAATGTTAGAGCTTGTCTCACAATCGTTAATTATAACTCCGAAAATAGTATATGAGCCTAGGCAGCCTCTCCACTCATTGCCAATTGATTTTGAGTTGGATGCTTCAGCAATGCCAATAACAATAACTATTTTTTTTTTTGGGTCCCCTTTGCTGTCCCTGTCTCCATTTATATAGAATTGCCATGTCATGTATCTATGTGCCTGTCAGTGGTTCTTTTTTTGCCACTGTTTAAAAACTAGCCTTTTTGTTTGAATTCAGATTGTTATCTACTACACTGTTCGTTAACGACCAAGAACTAAACTTTTTCTTGACCATTTCTTGCAATTCAGGCACCAAGAGCTTCAAGAGGCAATGGTGTGCAATCTCTGGGGCGGTCATTCAGCAATAGTCCTCCGGCCAGTCACTGGCATAGCATCGTCCAGAGCCTAAATGGGCTCCTCAGCATTTTGAAAGAAAATTTTGTACGTGAGTTTTACTTCGTTCAAAAACAAGCAAAAGCACGATTTTCCTTGGATTTCATGTTGACTCTTACTAATTACTATATTGCTTTTCAGGTACCTCCAATTCTCTGTCAGAAGATGTTTACTCAGACTTTTTCTTATATTAATGTACAGATATTTAATAGGTAGCTGCTGCTCCCCCGTATCTGGAATACTTACCATTGTATGTTATTAAGTTGTGTTTTAATTTTGGTGTATGCTACTGCAGTCTTCTCCTTCGTCGAGAGTGTTGCACATTTAACAATGGTGAATATGTCAAGACTGGGTTAGCTGAATTAGAATTATGGTGCGGCCAAGTAAAAGCAGAGGTACTGTTCTTTGTTTTAATAGGTCATTACTGATTGCTGTTTCAATCGATATATGCGCTGGAAGAGTGGAATAGGTGGAAACCTAACTCAGCTTAATTTGCATGATGTGGCTACCCTAAAACTTGAATTGGTTCTCGTGCTTAACAGCTCTAGCTTTTCCCATTCACCCCAATGAGACTAGTCATTATTGTTAGTACTTTTACCGTTCATTTATGTATCGCTGCACCCTTTTTGTTGGGTGTAATATTTTTTGTCAGGCACAATTCCACATGCACATTTCAACCTGGGAATAACTTTTGTCTGTTTTCTTGCTAATGCAGTATGCAGGCTCAGCGTGGGATGAACTAAAGCACATAAGACAGGCTGTCGGATTCTTGGTACGTTCTCTTGTTCTAATGCGTTAGTTCAGATATGTATGCTTTGGCGTTCAAGTATATTTAGGGTGTTGAACAATAATGGTGATTATCATAAAATGTTGCACCAGTTTGAAATGCTCACAGCTCACTAGTACTCCTTCACTGTTGTGAAAATAATAGAGATCTATGTGCATGGACTTGGGTACGAGCGTCGAGCGTGGGTGGTCTAGGGGTCACATTCGTCAATCTTCTAATTGAAGGGTTCTCGGACTATGCAAGAAAAGATAATTATTTTCTGTATCTTCATCTAGTTTTGCGTAAAATGATGTTTTTTGTGGTTTTCAGCTGTATCAGCGACATCGTCATTCAACTCCAGTACTCTTCTCGCCTCCCACATCAACCCCATTGCTCGTATGTCTATGCCTTGCATCCTACGTAAGAATTATTAGATCAGGCCGAATGTATTCTATATAAGAAACCTCAGTCAGCACTTCTGGAGCTGCTGGGCCGGAGCCGACTCTACAGGACTTGGAAGCACCACCTATAGGGACTTCACATTCAATACTTCCTTGATCCTAGAACTACTTGAACTAGCAGAGGTACCAGAGGACTAGCTGACGAGTAACTCGGCAAGCCATTGTTACAATTCAGAGGGAGAGAAGAATGAACTGATTGTAGTACTGAAATTCAGAATGCTTTTTAAAGTGCTAACACGTTTGAATAGAGATAACCCAACCCTAAAAAGGAAACACAAAAGATACGTCTAATCTATGCCTTAAATAGAAAGATACAATGAAATACGATTACGATATTTAAAAGATACACAAAGATACAAAAGAGATACATTCAACCCCCCACCTCCTTTTAAACTCAGGATGCGAGAGCAAATAGCACGAGAGTTTGCCAAGGAGAAAGAGAATGTAAAGTTAGAGACAGTGAAGACGTGAATAATCTGAGGTGTTAGGACTCCCCCTTTCTCATTTCCACTATATATATATGAACAAAGGTACATGTACAAGGCTTAGGTAAGAATAAAACTAACAAATTAGTCCCGAACTTAACAGTCCCCCTCAAGTTGGTGCAAAGATATCTATCAAGCCCAACTTGAACATAGTGGGGTGAAAACTTTTACTACTAAGACCCTTACTAAATACATCAGCTAATTGGTCTTTAGATCTCACAAAAGGCATGCAAATCAAACCGTTGCTCAACTTCTCTTTTACAAAGTGCCTGTCAATTTCGATATGCTTCGTTCGATCATGTTGGACAAGATTATGAGCAATGTTTATGGCCGCTTTATTATCACAGTAGAGCTTCATAAGACTAGTATCAGGAAATTTCAAATCACGTAAAAAGTTTTTGACCCATAAAAGCTCGCAAACAACATGAGCCATAGCTCTGTATTCAGCCTCTGCACTGGACCTAGCTAGACTGCTTTTTGCTCGTCCAAGTAATCAGATTTCCTCCAAAAAAGGTGCAATAACCAAAGGTAGATCTCCTATCATCAATAGAACCCGCCTAGTCTACATCGGTGAAGGCTTCCAATTTCAAGTGACCATGATTGGAGAACAAAATTCCTTTACCTGGGGCAGATTTGGGATACCTCAAGATACGAAGCTCGAGGGGAGTATCAACAGTTTTGGTATCGGTGAGTCGAGCACGGTGAAGGATATCATTAGCATACTTGGACTAGCCCAGAAGATACCCCTGGGGAGAGGAAGCGACTTCAATTCCAACACGTTTGTTTCTCTCTCTCTCTCTCTCTCTCCCCCCTTTGAAAGTTATCATGGTATCAGAGCACAATCTGGGCTAATCGCACCTTCATCAGATCGTATCACTTCTCTCTATTTTTCTTCTTTTCTCTAGTCAATTGCACCCTTTCTTTCCATCAGTACATAGAATGATCAATCTCCCACCACAACCGACCAACCAGACTTCGCCGATCAACAACCCACAACACCTGCGACCACCGACAACCACCCCTTTGTCACTTACGAACTCTTGCGACCACTCTCTGTCGCTAATGAACTCCGGCGACCACCCCTTGACCTTGTTTTGGACTCGAAACCTATTGGGTATTCTCGAAACTCACGAGATCTTCTTTGAATACACTCAAAATCTACTGGGCTCTCTTTGATTGTTCTAATCTATTGCTTTTGTACTGTTAGAAGGCCTTTTGCATCTCTGTTGTGGGTTTCAATTGACTTCAAAAACTTCATAGGTTCTCTACTTGGTGCTGGTTATGACTTCAATTTTATTATTTTTGAAATAATACATCTGATTTGTCACTTTTTCTGTCGGAAGATAAAGCAATCAGTAGTCGGTTGACTAGTGGTAACTATTCTTATTGGGCAAGTGTTATGAAGAATTTTGTTGGTGGTAAAGGCATGTTGGGTCATGTCACAGGGTCTATTGTCAAACCTACTCTTTTGAAATGAGGTGATCCTAAGATGGAGAATATGTCCCCGCCTTTGCGACATGGGAACTAGAAAATGCACGAGTCCTTACCTGGTTTCATAATTCTGTTGAACCTCGCATTAGTATGAATTTCTCAAAGTATGATATGGCCAAGGAAGTTTCGGATTATTTGAAGTGGATGTATCTTTAGTCCAATTTTGCAAAATAGTATGAACTTGAGAGCTCTATTCGGGATGCTAAGCAAGGACTTTTACAATGAGATGTCAAAATATTGGGATCACTTAATTTTAATGAAACCCGTAGACTTGAAGTCGTTTGATTTCTATATAGAGTGCCGTGAGAAACGCCTCCTTGTGCAGCTTCTTATGGCTCTTCGTGACGAAGTTGAGCCTCTTCGTGGGGCTATGCTTCATCGTTCTCCACAACCTATAGTTGATGGTGCAGTTAGTGAACTTATCGCCGAGGAAACTAGGTTCAAGGTGGCCTCTATTGCATCTCCTTCGCAGTCAGTATTCGTTGCTCCTTCGGTTTTGCCATATATGGCACCCTTTTTGTCTACACCAACGTCTCACTTGATTCAGGTTACAGGAAATCCTAGGCCTCGGGTTGCTTTGGACGAGTGTAGCTTTTGTCGCCAGAAGGGACACTGGAAGATTGCGTGCCCAAACACAATTCTCAGCAGTTTCAGTTTTAGCAATTTTTTGACCCCCACAACAGTCTCAGCATTTTTCTTAGCAGCCTCAACAGTTTTCTCAGCAGGCTCAACAGTTTACTCAGTGGTCTCAGTCTCAGTAGTTTCCTTCGCAATCTTAACAATTTCCTTGACCTCCATCAACCTTTGCTGCCCCACTAGCCAGTTTCTCGCCCTCTGACGGCGTTCCAACTTCCCCTTTGTTTGACCAGTATTAGTAGTATCAGACATTTTTGGCTATCCGAAAGCATCCTTCACAAGCTTGTGCTATGACCACTATGTCAGGTTTGCATGGTTCTTGTACCACAGGATTGGATATCCAAGAAGCATATTAGGGCTTGCCATAGTTGGTGATCTCTACTACCACGGCTATGTCACCTTTTAGTTTAAATTAGTTAGCATCTCTTCTTTCTCCTGGTATTGTTTCCATCGGCAATTTGGCATCTGGTTAGCACATGTACAGCATCAGTTCTTCTTCCTATTCGCATGTTCTAGTTTGTACCACTTTGCATTGTTTCCCACCTCCGCAGTAGTTGATTTGCAGCAGTTGATTAGCAGTAGTTGGTTTGCAGTTGTTGATTTGCAGTTGTTGCTTTGCAGTAATTGATTTGCAGTTGTTATCTTCTTGACAAACTCACGATGCTCTCCGGCTTCGCATCATGGGTTTGAATTAATTGTTAGGGTTTTAGTTAATTATTATTTATCTTTTATGTTTGGGGTAGTTTAGTCCTTTTTAGGGTTTTGCTAGGGTTATTAGGGTTAGCCTATATAACCCCTTCATTAGTCTTGTAATCTTTCAATGCTTTCTAATGCAATGCAATATGATACTCCGTAGTACGTTTGTACGGTAATACGTTTGTTTCTTTCTCTCCTTTGAAAGTTATCATATACCACTCCAAAGAACCATCAAAATGAGTCTTGGTCTTGTAGATCCATTTGCAAACAATAAGATTTTTACCATCTGGTAGTGGGACCAATTCCCAAGTATGATTTTGGGCAAGGGCAGTGAGTTCAGCTTGCATGCGATCCATCCAACTGGAATCACTACAAGTTTTTTTTTTTTTGAAAAGATCATTACATGCTTCTTTATAGGACCTAGGCTCAAAATAAGTGTGAATCCGAGAAAGAAAGGATTGAAAAGAAGACTAGAAACAAGTATTAGTATAGCCATATTTTACCGGTGGGTGACAGGAGAGATTAACATAACCTTGGAGACTGATTGCAGAAACAGAAACTATTGGTGATGGAGATGAAAAAGGGAGAGAGAGAAATCGATTGGGGGAGACGGATTGCAAATCAAGAGTTAGGGTAGAACCCACTGTGATACCATGTTACAATTCAGAGAGAGGAGAAGAATGAATTGATTATATTACTGAAATTCAGAATGCTTGTTACAGTGCTAACACACGTTTAAATAGAGATAACCTAACCCTAGAAAGGAAACACAAAAAATATGCCTAATCTATGCCTTAAATAGAAAGATTCAATGAGATATGATTACAATATTTAAGAGATACACAAAGATACAAAAGAGAAACATCCACAGCCATGACCTTACACCTCGCTGAAGGACAGTACTACCTAGCGATAAATGCTTCACCCCCCTTTGCGAAGAAATACAACAAAAAAGATTTCAGATTATTACAAGAGATAGTTAAAGAAATAGAAAAATTATTCTTGTTACAAAGTGAAAGAAATAGTGTAAATATTCTTATTAAAAAGTGAGAGAAATAGAAAAAAGATCATGGATAGATTGTTGACTTGACAATGCCTATCGTTTTGTGTTAATCTAAATAAAAAATAAAAAAAAAAGAAAGAAAGAAAATCAGTCTTATTAGTTTGTGGCACTACTAATAGAGATGGAGGGTGTTGGAAAAACAACACAAAATAGGGTATACCTCATTCAGCATATGTCGACTCAGTTTAGTGGCAACCTTCCTCTTTGAAATTTACTGAACCTCCTTGCCGCCAACGAAGGCCCTATTGAGCCCATAAGATAGGTGCGAGCCATAGGACCTGCACGGCTTGAAATGTTCACACTTTTAGCCAAGGATGGAGTCAGGGGGTGGCTAGTAGGGGCAGTCACCCCTACTACAATTTGAAAAAACCTTACTATTGCATTGAAAATATATATATATCATCAAGTTATATAACCTCGTCCCCCCTCCACATATATAGCCCGTCCCCCCTCTGCAAAAATCCTGGCTCCGTCCCTGCTTTTAGCCTCAGTCAAAGCTCTTCCTACGGTACTCACTTTGGCTAATGCAGAATAACCCGATGCCTAACCACCAAAATCACTTCTTGCTAACATAGAGGGATCTTGCAGAATAACCAGATGCCTAACCACCAAAATCACTTCTTCCTAACATGGAGGGATCTTGTCCTCAAGAAAAAGGCTTACGGTACTTACGCAAGGGGCTGACTCAAGCTAGTATCCTTTCCAACATTTCTCACAAAATCACCACAAAAGCGGAGCCTTGAACAAAAACTTGAAATTTACCCAAATTCCTCCGGCATAGATCTTTTCACCCAATCCTCCCTCACCCTTGCATAAGGAAATCCCCATGCCTCTTAATCTCTTCGTCCAAAATCTTTCCAATTACAAGATCTTCGAACACTTCCTCCTTGCTCTTCAACTCCTAAGAGCATCTCCACTCCTACACCAAATTTTTACTCAAATTTGAGGAAAAATTTGGTCAAAAACTTGATTTGATACCAACCCTTCCAATGGGAAACCACCATTTTTACCAAATTCTAGTTAAAATTTTGTCAAAAACAGTTTTTTTTTTTCATTTCTCATCTTCCTCACCTTCCTCATCTGCCGAAACAATGAAACAAGGAGCAAATAGTACACTGATTTGAACAAAAAGAGGGGTTGCAAATTTGGTGAAGGATTTGGTGTTGAGCAAATTTGGTGAAAAATTTGAGCAAATTTGGTGTTGAGCAAATTTGGTGAAGGATTTGGTGAAGGAGTGGAGTGGGTTTTTGGGTGATTTTTACTCAAATTTAAATTTGGTGAAATATTTGGTCCAAGAGTGGAGATGCTCTAAGGCAGACTCGTCAAACCTTGGTCTAAACTGTTACACCACACGATGGGGTTATATGTTATGGCACCATTAAAACCTTCAGTGAGATACTGTATTTTCTATTGAAAAACAGTTATCGCAATCAGAATCCCCTCATCAGAAGCAATTAGAACTTCAGCATTCACCACCAAACACTCTGTGGCACAGCTAGGCATGAGCAATACCCTCTTTCACCACAATATATGGTTGTGTATTTAACTCATCCCCTGATAAATAAAAAAATGCACAATGTTTGCATGATATTGCTAGCCATGCCATGAAGCGGCTTTGTTCAACCATTTGATGCCTGCAATAGTGCACCTGCCATGAAGCGGCTCGCACAATCACACTGGGACACCAGAGACAATGCTACAATACCCCATGAGCCTGTTGTGGCATAGCATAACCACGATCTCATTTGCTCTTGCACCTATTGTTAGTTATAGGAGCGTGTGCCACCTGTCCTCTTTATCGTTACCTCATCCTATATGGAATGATAATCATATTACCATTATCAACTACTTACCTTTGTAAGCTTTGTTTCCTCCTGCTTTCTCCATCCAAATTTTACCACATTCTCTCTCTTTGTCACTCTCCTCCACTTGCTTCCGGAAAAGCTCATATCTGTCTGTCTCTACAATGAAAAAATGAGTGAAATTTTATGCTGTATGTTGGACGTAGAAAAAATGAGTGAAATTTTATGTTGTATGTTGGACGTAGGTTTATCGTTCAAAGTTCAAATAATGAAGCTTAAAGGACTAGGTAGGATTTCAGATCCGACCCTGTTGTCATTTTCTTAATGGAGTTATTCTGTGTGGATTATGCTGTTGTGATTTTTGTGACGTTCTGATTCATATTTGAAGAAAATTTATGGTCCATTGTTTTTTTGGTCAATTCATGCTATGAATTTTATATGCAGGTTGTACATCAGAAATCACGAATTTCCTACGATGAAATTACGAATGATCTCTGCCCTGTAAGTCTCTGTGTGTGCTTCATGTTTAATAGTTAACTGGTGGATAACCTGTGTAACTGTAAATTTTTTTTGAAAAAATTCAGAAGAATATATTGGTGGGAAAGAACCGCGTAGTGCGAAAGATTTGGTTAGCATGTGTCCCACTCACCTTTTCGTGCCTCTCTTCTCTCTCACAGTTATGCTTTCGATCTATTTCAGATTCTTAGTGTACAGCAGCTGTATAGAGTATCTACGCTTTATTGGGACGACGACTATAAGACTCAAAGTGTATCCCCAGATGTAAGCTAAAGAAATGACAATATTCTTTGGTTCTTAAAATAAGAGAATTATCATATTGTTCTGCAATTTGTTTATTCGTCATTGATTAGTACTTGTAATTGCGGCACACTTCCGTGCTCCAACTATCCCATTCCTCAGGTTATATCTAGCATGAAGGCACTTATGATGGAAGACTCAAATGATGAAGATAGCAACTCCTTTTTGTTGGATGACGATTCTAGGTATGAGGTGGAAAAAATAACCTTCTTAGAGAAAGCAAATTTTGTTCGATACTTATTGTGCTCCATAAATGCAGCATTCCCTTCTCTGAAGATGACTATGGCGTTTTGATCAGAGAGAAGGATTTCTCGGACGTAAAACCAGCTGCAGAACTTCTTGAAAATCCAGCCTTCCAATTTTTACAGGGATAAGGCTGTTCTTCGATTCTTTTCTTTTTATGAAGTCCCACACACTATTGAAGATAAAGATAGACAGGAAGAACTACTCCACCCAAATGCCACTGTAAATCCGCAAGTAGATTTTCAATGTTTTTGTAGATGGTCACTTTAGGGTAGCAATATTTGTAGAGATCACAAGAGGGGTAGCAGTATTTGTAGAGATTACAAGAGGGATATTTATCCAGTCTTCCTAAAGTTCATCTTGTAATCAGTTACATTTAGAACGTAGTTCAAAAAAATTTCCTTGTTTCTTAATCTGCAAACGTTCAGTTTATTAATTACTTCCTCCGTCTCTTTTTTTTTTTTTTTTTTATAGTGTGTTGCTCCGTAAATCTTACTTAGTATATTAAAAAGCCATTACCATTACAGCTTTTACCTTCACTTTATATCTTTGGAACGTTCTCCCTTACCCGGTTGGTTAATCCTTGGATTGGTGGTGTTGTGTTGTTTTAAGCTTGTTTGGAAAAATTGAACGGCAAAATCCAGAATATAATTTCATTGTTATAAATATAGAATTTACAATTGCAGAAATAGAAATAACAAATTACATAAAGCAGGAAATCGAACTTAGAAAACCCGAATTGAGTCCTGTGAAAACTACAATCTCCTTAAAACAGATCCGCCGCCTATCGTGAGTATTGTAGGTGAATCGTCGACTATCTCCTAGGATATAACGGCTGAACCACGAACGTCGGAACACCTCCGATGAACGCCTTGGTGAAGTGAACTTTCTTTGTCTCTCTCACAAAAACGTGTTTCTGAGATGTAGACGGAACTCGAAATTTCTGGTAACAAGCACAATACAGGACGGCAAATAGAAGCACCAAGGAGAGTCCTTTGAGCTGTCCACAGAGAATTCAATTCCAAAACTGCCGAAATGAATGTAAAGAATAAAGTCTGCCATAATTCCGCAACTTCACTTTCTCACGTGGACTCTTAAAAATACATTTTAAACACATTGGAGGGTTCGGATCATGAAAATTTGATCGGAAAAGTGAAGGTGCAGACAAATCCTGGACATAAAGGGGTGTGGATGAGATCCGTACTAAAAATCCCAAAAATTGAGAACCAGATTGGGTCAAAAATTTTGGAACCGAACTGGTCAGCAAAAAATGGGAGTAATCTCTTTCCCACAGACGACGCCAACTGATGAAGCGGTTTTCGCCATTGCTTGATAAATGACCTGCAAAACAAAAAAGACTAGGGACACTAGTGTGGTGTTAGCCAACCGGTCTCTAATGCCTAAGTCAATGGATTTGTAGATGACAGGAATATCACTCACGTAATTAGGATACTAGAGCCATGTACTTGATTCTTGGTTTGATAGATGATTATATAAACATTTGGGATGGTTGAGTCCCATTATTACTAAGAGTCTTGACTCCATAACGTATTAGGTCTCTTAATGATATTCGGATTTGGACTCCTAAGAGCATCTCCAATGGTGGGTGCCATTTTTTGGGTGCCAAACCCAAATTTGGCACCCACAAACCCAAATTTGGCACTCCAATAGTATTTTTTTGGCCACCCTGCTCCAGTGGTGTGGGTGCCAAAATTTGGCACCCTTCCTCAATTACCTTCCAACAACTAATTCTCAACTAACTTTTAAATTTACTAGTAATAATTTATATACTTTAACGATTGTTTAACTATCTCCTAATCACGATATTAATTAATTAACTTTCTACCACAACTAATGACGATTTTAATTAACTAACTAACTTTCTACCCCAACTAACTTTCCCTACCTAACTTTCTACCCACCTACCTTTCCCTACCTAACTTATTTGCTTCACCTAATTTTTTAAAAGGCTATATATACTATCATACACCTTGCTGAATAAAAAACACACAAAACAATGAGTAAACTTAAAAAAGCAGTTCTTGGAGGAGATTTTGACTCTTCTTCTGATGACGATGATGATCGTAGAAGAAATTTTTTCTCTACGGTGGCAATGGAGTACCACAGAATGGAAACAGAACAATCAAACCATCAAAGCAAACATGGTGGCTCTTCAATCGGCCGCCAACACATCCCTCGAAATAGAGTCGGCGCGAACGAGCAGCTCATGACCAAAAAAAAACTAATTACAAATAAACTTTAACAAATCAAATAAGTCTCACCACATCAGCTTCAACAACTCCACTTTGATGCAGATTTTCTACTTGCGTTAGACACCCACAGTATTTGCTACAACACTTACTGATTGTCCGCCAACGACTTTCGATAGACGATGGCGACCTTGTTGTATCATTAGTCGAACCAACATAATTATCAAAAATTCGCTTCCAAAAAACAGATTGGGCTTGCGAATTACCTATGATCGGATCTTGAGTCATACTTAACCAAGCATTACAAATCGCAACATCTTCTGCTTTTGAAAACGCCTTTCCTCTCTTTGTAGTTTGTTTGTATGAAGGATCCATGATTTTTGGGTATGAGAAACTCAACAAAACTAATCAATTTATAGAGTATTTGATTATTACCGTTAGCAATAAAAAAAAAAGGGACAAACGGATACTTTTCCTACCGTTGGTTGAAATCTCAACGGTCAAAACATGAGCACAATGGTCAAATGACCACATAGGATAATTTTCCCTTGGTTCCTATTCATTGTTTTCATCGCCTGTGGATCTGGAAAGATCATTTCCGATCTTCTTCCTTTCTTTCCCAGAGCAACGAAGATAAAACTCTAAAAAAATCAAACCGACTCTCTCCGGCAAATCTATCTCGTCTCCCTCTCTCTCTCTCTCTCTCTCTCTCTCTCTCTCTCTCTCTCTCTCTCTCTCTCTCTCTCTCACGCACACACTCGGAGAGATCTCTCTCACCAATCTCTATTATCCCCTGCACTCCGGCGAGTTTCCAGAGTTACAGTCCGGCGACTTTTGTGAGTGAAAATCGTTGTTTGGAGTCCAACAATCCGGTATGTTTCTTGTCTCCAAATTAATTTTGATTTCTAAAAGAAATACAAATTTTTTTGGTTTTTTCTTGTGAATCTGAAATCAGATTTTGTTTAACAGATTTTTTGGGGGTTTTGGTTGTTGAAAATGGAGGGGAAATGATGATGTGGATCAAATGGCTGGAGCCATTTCCTCAGCCAAATTTGGCCAGAGAAATGGCTGGGGCCATTTTTGGCTCCCACATATGGCATGCCGTTGGAGGCCCTGAAAATGGCTTGGGGTGCCAAAAATGGGTATGGCACCCCATTGGAGATGCTCTAACGTCTTTAGAAGTGCCATGGATAAACTTCACGAACCCCTAGGCTTATCTTTACATCATACATCCCTATTGGTAAGGTTCAAAGTCCAAAAAACTCATCACCGGTGCTCATGACACCGTCTTCATCATGATACTGGGCATGGCTGAGCTATCCTGTATAGCTGAGCTGACCATACCCATTAGAGCAGACCTAAGGTGGCCAAGTCATACTTATATGTAATGATGAAAGAAATAGGTATCCTATTTTTTTTTAATATAATTGTCTATTTCGTTGGCTCGTACGCAAAAGAAAGGATTCCGTTTTCCGATTTATTACGGAATTAGGCTTTTCTCCAAGAGTGACATTCTTACTCTTGGGGAAAGGCTTTTCTATGATTGACCAACTTCGATTAACCGTAAGGGACCCTGAGGCTGGTGAAATCCTTCTACAAATGGAAGATTTTGAAGACGAGCATTTGTTGGAGATCTTCAAAAAAGTTGTTTGGTGCTGAGTTAATGTTGATTTCTTATCTTTGTATCATGGATGGATTCCTTTGTATGTGCCTTTGAACTTTTATGAAATGATATGATTGTGATTGACTTGTCAAAAGGAAAAAAAAAAAAAAAACTAACTAAGAAACGAAGAAAGATCAAATGTAGACAACAAAATAAGTCAAGTGACATCTTGTGCCGAACCTGGCCTTCATTTTTATTTGCATAAAAGTAATTTTCTTGGTTTTCTTGTTAGTCTTGCCTTATGTAGAAAGCCAAAGGAGGAGAAAGAAACAACCATAATGTTTTTTTTCCTTTTTTAATTTGTCCGAAAGGTCAGAAGTGTTCGAATGAAGCTTACGCACACAGTGGCGACGCAGAATTCCTATAGCAAAGGACCAAATCATATAAACTCATAAATTAACATCAAAATATCATCTTGATATAGTAATAAAAATAATTTGGAGAGGATATTTCGTCATAATTTTTACAAATAAAACCTCAAATATAATAGAAAAATCGGGCCCCCACTTGCGCCCCCTTATGTCCACCCCTGTACGCACACCGGGCCTCCGCTTGCACCCTCTTATGTCCGCCCCTGTACGCACACCTCGATAAATCTTCTTCCCTGTCCCTCCGGTCAACCAAACGTTCTTTTCATTGCAAATAAATGGTCGCCAGATCGTGGTGTTCTGTCCTACTCTAATAAACATTGATGAGGTCATTGAGTAATGGAAAACAAAAGCTATTGTTTTTAATTGGTCATTGATTTGGTCGTCGATCAACGAAGAAGAGAGGAAGAAAGTGGAATTGAACACCTTCCCCCATTCCCACCTAACAACTCCCAAAGATCGTGGAAAGGAGGAAGAAAAATGCATGCGACCGAATGATTTAGGACCGTCAGAAATGTGAGGTCTCTTGCGTCTTGCCATTTGACACGAAAAATCTACCCCCAATAGAGTAACTATTAAATTGAGCTGTTTTATTTTTTTTTAAGGTCAAGGTGTCCGGGTTAATTTGCGACCATCTCAAAGAAATTCTCTTTTGGTCCGGTTAAAGCAGACTATCCACGCTAGAATTACGGAATTCTCAAGAGAAACTCTCACGGTTTAACCCTAGGAGATTTTCCAGTTTTTAGAATCATTAATTGACCTTGTTCGATTGGGTTTTCAGAATCCGGTTTTAAGACCCAACTCTTGTTTGGTTTTCCCAAAGTGGCCTTTGGTTCCAAAATAAGGCTGAGTTTCCTGTTCGATATTATCAAATCTTTTGATAAAATCAAGGGGTGATTTTATCAAATTTTAATAAAATGTTCTGATAAACTAGGCCTAAATTGATGGCTTATTTACCTTTTTAGTCCCCAAAGTATTAGCGAAATGTCAATTTGGTCCCCAATATTCAAATCGTGTCTATCGAGTCCCCAATGTTCACAATGTGTGTTTATATGGTCCCTGTGTCTAACTCCGTCCGTCTTCTCCGTCAAATGCAGGGGTAATTTCGAAATTTCTACCCCCACACCCTTCTCTCTCTCCAGATTCAAGCAAACCCAGTGAAAAAAAAAAAAATGAAAATTTTCAAAACCCAAATCTCCTTCCCCCTCTCTCTCCTCCTCTTCCTCACTTCCCTCCTCTCCACCCCTTCCCCTTCCTCCGCCGCCGCCGCTAGGCATATGCATACACGAATCCGTATACAGAAACGATGAGATACAAAACAAACGACCACATCGATCTATACATTCACGCACAAACAACGATCAAATGGAATTAATCTATATAATCACACAAACAAATCGATCTATATACAGAAAAATCGATCTAATCGATCTATATATTCACACAAACAAATAGATCTAATCGATTACATACACGGATCGATCGATGTCGGCGTCGAACACCACGGCAGCTCTAGTCGATCATCAACGCCGCCGGAGGTGGAGAGGGAGGCCGGAGATCTGGGTCACCAGTGGTGCGTGTGGGTGGGTGGGTGGTGGCGCCCTCTCTCTCTCCCTCTCTCTCTCTCTGGTCGAACGAAATGGGGGAGGGGGAGGGAGGATCTGGGTTTGCTTGAATCTGGAGAGAGAGAAGGAAGGGTGTGGGGGTAGAAATTTCAAAATTACCCCTTCATTTGACGGAGAAGACGGACGGAGTTAGACACAGGGACCATATAAACACACATTGTGAACATTGTGGACTCGATAGACACGATTTGAATATTGTGGACCAAATTGACATTTCGTTAATATTTTGGGGACTAAAAAGGTAAATAAGCCCTAAATTGATCCCAAATGGGGGCCCACCGTCAAGGAGAGGAAATAGAAGGCCCACCCTGTATTTGAAGACCCAATTTTTGAAACCCATTTTTAAAAAAGGCCTTAAAACTAGGTTTTAAAAACCCAACCAAACAAGGCATTATGTCCGGTTTTATAACTCGTTCTTATTACCACTTGAGCTACTCGTATGGGTTGAGCTGTCTAGTCTTGCTTGTTAGTAGGAGCAGTACTTTTCTTTTTTCTTTACCGAATACCTTGCACCACGTGACTTGAATAATTGAAAGTTTATTTCGTTGATATTAACATGCGCTATAAAAAAAATATAGGTGGCAAGATCTGCATTATGGACGTTGATAGATTCAAAGAAAGACATAGGTTGAAATTGCATCCTCGAAATTATCAACAAATTCTCATAGTTCATTACCCCTTCCGTCCCAAATTATTTATTCAGTTTGCAAAGAACTTAATAAATTAAAAATTATAGACAATTTTTTGAGACGTTCAAAAAAGAAAAGATGCCCAACAATATAGGATGGAGGGAGAGTATAAGGACACATCACATATTGGCCTCTTGTGTTTTGACAAAACACGTACACCAGGATCCGGTCCTGATGTACCTAAGAAAATCTCATACCTAGCTCAAAAAGGTAAATTTGAGTCGTTCATTTTGCCACAGGTGGGACCTACCCCTTTATGAGTGTGTTGTGCGAAAAATGTTGTGTAGCTTTTTTTTATTAAAGGAGGCCTCCAAGTCCTAATAATGAAACTTCTCACTAACCCCCACTTCCATTCCAAACTTGTTTTAGGTAATTTCTCCATCTGTGTTTCAAACTATTTACATTTTGCGGTCCCTTTTAAAAGACTGGAAGGTCCTGTTCAGATCGTTTTCAGGCCCTCCCCGAATCTGTTTTGTTCATTAGAACTGTAGGTAAATAGTCTTCCATGAGAAAATTAGGCACTCCAAAATTCATGTTATTCGGATATCGTTTAATTAAATTTTCGAAACACATTTATCTCGACAAAAATGTCTTAAGAATCTTGCGACACTGGATAAAAATTCTTTTTTTCTAGAGATAAATATGTTTCGAGAACACATCAAACGATATCCGATGAACATTTTTTTTTCGCGTGCCTAATCTGAACGAGATCTAAAATATCAACGGTTCCGATTATCAGAATTATTCCCAAAAGTGGCCGGAAAGTACTTGGACGAACCGTTCGGAGAGGATCCTATTCCATTGTAGGTAGTGGTAGTTGGACAAAACT
This sequence comes from Vaccinium vitis-idaea, assembly GCA_963854785.1. NCBI lineage: Eukaryota > Viridiplantae > Streptophyta > Magnoliopsida > Ericales > Ericaceae > Vaccinium > Vaccinium vitis-idaea. The sequence continues at coordinate 27,661,658 of OY978221.1, read as the reverse complement.
CTATAGGCATGGGCATGTTTCATGAGTTTGGAAGTAGGCAAAAGATATCATTCCCATCTCTCATTCTATATGGTAGTACGAATCCTATCAATTTTAGTTTTCCATTTGCTAAAATCTAACATTTGATCAAATGTTAGATTTTAGAAAACGAGGAAAAGATTTGCTAAAATCAACACTCGGCGTTGATTAATGGATTTTTCTCTCTTCCTTCAAAAAAAAAAAAAGGACTCGGCGTTGAATGAGGAAAAGGGGCCCATTTTTCTCCATACGTGAGCCTAGACATACCATCACTTTATTAATTGTCTCATTCAATATTTCAATGTCAATTTCATATCTGAAGTTATTGATCTACAACCAAACCCCAACTACAATTTGAATTTCGTAGACTTAAATAGCTGAGATGTGGGTAAAAATTTCTCAATCCTACTAATGACAAATACTATCTTACTGGCAAATAAAGAATCAAGGTCCTTGGACAATTCATTTGTACATCATGAGAAACAAAATAAATACATTACAATTTCATTGGATGATTTTAACTGTTGATTTTGTAAAGGACAGTGCTACCCGTACAGAATGGGGGGCACAGAAATTGCACAGATCGCGTTCGGGGACCCATTTTTGGGTCCCACACGAGTGATTCGAACCGTTCATTATTCTTAGAATATTTTTCCGAATTCCATTGAAACGGTGGGGCTTTGGTTGAACCACTTCTAACCGTCCGATTGAGCTGAAATTTTATGGGCCCCTTCGGAAAAATGTTCTAAGAATAATGAACAGTTCGAATCACTCGTGTGGGACCCAAAAGTGGGTCCCCGAACGCGATCTGTGCAATTTCTGTGCTCCCCATTCTGTACCCGTAGGTTTATCGTTTTGTAAATATCAATATATTTGCTCGTCCATGCTAAAAATCAAGCCAATCGTACATTGCGACATCTTCTTGAATCATATCTTTACGAAGAGATGTGAGCAATTAAAGTGAGATTGTTTATTGATAATTATGTCTTGCTCAGACAAATATTGATATTCGATCGAATTAATTTTTGTATAAACAATAACCACATTGAAACACTTTCCACATTATTGCATGATGTGATATAGCCACATTGACGAATGCCGAGGGTAATCGACCTTGTAATCTTGGACAATAAAAACTCTTCGAGACAAGTCACGTTAACAAGCGAAGATGGAAGGTGTTAACTCTTGACTTTGGTAGTTGCCTTTTCGTGGAGGAAATTTCCAATTGACGCAAAGTGTCAAAATCAAAGACATTTCCAAGGTGAGGACGTTTTCTAGGATCAAAATCAAACACATTCACCCATGTTTTTGGAAATGAAGCTTCCCTTCCCTTTTCTTTTTCCTTTGATTTTCTCACCTGCAACTTTTACCTCGCCTACTTTGGCTAATAAGTGATTATGGTTTTTTGGTTTTTTCGTTTCGTCTTTATTCAAAAAAAAATTGCATTTGTTAGTTTCGCGTCAAGATTTTGTGGTTTCTGGATTCCTCTCGACGAGACGAATCTAACAAGTATAAAATTATGGTCAAAACTCAAATTTTTTTGAATAAAATCAAAATAGGTGGATTATTGGCCAATATACGGCGACTTTAATTCTTTCCAACTTCGCTCCTTCTGAGTTCTTCCCCAATATAAATATTCGACACACAAATAGGAGTAGTATTTAATATTCATAGTCTGTGTGATATTTTAACGCCTCTTCACTAAACCCTCTGTAAACCACAAGGGTTTTAGGCCGCGTTTCTTGCGGTGCAAGTCGGTGCCTCTGATTCCTTAGCATTTTTCTAATCATTTTCTCAGTAAACAAACACCGATCAGAATTTATTTATTAGTGCGGAGAAATCAGATACTACTCTGTCTTCGAAAAAAGTGCCTCCTGAAAATCTAGGGTTTGTGCTCTGTTCCACCTTTTGGTCCCACCTTCAGCATTTCCAGTTCATATTCTACATGTTTCATTTTTAAATACTAGGTATTTAAAAACCCAGTTGTTGTTTTTCCATTGTAATATATTTATGTTTTTGTTCACTCTTTTGTTACTGATTTTCTTGGTCTAGATTTTGTTTTTAACTTTTTTTCCGATCTGGGTTCTGTGTATTTATTTATGATTCGACAAATTCAGTGCACAGTAAAAAAAATTCATGGATATTCATGCACATTTAAGATGAGATGGGCTTGGTTTTAGCTTGATATTGCAAAAAAATTCATCATTTTTATTGAATAGTCGAATTTGTATGTTGCACTAGAGTGGTAAAATTTTCGAATATTAATGGAAACTTTCATGAAGCATCTTTGATCTGCCTTTAAATTATGTGTCTCCCTGTAAACGCTTGGAATATGGTGACTATCATTCTAGACCTCTAATTGTTTGGTTTAAAGCCTTAAAGAAATTTTAACATGTCAAGTAAAATTTACGGCTGACTATGATTCATCAGCATAACTTGTATGACTTTTGAAGAATCGCCCATTTTCGGATTTCTGATAGAAATAATGGGTCTATGTTCAGTTCTCCTTCCTAGCTTGTCAATTTTCTTTGCTAATGGCGATAGTTGTTGGCTACAGAGGATATATCAGGGCAGTCTCAAGTAAAAACGGGTGAACCTTTTGCTGTGCAGGTCAATCATGTTTATTGAGTGGTAATTTTTGGGTGAGGTTTATTATTTTTCAAGATTTTAGCAAGTTTATGGAGGCCAAGAAGAAGGGGCTTCATTTTATGCACTTTCCTATAGGGAAACCAGAGTATTGAATTATTCAAGCTTGACTTGATGACTTGACGAACTGTGTTAGAATTTTACCTATTCACTGGAGCCGATCTCAAATGAGTTTTAATCGAGTTGATCAAATTCGAGTGGTTTGGTTTTTGTCGTACGGTATAGGCTTATTGAGCCTACTTTTGTTGGGGTTAAGGAGGGAAACAAATTCCACCAGACTCGCTCCCTTGTTTGGCTTGTTTTGGTAGCTCCCTCCTAAGAAGAGATCCTGGAGAATCCCGGTGACTGTCGTGATTCAAACACTAGTAGCCAAATTGATGGTTTATAAACTAAGTCAAACAGATGGTTTGGACCGTCCATGGAAAATTCCAAAGTTTCCATCGTCAACATAATTCCCAACATAAATTGTCTGGCTGGGTTCAATTACATGTTCCTAGCAAATGTGTTTGAAATAACATGTTTTGGTTTCAAGATCCGTTTAGGATTTTACAGAAAATTTTCCTATGAATCTACTACCTACAGCTGACGAGTAAACCCACAGTTTGTTTTGTTTTTCAGGTCACTAGCTCTTCAAGGCCATTATTCTTGGCTTTATTCCTTTTGAACAATCCATTTGTCCTATATGCCAAACTGTCCTAATTATAGTTCTTACCTCTCCAATTTGTGGAGAGGGAATTGGTGTCTTTCTATATGATGTCACCTTGATTCAGTTCTTTATGCAACTTTTTCCCGTATCATTTACTTACTTCACAAGCATTTCAGGCAAATTCATCCAAATTAAACGAGCTGAATTTTCTCCCAAGAAGACCCCCAAGAGTATCAGCCTGCTCTAAGAACTGGTACTTCTGATATGGCATTAGCAAGATTAGCAAGGACAGGCTTTAAGCGATCAGGAGGTGCCATTAACAATCGCGCAAACGAGAAGGATGTCTTCTTTGAGGGTGTACTGACACAAAAATGTTCTTCACCTTGTGTTGATAATGTTCTAGTCACTGGGAATCCATCACACCTTTCAAACATTAGAAAGGCGAATCAGATGGATTTCTGGAGTAGGGGAATAAGGATATTTTCACAGTCTCATTTTCCTCAGGCAGAGAGGATTGTTGAGGAATCTGATCCAGTGCATGAAAGCCCATGGTATCCTACTCTGGAAGCAACCAAACCTGGCGAAAAGCCTAGGGTTGTGGTGCTTGGCACCGGGTGGGCAGCTTGTCGGTTCCTCAAGGGGCTTGACACCAAAATATACGATGTCGTTTGCATTTCACCAAGGAATCATATGGTGTTTACTCCTTTGCTTGCTTCGACTGCTGTTGGAACCTTAGAGTTTCGATCAGTCGCTGAGCCGGTTGGTCGGATTCAGACTGCACTCTCAAAGGACCCAAATTCCTTCTTTTATTTAGCTTCTTGCACTGGGATTGACATGGATAAACATGAAGTGAGTAAATCTTCCAACTTTATTTTCTGAGTATAGAATATTGTCACACATCTATGATCACTGCTTTTTTCATCCTACAATTAGAAGGAGATTATACTATTCTATGTCGGCATAGAGCAGCGGCTGCACAACCTATTGAGGGTGGTCACAAGTGAGTCAGTAACCACTCTGAAATGAACAACAATTTAAGTGGGGACTTTTTTCATATCTCTTCTTCCTCCATAAAAGGCATAACAAAAACCTTTTGATGCCCTTCAGTACGACAGGCACCGATTTGACTTCAATTCAAGTCCTTAAATGATTACTCCATTTGTCCTTAATTTTGGTCCCTTTGGGACTTTTAACATTTAAGGTGACATGCCTCCTTAGAAAGTTAGCTTTGATTTCCCAAATTGCCCCTATTTTTATTCATTCACAAGAGTTAGTCTTTGAGAATTCAAACACTTTTTTGCTTGACTTTTCAAAGAGAGCTAACATTTTGGGACATCCCAAACTATTTTCTGGACAAACATTATGGGATCGAGGAATAGTTTTTTCTACAGCAAGTCCACCATATGATTATTTTATGGCCAACCATTCCTCTGGGTGAACTTGATATAAAGTTGGTGATCATCTGGCTATGGAAATTCGCCGTTCAAAAAAAATCTGGCTATGAAAATTGTGTAATTGATGCTCCCTGTTCTAAAGTTGTTAGAGTTTGAGAAACATGTGATATATCCTTAGTCCATTTGTTAAGTGAAACTATCAATTGCCTTACCTTTTATGCAATAGTTTGAAATTATGTAATTCGAGTGAGGGCAATTGAAAATTTAACATGGTTATATGCTATAGCGGTAATACTACTGTAGTTGAATTCAATTTTGAAACATGTATGAGAAAAGTTCTTGGAGCCGCCACTGGTGGCGTGTCAATAGCCTTACACAAATGTATGGCAAATGTACACACATCACTCTTGTTATAAAACGAACAAATGTGGCTCCCCTGAATCAGGTGTACTGTGAGACGGCTGGCGATAATGAACTTCCTCAGGAGCCTTACCGATTCAAAGTCGCATATGACAAGCTTGTCATTGCTGCTGGAGCTGAGCCTTTGACCTTTGGTATAAAGGGAGTTAAAGAACATGCATTTTTTCTTCGAGAAGTATATCACGCCCAGGAAATCAGGAAGAAGCTTCTCCTAAACCTTATGCTCTCTGAAAATCCAGGTGATTGATATTGTCCCATTGCAAAATCTCGAACTCCTATTGTTGAAAGGAATACATGTACCCAACTTTTAGAACTGGTAACTGTCTTGCTCTCTTAAAGTTTGGTTATCGTGAAGTCTTCGAGCAAGCCCCTTGAAAGCAAGGAGTCGGCCCATGGCATGGATCCCTTTAGTCAGTCGAAGAACTGTGGGTAGTTTGCTAAATTGAAGTTTGTAAGACGACATGATAGATGCTTAAGGCCATCCTTGTGGGCGAGAATATAGATTCTTCACTCATTTTTTTCTGGAATCACACTACTACACAAGTAGTTACTACCTTCTTACGGTCAGCCTTGAAACCATAAATTATGGAAGAATGTTATGAATGAATTCAGTTGACGAAAGGGTGTAATACTTGCTTCTACTGTCAGGAAGGTTCTGTTTGCACAAATAAGATAGACAAGAGATGATTGGTAGTCTGTAATACGAGGTCTAGTTAATGCCATCTAGTTATTCAGAATTCATGCATTTATTAATCCCTCTATCCAACACACAAGATTTTAGAACAAAATTGTTGGGAATTTATGAACGTAATCTTATTCTTTCTGATTGCCTACCCAGGTTTAGTTATTCTCTTCCTTGGACCTAATTGATCTGGAAACAGTTATCACAGTAATCATAATTTTTGGCTTTGCAAGTTTGATAGTTGCTTTTGACATCAGAGTGAGGCATCTATGATGAATTTCTACTATATTTTCTACGTAACCATAACTTCTTAACATAGTACAAAAAAATGTAACTAGATTAATGAAATGTGAATAGCTGTGAGCAGAAGTATTCCCTTGCATATTGTACTTTCCTATATCAGTAGTGGCATATCAGGTATCATCCACCCCAAAATCCTGGAGGCTTTAGCCTTCCATCATTTGAATATGTATTTCGGCGACAAAAATTATTCACTTTGTGCTTAGTGCATCAACCCATATAGCCTAAGAATTACTCGTGATAAATGTTTATATTATGTAACTAAGAAGTTGGATTTGGATCCACAATTGCAGGTATAACAGAAGAAGAAAAGGAGCGTCTGTTACACTGCGTTGTTATTGGAGGTGGCCCTACAGGAGTGGAGTTCAGTGGCGAATTGAGTGATTTTATCATGAGAGATGTCAAAGATCGGTACACTCATGTAAAAAATTATGTCCGTGTCACTCTCATTGAGGTATTGTATCTGTTGATATACTTTTTTTTTTCCTTAATTCCCAAACAAGCTAGTTTGTGAAAGTGAGTGACTGCCTTTACTAAGCAATGTTTCGATATTTTACCTTCACCAGGCAAACGAGATTTTGTCATCTTTTGATGTTGGACTTCGTCAATACGCCACAAAACACTTAACCAAGGTAATTGGAATTTCTTTTGCTAATGGGAACATGTTTCATACACAGCTCTCTAAATTTTTTTTTGATCGGCCAGTTCTCTAAATTTTGCACTTCTAAACCTTGTATCAGAGTGGTGTTCGACTCGTGAGAAGTGTGGTGAAAGAGGTTCATCCCAGAAAGCTTGTACTTAGTGATGGGAGTGATGTTCCGTATGGTCTCTTGGTCTGGTCTACTGGGGTTGGCCCCTCTGAATTTGTGAAATCACTAAACGTTCCAAAGTCCCCAGGTGGAAGGTATACTTCCCTGCAATTCTCCCCAGTTAAATTCTTGGTTCGTGATGTCGAGGAACATCTTATTCCTATAAAAAAAAAAATCAGAATAAAAGCTTCCGCTAGAATGACGTGGGACTTCTACTTTTGTAATTAAAAGCATCTTGATGAGTTCTTTAGTTTAAGACCACAACTGGGTTTTTACTTTTTCTCGTCTGCATAGCATTACATTCTCATTCCATTTATATTGTGGATTCATCAAGTAATTTTTGTTTCTGGGTGTCAAAGAATTGGCATCGATGAGTGGTTGCAGGTACCTTCCGTTGAAGATGTGTTTGCAGTTGGAGATTGTGCAGGTTTTGTTGAACAAACAGGGAAGCCAGTGCTTCCAGCTCTAGCACAGGTCAGATACCTCCCAAGTCTTCCTTCTTTGGTGCTACAGTTGAATTATGTGGAGAATAAGCACATTATTGCTATTACTGTGGCCTATTTATCTGCCTAGTTTCTTTCAACATACTCTTGTAAGAAAGTGAGATATCCATTGTTTTAGCTATCAGCCGATGCATGTAGATCTTTCTCTCTCCCATATATGTACACCCTAGTAGATCAAGGATAAAAGTCACATGCTTGTTGGCTCATTAAGAATATGTTTTCAGTTGTATCCAATTCAACGCCTAGTTCACAGTTGTTATGGTAAATTCAGCTTCTCTAAGGGTTTGTTTTGTCAAAGTTTTAGATTTTGATGTTTTCCAAAATCACTCTGAAAGCACCAAAACTTAAGTTTCTCCATCGGTATTTAAAAGTCACTTTTGGCCGCGAAAGCTGTGGCAAACACACTTGCACAACTTCTGAGGCAACTAAATAAAAATTCACCCCAACCCAAAAGTAGAAAAAAAAAATTCACAAAAACCCCAAAGCTCTTCTCCACTGTCCATGATTTTCAACAATTGACGACCCCAGGTCCCACACAAGTTGCCAATATGTATCGCTCAATGCTCCGGATATTGTTACGCTGCAACCATTCATATACGTGCCCCAATTTTCGCTCAATGCTCCGGATATGAAATCTTTACTAATGTTTTTAATATTGGAACAGGTTGCAGAAAGGGAAGGGAAATACCTTGTGGAGTTGTTTAACAAAATTGGGAAGCAGAATGGTGGAAAGGCTCTCAGTGCAAAGGATGTTCCTCTGGGAGAACCGTTTGTCTACAACCATTTTGGAAGCATGGCAACGGTAGGGCGCTACAAGGCGCTGGTTGATCTTCGCAAGAGCAAGGTAATTTCAGTGATTTTACATTTCCCAGTCCAAACTATTTGACACTTGCATAAGATGCATAACATGAAGGTTTACACAGAAATTTCTGCATTCAAAGCAGACTAGAAAAGTATTTTATCGCACCCACGTGTGTGGTTTTTATTTTGGAAAACTGTTTTCTGTTCTAGCAAACAGAAAAATTTTGTTCTTGGCAACTGGTCATGGGACGTTACCTAAAACAACATGGTTGTTTTTCAAATTGTCGTCGTTTTTGTTTCCTAAAACACGTTAAATGAAAGTGAAAAAAAAAAGAAAATAAAAAATGAAAGGATAACTGAAACTGGCTCATACAGTATGTATCAAAACAATGAAACATAGTACAAGATTAGCCACATTGGTGTTAAATATACTTCAGTATTAGTACCTCGATTTTAAACTTGGAACATTAGTGTATAAAAATTTGTCAGCTTTGTCGTTCTTTATTTCATAATTTCACTTGGCAATTTGTTTCTGAAAATTGTCTTCAGAACAGCAATGAAAATGATATGACTGCGATGTCTGTTGTTTTAATTTTTATCACCTTTGTTTGGTGAAGTTGTGAAAAACGACGATGAAAACATCAAAAGAGAACAATACCAAATGGCATAGGTCTAACATTTTACATTGCTTGTTACATGAGTCAGCTGTGGTTCATTCTCTTCTTCATTTCTACAGGATGCAAAGGGAGTCTCCCTTGCAGGATTCCTAAGCTGGCTAATATGGCGCTCCGCTTACCTGACGCGTGTCGTCAGCTGGAGGAACCGGTTTTACGTCGCCGTGAACTGGGCAACCACACTAGTCTTTGGCAGAGATAACTCGAGGATCGGTTGATCATTCGATTACAAATTTTGTTCTGCATTTTCTAGTGTTGCAGCATGGACTGTGACCAGCTCTTCTTCAGCTTCAACTTTGATTGGATCATAGTCTATAAACCTTTCTCATAATGTCTGAGAAGTTGTGCTTTGAGTTATTATGGGGAGGAGTTATGTATGTATATCTGATACACATAAGAGGAAGCCATGTCTAAAGAATTAGGGGAGATTCATTTTCACATCTACTTGTGTGATGTATTTTCCACTAACTGTCATCACAGTAGTTATATGTTATTTGGCATCAAAGTTTGAAAGCCTAATTGAAATTTTTTGTTGCATTATGCAATGGTGAATTGTCATACCACCAAAATTTTATTTCAAGTTTTCTTCGACTTAAAATGGTAGTGCTTTTTTCCTGCTAACCAAGTGTTCAGACCAGTTTAATCTTGGGAAACAATTCCACCGTAACACTAGTGGGGCTCCGTTCAAAGCCAGATCAAAGTAACTGGTAGCCAGAGATCCTCTGTTCCAAATTCTTCATGTGCCTCTATTGCAAGAGTTTTGGGTTGTTAGATCACACAAAAACTTTTAAAGACATAAAAACAAAATTCACAATCCACCAATCCAAAATCCCTTGCAATAGAGCCAAATGTGTCATCACTCATCAGCTTTATGATGCTCAAAAGAGAAGTGGATGGGCATGAACTCCACTAAAAATATCTTCAAAATATCCTGATCCCTCCCTGAAGCTTAAAGTGGTAGTTAGGGCTTACCTAAAGTGTTCTCAAGTGGTCCTTCTGATTGGTTTCTGGAAGTCGTCGGTTCGAGTTAATGGCGTAGCGTTAACTCCCTCGTTAACCATTCGTTGTAACGTACATTCCAAAGTTACTAATATCCTGCCATGTGAAGGGGGAAAAAAAAATAAAGACCTACAAGTGGCATCACTAATAAACCCTTGGATAAAACTTGAAGCCTTACCTACTACTACGGCTATAAATGAACCAAACCGTTTGGTGTTAGGCTCGTTTTGGGCTCGGTCCGATAAGATTTTATTAAGTTCGAGCTCGGAAAATTAATAAACAAGCTTGAACATTAGTATGCTCCGCTTGGCTCAAGCTCGAGCTCGTGAAAAATTAACAAATAAGCCTAAAAACTATGATGATAGGCTCGATAAGACTCATTTTATTTTAACAGAAGAAGATTACATTGCTTCTTATTAATTCGAAGAAAATAATATGTTGATGTAAAATACTCAAAATGGTAAAACTATAGTCAATTGTCACTATTTCGAAATAGAGCATTTTTCTTGTAAACATATATTCATGTACAATACTCAAAAGGGTAAACATATATTTAAGACGTGTACATGCACAATTAAAACTCTCTATTATGCAAGTAGGATTTTATATATGTTTGTTGTTGGCTCATGAACAAGCTTGGGCTAGAATCAAGCTTCTACTGGCTCGGGAATTATTTACTATGTTCGAGCTCGAGCTCAGTAAAATTTTAGTAATAAACAAGCTTAAATACAGCAAAATTCGATTCGGCTCGTTTGCAGCCCTAACTACTAGGCTACCGAAGTACTCCAATTAGGATAACAAACTCCACAGGATATACTAGGATAGAGGATATCGATCCATTTTCTACACGGTAGACGTTTTCGGATGCATTGATATTGTCTGATTTTCTTCTAATCTACCGCAATTTGCACATTATTCGCGTGTGAAAATCTGTGGTCACAGGAGGCCTTTTTTTTTTTTTTTTGATAATGCAAGATGTCTTCCACAACTGTTTCACATGCATACACTTGGGATGAGGGATGAGGTTGTCCCAAGAGTTGCTGGCAAAGAGGATCGAACTTGAGACTATAGGTGGAAGTAGGGGTGCACACCAGCCCAGTAGCCCAGCCAACCCTGCCCGATTTTTTTAGGGTTTAAAAAAAATATTTTGGCCCATATGGCCGGGTCGGGTTGACATTATAAGCCCATTTACTAATTGGGCCGGGTTTGGAAAATTCTTCTAAGGCCCACCCCGGCCCGGCCCGAATTAAATAATATTTTTATTTTAATACTTTATATATTCGACTGGAACCTAGCTACTTAGAGCTTGTTTATCTCTATTGATCTCTTATCTAGTAAAATCTTCTCATCTCTTATTTAAGAGTCCAATCATCTTTGTCTACTCTTCAGTATCTCATCTTTTTTAACAGTTTTTTACTATTTTTTTTTGTTAAATCTCCTTAATCTTTTGGTTGTAGGTCTTCTTAATTTGTGGTTGATTTATTTATATATGTGATACCATGCGTTAGAAAAATAAATAGGCTTGTTGGATGGGCTTTAGATGTTAAAATTTTAATTGGGCCGAGCTTGGACATATTAAATGAAACCCGACTATGAATGAGCCAGACTTAGAAATGCACAAATCTCGTTATTATATAATATAAGCCCGGCCCAAACAAGGCCTAACCTGGTGTTTGTGCACCCTAGGTGGAAGTAAGCTCAAAGTCTCTGGGCCAAGACCACTTAGCCCGAGATCTTTTTAAAATGTACAGTTTTTTCAATTTCTGTCGGTGAAAATAGTCCAGTTAGAGCATCCTCATTAGGCTCAATAAAAATTGGGCCAAATTTAACCTCAAAAACACCTTTTATAAATTAACAAGTCACTTTTTAAAAAAAAAATCACAAAATCAGACTCTCTATTCAGGAAGTCAGGAGAGAGAATTGTTTTAACCCGTGAACAGTGCCTCAAAGGATTTACCGAGTTACTGTAGCAAAGTTATACAAGTAACTTTTGTAGATTTACAAAAAAATTCTTGAGTCTGATTTTGGGGGTTTTTTTCCCCCTTTCACTCAACAACTTAGCCATCACGGGGATTTGCCTCCCCTGATGAGGATGCTCTTACCCTTTCGTTTGTAAACTAGTATGCGAATACAATTGGAAAATCCTACGGGTACAGAATGTTAGGAACCGAAAATGTACCGAGCTTCTTGTGAAACCCATTTTTGGATCTCACACGAGTGATCTGAACCGTTCATTATTCTTAGAATATTTTACCAAGGGGCCCACAAAATTTGAGCTTAATCGGACGGGTAGAAGTGCTTAAACCAAAGTCCCACCATTTCAATCAATTTTTTTTGGCGTGGAACGGTGGGACATTGGTTTAAGCACTTCTAACCATCCGATTGAGCTCAAATTTTGTGGGGCCGCTCGAAAAAATATTCTAAGAATAATGAACAGTTCGGATCGCTCGTGTGGAATCTAAAAGTGGGTCCCCCAAGCAACTCGGTACATTTTTTGATCCTAACATTATGTACCCCTAGTCGGATGGTAGGTCATGGGTTGCACATCTCGGACATCCAAAAATGTTTGGATTATCCAGATATAGAGAGACAAAGAAGAGAGAGAGGGAATCCAAAGCGTCCAAAACACTAGACGGCCGAGATGGTCAGATGGGCGACTGGCACCAGCAAGTGGTACCCGCCCGGCAGCCAAAGTTTTTCTGCGTGCGAAATTTGATCTTCATTGATTCCATGAGAGCTTTGTTCAAACTGAAGATCTCATAGAAATACAGTATAAACAAGAATTCCACAGTAATATTCAAATTAAAGACTTCAAAAAGTTTTCATTTCACCAAACTACAATCTGTACATCTCTCTCTCTCTCTCTCTAGAAACAGAATCAGCGGCTGAACTGAGAGGAAGTCCTCTCCATACTCTTGGATGAGAAAAGTGAAGCCAAAGAGTTGGCCACGCCCACCGCAATAGCCGCCTTCACCTGTCCTCGCCTTGGAATCAGACGGCCAGAATTACTCCTCCCTGACGACCCTAATGAATTCCCACGGTTGATCATCTCTCTCCTTCCATCTGCCATCTCCGTCCAGGGTGCTTTTTTGTCTTTTTCTTTGGGTATTCGTGATACTTGAACTGATTTGAGGCTTTAGGTTATTTGGGGTCGTCTATTTATAGAGGTGAAGATTCATAATTTGCCCCTGGTTTTGGCAATAATATCAGCTACAGTATTTCATTACTTGATGACTACTTTTTGGATAAAGATACGGGTATAGAGGCTATGGTACAGAAAATGTACCGATCGCGTTCGGGGACTCACTTTTGGGTCCCACACGAGTGATCCGAACCGTTCATTGTTCTTAAAACATTTTTCCGAGGGGCCCCACCAAATTTCAGCTCAATCGGACGGTTGGAAGTGCTTCAACCAAAGTCCCACCGTTCCAACGAATAAAAACTACTAGTTTAGAGACACTGCATTTGAAAGGATAATGTTATTTATCAAGAAGAGCAATAGCCAAGGGAAATGTTACAATACAATCTTTTATCAGAAAATTGGTTAAAAGTCCAAGAGTAGGGGTGTAATGGATGCTTAGCCCAAGCTAATTTTTTATAAGGCGTCGTGTCCATGAACTTAAAAGTGCTGCTACGTAAGGTCCATTAATGGACAAAAGTGCCCCTGCGGCCATAGGTTGATTTCGTACTGCTACGTAAGTTCCACGGGAAAAACACTACCTCCCTGCCACTTAATCGTTTGTGTGGCGGCATTTTAAGAAGTATTACATTTTCATGTCCCTGACTCCCTATCCAAGTGTCATTCAGTTTTTAGCAATTGTTTCTATCCCTCACACATACATCGATTTTCTCACCCCATTTATCCTATTAGGAGTAATACAGGGTGGATTTGGATAAATAAGTCAAATTTGACTTATTTTTATTATCTTTATTAAAAAAAATCGCATTTGTTAATTTTGCATTAATTTTTTTTGACTTATTGAATTGAGACGAATAGGAAAAAGTATAAAATTAGGGTCGAAACTAATAATTTTGGCCAAAAAGACGATGACTCTTTGCCTTATTTTTGTCTTTATTCAAAAAATTATGAGTTTCGGCCATAATTTTATACTTTTTTTATTCATCTCGTCAAGACGAATTATTAACTTGACGCAAAACTAACAAATACGGGAAAATAAATGGAACAAAGACAAATTAAAAAATCACTTATCTTTTTTATCCAAACCCACCTTAAGTCACTTTTTCATTTGTCTTTATTCAAATTTAAAAAAGAAAGAAAGAAAGATGAGTGATTTTTTTTTCATTTGTCTTTATTCCTTTTTTTTTTGCATTTATTAGTTTTGCGTTAACCTTTTGTGACATATTGATTCTTCCCAACTTGTGACATTTTGATTTATTTTTGTCTTTATTCAAAAAATTGTTACATTTTGATTTAATCTCTGGGTTTTTTTTTTTTTTTTTAAAGGATTCTAGGTAGAATGTGATGAGAAAAACAGAATATAGGATAATCTGTTACTGTTATTGGCATAAAGCAGAGGTCAGATTCTAACAGACTATCATATATGTCTGCTTTGCTAGCATGATACAGAGTACAGATCTTCACATATTTGGTAATCTGTCTGCTTTGTTAGCATGATACAGAGTACAGATCTTCACATATTTGGTAATCTGTTGTTATTGGCATCGGTAAGATTGCAACAGACTACCATAGATTTACACATATTTGGTAATCTGTTGATTTAATTGGCATGAAACAGAAGGTAGATTACAACAGACTACCATATATGTTTGATTTATAGTATTGTGTCAAGATGCCTTAATACTTAAGCCCAAGAGAGTGCACTAGGGATGGCAATTTCACCCAAAATCAATGGATACCCGAACCAAACCGATCCTATCGGGGCGATTTTTTATATTTTTTCCTACCCATGGGGCGGGTTTGGTTTTCAAAACACGATACCCGGAGGGTTTGGATTTGGGTTTAGTCTTAGCAAGTATTCGGCCAAACCCAAACCCAAACCCAAACCCAAACCCAAACTGATCCATATAATATTACTTATAGGATATATAATACATATTATATTTTTATATACATGTAATTTTTATTTTTCAATTCATAACTTTTAGTAACTTTTCATTTCATCTCCTTCCTTATTCCTCTCAAAATCCCTTAAAAATCTCAAGAGTCTCTATAGGAACCTCTTAAGAAAAGTATGTTGGAATTTAGATTTTTAATGGTAAAATCATATGGTATGTTACTTTTTTTATTTTAATATATAGTAATCTTTTTCCTTCATATGGTCATTAATGGAATGAATATTAATGCGGGTTTGGTGTGGTTTGGATAAAATCCAAATCCATATAGTTTGGTTATGGTGCACTAAAATTCATACCCGTCGGATATCGGTTTGGATTTGGGTATAAATAAATACTTTGGGTTTGGATATGGTAATCACAAAACCCGGACCAAACCGATCCATTGCCATCCCTAGAGTGCAGAATACCCTCTTACTCCTGCAACTCTCAAATTCTCAACTTACCTCTTAGCCTCTCGAAGGTTTTTTCTTTTCAAAAGAAAAGAGAGAGAGAGAAAAAAAAAAACACTCTAGTGCATTTATAAGGGCATTTTAGCATTATTCCTTACTTAAATATTGAATTGAAATGGTTAAATATGAAAAAAACTAATAAGTGTATTTATGATAATCAATTACCTATATATTTCTTTAAAAAAAAATCAACAAATAAGGGTATCTATGCCATCAATTTTTTGTATATTAGAAAAAATCAGCAGATAACGATATATGTACTAATCGGGAAAAAAAAACAAAAAAAAAACATGTTTTGTATCAACAAATAAGGTTATCTGCGCAACCAGATATGAATAAAATGAAAAATTAATTTTCTGTGCAAACCAAACAAGGCCCTTCCCGGAGGATCAACAGATAAGGTTATCTGCGCAACCAGATATGAAAAAAATGAAAAAATCATTTTCTGTATTAGCCAAACAGGGCCCTTCCCGGAGGACCAATAGATAACGTTATCTGCGCCATCAGATATGGAAAAAAAAAATGAAAATTTCATTATTTGTGATAGCCAAACAAGGCCCTTGCATGGTATTTTTGTCACCTATTGCCCAAATGTCCTGTTGGCCTTATTGGAAAAGTTGATGTCCTTATTCCATTAATAACCCCTATACTATGTCCTTCTTGAAAAAGCTCTCATCTTTTATTTACGTATGTACGGTATACATGCCTTTCAGTCACTATGAATTCATAACATGTTATAAATAATTAATCTTTGTATAAAATTTAGAACCTTTGTAATTTGTATACAGATTTATAACTACAACAAATTCTCCTTCTTGCTACAAAAAATAATTCCCACAAAATAAATTTTGTCACTATATGTTTACTTGTCGTGAGAAAATTTGATTTTGTGGCATCAAACCATATAAGGTGGAGTTATTGTGACAAAATCCTTTTGGTTGTAATATTTTGTCACGAGTATGGTGAGAAAGTTTCCTGCCGGTGGGAATTGAATATTGCCACATAATAATTATGTCACAATAGGTTTGTCGTAATAAAGGTTCATTTTGAATATATCGTGACGAAATGGTTTGTCACAACAAATTTTTATTATTACTACAATTTATTTTGTTGCAAAAGAGTTTGGGCTTTACTTATAGGGACAAAAATGAACTTTGTGGCAATATGTGTATGTTTTTGCTACACAATTATTTGTCACAAGAGAATTAGTTATTGTTACAAAATCTCGTGTGTGACAACAAGATTAGAAAGGAGAGCTATGGTGACGACATTAATTTCAACACAATAGTTAGTCACAACAATTATGACGGAAATTGAGTCTCACTATATAATATATTTGTCACTATAAATTTGTAGTATTAACGTCTAATAAAAGACATAAGGCTACGAAATTTTTTGTCACAATAAAGTATTACATATACCTACAAAATATTTTCCCCCTATTTTTAAAAATTTTAAATGCTATTATCTTAAACCATTGTTTCCTATCAATAAATGTCATTATCTTAGTTAACAATCACTTTATTCAAAGATTCTTAACTTTTTTCTTAATGACATTGCATTTTACGGAATTTCTCTGGGTTTTTACAAAATAGGGATTAGATTATTCGGATGGGACTTTCCTCCGGATCTTGGATGGGCAAGTATGTCGGCTTGTTAGACACTTTATAAGAGGAAAAATATCATTTTCCTAATAAATTTACATCTCAGCAAAGGGATTACTAAACCCGATCGAGCCAAAAATTTGCATGAATGATTTGATCAATAAGCACAACGAAATCAACGATCTCGATCATTATGATTGTGCTTGGTCATGTGGCTATTACTTGAACGGACATATATTATTATTTTCCTAATGAATTTGCATCTCGATGAAAGAGATTTCTAAACCTGATCAAGCCATAAGTTTATACGAATGATTTAATCACTAAGCACAACGAAATCAACAATATGGATCATCATTATTGTGTTGCGGTCGTGTGACTACTGCACATTCAACTACTACACATGACTTAGTTTATTATCAAGTAAGTTGAACATATAGATTCTAAAAGACATTACTGAGTATATTTTTATAATGATCGATCTGAACCGTTAAGATTTCACATTTTATTTGTTCCATCGGTTTCACTAAAATTGGAAATCATCGGATAATGATAACCAGATGATCGGAATGACATTAATGCGTTATTAAGCATTAAAGTCTTAAAGTGCACCACCCAATCCCCGCCTGAGTTATTTTTTAGCAATCAGAACCGTCTATTTTTTGGATAATATGGATTATATTATTTTGTACCAGAAGGAAGTTAATCGCATATTGTTAAACATTTGATTGAATGGAAAAGATCATTTTATCAATGAATTCGCATCCCAATGAAGGGGCTTACAGAACTCGATTAAGACAATACCAGTATCAGTATTGGTACATACCATTTCAGTAGAAAAATTGGTACTTAAGTCGGTTTGGTATTCAGAACCTTGTTTTTTTTTTTTGCAATCTAAAGAAAAAACTCCTAAAACCAAAAAAATATGCTCCAAAGTCCAAACAATAATTTCTATTTTTTTATTTTAAAGCTTACTTCTCTTTTCCTCCAAAATCCATGTAATAGACAAATTTTTTAATGTTTACACACACATTAACGTTAATTGGACAAGTATTATTGATTTAGCGGGATCTACTAAAAGATTAGAATCTAGATTATAGATATCGAATATGAGGACTACGACCAGGGCAGTTAGCTCAGTTGGTTGTGTAGACGGGCTTTATAAAAAATTAACTCAATCAAAAACTTCCTTCCTTTTTAGTACATCGGATTTTTTTTATACACTGTATATAAATCTAAGAGCAAGCCCAACAGCTTAGCTAAATGAGAATATTAGCTATTTAAGCTAACCAAAGTGGGAGAATGTCTGCCCCTAGCAGATTAGGTAAATGCTTTGCTATCCTTCCCCCATGTACAGTACTTAGCTATATACACCTAAGTACTGTTCACCAGCAAACATTTTTTTTATTTGTTTCTCTCTCTCCCCACTCTCTCTCCCTCCTTCCAACAACCACTGATCTACATCCATAGCGATCAGCAGCAGCAAGAACCGAGCTCATCAATGGCCGCTGTAGACGACCGCATCGCGGTTTGAGACATTGATTTCGTGAATCTGTTCAAACTTATTCATAACAGAGGCCATGTCGCCGACGGCGATGACGTTATCGTCAGCGAAGAAGGATTTTAAGTCTGACAAACCCAGTACGACAACGGGGTTTTGACGCTTGAGAGGGCTTTTCCGTTGAACCAGGCCGTGGTGGTGCAGGCATCTCGTAACCCCTTTCAAAGGCGATCGAGTGGGTTTTTGTTTGTGACGATCGACTGCGAAGTCAGGCCGCCGGCGATTTGGGCGAAGTCAGGTCGGCGGTTTTTGTATTATTTTAAAAGGAAAAAACAATTTTTTTAATTGAGGTTGGGTAAAATAGATTGTATTGTTGGAGGGTTGAAAGTGATGTGAGTTAAATGTGCACTATTCACCGGTTCTTTTGGCAAAAATTTTGCACAAGCTGTTGGGCTTGCTCTAATATAGCATATAAAGATATTGTTCTTTTACTAAAAACAAGCTATTGAAACTGGCGCTTACAATTTCCCTAAAAGGCGCCAGGTTCCGTGAAAATTTTGAACAATTCCCACTTTTTTTCAAGCTTTCGTTCCTTCTTCCCACAACTTTCCCCATTTTCTTCTCCGGGAACTTCCATTTTCTCTGGCAGGGGCTATGCTTAAAGTTAAATCAAAGTTTCGTATAAACTGACCCAAAAGAATTGGGACATGTGGTTAAAGGCATATGCGAATATCGTTTTGTGTCCATCATGTCTTTGCACACAGGGGCGGAGTCACATGGAGACAAGAGGGGTCAGTTGACCCCCCTGACTCTCACATTTCTATAGGAATTTTATTAGTATAGCTCACAAAATTGCTAATTGACCCCTCTTTGATTTTGTTTTTTGTCCCCCTGAACACGTCTAATTCTTGCTCCCCCGAACCAAAATCCTGGCTCCGCCCCTGTTTGCACACACTTTGATATAACCAAGATAGGAGTGCCAAATGTGTCATCACTCATCAGCTTTATGATGCTCAAATGAGAAGTGGATGGGCATGAACTCCGCTAAAAATATCTTCCAAATATCCTGAACGCCGAAGCTTAAAGTGGTAGCCAGGGCTTACCTAAAGCGGGCCTCAAGTGGTCCTTCTGGTTGGTTCGAGTTAATGGCGTAGCGTGAACCATTCTGGATAAAACTTAAAGCCTTGTCTACTCGTAGGATTGTAAATGAACCAAGCTGCTCGGTGTTAGGCTCATTTTAGGCTCGGTTTAATAAGATTTTATTAAGCTCGAGCTCGAAAAATTAATAAACCAGCTTGAACAGTTGTTTGCTCCGCTCGGCTCAAGCTCGAGCTCGTGAAAAATTAATAAATAAGCCTAAAAACTATGATGATAGGCTAGATAAGACTCATTTTATTTTAACAGAACAAGATTACATTGCTTCTTATTAATTCAAAAATAATATGTTGATGTACAATACTCGAAAGGGTACATTATAGTCAATTGTATCACTATTTCGAAATAGAGCATTTTTCTTGTAAGTTAAACATATATTTAAGACACATGTGTACATGCAGAATTAAAACTCTCTATTATGCAAGTACGATTTTATATATGTTTGTCGTTGGCTCGTGAACAAACTTGGGCTAGAATCAAGCTTCTACTGGCTTGGCTCCGGCTCGTGTACTATGTACTATGTTCGAACTCGAGTTCAGTAAAATTTTAGTAATAAATAAGCTTAAATACAACATCAAAACTCGACTCGGCTCGTTTGCAGCCCTACCTACTAGGCTACCGAAGTACTCCAATTAGGATAACAAACTCCACAGGATATACTAGGATAGAGGATATCGATCCATTTTTTCTAGACGGTAGACATTTTCTGATGCATTGCTATTGTCTGATTTTCTTCTAATCTGCTGCGATTTTACATTATTTGCGAGAGTGCGAAAATCTGTGGTCACAGGAGGCCCTTTTTTTTTTATAATGCACAGGGACGGAGCCAGGAATTCCATTATACAGGAGCGAATTTTTTTTTCAAAATACTTTGCAAGGGCGAACCCTATATAATTCATAGGAAAATTTAATTTTTTCTATATAATACTAGACGTTTTTTTTTTCTTGCAGGGGCGACCGCCCCTACTGGCCCCCCTCTGGCTCCATCACTGATAATGCAGGATGTCTCGGACAAGTTTGCGTGGCCCCTCCCACAACCGTTTCACACGCTTACGGTTGGGATGAGGTTGCCCGAAGAGTTGCTGGCAAAGAGGATTGAACTTGAGACCTTAGGTGGTGCACACAGGCCCGGTAGCCCGCCCAACTCTGCCCGATTTTTATAGGGTTTTGGAAAAAATATTTAGGCCCATAGGACCGGTTCGGGTTGACATTTTTAGTCTATTTACTAATTGGACAGGGTTTGGAAAATTCTTCTAAGGCCCGGCCCGATTTAAATAGTAATATTTTTATTTTAATACTATATATATACGATTGGAACCTAGCTACTTAGAGTTTGTTTATCTTGATGAAGAGGCGCATCTACTGATTTGTTATCTAGTAAGATCTCCTCATCTATTCAAGAGTACGATCATCTTTGTCTGCTCTTCAATATCTCATCTTATCTTTTTTAATAGTTTTTTACTATTTTTCTTGTTAAATCTCCTTAATCTTTTGGTTGTAAGTCTTCTTAATTTATGGTTGATTTATTTATATATGTGATACCATTCGCTAGAAATAAATGTGCTTGTTAGACGGGCTTGACATGTTAAAATTTTAATTGGGTTGAACTTGGGCATATTAAATGAAGCCCGATTAAGAATGGGTCAGTCTTGGGAATGCCCATCTTTCATTATTACAATATATATGGGGTGCTTTGGATAAAAAACTTAATCCAGATTTTTGTTTTTTTGGTTTTTTCTTTAACTTAATCCAGATTATTCAACTGGTCCCCACATTACCTTTGACTTTCCTCTGTAAAAATTACGTTACTGCCCCTGCCTTTATTGTAGTGGGTTTGATAGGATAGGGTTTCCAGAAGGGTATTTTAGTAATTTGGCGACTAGTCAGATTGTAAGGGCCTTTATTGTACATGCGACACGTGGCGTCCAATAATCTGGATTATTGGATGGACAGCTAATCCAAAGCACCCTACCCGAAAAAACCAATAATCTGGATTAAGGTTTTTACCCAAAGGAGGCCATAGTATAAGTCCGGCCTGAACAAAGCCCAACTCGGTGTTTGTGCACTCCAAGGTGTAGGGTTGGCAATGGGGACGGGGCGGGGACGGAGACTACTATCCCCGCCCCCGATCCCCGAATCCCTCCCCCATCCCCGTCCCCGCCCCGATCCCCAATGGAGATTATTTTTCCCCCTCCATCCCTGCCCCAAACGGGGAACGGAGATCCAAACCGGAGATTTAGGGAAATTCCAAAATTCATTTCAAATCAACAACAAAACGAGAGAGAGAGAGAGAGGACAAGGTTAGAAGGAAGTCTCAAATAGCAAAATGGCAAGCTCTACTGTGTCACATGCCTCAGTAGCAAAGCTCGGGCTCCAATAGTTTGACAAATCGCCTTAAAAATAAAAAAGAAACTAAAGCCAAAAACCAAGCAACATCAAGCTTAGTAACTTAAGGTAGATGAACCAAAACGAGTCAAGAATCTGTTTACAAATCTACAGATTTACACAAAAAAAAAAAAAAAACTGTTTACAAATCTACAGATTTACTGAAACAAATCTCCATTTTTACCTTAGAAGAGTAGAACGGTATGTCGGTAGGCGTCGTCGGTGTTCGTGGCGGTGGTGAACGACGAACCATGACAACGGAGAAAGACGATTGCGACGATTTCGGAGTGACTGAGAGAGAGTGGTATAGAGAGAGACGGAGAGAGAGATGAGTGGGAGTCGGCTGTAGTTAGAGAGAGAGTATACGTGTGTGGATTGTGGAACCCCAGATCTGTATTCTGATGATATGTGGTGCAGTGTACGTGTATAACAAGTGAAAAATACACTTTAGGTCCCTTTAGTTTTGTAAGGAAAGTTCAAAATTGTGTTTTTACACCCCTGTAATTATGTTTATATATAACAAAATATAAAAACGGGGATTCGGGGACGGATCGGATCGGATTCGGAGCGGGGACACACCTATCCCCATCTCCGATCCGATCCCCAAAATTTTTCAAAAAAAATCTCCAAATCTGACCCAGTCTCCAAACAGATCTCCAAAACGCCGATCCAATTTGGGTGCCGGATGGTAGCTCATGGGTTGCACATATCGGACATCCAAAAATGTTTGGATTATCCAGATTTATTAGAGAGAAAAAGAGGAGAGAGAGGGGATCCAGAGCGTCCAAAACACTAGGCGGCCAAGATTGTCAGATGGGCGACTGGGACCAGCAAGTGGTACCCGTCCGGCGGCCAAAGTTTTTCTGCGTGCGAAATTTGATCTTCATTGATTCCATGAGAGCTTTGTTCACACTGAAGATCTCATAGAAATATAAACAAAAATTCCACATAAATATCCAAATTAAAGACTTCAAAAAGTTTTCATTTCACCAAAACTACAATCTGTACATCTCTCTCTCTCTCTAGAAACAGAATCAGCGACTGAATTGAGAGGAAGTCCTCTCCATACTCTTGGATGAGAAAAGAGAAGCCAAAGAGTTGGCCACGCCCACCGCAATAGCCGCCTTCACCTGTCCTCGCCTTGGAATCAGACGGCCAGAATTACTCCTCCCTGACGACCCTAATGAATTCCCACGGTTGATCATCTCTCTCCTTCCATCTGCCATCTCCGTCTGAATTTGGGGGTGCTTTTTTTTTTTTCTTTTTCTTTGGGGTGTTTGTGATACTTGAACTGATCTGGGGGTTTGGGTAATCTGGGTCATGTATTTATAGAGGAGAAGGTTAATAATTTGCCCCTGGTTTTAGCAATAATATCAGCTACAGTGTTTCATTACTTGATGACCAATCTTTGACTCTTCTTCTACTTCTAGAATTCAGTCAATTCACACACACTGCTTTCTCTCTTTTTGAGAGATTGGGACCCAAAAAACAGAAAAAAAGAAAAAACACAAAAGACGCGTTCACACTTGCAGGATTGTACTGTGCTTTGTAGTGTGTGGCAAAGATGGAGCTAGAGGGATATAAGCGATGACGGCCGCCACCACAAAATTTTAAATAAATGTAATTATTATATAAAAAATAATTTTTTATCCCCAAACTATATATATACTCGCCACTTTTAGATTTCTTTAAGCTTTCATCCTCATAATGCAGTTTGTCTTTTTTTTTATAAGTACATATTTTCGCCACCATAAAAGTTAAATCCTGACTCCGTCCTTAGTGTGTGGTCAGTGGTCACAGACTGTGGGCAAGGAGCCAAGGTTGGACCCGCGCTAGGTAATTTGTGTTGAGAAATTCTAAAATCAGTCACTTGACTGTTATTATAATTTAAAAAGTGTATTTAAATATATGAAAAGTGTACAAGAAGGTGTAAAAATATATAAAAAATTGAAAATGAACACGATCAACTGGTGCAAACTTTTACCAAGATAAACTACTCATGTAATATCTTAAAGGAATAATTGTTATTTAACAAAAAAAAAGAAAAGAAATTTGTGGAGAGAATGAAGATGATTAATGCAAATTTTGTAATGGAGTTAGAGCGTGTGTATCAGTATAGGTAAATGAGCACCTTTAACTATTTTGCCTAATCTCCAGCAGCCTCTCTAGGGAGGTAAACAAACCGAACTGTACGTGAGAAGCTCGTGACTTGGCTTGACTCGCAAAAACTTAACTATTAATGGTAAACGAGTTAAGTTCGAGCTCAATTTTTACCATGTTTACTAAACAAGCCGAGCTCTACAAAACTCAGCTCAGCTTAGCTCATTTGCACCCTTAAGCCACCCTATAGGTTAGATATTCTCTCTTGAGCAACAATACTTCGCCATATATGTTGAATTACAGTGCACTGGGTGTAGATATTTTATATTTTCTCTAGCACATGTTTCACGCTCTCTCCACGTGGTTCTTTCTTAACCAAACCAACCCTCTCCATGGAGTGAAAAAGTAAAAGAAAAGAAGGGAAGAAAGAGAAGAATAAGTGAGAGGTAAAATAATACTACTATGTTGAAACCGATGAAATTCTGGCCCACAAAGAATAACCCTTCTATTTTGGGAAAGTGTTGGGAATATGAAAAGAAAACATAAAATTTAACATGAAAGGACATTCGACGGGTGAGATTCACCAGGTATACTATTTTTTATAGAATACCGGGTGAATCTCACCCGTCGGATGTATTTTCATGTTTCATTTCATTTCATGTGTTTTTTTTTCATATAGCCTACCAAACCCTTCTATTTTAGCGCAATTAATGTACGTTCCAAAATCTATTAATATTAATAACAAAAAGATATGGACCATATGCGCTCCAGGAAAGAACAATGATAGGTACACACCCTTTGTGTCACTCCTCACCACACTCTCACTCGTATGGGGTGTGGGGCCCACATGTGGGGCCCACACCCCATGTGAGTGAGGGTGTGGTGGGGAGTGACACAAAGGGTGTGTACCTATCATTTTTGCCTACAGACAGACCATTTGGCGTGCCATGTAACAGGGTGGGCCCCGCCAGTTTGTTAACTAAAAAAAAAAATACCAAATGCAAATAAATTTTAGAAACCCGTAGGCAGTCCAAGCAATCAATAAGCAAGTTCATTCGATCAACTTATTCACAATTTATTTTCTTTGACCCTTCTTTAAGGGAAATGCTAACGAGTGTCATAGGACACCCGTTTAGAGTACAAAAAAGTACAATTTAAAAGTACATTTGTACTTTAAAATACATCTTTAAGTGTATTTTAACGTACATGTGTAATGTTAAAGTGTATTTTTTGTACAAATAAGACACACAAAAGTATATTTTTTGTATTCTTAACGGGTGCACTATGACACTCGTTAGCATGACCCTTTCTTTAAAGATTGCATTCACATGAATATATAGGGCCAAATTAAATTTAAAAGAAATGGTCGGGTTCACAATATTGGTGAAAGGGACTTGTCTGTTATTATTTGTTAGGTTTTGAACCAACTACCAGTAGTAGTACCCAACTACTTTTCAGCTCTTTATTCAAACACTTGACCATAATCAAATTAAGACCAGTCCTTGTCTAGTCACATTTCTGTTTTCTTCATAGTAACAAGAGGTAACAAGTTTTGGGGCATGTAGTTGCCTCAACATAAAGTACGTAGGATTAATTAACATGTTACAACTTTTTTGTTGTTGTTGGTATTTCGGAAATATTAAAATGTTACAACTTAAATAAACCGAGAAATTACCCAAAAAAATAAACCGAGAAAAGTGAAGTGGTGTGACAAATGAAAATTTTAAGTTACGGTGACGTGCACCTCGCCTATTAACAATTTGTTGATAGACCTCATCTAACAAATCAACGATTGAGGGCACGTTGTACGTCCCTTAATCTGTCCATTAAGGGGACAACATGCATGTTGTCTCCATCCAAGTCGTACGTGTTAGGCGATCGATCAACGGCCCAGATCAATTGGGTAATGAACTGTGCAAATCAATTTGGATCCGAATAGATCTAAACCATCGATCGACGAGTATGGACAACTCGAATGGGGACAATATATATGATGTCCCTTGGGAGTGATGACTGGACAAGATGCAGATGCTGTTTCCTAACCCCAAAGTCCGCATGTCCATATCCATATATTCAAAAATCACATGTGCTATTTTAATGGTGTCATATCACCACCACTAAACTATGACTAAAAGCACTCATGAAATATGATTAACAATGGCTGCTAATTCACACACACACTCTCTTTCCCTCTACCAATAAGTCGTACACCATGAAACGTAGGAAGTGAAATGATGGAGACCGCACTTTGAATTTCACACATTACTTACTTATTAAGTTCAATGGATGAGAGCTGTCGTTCTCAATTATGGGTACTTTTCTATCTAGTATATATCAACTTTTTGGATTTAGGGGGTCTGACGCAACAGAATTCACGAGAAAATAGTTAATGTACTAGTTCAAATGAAGATAGGTCTCGAATTCCCCAGAGTTCTTGAATCCACAAGAAGAAAGAGATTAACTCTGAAATTGTCATTAAATAAAAACTGTTGAATAATAGAGATTACAAACCCTTTTATAGGGAAAAACCCTAACAAGCCCTAAAAAGCTACTAAAAAATAAAATATCTCGGAAATTAGAGAAACTTCCAAAATTGAAAACTAGAACAATTCTAAGACTTTCTCAACTAGAATCAATAAAAACGGAATTACACACTAAGAGTAATTTGTAATATAAATATTATCTAAAATAGCAAAATAACTAAATTGAAAGCCTAAACAAAGGAATTTATAGCCGAAATCCACTATGCGTCACAACAAAAGGTGGTGAGTATTGATCGCAACGCGATTCTGCTTCAGCCCACCAAGTTTGGGTCTATTCCGGGCTCGTCGATAAATTGCTCAATTTTACAATTGTCAATTAAAAGCTGTTTGGACCTTCAGGGCTTCAACCGATCCAACTGATCATAGAATTAGACCGCTACTTGTTCTATATCATGGTCTTAAAGCTTGAATATATTTTCAAGACCGTTCACTTGTTAAAGCTAAACGCTTACAACCCCACAAAAATCAAGTCTATCGGCATTGGTAACTCACAGATTGAATCAAATCAGCTAACTGTGTATTTTATTAAATTATCTTTCACTGAATAAAACAAGATTTATTTACTAATACATGGATTTCCAAAAGATTTTAGCACCCAGTGCTAAAATCATGATATTTCAAATAAAAAAATGAAGTTGTTCCGTGTATCATTTTTCAATTTTTTTTGCACCAAATTTAAATACACGAGGAGTACTTTAATTTGGTGCGAAAAAAAAATCGAAAAACGATACACGGAACGACTTCATTTTTTGATTTGAAATATCATGATTTTAGCACCTGGGTGCTAAAATCTTTTGAAAAACTGGGCAAATCAGTCAACGATGCCCAAATATCGACTACTTCCGACAATGTATTTGAGCTCGGAATGATACCTGAAGGCCCCGTTCAGTTGTCACGAAAAGATGGGAAATGATGGGATAGTTAGCTTTCCCACATATTTTTAAGTGTTCAGTTACCAGGAAAATGATAGGATCCTGTAAATTGATTTTTCCTATGGAATTTAGCGTCGTGGGAAAGTTCTATCCTCCTTTCATTTTCAAGTTTTTTCCGCCAACGTTCTCCTTCACTCCTTTATTTCCCTTATTTCATACAATTTTTCATTTTTCTTTACTTTTTTCTATAAATATAGTCAACATAATCAATATGTTGGTTTTACGGATGTATGTTTTTAATATTGTCATCGGTCTTTTATTTTATTTGTACCAACCAATTTATTAGTGTTGGTTAAAATTGGTTTTATTTCATCTTATCTATTTATCTTTTAAGCATCCAAATAAGCCGGCCATTTGACTTTTTTTATTCAATTTTTAATTGCATTTGTTAGTTTGCGTCATTTTTTTGTCGATTATTTGTTCATCTAGACGAGAGAAATCGAAAAAGAAAAAATTATGATCAAAACTCAAAATTCTTTGAGTAAAGACAAAAATAAGTATTAAAAAAATTGGCTTATTTTTATCTTTATTAAAAAAAATTTGAGTTTCGATCATTATTTTTTATTTTTTTTGATTTCTTTTGTTTAGACGAACTAATAATTCACAAAAATTTGATGCAAAAAAAATAGATATGAAAAAATTGAATGGAGACCAAAAAAAAGTCAACTGGCTTAGATTGCTTAAGGGAGAGGCTTCACTGTACTACAAAGTTTTTAAATCTAAATATTTCCCTAATTAATTCAAATTTTTTGAAAGCACGAGTTAAGCCTTCAGCCTCTTTGGCTTGGCAGAGTATCTTAGCAAGCAAACTTGTTGTGGAAAAAGGGTGGAGATGGAGAGTGGCTACGGGCTCGAAGATTGCGATATGGGATGAACAATGGCTTGAGGACCCTATATTACCCACAATACTATCGGCTAGGCTAGATGGCATAAATTGCGAAACAGTTAGTCAGCTTATTGACCAAGAGAGCAAAACATGGAATGAGCCATTCATAAGGGCTATCTTCAATCATAGAGATGCTGAGCAAATTTTTGGTTTGTCGTTGAGCACATTTAACCAGCCGGATGTGCATATTTGGAGTGCTACACCTAGTGGGAAGTTCTCTGTCAAGTCAGCATATATGATTGCAAAACAAGTGGGACAGTCGTTTCAAAACCGTAATGCTGATGGCGGGCAAACAAGTGGCCCGAAGTAGTGCTGGCGAGGATAAATGGAAACAGATATGGCACATTCAAGCTCCTAATAAACTTAAACTTTTTCTATGGCAATGCTTGCACAATATCCTACCTACAAATAAGATGTCAGCACAAAGGAAAGTGCCGGTGCAAACGGTGTGTCCTGTTTGTGGTTTAGTCATGGATGAAACTACAACCCATGTACTTGTGAATTGCGAGCGGGCTAGTAAGGTGCGGCTACTTTCTCCTTTTCGGTTAAGACAAAAAATATTGGCTAATGTTCATTTTGAGGAGTTATGGACGACTATGGGATCATTTACTAGTGGTGGGAACCGAGCGGATACCTTGGGGCTATTTGCCTATGTATGATGGTATATATGGAAGGCTAGGAACAAGTGGGTCTTTAACAGGAAATGGATTGGGGAGCAGGAATTTTTAAGCCGTGGAATTGCAGAGTTTTCATGCTTTTGTGTTAGCTAATGCCAAAACAAGAGTATCAAGCTAGCCAATAATGGAAGAGGTTAGTAGATGGAATCCTCCAAACCACGGTACTCATTAGATTAATTCTGATCCTGCGTTTGATGTGTCGAAGAAGAGAGGTGGCATTGGTCTGGTGGCTAGAGATTATTTGGGCCAAGTAACATGGGTTGCAGCTATACCAATTTTCAATGCACGATCTGCTGAAATTGTGGAGGCTTTGGGACTTAGATGGGCAGTGACTATGGCCAAGGAGAAAGGGGGTGAGCACTTCTCTTTCGAAGGAGACACACAATGTCTTATACAAATGCTTCAAGGAGTGAAGATTCCCAACTCAAGTTTAGTGGTGATCATCAGAGATACTATTAGACTCTATATTTCTTTTTGTGATGTTTCTTTTTCGTTTGCTCCGCGTGATTGTAATAGGGTGGCTCATACTGTAGCCAAATACGCCCTATCTATCGAGCTACCTACAACTTGGGAGGAAAGTTATCCAGACTGGGTGTGTAGGGAAGTTCTCTTTGATACCTCACATTTATCTTAATAAATAATATGGCTACCGATTGAACCAAAAAAAAAAAGATTGATTTTAGAGTTACCTGATGATTCAAAGGTAGCAATTCATATGTATTTACTTTTTGCCCAGACAAAATAGCTGCCAAAATAACTTTTATTCAAAATAATTATTGAAATAAGATTCTCGTAAGTTTCTTTTCTTGACAAATGAACAACTAAATTTTAGTTTTCATACATAATTCCTTTGTCAAATGAACATTCCTAGGAAAATATATTTTCTTTTCCTTTACTACACTTCAATTCAATTTTCTTAGGATTTAATTTCTTGCACAATATTGTTGACAACTAAACGGAGCCGAAGTGTGATCACATCCTCATGCGATGTCTTAGAGAGGCACAACAAGCCCCTTGAGTTCCAAGATTTTTAGGCAATTGTATTTTTTGAGTGCGCATAATCATCTAGATTTAAAAACATAAAGAATTTAATGCCATATATGCCTTCAAGTAAAATGGCATCCACATGGAGAATATTAAATTACTACTAGGAAACTCGTGCTATGCACAGGACGAATTCAGGTACACACAATTAGTTTAAATTGTCGAATTCCATAAATCATTCAACACCTCAACAAAAAAAAAAAAAAAATCAATAAAAATTGCAATTTAACAAAATATCTAAAAAGTAACCTCACAAAGCAAGTTCATTCAGAATACTTCAATAAATAGACAACAACATATCCTAGATAGTGGACAGTCAACATTAGTTAATTAAATAACCGAGACAACATGTGAGTTATCTTCCTATCGTGAGCAATTTGGTTGAGAGAATAACATTTTGTAGTCCTTCATAATCTCATTGATGAGGTTGCTCTGGGCAATTGCAAGAGGGAGGGAGACTTGATGATCGAAAGGATGTATGAGGATATTGAAAATTTTAAATTCTTAAAATTTCTCTTTTTTTTTTTTGTATATATAGGTTTGGCATTTGTTTTGGATAAATTTGCAATGTCAAAGATAAATATTAAAATTATAATAACTAATCGGAATGCCAATATATATATATATAGATTATTGAAAATTTTAAATTCTTAAAATTTCTCATTTTTTTTTTTTGTATATATAGGTTTGGGATTTGTTTTGGATAAATTTGCAATGTCAAAGATAAATATTAAAATTATAATAACTAATCGGAATGCCAATATATATATAGATTCAAATCTTTCTGGATATTTCTCATTCTTTTTTAAAAACAGGTTACCATATATCCTCATTTTTTTCAAAAATTAGTTCAACTTTATTGCTAAGCCAATCAATTAAAAGCAAGATTTCTGGGTTTCAAATTTAGAAAAGATTTATAACATAGTATCTTTGATGCATATGATTATGTCATATGTTTCGCTCAAAATTCTATATAAGAAACCAATTATTTCCCTGCCACTTGTCGCGATGAGAGCCCTCCTCACAAAAAATCATTCTGCAATACTATATAAGATATTTAAATTCTAATTCTGTTAGTGAGAGAACCTTTTTATCATTTTCCTTTTATCATAGCTAGCACTTTCTCTCATTTGGGGCGCCAATCTTTATTTGGAAAATAATTTTTTAATAAGGGCACTTTCGTTATTTTCAGATACTTCCAAAAGATTTTAACAACTCAGTTACTAAAATCATGGTGATTTTAGCAAATGAGTTCAGCAGGTGCTAAAATCATGGTATTTCAAATAAAAAAATTAAGTGTTTCCGTGTATTATTTTTTGAATTTTTTACACCGAATTAAAGTACACGAGTACTTTAATTTGGTGCGAAAAAAATCGAAAAACGATGCACGGAACCATTTCATTTTTTGATTTGAAATATCATAATTTTAGCACCTGTTGAGCTCATTTGCTAAAATCTTTTGGAATATATAATAAAAAAAAAAGAAAAGGACATTTTGTCCATTGAATGAAGCAATCACGCTAGAGTAGCCATCTGGCAATGTCCTCAATCTACCCGACCCAATAAATTTAGACGGTTTTGGCATTAACATTTGCTTAAATTTACTTTACAAAATGAATATAAGAACCTTGAATATTTTTCTTTCTTTGAGTACTTAACGACCATTATATGTTTTTTTGAAATAAAGTCAAGAATTCTATTATAAACGCGACCATTATAAATGTATTCAGACTTGGTTTGGAAATCATGCTGAGGTTAAATTATAGTTTTGATTGTGAAAAAATTATGTTATATCCCTTCGACTTTAGGCGAAAGTCCACTTTAGTACTTTATGTTTTAATTTGGACAAACTATATAAACCTTGCATTTTCTTTCCAACCGATAGCCATTTTATTGATTACGAAATATACGAAATATCAAAAAGAACTTCCCTACTCACCTAGTCCGGACAAATCCCTTCCCAGGTTGTAGGTTGCTCAATAGATAGGGCGTACTTGGCCACGACATGGGCCACCCTATTACAATCACGAGGAGTAAAAGAAAAAGAAAAATCACAAAAAGAAGTAGAAAGTCTAATAATATCTCGAATGATAACCGCTAAGCTTGAGCTGATTGCCTTCTCTCCGTTAAGCATCTGTACGATAAACTGCGCATCTCCTTCAAAAGAAAAGCGTTCGCCCCCTTTCTCCTTAGCCAAAGTCACTGCCCATCGAAATCCCAAGGCCTCCACAGCCTCTGCCGAATGAGTGTTTAAGATTGGAATAGCTGTAACCCATTTCACTTTCCCCAAGTAATCCCTTGCTACCAGACCTACACCGCCTCTCTTTCCTGACCCATCAAATGCTCCGTCAGAGTTAATCTTCACTACCCCATGGTTCGGAGGATTCCATCTACTAACTGTTTCCTCCATTGGCTGCCATGGCGCTCTAAACTTTGACATGGCTGATACAAAATCATGAAACTCATTAATCCCGTAACCCAAGATTTCTTGCTCTCCAATCCACTTCTTATTGAACACCCAATCATTCCTGGCCTTCCAAATCTGCCAGCAAACAAACGCAAATAACCCCATATTCTCCTTTCGATTCCCTCCATTCGTAACAGATCCCATACTTGTCCACAACTCACCAAACTGGGAATTAGCTAAAACCTCCGGTCGAAACCGAAAGGGTGACAGTAACCACACTTTGCAAGCCCGTTCACAGGTCATCAACACATGAGTTGTAGTTTCCTCCGTCATCCCACAAACTGGACATTCTGTCGACACTGGTACTCTCCGTTGGGCTAACAACTTGTTAACAGGAAGGATATTGTGCAAGCTACACCATAGGAAAAGCTTGAGTTTATTAGGAGCTTGAATTTGCCAAATCCGTTTCCATTTATCCTCATCGACACTACTTCCACTTGTTTGCCCACGATCAACATTGCTATTTGGACTCTGTTGTCCCAACTTTTTTGCAATCATATATGCCGTCTTAACTGAGAATTTCCCGTTCAGTGAACTCCTCCAAATGCGCTCATCCAGTTGGTCAGTAGGACTTAATGGTATACACAAAATTTGCTCAGCATCTCTATGATTAAACACCTCCCTTATTACTGACTCCTTCCATCCTTTGCAACCATGATCAATGAGGTCATTGACTTTCTCATAAGGCACATTCTCCGGTCGAGGTGATAAAATTGTTGGTAGTAAAGGATCCTCAAGCCATGGATCAGACCATATCGCAACTTTTGCACCCGTAGCCACTCTCCACCTCCACCCTTTCTCCACCACAACTTTACTTGCTAAAATACTTTGCCAAGCCCACGATGCCGTAGGTTTAGCCCGTGCTTCCAAAAAATTGAGTTGGGAAAAAATTTGGCTTTGAAGACTTTGTAAAACAATGAGTCCTCCCCCTTGAGCAATCTCCACCCTTGTTTAGCAAGCATTGCTAAGTTAAAAGCTTCTAAATCTCTAAACCCCCAACCCCCCTCACCTTTGATCTGAGTCATCTTCTCCCAACTTAACCAGTGAATTTTCCTGTTCTCATCATCGCCATTCCAAAAGAACTTAGCAATCAGCGAATTAAGTGAGTTGCATAATCCGGTTGGAAGCTTGATACAAGCCATTGTATACGTGGGCAACGTTAGCAAAACAGATTTCGCCAATACCTCCCTCCCTGCGGGGTTGACATGCTTTCCTTTCCAATGTTTAGCTTTATTCATCACACGCTCCTTAATATACCCCAAAGCTGCATTTTTGGAGCGCCCAATAATAAAAGGCAGCCCTAGGTATTTCCCTTCCTCCGAGCTCCTGCTAAAACCCAAAATGTTACGGCATATCCCTTTACTTTCCACAGTCGTATTGGGGCTGAAGAAAATTGAGGATTTATTTTCATTCACCAATTGCCCAGAAGCTTTCCGGTAAGTTTCCAAGACACATTTAATCACCTCACTATCACGGCTTGTGGTTGGGCAAAATATGAGAGAGTCATCCGCAAACAAGAGGTGTGAAATAGATGGCCCATTCCTGCAAATCTTAACACCTTTGAGATCCCCCCGTCGCTCCTTTTCCTGTAGCAAACTAGATAATCCTTCAGCACATAACAAGAAGGGAAAGAGGATCCCCCTGTCGTGGGCCCCTCTTGGGTTTAATAAACCCATGATGCTGACCATTAACAGTCACTGAGTAAGATACCGTGGTAATACAATTCATAATCCAACCCCGCCACTTCTCATTAAAACCCATGGACTGCATGACCTTCTCCAAGTATACCCATTCAACCCTGTCATATGCCTTGGCAATATCAAGTTTAAGTGCCATTTGACCTTCCTTACCATTCCTTCTATTTTTAAGATGATGCACTAGTTCATGGGCTACTAAGATGTTATCACAAATCTGCCTATTTTGGATAAAAGCACTTTGGGCGGGACTAATTAATTGAGGCAGAACAGCACGCAGTCTATTAGCCAAGGCCTTAGCAATAATTTTGTACAGAACATTGCATAAAGAGATAGGGCGATATTGTGAAACCTGCACCGGAGTTTTGACTTTGGGAATCAAAACAATCTGAGTGTGATTGAAGCTCCTCAATATCTGCCCAGTCCGAAAAAAGCTCTGCACTGCATTAGTAACATCATCCCCAATTATATCCCAATAATGTTGATAGAACCCTGCCATCATGCCATCTGCTCCTGGGGCCTTTGTAGAATCCATATCGAAAAGAGCCTTTTTAATCTCGCCACGGGAAAAGTCTTTAGTAAGCCGGCTGTTCATAGTCTCTGAAATCCTTCCGTGAATAGTGTTGGTCACCTCCTCCATATGCTCAGTACCCTCCGATGTAAAGATCCCCTGGAAATATTGGACAAATTCATTAGCAACTTCATCCGGATCATCACACCATATCCCATTTGAATGTCAACCCTATGTTAGATTCCGTTACTAATTATGACAGAAAATTGTCATGTGCCAAACATGTGACTACTTTTGAGGGGTAAAATTGTCCATTCCTCCCTCCTCCTAATCCCCTCTCTCTCTTTCTAGCAGGAGAAAATTTTCGAAATTCCTGAACACTTTTTTTTTGTCCCAATTTCAATCCAAACAACAAATACAATTCAAAGATAACCAAGAAAATCCTCGTTCGCATAAGCATTTCCTTCGTGATAGCTATAGCCTATAGATCACCTCCGTCACCTAAATCTGCTGCAAAAAAATACCTGCAATCGTTCTGAATTTGTGTGCTTCTGATGTAACAATTTTCAACTATAGCTCCAGTCTTTCGTTTAATACTTTGTTCCCAAATATTTCTGTTCATCCAAATTGAACTTCATTTCCTCTAAAAGCGTCCTAGAATTACTCACTTGAAAGTTGAAACTATCTGATCCAATGAATCTAACCACATAAATTGCATGTAGTAATCAATAGTAATTGTAGGGGTCCGGTTATACCGAACACCTGGTTCGCATAATGAGACACCTCATTGATCGTCTCCGAGAGGCTGTCTTTGAGGGACTCTTCGGTATTTGCTGAGGCCTCTCCTACATTTATTTCATTTGTGACCTTTCACGTTTAATATCAGAAGACCTCGGGGACATACCCGAAGGGTAACATAAATAAACTTCATGACGTGAGAGTATGCCGAAAGATTAAGTGCTGAGTCAGCAGAGCAGTTAATGCTGCATGTGCATGTAACAAACCGTGATCATGACTAGTGACATCATCCGAGCAGTTATGACACGCGTCAAGACTTTACTGGAAGCATGCATCCGCGGTATATTCCTCCGGGCTCGTCATCGTGACGTCAGCCGAGCGGTTAAGTCACGTGACGAGCACAGCTGTGCTTGGAGGCCAAGCCAAGGCTCACCTATAAAAGGGAAACTTCATCACCTAGAGAAGGTACGCACAACTCTCCTCTAAAAACCCTAGATCTACACTTCATCATCTTCTTCTACTTACTTGACCGTCGGAGTACCGTTCTGGACTCAACGGTTCAGTCCGGTGCTAACGGTTTGTTGAAGTGTGCAGGCCTAGGTGTGACTTGAGAGTGAAAGCATTGTCTCCGTCAAAGACCACCGCCAGGAAGAGATACCAAGAGAAAGAGGACTCCACAATTGGCGACTCTGTTGGGGAGCGAGTGACTTCCTCACTTTCCCGGCGTTCTATTCTTCTTCTTGGAGGATTCTCTTCTCTTTTTTTTTCCAGCTCTTCCATGGCAATCGTTGATGACGACGGAAACATCGCTCCGGCGGCTGGAGCTAACCCCGGAGGTGGCTCTCGAGTGGGAATCGTTACCCACCATATTTCAGGCCTCACTTCGAGCCCAAACCCTTTAGATACCGTGCAGCAGATGCAGGAGCAAATGACTGCTATGAAGGCTCAGATTGAAGCCCTGACGAAGAAGCAACCCGCCGCCTCAGCCTCACGTTCAGGAGCGTTGAGGCGATGGCGCAAGGCGGCGGCTCAGGCAACTCAGCTCACTCACCATACACAACGTCCTTCGGCCAAATATCGTTTGGGCCAGCCATTCATTGTTATAGGCGCCTCGGGCGAATCATTCCTCAAAGGGAGCAGACCCCTCTCCGCCTAGACGTTCGGATTACGTAGCGTACGAACGGAACGCACCACGAGGACGAGAGGTCACTCTACGTCAAGCTCTCAATCCACAACGGGACGATCCGGATCTCAGACAGCCCGTCACAACAACGTCCTTCCTCACGAAAACCGCGACAAGGCTCCGGTACAGTATGACGCAGATGGCCGAGAGATCCTACGTAGCAGGTCTACCGGTTGTAATGACCGTCATCTAAATCGACACCAAGAACATAACGTCCGAGCTTCTTCAAAGAATGCCCACCGAGATCGGAGTCCTCGGAGACACCGTGACCACGACACTCAACACATTCACGAGTACGACATGGATGATACCGGCGATTATATTGTCGTTCGGGACCCACGTACCGGAGAATCGAAACGATACCGAGCGGAGAAAGATCCTCCTCAGGTGTCCGGGAAAAGGAAGGAACACAATAGGGAGCTCGGAGAGAACGATGAGCGGCGCAGGCTAAACGTCAAAAGAGCATACAGCGCTGGCATGGCCTACGAGGCCCCGCGTTCGTCCGAAAAAGCAACTGACTCCAGGCTCCGAAAAATCCAGGACTCACCATTTATTCAAGAAATCCAAGAAGCTCAGCCCCCGAGGAATTTCACTGTCCCGAAGTTCACAAAGTACGATGCTAAATCAGACGCGGTAATGCACCTCGTGCACTACCGGTAGCTTATGGGACACTATGGCTACGATGAAGCCATGATGTGTAAGGCCTTTCCGGTTAGCCTCCAGGGAATCGGTTTAGTTTGGTTTAACCAGCTACAACCGAACTCAATTAGCTCGTTCGAACAGCTGGAAGAGGCATTCACTGCTCGGTTCGTCACAAACAGTACTCAGCCAAAAACCATTGACGCTCTCGTAGGTCTCAAACGACAGTCCGGTGAGAAACTGCGAAAGTATGCCGAGCGCTATTGGGAGATTTACAATGCCATTGAAAGTTGTGACCCGCAGATGGCCGCCACATCATTCAAGTACGGCTTGGACGAGACCTCGGCGATCTTCGAAGAACTGATGCTGAACCCTCCGGCAAACATGAGCCGACTAATGGAAACCGTTGAGAAGTTTGCTCAATTGGAATATATCATATCCGAGAGAAGACTCTCCAGAACCTCGGGTAGTCACAAGACAAGCAATGTTGATTACTCGGGAAAAAAGAAAGTTAACACGGTTAAAATGGGAAATAGTAAAGGGTGGAAGAAGGACCGCGACTCGTGGAAGGAACGGGAACCGTTCAGAGAAGGGGAACCGAAACCTAACGAGTTCGTTGCCATAACGACGGTATTCAACCTACCTCTCTACAAACTAATAAGGGAAATCTCTCGGGAACCGTGGTTTACCTGGCCAACCAACAAACTGGGGACAGCCGAAGGTCAACCGAATGACTGCAAGGTAAAATGCACTTACCACAATGAACTGCGACACTATACCACTTCTTGCCGACCCTTCAAGGAATTCCTTGAAAGGCAGGTTACGCAGGGGCGCTTGAACCAGTTCATTGACCGAAAAAGAACAGCGGCCCGAGTGCAGCAGCCATAGCAGAATAACCCTCCGGAAGAAGTAGTGGTCCACGTGATCCATGGGGCTGCAACTAAAGAGAAAACCGCAACGCTTCGGGCGGTACCGAGCTCCTCCTCACAGGTTCTTACCATTGGAGGAAACGCAAAACGGAAGCTCTCGGACCGTGAGGAGCAATGGATTATTACTTTCACCGAACAAGAATTAAAGGATCTACAGCTGCCGCACAGCGATGCTCTGGTAATTTCCGTTTATATGGGAATCCCCAAAGTCAAACGAGTGCTCGTCGACCAGGGGAGTTCCACCGAGATCTTGTACTACTCAGCCTTCAAGGCACTGAACCTGAATCCGGACCATCTGATGCCGGCCGATTCCCCCCTCTTTGATTTCAACGGGGCTCTGGTATGGCCGATGGGACGGATCATCCTTCCAGTAAAGGCAGGCTCGAAAACCCTGCAAATGGAATTTGTTGTCGTTGACGCGCCGAGCTCTTACAACGCCATCCTCGGCAGAACTTGGTTGCACGAGATGAGGGCTATCGCCTCAACTTATCACCAAGTTGTCCGGTTTATCAGTGCCGAGGGATGGCAAGAAGACATCAAAGGTGAGCAAATGGTGGCGAGAAGATGCCAAGTGAATGCCGTACATATGAAGAAGAAAACCAGTAAGGGAAAGAAAAAGAAAGAACCAAAACCGAGATCTGTCGAAGAACCGGAGGGCCCAGTCTTGGAAGATGTTGGATTGCCTACCGAGGAGAAAGCGGTGGAGGACCTCGTCACTGTACCCATTAATGACGATGGGACCCGTTACTTTCTTCTCGGATCGACACTGACACCCTTGGAAAGGGAGCAACTGGTGGAATTCCTTAGGGGAAATATCGAGGTCTTTGCCTGGACGCCGTATGAGATGTCGGGCATTGACCCCCAGTTTATCTCCCACTCTCTCAACGTTGACCCTCTCCGAAGACCCGTGGTACAAAAACCGAGACGATCGTCTCCGGCCCACTCAGACGCCGTTATAGCTGAGGTCGGGAAGCTACTTGATGCCGGGGCTATCCGAGAGGTTCAATACCCGACATGGTTGGCGAACACCGTAGTTGAGAATGGGAAGCTACGCGTCTGCGTAGACTACACCAACCTTAACGACGCCTGCCCGAAAGATTGCTTTCCACTTCCACGGATTGACCAGTTAGTCGATGCTACGGCGGGACACGCTCGGCTCAACATGATGGATGCTTACAGCGGGTACCACCAGATAGCAATGGCAGTTGAAGACCAGGAGAAGACAGCTTTCATATCTCCCCGAGGGACCTATTGTTACAAAGTTATGCCGTTCGGTCTCAAGAACGCCGGGGCTACTTACCAGCGCATGGTGACAAAAATGTTCGCCAAGCAGCTCGGGGACACAATGGAAGCATACATTGACGACATGGTAGTCAAGAGCAAGCACGCTTCGGATCACTTAGAGCACCTTGCCGAAATCTTTGTTGTAATGAAGAAGCACAAGCTGCGCCTCAACGCCGAGAAATGCGCATTTGGTGTCGGCTCAGGCAAATTCCTCGGGTATATGGTTACTCGGAGGGGCATCGAGGCAGATCCAAAGCAGATATCTGCCATCCAAAACCTCAGACCCCCGAGCACCATCAAGGAAGTTCAAAGGCTCACAGGTATGGCCGCGGCGATAAACAGGTTTATTAGCTGGTCTTCGGATCTGTGCCGACCTTTCTTCGAGTCCCTGAAAACAAGCAAAAGGAGTTTTCAGTGGACCGAGGAATGTGACCGAGCGCTGGGCCAGTTGAAGGACTATCTCTCCAGAGCTCCCCTCCTCGTGATGCCCAAGCCTGAAGAAGATCTATACCTCTACCTCTCGGTATCAGGCCATGCGGTGAGCTCGGTCCTTGTAAGGAAGGAAGGGGCTAATTTCCAGCCCATCTACTACTCCAGCAAAACATTGATTCCTTCAGAAACAAGGCACCTCCCTCTTGAAAAATTGGTTTTAGCTCTTGTGACGGCCAAAAGGAAACTGCTGCCTTACTTCCAAGCCCATACCATCATCGTGATCACCGAGTACCCTTTGAGAACCATGCTCAGAAAGGCCGACCACTCGACTCGGATTTCAAAATGGAGCCTGGAATTGGGAAGCT
Source organism: Vaccinium vitis-idaea (assembly GCA_963854785.1). Lineage (NCBI taxonomy): Eukaryota > Viridiplantae > Streptophyta > Magnoliopsida > Ericales > Ericaceae > Vaccinium > Vaccinium vitis-idaea. The sequence goes on along the minus strand of OY978221.1, from coordinate 27,621,151 downwards.
TTGATATTCGGTACGAACCCCGAACAACTATCAAAGGTCAGGCTCTGACAGACTTCATTGCCGAACTGACACCTGAGCTCAAAGATAACCTAGAAGTCAACATGAAGTTACCCGAAGAAGTCACGATGGATGCTGGACCGGATGGAATAACGTTAGGGACTCCGGCGGAAGCCGAGAAACCTACAGAAGAAAGGAAAGGCAAGGTATGGAGAATGTTCCAAGGAAATGTATGGTGCTTACACGTTGACGGAGCTTCAAATAGCCGAGGGGCTGGAGCCGGTGTCGTGCTCATCACCCCAGAAGGTATCATGCATGAAAACGCGCTAACCATTGGATTCCCGGCGTCGAACAACGAAGCTGAATATGAAGCACTAGTCTCCAGCCTAGAGATGGCTAAACACTTAGGTGCCGAGACAGTGCAAGTCTACAGCGATTCACAGTTGATCGTGAACCAAATCAAAGACCAATATAGCTTGAAAGACCTAAGCATGGAGAAATACTACGACAAAGTCTAGGAGCTGATAAAGGAGATCGGATCTGTGGAATTGAATGGGTGGGCCGAGAGCGAAACGCCCATGCGGACGCTCTGGCCTCCCTAGCAACGGCTTGTGCGGTTTCTCCCAACCGAACCATCCTCCTTGGAGAAATAGAAAATCCGAGCATTGAGCATGGGATGAAGGAAGTACTAACGATAACTCTCGACCCAAGTTGGATGGATGAGATTTATGCCTACCTCAAGCACGAGAAGCTCCCGACGGACAAGAAGGAAGCACACAGAATCAGATGTAGGGCTTCCTACTTCTATTTGGATTTGAACGAAAGAATGTACCAAAGGTCCTTCACAGGCCCCGACTTGAAGGTCGCACACGACTCGCAAGTAGAAGGCATCCTCCGGGAACTTCATGAGGGAAGCAGTAGGTGTCACTCCGGCGGACGGTCTCTCTATCTCCGAGCTCTTACTTAGGGGTACTGGTGGCCGAAAATGAAGAAGACATCCGAGGAGTACGCCAATAAGTGCGAACAATGCCAGAAGCACGCCTCTCATCTGCTCCAGCCTGCCGAAGCCTTACACCCTATAACCAGCCCTTGGCCTTTCGCGCAATGGGGGCTGGACATAGTGGGAAAGCTGCCGACGGCTCCTGGAGGATTCAAGCACCTGATTACGGCGACCGATTATTATACCAAATGGGTGGAGGCCGAGCCCCTTATCACTATAACTGCTACTGACGTAGAGCGATTTCTTTGGAAGAACATCATCTCTCGCTTCGGTGTCCCTTATGCGATCATTTCGGATAACGGGACCCAATTTGTGGCCGAAGCGATCGAGAAGCTTTACAAGAAGCACAGTATCCGGATCTTCCACTCCTCGGTATCATACCCATAAGAAAATGGACAAGCCGAAGCATCTAACAAGACAATATCGGCTGGAATCAAGAGACGCCTAACTCTGAAGAGGGGTAAGTGGGCCGAGGAACTCCCAAAAGTCCTCTGGGGCTATCGAACCACACCCCGGCGCTCAACTGGCCGAACTCCATTCTCTATGGCATACGGCATGGAAGCTGTTCTCCCTCTAGCCACCCTAATCCCAACAGCTCGGACTGAGAATTTTGATGTACCGACCAACGATGAGGCCATGGACAGGGAGCTCGACCTAGCTGAAGAGCTCCGGGATGAAACACACCTGAAACATGCCTTGTATTTGCAAGAGGTTGCCAAAGGATACAACAAGAACGTCGGATGAGGCCCTTTAACGTTGATGATCTGGTCCTCCGAGAGGTGGTTCAGAAGTCCAAGAAGACTAAGTTCAAACCGAACTACGAGGGTCCCTTCCGTGTGGTTGCAAAAGCCAGACATGGATCCTACAAGCTAGCAGAAATGGATGGCACACCTATCGGCAACCCCTGGAATGCAACCAAACTTAGGAAATTTTATGCTTAGTAAATTTTGTTAGAGGAAAACATGTTTGGGCTACCTGTTTTGCCCCTTTGATCTTCGAGTTTATGATAATTTAATGAAGAAAGAAGATTTCACAACTATTGCCTATTCAGCTTACTTCGTCCAATTTATTATAAGGTTCGGTGTTCCTACTAACACCTCGGAAATAACTAAGGCCCGGTGCCAAGTGTTGGAAAATTTTCATTCCATTTCATTTTGCTTCGGTTCCAATCCGAGCAATCATTTCTCTGATTGGTCCCGAGCAGGGGCTATCAGTGGAAATTTTTTCCGAGTGTTGGAAAATTTTCATTCCATTTCGTTTTGCTTCGGTTCCAATCCGAGCAATCATTTCTCTGATTGGTCCCGAGCAGGGGCTATCAGTGGAAAATTTCTCCAAGTGTTGGAAATTTTTCATTCCATTTCGTTTTGCTTCGGTTCCAATCCGAGCAATCATTTCTCTGATTGGTCCCGAGCAGGGGCTATCAGTGGAATTTTTTTCCAAGTGTTGGAAAAATTTCATTCCATTTCATTGTGCTTCGGTTCCAATCCGAGCAACGGTTCCTCCTATTTGTCCCGAAGCAGGGGCTATTAGGTGGATGTATTTCTCATAAATAGTAAGCATATCGCATGCAAACGTTAAAATACCCATACAAAACATTCAAGACACTTAGGTTATAACCTAAATCAACCATTCAAAAAACTTTCACCCTTCCGGTGAAACCGAGGCTTGGCTCTGCGGTATCTGTTCGGTGCCATCCTCATAAAACCTGTTTAGATTACAAAAACCATCTAGAATGGCAAACTCCAATTGTCCGGAGCCGTCCAGTAATACCAAAAACGGTTAAAATTAAAAAAGTTCAAAAGTCTCGCCCTACTGAGTTACATTAAAACCTTCATTCTCTGAAGGGATGGTTTTCTCGGAGGATTTCTCCGGATCCGGGACCTTCTCAGCATTATCTTCATCATTCGGAACCTGGCCACCCTCATCTTCCGGGACCTCCTCAACGGTTGGGGAATCAGCCTGATCGGGAACTTCGCGCCTAGGATCATCGGCAGGGATTCCGAAGACATCGCAAGCTAATATGTATCCTTTTCCGAAGCCCTTATGCTCTCCATCTTTCACCAGAGCATAAATATCTTCAGCATAGGCCAGACCAGCTTCATTGAACCCAGCAGAATGGCCCTTAGTCCTCGCGGCGTCTAAGGCTTTTCGATGCTCATCCCTCTCCTCCTCCAATTGCTCATCAACCCTCTTCTTCAACTCCGCCATCTTCGCGAGCTCACCCTTAAGCCTCTCGTTCTCCTCGCGCAGGTCCTCAGCCTTTTTCTCAGCTGTGCCGACCTTTTCAAGGGCCGCATCAGCTCGGCGTTTTAGCTTCTTTGCTGAGGTGCTGAGATCGAGAGCTTGGTCATAAAGCTTGAACATTGATTGTCCGGCCTACAATGATAAACACAACATCAGTACCAAGGAAATAAACAATAAAAGATAAATGGAGTTCGGATACGAAAGGACCGACCTTCACAATTTGCACCGTACAATGAAAGAGGTTATCCTCTAACTTGTTCGGCACCAACTCAAGATCTTTCTGCAGAGCTAGCCCTCCCCATTGCCAAACGAGTGTTTTCGGCAACACTGTCATCTTCCGTTATGACGCTGCCGTCTTCCTTCACCAACACTAGAGAGAAGGTGCGCACAGAGCACTCAACCTGTGAACTGTCCGGCTGTTGTACAACGTATGTCGCGTCAGCACCGCGGACAGCTTCGGGAAGATCATCCTCAATGGTGTGCACTTCGGATATCCTAACCCGCTTAGCGGCCCTCTCTTCTACCGAAGCCGTTGTTTTCGACCGAGCAGTCGTCGTCTTATGAACGATGGCAGCAGGGACCTTACCGGGTGCAGCCGAGGTACTAGAGGTCCCCCTCTTCGGCACATCCTGCCTCGCCCTGGACGCCATTTCCGCCAGCTTTGCCTTCAAATCAATCTTCGGTGGCATTGTTTCTAAAGGGTCTGGAGAGACTCTGTCGACATGAATCCGTTCTTGTCCTTCGAAGCTCTCTAAAGGCTGCTCTTCCAAGAATGAGCGTTCGGCCTCAGTTATTGTTCGGCTTTTATGCGACTTTCTCGGCCTCTTGTTGGGCTTCTTCTTAATCCAACTCCTGTAGGTTGGCAGATACCCGAGAAGGTCGTGGGTCAGCCTCCCTTGAACTTCATATAGGGCTTCGGCGCAGCTCTTTCTTGCTAACCTTTTCAATCTCCGGGAAACAGGGGAGGGAGCTGCAAAGAGACCATCCGAAAGGTCAGTAAACAAAAATATATAAAGTAAAGCAACTGAAAATAGGAATTGAATACCAACCCTCACTCCCTCTCGTGGTGGGGACTGGGAATAAATCCTCATCAGGAGGCACGATGAAGTTGCCGGAAACTACCACATACAAATCTGCCCACTTTTCAGAATCAGGGAGATGCTCCACGATCTGCCGTTTCTTCGGGCAAGTCATTAAAAAGTATCTCCCGAACGATTTGTTTCGGGACACAGCGTAGATCTCAAGGAGGTCCCAAATGCTAAGGTCCAACTCATCCTTTAATTTCATCTCGTAAGCGGAGTTGATGACCCGGTAACTATTACAAGTGAGCTGGTCCGGGGAAAGCTCATAGGCATTCAGAAAGGACCGGATAAATTCATTTATTGGAAACCTGACCCCTCCTTCGGTTATCGCCATCAAAGGGACATTAAGGTGGTTCGGCCCATAAACGAGCTCCTCGCCCTTCGGGTGAAGAGTCACCCTAACACTCTCCGGGATATTGTACTTGTCACGAAAGGCTTTGATACTGGCTTCTCCGGTTGTAAAATAGCACAGATAGGGACACCGTTGCTCCCTTTTCCCGCTGCTGGACGTCCCTTCGGACGACCGAGGAGATTCAGGTGCCTCCACACCAATCTCGGCAAGGATGAGCTGCTCGACCTCAGCCGCGGAATTATCCTCCGAGGGATCAACACTAGTAGTGGTTGTTTCAGAAGGTTCCCATCCCGACCGGTTGTCGGATTCGGTAGCGTCACTGTCATCTAAGAACCCGTCCGAGACGTCTGCACCGTCTTCTCCTACGTCAATAGGGTCCTCGGGGGCTCCAGGGGCGGGGTTCGGTGGTATGGATTGAAGGGGCCTCTCATCTATTGGGGCTTCAAAGTTATAGTCCATTGTTACGATCTCACGACAACGATTTTGCCGGGCTCTTAAATTATAGAAGATTTGTGCAATCCTAGAGGCAGCGGTGCTCGAGGTTTCGGAATTTGTGCTCTCGGAGTCAGACGAGATCTCAACAACCGGCGGCGCCAGACCTAGCAAAAGAATGCACGGTAAAAGACCATTAGCTATATGCAGTGGGTCCTATAACCGATGCTAACTAATCTACTCTTCGGTGGCCCACCGGACAGTCGAGATCTTGAGAATGGTGCTAAGTGCAGATGTGAAATTACGCTCCTCGGTATCAATAGCCGAAGGGAGGCATAAGGGCTATACCTCAAGTCTCTCGGCGTCATCTTCAACCTCAAGAACAAGTTGAAGATGACTGTTCATCTCTAACATGCTAGACCCAGAAAACGCAGAGAGAGCGTAGGAAAAACTCGACGAGAGCGTAAGAAAACAAGCAAACAAGTGCAGAAACAGAGTTAGAACAAGAAATTACCTGAAGAACTGAGGAAAATATGTCACAACGATCTTGATCCGCGAAGAAAGCTGCAAAATTTCTAGAGAGAGAAACTCTGGAACTCAGGCAACAAGAGAGAGAAAGTGTTTTTCTCTCACCAATTACCCTATTTATAGGGGGAGGGCAGCGGTTTGAAAAAATTATGAGTTTGGGCAGAAAAACCTCCTGGACACGGAGAAGGATCCGGAACGGCGTGCTCCCAGCCAGTGAGCGCGCAACACGTGTCACCTGAGACGGTGCACCGTAGCAACCCCCCTCCGCTACGTCAGTGATACGGCGCGACATGATTACAGCCGTCATGTCACCACTGAAACCCTACTCATAGGGGACACGTGGCAGACCCCGAATGGGCGAGAAGTTGGCGACGGCAGGGAATCTAATTATGAGCTTTATCTCGAAGTCTGGGGCCCGATTCGGACCCTGCTCGGCACCCGAGTATTCAACCCCTCCTGTGGAAAGTAAACCACGCGGAGGGATCGAGGGGCTATTGTAGGGGTCCGGTTATACCGAACACCTGGTTCGCATAATGAGACACCTCATTGATCGTCTCCGAGAGACTGTCTTTGAGGGACTCTTCGGTATTTGCCGAGGCCTCTCCTACATTTATTTCATTTGTGACCTTTCATGGTTAATATCAGAAGACCTCGGGGACATACCTGAAGGGTAACATAAATAAACTTCATGACGTGAGAGTATGCCGAAAGATTAAGTGCTGAGTCAGCAGAGCAGTTAATGCTGCATGTGCATGTAACAAACCGTGATCATGACTAGTGACGTCATCCGAGCAGTTATGACACGCGTCAAGACTTTACTGGAAGCATGCATCCGCGGTATATTCCTCCGGGCTCGTCATCGTGACGTCAGTCGAGCGGTTAAGTCACGTGACGAGCACAGCTGTGCTTGGAGGCCAAGCCAAGGCTCACCTATAAAAGGAAAACTTCATCACCTAGAGAAGGTACGCACAACTCTCCTCTAAAAACCCTAGATCTACACTTCATCTTCTTCTTCTACTTACTTGACCGTCGGAGTACCATTCTGGACTCAACGGTCCAGTCCGGTGCTAACGGTTTGTTGAAGTGTGCAGGCCTAGGTGTGACTTGAGAGTGAAAGCATTGTCTCCGTCAAAGACCACCGCCAGGAAGAGATACCAAGAGAAAGAGGACTCCACAGTAATTAACAAAAGTATTGTCAATAACCGAATTTGATCCAATGAAACAATAATCCAATACAAAGGGTCAAGGAATTATCAATAATACTATTACCAAAAAATACTATATCCAGACACTAGTAGTGAATTTTTTTTTTCCTGGTAAATTAGAAAATCAAAATTTAAAGTCAAATCAAAGTTTCATATAAACTGATGCCAAAGAAATTGGGACAGGCGGTTAAAGACATGTTCGAATATCGTTTTGTGTACGTCATGTCTTTTCAGACATTGTTATAACCAAGGTAGGAGTGCCAAATGTGTCATCACTCTTCGGCTTTATGATGCTCAAAAGAGAAGTTTTTTTTTGTTTCACGGAAATAGGAATTTTATTAAGTAGAGATCGGTCCGAAAAGCGAACCTCTTGGGAGACAAGATTAGCAAGCCATTAGGAGACAGGACCCCCTCAAAGCTCTACTTTAACACTCAATAAGGCCTTCTTGGCCAACGAATGGGCCGCCTTATTACAATGACGTTTAATGTGAATAAAGTTACAAGACAAAAAGGAAAAAGCAAGTTGCAAGCAATCTAAAATCACCGAGTTACAATCCGAAAAAGATTTATCCAAGGTTGTCAAGACCTGCTCAAAAGAGAAGTGGATGTGCGCGAACTCCACTCAAAATATCTTCAAAAAATCCTGATCCCTGAGAGTCGGGGCTTACCTAAAGTTGGCTCAAGTGGTCCTCCTGATTGGTTTCTGGAAGTCGAGGGCTTGGATTAATGGTGTAGCATTAACCATTCATTGTAAGTTACAATGAATAATTATTAACCAAACTCAAATTTTTGTGAATAAAAACAAAAATAATACAATAATCCAAAAAAAATTTGGATTACTTGTCTTTAGTAAACTTTTAAAAAAAATTATCACAATTTGTTACTTTTTAGATTCCTTGGGTCGAAACAAACCAATAATAACATAAAAAAAACGACGCAAAAATAACAAATACGATATTTTTTTTAAAAAATAAGAATAAAAAACTAATCTATAATGAATTATTTTTGCCAAAGCCAGTAAATGGAAACTGGGACTGGCCAAGGTATCCATCTAGAGCTAGAGAGAGAGAATTGGGAAATGAGGACAGTTGGCAGCAAGAAACCATTTTCCCTGTTTCTATCCCTCTAAATAATGATTTATCTATTGAACGAAACACGGTTGTCCTGCCACGTGAAGGGGTAAAAAGACCTACAAGTGGCATCACTAATAAACCCTTGGATAAAACATGAAGCTTACCAAAGGGCAGTTGCCCTCCCAGAGACCAGGGATCGAGCCTTGGCATGCGTTTGGAGTCCAAGGCTATATGAAAAACATCTGCACTCTCCATGGACTAACTCACTAGTAGGCTATTTTATTTTTTTGAAAATGCTCGGGTCAACTCCCTCCACAACCGTTTCACATGCTTACACGCTTACGCTTGGGGTGAGGTGTCCCCAAGAATAGAAGAAAATTGAACCTAAGAACTAAAGTGGAAGTAAACTCTTAAATCTCAGGTCAGGCCAAGACCACCACTTGGCCTGAGATCTGGCCTGAGATCTTCTTAGAATGTACAGTTCTTTTTCAATTTCTGTTCGTGAAAAATAGTCCAGTTTCCCTTATCTCAGCTAGTATGCGAACACAATTTGTGTGCTGGACGGATATCACATAATTTAAATAGAGAAAGAGGAGAGAGAGGGGAGAGAAATTCGGACCGTCCAAAACACTTTTGGATGGCCGAGAAGGGCGACAGGCACCACCAAGTGATACCCGTCCGGCAGCCAAGTTTTTTTGGGTGCGTGATTTGATCTTCATTGATTCCATGAGAGCTTTGTTCATCAGAAGATCTCATAGAAATACAGTATAAACAAGAATTCCACAGTAATATTCAAATTAAAGACTTCAAAAGGTTTTCATTTCACCAAACTACAATCTGTACATCTCTCTCTCTAGAAACAGAATCAGCGGCTGAACTGAGAGGAAGTCCTCTCCATACTCTTGGATGAGAAAAGAGAAGCCAAAGAGTTGGCCACGCCCACCGCAATAGCGGCCTTCACCTGTCCTCGCCTCGGAATTGGACGGCCAGAATTACTCCTCCCTGACGACCCTAATGAATTCCCACGGTTGATCATCTCTCTCCTTCCATCTGCCATCTCCGTCTGAATTTGGGGGTGCTTTTTTTTCTTTTTCTTTGGGTGTTCGTGATACTTGAACTGATTTGGGGCTTTAGGTTATTTGGGATCGTGTATTTATAGAGGTGAAGGTTAATAATTTGCCCCTGGTTTTGGCAATAATATCAGCTACAGTATTTCATTACTTGATGACTAATCTTTGACTCTTCTTCTACTTCTAGAATTCAGTCAATTCATTCACACACACTGCTGCTTTCGTTCTTTTTGAGAGATTGGGACCCAAAAAAGAAAGGAAAAAAAAGGGAAGATGCTACGGGTATAGAGGCTTTTGCCCAGAAAATGTATTGATCGGGTTCGGGGACCCACTTTTGGGTCCCACACGAGAGATCCGAATCGTTCATTATTCTTAAAACATTTTTCCGAGGGGCCTCACAAAATTTCAGCTCAATCGGACGGTTAGAAATGCTCTAACGAAACTCTCACCGTTTCAATCAAAAAAAATTTCATTGAAACTGTGGGAGTTTGGTTCGAGCATTTATAACCGTCCGATTGAGCTGAAATTTTTTGGGGCCCCTCGGAAAAATGTTTTAAAAATAATGAACGGTTCGGATCACTCATGTGGGACCCAAAAGTGGATCCCCGAACCCGATCGGTACATTTTCTGGGCAAAAGCCTCTGTACCAGTATGTTTACCGAAAAAAAAGACAGCGTTCACACTTGCACAGGAGTGCTGCATGCACAGAAAAATCAATCGAACCCTTCTACTTGCACCGACGGAAATGTACAGACCACATACCGACAGCGTCGCCGACGCCGTTGTGGGTCCCAACCGGTCGATCCGAGTCGTTCATCGTTCTCAGAATCAAATTCCGAGTGGGCCTTCGCGGGAATCGAGGCAATCGGACAGCTGTATGAGCTCGATCCAAAATCACCCCATTTCATTCAAAAATGGATCGACCGGTTGGGACCCACAACGGCGTCGTCGACTCTGTCGGTACGTGGTCTGTACATTTCCGTCGGTGCTGAAGGAATTATCGAAATCAATTAGTAAGTACTCAGAATTTGAAAATGAGTGGCTCAGATTCACTTGTCCAGAATCCGAGCCACTCATTTTTAAATTTTGGGGATTTTCTGGGTGATTTTTCTTAACACTTATCATTTTTCACACTTGCAAGATTGTATTGTGCTTTGTAGTGTGTGGTCACGGATTGTGGGCAAGGATGGACGCCACGCCAGATAATTTGTGCTGAAAATTTCTATAATCAGTTCCTTGGCTATCGTTAAAATTTAAAAATTGTATTCAAATATATGAAATTGTACAAAAATATATAAAAAAAATTGGAAACGAACACAATCAACTAGGGCAAACTTTTACCAAGATAACTATCGTGTAATATCTTAAAGGAATAATTGTCATTTGCCAAAAAAAAAGAGGATAGAATGTGGAGAGAATGAAGATGATTGTTGATAATGCAAATTTTGTAATGGGGTTAGAGGTGTGTATCAGTATAGGTAAATGAGCACTTTTAACCATTTTGCCTAATAAAAACCAAAAGATCTCTTCCAGCAGCCTCTCTAGGGCTATAAACAAATTGAGCTGTTCGCGAACAGCTCGTGGCTCGGCTCGCATCGCAAATGCTTGGTTTGTTAAGGGTAAATAAGCCAAGCTCGATCTCAATTTTTAGGTTGTTTACTAAATAAGCCGAGCTCGAGCTCTCCAAACTTTGACTCAATTTTGCTCGTTTGCACCTTTAAGCTTCTCTATAGGTTAGGTATTCTCTCTTGAGCAGCAATACTTCGCCATATATGTTGAACGACAGTGCACTGGGTGTAGATTTTTTTTTTCTTTCTCTGGCACGTGTTTCGCGCTCTCTCCTCGTGTTTCTTTCTTAACCCTCTCCACCTCTCCTGGTGTGGGAAAAGTAAAAGAAAAGATGGCAAATTACTAATGAATAGTAATTATACAGTTTTTGCGAAAAACTATTTGGATCAAGCCCTTCCCGGTATTTTTTTTGAAGATTTTTCGCGTGGACCCTTGAAAACACCTTCTGAACACATTGGACGGATCGGATTGTCAAAAAAATGCTCGAATCAAGGAGGTCCGGACTCCCGGAGTCCGGAGGAGAAGTGTGCCCAGCAAGTTCATTCGATCATTCGACAAGTTATTCACAATTATTTTCTCCAAAGGTTGTATTCACATGAATATATAGAGCCAAAATAAAATTTGAAAAAATGGTCGGGTTCACATTGGTGAAGGGACTTGTCTGTTACTATTTGTTAGGTTTTGAACCAACTACTAGTAGTAGTACCCAACTACTTTTCAGCTCTTTATTCAAAGGTATGAACTTGACCATAACCAAATTTAAGACCAGTCCATGTCTAGTCCACATTTCTGTTTTCTTCATAGTAACGTTGCTCTTGAATGCCTTTGCTGCTGCAACTAGACCTAAAAAGAAGTGTTGGGGCATGTAACCCCAACAAAGTCATCATGGAGTTACTGGAAAAAGGTAAGAAACAGGAAAGAAAACCCAAAAAATGAACATGGAAAGACAGTCAAGGGCTGTGATTCAACCGGTCTAAGGTAAGAAACAGGAAAAAAAACCCATAAAATGAACATGAAAAGGCAGAAAAGGCAGGTGGCTGCCTTTTCATGTTCACCACCTGCCTTTTCATGTTCATTTTTTGGGTTTTCTTTCCTGTTCTATACCACCTCTCTGGAGTTGCCTCAACATAAATTATATACGTAGGATTAATTAACATATTACAACTAACTAAAATAAATCGAGAAAGTGAAGTGGTGTGACAAATGTTAAGTTACAGTGACATCTCGCCTATTTAACAACGTGTTGATGAGATCTCATCTATTTAACAAATCAACGGTTGAGATTCCATTCTTATATTTTGGAAGTGATGACAGGACTGATCCTTTGGAAGTGATGACAGGCTCTCTCCTAACCCCAAAGTCCGCATGTCCATATCCATATATTAAAAAATCACATGTGCTATTTTAATTGTGTCATATCGGCCACCACAAAACTATGAATGGAGACCGCACTTTGAATTTCACACATTACTTATTAAGTTCAATGGATGAGTTCTGCTGTCGTTCTCAATTATGGTTACTTTTCTGGAGGCGGGGGCCCTGCTGTGCACAGCCGCATGGCACCGTGCCATGCGGCCATCCGACCGTCCATTGCGAAAATGCACGACTCGGATTTAATCCAATAATGAATGGCTCGGATTGCATTGAGCTCGGATTAAATCCGAGCCGTTCATTTTCGCAATGGACGGCTCGGATGGCCGCATGGCACGGTGCCATGCGGCTGGTGCACAGCAGGCCCCCCCATTCATCTATCAACTTTTTGGATTTAGGGTCTGCTGTGCTCACAGTTTGGGCATGGTCTTAAAGCTTGAAAATATTTTCAAGACCGTTCACTTGTTAAAGCTAAACACTAACAACCCCGCAGAAATCAAGTCTATCGATCGGCATCGGTAACTCACTGATCGAATCAAATAATTTAACTGTGTATATTATTAAATTAATTTTTATTTTATTTCACTGAATAAAACAAGATTTATTTACTAAGTCAATGATGGCCGAATATTGACTTGTTCTGATAATGTATTTGAGCTCGGGGACAATACCTAAAGTACGTGTGAACACATCCTCCTGCGATGTCTCAAAGGCACAGCAGACCCCTTGAGTTCCAAGATTTTTAGGCAATTGTATTTTTTGAGTGCACATAATCATCTAGATTCTAGATTTAAAAACACAAAAGAATTTAATGCCAGATATGCCTTCAAGTAAATTGGCATCCACATGGAGAATACTAAAATTATATTAAATTCTAATTTCTGTTAGTGAGAGAACCTTTTTTTTATCATAGCTAGCACTTTCTCTCATTTGGTGCGCGAATCTTTATTTGGAAAATAATTTTTTTATGAGGGCACCTTCGTTATTTTCAGATAAAAAAAAGAAGGGACACTTTGTCCAATGAATGAAGCAATCAAGCTAGAGTTAGCCATCTGGCAATGTCCTCAATATACCCGACCCAATAAATTTACTTTAGAAATTGAATAGTATAAGAACCTCGAATATTTTTCTTTCTTTTTTTCTTTGAGTACTTAAAGACCATTATGAATGTATTCAAACTTGGTTTGAAAATCATGTTGAGGTTAAATTAAAGTTTTAATCTTTAAATACCGGCCGTTACGTAAATTATCAGGTTTATCGGCTGTTACTTAACGGTTTTTTGCCTCTCCGATACCGTTACATCCTGGTATACCGATGAGAGGAAAAAATCACATGCGTATCGGCCGATCCATTACATATCGGTCTGTATCTGATTTACAGACCGGTTCACAACCGTTACGGTCGATACTCGACCGTTACGGGTTATAGAAGCAATTTAATTATTATTATTTTTTGGAAAATCATTTTAAAAAATTCATGACCGCTACGACACTACAAGAAAATCCGGGTCCTTACAGCCATTGAAGGAATTTCCTCGCGAAATGGCAGATTATCTAGCGACTAATTGAATTCCACGGTAAAGGTAAATTTTTTTGCGAGGAACTAAATTCCATGCTAAAAAGTGGTTTCTGCGAGGAAAACAAAATTTCCTTGCAAAAGAGAATCGGAGACTAGGGATGGCAATGAGTCGGTTCAGTTTGAGTATTGTCATAACCGAACCCATTACCCGAAACTAGATGGGTACCCAGAACCGAACCGAAACCTGAACGGGTAGGAAAAATTGAACCAATCAGGGATTGGTTCGGTTCGGGTACTCCCCGTTAAATTAGGAAACAAAATAAAAATGAAATAATTATGAATGAAATTCAAATATGAAAATCAGTTAAACTGGAAATACCACAGATCCGTCAATTAAAAAGGTATGCAGATATTCATCTAGATATTTTCAATGCAAAACTAATATACATCTAAGTAGAAATTCAATGCATTGAAGCTATACATAGGCTAAACTTCTATATATGAAGGGTAATTTTGTCACTAAACATATCCGGTTCGGTTCGATTTGGGGAATGGTTCGGCTATCAGCTCAAACCAAAACCGAACTGAACCCGTTCGGTTATCTCACATCACATATCATACCCGCACCCACGGGGAATATTTCGGTTATGGTTCGGGGAAAAAACCCGGTTATGGTTCGGTTACCTATCGGTTTGATCGAGATTGCCATCCCTATCGGAGACTATGCAATTGCGAGGAACGATCGACGAAAATAAATTCCTCGCAAAAGAGTTTTGGAGAGGAAATTTCATGATTTGGCAAGCACTTTCGTTCCTCGCAAAAACCTTGATTTCTTGTAGTGGTATACACTAGATTCCCGTTATGTAACGTTCGATACTACCGAAACTGATACACTCAAACCGTTACCGTTACGGATCACGAAACCAGTATTTTAAAACCTTTGTTATAATAGGAGAGCTAGTTTGAGTAACTTAGCATTTGTTCACAACTATCAAGTCTTGTGGACTGAATGGTGGATTGTCCAAGTTTAATTTGAAATTATTTTCCCAAAGCGTTCAATGTTAATTTGGTTTTTTTTTTTTGGTTAAAGGGGCTAAGCTAGAATTAATTATTAGAAATAACAGAGTACACAGTAGGGTCTTTTGCAGTAATCAATAGTAATTAACAAAAGTATTGTCAGTTATAGAATTTGATCCAATGAAAAAATTAATCCAATCCAAAGAGTCAAGTAATTATCAATACTACTATTACCAAAAAATATATCCAAACACTAGTAGTGAATTTTTTTTTCCATGGTACATCGGAAAATCAAACCAAGCTCAAGTCACAAAACAACAACAAAAGACACAGAAACATAGTCTTAAGATTGAGAACAGATTAGCCTAAGAGATTTTTATCCTGAGCTGGCCTACACCTAAGCCATCTTCCTTGGGTAATATTTCAGTCGTGACCACTAGCCTCCTTCGCTTGCTCGGCGCCTTACCCTTGCCAAATGATCAGCACTCTGGTTTGCTTCGCGATAAAATCTGACTAAGGGAAGATCCAATTTGGTCCACGTAAAATCTCCCTCTCTCTCTTTCTCTAGAAATTGATTCAGCGGCTGACTTGAGAGGAACCCATATTCTTGGATGAGAAAAGAGAAGCCAAAGAGTTGGCTACACCCACCACCATAGCCACCTTCACCTGTCCTCGCCTCGGAATCAGACGGCCGGAATTACTCCTTCCTGACCCTATCGAACTCCCGCCGTTGATCATCTCTCTCCTCTCATCTGCCATCTCTATTTGGTGGTGGTGGGTTGTGTTTTTTGAAATCACTTCTTATGATTTGATGATGGTAGCGGTGTCGCCGGTGTGGTTGTGTTTTTTAAGACACTTTCTCTTGTTGTGGAAACTGGTTTTTGGTGTGATGCTATTGTCTATGGGATTGTGAGTATTTATAAGGGCCAATGTGACCTATTTGCCCTTGCTTTTGGTTGTTTTGAACACTTGGTGTAGCATTATTGTTCTTTTGGTAGTTTTGAACACTTTGGTGTGGCATTATTGTTTGTTTTGAAACTTGAGGACTAATCTTGACCATTCTTTCATTCCCACTACCCTTTTCTTTTTTAGTAGTGTCGTCCTCTCTTTCTTTCATTTGATGATTAGAAAATGAAAAGGAGGTTGGGTTCAAATTTGTCACGACCCGAAAATTTTAAATAAAAACTAGACTAGAGTTGGTGTACATATATATGTGGATGATCACATAGACGATTTAAGTTAATGAAAATTGAAAAAGACATGAGGTGTTGTGGTGATGGGATCCGAGGAGGTCATCTGGTGTTGTGATTGGCGGTTAGCCAGATAAATAGTGTTGTTATTAACAGTTAGCTGGAGAGATTGTTTTAAGGATCGAAACCCTGGATATGACATTACATGATTACTCCTTATGAATAAGGTGATAAAATGAGATTTTGTATTATAGTTCCGGGTTATGGTTTATATACTCCGAAGGTTATGGTTAGTTTCTTGTTGGTCAATTGTTATAGTTAGTTCCTGAGAAATTTATCCTTGTGAGACAATTGATGACTCCGATTAAGTAGATAACTTAGTTTGTTTCCTCTGGGCTCCCAGTCAATGCAAACAAGGAGGGAGTAAAATCACGAATGGTTATAGTCTTAGGGCACCCTACGAATTCTAAAATAGCCCTTTCCGGCATCAGATTAAGCTTCTTCTTTTTTTGCGTGACCTTATAAAATATATTTTAAGAATAATGACAGTTTGAATCATTTTTCTAAACACAAAAAAATCAATAAATCAAATAAGTATCAAACAGAAATTTAGCTTCAAATTTAGAAACCTCCTTAAAACTCTCAAAAACGACTTAGACAATAGCAATATTTGTGAAAATGACCCCCTTAAATTTTATTTGAGATTCCACTATTATGGACCAAACATGGCAATAGCAATACTTGGGAGTTGTGATCTCTTGGGAGTGACGACTAGACGTGATGCAGATGCTGACTCCTAGGCGGGATGTCCATATCTATGCCTATTGGTGTCATATCACCACCACTATCAATAAAATTACAAGAACATCTCCAACGATGAGAACACAGGTCCTTTCTAAAAAGATTGGTGAACAGTGTTTCATATATTCATATCTCTTTCAACACTCCAACAATCCTTTCTATCACTCTCTCTATACCAATTAAATAATATAAATTAATACATAATACCCCCCCAATATAAGAGAAAAGAGAAAGAAAAATAAAAAAGATTAAAAAATAGGTAGGGAGTGAATAGTGGTTGAACAAAAATGAGAGTATATATGGAGGCACTGTAGAGAGATGTATTTTGCCAACTTATTTGCAGAGGCTGTTGTAGCCCCTTTTTGATGTTTGTCTGAAAAAAAATAGAAATATAAAAGGTGATTTGTGGAGCCTCCTCGGGATACTCTAAAATCACTCGTGAAATATGATCATTATCAATCAATGGCTGCTAAACACACATTCTCTCTCTCTCTCTTCCAAATTTACTACAAAAAGAAATGTAGGAAGTGAAATGAAAGAAGACTCACTGCACGTTTAATTTCACTTTGCTTGTGAAGGTTCAATGGATGGGAGGTGTCGTTCTCAATTATGGTTACCTTTCTATCAACCTTTTGAATTTTGGGGTCATGTGTTGTGCTCACGGTTTGGACATCATCTCAAGTTTGAAAATATTTTTCGAACCTTTTGATTTGAAGTTTAAAGCTAAACGCAAACAACCCCCCACAAAAATCAAGTCTATTGGGTCTTGGTAACTCACTGATTGAATCAAATAATCTAAACGTGAAATTTTAAATTATTTTTGTTGTTATTTTACCGAATAAAACAAGATTTATTTATTAGGTAACAATGCCCGATCGTCTTAATTTTTTACGGGACAGTTATTCACATTTTACTATCAATAGTGAACGGTTCGAATATTGTGTTTGAGCTTAGGACAATACCCTAACTGTGAGCACGGTATCCTGTAGTGTCACAAAGGGACATCAGACCTTTGAGTCCCAAGATTTTTAGGCAATTTTATTATCGGGTGCGCATAATCATTTAGAATTAAAAACATAAAGAATTTATTGCCATATGCCTTCAACTAAATTGGCATCCATGTGGAGAATACTAAATTATATTAAATTCTAATTTCTATTAGTGAGAGAACCTTTTTATCATAGCTAGCACTTTCTCTCATTCGGCGCGCCAATCTTTAAGGCCTTGTTTGTTAGGGGGGATATGGGGTTGGGATTTGGGGGTGTGTTGGAGTGGGTCCCATTTTTCATTGTTTGGTAACCTTATTTGGGATGGGATTTGAAATCCCCACCCAATTTTAATCCCCATCCGTACGGCCAATAGAATCCCGTGGGGGGAGGGGGGATTTGGATGGGATTTCCCCATTTTAGTGCAAAAAAACCGGATATACTGAGCAATATCCCGTCGAACACAAACACCGGATATGAATTTTTCTCGTCCGTTGATATCCTGAGCAATATCCCAAGGATTTCATATCACACCCATATCCCATGGGATTTCATATCCCATCCATTTATCTCCGACCAAACAAACGAGGCCTAAGAAAAAGAATTTTTTTATGAGGGCACCTTTGTCATTTTCAAAAAACGAAGAAGACACATTTGGTCCATTGAATGAAGTAATCTCACTAGAGTTAGATACCATCTGGCAGTGTCCTAAATATACCCGACCCAATGAATTTTCTTTACAAAATAAATATAAGAATCTCGAATAAGTTTTTAATTTTCCTTTTTTTTTTATTTGACTACTTAACGACCATTATTAATGCATTCAAACTTGGTTTGAAAATCATAACATTTGTTCTCACCTATAAAGTCTTGTGGAATGAGTAGTGAATTGTCCAAGTTTAATTGTAAATTATTTTACGAAAACGTTCAAGTTTAGCCTGTTTTTTTGTTTAATGTCAATAGTACACGATTTCCGAGATTCGAAAACACGTCGAGTTGCACTTTGATAGATTGTTAAACTACTTTTGTTCTATATTTTTTTTTCGAGAACACGACGAGTTATACTTTGATAGATTGTTAAACTATTTTTGTTCTATATTTATTTTTTTGATCGGCAAAGATAATTTATTAATCTTTGAAAACGAATTACAAAAATTAAAATGACCCTAAGGTAAATAGGCAAAGAGCCCCTTACTTTTGTTCTATTTTGATGGATGATCAATCTTGAAAAATGTATTTTGGTTTTTTCTTTGACTATCGAATGCAATGATGTTGATAACTGTTTATTTATTTATTTATTTGTTGCGTAAGGAATAAAAAGATATTTGACGTTAAATTTTTTTCCGTTTTAACTCGGCCCCTAGGACTCTTAATCTTGTCTCTGCCACTCTCTGTCACCCTCAGCCTATTCGATACCCAAAGCTACTGCCATATATACCATCCAAGCCCAAGTGAAACAGCAGGCGGGGATACAACATCGGAGTGAAAAGAAGAGTGAATCCTGCCAGAGCTAATGCCCACCCCATCCAAGAGTACCATTTAGCTTTTAGACTTCTTTCATAATTTCCATTTGTTTCAAGAAAATCCTTTAACTCCAAATATATATATATATATATTCTTTCAGTATATATGATTTCTGAATGTTTTTTTCAAGCCCCATAATTTTTTTCCCCCTAAAAATACTAGTAGTTACAATTTTCAACTATGGCTCCAGTCAGGGACGGATCTAGGAATTCTCCACAGCGGGGGCACCAATGCTAAAGTCAAGAGCAAGTAAACTAAATGATACTCCAAATTTTAGGAAGCTAATTTTGGGACTCCCTTTTTCAAAGGGCCAACGTCTATCTTCGTCGTCTTTCAATATCTTGGGGAATCATAATCGATTCCTTCATCATCATCTCTTATCCAAGACTCGAATGGTATCGGTTGTGTCACCATCGGGTCGACTCTTGATCGAGGCACCCCTGTCTGTCACTCGAAAATCTGGTTAAGTATGGAAAAGTATCTTTTTTTCGGAAAGTTTCAATTTGGCCGATAAAAAGTCCCGGTATTTGTTCCTTGGATTTTTCTAAGCATAATGGTATAATCGGATGATCTTTTCAAGTACGGGAAGGTTGTCTTTTGCCTCTTTTCTTCGGAGAAAAACGTGTCGTTTTTTGCCTTTGTACTAAAAGTGGGGGGATGAGATTTTGATAAGATTGGAATATTAAAATTCTGGAAATGCCATTGTTTCCGAAAGGGGGGTACTTCCTTATTTTCATATATAAATTAAAGTAAATAAAATCTTTACTTAACTTTGGTTAATGAAAATAAGTGTTCCGAAGGGGGTACTTCCTTATTTGTTTTCCCTTATTTGTAAAAAAAAATAAAAAAAAATAAAAAATCCTGAAATTGAGGGGGGGCATGTGACCCCCATGCCCCTGTGTGTGTCCGTCCCTGGCTCCAGTTTTTCGGTTGCGTTGTTCCCAAATATTCTGTTCATCCAAATCAATAGTAATTAGCAAAAGTATTGTGAATAACCAAATCTGAATGAAACACTTTATCTGATATAAAGAGTCATCAATAATTCTTTGAAATAACTCCAAACACCTAGTAGTGTTTTTTTTTTTTTTGGGTACTTTTGAAAATCTAATAAAGTTCAAGACACAATCAACAAAACAAAAGAAACAAAAACATAGTCTTAAGAAGAACAGACATTAGCCTAACGGCTTTATTAGATGCGGGATAAGAATTGGGTGGATGGATGTATTTCCGTCGTGGCCACTAGTTCAGCTCCCCTGCTTGCTCAGCGCCTAGCCTTGCCAAATGATCAGCACTCTGGTTTGCTTCGCGATATAACTAGCTAAGGGAAGCCCCGATTCGGTCCGCGTAAAAATTCTTTATCTAGAAATTTATTCAGCGGCTGAATTGAGAGGAAGTCCTCTCCATACTCTTGGATGAGAAAAGAGAAGCCAAAGAGTTGGCTACACCCACCACAATAGCTGTCTTCACCTGTCCTCGCCTCGGAATCAGACGGCCAGAATTACTCCTCCCCGACGACCCTATTGAATTATCGCCGGTGATCAATATCTCTCTCCTTTCATCTGCCATCTCTATTTGGGTTGTGTTCTTCTAAAATAGTTGTGTTTTGATGATGGTAGTGGTGAAGTGGTGTTTTAATTTGGAAACACTTTTGTGTTGTGATAACTGGTTTTGGCCTTTTGGGGACTGTGATGCTATTGTCTCTGTGATGTTTAAGTATTTATAAGGGTGAAGGTTCCATATTTGCCCCTTGCTTTTGGCAAATAATGGCTTAAAATGTTTTGAATACTTGATGACCAATCTTGACCATTCTTTCATTCCCACTACCTCTTGCTTTCATTTGATGATTAGAAAATGAAAAAGTTGCAATCACATTGGAAGGACAGCTCTATAGATTCTCCACAGGGGTACCCACTGTTTAGATATGAGTGAGGAAAAAATATGTCAAATCGCGAATCTAATCTAAACTAATTCAAACTGAATGGTTTGATTTGGTTTTTCATAGTGTGGTTGGTTTCAGTTTCAAAATTTTTTGAACCTTGTTTAATGGCTTGGTTGGTAAATTTATGTTAACGGTTCTGATTCTTGTTCGATCCGAACTGTGTGCATATACCAAATAAACATTATCTAAGAGACAGTCAATTAATTTGTCTAATTTCCGTTCAAAAAAATTAATTTTTCTAATTTATTACTCCATTCCACTTGCTTATTCTTTCACAACAAATTTCCCTAAATTTCTGTATAGAATAACATATTTCTCTTTTATAAAACTTAACATAAATAAATAACGAACCTAAATTGCATCCATCTCTCTTCACCGGACAAAAATAAGTACTCTTTGCAAGCAAGCAAGCAACTATATTCTCTCTCTAGAATTCTCTCCTTGTATTGTATACATACTAGTAGAATCGGTTTTTAAAATTATGAATTTTGGTTTAAGGGTAGGTGTTTGGGAGACTATTTTCAGCTTTTCATTTTTAATTTTTAATTTTTTTTAGCTTTTTAGGTTATGGTCATAATGTATTTTGAATTTGGTAGAATGTTTGGAAGAAATGAGTAGAATGCATTTTGCAACATGAGTATTGTATGAAAGATATGTGTAGAATGCATTCCGTAGGTTTTTTTACTAACCATAATGAGAAAAGTGAAAAATGGTAAATCAAAAAGCTCATCTCCCCTTACTTTTGGCTTTTGTTCTCTAAACTCAAAAAGTGAAAATGCATTATAGGAAATACATTATGGTTGAGGGTAGCCAAACACCAAAAAATAGAAATGGGAAAATCAAAATGAAATTAGTATGTGTTTTTAAATACTTTAAGGGAGTGTTTGGGAGACTCATTTTTAACTTTTTGCCTTTTGGTTTTTTGGATTATTGTCAGAATGTATTTTGAATCTGGTAAGAGTGTTTGAGAGAAATGTGCAGAATGTATTTTGCAACATGAGTAGTTTTTTAGAGATATGTGTAGAATACATTTTGTAGTCTTTTTGTTAATCAGAATTAGAAAAGTAAAAAAATAAGAAATCAAAAAACTCCTCCTAATCTACTTTGACATCTCCTCTCCTAGTCTCCTTTCATCAATTTGGAGAATGAGTGTTCCCTCACCTCTCCCAAACAACCAAAACTAAAAAGGGTGAAAATGAAAAGGTGAAGGGGCTCCAAACACCCCCTAAATAGTTTATGGACAAAGATATCATAATGACAGTTAAAAAATTCTAACTTTCCATGAACGTTTTTTTAGACATCATTATACGCTTTTACTCACTAATTATTCAAAATAGAATTTACTCAGAAGGACAAACGGAAAATATACCTATTTTTGTCCATTAACTTTCAAAATAAATACTTTCTATGAAACTGTTTTAAATTCAAGACTGAGTTATTGCGCCTTACGAGACAGATTACTCTCTCACAATACATCAACCCAATTACACTCAATAAGCTAGTTCTATTGACTTATTTAACTTAAGTCAGTTTGTGGAACGGAGAGATAGCTCAAAATGGAATATGACACCTTAAAATAGGGACGGAGGGAGTAATTAGTACTTACTAAACAAATGCTAACAGGCGCTTGGTTGTGAATGTACAGGAAGTGTTTTTTGTGATCCATAAAAAAGTGTAAAAAATACTTATAAGCGTGCAACATATTAAGCCCAAAAATGGGATACTAAGTTATTGTCCCTACGTCTCAAAATATTTGTTCTATTCGCTAAATGAAAACTTAAAAATAGTAAAAAAATTCAAAAAAGTGGAGTATATGAAAAAAAATAAAAATCAACTACTCCCTCTGTCCCTTTTTAAGTGCGTCGTTTCGCAAATTCAACTTATTAAAGAAATATCATCATTACACCTTTTATATGAACTTTTACCTCCATTTTATACTTTTCACATCAACTTTTACCTCCACTTTCCAAAATCATCATTTACTTTTATCCATTAACTCTTTACCCACTAATTTTCTAAAATGGCAAAATGATAATTGTACAAACTTTTACCCATTAACTTTTCAAAACACACACTTATTAAGGGATAACCCAAAATGAAAATGTTGACACTTAAAAAGGGTCAGAGGGAGTATCTTTAAAAAGGGGGGGTGGTAAATTAAATTCAACTATCTACTAGATATTAATAAGTTCTTTTCTTTAAGTGTATATTAAAAAGGTTTGAATTTTTTTTTTCAAAAAAATATTATTTTTAAGCATTCGTTTTGTGGATCGGACAAATATTTTGGGACAAAGTAACATTTTTAGCATTCCTTGTGTGTAATTTATTGTCCATTGGACAGCGATTAGCAACCATATATGAACACTAAAATTTGCACTTCGATTAATGAAATGTACTGCCTGATATTGTGAATTATTTTAAGTTACATTGTTCACAACCGTCCATTTTCCAAACCAAAATTTTATCAAAAAAATTAAATACCTATCGATATCTGATCAAGCTGATTTTTTTGCTTGCATATACTTCTCTGTCTACCCTACAAGATGAACAGTTTAGATTAGACCAATAAACGTATATATGGTGGGGCCCAATGTCAGCGATAGAAAATTCACGGTTTGCACCACCGGCGGACGGCGGTTAAATGTAACTCGCTTTGTGAGAGTAGCTACTTTGTGCAAATATTGCCAAAGATTAGGTCTATTTCCAATCATCCCCGCCTACACCCCCAATGATTGGAGACTAGATGAGTTATTGTTGTTGTTGTATGCATAATCTCCACCCTTATCCACGGAGGATGAAAAATAAGTGGACTCCAATATTAACTAATCTCGTGGTATTAGCTTAACCCCATTTCCAATCCCTCAAAACAAACAGGCCCTAAGGTTTTTTAGTGGAGGTATGATTTGGTTTTGTTCATATCTAAGCAGAAAAATAAAAGAAGTGGGAGAGATGATGACATTCCCTCAATGCCTGTATATATTTATTGCATAAGAATCACGTGGTGCTTTTGTTTTACTTTAGCAAAATGGCACTCCACCCAAGTTGCAATTCCTATGATATTAAAACCCATCTTGTGATAGGGACCATGTGGGCTTTGTCTGGGCCTAGTTTTATAAAAAAATTTAGAAATTTAGTTGCTAAAATCATGTTGATTTTAGCAAATGAGTTCACCAGGTGCTATAATCATGGTATTTCAAATCCAAAAATGAATTGGTTCCGTGTATCTTTTTTTGATTTTTTTCGCACTAAATTAAAGTACACGAGGAGTACTTTAATTTGGTGCGAAAAAAAATCAAAAAACGATACCCAAAACCACTCCATTTTTTGATTTGAAATACCATGATTTTAGCACCTAGTGAACTCATTTGCTAAAATCATGTTGATTTTAGTAACTAGGTTACTAAAAGTTTTTGGAAAACTAGGCGAAGTAGCCAGCCAACTCTGGGGCACAATCACTGCAAAAAAAAAACCCTAATATTATGGCACGGAGTGTAGGTAGCTATTTTAACAAGAATTTTATACGAACTTAGAATAACGTCATTTTGAATTAAAAAGTCGAAATGACGTTAAAAAAAAAAGGTGAAGGAGAAGGAGAAGGAGAAGCAGAAGGAGATAGAATACCATGGCTACATTTTTAGAATTTTTAAGTGATACTCAATAGAATACCTTTTTTTTTTTTTTTTTTTCGGTACAACAGAAGTTAAAAAACAAACGAAAAACAGAAAAACAGAGAAGATTAGCAACAGCTAATCTCTAAACAGCCCTACACCCAGGGCGTCTTCCCTCACAATTCCACGTACAGCTTGAGGAGCTTCATCCACCACCACCAGAGCCTCCAATTGTTCCGCACCAAGATGGGCTAGGCAATCAGCACATTGGTTCGCCTCCCTAAAGACATGAATAATTGTGGAGTTAGTGCGAGTCAAGAGGTTCTTAGCATCCATAACAAGAGCCACATTTGGGTGATCTTCGTTAGGCCCTTCAGTAATAAGTTGAACAGCCGTCAAGGAGTCCGATTCAATAGAGATATTGTTGAAGCCTTTCTCTAGCATAATGGTAAGTCCACGGTAGATCCCCCATAGCTCAGTCTCCAAACTGGAATTGCAGTCAATCTGCCCGTAGAAACCCAGCAGCCATTGACCTCTATGATCCCGGAAAAGTCTCCCGTATCCAGCCATATTCTTGCTTTCCATCCAGCAACCATCTGTGTTTAATTTAACCCCAGCTGCACACGGAGGAGACCACGAAATGAGTATATTCTTTGTATAATTGTCAGAAAGAATAGACTTGAATGCCTCGGAGATTTCAAGGGAGTAAGTAGCAATGATACTCAATAGAATACCATGGCTAAATCTTGTAAATATGTTGTTAAAGTATAGAAAGTATTCCCAGATTGGTTGCATAGGCGACGCTATGTAATAAGAGTAGGATTGCCCGATCCCATGGATAAAAAGAAATCCAATAATCAATAGTGGAGTAATAATTAGCAAAAATATTATCAATAGCCTAATCTGATCCACTGAAACAATTTGATCCAAAGTGTCAAGGAATAATCAATAATATTATTACCAAAATGAATTCCAAACAGTGGCTAAGTTGTGAATAATTTTCATTTCACGGAAACTATAATCTGTACATCTCTCTCTCTCTAGAAATTGATTCAGTGGTTGGCTTGACTCTTGGATGAGAAAATAGAAGCCAGAGAGTTGGCCACAACCACCACAATAGCCGCCTTCACTTGTCCTCGCCTCGGAATTAGACGGCCAGAATTACTCCTCCCTGACCCCATCGAATTCCCACCGTTGATCATCTCTTTTCTTTCATCTGCCATCTCTATTTGTTGGCGGTGGTGGTGGGTCGTGTTTTTGAAAACAATTTTGTGTTTTGGTGACGGTAGTGGAGTGGTGGTAGTGTTAACTTTTTTAGATGTGATAACTGGTTCTTGGGGATGTGATGCTATTGTCTTTGGGAGATGCAAGTATTTATAAGGGTGAAAGTTCCATATTTGCCCCTTGCTTTTGGCAAATAATGGCCTTTTTTGAATGCTTGATGACCAATCTTGACCATTCTTTCATTCCCACCCTCACTTTTGCCTTCATTTGATGATTAGGAACAGAAAAAGAAAAGGAAAAAGTTGCGTTCACATTCGTAGGACAGCTCCATAGATTCTCGACAATTGTACTCATATTTAACAATTCTAGACTAGAAAGAAGCATAAGTACTATAATATTTTAGCAATTTTGGTACCTTAAATTACAATTTTGCTTCGGCTTAAATATCGGTTGGTACCAATATTCAGCTCAATTACTGGTCGGCATTTTTTATTTTATTTGCATTTCAATAAATCTATTTTATGTTTAATTTCTTCTATCTAATGAAGAAAAGAACAGTAGTGGAGATAAAATTCGAAATGGTATAATTACTGGTTCAAATGCATATATAAAATGGTAAGTGAATTTTGAAAATAGATTTATCTGGAGGTCAGTGGGTCAAGGGATCCCCTTGATTTATTCTGCCTCCACTCTCACAGGTATCACAGGGTAACAAAATTACATTTGAAGAGTAACGCATTAATTTTGTGAGATCCAAAACAATGAAATATCATAGCCTCATATACAACCACCTACTAAGAGCATCTCCAGTCTTAACCCATTTTAAATTTTAAATTTGGGCGAAAACCTCAAAAACACCTCTCTAACGCATGACCCAAACCCTTCCCCATTTTGGTTTTTACCCATTTCTTGATCCAAATTGGAAACAACTCATCCCCTACCCATTTTTCCAACGGCTCTCTTCATGCCCATCGAACGGCTCTCATCTGCCATTGACGAAGAAAAGAGCATCATCATCGGCACCGCCATCGTCATCCCTGTTGTCACAAAACCCGAAGTATGAGAATATAACAAAGCAACAAAGAAAACGAGACACAAGATTTACGTGGTTCCCCCCCAAGCACGAAGCTCTAGAGGTACGTCCACGGGCAAAGAGCGAAAGAGGATTCACTATGAACGTGGAGAAATACACAGAGTCGGCTATACCCGTAACTCTCAGTTGAAGCATCCAACAGATATCTAGGGACAAATCTCTGAGGAGAGACCTACAAAGCATCAAACGTCTCAAGAACACAAAAGAAACACACAAAATCCTAATATCTAATCCCATGAATTAAAGACTATTAGTGGAACAAATTGAGAAACTCTAACACACTACGGGAAACCCCATAGGGGCTCCCTCAAAGGGATTCACTCAAGAAGTCCAAAGCTCTAGGAGGTCACAAAACTCCTATTTATAAGAAACACAATCAAGGCATTACCATAGAAGTCTAAACACAATAGGAAATCCTAAACGCAATAGGATTTCCTAAACGCTATAGGAAATCCTAAACGCAATAAGAAATCCTAAACACAATAGGAATTCTCCAAAATAAGGAAATTCAAGGCACAATTCCAACAATCCTCATCCTCGCTGTCACCATCACCTTCATCGCCATCGCCATCGTCATCGTCATCGTCATTGGTATCTCTGGTGCAGGATTTGGCTATCCTTCTTCACCGCCATCTCTAGTTTTGAACTTCTGGTTCTCCTTCCCCCCCCCCCCCCCCCCTATCTCTCACACACACAAATATAAAAAATTAATATATTTGGTTAAAACTTCATTTTAGCATTGGATTGGATCAAACCCAATTGAGGATTTACCCAAATATGGGTAAAAATTAGGGTCAAGGCTGGAGATGCTTTAATTAACTTGATAGGGGAAAATAACAAATTATCTGTGAAAGACTATACTACAGAAAATCGATAATTGATCATCGTTTTCATTAAGATCTGATTCATTAACCTCAAAGTGACAAACATTGCTGGCACTTATTATTTCACTAGAATAATAAATGTGAGTGTATGTGTAAAGTTTTTGCGTACATATTTGTGGTTAATGAAATTGTTCCAATCATCATTATAAATGAAACTACGTGGTGAACTTCACGGACCCGGACAAACACCGTTTACTCTATATACTTACATTATATATACTTAACAAAAGAGAAGCTTCCTTTCTTTAAAAAAAAGAAATCAATCAATAGATGAGAATGCTAATTTGTCAATTTTAAAAGGAGATTTAGAGGAGACAATATATTCCCAGAGCCATTCTTTTTTTCTTGGGTATGTCTTTTTTAAAAATAAAAAAAAAAGGAAGAAAAACAGAATTCTTGGGAATGTCGGAATGTCAGTTTTATACTCTACATTTTACTTAAAAATAAGGTTTTCCAGACGTACAGTGCTACCCGTACAGAACATTTCGCACAGAAAATGCACCGAGCTCCTTCGGGGACCCACTTATGGGTCCCGCACAAGTGATCTGAATCGTTCATTGTTCTTAAAACATTTTTCCGAGGGGCCCCACCAAATTTCAGTTCAATCGGACTGTTGGAAGTGCTCCAACCAAAGTCCCACCGTTCCAACCGAAATTGAAAAATGTTTAAAGAACAATAAACGGTTTGGATCACTCGTGTGAGACCCAAAAGTGGATCCCCGAACGCGATCAGTACGTTTTCTGTACCACTACTTATGTACCCGTATCTTTATCCTTTCCAGACAAGCGTAGATATTCGGTAATCCTACGGGTACAACCCAATTTGTACAGAAAATGTACAAATCTCTCTCGGGGACCCACTTTTGGGTCCCACACGAGTAATCCGAACCGTTCATTATTTTTAGAACATTTTTTCGAGGGGCTCCACAAAATTTCAGCTCAATCGGACGGTTATAAGTGCTTGAACCAAAATCACGCCGTTTCGTTCAAAATGAAATGGCGTGATTTTGGTTCAAGTACTCCTAACCGTCCGATTGAGCTGAAATTTTGTGGAGCCCCTCGGAAAAATGTTCTAAAAATAATGAACGGTTCGGATAACTCGTATGGGACCCAAAAGTGGGTCTCCAAGAGCGATTTGTACATTTTCTGTACAAATTGGGTTGTACCCGTAGCAGGATCCGTAGATATTAAACACCAAAAAAGGAGATATGATGTGTTTTGTCCTTTTCTAAATAGAAAAAGGAAAAAAGTGGAAGATGATTAAAAAATTGGTAGTGTCTGCATAAGAATCACATATTGCTTTTGTTTTACTTTAGGTGGAATGGTATAATTATAAAATTTAAAAACATCTAATGACAGGGACCACGTGGGCTCTGTCTCTCCTTTATTCACCAAAATAGCCAACCAATACCCTGAAAATAATCGGTAAACATATGCGTACAGAGGGAGGAGTACCGAGAATGTACCGACCGCATTCGGGGACCCACTTTTGGGTCCCACACGAGTGATCCGAACCGTTCATTGTTCTTATAACATTTTTCCGAGGGGTCCCACAAAATTTCAGCTCAATCGGACGGTTATAAGTGCTCGAACCAAAGTCCCACCGTTTCAATCAAATTTTTTTTGATTGAAACGGTGGGACTTTGGTTCGAGCACTTTTAACCGTCCGATTGAGCTGAAATTTTGTGGGGCCCCTCGGAAAAATATTTTAAGAACAATGAACGGTTCGGATCACTCGTGTGGGACCCAAAAGTGGGTCCCCGAATGCGGTCGGTACATTCTCGGTACTCCTCCCTCTGTACCCGTAGTGGAATCCGAAAATAATATTTAACAATAATTCAATACCCTGAGGCACTGTGCTGTAAATGAACCAGAGCTGTGATTTTGTAGTACGCCGAATTCGACAATAATTGGGCCAGACGTCACTTCACTTGGATCTGCCAGCGGCCTAGATCTCTTTAGTGGCGTACTGGGCTGAATGTTGTTGGGCCGAAGCCAAAGGTCCAACCCGTTCTGTATGGCTCAGTGCTCATGAATACAGGTTGGGCCAAACGTTTTTGGGCCGGACCCTATGGCCCAGACCGTTCTGTGTGGCCTAATGCTAGTTGGGTATCCATTCTGGCTTGGTGGTTTCGATTCGGGCCAAGGGACACGACCCATGAGCTGACCCAGGAGATGGTTAATGATATTATGGATTTTATGTGGCAGGCATGAGGTTTCGGCCACATGGCTATTGAGCATAACCTTCTATGAGGTTTCAAGGTGACACGTGTCAAGAAGCTTGTTGACTACGTCAAGTGCCGAAACGGTTATTAGTGATGTCAGGTACTTGTGCCGACCATGCATGACTTGGAGAGCAAGTACGTTTTTACCTACAAATACCTAAGAACAAAACCTAGAGAAGTATGCAATTCAATACTCTCTGTACTTTCCTCTCGTCGTGTACTAACTTGAGCTTTGGAGTGCTATCAGGCAAGTGCGGCCGGGATGACACTAATTGGTTGCTCCGTTTTGTAGGTGCAATGAGGAAGATGGAAGACCGATTTAAACCATCTGAGCATTTCGTGATCCACCACACCACGTTACACGGTCTTTAGTAGCAGTCAGCTCCAAAAACTAGTTTTTTTAAGTTAAGGTGCTCTCACACTTATATACTTTATATTAATTTGGTACCTAGGCAATGTGAGCCTTCCCTTCACAGTTCTTTTATATCATATGTATAACTTTAACTGTTTGGATGAGGCCGAAATGTGGCCCACAAAGTAGAATGTGGAGGTTAAGGATGGTAGAGGTGTATATGAAGAGAGTAATTATTTCACAGTCCCCAACACTCTTATTCGCCGCACATTCTTATAGAACTCAGAAAAATATGTGGTGGATAAGAATATGTGGTGGATAAGGGTGTTGAAGCACCACGTGACGATGCCCCAAGACCTTAGAATAATTGGTCGTATGAAGACGAGTTTGACCTGTTTTAAGTGCACTTTTTTATAATTTTAGTTAAGAGTTATTTTCGTACTTTTCCTTGAATACATAATATTATATCTTACTGTAGAATATATATGTTAGGATGCTACGGAGCAGAGAATGTGACACGACGAGAGGAAGTGGCAATCCAATGAGAAACTCCATCGCATTTTTTTCATAACTCAAGGTGTTTGGATTAGTTTATTCTCATCTCGACTAATTTTGAAAAATCTAATTTCACAATTTGCTAGCGATTAAAGCCATAATAAAGCCACGCGTATAAACTGACCTTAAAAAGAGTTGGGACAGCTCCATGGCCATCTCTGCAAGTTCATGTGAGTTTCCAATCCCCGTCTTTTGCCAAAACAACACTCCCACAACAACCAAGGGGGATCCAAATCATTTGAACACACCTTCCTGTTTATCATCTCAAATGATGACATTTTGAGGATTATGGCTCTCGGCCAACAAAGTCGGCCTTGAGTTAAAGTTCAAGGTGCGACAGTTTTTAGGCTTTAAAAAAAATTACGATTTTAGGGACCTATTTTTTGATATTCTTTATTAGGCTAGCAAAAAGGACCATATCTTTAATTTTCGAATTAGGCCTGAAAAGTCAAGGCCGGGCCCTATCGGCCAAGAGGCAAGCCAATCTAACAGCCAAAGCTTCCCCTTGGATAGATCCACCCAAAACACAGCCTTTGTCATCAACCGGAACAGTAAAAAGGGAATAACTGGAATAACGTTCAGTATCACCTTCACAAAAAAATTTGTTTCATGTTCTATAAACTTCACCAAGACGACGCAATTAACCTTTTTTTTTCCTCAAAGCAATTATTACAGGGATGTCCTACAACACCTCGTTTCCTTTTATGTGACTTGTATATTAAAATTAGTAGTTTGTGATTTGCATTAGCTACCTAGGTATAATTAGTGATAAGACTTGAATAAGAAATAACAAAATTGATAGAACTTGAATAACGAAATTTGTAAATCTTGAATATTTTTATAAGACTAAAAACATTGAATATTGCGATAAATTTGGAACAGTACAACAAAACATACCGATACCGGTATGTGTTGGTACAGAATCCGGTACTTCGGGAAATAAACGTCTTGATGGAACTTGCTTCGAGTCACGTTACACAGTCTGTTTCCGAAAAATTACTTAAAAGAAGCTTTCTCAAGGAACAAGGAAGGTTTTCATAAAAACAACCAAACCAACCCAATTTATTTTGATAAATCCCAATAGTACGTACCAGTACCAATTGAAAAAAACGATATACTGTTAGGTACGGAATTGATAACTTTGGGCCTAAGGTAGGGTGATTGTCACAATATCTCAAATGGATCGTCTAGCTGACAAGGTCCAGTCCCACATTCGGATTAAAATCAAAGTAATATTAGGGATATAAGAGAAAATGCTCATCTACTACCTGTCAGCCTTAAGTTCGAATTTTGGGGCCGAGTTGTGAGACCCCTTAATCGGATTTAATGGGCCGTAAAGAGCGTGAAGTTTGAGAAAATTATACAAATAAATCACGTGTTGCATGTACTATATATTAGGATACATTCTTTGTTCACTGATTTGCAGAAATTTACCAGACAAAAGACGTTTACAGAGGTCACAATCTCTTAAAAGTCTATAAATACAAAACATGTGCTTCTAAATCTGTAGTTTGTCCCTTGGTAAAAATTGTAAAACAACAAGGAAGAACACAGAAACAAACAATGGGGCAAAGTGGGACAAATTCCTTGCAGCAGTATCCAATTTCTCCATCTGCTCTTTTGGTGGCCAAGGTTCATCTGATTCAAGACAGCCATTCAACAAGGTCCGAATAAGACCGTGATCATAGTCCTGCAGCTGCTCCCACGGCCCCTCTCCTAGACTGGTTCCTCATCTCCGCTGCTTTCCCACTGCCGCGGAAGTACGTATATACTTGCTGCACCCACGGTGAGAGGAATTAAGCAAATCAATAAGAGCAGGAACTCATTTTCCATGTTAAAAAGTTTTCTCCACCAAACAAATGGAGCTTAAGTCAGCAAAGTACAGTAGTGGTGGTGGTGTGGTAATAGCGCTGAATAGGAAGAAAAATATTTATGCCTTCAACAGTGAAACTTATCCCGCTCAAATCAACACAATCAAATTTTTTTTGCGGGGGCACCACCAGACACCAGAAAATACCCAAAAAAATTAATCCCCGAAACAAATGGAGGGTCAGGGAAAGATGAGATGATGAGTTTGGAAGAATCAGACCTGAATAACCCAGAAGCTGATCAATACTTCAACGCAGAACAATCCAAATCCAACGAAGTATAATATCTGAGCAGGAGGAATTCCATTACCCAACAATGACATTAGAGCGTAGATTGAATAGAATACCCAAAAGCAAATGTTGTGACAAAAAGAGTGAAACTTACCCCAACTATAGCATTATCACCGATGAGAAGGATTGCAGGAAGGATCCCACTGTTCCAAAGGACCACATAAGCCAAACCATTAGAAGTGCTATGACTGAACTTACATAAGAAGCAACAGTTTTATAAGGACATTAAACCCCCAAAGTTAATGCCTTGTAACCTAGGTCAACTAGCCCATCTTTAGCTAGAAATCAACGTACAAGTTCACTCACACCCGACCAAATTGAGACAAAGCAAAGTAAGGGGAAAAAAAAAACCTTCTCTGGATTGCGTCTGCTTCAGAACAATTGGGATGATCAAGAAAGCCCTAATGACCGCTCAAAGATAGTACTTTGTATAACTTTTCAGAAATTCTATATACTTAAAGATGTAGGGCTTCGCACTCGAGATATAGATTTCAGAGAGAACTTACGCAATAGATTTCCCTTTGAAAACAACAGGAGGGGCAACCGCCGCAAAAATGAAGAAACCAATGTGAACCTGTACAGAGTGCCAAAAAATGAGCAACAACCTCTATGACAAGTTAAAGTAGATATAGAGCAGATCCAAATCAGAATACAGGAAAGCTTACCAAGTAGAAAAGGAAAAACCACCCAAACTTCACTGCACTTTCAGTCCTGTAACAATGGTTCCAATATTAAATAAAAGCACGATACTGCTGCGACTACAAGCAATTGGGGAATAAGCGTCAGAACCACAGGATGGCTGTTGTAAAGAGAACATCACATGAAAAAGCTTTCATATAATCACATGATAGTCTACTCCTTCCAACTCTTAAACTTCATGGATCTCCTATATGGTCAATAACCTTCAAAGATGCTATAACAAACAGACATAAAATTAAATTGATGAAAAACATAAATCTTAGTACCTAAATGCGCGATAGAGTGGACGATACCATAACAGATATGCCAGTGGAACCCCGACTATGAAGTATATGAGAGAAAGAAACCAAATTGTTACATCTGCAGAAAGACAAATGAAACATGTTTTGTGGAGACCGGCAAAGATAGTTGTATTAAAAGGTATTAGGATTGAAAAAAGAAAATAGAGAACAGGGCATAATTCTTTCCGTACTAACTTTCCCCCTTAATCCATGCCGCAGTAACAGCTACAATATTCCACAAGAGACTTCCAAACACTCCTGCATTCGTCAGCACATATATACAATCAATGCTAATCCTCAGTCAATTCATATAAAATAAACTCTAGATACAGATAGAGCTAGATCATTCCATTAAGCATAAGCAGTCAGCCCAGTTATCTTAAGACACAAGACAGCACCCCAACATGGCCTAGTTTCTACTGTCAATATCATCAATAAGGCCTGTCATCCCCTTCCCAAACACCCAACTCGTAATCCCCAGAAGTAAGACTGGATGGAGCAGGATATTCAACAAATCCTGACACCGTGCCAGTATAAATTATCACAGAAGCATATCTCTAGATCTGGAACGAAAATACAGAGTGGTGGGGTTGTCCAAGAAATTCATATGGCAATTAAGCTGAAGCAGGTGGGAAGGGCAGACATAGGAAACATTCCTCTGCTTTACAGTAAGAGTAGAGGGTGGACTGAATACAATAGAAAACGTTAGTGACGCAGATGATACTATAAGAAGTCAAGCTCCTAAAAAGAAACTTGAGGCATACGTGAACCCCATTCATTTTATCCACTCCCTCCAGTAATATGCCGGTTTTCTACCAAAAAAAAAACCCTCCTGTCGGCAATTAATTCTGCATAATTCACAGTTGAAAAGCTTGTACAGTGTTCCATGTTTTGAGAAACGTGCCTCAAGATTACAAGGAGTGACCCTGGATTTAGTAATCATGGGATGAGAATACTACAGGAATACAGGGTATAAAATGAAAACATCAAAAATGATCATCAACCATTCAACTAACAAGATATTGCAACTTAAACTATTACAGCAAAAAAGGTTCACAGGGATACAGAAATACATGCAATAAGATAATATAAAAAGGATAAAGCTGTCACAGAACAATCAGAGGTTTACATACCCAACAACGACGTAAATGCAACGTACGTCAATCTTTGTAGATAAATTGGTATATCATTTGAGATATCATTATGGATGATTGGGAAAAATGGCGGCCAATTTTTTCTATCAAGGAATATACCAGCTGCAAAGCAAGAAAAAGAAAACCCAATTTACAACTTCTGGGCCAAATAAAACGATATTTAGATGCCTATTAGTATTTACTCAAGAAATTGATCCTAGCAGCACACAAGGAAGGTTCGATAAGAGAGGATGGTAGCTATGGTCAGAAAGATTAACAATATATCAGCAAATGCGTTAAACTGAAATGTCTGAACAGTTTTATTAGCAAATCATAGTGGTTCCCCTTCTTTTTTTTTCTTCTAAAAGTGCTAAAAGTAATTGATGTATCGTGAGGAGATGACCTATCTCAAAATCCGTGTTTAGCTCTTTTAGGAGTTTTAGCACTTGAAGAAAAAATGGGTCTTGTTGACCAGGAATATGCCAACATATCTTTTTGGGTAGCTTCTTGCTTTTTTTAAAAAAAATTAACTAAGAAACCCTTTGGAGTAGATTCTCGTGGATATCTGAATGATACAAGTATTTGGCCTAAATATATGAAAGACAAAATGGAGAAAGAAGGTGCGGTAAAAATTAAAAAGCACCTCGTACTGCTGCATCTTCTCTCCGTTTTACATCCTGCATAGCTCAACAAGCAATGGTAAGGGTTGATATTGTATGAAAAAGAAGGCAAGTAACTAATATACAAAACTAACTTATGCAATAAGAATGAAGAACACATTAGAATCAAACACTCGTGATACCATACTACTTCCGTGTGGTTATTAGCTACAAGTCACCTTATATCCCTCTCAGGCACCCAAACTTTGTGTCAAACTTCGTGAAAGGAGAAAAACAACAATCCATTTGGAGCAAAAGAGTGGAAGACAGGCAAGGGAACATTGTAGATCTATATTCTCAATGTATGTGATTGTGTTGTGCGTGGCTTCCACCCAGGTGGTCGATCCCGCAAACCAGTTCTCTGAACCTCTGTAATTCCCGTCCAGAAGGGCTCAAGGCCATCCGGATGGTCATGGCGCCTGGCGCGAGACAGAATTATATAAGTGCATTGTGTTCAGTTATAGGGTTTAGTAAGCTTGTTTTGGTGAGAGACAAAGAGTTACAGTAGAGAGGATATTGGAGCTTGTAATCCAAGTTGATTATGGTGGATTGATTTGTCCCTTGCCCCCGTGGATCAGAGAAGATACACAGCCTGTGTATAGAACCACGTAAATCTTGTGTACTTGGTTTCTTGCTTTCCTCGCTTTCGTTTCATCTTTATTGTTCATGTTTCTAGGTTGATATTGCTAGCTAGAATAGTTGTGTGTTCCACTTATCGCACAACAAAGTCGTATTAGAGCACCCAGGTTAGGGTTTTGATTGAGAGAGCCCAAGTAAGGGTTTCAAACAGAGCACCCACTTGGGGTTTCGATCTAGGATTGCAATAAAGATGACGAATAACAAGTATATGGGGGAGAAGTTCACCAGTAATAACAACTTCTCTGTGGCAACGACGGATTTGTTGATCCAACAAGGGGTCTCAAAGGCTTTAATTGGCAAGGCGAAGAAGCCTGAGGGTATGGAAGACGATGATTGGGCCGAACTTGACGCTAAGGCTTCCAGTTCGATTCGCCTAAACCTAGGCAATGAGGTTCTTCATAACGTGTTACGGAGTCGGCAGATGCAATCTGGACGAAGCTTGAAGGATTGATTTTACATGAGGAAAAATCTCACCAACAAGCCGTATGTCAAGAAACAGCTTTATGGGTTGCAGATGAAAGAATGTACGAATTGTTTGGAACATCCAAATTCCTTTAATATGCTGATCGCAACTGGTGGGTTTAGGGGTAAAGCTCAAAGAGGAGGATAGGCTATCCTGTTTTTGGCATCGTTGCCATTGTCATATGATCATCGGTGACTAAATTTTGTATGGAAGGAAACCTTATCACTTGCGGAGGTTACCGGTGCCCTTTTGTCTCATGAGAAGATGAGGAGGGATGATAATATCATTGCAGACCAAGGGCTTGTCATTACCAGACCACAGTCGAGCCAAGTCGAAAGGAAAGGGAGGTTTGAAACCTAGAGAGACAGAGAGATACAGTAGAGCGGAGATTGGACCTCGTAATCCGTAGTGATTATGGTGGGATTTATTTGTCCCTTCCCCCCGTGGATTAGATACACAGCCTGTTGTATCGAACCACATAAATCCTGTGTTCTTATGTGCGTGGTTTCTTGCTTTCCTTGCTTTCATTTCATCTTTATTGTTCGTGTTTCTAGATTGATATTACTTACAAGAATCGTTGTGTCTTCTGCTTATCGTACAAAAAATTGTGTTTTCATAAAGCCAAGATTTCCATCAGGAGTACCTGCTCCCTCCTATTAAGTTCAGCCTCCTTAGCTTTAAGCTCCCTCTCTTTCTTTTTCAAATCCTACATATCAAAAGCAATTATTAGAAAATTGTGTAAGAATACAGGTGGGGAAGTGGAAACTCATAGCATACACCTATTGTCTTTACCAGCTTCAGAAGTTGCACCTACCGTAGTTGTATCAAGAGGAATATCAATTGGAGCATCCCGGTCATAGTTGTTATAGTTGAAACCTGCCGGTTCAGGAGGAAGGGGGGAAAGCCTCGAGGTTGGGTTCTGGAAATCAGAGCAAGAGAACAAAAACTTGTAAGATTCCAACAGGAGAGGGACATAACCAAATGCAAAGAAACCAAATCAATAATGTCAACATACATGCATTTCGGCGGATTTAAAAGTTGTGAGAAAAAACCAAGCAGCATCAAACACAATTGAAATAGCTGCTGGACTAATCAAAATATGTAACACCTCATAGTAGTATGCAGCTAACAGCAAGTCAGCAACTACTCAAAGATACATACATGTCTGATTGGAAACAAACAGATAAACAAAAGCGTTCGGAGTCTTTGGACCAAAGTGAGTTGTGTTTCCTGCTAACCTCCTAGACTGAACAGACAGTATATTAACCCAGGAAGCGGTAACAGACACAACATACATGCATTTTCCTAGTAATGGCTTACTGTCAATGCCATGATCGGGTTGATCAAGCCAGGTCGCAGACTCGCTAGTGACAAGAAGATAAAACAAATTCACTACACACAAAAGAAATCAATGTCAAAGTCATCGAAGGAAAACTGATTTATCTTTGGCCTCCTGAACTGAAATTTCATAGGAGCAACATCAGGAACTAAAATAAAATGGCGCATCCACAATTGTAAACATATTTAGCCTATATAACTACTTGAGGTATTCATCCATTCACTGGGTTAAAGCATTAATGATACGTTTGAAGACATGATTTGCTAATGCATCATGCATGTCATTAACCAACAGCATCAAAAGATTCTGCCGATGACAAGAGTGTGGCCGAACTCCTACAACAATTGCTCCCACGAACTGTTGCCGAACTCCACAAAATAATGCAATATTAAGGAGAGAATTAGGGGCTCCATCTTCCTCAGATGAATGGCCGGCATTGAGACTTTACGTTCCCACAGCCGGCCAGTTGCACCGAAAAAATACCCAAATAGTTCAGGACCATTCTACACAGAGTAGAACTTCTACCTAAGGACCCCGGATGTGCAACATGTAAAAATTTGTCCATATTATAAGAAACGCTAACTTGTAGAAGGACATAAAAATAGAAAGAATTCCGCTCGTCATGCTAGTCTGAAAAGGAAAAACATAAAAAAAACAAGTTCCAAACAGAGAAGCCAACAAGTAAGGCCCATTTGATATGTATTCCATCACAGGTAATATCTATCTTCGTATTTATAAAGGGAGAGCAACTTTTGGTGAGGACTCAAAATTGAGGCTGGTTGGCTCACAATTTACACTACCGAAACTGCCCTCTTAACTGTCACAATACTCCAACTAAATGTCCTTTTAACTGCCTAACGAAAATGATATGAAAGGATGGAAAAAAAAAAAAAAACTGCCATAACCCACGTTTAAATTGAACACCCATTTGCGTGCGCGACAAATGCTAGTGACAGTATAAAAGAAGTTGCTGAGAGGATTTTAAATAGAAAAAGAAGCTTAAACTTACAATTGTATGGAGTGAACCGCCACCGTAATGGGACTGCCCCGATGCTTTTCCCCCAGCTACTTGGTCCTGGCAGTGAAATCACATTAACAAGGGAAGTCGAACAGACGTATCGGCTTGTAGTACAATGATATCAAAACAAGTCACAATGAAGGTTCTTGTTTTTTTTTCCTTTTCGGTTTGCAGAAGTAAGATTTTTGCGAAGGAAAGTTCAAAGTTAGATTTACCCCCACCCTTCCATGAAGAATGGAAATAAAATGATTAGGAAAACCATTGAAAGGGGAAGACATAAAAAAAAAAGTGCAAATAAATATATATGAATAGTGTCATCTGGTACTAACTTGGCACCAAACACAAACACTTCAAATTAGGGCAGAGTATCAACACTGGAATGCCCCAAACAAATAAATTTTAACTCAAGACTTCATATATGGCCTTAAACAATTCTAAGATCCTCTCTAACCTATTAATGGAAGATCAAAGTGGAGTTAACTGTAGAATTGTCAAAATCAAATGAACAAATGCATCAAACAACCTAGTCAACTTCAGCCAATGGCCCAACAGTAGTTATACAAAATCCCAAAACCGACTTATTAGACCTATCTTGCACGATACAAGCGAGACCTACGACTTTTAGCAAGATCTGAATGCTCAAACAACCAAGTTAACAACCGATTCACCAACAAGTGAACACCAATCATGCAGTCAAACAGATTGACCAAGCATCAACCGATACCAAAAACCCTAGAACTCCTGAAATAGCATGCCTAAATTGTTGTTACTTCAATTGTAGACTCAAAAACCACCAAACACACTAATTCAACCATATACATATACATGTGGACATCTGAATGCTATGACCAGAAAACAACAAAGTTCAGAACTAATTCACTTCAAAAACTAGGCCAATCATGTAGGCAAACAAATAAACCAAGTAAAGATAATAAAATAAAATACTAAAACTTCAAAAATCAGGTAATCGCAGGCAAGGACGGATGCAGGATTCGTGTGTGGGTTGGGCAAACACTGTAACAACATTTAGTTGGGTGGGCGAGGTGTAAATTTTTCTTAAAATTATTAGTAAATTTGAAACTTGGGTAGGGCGGTCGTCCGGTTAACCCGCAACTACGTCTGTCCTTGATTGCAAGTGTTTACTTCAAATTGTGCACTCATAAACCACGATACTTACGAATTCCTCCATATTTCACACACACACACACACACAAATAGAGAGAGAGAGAGAGAGAGAGAGAGAGAGAGAGAGAGAGAGAGAGAGAGAGAGAGAGAGAGAGAGAGAGCTTACAGCAAAGGGATTAACTTCCGCCATATTTCACAAACATGTACATAAATACACACACATACACATACATATATAGATAGAGAGAGCTTACAGAAAAGGGGTTAACTTCATCTTCATCGAAGGGGTTGCGGTCGTAACGGCCGGCCATGGGCGGCAACTTCCAGACCAGAAAACAATTTTAGAGAGAGAGAAAGAGCAAAAAGTCTGCAAGAGGTGAAAGGAATTGAAAACAGGGATTTAAGAAATACTATTAAGAAAAGGAGAGAGAGAGGAGGAGGAGGAATTCTAGAGAGAGAAAGTTGAGGAATTGGGGAGAGTTTGGTCAGAGCGCCAATGTGGCTTGGAATGACGACTTGTCTGCTGTTAGAAAATGTGGGAAAAGGAAATGTTCAGAGGAGGAGGAGAAAACGGCAGGGGAAGGTTCTATGCTTTGTGATGGGGATAGGAAAAAATGCATGAGAGATTTGAATGTCAACCGTTCCACGCGCACAGATGGATGTATGGACTCACTTTC
This sequence comes from Vaccinium vitis-idaea, assembly GCA_963854785.1. Taxonomy (NCBI): domain Eukaryota; kingdom Viridiplantae; phylum Streptophyta; class Magnoliopsida; order Ericales; family Ericaceae; genus Vaccinium; species Vaccinium vitis-idaea. Next base: position 27,580,121 of record OY978221.1, on the reverse strand, counting down.
CCGTCGAGAAATGATCCGAACCGTTCAATAATGTTATACTAATTTTTGAGTTTCCTTGCGAAAAAATCAGTTCAATCGGGTAATTGTATATGCGTGATCTAATCGTCTAATTTTCTTTCAAAATTCGTATAGAGTTTAAGATCCTCGGTTCTGAATAAAAAAATGGGAGATTGGATCAAGCACTTACATTTATCCGACTAATCTGAATTTTTGTTTACTAGGATCCTTAAATGTTATTTTAAAATTGATAAACGACTCGGATCATTTGCATGAGACTCGAAAGTGAGTCCGACACATTGATCTTACCATCTGTGCGCAAAGTTTTATTGTTAGCGGATTGCCGAGAATAGTTGGCGAATTTTTGTTTTCCAAAAGTTATTTTTTAGGAAAAGGCTACAATACACACCCCTTATTTGGGTGTGTATCATACACACCCCTGTAAAAGTTACGAATTTTATGTAAAAGTTACTAATGTTTTGTAAAAGTTACGAATTTTTTGCAAAATTTACGAATTTTTTTATAAAAGTTACGAGACACACCAAAATGTTATGAATTATATTGCTGAAAAGTTACAAAAAACTAAAAAATGTTACGATTGCCGATGAGGTGACACAATCTAAATCGTACAATAGGTGCATATGGTGCACCCAAATAAGGGGTGTGTATTGTAGCCATTTCCTATTTTTTAATATGTAAGAAACTTTCAACAAATCTTGATTAGTAATTGCCCATTACGATTGAGATTGGATTGCTCCGGCTTCTCGGCAGTCAATTGCTGAGAAGCCGAATCCTTTGAGAAAAGTTTTAAAATGACAAAATATTAGTACTAGCCTGAGAAGAACAACTTATTGCAGAAGGTTTTTTTCCCTCCCAAAATTTCAGCGTATAATCAATTTGGAAACTTTTATTTTTAAGAAATTCCGAAAGCAGGACGTAAGCAATAATTAGTAATTACAAGTAACATCAACGCAGGTTGGTTCAAGTGGTTCGGCACTTGTTCCCCTTAAACAAGGTCTCGAGTTCGAGTCTTGAGCTTCACCCCTTCGTGGGCCGACCCGGCTCGAACCGGATTTAGTCGGGGTCCAGTGGGCTTCCGGATACCGGTGGTTTAGACCAAAAAAAAAAAAAGTAATTACAAGTAACTTTTAAAAAATCCCATTATGAGAGAGAAAAATCGATTAGTGAGTAGTGAACTAAACAGCTATTGACTTTGAAATGCCAAAGTGCACAGATTCAGCCAGTGTCATTGTCCTAATATTGTGCACAGATTCCAGTCATTTGCCAATTTTCCTAGTTAAATTTGAGTTTCTTATTTTACGGGGTTCTTTGGCTAAAAAAACCAATTTGAATTTTTAGTTTGTCCTTATTCAATTTTTTTTTAATTTGTTAGTTTTACGTCAATTTTTCATGATTTATTGGTTCGTCTCGACGAGAGGAATCTAAAAAGTATAAAATTATTAACCAAACTTAAAGTTCTGTGAATAAATACAAAAAACAATCCAAAATATAGGTTTCCATAGAGTGTTGTATACCACTAAGGGGGTGTTCGGAAGACTCTATTTTTTCACTTTTTTCATTAATTTTGCATTTTAATTTTTTGTTTTTTTAGATTGTAGTTACAATGTATTATTGAATATGGAGAGTGTTTGAGAGATATGCATGTGCAAAATCATTTTGCAAAATAAATAGTGTTTATAAGATGTGTGCAGAATACATTATTCAGGTCTTTTTGTTAATCAAAATAGAAAAAATCGAAAATAAAAAGTTAAAAAGCTCCTCTCACCCTACTTTTAACTTCTCCTCTAAAGTCCAAAAACCAAAACCCATTTTCTTGGAACTCATTTTGGATTCACCTAGCCAAACAGCTAGAAGTGAAAAAAAAAAAGGCAAAAGGGGATAATGATGCATCCAAACACCCTCTAAAACGATTTTGAATGAAACGGGAGGTTATTGGATCAACCACTTACACAAGTTCGATGGAGCTGATTTCTCGCGGGGCCCCTCGAAAATTTATTCTAAGATGATTGAACGGCTCGGATCGTTCGTGTGGGACCCAAAACTAGGTCCCCGAGACCCATCTGTGCACGGTCTGTGCACAACCATCTGTACCAATAGAACTGTTGAGGTGAAGGGATATGTTCGATGATGTTTAGGGCGACAGAGCATCAACGAATTATTATTCTATTTCACTTTAACGAAAATAAAAAGCGTTATTTGTGGTAACGTGTTCCTAGCGATTGGTTATTGTATTACAACTGTGATCCGAAGGGCATATGGTGAACTTACTCACTACAACTGTTATCTTATATATTATTGCAGAATGATTTTTCGTGATAAGAGCTATGGTTGCGACAAGTGACACAATTTCATTGGGTTGTCATAAATTTTTAAAGTAACACATGTGGTACTCTGTTATTACCACTCTCAAAAGTTATCCAAATATAGGTTACGTTATATTAAAAAATTTACCTTATTAAATTCGTCAAGATTTGTAGAGAAGATTATCAATCAGATCATCTTAGATTTCAAATTATTTTCAATCAATTAGTCGTGAAAAAGAGATCATTTACTAGGTACATTCAAGTTTCAAAAAATCCAATAATTCAAGGAATCTGTCAAGATTTGTTAATTTAAATTCAAAATGTATCCATGCATTTATGGAAATTAAAAAGCTCTCACTATAAAATGTCTTCTCCTTTTAATTTCACAGTCCGGCCAAACACCTCAACCTTTCAATCCAATCATGGAGGCACTCTGTGTTATTTTTTTTATTCACATCCAATGTAAGTCTTTTTGTATCTTTTTTTCTTCTAAGACTCAGACGTTTAAGATCTTTGTTGTCAAAACATTCAATGCATGTTGTTTCATTCTCCATCCTAGTTACTTAAATTTTTGTACCCTGTCGTTCTATATAGATAGGTGTGTATTGACCAAGGCTACATTAACCTGGTGGCTAATGGGATCAAAACTTTCAAAAATGATTTGCCTTCCTTTCCGATTTACCTAATTTGTTTTCACATTCATATTATAAGTTTTTTAAAATGCAACCGACTTTAAAATGTTTTAATGCCGAACACATTCATTTGTTAGATGCATTTTTGGACGACCCAGATTTACCCGAAGGGTACCACATCAACCATACTCTATTTGCACCCAAACCAAAATCTTCTCAAATCCTCTGCATGCATATAATTTATAGTAACGATAAATAAAAACTAATGACAAACAAATCAGCTTTTATGGTAATAATATTTAAAAGGTGCATTATGTGGGAGTTATGCTTAAAGTTAAAAGGAACATTATTCTCTCAATTTCTTTAAAACGTGGAAGAAGTGGTGGATTCATTTTTTAAAAAAAACTTCATAACGAGAATTCTATAATCTCTCTACCAACTTGCTCACTACTGGAAGACTCAACCATCTTCTCACGATTAGTTAATTAATTGTATTGTGTTTGTCCATTTTGCAGGTTGAATTATGAGATGTTGATCCTATTATTCTTCATCAAAATATTTTTTTTGAATGGATTGCTCATTCAATTGAAAAGATGGTTACCTAAATGGCGCGCCAGTAGTAACGGTCCTTCTTATAGAAAAGCATGTAATGGATTATGGAATGTCAAGAAAAAAAAATCACATCGTGTCAGATTGGCATCATTACATTAAGGCTAAACTTGACAAGAGAAATTTAATTACTACTACTGCTATGATATATGTAGACAAAGATATGTAGATTTTGTCAAGAGGATCATGGACACCCTTAAGAGTTCATTGGTATTAAGCCATTGATAGTTTATACTATCTTTTGAATAGTACAAGCCTCCTGGGAAACACGTATAGCTATTTCTACAAATATTTTCAGATTGTGCACTTTACATTTTGTTCTAAAAATGACAATTTTTTTTAAACACTAAAGTGCTTTATTTTTTAAACTAAGAATGCCATATTTATTATAAAAAAAAGAAGAAGAAGAAGAAGACAAACACTTGGGAGATGGAGTGAGGATTTTTATTTTTGACAATTAAATCAAACGTATATATCTTTCGCTTTTGCATTAACCCGATGTAATTGAATTTGTCTCGTGGATAGCACAGGTTTTAATGTCCTTTCTTCCTTTCCTTTTCTTCTACAAACACTAACAATGCATTAAAAATTAAACAATAATTTCATTGCGTTACACCCTTTCACGTTTGTCTTTGTAGAATGAAATTAATTTGACTTTTACCCATTATTTCAAGGAGTAGGAGTTAGAGCAGCCGATCGAAGATATGAGGATCACAACTATAAGGAGGACCTATGGTTCATGTCTCCGTACATAGCACGGGTTCATGCTAGTTATATTACAATTAATTGTACATGGAGTTCTCCCCAATTTGAAGGTAATTCTTTTCTTTTAAGGATTACAAAGCTTATTTTGGGAGATGAGGGTAGCATTGAGTGCTTCTATGCTTTGAAGTAGTTTCAGTGGCGAAACACGGATTTAGGGGGGGGGACCCAAAAATATCAATAATATCAAAAATTACACGTCTCTTAAGATCAATTATACATAATACCAACACAAAAAACTCATATATACATTAATCATCCATAGTGTAAAGTTCTATCAAATTGAAACTAGACATGTTTTTAAATATCGAAAAATCATCTAAGATTGATTCTAAACCAAATATTTCAGAAGAGAGAAAAATTTTATTCAGAAAAAAAAGATTTTCGGGAGATCAATTGTTATCACAATAGTTTTAGAATATATAACAGTTTTTTTTTTTTTTTTGTATTTCTTTGACAATTAGTGTTGTTGGTCTAGTGGCAAGTGATAAGGAAATTTTTTGGGAACCTGATGTTCAAGGTTCCAATCCAAGAGCAACTTAATTGGTAGCTTTACTTTTGGTATGTTACTTGGTGCAATATAGTCATGAGACTTGAACACATTACCGCAATTTTAGAAAGAATGCACCTTACCATTGAGCTACAATTGGCATATATACAAATTCTCGACATACATAATATATATACAAATCTTAATTTTAATTTTTTTTGTGAGAAAAACTGGGGGTGGGCCGGGGTGCATGGCACGTGCCACCTCCCCCCCTCTTTAGTTCCGCCAGTGAGTAGTTTACTCTTCTCTCTTATAATCTTTCACGGCAATAAAAATTTCATCTTTTCGAGTTTAAAAAAAGAAAAGAAAAGGCACCCATTGCCATTTTGCAGAGAAGCAAGAGATATGGATGTCAATGGACCTTGCAAGTGCAGTTCAAAAAAAAAATGGTACATTACAAGTTGACGAAGTTGGGCTCCAGCCAAAATACATAAAGAAAATAAAAATAAAAAAAAGAGATGACCATTGTCTTTTTTTTTATCGGTGATTGGCGATGACCCGTTGTTATTACTTAACTACATTTGTAAATGTATATCATGTGTTACTTCATACAAGGTGCTACAGCTCTTCGAGAAAAAAAAATTATTGAAGGAATGAATTGTCACCGTCTCACAGTGAATGGGGTGGAGACGGGTTTGATTCTATCCCGAGCATAGCATAGCACGGGTCTACCACTAGTAAGCCTTTTTTTTATTTAGTCAATGACATTCTCCTAATCATCTTGTGACAGATGAAATTTGCTAAGAGGCGATTTTGCCCAATGTTGATCTTTGTGATCTTCCGGTGATTTGCTTTGCGTGGGCATATGGTGACTTGTAGTATTATACGAGGTTTCACTTGAGAGGTGAATTTTGACTGAATTGAGTGGTGGGCCCTCTTTCCTAAGCTGTTTGCCGGCTGCTAATGGAATATGCGGAGTAATGCTACCAACACAACATATATACGAACGTAATATACAGACACAACACTCACATAGGGTGGGTCTCACGAGTCAGACCCGCATCTCACCCCGTGTGAGTGTTGTGTCCGATATTTATGTTCAGATGTTGTGTGCGTAGTATTTTCAGTTGGCTAAATAAGCTACTTTCACTTCCTTTTTTTTTTTTTTTGTCCTTGTTCAAAATTTTCTTGCATTTGTTAGTTTCACGTTAAACTTTTATGGATTATTGGTTTTTCTCGACAAGAAAAATTGGAAAAGTAAAAAATTGTAATTCAAACTAAATTTCTTTTGAATAAAGTAAAAAAAATCTGGCTTTTTGTTGATTTTCGTCTTTATTCAAAAAAAAAAAAAAACTTAAAGTTTGTATCGTAATATTTTATTTTTCCAATTCCTTTCTTTAAGAAGAACTAATAATTCAGATTCAAACTAAATTTCATTTGAATAAAGTCAAAAAAAATTGGCTTTTTTTTGTTGGTTTTCGTCTTTATTTAAAAAAAAACTTAAGTTTGTATCATAATATTTTACTTTTCCGATTCCTTTCTTCAAGAAGAACCAGTAATTCACAAAAGTTTAATGCAAAAATAACAAACGCAAGAAAAGTTCGAATAAAGACAAAAAAAAATAGAAGCCAAATGACTTATTTAGCTAAAACGCCCGGGTACTCCCGTAGCCTTAGGGGTGCTTTGGGTAAAAAACCAAAAACCAAAAAACCAAAAAACCACTTTTGTCCTTATTCAATTTTTTTTTGCATTCGTTAGTTTTGCATCAAGATTTTGTGGTTTCTGGATTCCTCTCGACGAGACGAATCTAACAACTATAAAATTATGGTCAAAACTCAAATTTTTTTGAATAAAGCCAAAATAGGTGGATTATTGGCCAATAATCCACCTATTTTGGCTTTATTCAAAAAAATTTAATTTTTGTGAATAATTTTATACTTGTTAGATTCGTCTCGTCGAGAGGAATCCAGAAACCACAAAATCTTGATGCAAAACTAACGAATGCAAAAAAAAATTGAATAAGGACAAAAGTGGTTTTTTAAAAAACCACTTTTGGTTTTTTACCCAAAGCACCCCTTAACGAGAGTATAACAACTGCCGCCTACCCTGAGGTAAATCCTAACTAGGTTTTTGAATATGAGGGAAAAGTAAACAAATTGCAACTTGCAGCACAAGTCTTATATAACATGACTCTAAATCTTATCCCCGAAGTCAACCAGCTTAATTATTATAATAATCTGGGTTGTTGACAGAATAATAGACAATTAGACATTATCAAGAGGCAAGTAGCCTAACGGTTATCTCCACGTTCTCCCACGAGGGAGGCCAGGGTTTGAGTCTCGGCAAAGGCATTTGGGGTTGAACAATGATAGGTACACACCCTCTCAACCACTCCCCACCACACCCTCTCTCACATGTGTGGTGGGGCCCACTGGGACCTACCGGGTGAGCCCCACCACACATGTAAGGGAGGGTGTGGTGGGGAGTGGTTGAGAGGGTGTGTACCTATCATTTTTTTTGTTTGGGGTTTAGAGTTACGGATAGCTTTTAGACCCCGTTTAGACTAACTCTCTAACTCCCCCGCTAACCCTCACTGATGTCTATCTGATGTATATTGAATGGAAGAAGGGAGTTTGTGTCTAGTTCGTGGATTTCAAACGCAGCCAATTAACGAACAGGTGTGGCTGCAGGGGCAGCTCCGTGAATATAACTGGGGAAAAAAAAAGTATTTTTAATATTTATGTTCAATAAACGACAACAAATAAAAAAAGCTCTCGATCACAATAGAGAACTTGCATATTTCGACGGTATTGTTTTCCACATAAAAGTTCTACATCAAAATTATTGTTTTTCCTCAAGGGGTTTTTTTATTTGAAAATATTAGTATAATAGTACCTTTAGGAACACTATTAAAATGCACCTACTTAGAGCATCCACATTGGCATAACCAAAACCAAAAAGTTGCTAAGGTTAGCAATGTTTGTTCAAAAAAGTGCTCACATTGGAATAACCAAACTTAGCAACCCCTTAGCAACTAACCAAATTTTGGCACTTGGATAACCAAAACTAGCAATCTTTTGCCAATAACCAAATTTGATGGATCTCACATGTACTCAATCAAGTACACCCATGATTACACAAAATGACAAAAACCTTCTCTCTCTTCCTACAATGTTTACAAAAATTTATTTTGGAAAATTATTTTTTATTCAAAAAAATTTATAGAAAACCTTTTTTTTTTCAAAATAATTATTTTTTAAAACTGTTTTTTCAATAACAGTTTTTCTTTTAAAAAAACATTTTTTTTTACACAAAAAACAGTTTTGAGTTTTTTTTTTTAAATATAGGTTTTGGTAAAAAAAATCTGTTTTGGCTCAAAAAATTGTTTTTTTCGAAAATAGTTTTTTTTAAGTAAAAAAAGAGTTTTCAAAATCTTTTTCGCAATTTTTTTTAAAAAAAATTTCTGTTTTTTTTTTTTATTTTTAAAAAGGTGGAGTACTATTTTTTGTAATTTGAAAAAGTGATGTAACAAGTTTTTGGTTATCCAAATTTGAAAAAGTAAGGGACCATTGCTTTTGATTATGGACAAAAAAAAAAACACCAATGTGGAACTTGACATTGCTAACTTTAACAACCTCTAAATGGATAACCAAAAGCTGATGTGGCAATTTTTGGTTATCCAATTTTGGTTAGACCATTGTGGATGCTCTTAGGCCAAGTTTCCCATTTTTAGCACCAATTGTTTAAAGTCAATTTTTCATAAAAGTGCTAAAAGCTAAGTGAGAAACCTCTAATATTGTAGGTATCCGAGCTTTTCTAGCTCATTTTTATCACACACACTTGTATATTTTGGCTTTATACAATTGATTTTGCGTGAGGTGTGTTTTTTATGAGTTTCAGAAAATATGAGCTAAAAGGCGTGTCCAAAGCTCCAAATAATCCCCGGTTATATCCGAAAGTACCCAAAGACCTGTAATGCCTTGGAGGACATTCACCGAAGCTAAGAAGTCAATTCGAGGAGCTTTGGAAGGTCCAACAAAGGCCCGGAGCAAAGAAACATGAAAATGGAGCTATGAGCCTCGAGGAAATCCGACACACTCATAAGAAAAGGCTCATTTCTCTCAAGATACAAAGGCTATAAATATGAGGTCAATTGAATTCTGATTATAATTTTTTTTTACTTTTTCAATTCCTCTCGTCGAGACGAATCAATAGTTTATAAAAATTTAACGCAAAACTAATAAGTGCGATTTTTTATTTTTATTTTGAAAAAAGACAAAAAAAAAAGACATTTAAAAATGAAAAACCTTGAGTTATTTTTTTATTTTATTTTTTGTTTACAAAACTTGGCTTATTTTTGCCAAAACAGCCCTAATTCTAAAGTCATGAAAAAAAGGGGCAAAAAATTACTAACATCAATAATGTCTTGTTGTTAAAAATTTAGTTCTGTCCAAACATATTTCAATTAAATGGCCATTATTAATTCGCAAGTCCATTTTTCTATTTATTGATGACTTTATCCTACAAAATCTTAGTTTTGTGACAGTTCATATTAAATGTTTTTATTAACAAATATGTAGCTCTTTACGTCAATAGTATCATTTTTTTTTTATCCTTTTTTTATTTCAATGTGATACTCAAATATTTGAATAAAGGGAAAAATAAGTTAAAAAGACAGTTTTTTTTTTTACTTTATTTTTTATAAAAAAAATTAAGTTTCACATTAAAAAATTAAAATTTTATTTTTACATAATTTTACTTTCAATATGGATCTGATTTTGTAGATGTCTTCGTGTAGATTTCAAAAATATAAATTTCATTAAAAAAAAAAATGAGTATGTAGAATAAAAGTTATAAACATTTTAATAATTGAAATAAAAAGGGGGGAGAGTGAGTGAGAAGGGTCAAGAGATAGAGTATGTGTGAGATGGGGAAGAGAGAAAGTGTTTAAGTAAAGTTGTAATCTGAGCCATCCGTTTCAATGGTTGAGATGGAGTGTGTTTTTATGTGTCTCCGGAACCGACCTATATACATGAGGCTGGTTCCAATCACATGACATTTTGACACAAAAAATAATCGGAGCCCCATGCTAATAATCGAAACCGTTTAATTTGCTTAAAACTTGTTTTTAAGAGCACTTGAAAAAAATTACTCCCTCTGTCCCTTTTTGTTTGTCATTTTTTGATAATCGTGTCAGTTTTTGATCTCTTGTATCTTTTAATATTGATCTCCAAACATATGCATTATGGATCTTGTTTGATAGTTCACAATTAATTCTATTATACAAAGTTTTTAAAACTGTGAAAAACATTTATAGATTGAAAGATATAAACAATTTAAGGTGTAGCGGAAAACGGAATAATTGACAAACAAATCGGGACGGAGGTAGTAACTTATTTTGATATCGGTAAGAACTTGATTGATTCATTTAATTTTGATCATATCAAATTTATGGACAAGTGATGATTATGCCCTTACCAATATCTGAATGAATTTGATTTTTTTCGTAACTCCTAAAAACTATGTTTTAAATAAATCAGTAGCGGAGCCATATATGGGCCGCGGATGGTCCCGACCCTCCCAATTTTTTATTTTATATTTTGCATATTTTTTTATATATTCTTAAAAAAATTCAAAAGTATTTAAAATGTAAGTACAATTTTCATTTTAAGAACGCTAAATTATGGTGAATGATACCATGCAAAAATAATGCTGCATTCGTCAAACAATATGACAACAACAATACCCAAGATTATTTTTTTAAAATTATCAAAATCGTCCCACAAAAACTCAAATGACTTGATTTAGTCTTGAAAAAATCATAGAACCAAAATTTCTTTCATAATTTGACTCCCTCCTACTTCAATTCCTAGCTCCGCCACTGAAATAAATTGAACTGCTCCGACCATTTATGGGGAACTTAAAAAAAATTGTTAACATTTTTTGTGTCAAAAGTTGTTGAGCTAAACCGGCCCATGCATGTTGCATATTGCGTTGACTTTTAGTTACTCCTAATTAGCTACTACTCCATTAAGTTAGTTAAATTGTCACTTAACACAAACTTGCATTTTCAAATGGACAGGTCTAATGTTCTATGTTCTAAACATGGATGGAGCAAGAAGTAAGTGCCACTAGTGGCGATCGCACCCGAGAAGGGAAAAAAAAAATCTAATATCATATGGAAAAAAAATTTCAAAAATTTTCCTATGAATTATATAGGCTCACTTTTGAGTAGTGAAATTCTCAATTCCGTGCCTAGTTCTATATATCAATTTAGCTTATGTTACGAAATGAAATCTCACCTTACTTTCACGTAAACGTGCTCCAGGTGCTCAAGTTTTTTTTTTTTTTTTTTTTAAACAAGAGGCAATTTCATATCAAAGCAAAGCCTCCCCTAAGGCAATACGACAACTCCAACACAAGATACAGCAAAATTAGTAAAGAACCAAAGCTACCAAAATATAGTGTATTGACACATGCTGCAAAAGCAAACCAACAACTAGGTCGGGCGTAAGGCCAGTAAAAAATATGGTAGCAGAGACACCGGGCTCTTTTTTGTTTGTTGTGAGCATGAGTCCAAGCTAATAAAGGAATATCAAACGAGAAAACTTGTACATTAAATTCAAACATACTGTTAGATCTATTTTACTTGTAAGGAAATGGTTTATGGACCCAAAACCCTCAAAATGAACTGCTACCAATGGTTATAATTTCACAAAGAAAGGCCGAATCATTCTTGCAACTGTTCAGCTAGAGGCTTGAAGCATGATTTCACAAATAATTAAACACCCAACTTAAAACCTACTACCAGATGGGTAATTCTCAGCCCAATGTCCCAAAATCTTGTCCCTCACAAGTCAAAATTGTATGGCTAGGAGCGCGTTGAGAAATTAGGGCTGAGGACTCCAAAGCAGAAAAGTACCTATTGAGTAAGAGGAATAACAAATGGAAGGAGAAACAGGGAAAACACCAATGACAGTCTAAAACAATGAAACTATGAGATTCTATGGGCCTTGAGAGACAAAATTGCTACGGTACAGAGAGCCTAAAAAAGTCAAAATGAGATATCAAACAAAAGAACTCAAACGGGCAGTCTCTGGATAAGCCGTCGGCTGCTCCTTCGCTTTTTTCTGAATGGATCAACCCAGTTCTTGTCCTCCTTCACAGCTTGTTCCCAGCGCTTTTTAAATATTCGAAGCTCAGATGTCGACTGCCTCCTTATCTGCTCAACCCAATTTCAATACTAAACCAATAAGTTTCGTTGGAAATGTCGGATGATGCATAGTTTCCATCATCTATGAGATTTCTATCTACATTTCAGAAACATAAGCTATGTCTGAAATGTAGGATAAGAGAGATATAGACACAAAGATGAGATAACATGGTACAAGTCTGTTTCCCCATCATTTTCCTCGCTCTTGATGAGATCATTACAAAACTCCATGAACCAAACATGGTCTTATGAAAAATAAAGAAACGGCGAGTATAGCAAAGGTTCACAATAGCTCACCTCAGTTCTCACATCAACCGTTTGTTTGTTCTGCAAATCAAAAGGGAAAACAGACAGACAGAAATTATAGTACTTGTTTAGAATGTTGAAACTGTTAATGGATGAAGTTCGTGAGAAAATAACCATATTTTTTTAATCCAAACCATCAAAAAAATCAAGAGCAAAAAATGAAGGAGCATACCTTCGTTGCTTCTTCGGGATTTGAAGCCTACACAACCATAAAGAAGACATCAAAAGATGTGGGTGGATGACGGGAGGATGACAACAACGACAACAAGAAGAATAAAACTAGTGACTCATGCTAGTTTCCCGATGCTCTTACACCTAGTTCTATTAACATTAATAGACGAAATAAAGAAGAGATGCAAATGCCTAACAAAATGCATCAAAACTTTCTATAGACAACATGGATAACTAAATTTAATCTATTTTTGTTTCACTAATCCCTTTTCAGTAAATCCCAATTCTTCTTTAGTCAAAGTATTTGAACCTCTTTCCACAAGTTAATCAAAGATTCAGATAAGCCCATGAGATCCTGTTTGGAAGTTGGAATCAAGAAGATAGCTTCAACTTAAAGAAAACCTTTTCTAAGGTTGCTGGAAGGCAAACAAAAAACAATGCTGAGAAGTAAGAACAGACAACTGCATTTGGCGGTGCTGAGGTGATGTGACTTTGGACTAGAATTTTGAAGTGGGTCACCAAGAGATGGCAAATAAAAACAGAAAAGTCAACTGACCTTAATTGCTAAAGTCAATATCTATGAATTTGCTCAAGAGGCTACATATTAGCAGTTAAATAAGTCAAAACTCAATCAATTAATACAGCATTCACTTGCTAAAAAGAAAATGAAGACAAATGAACAGCTTGGGCAAATGACCTTTCTTGCAGATAATCCACCCAAGGTTTGTATTCCTTGATGAACAATGTATTCACTATCAACTACTCCCACCTTCCTTGTTCTGTCCCCCTATAAAAGACAAATTCTATCAAATATAACGATGCTACCTGCTAATGCAAGTACAAAATTTCAGGAAAAATCAAAGGGAAGAAAGGAAAAAAGCGTAAAGAAAGAGGAGTTGCTCAATAAATGGTTTTGTTCTGCTGTGTGTAGCTTAATAAGTACACATGAAAATTTGAGGTAAACATCTACCTGTGCACAATACCCAAGTTTCATATCCATTCCCCATCCATGAACAAGATCATTCTGAAAAAAAGAGAAAATGGAAGCAGCATGTGAGTTGCAGTTGGGCTTGAACCCAACACATTGGTAATCCATGTATGTACTACATTCAAATAGACACTCGGGAGCAGAAATACCTTTGGGCTTTATGAGCCCAATGAAGAATAACAACCAATTTTGACGGTCTTACCAAAGAAGCAAGAAAAACTTTTTAAGTGCTAAATTATGTTTGCATCATTAGCTTTTGCTCGGTATGACAGGAAAAAAAAATAGACACATTCACCGACAAACTATGTCCTTTCCATATCCACCACCCACCAACTGTGAGCGAATATTGCATGAAGCTTAAACAAATATGGGACATCACTTTACTTTAGGTCCTCAATGACAAGGCATCCATCCAAGGGTTGTATTGCCATCAAAGGAACTCTCATGATGCTGTAATTTGTTCAAAAGTCTCACAGACCTGAGCTATATTACCAATTATATCACCTCTTTCGTATTGCAATGTGGTGGACCTAATTTTCTAAAAAGTCTCCCATATTGAACCCCATAAAATCAGGCGTTTCAGTCAGGCAGAGGCATTAAGCAAGTGATAAGGTGATACTACATGCAAAGGAAACTCAAAACAGACGAATTATGCATTTCACAAAAATATTTTCATATAATTTCATAGAACGATGACCCACTTAGTGATTACTGAATTGAACTTCACAACAAAAGAAACAATGCCTCCAAGTTATGGGAATCATGAAGTGGGAACAATTGCCAAGTCAACTTCTGGGGAAGTTCAGGAGAAATCGTCTCTTCAACTTTCAAATGCACAATTTGTCACCGCTACTTGTCACTGCCAATCAAGACCCACCGTCACCCTATAAATAAGATTCTAACACCACACCTTTATTTTATTTTATTTTTTTCATATCTGAGTCAAGAACTACCTAAAATTTGGTTTTCTCCTCCAGTGAAAGTTCAGAATTCTATGACATAAATATACGCGCGCACACACACACATATGTTTATATATGTGTACAAAAATAACTATCAGTGTATATGGATATATAAATGAATGTATCTGTGTATACGTCTATGGTCTGACCGACTCTGACTTACTAAGCATCAGACGTTTACGAGTAAGATTGATTTTAGATTAAGATCTCACATAAGGTGACACTTTCAATCCCAAGGTTCCTATAAAAACCCACAAGACGTGTAACCACCAATATTCCAAGAGGAGTCTTGGGTTTCAAAGAGATATCAGTATGTAATTCGAATAAGCAGGAAGTCTGAAATTAAAAAACTATCTAAACTCACCTGTATAAGATGCCAAGCACACTGCCACGCAGATCTAGAAAATACAGGTGCCATTCCTTCCACAAATCTACAACAATGAAGCGTTCTATTCAATTTTAGTAACAAACAAACATTTCCATTGCAATCATTATTCCTAAATATTTACGAGGTTTCGTATAGAACTAATATGCTTCTTGAAGAGTTATTGCACAATGACTGTGCTAGCAGGAGAGAGCATAATTATTAACCCAGACAGTGCAATTATAAATAGGGAAAATTAAATATGAATATGGCCATAATATTGGTGTTTATGATAACTTGCCCAGTGCATGGTGGCCCCTCACTGTCCTCTGAACACTTTGTACTGCCTCTAACTTCCCAGACTCTTCTGCATCAAGTAAAATATGGTAGACTTAGTATGACAGGACTTCAGAAAGAGCATTATATTAATAAAATAAAAAAACAGCAAAGGCCATCTCGCTCACCTATGAAGCTTATTTGCTCTTGCGCGTATGGTAATTCTGTGATGTATACCAGTCGAATTTGGGTCTAAAGCTGGCTGAGATATCTCCAGTCCTTCTGATTTCACAATCTTTAAGTATCTGTGATAGGAAAACTACCACTCAACCAATCCGTTCTATTAAGGAACTAACAACCTAAGTGACGAAATGTCCTCCACAAACTCAACAAGAGGGGGGAAAAAGAACGAAAGGAAGAACTGAAGAATGAAAACTTTCAATATCAACTCTATTGCTCTTGTTGAGTAGTTTCATCACATGGTATGCCAGAGAATATAAGCAATAAAATCCATTATTTACAAAGAGTCCAAGAAGAACTCAAGGTGCATAAAAATTTTAGACAATAACATGCATGCACTGGGTTTGTGTGCATTGTCGGGATTGGACAAAAGAAAAACAACCAACCTAAAGAGAAACACCCAAAATTTCAAATGCGGAACAATAGTGTCAAGTGTCAACAATGTGCATAGTATGGGTACCACCTGCTAAACTTGCATAAGTCCACATAATACATCAAATGTATAATTTAGGGGAACAGAGACAAAGATCTTCAAGTCTTCACTAATAGAATCGCAAAATACTTATTTTACCAAGTGTGACATTTTTTTAGAACAAAAACATCAATCTAGGACGTAGAACAATTGTCATAAGGGAGTTAGTTACCTTCCTGGGTGAAAATTCTCAACACCCAAATCCTCATCCCAAAGAAATATATAATCATAAATAGACACCACAGCGGGATTCAGAAAGCGTTTTGCAAACCACCTGCAATAAAGCAAACATTATCATCACACTCTAGGACTAGAAGTGTTGAAATTGAAAGTGTCCCCGAAGAGAGAAACTGAGAGAGAGACAAAGAGCGGGCTATTGTTTCACTAAAAATGAAATAGAAAGACCAAGTATCTGATTATCATTTATCAGTATCCCATTGAGATCTCGTAGTTAGAAAACTAAACCCAGATCATTGATTTATAGCATCCTATCTGAGAATCGAATCACCTTCTCAGAGTTACTGTTCAAACGTGTATGCTATAAATAATATATACTCATTCAACTAATGGACAAAAACAACTCATGAGCCCAACAGAGAAATACAACCTTACCATTTTGTTTGGTTCCGAGCAACTATATGAATTGCTTTCTTAGTCCAATCAAGATCCCACCATCCATCCACATTGGCATCATAATGGAATAATATTATTGTAAAATTCTCTGTAAGAAACTGAATGCACCAAAATTAGGCAAATAAATGTCCATGTAATGGCATGTCCAATCTCAGCGTACTTTTACAGCTTCTGAAAACATTGGAAACAGCTATACCTTTTGAGCAATGGCATCAACATTACTCTTTTGGCTAATACCAACTGGCATTGCCAGCAAGTTATGAGAGCTTGACACGTTGACCTGAAAATCAAAGACAATACATATGATGGAAACAAATAAGAAGCAATGATCATCTGCACAACCAACAAAATTGAAAAGCAACTTATGACTTGAAGATAAATGCATGACACAACAATAGTTTGCGAATTGAAGCTATTAAATTAACAAAACAGAACCTAACCTTTGACCTTGAACTACTTGATGGCCATAGAGGTTTTAACTCCAAGTCTGACCTAGCTTGAATTATGCCGCGAGGTAAATTACTCAAACTATTAAAAGCCGCCCCAACATCCTAGTAAAAGCATCAGCACCAGCTCAGAAATAAAGTAAACAAATGAACAACCCATCAAGTGCAACTCCATAAAACAACAGAAGATATCCCAGAAACTTGTAAAATCAAGTATCAAAACTAAAGGTTAATATATACTGGACTGCAGACAAAGCAATTAATGAAAAGAAAAATAAATTGAAATTATTACCTTAGACAAGTAGAAGGGGTTCAGTTGTTCATCCATCTGGTGATAAAAAAAATGATGAAGGATTAGGGTAAATGATAGATGGCCCATCATCGGAAGCATTACAAGGTAGAACGATGAAGACAAGGATTATATATATCAAGAACCTAGATTGAGGAATAAAGCGGCAGGTGATGAGAATCATCAACTGGCACTATATTCCAAAGATCAAAACCTTTTCTTGTATTGCCAACAAAAGGGTACCCACACAGAATAAGTAACCATGTATTACCTAATATATTCCACCAAAAAAAATCTTCAAATAAACTCACACAATTTACAATAGGCCATCTAGTATATTACTATATTCCACAGAACCATATATGTACAGAATCACTAATCACAGTGTTAAAAATACAGGCAAAAGTAACAATACCTCTGTTTGTCGATACTGATAAGTTGTGGTTCTATATACTATGAACAACATAACTGTACAAACAATTCCCAAAAATGGCAGCTGTTTCATTTTGACTCCACATACTCCCTGCACAATCACCATTCTATTACTTCCTACTCTATAAATAACCTTCCATAATACATTTGTATGAACAATTCAGTCCATCTACCAGGATTGTGAGATTAATTTGAATTACAAGAAGATAAATAATATATACCACGTCAAACAATACGAGTCTTTTCCTCAGCATCCATCTCCACGATTTAGCTGTACTCATAGATACAATTTGAATGCATTCTCATAACATGCTGGAATCAAGAATATAAGGCAGGTTAAACCATAACAAATCTTCTGAGGGAGCTCCAAAGCCAATGGTGGACAATTAAAAACCTGACAAACAAAACATATATACACATTATTTGATCAGATAATAGCAGGGCAAGCCGAAAAAAATAATGAACACCCTAATTGGCTTAGGCTATATAGTTTGAACCCCAAAAAACTATTATTTCTGACACCCAAAAAAGCTATATATTGGACACGCTAAACCCAAAAATTTAATGAACACCCTAACAGGGCAAGCTGAAAAAAACTAATGAATACCCTAATTGGCTTAGGCTTTATAGTTTTGATCCCAAAAATAACACCAATGAACATCCTGATGGCTGAGGGTGTTACCCACTTCATTACTCCTAAAACCAACTTAATCTCACTCCAGCCCACTGCAAAAACTATTTTGCAATCTAGCTCAAATACCTACAACAATGTTTTTTGCGCACATTGTCATGATTTTGAGAATTCTAAATTTTGGTAACATATCAGAAATAAAGTACCTTTTTCAAGCCTAAAGCTCTTATATATTAAGTTTTTATGTCCACCCCCACAAATCTAAAGAGTAAAATCATGTTAAGATATGCTCTGGATTTCCCAATCTAAAATGACAAGAGGCACCAGAACTACTAAAATTCCTTCACCCAAATGAAATCAATATCCAATTTTGTCAAGAATCTCAAATCATGAACAAACTAAAATTCCTGCTAAAAACATTAATTCATCAACCGACTATCAACAAAACCTCATCTTTCACTTTCGCATCACCACCAATATTTTCTAGAAAAACAAAAAACTTAGTCGTTCCAGAAGAATATTTCTACTAGTCCAAAACACACACACAAAAATTTCAATCTCTATTTAACCGGTCGAAGATCAAGGACTAATTCGTCATTTCACAAACTAAAAAGCACATCGAAAACTTGCAGCTTATTTAGCACCTCTGGCTATACCGACAGGAACAAAAGGGATTGACAGGAATAAAAGGAAAGAAAGAAAAAAGAAAAAAAAAAACCTTTGCGATTTAAACGCCTGATTGATTGAGAACGGAAAGCACGTGATTTCAGCTGGAATAGAGCTCCGGCGATCGGAATCGAAGACCGGCGAAACGCGCGTATGTTGCGATTATTGAGGTAGACTGAACTATGGAGAGAGAGAGAGAAGAGAGAAGAGAGAGACGGAAGTGGAGGAGGTGCCACGTTAAATGGGGAGAGAGAGAGGAAGCGTTATTAGGCCGCCGGAGGGTATTTATTCAGTACGACTGTATAAAAAAGGGAAAAATATGCAGTGAGATTTTTTAACAATCCCTGTCCCTTTTGACTCCCTCCTTGTATTTTTATAAATGACGAAAATCAAAATACGTGTATATTTATACTTGCCTGTGTAGAGGGAGACTCCTCCACCGTCGGAATCTCTTTTTTTTTTTTTTTCCAATTTAGGGAAAATTATTTTAAAAGAAAATTGATTTTTACATTCTACTTTTCTGAAATGCATTTTAGAATTTATCTTTTAGTGCTCGTTGGTGTAATTTTAAGCAATAGAAGACAAAATTTGAAGTGCATTTGTACAAACGTCGAATGCAAAAATCATTATTTAAGAAAACGTAACCATAGCCGTTAGAGAAAGTTCTCTCGTCGGTATCAAAGTGACATTGTCGAAGTTATTTTTTAATCTCATCTTCAGAACAAAGTTATTTTTTAGTCTAATATAAATCAAAAAGTAGAAAAATTCAAAATATCAAGAAACCAATAAACCACGTTTTAGTTTCCCATCAAGATTTGATAAAATCACTCACTCTTGATTTTATCAACTCTTCTCCTCATTTGATAAAATCAATAGGTGATTTTATCAAATTTTGATAATTTTTTTGGAAAACTAGGCCTTAGGAAAATACAAGAAATACAAACAGCCAGGAAAGAAGATCCAAGGTTGTGACCAAAATCATTAAAAGCATTTAATGTACTGTGCTATAGGTTGAGATATTGCATTAGTGATCTGGCTCCTCTCCGGTACCCCTCCCTTCTGGTCCTCTCCAGTTTCAAATTTTGTGGGGCCATACCAGGCCCACAACAACCATCGAAACCGTTCACATTATAGATCTTGTCGAGAATTTTAACCACGCCAAAAATTATGTTGATCAGATATTGGTAAATACTTGATTGACACACATTTATATTGAAAAAAGACGCACAAATGGATTCGAATCCAGTCTGCACGATATATTTTTCAATATAAATTTGTACCGCTCATGTATTGATCAGTTGATATTGATCAACTGAATTTTTGGTGCAGTTGAAGTTCTTTGATGAGATGAACAACATGAACGGTTCCGATTGTTATTGTTGATGCGGGATAGGCCTACAAAATTCAAAACTAGAGAGACTAGAGGGGAGGGGAGGATCCAAAAAAAGAAGATACTTAGCATTAGTTGTTGCATTGTCCAACTTTTGGAAGTACATGACTTTTATTCAGGCATTCCAAAAGTAAAAAATATTGAAAAAAATACCAGACCAAAAGATTAAGGAGAATGGAGATGGTGTTGAAAAGGAACCCGGGGACCTGGAGGGCGCCCTTGTAGGGCTGTTCCTGGGCTGTTGATTTTGATAATCATCGATTTGGATTTCATCTTAACAATGGACGGTTTAGATGTACAAGGGTTCAGATTCATCCGAGCAGTTGATTGTCAAAATTAAAAGCTCATGTCCGCCCTCTAGGATTCCCTCATCCGTTGAAAGTGATGCTAAGAGGTATTCATTGCACCAAACCAGTCCCCCTGGGGCACCATTAGCAGAACTACTTCCGTGCCTTTTTATAAAAATAAAAAAAATTGTTTTCTCTAATTTAAAGAACTTAATGGAGATCTTTAAATCAATATCATGACATTTCAAAAATTATGCACGAAAATACTTTACTTTTTCACCCACAATTGCACTTATTCTCGTAATGGAATCGGGACGGCGAATACAATGTGACTATGGAAACCTTGGGTTTAATAAATTTGAAGTAATATCTATATCTATTATATATTGCAGGATGACTTTTCGTGAGAAGGGCCGTGAGAGCGACAAGTGGCCATTACTATTTACAATTATTAGTTTATTCTAATCTAATATATTTCACAAAATATATACATGGTATCTTTTTTGTAAAAGGAATAATGCTTGAGTAATTTTATTTGTTATGGAAACAATACATTTATTTACAAATTAACACAATCGAAATCAACAAAAAAAGGAATGTTTTTGCATAACACATTTTGAAAAATCACTGGCAGAAGAATTTCAAAAGGAAAGGTAAGATTTGCTTCTACCTCTCATGCCTATTAAATTCTCTCGGATCTGGACAGAGGGAGGTGTTGCGCAGCCTTGTGCTGCGCAGCGTGCTGTGCGGCACCCGGCGCGGCTGCGCCGGTGTCGGTCCGATGATCGGAGACATCCATTGCGTAGAGCTCGTCGAGTACTACAAGTATAACAAAAATCAACTTGATCGGATATCGTTAAGTGTGTCATCGGAACAAAAATAACTTGAAAAAAATGGGTTTAATAGTTTTCATCCAGTGTTTCAAGTCATATGTGTTCCAATTTTTTTCAAGTTTTATGTGTTCCGATCACGCACTTAACAATATCCAATCAAGTTGATTTTTGACACACTTGTAGTATTCGACGAGCTCTACGCAATGGACGTCTCCGATCATCGGACCGACACCGGCACGGCCGCGCAGAGTGCTGCACAGCACGCTGCGCAGCATTGTGCTGCGCAGCACCTCCCCTTTGTCCCTCGGATCTTCCCCACACGAAATTCCTACAAATCGTTACCCTTTCTTCTACATACACAGCGGCTTACCGTATGGCATTTACCACGACAAGTAGACACAGACTCACACTGCTGTCATGTTCTTTGAAGGTTATGTTAGACAAAGACTGCAATTGCATGAGTACAACTCCTCTATTTTTTTTATCTTTTATGAAGTGGGGCAACCAATACATTTTGTTTTGTATTTTGCTCGAGGACTTATCTTCATACTCTTTATATGTGCTTTGTTTGTACACCATTTAAATTTTGGATTTTGCAATTATTTGTAAATTAGCAAAAGAATTACACCGGTGGGTCGCATCCAAAATTGATAAACTGATAAACTTCTGTTGGCTTTATGAGGGTCGCATCCACCCTTTACTCGAGGTGCCCCTATTGATGCGGGGCAAACGTAAGAATGACTAACCACCTCCACACCTCGGTGCTACATGGGTAGCATTGCAAAGCGCTTTATGTCTGCCTACCACTAAGTGCAGGACTTTGCGCTGCCCTTTAATATTAAGTTGTGCCTTTCGTAACAGTAATTGCGATTAGGTGAGTTGGTTAACACTTAATCCAAAAAGTGATATCAGAGCAAGTTTACTGGTTCGAGGCTCGGGCTGGTGCTACGAGGGAGATTGTTGCCTTTATCTGGGGGTCAGCATCCACCCTACCTGAGGGGCCCCCTATGGTGGGGCAAGTGTAGGGAGGACTAACTGCCTCCACCTGTCGGTGCCTCTAACACAACATAATTCTTATTATTTAATTTTTTGTATTTCAACTTACATACCTATAAATTTTGTTTCACACCCAGAGGGTTTGGAAAAAAAATCAGTTTTTTAAAAGACTTTTTATGCTATACTTTATTATTAGCTTTTAGCGTGTTTGAGGTTGGTTTGGATATTGGGAACTATTTTCAATTTGCGATTCTATCTGAAGTATTAAAGTATAAGAATAAAAAGAATATTGTTCCAAGATTGTAATTAAACTTTATAAAGACCACATTTGGTTATGATACTTGGTCAAGATACGACATTATACTTTTCATCAATAATAAATTAAGCTAAATCAATTTCCCAAAATCTTTTTATTTTCTTCTGTAAATTTGTGTTCTTTTTTTTTTTTTTAGACACTTCAAGTGTGGTCCCGTACCCAAACTCTGTTGACATTTCAAGACGTAGTATGTTACTAACCTTTGCATAATTATTTTATTGGCATTTCCCTCTAGAAAGCATTAGTTACAGGTCACAATTTTTGTAGTTTAGTTTTTTAATTATTACTCAAATAATGTACGTCTCATTAGATTTTACCCAAGTGAATTAAAATCCTGGCTCGGCCAAAGTTTCAACCACGAAATAAACATCGCTTCTGGGTACATATGCCCCATCTGTGCATTGCATACAAACGGCCTCGGAGATCCACTTTTGGGCCCCGCACGAAAGATCCGAGCCATTCATTCATCTTAGATTGAAATTCCGAGGGGGCCTACGCGAGATCACCTCAATCAAAACGTCCTTAAGTGGTTCATCCAAAATCATCCCATTTCATTCAAATTTAACGGGGTGATTTTCTATGAACAACTTACGGACTTCCGATTGAGGTGATTTGTGGGAAGTCGCTTGGAATATCAATCTTAGATGAATGAACTGCTCGGATCGTTTGTTCCGAATCCAAAAATGGGTCCACGAGGCCATCTATACGCAATGCACAAATGGGGATCGGTACCCCACTACCCCTTATTTTTCCGCGAAATAAAAAGTTACTTCGAGAATGAAAAAGCATGCAGTACCAACCTTGAAGTAATCAAGGGGTCAACATTTGCTCATTGGAATCTAGTTTCGATAAAATAAATCTCTCTCTCTCTCTCTCTCTCTCTCTCTCTCCAATCAAGAAAAGTACAGTGATTAGGAGTACCATTTACGTGTTGTGGTAGAGGCGGATCGAGCTGGGGAAGGTTGAAGTGCTTTTCAAAGTTAGGTTAACAGACAGCTCATGAAGCCGAATATAGTGGTTGCAGTTTCCCAGGCTCTCGTAATACTATTTGTTATCTCTAGCTACATTTGATCTTAGCCAAAAGGTCGAGAAAGGCATGTTATCTATAGCTACATGATTTATGAATTCGTCCATCTATCTCATACATGTGCGTAACTTCTTTTTTTCTATAAAATTTCCTTTCAATAAAACGCCAGACACTCTAATTTGGGTGTGTACCATATGCACTACTAAAATGTTAAAAGTTTTAAGTATAAAAGTTACCACACGCACCAATATGTTATGATTTTTAGTGAAAATTTTACTAGTTTTATTGCTGAAAAATTTATGAGAATCAAATATTATGAATCAGATTGCTAAAAAATTACGAGTTTTTAGTATAAAAGTTACGAGACGCACCAAAATGTTATGAATCTTTATGAGGTGACATGATAGCTCCGTAAATGAGTCTATTTACGCTCTCTAATTTATATTTGTTACGTCCATTTAGTGTATTATTTGGAGTTTGATACTTGTTTTCTTGTTTTAGGACTTGCGAAGCCAATGATGTTATTTTGGAGATAAAAGTGCAGAAGTGATATTGAAATCCAGGTCTCACTAAGATGTGAGTCGGAACAAATATTTCGGTGGTTTGAAATTGGATCAAAATTGGGTATATTTCCAAGTTTGGGTTTGGCCAAATCTGATATTTAAAGGAAAAGGACTCCTCTTGCCAAGTGGAGACAATCAAGTTGGAAGATTATTGGTCAATGCTAGAGTTTGGTCAGACTAGAATCTTTGAAGAATAGGAATCGTATATGTGCAAACATTTCTCCAATTTGACGAACCCATAATGCTTAGGAAATAGGAGTACTCCTATTTTGGAGCTGCACAAGGCTGTGGCTGGAATTGGGGTTTAATTCCATGGTCGGCTAATCGCTTCGGCTAGGTAACGAGAATATCTCTTCGAGTAATATGATTGTATAGATTTTTAGGGTCTTATATTCAACATCGGTTGTGCCACTTGGATGATTCATTTTTTTTATGAAGGTTTTTATTCTTCCAATCTTCGTATTTGTTTGTATTCATGATATCCAACACCTTTGTGCAATCGTTTTCAATGTTTCGGGATAGTTTCTGAGATAGATTATATGACATGAGACGGGTCGTGCCGCCCGTTAAGTCCAGTGAGACGATCCTTGCCGTGTTGAGATAGTCAATACGGAGTACGAGTCTTGATTATATTTTTGGGAATTATCGCTAGGAATTGCTACCTTAACAGTGATCTGGTTATATGTTGAATAGAACCCATGATTTCGTCACAATTATGTTATGAGGGGAGCTTGAATTGAAACCCTAATCCTTTTTTCTCGCTTGTTCTCAAAATCTATATTGCTTTCTAGTTTAATTTTCGTTTAATCATTCAAATCCAAACTTTCATTTGTTCTCAAATTAAAGAAATTAATTGAAGATACCGCAACTTAGCTTTTTCCTCCCCGTGGACAATCTCGGACTTAACCATTATTCTACAGAATAATTGTCATCTCATTGTTTTATAAATTATATTTTTGGTACGAAAACGACCGACCATGACACAATTTAGAAACACATCAAGTGCATATGATAAAGGTGTGTATTGTAGACTTTCCAAAGATTTCATCACATTATGATACATAAATGAACCAAAACTACTAAAATCTAAGACATGAGCACAACCACAAACCCTAACAGGCTGAATGGCTCTATGACACCAGGCATACACGATATGTTGGTATAGGGTCTGTCCAAGATTTAGTAATAGAGGATCACTAAGGGAAACCCAGTTCAAACCATTAGTAGAAAACACAAATAAAATCATCGACAACAACTACAAAGGGGTGAGAAAGTCCCACAAAGGGGAGAGAATCTCAGGGGAAAACAAACATAGAAAAACAGTTAAAACAAAAGAAAATAAAGAAAAAAATACAGGAAAACCCCCTCCGTTAAAGATGTCACTAGAAGCCGTTGTGTCGGATCTTATTACTTATTCGCCAAAAGAACTCAGTCAAGCCTCCTTGCTACCCTTCTACGCCAAATCGAACCCAACTGAGGCTGGATCGAGGGATTTGGGTTGGATCCGAGGAGAATGTGAGGTGATGATGGATATAAAGATGGAGGATGGGTGGGGTTCGGAATAGGTGAGAAGAGTGGAGGTGGGGAGGCCAATGAGAGTGTGGGGTTCGGAAGAGGTGGGAATGTAGACAACTTTCAATAATAGCCCAATATTTTGTATTTTGGTAGGGGCAAATTCGGCCATTAGGCCTTACCTAATATTGCAGTTGTAGTGTAATTAGGATTATAGCTTTTCATTCTAAACACGAAAGGATGCGAGAGAAAACTTTTTGAAAGATAATAGACTTGTACTCCATATTGTTCGATAATTGTGGACTGTTGTGGCTCTCGTGGTTTTGTTTCGTTGACATTTTCCACGTACATCTGTGTGTCTTCATGTTTTCTTTTTATTACGTAGTGTTTTTGCTTTACGATTTCTATCACTCTATTTTCCAAGATTAGTAGGGGTGTTGGGAGTTGAACGTGTTGCTTGATTCCTAATCCTAGATATTGGTTTTAGAGAGAAGTATGAGAGGGGCTTTTTAGAAGAGGAATTGTTGTTTACTTGGTAATACATGTTAAGTAGAAAAATTCATTTGCGTAACTATACTAGTTTGATGAATTTCAAGGCATTGGCCTTGTTAGCCGACTTAGAAGTTTGCTTCCTCCTAATTAAAGTCTCAAGTTTAATTTTCCTTACTAGCTGTGAAAATTGGAGAGAAGAAATATATTTGTGTTCCATTAAAATAACATGTATATAGGGTCTTGTATTTATACGAGAGTGGAGCACTAAATTATGAAAATGTAATCAAATCTTACACTATAGAAACATAATCAAATAAATCTAGATAACGTGGTAACATAATATTTCTTAATATTGCTAGCACTAACAATTTTTGGAAAAACCTCCCCCCATGTGTAAGAGTGGAACGGGCTGTGGGAGGAGTTATAGAAATTAAATTAGTCTGAGATGCACACAAACTAGTCTGTGACACCCTGAATTATCCACACACAAAAAAAATTACTCGATTGATTTTCCATACATGTTTTTGTGCCGATTTCCATTGATGACGAAATAGGAATATATACATACACTTAAATAAGCCAATTGCATTCTTCGCTGCATATTAAAATTAGAGGAACGAGAACTATGTTGTGACGAGTGGGGGTATTTTTTTTATGGTACACGATAGTTTGAGTGTGTACGATAATTCCGCAGATATAATAAGGAATATTTTCTTTTTGAGAAAAAAATTCCTTATTATAGAAACGGAATTATAACAGTCTAATCAACAAAAAAGTTTTTATTCCACCTACAATAACTATTCAATTATATTCCACGCACATTACGTTAAAGTCACGCACTCAATAAACACTTTTATGAGATTCATGTAATTAAAAGATATCCTTCCTTTTGAAAAAATTAAGATAATAATTACACTCAAAGAATAACTTTACTCCTTGAAATGAAAGGTCTAATGCTGGAGATGCAATGTCTACCTTATTCCAATCTTATGTGTTATGAAACCAATGTCAATTACTATTGCAGTCCTGCCTAGTTCAGTGGTGCAATGCCTGTTTACACCATAAAAATCTCATAGCCATTTCTCGATAAGGCTATTATTAATTGGAAGTTGCCATTATTTTTAAATTGTTATCGATAAAATTAAGAATATGATAACCAGATTTATCTTGCCAAAATACGTGGCAAGAAACTGAATTTAGATTAAGACAAGGGCAGTTATTTGTCTGGATGAAGGCAGAAAACAGTTTACTCGGAGTTGCTAATGAGGAAACTGCCTGTCAAGAGGGAAACGAGTTCAAATTTGAATTTGAAACTCTCATGAAGATTAGCCTATAAATACAATTCATCTACAACATTACAAAGGATCCACGACCAACCGCCATCAAGGCTTATCTTTTTTATCTTTTCTTTACTTTCATGTACTTTACAACACTTTCTAGAAGTAGGAGTAACGTAATTCACTTTATCGATTGTAACTTCGAGTTTGATCGATTTGTAACCCTTGTTGAAATTTAATAAAGTCTACTTTGTTAGATTTCAATTTCCTTTGTTTGCTTCCAAAGAAGTCCTAAAACACAGCGAGGAACCAAACTCCATTTTCACAAACCACATTCCAGCAATCCATTTTCCACTAAAAGTTCTTATCGATAAGAATTGGAACTTTTTGGTAAACAATGCCTCCAAGTCAAATGATCACAAAAAAATTAATGGTGTTTGGTTTAACAGCTTAACATTATTTCATCTGAAGAGGTAGCCGGGGCAAAGACAATATGTTTATATATACACACACACTTATAGTACAAAGCTACTGTCACCTTTATTGAGTGCCCAGTTTGGTTAAAAAATAAGATGGATTATTTGCTTATTCACCCAATAAGCAAAATTAAACAAATATACATTGATTTGCGCTTTTTTTGGATTGTTAATTGGCTTATTGGCCTGGATCGGTTCGGCTGAAAAACTTAGCCGAGGAATTCTTTTAAGCCCAAGGAAAGGAGATCCGACGGCCCAGATTCACTGTGTGCGCACAGTGAATCTGGACCGTCGGACTCCTTTGCTATTTTCTAGTTTTTCTTTCCTGTGATGTAATAGGCCTCTAAGCCCAAACATGTAGGCTTATTGCACTTCGCAACAACATGGCTTAACGTTTTTGGCAGAACCAACCCCAATGGATTTGACAAAGTGGTCTTGTCTTGAGCCTTAAGGATTTACTTCCACTTAAGGTCTTAGGTTCGATTCTCCTACCAGCAAACTCTTAGGGCCACTGGGGGTTATGCCCGGTCGTTACCTCTAAGGCCCCAGAATTAGTCGAGGTACGCGCAAGCTGACCTGGACATATATCCACTTATAAAATATAAAAATTACTAAAATTTGACAGAATCAGAATGTTGTACTATTTTGGCAGAACTGGTTCATCAGGACACTCTTCAAAATATTATTGTAGACTGAGAGAAATATAAATCATAGTTCATAAAAAAGAAAAAAAATTGTTTTTTTGTCAAACTAACATCTCCGGCGAAATTTCTATGGTGCCCCAGTGTGGTATTGGGGCACCAGTGCCCCCTAAATCTAAGCCATTAAATAAAAAATAGGTGAATTTGAGCCATTAGATGAAAACCACCACAAGAAAGAGAGTGGTTTTGCTCTTTTCCCACACAATTGTAATTACTGTGAATACAAGTTTTACTTACCATAAACTTGGTAAGTGGGTGTGGTAAGTGGGGTCCGTTTTTGTGGTAAGTGTTATCTGTTTTTGTATTTGTAGACCTAGTGTTCATGGCAAGTAAAACTGGGGCACCAGTGCCCTAATATCACTTTAGGGCAGCAAATTGATTGTGCTATTACTTGTCTAAGAGGAGGAAAAATAAA
This sequence comes from Vaccinium vitis-idaea, assembly GCA_963854785.1. Classification (NCBI taxonomy): domain Eukaryota; kingdom Viridiplantae; phylum Streptophyta; class Magnoliopsida; order Ericales; family Ericaceae; genus Vaccinium; species Vaccinium vitis-idaea. Next base: position 27,550,933 of record OY978221.1, on the reverse strand, counting down.
AACATTAAAAAAACTAATCAATAAATCATTTACCTGAGCAATGATAAGGTTAGAAAAGAAACGAAAATGGTTGGGTACAAATAAGCTCCTCCTAAAATAGATTTGACAAGGAAAAACATGTCATGCAGCATCTCCAATAGACTCTACAAAGCACTTAATAGTGTGATAGCTAAAAATTTAGATAGCGAATGTGTAAAAATGTATTTTAATGGACTAGGTAAATTGACTTATTAGGGGGTGTTCCATTAAAAAAAAACTATTTTTTTCAAACACCGAGATAGGTCATTCTCTCACAACACATCATATAAAAAACCGTGAAAAACAGTTTTTTTTAAAAACTGGGTTTGTGGAACACCCCCTTAGTCTATTGATCAATAGCTCACCCTATACGTTTGGCTACCTAATTATAGAATCATTAAATTTTTTGGACTCAAGTTTTAGATTAATTTTTTTGAGAATTGATATTGGCACTCCCTTTTTTTTTTTTTTTTTTATCTTTATTAGGTGAAGTTCCTAAACTAGCCTTGTATTTATAATTACATTTATCCCTTGCTATCAAAATGACTTAAATAACCCTTTTATTTTACTAATGAGGGAACTCCACTAATCAAATAACTTAACGTAAATGAAACAACTTAATGCAAATTTGATGTCTACATATTCCATGTTCATACATACACCAGCAAATGGGACCATTCACATAAAACACCGGATCCGGGAGTGCTGGAAATCAGCCCCAGGAAATTACCCTGAAAATCGCCCAAAACGACGTCATTTTGGGCGCCAAAAGGCAACCAAAAAAATCACTCAAGAAGAAGACCAAAACAAGCATATTCAAATATACTTCAAACAAACATAACCAGTATTGTCCGAATATGATTTTTTTTTATCAAGAAGAGTCTCGATTAATTTTTTTTGATCAATTAAACAGCGTACAACATAATTTTTTTGGTTATTTGATCAAACATAACCAACAACTATGAAAGTAAACTTAACTTCACTAAATCTGCAAATTCCAATTTTTTGGTTATTTGATCAAACATAACCCAAGTTAAACACTAAATCTGCAAATTCCAATTTTTCCTTCTTTGTCCGTTGCATAAATAAAAGGGTTAATCTGGTCATTTTGGTAGCAAAAGATAAATGCAATTATAAAGTGCAAAGGTAGTTTAGAAACTTCACCTAAAAGGGAGTGTCAATATCAAAATGGGGAGTGTCAATATCAATTTCCATTTTTTTTTTTTTTATCTATTTTCCTAGGGATAAATGGCTTGGTTAAAAAATAGAGTTGTTGCACAGGGCTTTTTCAAAAATAGGGTTGTTGGATGGCTTGGTTCAAAAGTACATGCTCTCTTCTGTAGAAGAACTCCAAGATGTAGATGAACTAGAATCGATGGTGGAAGTAAATTGCATGGACAATGAATCCATTCAGGGATGGAGTCAGAGAGAGGGGCCACTAGTATTATATAGAAAAAAATAACTTTCTTATGAATTATATAGGCTCGACGTCCCTGCAAAGTATTTTAGAAAGAAAAAAAAAGAACGCCCATGTGTAGTGAAATTTCGGATCCGGGGTCGGTGCTATGCAGTAGGTGCTACACCCCATGTTGTGCGGTAAAACTACGCCGTTTTGCTTGATTTTTGTGCACAACTCCAAAGCTTCTAGGGGCCTTGTTTTGAGGAAGAAAAAACCACTACAAAGTGCCTAAACCCTAAACACTAAGTACTTAAACCTAAAGTGCCTAAATCCAAGTGCCTAAACCTACTATATCCTACTCCAAAGAGCCTAAATTCCCTAAAATTGAACCCCAAAATTAACTCTCCAAACAGGGCCCTTGGATGTACCAAGAAAATGAGCAAAACGACGTAGTTTTGCCGCACAACATGGTGAACAACACGTACCGCACAACGCCTTCCCTGAATTCTGAAATTTCTGGCTCCGTCCCTGAATCCATTTCTTACTTATGGAAGAAACAAGTTGTCAATCAAAAAGCAAAGAAACAAGCGAAACTCTAGTAAATTTTTTTGGGGGGAGAAGAAGGAATCGGAGCCCTTTATTCACTTTTTTCATAGAGTAACAATAAAATAAATTTGTTTGAGCTGAAATATAGTGGCAGTTACAACTAAATTTGAAATTTGTTGCTAAATGAAGCTTTAGCCGATAGCGTAGGTTGACTATTTCCTAGTCATTGCTATATTTTCCTTTTCTAAACATTTTTTTTTTGTTTCCAATAATAAAAATAACTAGTCCATTTGGAGTGACCACCCATTCAATAACTAATGGTTATTTAATATTTATTGATCTATAAGTGGGTCCTATTTTCACAAAAGTAACTACCATTTAGCTATCCAAATGCAGCTAACTTATTGGAGAACCCCAAGCGGTACGTTAACTATTAAGGCTTTGCATGCTCTTCAACAACATCTTAAGCGTTAGAGCAAAAACAGCAGATTGGGTATAAATTTGGGCAAAATTGCTGATGAACAGTGTATTTAGCTACCCCATCACACTCAACACTCCAACAATTACTCTCTATTACTTTCTCTATTCCCATAAAATATTATAAAAATGTAAAAAGTAGGAGCGAGAGAGAGTATTTAAAATAAAACAAAAAGGTGAGAGAGAGAGAGGGACAGAGGAGAGAGAGAGGAAAAAGTATTAAAAAATTGAGAAGTTGGTGAACAGTGTCACCTATTTTTGACGTGGTACTGTAGCAATTTTGCAGAAAATGTAAAATGCCCAAGCGTTTAGACAACCTGCTGCAGTAGGGTTTTTCATGTTTTGGTTGGGTAAAATGGATTAGATTCTCTTTTACCCAATCTGCTGCACATGCTCTTATCAACTCATTTGGGGCAAGTTCATACAGGGTTTTGTCCCGATTTGATTGAACTCCCTTCTTTTGAATGCGAACAGTGGAATTGATCTTCCAAAATTAATTGAGGTAGATGTAAACTAGCTCGAACACGTGGGGTATAAAAAAGAAAAAAGAAAAAAAAACATTGGTAATTGATTTTCCCACTACTTTTTTTATCATCTTACAATGTATTTATGATATTACTACCCTTTCAAAATCCACTGACGAAAGGCTAATTATCATGTGACTTTCATAAAGTAAACACACACAAAAAAAAAGTATGCCTGCATTACTATTAAGGTCCTACATATCTTTTGTGAGGCAAAAGAAGGGCCGCATTTTATGGTAAAAAAACAATTTGGTAGCTCAATTTAAAATGTCATCCTTTGCGAGTAACCATGTGAGTTTAGTGGTGTTCATATATTTTAAGGAGTATTTTTTGTTTATGCTGAATCACTTTTTGGACACGTGTTAAGGTGCATGCACCTATAAAGTCGTGTTCAACATAGGTAGTAGGAGTAGTATTATCCAAATCCCCAAAAATTAGAAATAAAAATAATAAAAATAAATAAACAAACCTTCTAATGCAAGTAAAGTGTTTTGCCCTAGCCCCAAGGTGTAGCTAAAACTCTCCCCAAAAGCCAAGAGAAAAAATACTACAAATTCAGGCGCGTCTATGTTTGGAGTTGTGCAATGTGTGATTCTCACATCCACTATGTGGAACAAGGGCTCTAAATGAATTGAGACACTCGTGAATTGTTCGAAACTCGACTTAGTAAAAATTCGTTTGAGTTCGACTCGAGTAATAAACAGACTTAACCTAAACCTCAATTTTAGGCTCTTTCAGTAAATGAGCTGAACCTGGAGTATATATGTTAGTATGTCATAAAAATTTCACATATAATCTTTAATATGTATAAACTTTTATATGTACATAACGAAAATTTTATAACGTGTTTATGAATTTTGAAAAATAATACTTATAAACTTAAATTCTGATACGCTTTTTATAATTTTATATACATATAAACTTATTCTTGTGGAAATGAAATTTTTATTTGAAGTTCTAGACTTGTACGAGAGCATAAATACCTAATATTTTTTACTCGTTAAAGCTTGTGAACATATTCGAGTTCAACTCAAACCTAAGCAAGTTCGGCTCGAGCTTGACTCGTCAAATTTTCATTAAAGCTCAACTCGATTTGACTCGTTTGCTAGGCGCGGAGGCTTGTAGGGGTGGTAAGTGCAATGTGTGATTCTCAGTACTTCTCTTCTTCTTTTTTTTTTTTGGTCACATGGCGTACATCAACTGGGGGGTTAGTTGGTGAGTTAGTGAGTTAGTCCACAGGGGTCCAGACGTTTTCCATAGCCCTGGACCCCAAACGCCTCTAATGAGGCTCGAACCCTAGTTTCCCATGAGGGAAGCCAGGAAATACTGATAGGCCAACTGCCCTTTGGTAGTGGTGGAAGGTGACACATGCCACTCCTACCCCAAGTTAATTTTTTTTTATCTATTTATTAATTTTAGCTTCTCGTGCTTTAAGTCTAAATATACAAACACTGAAATTGTGCCTATTTTAGCCTAATAAGTTACATGACTTATTTTTTTTCATTTTTTTTATTTTGTTTCGCATTGTTAAGATTTTCATCAACTTTTTTTTATTATTGGTTTGTCTAGATGAGAGTAATAAAAAAAGTAAAAAATTATAATCCAAACTCAAATTTTTTGAATGAAAACAAAAATAAGTAAAAAAAATGAGTGATTTTTAAAAATTTTTTGTTTCATTCAAAAATTGAGAGTTCTAAGTATAATTTTTTATTTTCTCAATTCCTCTCGTCGAGACAAACAAATAATATACAAAATTTAACATAAAATTAACTAACATGGAATATTAAAATCAAATAAAGACGGAAAAAATAAGGCAAAGTGACTATAATTCGGTGCTCTCTTAGGCCATAATAGGTTACTATATTTTGGTGCTCTCTTATTTATTGAGCATTGGTTATGTAATGGGATGATCTTTATTTTGCTCCGGGAATAAAAAAATTTACTCCTACTTTTTGATACGTGAACAAAGAGAGCTTTGTCTGTGAGCATCTTTTTCTACGTGTTCACGTTTTTTTTGTTTGGAAATGATTTTCACATCCCCATTTTACAATCCACAATTTCACACTCCCTTTTTTGTTTTTATTCACATGAATTTATAATATTGTCATTCTTCAATACACCTTTTTCACACATGCAAGGGTAATATTGTAAACTCATGTGGATAAAGACAAAAAAGGAAGTGTAGATTGTAAAATGGGGAGTGTGAAAATCATTTTTTTTTTTCACGTTTTCAACACTATATCATCGATTCTAAAGCTATTTTTGTTGTATGCTGACGAATGATTACTCTTAAAATTAGGAGAACTTTTTGGATATATAATTAATTGACATTTGAGCACGTGTACTTTTCTAGTATCAAATAATGAGTATTATTATTATTATTTTTTAATTTTTCATAACTAGATGTGTGGGCCAACTTTCATATACCTCGACTAATTCTGAGGCCCTGGAGGTAACGACTAGACATAACCCTAAACTCAAGTCCTGACTCTGCCACTGTGTGATACTAAAAGTGCATCGTACCACTGCTTATGAGGTTTTAGGCTGAGTTTTCCAATTGATTTTATCTCATAAAAATCTAGGACCCTCAAATTTTAGCAAAACTAGATTTTATCAAAACTAGACTTTATGGAAAATACATTTATCAAACCTAGATTTTATCAATTGGAAAATAATGTGATTTTATCACACCTCTAAACAAAAATAGATTTTATCAAAACTAGATTTTATCTCATAAAATTAATTGAAAAACTCAGCCTAACCTAGATTTTAATTGTTATATATGTATGTTTCAAGTGCTATCGATGCATCAAATAATTGAGCCATAATGGAATCATTCAAGAACAGAAAACAAGTGTTTGACAACCCCATTCTTGATTTCCTCATGCATGCAAAATGAAATAAATATGCTTATCCAAAGTTTAATTACAATGACAGCACTATCTCAATCAAGAAAATTTTAGAATTTTTCTTACTCCCAGATGTGACATGTAATAACTATAATAAAAATCACCCGCGTTTGAAAAATGAAGCCCCAAAAGTTAATTCGAAGAAAGTAAGCTCGTTAATCACTGCAGAAGCGGAACACATCTTGGTGGATCTCGCTGAAAACTCATTACGATAATCCGAACTATCCAGTGTATAGAGTTCGCTAAGTAGATCATCCATGACAAAAAAATGAATTTGATATATAGCCATTTAATCCAACAACGTATGTAATAAGAATTGACAGTCTGTATGATTAAAAAATTAACTGTTAGACAAGTTTACTTGATCATGTGGTTATCGATAATCGATTAACTTTTAGATGCGATAATAAACTAATAGCGTTCAAGGAACTCTACGTACAAATTAACGAACGGTTGAGATCTCGGTAGAACTCACCGAGGTACACTATAAACTGTAGTGAATTAGCGCATTACATTTTGCCTTTGTCCAGATGATATCAAATCCTCAAGTGCTACGTCCGTCACGGTCCTTGTATAAAACATTATTTAGATTAATGCAACAAGTGTTTATGTTTCTTAGGATCTAGACCCTCTTATGTACCAAAAATAATCATAGATAGGCCTCGATTAACAAATCGGCAAGTTGGCTTGGAGAGATAATTAAGGGCTGCCAAAAGTTTTATTATAATTATACAGATATTAATGAAATTTTGACATAAAAATAATCGGAGCTCCAAGCTAATAATCGAAGCCGTTCAATTTATTTATAACATGTTTTTAAGAGTTCTTGTAAAAACTCAACTCATTCAGATATCGATCGATAGGGCTTGATCGATTCATTCAGTTTTTATCCTGTCAAATTAAGGGACAAATATCGATCGATCCCTAACCGATGTACGAATGAGTTGATAGGTGATGTACATTTTTTGTCAAAATTTGTGTCACCGAAAAAACCAGCCCCCTAACTAATGATTTTAAAAAAATTCCAATATTGTATACATCAATGAGGGTTAGACGGCAAATTAGTGGGTACAACTAGATGAGTTAGTTGCTCAGCCTTTCTTTCCCAAAATTATTACAATTCGCACTAAATGTATATGTTTGTTCCCTTCAACAAGAGTCCATTTCTGTACCATCTGTCAAGTCCAATAGCAACTTGGATACATGAAAATAACAACTGGAATGGATCAATGAACATCAGGAATACTACATACATAATTATGCATAATTATGGATCAATAATCTCTTACAAACATGTTTTAAAAAAATTTAATGGCTCCGATCATTTGTGAGGGGCTCCAAAATGAATCTCACATAAGGTGATGTACATTTTGGGTCAAATTTTGTGTCACCGGACCCGGCCCCCTAACTAATAGTTTAAAAATTATAATTTGTTTTTTTGCCAATATTGTATACATCAATGAGCGTTAGACAGTAAATTAGTGGGTACAATACAACTAGATGAGTTAATAGTCACGTCTTAATCTATAATTAGTAGCTCATCCTATCTTTCCTAAAATTATTTGCCCTAAATTAGGGACGGATCTAGGAATACACCCCAGTGGGGGCACCTTATTAATTATAACCGTGAAATTTTTTCTTAGTAAATGATCTTATTAAATTAAGACATTCATTATGGGCTACAACTTATAATGCATACTTTTTATAAATAAAAAAAATTAAAAAATGAGCACACAATCTTAGACAAAACTTTTAAAGTATGGTTTACCTTGATATTAACAAGTCTTTAGAATGATCGAGATGGTTTATTGATAACTTTATAAAAAAAAAAATCCCACGACGGTTAAAAATAAAGACAATCAAAAGATATCTTCAACTAAACAAATAATTTATAAACCAATAATTATAAATGAACCAGCCAACGAAAGTTGAAGCACAAAATTAACTCTACATTTTTAATTTTGAGATATATATGAGTGTGTTGCTAAATATAGCATTATATTACATAATTAAACTAAATGTATATATAATATTTTTTTTATTAAGTTTTGATCGTGGTCAGCGAGGAGAGTGGAGTCAACGGGACACGTGACCCCAGGCCCTCGCTTGTATCCGTCCCTGCCCTAAATGTACATCTTTGTTCCTTCAAGTTCAACAATAGCAATTTGGACACATGAAAATAACAACTGGAATGGATCAATGAACATGACACTATATATACATAATTAAAGGGAGATTAGACAGGCAGTAGGCCCATCATATAAAGCCATGGAACTTTTGGTTAGCGGAGGAAAATAAAATAGTATTATCATTGCAAGAAAACATTGTGTGGATTACAAGGTAAGTTATACTTATTACTTATAAATTAAAACCTAAAGGGGTAAAATGTAGTTCTACTTTAAACGGTAAAAATTGTGTACCAGCAAGCCCAATCTCCTATTAGCCTTTCATTCTCCAAAACCCTATTCCTAACAGGATCCAGGGACCTTGTAGTGCCCCAAAATTCTACAGGGTTGTAGTCTCTATTCACAGCCGTCCGTTCGACAATCAACGATCCGGATTATTCTCAGGGGGGCTGCAACTCTATAGTGCTTTGGGGCACTACATTCCTAACCATCCCACTATCAGATAATAGCCACTGCCTCCCCCTCTCTCTGCACTATTAGGAATGTGGAATAGAATGCTTTGATTTTAGAATATGAAATTTGGTTGATGTTGGAATCTGAAATTAGGAATTTGATGCCACATTATGCAAGAATTTAGTGCCAAAATATGCAAGAATTTTTTTTTTTTTTTTTAAACTATAGGAATTAGGATTGAGTTCGATACACTATTAAGAATGAGTTTGGAATGAATTTCCTGCCCCATTAGGAATGTGGAATTTAGAATGTAATACGTGGATAAAAATCGGAACCGAGCCATAACTCATGGATTGGTTCGGAACTGGACCGTAGGATTTTTTTATCTTGACACGGATTGCATTTACTCAGAATGGTGACTCGCGGTTCGATCCTCGGATTCCTAAAAATCCAAACCGATCTGAACCGTGCACAACCTTACCGCCAAGTGTTGCTCCAATAACCTTATCCACTACACATTTCGATGTGGTCATACACTTTGGAGATAGACCTAATCAGGAGAAAAACTTGGGGGCTGGCCGGGTACCGTGTGGCGGTACCCGTCGTGCATCTGTCCAAAAGTGTTTTGGATGGTTGTGATGGGGCGTTGCTGGTACCACGTAAACCTGACAGATCATGAGGAAAATATAACTAATCAGAGTCCAATTGTACCTCAATACCCATTTCCTTTACTCGATTTATTGTAATGTTTCATAAGCCTGACAGATCATGAGGAAAATATAACTTCATAAAATGAGCAATATCATCACAAGAAGTGCAATTATTTAAGTGTACTATACCGTGTAGTGCATTTGCACACTACAGGGTTCCTGATTCTGTTTGTTTAGCCCCCTAAAAAATTGGTGAACATCACTCACTTTGTGTGGAGCACCGGATTCCATTTTCTATGATCAAAAACTAAATATTTGAATCAAGCTTTGACTAATATAAAATTAAATTGAATTTTTTTGGTAGAAATTGGTACAAAATCAAGCCCTCAAAGAAATGGAGGACTTCAATTATTGAAGTACTGGAGCTCAGTGTGGTGAAGTCTCCCCTGTTAGGTTTGCCTAACAGGAGAAACGGGAAGGAATGGACAGAAAAAGTCTTATCTGAAAATCCACTCTTTTGATAAAGTATAGAATTCTAAACTGAAAATGATTTGTAGTTGTAGTTGTTGGTTTCGTTCCTTTTCCCTCTCTAATCACATTTACCAACTTCTATCTTTTGCTTCTTCTTTTTTCTTCCTTTGGTAGATGATCTTCTTTAGTACATGAAAATGAACTCGACCCTCAGTTAGCCCTTTTTGGTGCCCTTGTCGGGACTATTTGGATGATCCAAACTGTTTACAATTTAGAGCTTGTCAATAAAATTAACCACATCAACAATCAGGATTAGTAGAAACCGGTTGATATAAATTTGGAATGCATTTGTCTTGACGTAAATGGGTTAAATTTGTTAGGATTTGGCAGTTTAATCTTGCTATGTTTTTAAATAAATGTGTTCCAAAATCATATCAAATGATATCTTGATCAACTTGATTTTTTTGTGTGAACTTTGATTAAGGGGGTGTTCCGCTAGGGTGGTTTTAGAATAAACTGATTTTTCACGGTTTTTTATGTGATGTATTGTGAGAGAATAACATGTCTTGATTTTTAGAAAAAATTGTTTTTTGTTAGTGGAACACATCCTAAGCTTTAGAAGAAAACGGTCTGGAAGGGCCCAGGGCCCACAATTGGGCCAACTGAGCTGATTCTATTTTCTTTTCCAAACAAGAATAAACATTTCCCTTTGTTCCTATTCTTTGCATACCGATTTGGAGTAATCCATTGGGCCAATCCGGATTGGGTCTGGTAGGTCAGCCCGGAAAGGCCTCAGTTGGGGCTTGCATGGACATGGCAAAGTGAGCTGATTGGGCCGGGCTACATACTGGAAAAGTGTAGTTTTAATACCATGAGCCGAAGCATACCGAGAACTCACAATGCCAGTAATAACATAGTCGTTAACGAAATTAACAACGGGAATTGATGTTGGCACTCCCCAATTTGATATTAGCACTCCTCATTTTGTCTTTATTAGGTGGAATTTCTAAATCACCCTTGCACTTTATAATTACATTTTTCTCTTGCTTTCAAAATACAAGGGTGGTTCAGTTACTTCACCTAATAAAGACCAAAAAAAAAAAAAAGGAGCGCCAATATCAAAATGGGGATTGCCAATATCAATTCCCATTACCATATCACAATACCAATAAATGCGGAAAACGGAATAGACACCACCTGAAGCAACCAGATGGTAAGAAAACATTTTATGGAAGATAAAGAAATGACAATATCGTCATATGGGTCTACCTATGTCCCCACATCAAGGAGCTGCAAACAAAGACAAATTTCACTCATTTCACTCTTTTCCTTGTTTCAATTTTCTCCTACATAGGAATTTATAGAGGTACTTATGGAGACACTCGTTACACTTTATTCTTTTTGGTTTTCTATCAAGAAAATATGCACTCAACCAATAAGAAAATTCTCGTGATAGGTGTTGTTCTTAGTCGGAAAAATTTTACTTACATAGAACTTTATATGAAAGCCGCTAAATAACTTCATCGTTCTTAAGCTATTCAGTATAGGTGTCTTTTTAATAGTTTTGGGTGTCCGACGATGTTCTCACTTTGCATGCATCCCCATGGTTGAGATATTTAAAGTAGCTCCCCTGCCATAACAAAATAACTATCAGGTAGATTGAGATATTTGCTTCCAGATTGTAAGAACAGCATGAAGTGATCAATAAAGTACTGCAGTTCTTTTTTCTCATACATCATCGTGTGTTGTTCTCTTTTCAAAACCGTCAAGAAGTGAGAAATGCTCACAATCTTGCACGGCGTCGCCTTCGTAATCTTTCTTTGGTATAATACGCATTATGTTTCTGGTTGTCAAAAAAAAAAGGATTCAACACAAAAAGACTGAACAATATATATACTCCCTCCGTCCGGATTTGTTGGTCCGTTTTGGGGATTCTAACTTTTTTTCCATTACTTTTTATCCATTACTTTTTGTGTAACTTTTTCATATTTTAGCCTTTAACTTTTGAAAATAGACAAACATTTTCGGACTTGAAAAAGTATGTTTATGGACCAACAAATCCGGACGGAGGGAGTATTTTTTTTCTAAACTGGAAAAAGACTAACAAACGAAACCAAAAAAAGACATTCACATAAATTGCATAGTATGCTTTGGCCATGTAGCATTGGAGGCGGGATGAAAATAGCTGGTGCAAAACGAAATCCCAATTCCCAAAACCTGGAGAAATAATAAGAACTAATCAAGTTCATCTCAAACACAAATTTTGTAGAAAAATAATTCCAATTCTAGCTTGGATTCATGTCCAAACACACAGTGAACTTTTTTTGCGAACATAAGTGTCCTGAATTAATCTGCAAAGCAATCCTGCAGTTTCAAAAAAACAAGAAAATTTTATGAAAAATGACATGGGAAAGTGTGTTTGATAGTCAAGAAAGTCGGTTACCTTGACATGATGAGGTCTTGAGGAGCCTCTCAATGAGTTTTCTATCTATGATGCTATCAACACCCAAGATATAGAACGAGACTCTGGCCAAACCCATTGCTCCAATTCAAACCGAACATAATGGTGCTCAAATCATGTAGGAGTACCAATTTTGCTTGAGGAAGCAATCTCTCTGTTCTCCCTGAAATAAGGGAAAAGACACTCGAGACTTTTCTGGCCTTCGTCCCAAAGTTTCCACACTCAAAATCATTCTTGCACTGAAATTCCTTGTTAGAATAGGTATGGAAAATTAATAAAGTACAAAATATAGAAAGACTAAATTAACCCCCTTGAGCGCAATCCAACCCACAGTACATTTAGGCGTATTTTTGGTCCAAACTGTGCCAAAATGTGCAAGCCACATTCTCCCTTTTATATCTCCGTATATATATAAGCGCAGTTCCCAATAGACAAGTGGAGATAAAGAAACTAAGAGCTAACATTGAAACTTTCACGTTAGATGTCCCATAGTTACCAACGAAGAATCCATTTCTTATCTTGATATTTAAGTAGCAGCACAGGACTCGCAGCTCTGTCTTCGCCAAACGCAAAATCGCTAGTCTGCTATCGTACTCATCCTCCTCTTAAGTGTTACCCTTCTTCTGCACTCTTTAATTTCCCCACCTCACTGTCTTCTTCTCCACCATTTTCCCATATCATGGGGAGCTTGTGAGACTTGAACAATTGTGTGATCTGTGAGTTTTAAATTTTGGATTGTGCAGCATGTAAACGCTTCAAATTTTGGTGGACATCTGTGAGTTGTCGTACATTATCAGGAAACAACATTTCAAAGATTAGTTGAAGATCCTCCAGACTTCCAAAATCTAAAGCCTGCAAAAAGAAAAGAAAAAAAATGAGCAAGTTCAAGACAACATAGTTGTATTATTGGTTCAGAAAAAGATAGTAACGAAGTAAGATATCTCGGTTATGCAGGGCCTGTTAGAACTTTTAATCACAATAAACACAAAACATCAAAATATAACATACGACACAACACATGGAAATCATGAACACCATTAATCAAACATATTAGATAGTAGAGTTAGGAAAATAGCCTGTGAGATCGATGGAAGGCACGACAAGTCGCTGTCCTAAAGCCGTATTCGCCTCCCTTCGTGTAGGTTATGACGGTCGAATACCACTCCAAGATACAACCCAAGAATCTCACAGTATGTCTCCACGTTACACGATCCGCAGAAGACGGGGGTGCCAAGTCTTTCTCATATTGCCCAGAGGATATAGAAAATATAATAGTATGAGGAGAGATGGGAATTTAAGAAGTTCAGATCTTAAAACTCTTGTAGAACAATTCTCTATTTATAGAACTCAAAGTGACTCTTCGCAAAAGTCATGTCCCTTATATGAAATGGCACAACTCTTAAACAAACCTCTTAATTTAAATTTATAAAACTTAAATTCCCAACAATCCCCCACAAGTTTTAAAAATTTAAATAAGACATAAAACATATATATTAGATAGAAAAATAGAAAACATCTGGGCAACATAATACCATACAATGGGCGTAGGTGTCTTTCGGACTTGAACCTTGCTTAGTGTTAACAGTCTCATACTGAAGGAATCTCAGTGAACTAGGTCTTGAACTGGACCCCTTTGACCAGAATTCAACATGTCACACATATGGTATTGATACTGGACTTAGGCGCGGGTTAGCGCTATTAATGGCCGTGCGCTCGTCTTGATTCTCATGAGAGTTTTGGGAATAGCCCTAATCCCACGGTCGCGGGCCCACGACGGCTCTCACTAAGGTGAATCCTTCAAGGATAGAAGTGACGGAGGTCTATCCCGCGACAATATAGGCGCCTTGGATTCATTCAGGGTAAAACCCTTCCTAACCAGTCACATTTCATCAGCACCAATGTCTTTTAGGGATGAGGGGGAGAACATATAAAAATTGCTCATGGCATGTCTCCGAATATATTAAGAGTGCTGGTATTCAAGTCATGCAATGCAGATTGTTTCTACCACATTGAACTTCCTTCATGGGATCTCCAATCACAGAAGTTGGGTTACCTCCGTAGGTGACTTCCTAGGGCTTACACCCATCCCTCTCGACATTTTAATTTACTGTATAAAGGATCTAGCACGCGCTAGTCCAGAGGCAATTACTCCTCTTGGGAGTTTACATATTTTACTCACACATGCCTCAATAATTGGCTTCTCAAGCCTTATTCTCCTTTGAATTATGGAGTTAGATCTTTAAGCGCTAACTTTCACGCATAATACTCAAGTACTTGTTAAGAAGTGTCGACTCACACTCTATCTTGATTCATGCCGGCTCTATATGGTGCACCTGTCAAATTTCCAAACACAATTCTCCAACACAAAAGTAATTAGTATAGATTTTTCTCACTAAGTGAAAGTTAAGCCATTCGCATCACAAAATCGTAAACAATTCCCTTACTCAGATATGTGCATGATGTCTCAGATAAGATGTTCCACTATTATAAACGAGACATAGAGATAGTACACATCTACCCCCACATTACTCATCTTTCTTAATAAAATATATGTACCCCCACATAATTATTGTTCCTTACGAGTCATAAAGACTAACGAGCCACAGAGAAACACAATTAAATCATGCTTACACAAGCAAAACCTTATATAGGAATCAGAACCCCATTTTCTCTCTTTCTCAAAATAAGACCACATGTCATATTTCATAACTCCATGATAATCAATTATCAAGGAAAATAGCCGAAATACTGTCGTTGGAAATTATAAGGATTACGTGCACTACTCCATATCACAGGAATTCTAGACCACAGAAATTGTCACAATCATCATGTTGAAATTATAATTACTCTTCTAGTCTCAATATCACTTTCAAGCCAATAGAAATGAAAAAAATAAAGTTTTGAAGGTTTCTTGAAAACAGTAATCACCCTTATTCCCCCACAAGATTCAAAACTTTGTAACATATAGCAAGGGGAGTCTCACGAATGCAAAAACGACAAATCAAAATTTAATCGACAACCCTCAGACACATAAACTACGAGACCCTCTTTAAACGCAACGAGGCAAAATATGAGAGAATCCGGTTTTTAGTTTACCCTGATCCAAAACTAATTTTTCTGATCAAGAAAAGGTTAAAAGAAAACTTGTAAGCCTAGTTTGAACCCAAACGGTTAGAATGAAAAACATGACACCAGAAACTTATTATTATTATTTTTTCCAACTCTCAAACTTGTTGAATTCCAAACAGCAGTATGACCCATGAATTTCCCTTGGGGTGTCCTATCAAATGAAAATATGTTATCGCTATAACCAAATTTCCAGAACAGGGAAACAGTGGGATTGGGTATCAATCATTCAACGAATCTGCTAAAATTCTAATCCCAATTAATCGGAATAGTAACGAAGATTTAGTAAACAAAACTTCCAGAAAATTGAACACGGTAATACATAGAAAATTGCTTTAAAAAAAAATTGTTAGAACTGGGGTACAAAATTTCTAGAAAAAACACACAAACAGATTCAAACAATTACTTAGCAATTGAAAATAGGAACTAATTACACGAGTAACTAATTATCCCGTTTTATACTTAGAACCTTAAGAGCCGCTGGACATGGAACTTTTTTCCGGGCTGTTCGCTTGAAGATTGGACCACGAAATGAACTTCGCATACAACTCATCCCAACCGCGTTGTGGATATGGCCCTTATCGTGACCAGCCACTACACGCCTTATTACATCTTCATCAATTTCGGCATGGGCTGTCCTATTTATTTCATCTAGTTTGGAATCCTCTAAATCATTTTCTCCTAATTCTTCGGATGGATATGAAACGACGACGTTCCTAAATCCCGTTGTCGGAATAGATTGCTCTATCAAACTCACACTGTGTCTTGGGCCTTTTGTAATTGCAACAGATTCTTCCGAAGCCTCCAAATCTCGAATACAATCTTTGAACCCGCTAGGTATTGACTCTATAGAATTTTCAATGTGCAATGCATGACGATTATCGTCGAATGGAGCGACTTGTGAAGAACTTAAGAAACTTTCCCAGTACCTTTGTTCAGAATCAAACTCTCTTTGTAAATCAGACAGCGCTCCGGCATCTGAAAGTCCACCGACTGTGATTTCCAAAAGCTTTTGATCCGGCCTCTCAATTTTTTGGTGGTAGTTGTAGTTGTTGGTTTCGTTCCTTTTCCCTCTCTAATCACATTTACCAACTTCTATCTTTTGCTTCTTCTTTTTTCTTCCTTTGGTAGATGATCTTCTTTAGTACATGAAAATGAACTCGACCCTCAGTTAGCCCTTTTTGGTGCCCTTGTCGGGACTATTTGGATGATCCAAACTGTTTACAATTTAGAGCTTGTCAATAAAATTAACCACATCAACAATCAGGATTAGTAGAAACCGGTTGATATAAATTTGGAATGCATTTGTCTTGACGTAAATGGGTTAAATGTGTTAGGATTTGGCAGTTTAATCTTGCTATGTTTTTAAATAAATGTGTTCCAAAATCATATCAAATGATATCTTGATCAACTTGATTTTTTTTTTTGAACTTTAATTAAGGGGGTGTTCCGCTAGGGTGGTTTTAGAATAAACTGATTTTTCACGGTTTTTTATGTAATGCATTGTGAGAGAATGACCTGTCTTGATTTTTAGAAAAAATTGTTTTTTGTTAGTGGAACACATCCTAAGCTTTAGAAGAAAACGGTCTGGGAGGGCCCAGGGCCCACAATTGGGCCAACTGAGCTGATTCTATTTTCTTTTCCAAACAAGAATAAACATTTCCCTTTGTTCCTATTCTTTGCATACCGATTTGGAGTAATCCATTGGGCCAATCCGGATTGGGTCAGCCCGGAAAGGCCTCAGTTGGGGCTTGCATGGGCAAAGTGAGCTGATTGGGCCGGGCTACATACTGGAAAAGTGTAGTTTAAATACCATGAGCCGAAGTAGAGGTGTCAAACGGGCCGGGCTGGCACGATTACAGCACGGCACGGCACGTTTAAACGTGGCACGGCACGGCACGAGCACGGTTTTTGACGGGCACGGCACGGAAGTGGGCACGGCACGGGCTGGGCACGGCATGGCACGGCACGATCTTGGACGGGCACGGCACGAAAGTGGGTCGGCACGGTACAGCACGGCACGGGGCACGGCGCGATTTTTTTTTTTTTTTTTTTTTTCTAACCCAAGTTAGCATTGGTTAAGATTTATTGTGACAAAAATTGTATTTTTTAATCATATATAATGTATTTGTCACCACGACGGGATCCACCATTTATTTGGTCACCACGACGTCATCTCTTTTCTATT
This sequence comes from Vaccinium vitis-idaea, assembly GCA_963854785.1. Lineage (NCBI taxonomy): Eukaryota > Viridiplantae > Streptophyta > Magnoliopsida > Ericales > Ericaceae > Vaccinium > Vaccinium vitis-idaea. Next base: position 27,533,585 of record OY978221.1, on the reverse strand, counting down.
TTTCCTTCCCTCCTATTTTTCCCTCTAATCAGTAGTGAAATTTTGACTTATGGCCCATAGGCCATAATAAGTCAAAAATACATTTTTATAAAATAAATTTTATTTTATTTCAAAAATGAGGAAAAATAAAAATGAAAAATTTGACTCTTGAATTGATAGGTGAAAATTGGATTTTTGTAATTACGTAATAAGTCAAAAATATATTTTCATAAAATAATTTTAATTTTATTTAAAAAATGAGGAAAAATAAAAGTGAATTTTTTAATAATAAAAACAAATAATTTGATTTTTGAATTGATAGGTGAAAATTGAATTTTTGTAATTAAATAATTTGTATAAAATTTTGATTGTATTATGCCTAAGCCACACGATCGCAACACAATTATGATGATCCACGCCGTTCACTTTGTTTGTCTTGCTGTTTTAATCACTCTCGCCAAATTTGAAGTCCATCGAGTATTGAAAGCCCTTTCATCGGAGACGTTGATTCATTATCAACCGACAATTTGTCTCCTTCGATCAAGTACGTAACGATAATTAAATCACTTCATTTTTTGCATGGACGATATAATCACTCCCACTTAAATTCTAGACGGTTCCGATTCGAAAAAAACTGCTTTGATGACCGTCGAGCAATCCATTATAGGACATTATTGCTCTTAGATGCACCGAATGTGATCCGATCAGGTGGTTGCCGACATTTGATCGACACCGTTTTTGGGGAAAGTGATAAAATTGATAATATATGAAATCGTACCGGTTTAGATCGAACATTCGAGAAATTGAGTATGCACCTGCCTTTTAATCTTATATATCGAACTTACTTGGTTATGAACCAGGCTATTATGCTATAGGATAATGTACGCTAGCCACACGATTGCAACACAATTATGACAATCCAAACCGTTCACTTTGTTTGTCTTGCTATTTTAATCACTCTCGCCAAATTTGAAGTCTATCGGGTATTGAAACCCCTTTCATCTGGACGTTGATTCATTAGAAGCCAAAATTTTGTCTCCTTCGATCAAGTATGTAATGACAATTAATTTACTTCATTTTTTGCATGGAGGATATAATCACTCCCACGTAAAACGTAGACGGTTCCGATTGGTTAAATCGGGTTTGGAAAGTCCTTGATCGAAATGCAAACTAAATCACGTGCTATAGTTGAATGTACAGTAGCCACGTGACCGGGACACAATCAAGATGATCAAGACTGTTGATTCTGTTGTGCCTATTAATTAAATCAATGTTGTAAAAATTTGGCTGAATCGGGTTTGAAAATTTCCTTGATCGGGACGCAATTTCAGTATTTCATCAAGTAAATAAATTTTTAGTAAAAAAAAAAAAGAATCAAAATTTTCCCCAAAATTGTTCCCTAAATTTCCCACGTAAAATGAAAAATTCCCTCCAATTCCCTCCAATTCCCAACCATTTCCCCCCCAAAAATTGACACAGTAAGAAAACTAAAAAAAATCCCCAATCTGGCAAGTGGCAACTGGCAAACCATATGGAAAGTTGGAAACCCTAACTCTCTCTCTCTCAGTCTCTCTCTCTCTCTCTCTCTTCCCCCCTCCATGGCTCCATCTCCCGATTCTCCCTCATCAGGACCCTGGACCCTCACGACCCATCAATCCATCATCCTCATCTCATCTTCATTCTTCATCTTCGTAATCGTCTGAAACAAACCCTATGGGCTGTGTCCAGTGCACTGCTGTTGCTACTGTGTCACATTATGTTATTGCTCGCTGTGTCCAGTGCACTGTTGTTGCTACTGTTGCAGATCTGCTGCTGTGAGTAGTTTGCAGATCTGCTGCCATTATGCTGCATGAATCACTGCTATTGCTATATTGATTGAGTCGTTGCTGTTACTCTGTAAGTGTGAACACTGACTGTTGTTGGATTTCTGGACATGTTATGCTCACTGTGTACTTGTAGAGTAGTGGGATGATATTATGCTCATTGTTTAGTTGCTTTGTGGACTGCCACTCTATGGGCAGAGCTGTTGTTTTCACTGTGAATCTTGTTGATGTTAATAGCTACTAGTATATTTGCATTAGGGGCAGTCACGGTTTTTCTGGGTTTGTCTACTTTCAAGCGAAATGCTGTCCGTTTTTCCACAGAATTTGACTGTTCATTTGTCGATGTTGTTCACTCCAATTGCTTTCTAGCCTAGCCTAGGGGGGCTGTCCCTTGGCATGATTGATGCCCTTTGGGAGGGAGCTGTCCTCCCGAGTCAAGTTCTTTCACCATGCTTTTGTAGCCATTCCACATATCAAGGAGAGGAATGCATCATATCTCTGTCCAGCTACAATTTTCTGAAATTTGGCAAAAGGTTCATATCATCACAAGGTTCATCAAGTGCATCGTAAATCATCTCATCCACTCCATTTGTGCCCTAGTGGCGTACCTTATTTTATTTCATTGTACAGACTTCACTGTGCAACTTCTGTTGAATTTATATCGTTAATAGGTAGTGTTCTTTTTGGTCTGCAGGTCTTTTCAGAAACCATGGGCCGCTTTATTATGTGAACACGAAAACATATTTCTCAAAGATGGGCCTGACTTGTCATATTGCCAAGATTCACAGTGAGGTATATTTGGTTAATCCAACTAATTGTGTGCAACCACGTGCTCTTTATACTTTCTTAAGAGTTTTTTGTACTTTCCGCAGAGATTTCGACGGGAGCATTTATAAGAAACTTCTGATGAAATTTCCCCACAAGAATCAAGATCAGGTTCAACGCAAGCAACTTTGCCATCACTAACTGTATTGTAAGCAATTGATGCATTAATTGTATTCCAATTCACAGCCGTTGTTAGTCTCTTGCTCTTTTTCTATGAAGCTCAGTATAAGAGTAGAAAATGGGAAATGTGTTCATCTAATAATGTCCCATGTCTGAACTTATCTTAGTTTTTTTGTTCCATCTCTGAATCATTTGGAATATTATGATTCTACGATCCAAATCTTGTTGTGGATGTCATCGGAAGAAAGGCCTTGCTAATTGTTTCCAATTGGGCTTTCTATTTTCTACTGGGAATAAGTAATAACTCATGTTGCTGCAGCAGCTGCTGTGTCACTTTGGAGTTGATTGAGTTTGTTTTGAATGTTAGTATGTTACATTGTATCTGGGCTGAGTTTGGAGCTGTGGTTATAGTGCTTGTTAGCTGCTTCTATTGGAGTTTTCATAGGATATGGATTCTGTTGCTGCTGTTGCTTTTATCGTGTGGAACTTTCATTTTGAGGCTGCTGTTTGTCACTTGATGCTACTGTTTGTCACTGGAGTTTCTGGTATTTGGTCATTCTGGAGTTGCTACCATGTTGGTTTGGTCATTCTGGTTTTTTGGTTTTATGCTGCTACTGCCCCTTTGCTTGCCCATCACTTGTCTTGCTGCTGTTGCCCCAATGTTTACTTCCCATCATATGTCTTGCTGGAGCCTTGCATTCATGAAGATGCTCATTTAGTTTGCTGCTACATGCTGGAGATTCTTCATGGTTTGGTGTTATCCAAAATCTCTACGGTTGATACAGTTTCATACTATGGGTTTTCTGGATTTGCAGATGGCTGTATGTATTTCTGAATTTACTTGTATTGGTGATCTGAGGTGTATTGGGGGCGGGCTGGTTGGCCTCTTGCCAACCATGCTCGGGTCTTCATGGTTCCAACCTTGTTGGGATAAAATCTGTATTGTAATTGTTCTATTGGTTCAATATAATCTTTTTTCCGTGCAAAAAAAATGTTACATTGTAACTTGTAAGCTATTGTTATTAGATATATATAAAAAAAAATTTCCGACAACTCGGCTAGATTAAACGGAATTCGGGGAAAAAAAAATCGACGAAAATCGGAGATGTGCCGGCACGAGCATGGCACGGCACGGCACGGCACGATTACAAAATGGCACGGCATGACGCGGCACGATTATGTAAACGGGCCGGCACGGCACGGCACGATTAAGAAAAGGCACGGCACGGCACGGTTTAGTAAACGGGCCGGCACGGCACGGCACGAAGCACGGTTGGCACGAAACTAAATGGGTCATGTCGGCACGGCACGGCCCGTTTGACACCTCTAAGCCGAAGCATACCGAGAACTCACAATGCCAGTAATAACATAGTCGTTACGGAAATTAACAACGGGAATTGATGTTGGCACTTCCCAATTTGATATTAGCACTCCTCATTTTGTCTTTATTAGGTGAAATTTCTAAATCACCCTTGCACTTTATAATTACATTTTTCTCTTGCTTTCAAAATACAAGGGTGGTTCAATTACTTCACCTAATAAAGACAAAAAAAAAAAAAAAAAAAAAAAGGAGCGCCAATATCAAAATGGGGATTGCCAATATCAATTCCCATTACCATATCACAATACCAATAAATGCGGAAAACGGAATAGACACCACCTGAAGCAACCAGATGGTAAGAAAACATTTTATGGAAGATAAAGAAATGACAATAAATCAATGATCATATGGGTCTGGTTATACCCATGTATCAAAAAAGTACTGCGGTTCTTTTTTCTCATACATCATCGTGTGTTGTTCTCTTTTCAAAACCGTCAAATGGATTCAATACAAAAAGACTGAACAATATTTTTTTCTTTTTCTTTTTTCTGAACTGCAAAAAGACTAACAAACGAAACCAAAAAATGACATTCACATAAATTGCAAAACGAAATCCCAATCCCCAAAACCTGGAGAAATAATAAGAACTAATCAAGTTCATCTCAAACACAAATTTTGTAGAAAAATAATTCCAATTCTAGCATGGATTCATGTCCATACACGCAGTGTAACTTTTTTTGCGAACATTAGTGTCCTGAATTAATCTGCAAAGCAATCCTGCAGTTTCAAAAAAACAAGAAAATTTTATGAAAAATGACATGGGAAAGTGTGTTTGGTAGCCAAGAAAGTCGGCTACCTTGAGATGATGAGGTCTTGAGGAGCCTCTCAATGAGATTTCTATCTATGATGCTATCAACAGCCAAGATATAGAACGAGACTCTGGCCAAACCCATTGCTCCAATTCAAACCGAACATAATGGTGCTCAAATCATGTAGGAGTACCAATTTTGCTTGAGGAAGCAATCTCTCTGTTCTCCCTGAAATAAGGGAAAAGACACTCGAGACTTTTCTGGCCTTCATCCCAAAGTTTCCACACTCAAAATCATTCTTGCACTGAAATTCCTTGTTAGAATAGGTATGGAAAATTAATAAAGTACAAAATATAGAAAGACTAAATTAACCCCTTGAGCGCAATCCAACCCACAGTACATTTAGGGGTATTTTTGGTCCAAACTGTGCCAAAATGTGCAAGCCACATTCTCCCTTTTATATCTCCATATATATATAAGCGCAGTTCCCAATAGACAAGTGGAGATAAAGAAACTAAGAGCAAGAACAGCAGGTAGTGTATAATTTTGGGTAAAATTGCTGATGAACAGTAGTTTTAGCTTACCCCATCTCAATCAATCCTCCAGCAGCCTCTCTATCATCTTCTCTACTTATATTAAAATATTGTTTTTTCGTTTATATATATATATATACACACACACACACACACACACACATAGAAACCGGTCGCCGTCTACCTTTACCTCGGTCACCGTCGCTCTCGGTAGCCCTCGGTTCACCCAAATCATCGTCGTTCGTCGTTCACCCAGATCATCGTCGTTCATAGATCAGAGGTCGCCGTTCGTCTTCGATCAGAGGTCCGTTCGTCCGTTCGTCTTCGTACTGCAACTCCCGTCGCCGTCGTACTGCAACTCCCGTCGCCGTCGTTATCATCATCTCCTCCGCGGTCGCCGTCGTTGCTAACTCTGCCGTCGTTGCTAACTTCCGTCGTTGGTCGCTGGCTGGGGAAGAGAGAGAGAGAGAGAGAGAGAGAGAGAAATAATAAAAAATAGGATTGCTGGTGAACAGTGCAACGGTAAAAATACCGAAGCACTGTTCAAATATGGATGGGGAACAATGTTATAGAGTACCTGCTGCAGCACCCTTTTCTTCTTCCTCCTCTCCATTTTGCCCAAAAATGGGTTTTAGAGTACCTGCTGCTCATGCTCTAAGAGCTAACATTGAAACTTTCACGTTAGATGTCCCATAGTTACCAACGAAGAATCCATTTCTTATCTTGATATTTAAGTAGCAGCACAGGACTCGCAGCTCTGTCTTCGCCAAACGCAAAATTGCTAGTCTGCTATCGTACTCATCCTCCTCTTAAGTGTTACCCTTCTTCTGCACTCTTTAATTTCCCCACCTCACTGTCTTCTTCTCCACCATTTTCCCATATCATGGGGAGCTTGTTAGACTTGAACAATTGTGTGATCTGTGAGTTTTAAATTTTGGATTGTGCAGCATGTAAACGCTTCAAATTTTGGTGGACATCTGTGAGTTGTCGTACATTATCAGGAAACAACATTTCAAAGATTAGTTGAAGATCCTCCAGACTTCCAAAATCTAAAGCCTGCAAAAAGAAAAGAAAAAAAATGAGCAAGTTCAAGACAACATAGTTGTATTATTGGTTCAGAAAAAGATAGTAACGAAGTAAGACATCTCCGTTAAGCAGGGCCTTTATGCTATCTTTAAGCAAAGAACTCTTCGGGGCATTTCAAATGCCATCCCAAATCATGGCTCTTTCTCTCCCTCATTTACCTTTTGCAAGTGACTTTTTCCTATCACCTAGTGAAGATCCTGATCCCATTTTTGCTTATTAGGCAGCCTTGGATGTTCTTTGGGAATAGACCTTATTTGCAAACGAGTTTATTCTTCTCTTTTCTGGTGTTAAACCTGCTATGAAAGGTGACATTCTGAATTTAATGCCTATGCCTGATCGGATCTTCCTGTTAAATGCTCAGTGGTATCCTTGATATCTACCAGATTCAAGTGTGAGGACTGTGTTCAATTGAATGAGGAAATTATGCAAAGAATCTAGAGTTGAAAGGCCCGATAGGCCAGTGTCTGGGGCCCCCCGTTTTAGGCCCAAACATAGGCCCCCCAAGTACCTAAAGTTACAACATATAATTTTTGTCAAGAATTTTGTGTTAGACATGACAAACTTTTACTTTGATATAATCCTCGATTGGGCTTGGTCGAGAAGGTTCATTCCCAAGACGAATGTAAGGGCTTCCGCAACCTCAGGAAAAACTTTTTAAATCTAAGAAACCACCTAGGCCCCAGCCGTGTCTCCAAGTGAGATTCTGGACCGTCCAAAATATTTTTGGACGGTCGGGATGTATGATTGGGTACCGCTATGTGATACCCGCTCGGCACCCAAAAAAGTTCCCTCCAAGTGTGTCCCTCAATTGCCTTTCACATAATATTTTTTATGGTATAGATGGCCAAATGTGATTAGTGACTCCATCACACTAGTTTTCAAATCAGCAACCAAATCTCACGTTTTTTCACTCCCCTCCTTCATCCAATCCTGACATGACCTTCTTCTTCTTCACTATTTTTTTGGGATAAAAACCATGGCATAACTTGTTGATGAGGAAAAACTCCCATACAAAGAAAAAATGGAAAAATCTTTAAAGTAATTCTGCAATTCACAAGGGAATGTGATCAGAATTGTGCTGTGGAACACTAGTCTTGGTGGGGTGTTATCGCCCGCTTTATCTGGGCTGAAATATCTCCGGATTCTTACCTTATTTGGGAACAGATTCACTGGTAATATTCCAACTGAATATGGTGAGATTCAAACGCTCTGGAAAATCAATTTGAGTTCAAATGCTTTGTCGGGGTCTGTTCCTGATTTTCTAGGCAATTTGTCAAATATTCGGTTTCTTGATTTGTCAAGGAATGGGTATACTGGTGAGATTCCATCAGCTTTGTTTACTACTTGTGAGAAAACAAAGTTTGTCTCACTTTCTCATAATTTTCTTTCTGGGTCTATTCCTTTATCGGTTGGGAATTGCTTGAATCTAATTGGAATGGATTTGTCTTTCAATAATCTCAGTGGTGGGTTGCCTTTCACAATTTTGTGACATTTCAGGCCTAGTTTACTTGTCACTAAGGAGTAATGTGCTAACTGGGAGTGTTTTAGAACAGTTGTCATCATGCCAGAGCTTAGCGTGCGTTCACCACGACTGCAAACCACCAATCCACCTCCTGAATATTAAATCCACAAACATGCTCCTAGATGAAAATTACGAAGCTAAACTGTCTGATTATGGGCTTGGGAAATTTCTTCCGCTGCTTGATAATTATGGCTTGACCAAGTTTCACAATGCTGTTGGGTATGTTGCGCCAGAATTGTCTCAAGGTATGTGATTCAGTGACAAATGTGATGTTTACAGTTTTGGGGTGGTTTTGTTGGAACTGGTTACAGGGAGGAAACCTGTCGAGAGTTCGGGACTAAACGAGGTGGTGGTCTTGTGTGATTATGTCAGGGGGCTGATAGAGAGTGGCACTGCTTCCGATTGCTTTGACAGGAGCTTGAGGGGTTTCGCAGAAAATGAGCTGAGTCAGGTGATGAAGTTGGGGTTGATATGTAACAACAATTGAAAAAGATCTATGAATGAAATGAAAACCCTAATCGTATTTCCTGAAGTACAGAAAATATCTTTTCATTGATCAAAATTTAACCGACATAGGGAGAGAGTATTTATACACAAGCTATGCGAGATACAACTCAAAGAGATACAGAGAGATAACAAACTAACTAATCCCACTTAACCGACATCATTTTATACACGTGGATAACTAATCCCACTTAACCGACATCATTTTATACACGTGGATGCTGATGTGGCCTTGGACTTTTCTTGGTTAGTTAACACGCCCCCACAAACTGAGGCTGGGAGAGTCACAAGCTTCAGTTTGTCACAAAGGAACAAGAAACGAGCCACAGTAAGAGGCTTGGTCAGAACATCAGCAATTTGAAACTGGGATGGAACATGACGTACTTGGAGTTGCTTCTGAGCTATCTTTTCACGAACAAAGTGAAAATCTACTTCAATGTGCTTCGAACGAGCATGAAACACAGGGTTAGTAGCCAATGAGAGAGCTGAATTATTATCACACCATAACACAGGAGTAGCACAGAAAGCAGGTGCATGCAAGTCCTTAAACAATTGCAAAAGCCAAACAAGCTCAGAAGCAGCATTTGCTAGAGCCTTATACTCAGCCTCAGTTGATGATCGAGCCACTGTGGCCTGCTTCTTAGCAGACCATGAGATTAGATTAGAGCCAAAAAACACACAGTAACCACCCGTGGATCGTCTATCAACTGCGTCTCCTGCCCAGTCAGCATCAGAATAGGCTGACAAAAGGCAAGACCCTTTGCAAAAAACTAAACCCTTATCTAGAGTTCCTTTAACATAACGTAAGATTCTCTTGACTGCAGTAAAATGAATATCAAGTGGCATATGCATGTGTTGACAAACACTGTTAACTGCAAAGGATAAATCCGGTCTTGTTAAGGTAAGGTATTGTAAGGAACCAACAATGGACCTGTAAAATTCGGGATTGGGCAGTAGAGAAGGGGCAATAGCAGGCTCAGGTCTGAGAGATGAAGGAGTTGAACAAGGGCTACACTCAGACATCCCAGCTTTAGCAAGTAAATCAAGTGCATACTTCTTTTGAGACAAGAACAGGCCAGTAGCATTCTGAATAACTTCAATGCCCAAAAAGTAATTAAGAGGTCCCAAGTCCTTAAGAGCAAAAGCTGTACTCAGTTGAGTAACAAGTTGATTGATCAAACTCTGATTATTGCCAGTAAGTAACAAGTCATCCACATAAACAAGTAGATAAACCAAGTCTGAATTCTGGCGAAAGACAAACAAAGAAGGGTCTGCCATGCTGTTTTGAAAACCAAGATGCATAAGTTGTTTTGATAGCATATCATACCAGGCCCTGGGTGCCTGTTTGAGGCCATATAATGCCTTATGCAAACGACAAACATGATTAGGCTCAGTCTGCTGAAACCCTTGGGCAACAAGACGTGCTTTGTATCTAGCAACAGTGCCATCTGAGTTCCTTTTGATTCGAAAAATCCACTTACAGCCAATAATAGGTGCCCCAGGAGGAGGTGAGACAAGAGACCAGGTCCCTTGAGACATAAGGGCTGTATACTCATCAGTCATTGCCTGCCTCCACTCAGAGAATGCCATAGCCTCTTTAAAAGATACTGGTTCTGTAACTGGTGGGGCTTGAACCAACAAAGAGAAGGGTATTTTTGGAACTGTGATGCCACTTTTGGATCTAGTAAGCATAGAGTGAGAGGCTCTAGAAGTAGGAACTGCTTCAGGAAAAGAAGAAGGTGCTGGGATAGGAGATGAGGAAGGAACCACAGTAGAGGAGAAAGATGGAGAAGGAGAAGAAGTAGTGGAAGGGGAAGGAGAAGTTACTGGAAAAGAAACAGAAGTAGAGGGGAAGACAAAGGATGGCATAGTAGTTGAACCTGAAGATATAGGCTTGAATACTGAAGAATTTTTTAGAGTAAGATAAGGAAAGTCTTGTTCAATAAACTTGACATGTCTAGACAAGTAAACCCTCTTGGTGAGTGGATCTAGACACCTGAAACCCTTAGTCCCTGATGAATACCCCAAAAAAACACATGGTTGTGATCTTGGTTCAAGTTTATTAGAGGTGTATGGTCTGAGATAAGGAAAACAACAACAGCCAAAGGGCTTAAGGGTAAGATAATCAGGTGGATGGTTGTACAATTTGTGAAAAGGAACTTCAAAGTTTAAGGAAGAGTGAGGTAAACGATTAATTAAGTAGAGGGCAGTAGTTATAGCTTCAAGCCAAAATTTAATAGGCATATTAGCTTGTTGAAGTAAGGTAATGGCTGTCTCAACAATATGAGCATGCTTCCTTTCTACTAAACCATTTTGTTGAGGAGTGTAAGGACAAGATGTCTCTTGAAGAATACCAAAAGTAGCAAAGAAGGCAGTCATAAGCTTATTCAGAAATTCTCCCCCACAATCAGACCTAATGGTCTTGATTGAAGCATGAAAATGATTAGAGACAAAAGCAGTGAAAGCTTGAATATGAGTGGAAACATCACTCTTAAAATGCAATGGAAAAAGCCAGCTGTATCTTGTAAAATCATCAATAAGCAACAAATAGTACTTATAACCAGAGAAAGAGGTCAGAGGAGCAGGGCCCCATACATCTGCATGAATTAGCTCAAATGGAGAGACAGTTTTAGTAGTAGATACAGGAAATGGGAGTCTATGACTCTTCCCTTTATTACAAGCATAACAATGGAAAGTAGGAAAAGAAGAACAAGGAATGGCCAAGCTATATTTGGAAGACAGATGCTGCATAAGTGCACCATGTGGATGTCCCAAACGCCGGTGCCACAATTCAGCAGTAGAGGATAGATTGAGAAGAGCAGTAGCATCAGTAGAGAGTCTAGAAGAAGGCAGAAGGGGATAGAGACCCTGGTGGCAGGGCCCCTTGTGTAGAACCTGATTGGTGGTCATGTCCTGAATGACATAACCACAAGAGTCAAAACTAATGCGACAGTGATTATCTAATGCAAACTTATGAACAGAAAGCAAGTTATGAGAGATTTGGGGAACATGTAAGATATGGTTGAGATGAAAAGTTTGAGAAGGTAAAGGAAGTAAGCCCTTACCTGAGGTAGAGACAGGAAGAGACTGTCCATTGCCAACTGTAACAGTGGTAGGAGCATGATAAGAAGGTGCTGATATGTGACTTGCATCACTTGTAACATGAGAGGTAGCCCCAGAGTCAAAATACCAAGGCATCTGTGGAGAGGCTAGGGCTGATCCCATAGTGTGAGCAGACCCCATTGGATGGTGTGAATAGGAAGATGGAGTCACAGAAGGATGTGGCATGTACACAGATGGTGCTGCATATAAGGCATGAGGTGCATGATAGGAACCATTAGCATTAACCATAAAAGCCTGTGGCCTTTGAACAGAAAGATTACCAGCTGCAGCATTATATCCTGAGTAAGATGATGGACCAGGGCTATTCTGAGGAGTAGGATAACCTGGATAGAAAGGTTGAGGTGGCCCAAATGGTTGAGGTGGCCCAAATGGAGATCCATAGTTTGAGTATGAAGGTTGGGAGGAAGGTGGTCCATAGCTTGAGGATGGCTGTGATGATGGAGGCCTATAGTTCAGATCTTGTCTGTAATAACACTTACTAGCTTGGTGATTAGACTTGCCACAAATTTGACAGTGGTCTGAAAAGTTGTTGTTCCATGTATTCCTGGACCCTCTGTATTTGTTCCCTTTGTACCCTCTATTGCCTCCATAGTTTGAATATCCAGCTTGTGATCCTTGTGGGCCATTCTGAGAAAACTGAGGTCCTTGTGAACCAAACTGTATTGGAAACTGAAAATTTGTTCCAGAACTTACAGTAGATGAAGGCATAGTGGTAATATGATGACCAGATGAAGACTGAGATGGTTGGCTTGACGGTATAGCAGTATGTTGTGCAACAAGCAGTGTAGAGGTATCAATGGAATCTTGGCACAGATCCTCAGCCATGAGCATGGAGTATAAACCACTAAATGTAAGTGGTGTGGTTTCTGCCCTGGTTCGAATGGCCTGTTTGAAGGTACGATAATTTTCATCTGGTAACCCATTCAATGTATGAAAGACAACATCTTCCTCATCCATACGTGTGCCAGAAGCCTCAAGCTTTTGTAGCAAACCCTTAATGGTGTCCAGATACTGCTCCATAGGCATGGTTTTCTTAATACTATAGAGTCGTCTTTTTAAGTCCATAACATGTGTACGGGACAAAGAGCTAAATTTCTCCTCTAACTTTGACCAGACTTCACAAGTATGATGAGTTCCAACAATATGAGGAAGAATCGAGGGTGTTAGAGTTGCAATCAAGCAAGATAGAAGCATACGGTCAACGATGTCCCATTTTACATAGTCAGGATTAGGAATTTTGTTTCCCGAAGAATCTAGGGTTTCAGTGGATAGAACTGTATTAGATCCAGTTGCAAATTCAAACAATGAATTTGCTCTCAATGCGGTTTCAACTTGAGTTTTCCAAGCAAAGTAATTTGTAGAATCTAATTTGATTGTGATAAACGACTGGAAATTTGCAATAAGAAAAGTAAGTGATTGTGGGAGATACTCAGTCGAAGATGATGACGATGCCATTCTTGATTTTGAACACGCAATCTTCAAATGACGAACAATCGATTTGAGTTGTGCGCAGACTTGTGGATTTCCAGATCGAACCTAACTACAGACTTTCGTCGAACAATCGCTCTGATACCATAACAACAATTGAAAAAGATCTATGAATGAAATGAAAACCCTAATCGTATTTCCTGAAGTACAGAAAATATCTTTTCATTGATCAAAATTTAACCGACATAGGGAGAGAGTATTTATACACAAGCTATGCGAGATACAACTCAAAGAGATACAGAGAGATAACAAACTAACTAATCCCACTTAACCGACATCATTTTATACACGTGGATAACTAATCCCACTTAACCGACATCATTTTATACACGTGGATGCTGATGTGGCCTTGGACTTTTCTTGGTTAGTTAACAATATGTACTTCTGAGACGCCTTCGAGGAGACCAAACATGGGTGAAATAGTCCAGATTCTTGAGTCCATTCGATCTGAAAACGAATACGGCTGTGAATAGAGTTGTTTAGGGAGTTTGGGTGGACATATGATTTGGGTATTTGGGTGATAGTGCATAGTTTTAGGAGACAGAAATAGTCACGAGCAAAAAGAACAGCAGAAATATTCTTTGCATTCATTTTGAGAAATTTCCTTGATCGATTCTTCCTTGTAAGTTGTTCAATAAATTCATTCTTTTGTACCTCATCTACAAACAGAAATAATTGTTTTTAGTTATACTATGGGTGTAGTTTCAGGATTATCATCTTTTTCTGGTTTATTCTTGTCCTCAGCAACTAGCACATCTGGATCCTAACTTGGAATTAGACAAACAGTCAATGTGAATTCAGTGTTCAGATGCATGCTTGCAAAAAATTTCCCATTAGTAAAGGTCCAAGACTACTTTTTGCTTGTGGCTTATCCATTGTGTCCAGTTATAGCACCTTATGTTCAACAGTTCAAGTAAAACTCTTTTGAGCAAACAACTCAGATATGAGGAAATGAACCAATACCACAAATTCTGATTATATGTGCAGGCCCGGCCCTGTGTTTGTCGAGGCCTCAACCCTATCCTCAATTTGAGGCCCTTGATAAAAAAAAATTCTCTCTATGAGTAAGCAAGACTATTGTTTGGAATAAAGGTACGGCAGTTTGACAAAACAAAGTTTAATCTATTAAACTATTAAACACACAATAACACAATCCCGATTAAACTATTAATCTATTAAACAAAGTTAAATGTATTGGGATCATCAGAGTTTAGACTTCAGACACACAATCCCGAAATTCCCGATTCCCACAAATGTCAATCTATAAACTATTAACCTATAGAAGAAACCTTCTTATCGATTGGAAAAAAAAAGAAAAAAACTGTAGAAGAAACAAGATAGAACTAATGAACTATAGAATAATAGAAGTCTTAAGTCTAGTAGTAGATTACCTTCTTGGCTTTTAAAGTTAACCTTTGGGCTTTGGCTTTGGCAGTTTGAGTCGTTTGACTCGTTTCTGCCGTATGCATGATGAGTACAGAGTGACCTTAGAGACTTCTGCCGTTCGCCAGAGGCCCGGAACTTCAAAGGGGCAGAGAGATCGGAGAGAGAGAGATTTTGTTTGGTAAAGTTAGGGCTTTTTCCCCTCTTTCCTTTTTGAATTTTCACCGAATGAAAATCAATAGGTCTCTCTCTTTCAAGTCTTTCACAGTTTTGATTTTGAAAATTTAAAAAAAAAAAAAGGAATTCAATTGGTGGGCCTCAAAAAATAATTAAAGAGGGAAGATGGAAGTTGGTTGGGCCTCAAAAAATCAAATGGGCTTAAGTGAATAAGTGATTTTGGTGGGCCTCTAAGGCTTTAACAATATTGGATCAAACCAAACCCATACCTGTACTAACCTATATACTTGGGGGCCCTAAAAAAGGCCCATTTTCGGTGGGCCCCCAGACCTGGGCCTGCCCAGCCTAGCCACAGGGCCGGGCCTGTATATGTGAACCAACTACGTGAAGGGAGAGGTTTCCTTCCCCAATGTGACTTGGTGGTCACAGTTCGAGTCGTGAAAACCACCTCTTTGCTTGTGGGGTAAGGCTGTGTATAGTTAACCCTTCTCCAGACTTACAGTAGCGGGGGTCTTGCGCACCGTTAGTCCTCCGTTTTTTAGCTTTCGGACTACGTATGGATGTATGGATGGACGATTTGGAAATGAGTTTTGTGTTACACATTGTCAGCAGCCGCAAAATGCCTGTCAACAACTTGGTGGAATTACAAAACTTCAACAATGAGTGTTTCTAAAGTTTCTGTGGTTGATCTGATACACATCTTTCTTTCGAATACCTCTATGAGTGTGAATCGCCATCGTCAGTTGGCTATGAAAGCCCTCGCATTACTTAAAGAAAAAATTCCAGCATTGCCCCCTC
Source organism: Vaccinium vitis-idaea (assembly GCA_963854785.1). Lineage (NCBI taxonomy): Eukaryota > Viridiplantae > Streptophyta > Magnoliopsida > Ericales > Ericaceae > Vaccinium > Vaccinium vitis-idaea. The sequence continues at coordinate 27,518,094 of OY978221.1, read as the reverse complement.
AATTTCCAATCACAACCAAATACCTATGCAACCAAGCCCCCAACTCCAAAGCAAATATAATTCTGCATGAAGTACCAAAAATTGGGGTCTCCCTTGCATTCCCGGATAATTAGCAGTGAAACCGTGCTATGCACAAGTAAAACATAAATTGAAAACAAAAATTAAAATAGTATAGTACTCTCGTGTCACATTGGGCACATTTATCATAGATCAGCGATCATAAGCCTTTCTTTTCTAATGCAGTTTTTTACAGAAGTTAAAATCCACATTTTTTGCTGGTCTAACAGAATGCACAGGCAGGAGGAAAGTGTTGCGTCTGGATGTAACCAACAATCAAGTGATGCATCTGGATGCGTACAACATATGTGTACTCTGTTTAGTTTCTCAGAATACAGAAGAAGTTGAAAATGGAACTTGTTACTTGTTCTTTTGAGTATTATTTTTTTCCTATCAGTCAATATCAATTTCACCTTTTACTATCCTGGTTACACAGAAGATATGGAAATCTCAATGCATAGCTGCTCGTTCAACAACTTCGTCGTACTCCGGAGACATAAAGGCCTGGACTCTCTCAACCACCATGGTGCGTGTTCCATCTGTCCCCCTTCCTACGCGCTTCACCCCAACAATTTCCATTCCTACAATTGAAAAGAAGCATAATCACGCATCACTCCAGCAGACAATGTGGAAAAGGACAACAGATGGTGATATCACCATGACACCATATGACATTTCTAAATTCTTTAGTTCAATTGAATTGTCAACCCAAATGGATCAAAGTAACTAATGGCAGGAAATAAATACTCAAGTTTAATCGGCTTCTTATTCTACTAGGAGAAGTATACATACCTAGAGAAGAAGATAGTGGTGGCAGGGTTGTTTGCTGAAGACAATAGTGAATCGAGTCATCTAGTACAATTTTTCCGTTTGCCAATCTCATCATTTTGCTCCGGCATTCTTCTTGTTCTCCAATATCATGAATGTAGCTTCAATCCAAACATAGCATAACATAGCATAAGACTGGAGTGTTTTCAAATCGGGATACTTATCGTATATCATTTCTTTCTATTGTATAAATTGTATCGCACATCTCAAAACACGTATGTTGGAAAAGTAAGTGTTTCTAATGTTTAGTTGGACAAGATTTTGGAAGAGGGAGAAATACTTAGGACAAAAGTGGGCAAGGAGAGTATTTCTTTTACACTTAAACTTTTTTCTTGGATTGGTACGAAATGGCTAGAATTCATCCCTATTTATACTATTACATGGAAGGCTCTAGTCCAACGATATTTTCATGCAAGATAAACTTTGAGGTAGATTCCAGAATTACACATGTGACTAATTCTCATAAAAAAATCTACTAATCTAGATACTTCACACGGATATTCTAGAGCTTCTAAAAACTAGACATTCTAGAACTTCTAAAAGTTAGATATTTATATCTCCTTCAGTAATATCTTTCATCTTTTGGCTTTGTCAATTGGGCTTGTTTGGACTTCATAGGTTTTTAACAAATGTGCACAAGAGAGATGGCCCAAAGCTGACATATAGCATCATAGACTAGACTTAAATAGCAATAAGAGTAGCAGCCTAAGTGAATGACTTGAAGGACCAATCCTTTAATAATATAGTATAGTGTGATAAAAATCTTAATATAGTAGAATTAATTATTCTGCAACATAATAATAATAATAATAATAATAATAATAATAATAATTCCAATGTTGTACATCGAAACAAAAGAAAGGGAGCCAACCCACCCCATGCTTCGGCTGGCCAGCCCAAGGGTTTGGAGTGCCCTAGGCCTAGCCTAAAAATTGTGCCTTAGGAGTAATAAAATAATCAATACAAAGTAATTAAAAGAGGAAGTCTTGCATCACACTTGTACCATTAACTAACACCACAACAAAACAGCTTCACAAGGGGGGATGCAAGGGTATCCCTCTTGCGCCCTTAACGAGTATTAAAAAAAAGGTGTATGAATTATTATGGCCAGCAAGAGCGACTAAAGAATCAACAATCTCCAAAAGTTCAAATATCACCAAAAGTTCAAATCGCCGTATAATATAACAGTGACATGTGAAGTAAAGGATTTGTCAATCTTTGAGCACAATAACAAAATAACTATGCACTTACTATGAGCACAATAAACTAATTGCTAAAAGGGACCCCAAAAAAATGTAAGTCGAGAGATGTAGAATTCTAGAGAGAGAGTGAGTGGGAGCTTAGGGTTTTTTTTTCTTCCCCCTTTTCTCCTTTCCCACCGCCGCCCCCCCTTTTCCCTTTCTTCCCCTCTCCTTTTTTCCCCCTTCTTCTTCCCTTCCTTCCTCCTTTTCCCCTCAGTCCCCCGAAGCTCTTTACACTCTCTCCTCTCCTCTTTCCATCTCTTATGCTTTTGGGTTGAGATCCTTTCTCCCCTCCATTTTTGTGATGCACATCACCATTTTGGAGGCCCGGCTACATTGGCTTTCGTTGAAGGCGGTGTCAGACGGTGCTTGGCGGCAGCGGAGCGACGTGAGGCGGCGGCAGCAGGTAAGACCCCGCCAGCGGTGGAAGTTGGATGCAAATCTCTCTTCTCTGGAACCCGGTCTTGATTGGCTTTGGGTTGATCGCTGCGTTGCTGCTCTTCATTTTGGTTGTATGTTGTATTTGTTATTTCCTTTCCGATGGACCAAAAAAAAAAAAAAAGGGACCCCAAAATGATTGTTGAAGAAATTGAGCTTAATAAACTAATCATTCGCTATTAAACAAAACCCTATTAAAACTATTAAGTATGTACTGGCAGTCTTACACTTATTAAACAAAATAAAACTATTCAATCTGTCAATCTACTATGTCAGTTTTTGGCAATTAAATCCACTGTTTTTACACTTACAAAAATTGAATCCACTATGTTAAACTGCACCTTTACAGAGCTCTTCTCGCCTTTTTTTTTCTTCAGATATACGATTTCTTTTCTTTCTTTTTTTCCCGTCAATTGTTGAAAAGTAAAAGCAGCGCTTTCACTTCTTTTAAACAAAACAAAACCCTATCAGAGATGTATATATTTACCGAGGATTAGGAATAGGATTACGTTCGTCGGCCTCGGTGAAGTACAGTCGTCGGAGACTCGGAGTCTCAGTCCGGCAGTCGCCAGTCGTACTCGGTGTCAAGTCGCAGATCGCAGGAATTTGAGTTGTGAGTTTCATCGCGTCGACGTGTTCCCTTTTTTACTTACCCTCTTCATCAGCTCTTCTGATCGAGTACCCTTTTCTAATGAAAATTGATACGCCCCCACACACACACACACACACCCACTGACACCTCCTAAATGACTATTTTACCCCTCCTCCCATCCTTTAATTACTTTATTATATTATTTATATTAATTCATTTATTTATATGAATTCATTTAATTTTTGAATTTATTTCTTTAAATCAATTCATTTAATTATTTAATTCAGTTTTGAAATTATTTATTTATTTATTTCAATTTTTTATTTAATTATTGTTGATACCCACCATCTAATTTTATTTAATTATCGTCGCTCCGAATTAATAAAAAAGGCCTACTATTTTTAAGTCCGACGAAGCGAGATGCGTGAAAAAACATCAGCAACCTCGCATTGTAAAATACGCGCTACTACATGAAACATGACATATCCTGGGATCCGATCGGACAACATCGACCGTGTGCCGGCAAGATATGCGTGCCATTGATATGCGTGCCAATTGATGTGTGTCATTAATATGTCTGTCATTGATATGTGTGTCCAATGATAACCCATGTCTGCCATTGATATATGTGTCCAATGATAACCCATTCACAGAACTTGAAAGTGAATTTTGTGCCATTCAGAGATATAAATAAGTGTGCCATTCAGAAGCAATATAAAAATGTTAATCAATTGATATGTGTGCCATTTAGAAGCTATAAATCAGTGTAGGAAAGGTTTGGAAAAATCACTTCGTGCAATTTTCACTTTATTCTCCCAATTTGAAAGTGAATTTTCACTTCGTGCAATTTTCAGTTTGTACTTCACATCTTCATTCTCCCACTCCTTCATGCATTCACAGAACATCTCGCACTATTTTTCTTTCTTTTTTCGTAATTCATCGAACAACATTATGGATGACTACTACTATTCATATGGTTGGTCATTTGAGAATGATGTTCCCAGTGAGGAGAGCATCTCCTACAACAGTCGTGATTATACACCCGAATTTAGCACTGATCAGGTTAGTTATTTCCGTTGTTCTTATGCATATTCGTCATTTATTTTTAAAGTAGATAAAATATACCCTTGAACCGATTATCAATTGAATAATAAAACAAAGGAAAAAGACAACAAAAACCTCTTGAGAAAGCTGATAAAAAAAAATAAAAAACTGCAGTGTTGTGCTTGATTATTTCCGTTGTGCTTGGTATAGAACACCACTTGATTTCTTGCCAACCATAGAGACCAAATAATAGTAGCAAAAACCCCCCAACATTCCAGACATGTTTTTCCAAGTTATTGTTAAATGCTTGGCATGTTTTAACCATGGCCATGTTAACTGATGGTAATCACGTACAGTAGAAAAAATATTAGTTTCCAAATTGATAAAGAATACCAAATAAGTTAGAATTGGAATGAAGGCCACTAGAATGGATTAAACTGTGCACTTTTAGGAAGTAAATAAGTAGGAATTGTTAACTGTTGTTTCTCGAAAGTTAGCATACGTACCCAAGCTTAAAAAGGTATAATAAGAGTTAAATTTTGATGACGTGTTTTTCCCAAAAGTATTAGTCATTTCTTGTTTATAAAGAAAGTGCATAACTCAACCAAGGAAAAATGTATTGTGCATCAAGACTTAGCACAAGCCTAATTAAGACATTTTTAAAAAAAAATGAATTGGACATTGACCATTTTTATGTGCTAGATAAACTTTATTTTGTAAGGATGTGTTTTTATTTAATGAATTTAAATGATTGTTTGTTACTTGACATTGTTCCCTGATAACAAAAAACAAAAAAACAGTACACATGATGGGGAAAAAAACCTATTATGAATGCAAGGTTATGGAAAATTATCAAAAACAACACTTCGAATTGTTGTAAGCAAGTGTCCCGAATCCTAAATGTGGCTATTTTTAATTATCCAAATGATGAATGGTAAAAAAAGAAGTCAATATTGAGCAGCTTTGAATTAATTAATATTATGCATATAAATTCAGTACACTTGCTTACAAAAATTATGACGTCAAGACAAAAACTCATAACATACTGCTGTTAGAATTCAAAGTTGAATTTTTTTGTACATATTTTTTGTACTTATACATATTTGTTTTTTTGTATAGATTTTTTAAAGTAGAGAAGATATGTTAGCTTGGGTGCAGAGAGTTGGTCTCCAAAATGGTATTGTGGTGGTTATTAATAAATCTGCTAATTTAAAAGGCGGCAAGTTGCCGAAGTGCATTCTTATTTGTGAGAGAGCAGGAAAGTACAAACCACACCGTGGGGTTGAAAGACAAATCTTGCATAGGAATACTGGAACTAAAAAATGTGATTGTCCATTTGAGTTGCGAGGTATACCAATACCTCCAGACGGTGCCAAGTGGGGTTTAAAGGTTTCTTGTGGAGTTCATAACCATGAAGCAGCATAAAATATTGAGGGCCACGAATACCCATCAAGGCTAAAACCAATGGAGAAACAATTTGTGATTGAGATGGCCAACAACACCGCACCTCGTGAAATTCTTAGTATTTTGTGGTAGCTGACTAGAACTCACATGAAGGCACCCCTCGAACACGGGATTCAATAAGTCTATCGGCTTTTGTGGAAGGATAGTTTGCCCTAATCAGACCGTAGTGAACTCGAACTCTAAATGTCAGACAACTACCCCAACGAAGCTCAGTCAAAACCATACGTAAGCAGGGAAAATTAGACAAGGTTTTCTCAACTATAGGACACTCTATGATAAGCTTCCCAAGTTCAAAACAACAGCAAAACCATTCCTCTTCCTCATCAAAGGTGAACCTAGCCTCGTCAAAGAGAGACCTATTAGTCCTAAGTTTACGCTTTCCAGGAGTTTTCACAATCGTAGCCGTGAACAAAACACAGACAAACGCAAGTCAAAAATGTACACTACCCAACAAAAAGACTAGAACACACATGCGCTAAAGATATACATATTTATTGTACCCAAAAGCTTTAAGCAAACAAAATACAAAAGTTTCAAAGACTATACCAAAGGAACTCAAAAGAAAAAAAATCCCCAACTTTGTATATGGAATAGAAACTTTAAAATCCCTGGAATCACACATAACTAGCGTAGAAGAACGATTAAACAAGCAAAAGATGAGCAAAATACTTAAACTAATGATCAAAACCCATGTAATCCTTGAGTTGGATAGATGGAGTCGAATCAGAACCCCAAAAAGAAAGAAAGAAGTCAAAGAGAAGGTGAGAAAGTTGCCTAGATGAGGAACCACGAACTAAAATGAGCCTTGATTGGAGGAGTGATGGTCGAAATCCACATCCCAGGCTAGAAGAGCAGTCGCGCAACTGTAGAACACTAGAACCGCTCTTTTTTAGAACACTAAAACGGTGACAAAAAGGTGTTGAATCAGGAGAGTTTTTGGCGAGAAAGGCTTTGCCCGAGGTTTGCTTCAGCAGCAAGGCTCGCCTGACCCACTTGTTGAGCGAGCTCAGTCATGAACGTGCAAGAGAGATTACAGCCCAATGGTCATTTGAACGAGCCTGCTAGTCCGACCCACATGCCGGGTGAACAAGGCCCTGGAAGAGAGCGTATTCTTTCTATGCTCACTCAACACTCACTCAGCTCATCGGTCAGTGGGCAACCTATTGGAAGCCTCCCACTTCCTCAATTGTTTTCTCAAAGAACCACCCAGGAAAAACAAAAGACTACGTAAGACTCCAAAACACTCAAAACAATGAGGTAAATCCTTTCAAAAGGGGGGAAAAAGACAAAATGAGATGAATTACAAACGAGGTAAGAACCGTTTGCCAATAAATATAATACCTGGCTGTGTTGTTTACTTAAGACCATAATGAAGAGAGTCATCCAGCGCTTGTATGTTGTGTGCCAATGTTGCCTTTATGACCCGATATTCTTGTGAACTACCCGCGTCTTCAATCTCTTTTTGCAATATATGCTCACTCCATGTGTGTGGCCTGCCCTCCGCTATTAGTCGTTTTACCGGCATTTGTTTATAACTCCCATCCCACCTACATTCATAAAAAACACTACAGACATACTTGTAGGCACAGTACAACTTTTTTTTTGAACAGCGAAATTGGGCACAGTACAACTTTAAAAAACATAAAACTTACGAGGCAATTTTGGAATGTGCAGCATGTTTACCCTTCAAATGTTGGTGCAGAAATGTGAGTTGTCGTACATGATCAGGAAACAACATTTCGAAGATAAGTTGAAGATCCTCTAGACTTTCAAAACCTAAAGCCTGCAAAAAAGAAAACAAGTTTGTGATAAAGTAAATTATTAACAAACATTCACTGAAAACCAGGTGCCTATCTTATACGAAGGCCCAACTCTGACAAAAATAAAAATAAAAATGAGCAGGTTCAAGACAACATATTTGTATTATTGGTTCAGAAAACTACAAGAAAAGATAGTAACGAAATAAGACATTGTTGGTGATCCTTGGTATCCATCCTCAAAAGACTTTGAAGGAAATTGAGGGCTTGTTGAGGGCTTTTAATGGTCTGGAGTTGAGCTCAAGAACACAGATGCTAAGATGCAGTTGTAGACCATACGATTAAGTTTGAGAACAAAAAGGAAAAATCTGACCTTCTTGAAGACCAACACGAGGTTAGAATCATGTGCATAGGAATTCCGGAAAAGTTTAATGATGTAGATAATAGCATCTCTTGTACACTTCCGTGTAACTGATCCCTGGGCAGAAATTGATCCTTGGGCAGAAATTGATCCCTTAACAGCCTTCTTCTTCCTCGCTTCTAATTTATCCTTCCAATCGCCTTCTGGCTCTATGGCCGAGTCTTGAGGCCGAATACTTTGCACTTTGTCTTTGACCCAACTCTCCGATCTATCCTCTCGTCTATTATCTTTTACCGGCTCATAATAACTAGAGGGAGGAAGCTTTCGGAAGCCGTTGAGATGGTTGGCATAGACCAACCAACTCAAATAATAATCATTTTCACTCAACTCCAATAAAGTATTGAACACATGATTGAGTTTTGCAGAAAAAGGTCCATGGGTCACCTCCTTTCGTAGACTTTTAGACTCAAGAAAGCCCCCCTAATTCCATCGTAAACCTGATTTTCTCTCGGGGAAGCATAAGTATTGGATCTTTAAGTAGGGTCTCATACTCTACAACCATCTTCAACTCATCTTTGAAGGGGTTCATCAACCCTCTATCTTCTCCTACTCCACTGCTAATTTTATCAATCAAAGTAAAAAAATATTGATTTGGACACACCTTTGTTTTTTACGATTCAAAACCAGTAAAGCGTACACTTCCGTGTTCCGTCAAAAGAATAGAATTGAGACCGAGTATAACAGAAAAACCTGACTTGTCCAGAGCTTTCAATACTCCGACAATGGCCTTTAATAACCCGATGTAGCGGAGTGATGGTTGAACTTTCACCATCTCAGTCTTCAAAGTTACCATGTTCTTCCTCTCACGTGTATCAAAGAAAGTTTGAGGGGAATTTTGGATTACCTGCTCCAATGTACCACAATCAGACCGTCCACTTTTTTCCTTCAATAAACCTACACAAACTCCATCGGTGCACTGAATAACTGGGGTCACCACTGCCACAAATCCCATTTTTGATAACTTGGAGAGGACAAGCCATAGTTTCTTCCCATGGTCAAGAGAATCACAGGGGAGTATATAATAATGCTGCTCCATCTTTCTTTGAGGGTTTTCTAATCGCCACCGACATGGACAAAGATGGGATTTTGGTTCATACTCTACAAAGAAAGATTAAGAAATTAAAAATGGAGCAGCATTATTATATACTCCCCTGTGATTCTCTTGACCATGGGAAGAAACTATGGCTTGTCCTCTCCAAGTTATCAAAAATGGGATTTGTGGCAGTGGTGACCCCAGTTATTCAGTGCACCGATGGAGTTTGTGTAGGTTTATTGAAGGAAAAAAGTGGACGGTCTGATTGTGGTACATTGGAGCAGGTAATCCAAAATTCCCCTCAAACTTTCTTTGATACATATGAGAGGAAGAACATGGTAACTTTGAAGACTGAGACGGTGAAAGTTCAACCATCACTCCGCTACATCGGGTTATTAAAGGCCATTGTCGGAGTATTGAAAGCTCTGGACAAGTCAGGTTTTTCTGTTATACTCGGTCTCAATTCTATTCTTTTGACGGAACACGGAAGTGTACGCTTTATTGGTTTTGAATCGTCAAAAACAAAGGTGTGTCCAAATCAAGATTTTTCGACTTTGATTGATAAAATTAGCAGTGGAGTAGGAGAAGACAGAGGGTTGATGAACCCCTTCAAAGATGAGTTGAAGATGGTTGTAGAGTATGAGACCCTACTTAAAGATCCAATACTTATGCTTCCCCGAGAGAAAATCAGGTTTATGATGGAATTAGGGGGGCTTTCTTTAGTCTAAAAGTCTACGAAAGGAGGTGACCCATGGACCTTTTTCTGCAAAACTCAATCATGTGTTCAATACTTTTTTGGAGTTGAGTGAAAATGATTATTATTTGAGTTGGTTGGGGTGTCCACTTCCCTTGATCTTTTCTATCTCTGAATCAAGAAACACATGAATTAGCCACAATAGAGGATGTCAAAACAATCAAAACCTTTGAGTAATTTATCACCCTCATAGAAGACTTTAACCATGTTTTCAGCTATGCTCGCATCCCATTTCTCCCTTTCATTAGCTATGCCGTTCCCTACAAAGGCCTTCCATAGAGGAAAGAAAGAATTTACCATACAATTTAGCTTGAAAAAGTTCAAGTCGTCATCCGCAGCCACTTGACTGTGAATAAAGACTCCATGTCAAGTGCTAAAAGAACACGGCAAAAAATACAAAGTGAAAGAGAAGGAAAAAGAAAAAGATCCAATTTTGGAGGGTTTAAGCTGCATTTAACTTTCATTTTAAGCTAGCATATATCCACAAAACAAAGCCATATAAATAAGTGAAACCTAGGACTTATCCAAAGTGATAGCTCTATGTGTTTTACATAAAGAACGAGAGAACATTGATAAGAAAAATGATTTTCCCTGGACGGTTTTGAAGAGGAGGAAGAAAATTATATGCAGCGAAAGTAACAAAGAAAACAAAAAAAGAATAAGGTAAGACGAGAAGCTAAAGTAAGAACCAAACAATGAATGGGATGCAATTCTCCTTTTTTCCAGAAGTTTCAAGCACCGTTTCATAATTTTGAGGGGGCACCAGTGAAATTTTTGAGTGTTGTATGTGAAAATTATCATTAAAACAATGGATAAAATTGCAAGTACAAAAACTCCAGGGGGCAGGGGGGGCATGTGGTGCCCCTGGCCCTCACATCACCCCTGGGTGAGATCCCTTAAGCATACTAAAACCACCTGTGTAATCCGGTTTCCTAGGTTAACCAAAAATGGCTACAAACATCCGGTTTCCTAGGTTAAGCAAAAATGACTCGGACTATGGTTTACAAAAATTAAGGCCGAGAGAGACACGTATGTGGTATAATCATGCAAAAATGCCTTGTATCATTTCCTATGTACGCCAACAACTCCATAATGATGCATACGAGATATTTACACTACTCAAGCACGAACAAAAGAGTATTATTTACGCGAATGCGAAAAATGAGACACAAAAATTGGACATGCGAGGTCTTATTAACTAGAGCTTTTGACTGGACATGCGAGGTCTTATTAACCTTTTTGGTCCCTAAAGTATTAACCGCGTCTCAATTTCGTCTCCAATGTATAAATTGGGGCCAGAGATCCTCTGTGGCGAGGGGTTTTCTGGTCGTTGGATCACACAGAAATTTTAAAACATTAAAAAAAAAAACTCACAGTCTAACGGCCTAAAATCTCTCAGCAAAGAGGATCTCACACCATAAAATTAGGGACATTTAGTCTCCAACATTTCAATTTTGTACCAATCAAGTCCTCAACACTAACTCCGTTAGCTCCATCTGTTAAAATGAGTGACATCCTCGTCATTTCAACCACACCCTTTTTTTTTAATCGAAACACCCAATTTTTGATTGGTACCAGGTACCAACCAATCCAAATGAAGCTTTCTACCTTCACTAAACTTATGCAGACAGCAGAAGTACACAAATAACAGTTGAGTTAAAAACAAGTCTTAGTCCAATCCTTGTCTGGAGGGTTTTGCCCTTCCACGCGAAGACGGCGGTGGAGTCACGTGCAATAGCAGTGGCAGCGTGGTCCAGTGTGGAGAAGATGTTTCATGAGCACCACCGCACCTCTGCTCAAGCACGAACAAAAGAGTATTATTTACGCGAATGCGAAAAATGAGACACAAAAATTGGACATGCGAGGTCTTATTAACTGGAGCTTTTGACTGGACATGCGAGGTCTTATTAACCTTTTTGGTCCCTAAAGTATTAACCGCGTCTCAATTTCGTCTCCAATGTATAAATTGGGGCCAGAGATCCTTTGTGCCGAGGGGTTTTCTGGTCGTTGGATCACACAGAAATTTTAGAACATTAAAAAAAAAAACTCACAGTCCAACGGCCTAAAATCTCTCAGCAAAGAGGATCTCACACCATAAAATTAGGGACATTTAGTCTCCAACATTTCAATTTTGTACCAATCAAGTCCTCAACACTAACTCCGTTAGCTCCATCTGTTAAAATGAGTGACATCCTCGTCATTTCAACCACACCCTTTTTTTTTAATCGAAACACCCAATTTTTGATTGGTACCAGGTACCAACCAATCCAAATGAAGCTTTCTACCTTCACTAAACTTATGCAGACAGCAGAAGTACACAAATAACAGTTGAGTTAAAAACAAGTCTTAGTCCAATCCTTGTCTGGAGGGTTTTGCCCTTCCACGCGAAGACGGCGGTGGAGTCACGTGCAATAGCAGTGGCAGCGTGGTCCAGTGTGGAGAAGATGTTTCATGAGCACCACCGCACCTCTGCTCAAGCACGAACAAAAGAGTATTATTTACGCGAATGCGAAAAATGAGACACAAAAATTGGACATGCGAGGTCTTATTAACTGGAGCTTTTGACTGGACATGCGAGGTCTTATTAACCTTTTTGGTCCCTAAAGTATTAACCGCGTCTCAATTTCGTCTCCAATGTATAAATTGGGGCCAGAGATCCTTTGTGCCGAGGGGTTTTCTGGTCGTTGGATCACACAGAAATTTTAGAACATTAAAAAAAAAAACTCACAGTCCAACGGCCTAAAATCTCTCAGCAAAGAGGATCTCACACCATAAAATTAGGGACATTTAGTCTCCAACATTTCAATTTTGTACCAATCAAGTCCTCAACACTAACTCCGTTAGCTCCATCTGTTAAAATGAGTGACATCCTCGTCATTTCAACCACACCCTTTTTTTTTTAATCGAAACACCCAATTTTTGATTGGTACCAGGTACCAACCAATCCAAATGAAGCTTTCTACCTTCACTAAACTTATGCAGATAGCAGAAGTACACAAATAACAGTTGAGTTAAAAACAAGTCTTAGTCCAATCCTTGTCTGGAGGGTTTTGCCCTTCCACGCGAAGACGGCGGTGGAGTCACGTGCAATAGCAGTGGCGGCGTGGTCCAGTGTGGAGAAGATGTTTCATGAGCACCACCGCACCTCTGCTCCAAGCGCGGTTAGGGTTTCGATGAGGACGGCTGTTTGGAGGGTCATGTGGAGCGAGCCGGTTATGCGGGGCTCCTTGAGCGGCTGAGATGGGCTGAACTCAGCATGACAGGCCATGAGCCCAGGCATTTCGACCTCGGCGAGTTCGATTTCGTTGTGGTTGTGGTGGTGGTAGGTTGGAGGCGTGTGATGTGGTTGATGATGGTGCGTATGGTGTGGAGCTGTTGGAGGAGGTGGTCTGGGACTAGAGGAGTGGGGTGTAGGTAGGGGTGTAACCGGTCCAGTTCGGTCCAGTTCTTCGGCATTTTGAGGTGAACCGGGAAAAACCGGTTCGGGAAAAGCATGGAACCAAAACCGATTTTCCAGAGATCGGTTCGGTTCGGTTTGTCCCGGTTCAGTCCGATTTGGAAGGCGGTTTGGCTCAGGGGGGAGAGAGAGAAATTTGCAGATTTACACTTGCACAGTCATAGATTTACACAGATTTACACACCCATGTACATACATAGACACAAATTAACGCAAACACGATCTAAATGAGATGCACGAATTGATCTAAATGAGTATACACGGCTACACGCATATATTTCAAACAAAATGAGATACACAAATCGATCTAAATATATCAAACAAAATGAGTACACAAATCGATCTAATCTAATCGATCTATATGTATAATACACGCATATACATACACAATGACGATGAAGTTTGACGACGACGACGAAGTTGGACAGAGTGGATGACGTCGGGGTGGGAGTCGACGACGTATATTTTCCATCTATCCGATCTAGGTGTTACTCGTGTGAGAGAGAGAGAGGGAGAGAGGGACGAGGAGAGGTATGGGACGGTAGAGAGAGAGAGAGAGGATGAGGAGGAGAGGCGCAGTAAGCGGTTAAAAAATATTGTCGCACATTGCCTATGAGTGAAATGGGTGATCACTTAATATATGCTGGGACCTCTCCACTCATTGCCAATTAGTTTTGAGGTGGATATAAAGTTTCCACATGGTATCAGAGCGGGGCCTATTCCACTCCACATTTTAAAAAAACAAAAATCGCAATCCCACACCCACGAAGACAGACCAGCAAAAAGGCTGCACGATGATAGGACCCAAAAAGTGGCCACACGTGACAGACCTCAAATGCGGTTGCACGTGAGGGGGATGTTAAGAAATATTGTCTCACATTGCCTAGGAGTGGAATGGGTGATCACTTAATATATGTTGGGACCTCTCCACTCATTGCCAATTGATTTTGAGATGAATATAAAGTTTCCACGTGGTATCACTGTATTCTAGAGAGAGAGAAAAGAGATTGATATTTAGATTTAGGGTTTGGTTTTTGTGGACACCCCTCCGAGTAATTTGATTCGGAGTCGTCACTCAGGTTTTAGCGGATTGTCCCCGAGGAACCGAACTCGAATGACTCATGTCTTATTTGGATAAGGTTTTAAACCAGCCCGTCTTCACCATAATATCTTAGGTTCGGGAGCTTGGTTACGAGAGGGAAAGGGTTTTATGGCACCCCTTTCGCCCGACCCGAGAGTCGGTCTCTACTTAGCATTTGTGAGATTTATAAAATGTTTATTATTTAACCTTATTCGCATAAAGGGAATGGGGAATGGGAAGACAAATAAACAAAAGCACAAGTAAAGATGTGCGTGACTCGATGGATGTAATGTGTACAAAGTGACTATTTATAATGCGTGAGATACATTGAGAAAGCATGAGATGTACGACGAATGCAAACCATGACTCTACATGAACTTAAAATGAACATGAACATAAATGATCACATGCCATATTTGTTAAACAAAGGAGATGAGCAATAACCTACATGTGAACAAACTGAGATGGAATGATATGGTTATAAAAAGAAGCCATATTAAACATAACATGATAAATAAGGACAACTATGAACAAAAGGGGTCTGTTTGTTGATCATGATTTGAGTGCTCAGATGAACTGACTTGAGCCCTCAAGTGGATCCGAGCGCTCAAGTGGACTGGACTTGAGCACTCAAGTGGACCTGAGCACTCAAATGGACGTTTCACTTGCTGTCACCATTTTACCTTCCTTTTTCATATTTAATACCTATTTTTCATGATTTATCATGTTTCAACACTCATAGCACCTGCTCTCAGAACAAATGTACTTAAAAAAACTCATTTTTAGCTTTTGCATGGACAGATCTGACCACAAACAGACCCATATTGGGTTTAATCAATAAGAAAGACAAATGGAGAAGGATTTGAGCATTTTTTTTGGATCAACAATAAGAGAATAAAAGAAAATGAGGACTTGAGCATTCAGATGGACTTGAGTGCTCAGGTGATATTGACTTGAGTGCTCAAGTAGTGACTTGAGCCTTCAAACCAACACTACTTTCAGCCTTTATTTTCCATACTTTTCAAAATATTGCCTTTGTTATTCATCCTTTATCATGTTTTCAGAGGTTTGTTATTATTTTTTAGAGAGATAAACATTGAAAGTATGAACTTTGTCCATCAAAAAGGCTGATCAAACCTCAAAAAGGTCCCATTTTGGTACCAACATCCATCAAAATGAATAAACAAGACAAAACATCAATATAATCAGCAAAAGAAGGAAATATAGCAAAATGAACTTGAGTGCTCAGATTGACCTGAGCGCTCAGATGGATCTTAAGCCATAATTTTTCAAAACATTTTTCTTGTGATTTTTTACCAAAACAAACCTAAAGTTGGTATGAGGAACCAATTTAAGTTTGTTTGGTTCCCTCTTGAAGCAAAAACAGTACAAACATTAAGGTATTTCTACCTTTCAAGCTTGAAATGAGTCCTTGGTGTGGGTTTCTAATGAGAGAAAATTTTATATGGGATTTCTTGGATGGATTGGGACTGGATTTGCTCTTGATTTGATTAATACATGGTTGGATGGTGAGCTTTGAGTACGTTTTTTGGATTATTGGGTAGAAACCTAGGGTTTTGATTGCTTTTTGTGAGATCCTTCAAGCAAACATGACTCAAGGTTGGATTTTTGGACAAAGAATGAACTGATTTTGGGTTTTAAAAGGGGATAATGGACTGGAATTTGAGGCTTGGTGGTGTTTGATGGACTCTCAAGCCATAACCAAGAGCTAGAGAGAGGATTTGGATGAGGACTTTGGTTGTGTGAGCTTAGATTGATGATCAAAGAGTTGGAAGAGATGAGAGAAGGTCTGGTTATGGGGTGGATGGGTGTAGAGAGTGAGAGAGTCCAATGAAGAAGATGGGTGTTTTTTATAGAGAGATTTTGGAGGGGGAAAATGAGGTTCAAAAGTGGGTTAGGGACCTAGAATGTTATTTTAGGCTAATTAGGCATGAGGAAAACGTGTTTTGGAGGCCAATGAGCCAAAATATCAGAGGAATCCCATCATTACACTTTAGATACGATCTACAAGATTTTGCCATGTGGACCCGACCTGAGCGCTCAAGTCCATCTTGTTAGGATGGCACATTGACTTGTACAGCTGGTATCTAGCTGGAACAACAGATGTATAGCGTACAAAGCAAGCTCAGCTTAGTGGGTATAAATAGACTTAGTCGTATGGTAATCAAGGGTGTCGAGAAAAACATGAAATAAGAAATACGAAGTTCTTCCATTTTCTCTTATCTTTTCTTCTGTCTTCCTTGATTGAATTTCTGTAAATGATGTGCAAGATCAATGTGAATATGGAATCTGCTACTTGTTCTTGGTTTGTATTAAAGATTTCCACATGGTATCAGAGCTCTTGACTGACGTCTTACAGATCCCGACTTCTTCTCGGTTCAATCTAAAACCCTAATTTCTGAATTACGTGTTCTTGTTTCGTTTCTCATGGCTAATGATACGAATCAGTCTTCTTCCTCTGATATTACTACTGTGAAGCTCAATCTACCTGCATCTCTGGTATTTTTTATCTCGAATATCCATTCATTCGTCACGGTTAAACTTGATTCGACGAACTACGTCATCTGGCGTACACAGCTCCAAAATGCATTGAAGGCAAACAATTTTATGGATTATGTGGATGGATCGCTTACTTCGTGTCCTACTGCTGCAGTTTCAAATGGTAGTGAAATTAGTGTGTCAAATCCAGATTCTTCTTTGTGGAAAGCTATTGATAGTCAGCTTCTATCATGTATCGTGGCTACACTCTCTTCATCTACTATTCCTTTGGTTTTAGGGCTTGAACATGCATCTCAAGTCTGGCAAGTTTTGGAAAATAGATTTAATTCACTGTCTAAAGTTCATGTGCATGATTTGAAGAGGCAGATGTATGAAATTAGTAAGGATTCTACTATGACAGCATATATTGATTTGATAAAGGAAATTTCCTACAAAGTTGCTACTGCTGGTGCGCCTATGACAGAGGAGGATCTTGTTTTTCATGCTATAAATGGACTGCCTGGTGAATTTGGTCCACTTCAGTCTGCTCTTCTTACTAGACGTGACGATCTGACATTTGAAGAACTCGTTACTATGCTTAATGCAGAAGATGCCCGTATAACCAGGAAACAAAAGCTGAAACTTCCTTCTGATGCAACCTCTGTATTTGTTGCTACACAAAAGAGTTATTCTTCTGAAGCTTCTAGTTCTTCTCAAAATTCTATCATGCAATCGCAGCCAGTGTTGAATTTCGCTCAACCTTCAGTCCAACAACCACAGATGTCATCTCTACCTCAACCACAAATGTTTACTCCTCAACCTCAGTATCCAAATCACTATCCACCTCAGAATCAGTACCAAAATCAGAATCAGGCTTCAAGTCAATACAGATCAAGAGGTTACAGAGGTCAAAGATCTAACTTTTCCCCTAAAGTGCCATGCCAAATATGTAATCGTACAAATCATGGGGCTAGAGACTATTACTATAGACAGAATCTTCAATATGAACCACCTACTTATATTCAGAATCAACGATTTCAACCTCAAAATGTGCCTGTGTTTCAGAATATGAATATGACTCAACCTCAGTCTTTTAATGGTTCTCAATACCAATCTATGCCTCTTAATGGTTTTCAAGGATCTGGATCTTATTTTCAAAGCTCTCGACCTCAGGTTTCAGGTCCACAAGCTCACCTACTTCACTCAGGCATGAATCTTCAATCTCCCAGTATAATTCAGAATCAAATGTTTGGTTTGCCTAATAATACTACTGGACTACTGCCAACACCATCACTCCAAGCATCTCATCCTCAGTCTATTGACTTGTACAGCTGGTATCTAGCTGGAACAACAGATGTATAGCGTACAAAGCAAGCTCAGCTTAGTGGGTATAAATAGACTTAGTCGTATGGTAATCAAGGGTGTCGAGAAAAACATGAAATAAGAAATACGAAGTTCTTCCATTTTCTCTTATCTTTTCTTCTGTCTTCCTTGATTGAATTTCTGTAAATGATGTGCAAGATCAATGTGAATATGGAATCTGCTACTTGTTCTTGGTTTGTATTGAAGATTTCCACACATCTGAGCGCTCAAATGGATTTGGCCTGAGCACTCAGGTCCACTTGAGCGCTCAATTCCACTTGAGTGCTCAATTGGATTTCACTTGAGCGCTCAAATCCACTTGAGCACTCTGGTCCAACAAACCTCTTTCTTGTTTTTGGGGGTTTTGAGTTGTTTCGATGGGTTCGGGGTTTTCATTCAAGTTTAAGTCTTGTTCTTGACTTACTCCTCATCATCGGGAATGCTTGAGAAGTTTCTCAGGTCAAAATCGGGGTGTCTACAGTTTTGGAATGCTAAGATTTATATATAGGCATAGCTCTCAGTTTGTAATAAATGGTATAATTACGAAGGTAAAAATACTAGAAGAGACCCCTAGCCAAGTGGTAAAATCGTTGGCCTTCTATACACGTGGTCAAGGGTTCAATCCCTACTCTTACATTTTTTCAAGGTATGTATACCGGTTTGAAGTACTTATATAAGTATACCGGTTCGGTTCGCTTCAAAAATCCCCCGAACCGTGAATCAAACCGGTTTTAAAATTTAAAATTCTTTCGAACCGAGAACCGAACCGGTTAAAAAAAAACTAAAAAAAAATTTTCGGTTCGGTCCGGTTTTCTTTTTTTTTATGTTCACCTCTAGGTGTAGGGGTGGGATTGGAGGAAGGAGAGATAGTAGAGAGAGAATGTTGGCGGCCACCATTGCCATTAATAGGAGAAGCTCTGTTTTCTTTTCGTTTGTATGTGGGTTTTGGATTTTGGTGTCGAAGCCTTTTTTTTTTTTAATTTCCTTTGACAAAAATTGGGTGTGGGTGAAATGACAATAATACCCTTATTTTAATAGATAAGGCTAATAGAGTGAGTCTTGAGGACTTGACTGGTATAAATCTCAGCAATTTATACATGGGGAATGAAATTGAGACGCAGTCAATATATTGAAACCAAAAAGGTAAATAAGCCGGCATGCGAGTCTTGTGACCTTATTATACACTTGACATACATTCCAAATATACAATCCAATAATATCTCATACAATTTTTTTTTTTAAGAATTCGAGTCATTCATTTTGAAGCTCTATAGTTTAAATAATAATCCTCCAACCACCTTCAAATTAGAATTTCATCATGTGCTCTTTTTGGAGTTATGTTTCCATCCAAAATTCAAATAAACCCATTTTTTCCTTTTATTATATATATAAATATAGGGAAATGATAATGCCAAAACCATTTTTATTTGTGCCAAAACTGTAGTGCACAAAAGGCTTGTACCTTGCACATGGTACAAGGTTTTTAAGCACTATATTTTTGGCACAAACAAAAACGATTTTGGCATTAACACCACCCTAAATATATACTATATTAGGAGATTAAGGACTAAAACAAATGTTGCATATAGGTAAAAGTTTTTTTTTTTTTTTATGTTTCCATCCAAAATTCTTTATGTTTTCATCAAAAAAATCTCTACCCTATAGGCAAAGAATTTTGGGATGAAAACATAAAATAATTTTGGATGAAAACATAAAGAAAAATCTTTGCCCTATAGGCCAAGAAATTTGGGATGAAAACATAAAGAATTTTGGATGAAAACGTAAAAAGGATTTTACTAAAGAATTTTGGAAGAACCTTTACTATAAAAGTTTTTTTTATGTTTTCATCCAAAAAATATTTGAAAATCTTATCCTATATAGGCAAAAATAAAAAATAAAAAACTTTTATAGGTAAAAGTTTTTTTTATTTTTATGTTTCCATCCAAAATTCTTTATGTTTTCATCTCAAATTTCTTTGCCTATAGGGTAAAGATTTTTGGGATGAAAACATAAACGAGTTTTGTCGTAGTTATTTATGTTTTCATCTAAAAATCCTTGATCCAACAATCATCGTTAAAATTTTTAAGGGAGCCGCATGCGAGGGCCAAATTCAGAAAGGGAGTGAAATAAAAGTTTTACCATGATCCTTAAATATACCCTAGCAATCATGTTTCTTTTATTTTTTTTACCATGTTTCTTCTATTTTTTTTACCATGTTTGCTTTTTATTTTTTATCAGAATCTTATCTGATATATATATATATATATATATATATATATATATATAAATTTTTTTACCATGCCTTCTATAAGAGAGCCGCTGCGCGGGCCTATATAGATAGGCAGTATCTATAAGGAGAGAGTACATACTCCTTATCTATATAGGCTCGCGCAGCGGCTATGGTATCTTAGAATTTTAACCACAGACATTAAGTAAGACTTCCTTGTTTACCATGATTTTTGACATTTTTTTTACCATGATTCAAGATATTAATTCAATAGTTATTACTATGTTTACAAGTTTTTAAGTGTTTTTGACATTTTAACCATGGACATTAAGTAAAGCTGGGATTTATTTTGATATTTTTACCATAATTTTTTATCATTTTTTTTATTTTTATCATGAAATGTCAATTATGTGGTTGATATGTTTTACCATGATTCAAGTTTTTAATTTAACAATTATTACCATGTTTACAAGTGATTTTTTTTTTTTAACCATAAAAACTATGATATGTGATCACATGAAAAACTTGAAAATAATATCATCCCTAATTTTGAATCTCCACCATTTTGAATATTCTTTCATTTCAGGAAAGAGAATCATTCACCATTTCAAAAATTTCTTAATTTTAGGCAAGAGGGTCAAACAAAATATTGGCAATCCCTAAAAAGAAGTAACTACTTTTGGAAGTCCTTATTTTTTGGTTATACATATTGTCAAGAAAGGGTAATAATGGTAAATCACGTTAAAAGATGATGAAAACATAACTCCATAAAGTAAGGGGGATGAAAACATAACATAATTCAAAAGTGTATGGGGCTTATCTCGCTCATTTTGATCACACACACGCGCATTTTGTTGCTTCATACGATTGATTTTGCATGAGGTTGTTTTTTGTTAATTTCAGGTAAAAGGTGAGAATAAGGCGTGTTTTGTCGCCATGGTTGAACTAAGGGATGCCCGAGCACCCAAGGCCACATGGCACTCCGCCACCGAGTCCCGGGAGTCAATGAATGAAGCATTGAACAAGACTCGGGAAGCCTAAAGGTCACGATGACAAGCTGGAAGGTCAAGGGATCAAGCCGAAGGAAATCCACAGTTTTTCCAGTCAGTACCGATAGAGCACTTTTGTGCCTACAAGTAGCCAGTGATCAGTGAGATTCAGTACCGGTAGTCGGTAGAGCACTTTCGTGGCTACAGGTAGCTAGTGAGCAGTGAGATTCAGTACCAGTACCCACATTTTGTGCCTACCAATACTGGCTGCATTTTTCTGCACTTTTTGTGCCCGATCAAGCAATATCCAGTGGCATTTTTGTAATAACTTGGCATGACTTTTGGGGCCCATAAAAAGGTCCTCAACCTCATATTTTTAGGGTTATCTTCATCTTCCACCTTCTCTCTCTACCTCCCTTTTGTTTTGCTCACTTGAGATCCACTTTCTTTCTAGATTTTAGGCTTCAATCTTCAAGAACCAAGGCTACGACCTTCATTAATGTTGTAAGCACTTCTCTAATCTTTCTAAATCTTGTGTTTATTTTCATTTTCGTCATGTTATTCTTAATCACATTTTTCTCCTTGTTGTGTACTTTAAGCATGTTTGAGTAGTAGATTAGGCTTGGTCATGGGGTGAATATCACTCCATGACTTCGGTGTTTTAATGGATTCTCACGTTTTTATGCTTATTGTGGGTTTGTGAATGGATGTATCACTCATATTTTCGGTCTAAACTTAGAGTTGTTAACCTCTTTGATTGGATGTAGACAAATCACTTGGCACACACAATTCTTTGAGCTATGTCACTTTGGGTGTTCGACAAAATGCCTAAGAGAGATTCTTTCCTTTTACAAACCTCATTCATGTGATAAAGATTGATTTTCACTGGGTAAGTTCAATTTTATGTACCAAAACTAGGGGTTGTTAACCTCCTTGATTATGTGTAGGCAAGGTTTTGTACCTTGCCACATATAATGCTTGAAGCTATGTCACTCCAAGTGTTTGTAAAAATGCCTCAAAGAACTTATCCCATTGTTAAACCCATTTTCTAGAATCAAAATTATCTTAATTGTTAAATCTTCTGAGTGAGAGCAAGAGACTTTGTCTCTCACTTGAGTTATAGTCGAAAGCCATCGAATACCCTGAGTCATGGGTGGTATGAACCTCTAGACCTAGTCGCCTTTACTTTATAGTTTTAAAGTTCATTTTCAATCGCATTAGAGGTAGAGAGAGAATCCCACAAACAAACCAAACCAAAAAGTCAGCCGTCCTATCGCCGAAACCCCTACCGTAAAGTAAACATTTCACTAGCTCTGACCCTTCCATGTGGATTCGACCTCGGACTTCCCAGTTATTATGCTACAACTGACCTAGCCTACGCTTGGGGTTACGCTACTACGATACAAAGCTAGGTCGCAAGCAATAACCACTTTGGATCTGGCACACATAAGGGGATCAACCCACATGAAGTACCCACATGCACCCTTTTTTTGCATTTTACCATCAACACAGAGTTGTTAATAGGAGTACATGACAGGAGAGGGGGAAGAGAGAATGATCACAAAGTTGTTAAAAGGAGTACATGACAGGAGAGGGGGAAGAGATACTGATTTGGTATACTTACCCCGTACCGTTGACACCTAAGAAACCTCCTTCCTGGGTTGGAGATTGTCCACGAGCATGTTAGCTGACCAAGCTTCCCACAGAAGCAGATCTGGTTGTTCATGCTTCAATTTTTCTTCATTTCTCTCTCCTATTTTATGTTGCTCTGTTTTTTTCTCTCTTTTGGAGTCCTAGTAGGCTAGTATACGTATATATGGTGCAGGGGATGGTGTAATGGCGGGAGTTTTCCCTCCAAGTGGCAATGGGGTGCTGAAAAACCTAAAAAGCCCCTCAGTTTAACGGAGAGGGTGGATGGCGTGAGGCGTAGGGACCAATTGAACACAAATTGGAAACGTTGGGTACCAAAATCGCGCAATTGGAAATTTGGAGACCAAAATGCGACGGAGGGAATACTTTGGGGACCAAAAAAGTCAAAAAGTCAAGAACTATCCCTCCAAATGAAATACCTTGTGCATTTCTTTTTCCAACTTTAAAATGCTATAATGTGTTATATTTATAATTTTTTCTCACAAATTAGTATAATTAGAAAGATTCTTAAAAATTCCAAAATTAAAATTTTGAGGAAAAGGTGAAGTTTGGAGAGATTGATGAAATTCTGTAGAAATAAAGAATAATTATTGGAGTTCATGCGAATTGTATTCTTAAAAATCCCTTTTTTGAGTTAAATATACCATTTTGGTTCTTCCAAATGATGCTTTTAAACATAGGAACACGACCACCTATTACCTATAGAACATTCTACTAAGTACTAACGCTTTTTTGACCATGTTTCGGTATCACATTTTGGATAACATGTGACGTGTCACTACTATATTAGTAGAATGTTTTCTCATTTATCATGTAGTGTAGCATATACTATCAATGCAATTGTGACACCGCACATGAAACTTAAAATATAGTAACCAGACATGATCACTGTAGCATCGTTGTATCGTAAAATTCACTCATTTTAATCACGTATGGAATGAAGATGACGTAGTTGTAGTTGTCGGTTTCGTTCCTTTGTCCTCTCTTATCACATTATGAACTTCTCTATTTTGTTTTGGGAATTGTTATTGGCGCTCCACTTTTCTTTATTGGCACTCTATTTTTTGTCTTTATTTGGTAAAGTTACTCTTGCATTTTATGAATAGAGACCAAAAAAAAAACAGTGTCAATAAAGAAAATAGAAGTGCCAATATCAATTTCTTTTGCTTTTTGTTACTTATCTTTTCCAAACAAGAATAAAGGACAACAAAAAGTCTTTTTCCTTTATTTGTTTGGGTAGACAGTCAACGGGTCCAACCAGCTTCCGTACACCTTGACTTATTCTCTTCTCAATTCGGTAAAAGACAACCTATCCACAACATGACTAGAGATTCTCAAAAAATTATTTTCTTGCAACCTGATGTCAAAATTTGAACCCTAATCAACTGTGTCAGAATCAAACTCATCAACCAACCGGACTTTCTTGGGCTTTTTCCCAATATTTTTATATCTTGCAATCTTAATTCATTGGACCAATTGGCTGGATGATGCCTAGAGTTTGGGCCGTTCAATCCGGATTCGGTCTGGTAGGTCAGCCAGCAAAGGCCTGGCATTTGGGGGCTCGCATGGACATGGGGCAAAGTGAGATGATTGGCTGGACTACATAATCGACGAAGGCGATCTATCGGGCTTGGAAGGGCAACGGTTAGTCTGAATGAGCCATTCGGACTAACCCAAACGATCAAGAAACACAAAAATACATATGGGGCCACATACATTGAACAATTGCGGACACCGTAGCGTAAGACTTAAGTTGAACAACTGCGGACACCGTAGCGTAAGACTTAAATTGTGTCTCAAAGTAACGTTCCTGAATATAGATTTGTAACTCAAGAAGGAAAGTGTTACAATACACGCTATTCTTATTTGAGAATGTATCATATGCGCATTCAAAATGTTATAAGTTTTTCGTATAAAAGTTATGACAAACACCAATATTTTATGATTTTTAGTGAAAACGCTATGAATTTTATTACTGAAAAGTTACGAGAAGCAAATGTTTTGATTCATAGTGAAATTGTATGGCTGAAAAGTAATGAATTTTTAGTACAAAAGTTACAAGATGCACGAAAATGTTATGAATCTTTATGAGGTGGGCCAGCCGGCACAATTTGAACCACATATTAGATGCATTTGGTGCACACTTTTAAGAGGTGTATAATAGACTTTCCCACTCGAGAATTGGTCTGTATATTCAGATGAACTCTTACGGTCATTTATTAAAGAAGAGAAGATCCAGAGGCGTAATATAACTAAAGCGCTCAAGAGGATCTTCCCATACAGAACGGAGATCCCGGTTTTGGAGATCAAATGACCAATACAAGAGTGCTTATAATTAAGGAGAAAAACTTAAGTGTCAGACAAGTACCAAGTGGCAGTACCCGTCACTCATTTCAGCCGTTCAAAAGTATTTCAGACGGTCTGGATTTTAGAAAGAGAGAGATGAGAGAGAGAGAGAAAGAAATTTGAGCCATTCAAAACACTTTTGAATGACCGAGATTCGCGCTCGAGCGTCACATGTGCCTATTTGCACCCAAAATTTTTCTCATATACATATCCCTCACATGGGAGCAATTTTTCGGTGCGAAGCAGGCATCATCCTACATGGTGCCTAAGCGCACATCTCGGCCGTCCAAAACACTTTTGGGTGGCCCGGATTTAGAGAGAGAGAGAGAGAGGAAGACCTGGACCGTCTAAAACAATTTTAGATGGCCGGATATATGCGCACGAGCACCACGTGGTGTTCGCTCAGCATAAAAAAAAAATTCGTACGTGGGGTACCCGCACTTACTCTCCTCAAAACGATGTGCTATTGTAGTACTCATTCTAAGTTGTTTCCCGGGCTACGGAGGATAGGGTGTAGAGGTGAACTGACCACATCCATTCACCCCACATTGTAATGCAAATACTCCAAAAGTTTAGCCCACTAAACTTTACAAGGAGATTTTACAAGCTACATCCTAAAATTTCTAAAAGCTAGGTAAGGACTCTGAATAACCACTGTATCCATCATGACACAATTACAAATACTATATGCATGAGCTTCAAGAACCTAGGTGTAAAAACCGATACGTTAGATTCTGTGTTCTCACTAGAAATCTTCAATATTTAACTGTTGAACTAGTGATCGAGGTACTATCAAATGGTAAACTCGTTCAAACTGAGCTCGAGCTTGAGTTTGATTTGCAGTCACGGGAGTTATTGGGAAATGACTTGAGTTGATGGGTCGGCCATGATATCCGCTCTGGGGGACAAGGCGCGGGAGCTGGATTGGCGATGAACGTGGGTATGTTTTCTCCGGGCATCAACACTGAAACTTCTCTAGCATTTACAGGCGCCTGTGGTTACACCAAAAATTAGATCAATTAGAGACATTTGATTGAAACAAGTATGATACTGCTAGGTCTGAGACACAGAAATTTTAACACGTCAAACCAAACACTGATACTTAAAAAAACAATAGGGTTGAGAAACAAAAGACTCATATAAATGAGCATTGCTAATTAATTATTGCCTCGCAAAATTTGATTTTTTTAGTAGAGAGTTTCTAAGGGTGGCCAATTAAGGCTAGCTTCCAGTTGGTTGTGAAATCTTCAAGTCATTGAACAATGAACTACAAAACAAATTATGATACACAATACTCCCTCCGTTCCTATTTGTTTGTCCATTACGAAAAGTCGTGCCACTTTTCAAATGAAAAAATAAAGTGTTTTCGTGTATCATTTTTCAAATTTTTTTACACCGAATTAAAGTACTCATCGTGTACTTTAATTCGGTGCGAAAAAATTTGAAAAATGATACATGGAAGCACTTAATTTTTTTATTTGAAAAAAGGCAAGAGAGAGAGCGTGGGACAAACAAATAGGAACGGAGGGAGTATTAACTTATGATAAATATATGGGTACAAAAATTGAGGCATAGAAAATGTACAAATCTATTGGTTTGGGGGGCCCACTTCGGGCCTCAAACAAATGATCAGAGACTTTTACGTTTTTCAAAACAATGTTTACTTGTACCCTGTAAAAAATAGCTCAATCGGATAACGTTAAGTGCTCCATCGGTTCATCTACTTTGTGTGGAGCCCGGAGTGAATCCAAACCAATCGATTTGTACATTTTCTGTACCTCAACTTCTTCTCATGTAACTAATCCAAACGAGTACTTGGACAGAAGTAACAGCCAAAATACTAAAGCTTAAATACATTAACCTAACCACATTTTTCTTTCTGAAATTTGAGTGGATATCAACCTCAAGTCTGAATAACTGACAAAAATGAATTTGACTTTTGAGATGGTTATAATGTAGAAAAATGGGGTTGGATTAGAATATAAATATCAACCAAAAAAAGAGGGATACTGAGATAGACAAAGATATGGAATGAGGACAAATAAAACACAGAAGCAGATTCCTTAAATCAAGGGGAATTCTCTACCAATTTATCAAGGTATGCACATGGGTTTGCTGAGAAAAGCTGTATAGCATTTTTGTTTTGTCCAAAATCTTCAGCCTGAAGATTTCTTGAATAAGACTAAACCAGATACATAGCATGTAAAAAGTGACAGATGTGTTCTGCCTTTCTGGTGTCCTGATATGAGCTTTGTAATCTAAAGCTCGTATGTATTTGAAGATCTCACACGAACCATGATGTTGACCAACTGCAGAAGTAATATTGCAACCGTCCCATTTCAGAAAGTATAAAGAGCAGTAAGCAACGTTCGGTGTCCCATAACTTGAAAAGGATGGTTCTTAGGCTTCGTTTGATGTCAGCTATAGTTTCTAGGATATTGGTAATGAGGGGTCGAAATTTGTCGCCACAGGCAAATAGATATTGCACAGGCAATGTAGCCATTCTTTATCATATGGCTGGACGAGATCAAGAAACAACCCCCTCACCTACCCCCCACCCCCTGCCGATGCCCAGTCCAGCACAAGACATCTATTCGCCTATATATCAGCCGAAGTCTACTATAAAGTCTGCTTAAGCTGGTTAGTTTAGAATCCACAGACTATCCTGTAACCATTTAATAAAAAGGGTCACCATTGCACCTTATCGTTATTCCATCCTATACAAAGAGGTCTTTTTCACATGAACGATAGTTCTTCAACACTAGGTGATGAGCTGCCACCTCTTGTGCAGTGAAAGTTAGCTTAAAACAAGTGAACTGTCTTAGAGGTTTTAACGATTACTTAACATTGGTTCCCTGGAGACCCGTAGGTTCAAGTCCGTGGGACTGCGTAATAGAACTCGTTTGCAAAAAAATTCTTATGTAAGGAGACTCCTGCGGGTTCATCAAAACTTAAAGGGTGAGCCTCTATTTCAAAAGGACACTCCAACACATGGGAGGAAATTATCTGTTCCGGATTTACAGAAAAGTTTGTTTTGATATTTGATTGTGCACCCCATTTGTTCATATTAATTTGTGATCTCACATGGTAAATTCTTCTAGTGGATTGCATGTGATGTGATGGAAGTGTTAACTCTTCAGTAGCACGTGATGGAAGTGTTAAATAGCTGGATGTACATTATTGGGCAAAGTTCCAAACAACTCGAGCTTTTGGGACAGTAGCTATTCCTACAAGCTGATCCAATTTAAAGTGTAAGACTATTAAAAAAAAACCTACACATTAAAGAGGAATTCCAGTGCTTTTACACCACCACCTCTGAAAAGTGAGCACATAATAAACCATTAGTGGGATCATATATATTCTTTACAGTAAGCTATAAAACAATGTGGAGCAATATTATATAGCTCATAATCCAGGTATAGCACAAGCAAAAAGACAGCACACGGAAGTCACTATAATTCAATAGCTTCATGTGAAGAAAACCAGATGGAAATACATACACCCATAAATATACACATGTAGACATTTATAATTCACAATGCGTATATATACTATATGTGGCTAACCACCGTCCACTAGGCGGTGGTCAATATGTATATAATGTCAAATAAATTCGGATATCAATACTCACCTCACGTATATTAATACACTTCGCGGATATCAATGAATTTTCACGGATATCGATATACCTTTTACATTTATCCACTGCCCTAAGGGCTCAGGTTAATATTTTCCAATATATATACATTACATGGACTTGCCCACCAAGAAATGTTGACATCATAAATATTGGTAAATGGAAGTGATGGGCCTAATGGATACAAAAGTAAAGTGGTGGGGCTAAACACCAGATATGCAGAGGTCATATATAAACATATAGTCCCTAGAGTTTCTAAGTGGAACCAATCAGCCAGCAAGCAACTTGTAGGACAGGCCATTATTCAAATTTCTTAATTGATACTTAATAGACAATGCAGTTTCTTAGTGTCTCCATATTTGAGGGAACATTCACATGGGTATATGGTGATGAAAGCCTATGAGCATTTTATATGGTGTTCTTTGTTTATCAACTCAAATTTTTGTTACCAAAGACAGAGTTCATGTGAATCATGTTTTTGCAGTTCAGCTTCTAAACTAGTGCACTGGAACTCATTCCTGCAACTTCGTTGAATCACTGTACAATTTCAATGACACAAACTCCTCCTTGTATCATTTCTGTTTTATGTTTTCATTTTAAAAAAATAAGAAATTGAACTTTGTGATGAGTCGCTTAGATTTTTTGTTTTCCAAAAAGAATCCGTGTTGTAGGGAATACCAGAAACACAGTCGGATGTTTAGAAACTTTATTGTACAAACAATAAAACAGAAACATGTAGCCGATCGCAATGGATTGGAAAACTTAAGGCTTGGATTGGTTACAAACCCAATGTGTGCTTTCAAAATTTTGTTTCCGAAAGAGCATAAAATAAAATGAAAATGATATCAACCAGTGGTTGAATTATCCGGACCAGACAAACTTAAATACGTTTGTCGAATTTGCTAAGTACAACTAACAATGGTTAATGCTTCAGACACAGATGTCTGGACACAGATCTTAGAGCTGTTCGATGTGAGTGGGACTTATGTGCTCGGATAAGTTTTGGACCCATCTGAGCATTTGTGTCTGAAGAGCTACTCGTTAACAATTGGCAACCATATCTTGATATAGTAGACATGTATGGGGCTAGGGGAGTCCCAGTAGAGAGGGCCAAGTAGGATGCACAAACTCATGCCAAATCCAAAAAGGACGGGCAATGGAGAAAATTAAGAAATGTACTCCAAAGAAAGTTTTCGGGGGACAAGAATCAAAGGAAAAAAATTCTGAATAAGGCTAGCTTAAAATACATGTTATAAAAGAATACAAACATTTTTCAGAACAAGAATCATCATAAAACCTGCAAACAATCCTCTCTCTTTTTTTTACCCATGGTAATGTGGAATTAAAGTAATCATGGAAACAGACAAACAAAAACAGAAGGGGAAAAGGAACAAAAGAAACACCCATTTGAGTCAAATTTGACAATTTGTAAAAGAAAGAACATGATGAGGGGGGAAAAGAAAGAAAGTGACAATGGTGTAAACAGAAAGGCGAATAAAACTATGGGAAAATAATCAAAACCAAAAAGAAATGTGAATATGCATACCCAAAATACAGAGAGGAAACAAAACTTTTGTCAGAATGCACAATCATCACAACTTGAAAATATCAAAAGGTAAATTGAATTTTCTTTCTTTCTTTTTTAATGGGTCCTTCTATTGTCAGCTCACTGGAACAATAAGCCAAGAAGAAGACAAAAAATATATATCATAGTGTGGTTTTTACACTCTTTAAAACACATTCACACACTTTTATACATTTTTCACACATTCTAATACACTTTTTAAACTATAACGACAGCCGATTTTAAGATTTTTTTTTAATATATATATGCTCCTATGGATAAAGTGAAGTCAAAGTAATCATCCAAAGAGACAAACCACCAGAGAGTGAGGAAAAGAGCAAAAGATACTGCCCCTTTTGAGTCAAATTGACAATCATCTCCCAAGACTACAAGGACGTTGGGTACTTTTCACACATTTCTAATTTGGAATGTGGAATCCTAATTTATCTCATATCCATTCACATGTACTAATCTGGAATGCACAAATTTTTATGGGAAAAAACAGATGAAGAAGTGCATGGTTTTATGTATGATGTTAGGACACCTAAAAGCCATATTGTTCGAAATCTTTTCAGGTTCTAGCAAACTTTTCTTTTAATTCCATAAAAATTCACACTTTTGGGTATGTCTAGAGGAGAGAAACCGAAGAAAGTGAGAAAAAAAAAAAAAAAGAAATTTTTTTAGAACAATTCAAAGGAAAAAAACACTAGCACAAAACAAGAGATTTCAAACTTTTGGGGTTTCTCTGTTTTACAAAACTTTTTTTACCCGCATTTCGCCATATTTTATTCAATTACTATAAGTTAAGAGGAACCAAAATGTGAAGGAAAAAAATAAAAAAGACTAGAAGTAAAAAGAGTCACTAACATTAAATTGGTGTATCAAAAACTAACACATAACGGCAATTCCATAACCACAGTAGATACAAATATACAATCTATTTCTGAAATTGCATATGTACTAGTTTCCTACAAATATATCTTTCTTTCCAAAAATTTGATCTGCCTATAGTTCTATTGGTTGGAAAAAAAATTGCTCAGAATACAGAAAGAGCTTGTTAGGTTGAGTTTCAACTACGGTATTTTCGGAATTATCGCCAGTTACAACGTGAGAGTG
This sequence comes from Vaccinium vitis-idaea, assembly GCA_963854785.1. Taxonomy (NCBI): domain Eukaryota; kingdom Viridiplantae; phylum Streptophyta; class Magnoliopsida; order Ericales; family Ericaceae; genus Vaccinium; species Vaccinium vitis-idaea. The sequence goes on along the minus strand of OY978221.1, from coordinate 27,486,537 downwards.
CGAGAATACCGAAAGTTATTCTAGTGTGTTCTTGCATTTCTTTTTAAGCCATATCATATTTTTTCTATTCCTAAAATTCTTCAACGAAGTTCATCATGTTATTACCAATTCAAGTAACTCATCTCTTCAATACTTCTTAATACAATCACAATCACTCAATCCCTCAAATTATGTGACTCTGCAGTTAATATCCCTTAAAAAACAATAAACTGCTCACAAGAAAACACATTTTGCTAAATTAAAAAGTAAAAAAAAAAAAAAATCTGCACATAACTACAATATGTATAAGTAGTTGTAAATATGCTAAAAGAAATACTCACTTTAGGCGATGAAACGCGAAGCTTCCCATTGAAGCTCACTTGGGACTCAACATCCCTACTGCGCCGCCGTCCGGACGGTGCCGGCGACGGATCCGGCGAGGTGGGTCTGAGGAATTTCTCAAAAATAGCCATGAACAGAAACATTGAAATTAAAACGGCAGTGGCAACAAACCCAAATGAAATCGCATTGACTGAGTTATCAAAATGCCTCCAATGGCCATCATCTCTGTCTGTGAATAAGGGGGACCCAGATGGGGCCCAGCCCAAGTTATCTCCTTCTCCCATTCTCTCTCTCTCTCTCTCTCTCTCTCTCTCTCTCTCTCTCTCTCTCTCTCTCTGTATAGGGTCAGTAGAGAACATGAAAGACAGTTATAGGGAGGTTGGGGGTGGGAGAGAGGCGTTTTTCTTGTGAAGGGTTTTCTACGCCATTATTGAAGTGGAGTGACCCAGTTGGTAAAAGATGATGCAGGGCTCCAACAAAAAGAGAAATCGATGAGAGAGAGAGAGAGAGAGAGCATGTGGGGTTGCGCTTTCGACAGGGTGATGACCGAAGGTTTGGAAAAGGAGAGCTTTGGGATTTGGATTATGTAGAATAATATTTTGGCTTTGTTTGGAAGAGAAAAAATGGTAAAAGGAGGAGTATAAAGGAACCGGCATCTCGGCGGAGTCCACTTCGCTTTCGATTGAGTTGATTTTTAACGCGTTTGATTGAGCTGATTTTATACGAAATACTTGTAAATATTAGTAGTTTGAAAAATATGAACATCTCCACTCATCTTTGTGAAACCCGGAATGAGCTCAAAACAATTTATCCGTAAAAAATCTGTATATTGAATTATGTACACTAAACTGCCACGTACAAAAGTTTTTTTAGTGGATTAGATTTCTGGAACATTCGTGATTGAACAGCTAATTCTTCAACTGGGTAAACCAGATCCAATTATAAAAATACATGTTTTATTGTTAATTCGAGAAGACTTAAAAAAGAAAATAATATAGTAAACATTTTCTTATATTTTTTCCAAACGGCGATACATACACTCTCTCTGGGAGCCACTCCCAGCCACACCCTCTCTCACATGGGGTGTAGTCCCCACATCTGGGCCCCACACCCCATGTGCGAGAGGGGGTGTGGCTGGGAGTGGCTCCCAGTGAGTATATGTATCATTTTTCATTTTTTCCCGTATTTTTTCTTCTTTTTCTTTCTTTCCTTGAGTTAACACTTTAGGGATTGGATCATCACTGGTAACTATCTGCCAATCTCAGACAGTTGCTAGGCCTGTCACAATGTACGAGTCCTGCAAATATATCTTCACATGAAAATAACCCTTCAGTTGTTAAAATATTGGAAGAGAGGATCCTCCCTTTTACTTATGAGTAATCCTACATACACTTCCGGGTTGCACACCCGGGTACACTTCCGGGTCAAAAACCTCCAAAACGACGTCGTTTTGGAGGCGGGTCAAACTAAAAATAAAAAAAAATTAAAAAACGTGGAAATCAGAAACCACAGCTTCCCCTTCCTTTCCCAAATTTCAGACGTTCAGATGGAGAGCGAAGAAGACGATCGATCTCTGAACACCACCACCGCTGCCGCTTCCACCGCCGATCCCAGAGACAAGGAAGTCTCCCACTTCGGTGACCACCACCACCTGTGTACGCCGACGAGATTCGAACCCTCGCAGCGGTTTGTCTCTATCTCTCTGTACGAAGATCGGCGCCACCTCAACGACCGACGACACACCACCAACGCGGCTCCACGACCACCGAACACCACCAGCATCACTACTTCACCCCTCTCTGTTGAAGAGAGAGAGAGAGGGTGGGCTTGTAAACTTGATCCAAAATACCCCATTTCCATCTACTACTTCACCCCTCTCTATTCCCATTCCAAAAGGCCGACCCTATAGCAAAAGCAGCAGGGGATCCCTAACTCATCACTCTTACTCGGCATGCCAATCAAGAGAGAGGGAATCCCACAACTATAATTATCTCTCCTTCCCTTTGGACTCTTTTATTGCTCATTGTTTTGCGTTTCTCGGGTATTTCACTGGATGGGTTGAGCTCTGAAAGTGATTCTGAGATTTCTACAACTATTTGCCTTCTGGGTGTTTGAGTTTTTGCCCAAATCAACTGAAATTTTGATGTTTTGTGGAGTTGGGGGTTCACAGATCGATCGTCTTCTTCGCTCTCCTTCTGAACATCTGAAATTTGGGAAAGGAAGGGGAAGCTGTGGTTTCTGATTTCCACGTTTTTTTTTTTAGTTTGACCCGCCTCCAAAACGACGTCGTTTTGGAGGTTTTTGACCCGGAAGTGTACCCGGGTGTGCAACCCAGAAGTGTATGTAGCATTACTCTTTACTTATCATATGTGAACGGAAAATTGGATAATTTTACCAAAAATAAAACTTGATTATTTTAGAACTGGTTTTTTAAATAATTTGAACTCAAAAATTATTTCTCTCTTTCCCAACCCTAACTATCACAAATATTTTTCTTTTCCCTTTCCTTCCCCTAGGGTTCCACTCCCTTGTACGTGGCGGCCATGGACTAGTTCTAACCCGCTTCTTCTATACTTTAATATTTATTTTGCTTTTCTTTCGTCTCTTCGCTAATGTACTAGTCTTCTATACTTTAGTATATATTTTGCTTTTTGTATTAACAGCTTATTATTTGATATTGTGAGAGATGCGTTTTTACGAAAGCAGTTAGTTTTGTCTTTGGACGGATATTTTGTCTAGAGACCGGGTTCTTTTCAAATAATGTTACTTCACAATGATATTTGTCCCAACGGCGTTCAACCTTACATGATGTCTTAGGCGAGGTAACTCTTGGTGTCTTGTTAGATTTGTAATTTTTGGAGTTCATTGATCACACTTGGTTGGAGTCCATCTGATCCGTCTGGGTACTCATTAAAATTGTCTTTGGCTAGAGTTTTATCTTTTTAGACAGCCTGGGAGCGATGACTGTTAATTCTAGATTTTGAATTTTCAACAAGCGTGATGTCTGGACCATGGTAAAAGATATCAATTGCCTTGTACTTTTCTCATTTTGCTTTAGTTAGATGATTAATCTGCTTTTGTTCAAGATATTTATAATGAACTCCGTTGTAATTTACCAAAAAAAAAAAAAAAACTCCGTTGTAATGAACTCCTTGATATATGTGCGTTTGGGATTATACCATTTTGAAATTTTGTCCACAGTGAGCCCAGCTGGAATTAGCCGGAATAGTACATGGGAGGGCCTGGGCCTGGGCCTAGGTTTTGAAACGGACTACCAATTTGAGCCTGCAAAAACCAAGCGATTGCCCAGCCCGTTAGCCCCAATTAATAGTAGGAGTTTTCGATAAAATAAAACTCTCTTTCATGATTGGAAAATGCTAAAATAAGTCTAGTGGGCTTGTGTTAAGGTTTAAAAAGTATATTAAACTGTGAGAAAATTGTACTAAAAATAGGTGTGAATGTGTGGAAAAGTGTAAAAACTACATCGAAGTCCGTGAATTTTTTGTTTTTTCTGTGCTTATTATATGAGTCCGCTCACAATAGCAATACCCTTAATTAGCTGAAAATATCGATTAGTAGGGGTATTTGATTAAATAGATTGTCTTTCACTTTCAATTATTAGAACATAATCCTTTTTATTTTACAAAATGAATCACCATACAATATGCTTTGCTCGTGTACTTGTCGACGGTTATACAATAGGGAGTGTGTTATTTGCTAATCCTCCATTCTAGACTATCTTTTTCCTCGTTCAACCGTTTAAAATTATTCTCAATACTTTGTCATATTTCGGGGTACTTTGGCAAAAAAACCAAAAAGTGGTTTTTTGGTTTTCTTTATTCAATTTTTTTTTTGCATTTGTTAGTTTTACGTCAAGTTTTCCTAGTTTATGGATTCGTCTCGACGAGACAAATTCAAAGAGTATAAAATTATGGTCGAAACTAAATTTTTTTTTGAATAAAGACAAAACCAAAAAACCACGTTTTGGTTTTTTTGCCAAATCACCCCGATGTATATCTCGCTCTAATCATATACAGTGTATAATTAATCTCAGTGTTCATCTAATTTCATATGTTATTTCGTGGATCCCACATATCTCCTCCATCTTTTTTGTTTTATTTTTTTCATAGAAAAAAAATGATCGCGTTGGTTCTTTCCTTTTTAAAAATAATTCGATTATCAACCAATAGAAACACGGACTCAACCACTAGGTGGTACATTTGGGCACTGTTCCACTAATCGACTTATTGGTTTTATTTTTTCACAAGCCATTCTCCCTATTCCACTAATCGATGGCCGTGTTCACCAATTGATAAAATCTAAGATCCTCAACGGATTTTAGCAAAACTAAATTTTATCTCACAAAATCATTTGGAAAACACCTTTATCAAACCTAGGTTATATCCATTGGGAAAATAATGTGATTTTATCACACCTCCAAACAAAACTAAATTTTATCAAAACTAGATTTTATCTCATAAAATCCATTCAAGAACAATGTCATATTTTTTTAACAAGCCATTCTCAATTATAAAGCTCAAAAACAAGGGCACAGAAGGGTCAATGCCCGTGGGACACATTGACTAACTTCCCCATAAAACAAGGGCACTGAAGTAATTTACAGAAAAGAAAAAGTACCATTGGACTTTATTGGAAGGGAACATTTTCTGGAGCCACCAAACAAAGCCCCTTCTATAATGCACAAGACAGAAAGGACAAAAAGCAAGAAACAAAATATAGGAAAAACAGTGCTCGTCTATGTACTCCCTCCATCCCAAATTGGGAAACGGGTGCTGCGCAGGCGCTGTGCTAGGGTCGGCGCGGCCATTTCGGTGTCGGTCTGGCGATCAGAGAAGTTCACTGCGTAGAGCTCGTCGAGTATTACAATTGTTTAAAAAATCAGCTTGATTGAATATAGTTAGGTGCCTCATCTGAACATTATTATTGTGAAATGCGTGATTTCAAACGGATCCGAAAACACTAAATCGAAACCAATGTAACAGGTTATATGTGTTTTGATGAGGCACTTATCGATATTCAATTGAGCTGATTTTTGCTACACTTGTAGTACTCGATGAGTTCTACGCCGTAAATGTCTCCGATCGTCGGCATGACACCGACACGGTGGCGCTGTGCCTGCACAGCCCGTTGCGCAGCACCTAACCCGGTTTGCGTTCCTTTAATTGATGGACCTCTACAAAAAGTCGTGCAATCTTGAGATCAAGAAATAAAATACTTTCGTATATTTGAAAATTTTATTTTCACCATATTTTTTTGGGTAATTCGAAATTTTTATTTATTTTCACTATATGAAAGAACTCATTAAGTACTTAATTTGGGACGAAAGGAGTAATAATTGGTCGTTCATGGCCTTTCTCACCGCCTATTCGCAAAGTGTGTGGCTTCAACGTCAATGTATCTATCGAAAAAGAGCCATGAAGTATTACGTGATGGTACATAAGGAACACTGATAATTGCTCCAGATTTTATACTCCATTTTTATTTTGTTCGTCGGTAAGGTGTACGTTCGGGTTAGCTTACGCTCGCCTTGACTATTTTCTTCCCTAGTCTGGTCAAAGACAGGTCATCCACACTAAGACTAGAAAATTCAAAAAAGATTTATCTCTTGCGACTTGGCCACAATAAATTAGTTCCAAATTCGAACTCAGAATGTCTAGATTTGTAACTCATCAGTCATCTCAGTTGCCCCTTCAGCAGAAGATTAATTTGAAGCAACAGAAAATGAAGGGGCAAATTCGGAAGAAACATTCAAAGCAGGGCAAGCCATGCAAAACACTGATCATGTAAGATTTAGTAGTTAGAAAAGATAAGGGCTTGCAAAGAACGTTTGTCCAAGAATCTGAAAAAGAGAAAAAAAGTGAAAAACGACTACAATGGATTTCGAATCCCTTCTACATATGTCTCTATATACTTATATAAATGCATACTGAGACACAAATTAAGAACTCAAAAAAGAGAGAGGGATAGGGAGGAGGGTGGTGGTGATCGTGGCGGCCGGTGGTGACTGGTGATCAGTGTTATTATGGCACCAGTTGAGTTGCCACCAGGATTTAGGTTTCATCCAACTGATGAGGAGCTTGTGAACTATTATCTCAAGAGGAAAATCCATGGCCAAGAGATTGAACTTGACATTATCCCTGAGGTTGATCTCTACAAATGTGAGCCTTGGGAGTTATCAGGTCTTCATTTGTCTATCATCATCATCATCATCATCACCATCATCTTTCTTACCTTTTTTTTTTTTTTAATATAAGTCAGGTGTCTGAGCCAATTTACGCGTACTTCGATATCATCTTTCTTACATCAATCTAGCATTTTCTTATTTACCCGGAAAAAAATCTAGCTTGTTATTCTCATTTTTTTCTCTCTTAAAGTTTCAATTCAAGGATAGGGTATTGCTTATTAATCATGGACAAGGATCCTCTTCTCTAATGATCATGCCTCAGCTAACCCTCTCCTAATGCAAAATGGGACTATGATGATTTTCTTGATAATTTGTGTAGTTCATATTATTGGTCTTTATTAATGTCCAAAACATCCCTGCAAACGATTAGATTGACGAGATATCGATAAGTGTCATGTAGAATTAAAGCGAAATTCAATGGAAATAAGAAAAATAAGATTTATTTACATGACTATAAGTGTCGTGAATGATTTATTTACATGACAATAACTTGAGTTTTTGCTTGATGATTTAAAGAGTGTAGCATATAAATATACCATACCGTGCCTATCGTAGATTCAAATGCACAAACCATCCATGCTAAACAATTATGCTGATCAAATATCGATAAGTGCCAAGTCAATCCATTTTTTCCCAAAATCATATTATAAAATAAATATGATAAATTCAAAATGACAGCCGATTTTCAATGAACCAGACATTTTGAATGGTTATTTAAACATCAAGTTTTACAAAATGAACGGTTTGAAAGATCATACTGAGACTTGTAGTAGGCCTATTTCGCATTAGTCACGTACGTTCTTTAATTAGGAAGTCATCAACTATTAGCTAATCCTCATGAATCTGTGAATTAACAGAGAAATCCTTCCTACCCAGTAGAGACCCAGAGTGGTATTTCTTCGGGCCGAGGGATCGAAAGTATCCGAACGGGTTCAGGACAAATCGAGCGACCCGGGCAGGTTACTGGAAATCCACAGGGAAAGATCGGAGGGTAATGTCCCAGAATCGAGCCATTGGGATGAAGAAGACATTGGTTTACTACAGAGGTCGAGCACCTCAGGGTATTAGAACTGATTGGGTCATGCACGAATATCGCCTCGATGATAAGGAATGCCTCGAATCCTCCTCCGGAATTCAGGTACGTAGCTTGTTTATATACTTTTTTTTCACTCACATTTTATTCTCGTTCTTTTTTTATAACTGGATGTTCGGGTCAGCTTGTGCGCATCTCGATCAATTCAGGAACTCTGTAGTTAATGACCGGACAAACTCTCAAGTGGCCCAAAATTTGAAATGTTTAACTTCAGTAGGATTTGAACATGTGACCGCATAGAGAGTACAAACACTTAATACTTTCTCATGCCCATTTGGCCAAACCGTTAGGGTTTACTATGTTCAATTGTCACTGTCCTCTTGAAATACATGTAGCCTAGAACCACAGATGGTTAATGACTATGAATTTCTATAGGTTTTGTGTGTGTATATATATATATATAAAGGCGTACCCAATACACGAAACTCCTGCATATGCGGGGTCTGGGAAAGGTTGATGTACTCTGTCTTATTTCTGCAAGCAGAAAGATTATTTCCGAGAATCGAACCCGTGACCTACAGGCCACAATGAGATAGCTTTACCGCTACATTGTTAATGAGTATGAGTATCTATATGCGCGCGTGTGTATATATACTCCATTTGTCCCAAAATGGATGTCCAAAACCATTATTCGCACTTCTCAAAAAAATATTTATATTTCTTACTTTATAATATTTTTTTATGATTTTAAAAACTTTGTTTAATAAAACTAAACAAGACCTATCAGACAAGATTCATACTGCAGAAACAATTCGTCATTCCTTAAAAAATAAACTAGATGAATTTTTGAGAAACATGAATAGTAATTTTGGACATTCATTTTAGAACGGAGAGAGTATATATAAACATAGTCTGTATGCATGCAATAATAAGATATACCAAGCCACTTGACTTTGAAAGCATGAAATTCAGCAAGTCACAAAAGCATGAACTCCCATTTGTCAAGCCCCCTCTTTTAATGGACAGTGGATAGAAAGCAACGTCATGCTTTGAACATGTGGCCCCAGGGCTAATTGTGACCTATTCAAATTACATATATACATTTACTCTGCTCAGACCCAGTAAAGGAAATTTCAAATTTCCGATCAAATGCGGCCAAAAATGAAGCATAAAATTACTCACAATATTGTCATGTTGTTTGTGATTACGTTTCATTTCATTATTCATAACCCATGTTTTCTTTTTCTCCCGTACGTACAAACATCACACAATGAATGAATTGCTGCCAGCACAACATGACAAATTTTTTTTGAACGGACAAGAAATTTTTTGATTGTGTTTGGTTTGGGTTTTGAGGAAGGTTTTTGGGATAATGAGTGGAGAGAGATAGATAGAAAAACGAGAGTAATAATTAAAGAGAAAACTTATTGGAAACCGTGCACAGAGAAAGAATTTGAAGACCAAAGCATAAACCGAACAAAGCCGAATTCATATATTGAAAGAAAAGTGCTTGGAGTGCACAGAAACTTATAATGACCCGCTCTAGCTGACCTGTTAATCCTTAGCCTAACCACGTACCTCAAAAGGTTAATCTCAAGTTATTTGCTTGGGTTTTCTTATATGCTAGGTACACATCTTGTACTTACTCGATGTGGAATGTTACAAAAGTAGCTAGAGGATTTCGCCATCGATCTCTTGGACAAATAGTTCGCCAATGCACTAAAGGAGGCCTCGGTGGGCTCCACCATAATATCATTATTGTGATATAAACCGTTCAACTTGTAGAGCTCGCGACCCATTGTCGCTCTAGTCTCCCTACTTTAGCTTTTTCTTTATCCACTAGTGGTTTACACTCACAAACTTACATATATTCCTTACTTGCTAGAACCTATAAAAGGTTGGGCCTTCAGCTTGGGGCTTTTGTGTTAAATAACGAGACAAAAGTACTATCTCCCCACATGACTGAATCTCTCTTTTGCATCCAATCAGACTGCATCTGTTTGTTTGTTTGTGATCATATGCTTTTGCTTGCTTTATGTTCTTTATAAAATCAAGTAGATCTGTATGATTTTTGTAACTTGTAAATGCAAGCCCTAAAAAAACTAGCTACTGCCCTCCCTCTCTCTCTCATGAAATTAATCAATACTTCAGGAGCACCGTCACGTGGTGTTCTGAACCACTCCGCAATCACAAATTATCATGGAGTTCATTATTAAATGTATAGGCTCCACATAAATATGTAATTCTAGAGTGGTTCGGAGCATTACGTTACGGTGCTCGCTCTCTTTCTTGATCACTTTCATGCGGAAGAATGTGTTGGCCACTTTTTGCTTTATTCCTGACACTAGAATAATCAAATCACTCTCCTTAGAAATTCCGTAGCATCAAAAAAAAAAAAAAAATCACTCTCCTTACAACCTACCACAATATGTATAACGTACCTACACATGCATGACATTACTTTTTAATTGTTAATCTCTCTCTCTCTCTCTCCCTCTCTCTCTCTCTCTCTCTCTCTCTCTCTGATGTAATAGCATCACCATCCCTTACTCATTTTTGTACCCAATTTTGGGTCAAAAGTTTCATTTGGGTATGTTTCTCCACTGATGTACCTATTTTTTTTTACTCAAAGCTAGTGTTTTTAAGGTTTTTCCTCCAAAATTGAGTCAAAATGGCACACTTGTAATTACTAAGAGAGTGAAAAGAGGTATTGAGAAAAAGAGTTTTGAGTTGGGCCTCCCCCAAATTTGGGTAAGAAAAAGAGGGTAGAACTTAGAATGTGTAGGAAAATGGCCATGGCATTGGAGATAGATTTTTAGGCTTTTTAATCAAATTTTGGATTTGGGTAGAAAAAAGGGTAAGGATTAATTGATGATGCTCTGCATGCATCTCATATTTAAAAGGTTAATAAAACTTTTGCTTTTTTTTAAAAAAAAAATGCATCTTATATTGTTGGGTTTTGAGCAATGCAAGAGGCACTAAATAATTTACAAACTATTACACTAAAACTATACATGTCATTACCACATCAATGCATAATGCAATACATGAATGCAGTCATGCGCTGAAAGAATGTCATTTATATATTTAATACACTAGTTAGCGCCTCTAGACTTTTCCATCTTTTTTCATTCATGTGTATCAGAGAGAGAAGTTTGCCCATAGTTTTCAAGAGTGCAGTAGCAGTTTTTGACCCATTGGGTGGAGTAATGGTTGAGCACGAACTTGGACTACACATTCGGGTGGAATCTACTCGGGAGTGGATATCACTCAGATGTGTGATTCACATTTGTGTTCAACCATACTAAAACGGCATTGAAAATTTTCTCCATTGGGTGCTTTTAAGATGTGTCACGTGGTGTTTGAACACTTTTTTCAAAATCGTACATTTAAGTATGTAGAATTTAGCAATTGTGGTGTCAAGGAAGGTAGAGCCGGATTTAGACTGGGGGAGTGGCCCTGCATAATGCAAGTCCACTTTAAATACTATAATTTTTTCGTAAAAATACGAAGAGAAATGTTAAGTGTTAAATGAGTACAATACTACATGGTCTTTGTTTTCTATGAAAAAAAAATGAAAGCTTGATTCAATTCTCCCATGGTCTTTAAATGCAAGTCATTGAGATAGGAGTATTTTTCTTTATAATCCAAATCATTCATCTTTTAAATCGCTACTTTTTCATTATTGGTGTGAAAAATTAAGTTTTTGAATGCCAAAAAGAATCAAATCCATAAGTACTATATAAAATAACACTATGTACGAAACCGGGAGTGACCACTCCCCCTCAAATTAGCTCTGCCTTTTCGGTGCCGAGTGGGCACCAGGTGGCATTGCCATGTGGTGCTCGTCGGCTCATCCTGGCCATCCATTCATGTTTTGGACGGCCCAGATCTATTGGGGTAAATTTCTCCCTCAAAATTACAAAAATGTCACCAAACCCTAACAGATCTGAGATGCAAAATATGGATAGATGACCCGGATGACCCGCCGGGCACCACATGGCAGTGTCACCTGGTGCCCAATCGGCATACAAAACTTTTCCCTGCCTTAGATACGTTCCACGAGACCACTTAATAAATATAACCAATCCTCCTATAAAGACACATTCAGCCTCAAACTTTTCATCTTACCATCATTCTTGAAAATAAAAATATGAAAGGATTCTTTTTCTCTCTTTTTTTTTTTTTTGTTTGAACTACGAGAACAGATTCTCTTTTTGACGCCAAAGATGTAAGAATTCATCTGATCTAATACGTCAAACTCTTTTGTGATAAGGGGGAACAAAAAAAAAAAAGTGATTCTACCCGAGCGTTCAATATTTGTATGGAGAATCTATAAATACTGAACGAGTTCTACAAGTGAACGATTCAGATAGTCAAGTTGAGACTCGTTGTAGGAATTACAAAATATGCAGTATGAACTGAATCTTTTACTTCTATCCTTTTTTAACTGAAAAACAATAAGGTACCAAATGCGAAAGTGACCATATTTGTTAACAAATAAGCGAATTTGGTGCAGGATTCATTTGCTCTGTGCCGAGTGTTCAAGAAAAATAACGTTTGCTCAGAGATCGAAGAACAAGCCGGACAATGCAGCTCATCGCTAATTGAAACTTCACAAGAGGGTCGTGTCATTAACATCGACGGTGATACCATGTCGTCGTGTTACGATCCTAATGTTCCGTTAATGTCTTCGTTTGTATCATCATCGTCATACTGCGTGGTCGACGAAGATGATAACAACGACGACGACGATGAGTCGTGGATGCAGTTCATCACAGACGACGGTTCTTTTCTTCCCGCACATAACTAAGCAAGCAACAATGCTATGGGTACAACATATTTGCACACCACATGTACACCAAGGTGGTGTGCAAGTGTGGTGATCTGCTCTTTAGTTTTGGTTTTCAGAATGCTTTTCAGAACTCTCTCTGCTGCGCTTTCTGTCTTTGTTGATTTTTCAAAATTTCTTTTTAAGGAGATTGTTCGAAAATATTATAAGAAAACTAGAGAGAGTTATTTTCCTTAAAGAATAAATACTTGTGTTTCGGAAATAATTTTTTTTTATTTTTTATTTTTTGAAAAATTGAAATGTAACCGAAGATTTGACGCATGCATGGGTGTCAATGTGTCATTAACATACAATTATATTGTGTTACATGGATGATTTCGTATGACAGTAAATGTAATAAGCCTCCATTAATATTGCAAGATTTTTTTTGTTAAACATTTGGTGATACTTATGCCTAGCTATATATTTTTAGTTTCATTTTTTTATTTATTTAGTTTCTGTTAATTCCTTTGAATATGTTGATTGTTTCTACTGATTAATTCCTGTGAAATTATTAATAAAATAAGGCCGATTGTACAAACTTGAAGGGATTGCTTTTCATGATGTTTCTCCAATTTTTTTCAATGCAATTTTTTGCCTTTTTTTAAATTATTGATTTGTGAATGAGTGTTTTTGTTTTTCTATTTTTGATTTCCCTGTCTGTTAATCTGGTTGGGCCCATTTCAGCCAACTTAATAGACATTGAACATTGATCATCAAAATTCCTATTGATATATTTTCTGCAATCTTGCCGTCCATTATTTTAAAGACAAATGTATATTTTATGAGTTTTAGAGTGATTTGCAACGAAAGCCAAAACAACAAAAATCCAAAAACATTAAAAAAAAAAAATAGAAATGAAAACAGACTTAAGTTGTACAACACCACAACGTCCATGCACATATAAATCGTTCTCTCCCTCGTCTCGTCTCCCTCCTGTGGCTGATGTGTCAAATATGTGTATTGCTGATTTCGCACGCGACAACTCAGTCGTACGATAACCTTCCAAGAATTAAAAGCGGGTCCTGCGATGCCCCGATAAGCGATAGAGGCCGTGGTGAGTTAATACCGACTCTCTGGTTGAGACAGTGGCAAAGTCCTTCAAGAACTGGTTCCTCCATTGAACCCAGAATTGGGTGACATGACTCCATGTATGGTTAACAGGATCGTAACAATCAATCCAATTCGGGATGCTTATGTGCCTTGGTTCTTTCACGCAAAATGTCGCATGAACACGATAATGAGAAAGGGAGGTTTCCGGCACGGAAGACGGTGGCAGGGACAGGAGAGAACCCAATTTCGAAGTGGATGTGGGGGAGGTGACGATTTAAGTGCAGAATTATAGCATATGATACATGTAACAAGTGAGAAGTGTTAATATAGATAGGAATGGCCATGGAAATTTCGTCCATGTGCATCGATTGGAAATAATCGATGACCCGTTCAATTATTTCAGTAGCCTATTGTCTCCTATAGTGTCGCTTAACTCTGTGTTTTGGTGATTCTAACGATCAAATCAAAGGAAATTATTAGCATGTACAACGTTACTCACTACACGGGGGCAAACAATCCTCCAAAATCTGGAATAAAAAATACCCCGGGCACTGTAATCTTCGTCATATTACACAACCTTCATTCGTGATCCGAACAAATTCCAATCAAACATGGTCGTAGAGCTTAAATCGGTTTCTGAAGATAGCCAAAGCCCAGATACCCACAATACTATAACAAGTCTACAATGCACCATTTGGCGACTTTCCAGAAAGAAAAAACAACAACTCACTCTTCTTTTGAGCTTGACCAGACCCACCAGTCGAAGGGTTGCTATATTTGCATGTCTAGCCATTTGGAGGAAGGAAGTGGCACCAAAGTTATGTTAGACAAGATTTCTCTCTTTTATGTTTGTTTCATCTCCTCAAAATCCATATTCCTCGTTGAGACCATGGCAGAGATAAGTTCGCGTAATTTCTGGAAACTTTTCAAGCCTAATAGTTCAGTCTCGGTTTATTAGTATGTTATCTCGATTTATTAGATTGAAAGGAATGCGCCCGACTTGAGCACATAGAATTTGAACATGAACTCAAAAGTTAAAAAGAGTACTGACAATTATCTGTACAACTTATTAAAGGTCACTAAACAGCATTTGAGGGGAAAGTAACATTCTAATGCAACCTTCTAAATAAAATGAAATGAAATGAAATGACATTCCTGAATGACTACATACCTAGACATAGAATACAAACCTCTTGAAAGAAGAGTACATGATTCCCGACAGTGCTTTCTCACCTCTCAAACAGTTGGATCTTCAAGCGTTGCAGTGGACAAATCGGTTATGCGAGGATAAGCAGCTTTCTCATCAAGCTGGTTCTGGGCCCATATCAGCATCTTTAACAAGCTTGGAAGCTTTGGGTCTGTGGTTCCATTTATATCATACATATTTTAAAATCAAATGCAAGAATATCAAACGACGACAATATGACAGATAAAGTGAAACTAACAATGTAACGTAAGGAAGCAGGGCGTTTATCACCTAGGAAAGGCAAGGTACACCAATGCCAATGTTTTTATTTTTTTATTTTTTTTGAACTGGAAATCATTCAATGTTTTTAGTTGATCCTTATGGGCTTGTTTGTTTTTCAATTTATACATAATCTCCTTGGAATAACCATTACGGGATAAGTAATATCACAGCTGCTACAACATTATCTATCCCATGTTCTGTGGGATAGTATCCAATGGATATTTAATCTTGACGGCAGCAGTTTTCAACCAAATCCGGGATATCTGGTTCCTCTGGAAATACAGTCCAATTCTGTTCTATACTGGACAAAAAAACAGGGCCTATGTTCTTAAAACGTCAACATCTACGTTAACTTTATTTTCCAAGTGGGCACACAATCTTTCCCCAACCACAACCTGTTCAAACTAGACAGTATAGTTTCTGGTCATGAACATATGCAATGCTGTTGAAAATGCAGTAGAGTAAGACACAGCTGACAGAATCCAGAATCAGTCTACTACCAAATCCAGACAAGAGAACCACATACATTGAATCCTACGACATAGTAATATTAGGGCTGAAACCGGTTCGGTTCGGTCCGGTTCTTGGCCATATTTGGCTGAACCGGAAAAACTCGGTTCGGGAGTAACACTGAACCGAAACCGGTTTTTTAGAGCTCGGTTCGGTTCGGTTTCGGTTCGTCCGGTTCGGTCCGGTTTCAAGGTCGGTTCGGTTCGTCTGTGACAGAGCCAGAGAGAGTCAGAGAGGAGATTGGACTAACAGATCTCGATCTGCTTTTTTTAAAAAAAAAAAAAAACAGATCTCGATTTGAGTCATATACACACATCTACTGCACATTACACATACATATATCCATCTAGAGGAGATCGGGAGTTGGGGTTAACAGTAAAAAATCACTAGATCTACAAATTTACACTTTACAGGGATATATATGTGCATATATACACACACATATCAAGAGAGAGAGAGAGAGAGAGACGAACATGGACCATGAGTCGACGACGGTGGACTGAGATGATCGGTGATGATGAACGACGATGGGTCTCTTTCTCTCTCACACCGCTTGTGACTGTCACCGAGTGGCTGGATCGATGTCGCCGTGGTGCTATGGTGGTATTGTAGTCGTGGGAGAGAGAGGAGGTTGCCGCAAGAAGTGGTGGCGACTGGTCATGGTAGTTGTGAGGTTGAGAGAGAGAGAGAGAGAGAGAGAGGCTGCCTCGCCTGACTGATTTATGGGTTAATGGGTGAAATGGAGCCAGCTGTTATAAGGGTGTACATATATAATTATATATAAAGGGTTCACTAATAAGTAATAAGTAATATTATTTCCTGCTGTGGTAAGAAATCCTTAGGGGGTCCAGTGGGTAAGTGAAATGCTTTCCACGCTCGTGGACTAGGTTCGATCCCTATACCACTCATTTTTTCAAGTATTAAGTGTATATATTTTATATATATATCCAAAACCGGTTCGGTTCGGTTCGAACCGGGATTTTAATCTTAAGAACCGGGAACCGAACCGGTTTCTGAATTTTGAAAATTCTCCGAACCGAGAACCGGACCGGTCTGCTGAAGAACCGAAAAATAAAACCGGTTCGGCTCGGTTTTCCGGTTCGGTTCGGTTCTTCGGTTTTGTTTTTCAGCCCTAAGTAATATATTGTGGGCCTCAGTATTTTTATGAAGTTCGTCCTTAATTCTTAAACTTGTACAATGAAATGATCTCCTTAAATCGAAGTACGTCTTGAATGATCTTGTATTTACGTAGAAGTACTATCCTAAACATAACGTAAAAAGTTGTAGAAATAATGTTCTACACTCATATCAACAGTACAAGAATACGGAACTAGATTCATCTTTTTCATAAAGATAAAACAAACTAGATGAAGAAAATAATAAATTTGGAAGGTCGGGTTATTTTAGTTATTTGATAGATTGAGCATACAACCACCACTACCACCATCTAGTATCTACTAGCTGCCAACTGTGGACTTCTAGCTTTGATCGCAAGAGAATAACCCTTGTGTCCTCCTCTATCTCTGCATCTCTCTCTTCCTGGATCCTCACCACCAGTGACCATAAGAACAAATTATTGCCACAATGGGTCAAACTAAACCAGTCCTCCAATTTTCTACTGCAAAACCTAGAGTTCTTCCCAAGCAGGCAGGGAAGATAATTTTGGGCTCCAAGAGCAATGCTACTCCTCTCATATGTGTGGGTCCCATTTCCAAGTACGTGGACCCCCTACATTTTCTTGAGAGGAAGAAAGCATTGCGCTGTGTGTGGGTCCTACTCTCATACATTCTGTGCAATGCTCCAACTCTCATATACGTGTGCGGGTCCCATTTCCGAGTACGTGGACCCCATATATTTTCGTGAGAGGAAGAGCACAGAACAATCTCAGCTGGGGGAAGAGGATGTTGTAACTGGGAGGGCCAGCAATTATACACAGATAATTCAGAGATAGTGGGGAATTAAAAACAAATAAACCAATATACAGAAGAATAGGCTTGCATGGCCATGGGTTCATTGAGTCTGAGAAGATAAAAGCAGTCAAACTTACAGTCTTGATGATCAAATTATGATTACAAGAAAAACATAATCTAGAGCAGCTGTATGCTAAGAAATTTCATATTGAACAGTGTTGCTAACCTTTTTCATGACTCTGACTCGTAAGGATGGCTGCATTAACCTCACTTGCTGTCTTAAGGCGCTGAGATATGTCAAGAAGCTCTCCCACAGGACAATTGCTTACATCTTCAAAGGCCAGCAGCGCAACAGTCCTCTCCAACTCTTCCAAAAAACTTTGCTGCACAAGATTTCAATTAAAGCATAAGAAAATAAGAACCAAAAGCATGCAAAAACAATAAGTTCATAATACGCAAATTTGGTTGTAGTAGCTTGCCACTGCCGCCAAAATTATAGTGGAAAACTTTCGGTACCGAATATTACTTCAACCAACATGTGAGCAAATGATGAAATAGATGAAGTTGTGTCATGTAGATTGGATGTAAGGAAAAACGCAACCGACTCCACCAACAAATATTATCCAGAGGGAGATATAAAATAGTTAAAGAGGAGAAATTGAGATTTACATTTTCTTCTCCTCTTGGTGCAAGCTCCTCCTGTGCGAACTCCAGAGCCTCTGCTACTTTTCCATTCCGGATCAATTCTATTAACCTTTGTTGCTGGAGATGGAAAAACAGTTGGGGATTTGTATCCAGTATCTGCATATGGCACTCAGTGTGAAACTTCTGATCAAGGAAAAAACAAGAATCTGTCCCCTTCATCCCAAAGAAATGAGTAGTGTACTAGTCTATGGCATCGAGAAAACCAAACAACAAACAATACTCATGATGATTTCCAAGTTTCAGGCAAAATGATTTAGAACTCCACATGGCAACCGAAAATTAGCATGGATGAGTAGAACAGAAAAGAAACAGGAATTTCCAAACGAAACAGATTCCAAATTCAATAAGGCAAAGTTAGCTATTTGATAGCAACTTTTACTGACCAATTTATCAATAAAACTGAATTAAATTTAACTGTTGAAAATCTCAGTAATGAACTCTTATTTGTAAGTAGATACCATGAAGTACATTATGTGGCAGGTTATCTTCAAGATCAACATTTTAGGCACCCACAACATATGCCTTTTATTCCCATTGTGTTCCTCAAAACAGTGTTTGGTATCTGTTCTCTAATTGATATCATTTGTATGATAAGAACATTGTTAGATTGATCAGAGGATACCTCAAGTTAAAAGGAAAGAAATAAATAGAGAATAAGCAACAGGACAATGTCCCATGAGTTGGTACTGATAGCCTCTCAGTTATATAGAAGAACACATAAAACCATGATTTGAGGAGAAAGATAAAGTATCATTCAGATGTGCAGCAAGTAACCAGATAGAGGACATGCCCGCATGGTTTGGCATTCATTAGTTTCCAAAGTTGCAAAGTAATGTAGAGTGGGTCGCATCCACATTTCTTGACCGTTTGTGAACCATTCACTGCCCAAACAGCATAAATAAGTAACACGGGCCAACTATGGTGAAAAGACCTAGAACTCGCATGGTCGATTCGAAACGGGCTTCTGCACGATACTCATTGCCGTTTCGGCAATGATCAACAATGGTTTTGGGCCTTTTGATGTCGTCTAGGCCTTCAAAAGGGGTATTTTGCCGTTTTAGGAAATAATAGATTTGCTAATAACTTTTAGTAGGAAATCCCGTTTTCGTTGCCGTCTGTTTTGGCAACCTTATTTTCTTTCTAGTTTTTTATTCTGCCAATTATTTTCGGATTTCCATTTTTGGTAATTTTCGTAATTTTTTGTTTTTCATTTCGGCTTGATTAGCAAGTCAAATCTTTTTGTTATTTGTTTCCTAGTTGATCTAGGGTTGCTTTGACGCTATAAGTATCAATGTAAGCCTAATGGCAGAATTTGGTTGTTTATGAATTAAGAAAAACGAGATTTATTTCATTATCGTTTGTTCAAAGAGGGAGTACCTCTGGCTCAAACATTGTTCGTGTTTATTTCTTGCAAATAATTTCGTAAAAGGAGGCAGACGTGCATCACGAAGTATGATTCCATAGGCCTCTCCTGACTCCTACAGTTTCTGATAATCATATTGGAAAGAAGGAGCATTAAGGGAATGCCGCCTATGTACAAAAAGAGGCCCTACCCACTTCCACAAGAATAGAAAAGATCAAAACCAATCTATGAATTGGTCAGAAGTCCCATGCTATCTCTAGAATCAAAATGCAGTCCCTTTCTTTTTTATGATGACAAGTAGGGGCCTCCCCTTCATTAAGTTTTTTTTCCCTGGTAAAATTCCCCTTCATTAAGTTGCCATCAATGTGCTTGAGATTGACAAAAACGCTGATATAGCATGTTAACATATCAGAGGGAAATGTCATAATACAAAACTCTAGTTCGTTTTAAGATAGGATACAATGAATACAGCAAGAGGGTAAAGTCGTCGATTTTCAATTTCCATTACTGACATTCAGCTGAAAACTCTGACCAGGGAGGTTAGCATAACTATAGAAGAACCCTGCAACTACCCCAAACAATTCTAGCTAAGAAATGGTCCCATGGTCATAACTGAAACAATGATCAGCTCCTCAACAGATGTCATAACAGATATCCCTTGAATTTCAGCACATTTACTGGGTCAATAAAGTAAGGAAAGCTAAAGAATTTCCAAAGTGTTACGTGAATAAACAGCCAAGCAACTAGCTGGAAAAAAGGAGAATCTCACCTTAGGTGGACAACTGAATCTGTGGGGGAAACGAGTTGAGTTTTCATGCCCACAGGAATCTTCCTTTTTGTTGGTAACTTCCAAATACTGATCAATAATCCCTAATCTAAAGTATATCTAGGATCTCTTGAAAGTTGAAACAACTAAACTATAAACCTAACGTCAATTGACTAATCTCTTAGGCACTTGATAAAGTGTTTATTTATTGAACCATCTAATCATGAAAGCAATACGATAAAGTTTCATGTTTCCTCATTACAGTCACTTAAGAAGAAGGATTTGTAAACTCCTAGTTTGCTTCCATTTAAGAAATAGATAGTTAGGAGAAAGCACACAATTCTAATGACTCCCTACTCCCGAGCACAATAAAAGAGGTTATTGCTCAATTTTGTTTGAATTGAACTTGAACAGGCATCATCTTAAGTTGTACATTAATAGAAGCAAGATACAATTGCAGCCACTCTTGAATAAGTGAATACATAACTCCAAGTCTCCAACCACCTTGACTAGTCAAAATATCCACATTTTTGGCATTTATGAATAATAGAAAACATGTATTTCGTTGACAAGAGAACAACAGGGTAACAATGGGATTACTTTACCTCGGGGTTCAAATCATTAACTTTTTCAATTGCATCCTCAACGTTCCCTGATTGAACTGCCTTTTTGACCGCCATGCGATCGGTTATTGTCGCAAGATCTATGTCTGCTATTTATCTATAAGGAGAAGTTTGTATGTGAAATGAACCGCGTAGGTAATGCCAAATAAAAAGACAGGGAAGCTATTAGTAGAGGAAAAAGGATACGTTCAGTTCCAGATTCCATTCTGAACTTTTCAGCAGCGTCGACATAACCCTCGGTGACAAGAAAGTTCATCACCAATCTATTCATATCTTCTTTCCTAATTTTTACATCATTAAGCTTTTTCTCCCACTCCTCTCTTGTGATCACTTTCTTCGAAGTAGCCTGTCAATAAAGACACATTAAACAGAACCAACTTTACATAAGGAAACTTATTCCACCACCTCTCTCATATATGTTCTGATATAAAACATGATAAGGGGTAGATGCCGCAAAAGTATATTCAACTCCGCTATCTGTTACAGCAATGGGTACCATATAGATGGAGTGTGTTTCGTATAGATCGAGACTTGTAGCTCGATTTTTTTGTTGTTCAAAATAGAGCACACTAAAAACTTGCACGGCTGATGGAATATATAGAAAATTTGAAATCCTGTATAGCCCCTGATCTTTAGACACACTCTTATCATAGTATGAATTCTGTTCTTAAGCTACATCAAATAGGTAAGACGGTTTCAAAATAAGCTTAGAGTGAATTTGGGACATGATTAATGACTTGATGGGCTTACAGAGCAATGCCATTCATTCCTCACCAAGCGGAGGCAAGACAGTTAGGGAGTAATGGAGCCAAGGGATTCGAGAAAACCTATGAACTTCAATAACTTGAAAACAGAAATAGTCAATTGTCATGGTGGATGGTGGACCCATTATCTACATTAGGCCCATGGTTTTGACTGTGACTTCTTTCGAACACAAATATTGTCTAGATTCTAAGAATAATAAAAGCTGCAATTCCGTGCTTTTCATGTCTATTTCTACATATTCACACTCTCTCTCCATTCCTATTTAATGTTCCAACTTTCCTTTTTTGGATGTTCCAAATTAATTGTCCCATTGGGGAAATCAACATAGAAATGGATCTAGCTTTCCCTTTTTTCCCTCCTTCAAATTCAATTAAGGATGACAGCTTTTGAATTGCAGTGGTATTTGAATTCATAAATTTTACCAGATTTTGGAAACTGCCACTTTTAACTTCAATTGGGAGGCCTTACGCGAACAGTTTACCGCCTAAATTCTAGGAGTTGTGCATTTTTGTTCTTTTGGGAAACAGCCCCAAACAATTTAAATCCCAACTAAAACTATTTCAAAATTTTGGAGGGGCAAAATAGGAAAGTTAATATTGTGTCCCCTTAATTATGATGTCCCTTAAAAACTTGAAATCCCAAACTGGGACCATTAAATAGGAACGGAGGGAGTACAAATGTGTATGTGCCTATGTGGATATGCACTGGACACGCAGACACCAAAAGTATAAACTCTGACTTGAGTACAATGGTCTGTACGAAACCCCAACATCTTCGTTTCATTTTTTATAACTCAGGTATCCGGGCCTACTTTCACGCACTTCGACCAATCTTGGGGGCCCAATAACATCTTCTTTTGATACCACCCAAGAATCAACAAATATGATCTAAGTGAAAATAAAAAAATACCTATACGTACCTGTGAGATCAACATATCTACAATTATACATGGCATTTAGCAACTTATCTTACCCTGCCATATTTCTATGCACTTACTATACGTATACTATAACCAAATACCGATGTGTGTCTATGTGGACATACCATAGGTGCATAAGTACAGGTAGAAGCAATAATACATATACCCCTAACTAGGCAAAACGAATAAGTACAGAACTAAACCAACTTCATTTTAACAACCCGAGATTCCAACAGAAGTTGGTGAAACGAAGATAAAAATATCCCCATACCAACACATCCGATCCACATAAAACACTAGGTGATTAGTTAAATGAGTCAATTTGGGAAAATTACCAGATAAAAAAGAATTAATTGAAAACACGAACTTGAGATCAGGATGTGGCCCTTAATGTAAAGATAAAGGACTACAATTCAGCAAACTCAACTCTTCTCTCTGTTAACCAATCTGGGCAGACATAATTCAAGAAAATCAACTACTAAAGTTCAAGAACCACAGACCATGGGATAGTCAATTATCACCGTTGACCCCATTTTCTGTAAAAGCCCCATGGCTTTGACTCGTCATGGAAACACAGATTGTCTTCGAATTTATAGTTAATTACCATGCACAGTTGGCAGAAATGCCACATTTCTGGTTGTATCCAACTCATAGTTTTATGTAGGCACGTTAGGCACAACAATCAGTACAACCAAAACATCTTCCTTTTATACAACCCAAGGGCGAACAAAACTGGTTGTAGCAAAAATAAAGAAATACCTATACCTAAATAAACTATCCACAAAGTTCAATATGTGCTTCATTCAACAAGTCAATTTGAAAAAAAAAAATAGCAAGAATTAGATGAAAAAACAAACTCAAAATGAGGATATGTCCCTTACTGCAAGAATAAAAGCAATAAATTCAGGTCAACTCTGCTCTCTTTTAGGGCAATGGGCAGACATACTTCAAGATAAACAACTCCAAAGTCCGAGAACTAAAAACCCTAGAATAGCCAATCATAACACTCAGAGTGAATTCTTTCAATAGCCCTAGGATTTCGTCAGTGAACTCTTTTTCTTTCTTTTAGATAACTCAGAATGTCCGGACCAGCTTACGCACACCGACTAATCCCTAGAATCCAATCCCAAGTCCGACAAAAGCCAAAGCAAAGCCCCGGCCATAAGAACTGCTAGCACTAGGAGGTTTCAAACCCCAAAGTCACAAAGCCTCGACTGCAAGTGACTTCTTTGGGAAACACTCGTACTCCATTGCCACATTCCTATTGTGATTCGAGTTATCCATACAGATATCTATGTAGAGACAATCCCACATTACTTCAATTTCGGCACAAAACAATCAGCACAAAACAAAAACATCTTCGTCTCGCAAAAAGTCGATAATCAAACACGAGTGATAGAAGCGAATACAAACGAATACTATCAGATCGGTTTCAATAAAACCACAACACGATGCGATTAACGAATCGATTTCGTAAACCCAGTTGACATTAATTGAAATCATACCATTGCTTCAATTTCAGCGAGTTGACGAATGACGATCCAGAACAATGACATCAGTGGTAAATCAACGCCTTTAAACCCATCTAAATCTTTCGCAATCGCTTTTTACTGGAGATGGAGTACAAGCAACAAGTGAGACCAAAACCCTCGGATTAAGCTCAGGATTAGAGATTACCTTAAAACGAAGTTGTATGTGCGCTGGAACGAAGGGTGAGTTACACTGAACCCCCCTGTGATTTAGGATAAATACGGATAGCTCTCTGTAGAACCACAACCTAACGAATAAACGGGTACGTGGAACCTGTCTGGATCCAAACCGCAAGACCGGACCGATTTTGGTTCGATTCCGGCTCTACCCAATTAGCATTGAAACACTTTTTCACAGCACATGAACTCAAAAGATTATTTAAAATTTGGAGCACCAAACAACTCATAAAATAATTATGGGATTTTATACTATTCGAAACCAAATATGGTCCACATGATACACAGAGTACTTGGCAATTTACCATAAAAAAAACGACTGCTGAAATTGGTGAAAACAACCAATAAAGTAGCTTAAACAAATAATGGAATAATCTAATAATGAGAAAATAAATTCAGCATCATGTTTTACTAGGAAATTAAAATTAAAAATTAGGTATTAATAGGGTAAAATTAGGTATTATCAAATCAAGATATACATAATTATCTACACGTATAAATATATTAATATATACTATATATGTGTGTGTTAATATTATACTGTCCGGTTTGGTTCTAACCGTGGTTCTTCAATTGAGAACCAGTAACCGAACTATAATTACCGGTTCTTATTTTTTCAGAACCATAACTAGACCTATGAACAGTATAACCTAATCAAATAGAACGGTTTGGTCCGGTTCGGATCGGTTTAGCTGTTATGTCGGTTTTCTGGTGCACCCCTAGGAAGGACGGAGTATGATTTTTACTCCTTTTTTTTTTTTTGAAAGGTGAAAAAATTACGATTTTTACTCGATTACTGTTCTACTTCTACCACTTTCCCCATGAATCCCATCTAGGGACGAGCCATGATTTTATTACTCCATTCTTGATCCCATGCAGTATATATTGAAAAAACTGGTTTTTTTATTTTTTTGGTTTTGTCCTTATTCAAGAAATTTTTGCATTTGTAACCTTCGTCTTTATTCACAAAACTTTAAGTTTGGCTAATAATTTTATACTTTTTAGATTCCTCTCGTCGAGACAAGCCAAGAAACCACAAAAAATCGACCGAAAACTAACAAATGCAAAAAAAAATTGAATAAGGACAAAACTAAAAAAACCAAAAAATCAGTTTTTTCAATTTACCCAAACCAGTGCGAGTTCCTTCGAATCTGATCTATAAGATAACCACGTGAGAATGCATGTACGTGCATTTGTCAACTTAAACTATTTATAGTACCCACTTACAAAATTATAGTGGTTAAGAGCTGTGTGATCCATAAACTAAGATATTTTTGTACACATATTAACAAAATTAAAGTCTCTATTTCATATGGAATGCATACTATATTCAACATCCAATAGCAAGTGGTGGCTAACTCATGCGGTAGAGCTCTTAGATGCCCCACACTGCATCCCGGGATCGAGTCTCAATCCCCCATGTAATAGATTAGGAATGACGAATGACGAATGACAAAAAAAAAATCCAATAAATTTCTCCTTCAATCTCTGAATAAATTTCCATGTTACACCATTCACACTCTTAAAAAAATTATTTAGATTTTGCACTTTATCATTTTTATTTATAATTTTTAAGTCTTTGTATTATAAAACTAAATGAACTCTAACAAACAAGATTCATTGTATTGAAAAAATAATTTTAAATTAAAAATATAAGTATTTTTTTAAATGTCCAAATAGTGGAACAAGAATATTTATTTAGGAACGAGGAGAGTAATTAATTACGTTACCTAATGTGGCAAGACTAAACAAGTGAACAAATTAAATTAGGTTTCGGCATTTTGGATGTGACAGTTAGTGGAACAACCACATGTATTATCTGACCACTAATCCCATAACACGCAATTAAAGATACCTAGGGGAGTGTGCTAATGGTAATTAGTCATTAGTAGCTTTTTAAGGAATTATATATTCTCATGGTAGGCTTTAGATGTTCAGACACATGTTTATTCACAGGTATTCCGAAACCGTTTAATGCACATGAGTCTCGCACGATGCACGAGAGGTCAAGACAAATCAAATATTTCTAAATCATTTATTCGTAATATGTATCCGAACATTATTGTCAGCAAGCATTTTTATTGCTAATTAGTGATGTAATAGCAGTTAAGGATGGATAGGAATCGGGGCCCTGTAGTGAGCCAAACTCAGTACAGGGTGTAGTGAGCAACAGTGGCCGTTCGATGTGGCAATCAATGGTCCAGATTTAAAATAAACTCTTCCATGCTCTTACATGGAAGAGTTTTATTTTAAATCTGAACCATTGATTTCCGAATCCAACGACCATTGTTTCTCACTACACCCTGTAGTGAGTGCCCTCACTACAAGGCCCCCGGATCCGGATAGAATGGGAGAGCAAAAAATTTAGCCATCTTCATAGAAATATCAAGAAGGGAAACTCAGAAGATGTAGTAAGTGCATCAAACTTAATCAACGATGTTAGAACCACACCCACTTTACATACCCACACATTTGTGAATGTAGGTGTGTAAATGAGTGATTCTATTATTTTTTAAAATTTATACTTCTACATTTGGTAAAATTACAAAATTGGCTAGGAATGGAAATGTAAGGTAAGATAGAGATGCCCGATGTTTTCCATTTGGAATTTGTGACTTTAACAAAGCTAATGAGCAACGAGACACCAGAATTTGATTTTTGGGTTAGGAAAGTAAATCTCCTGACTCCGGTTTAAGTCACATAATACGTGTGCGTGAGCTTGAAAATGTCTTCGAAGAACATTGACTAAATTATTAAAATTACCGAGACTAATTATTGAGAGCATGAGAGCAGAGCAAAATTTTGACATTGAGAGTTCGAGTGAAGGTTATTCTAAAAAAATTATGAGACCAAAGGTTCTGGTGAGATGACATGACTTTAATCAAGAAGGAAATTAGTTAACCTGCGAATAAGCTGACCGGACACTCTATGCCGTCAAACCAAAGATAACGAGATACTGTCAGACTCGATTGGATGAGGGATTAATTTCGGGTGAATAAAATTTGGAGGGGGATAAGATAGTAGGTGGTATTATTTTTGGAGAGTTGACCCACATTGATGTGACTTTTAGTTGGTTTAGATGAGGTATAAAAAATGGATAACATAGTACTTAGTTTGGATGAGGGATAAAATGAGGAGATAATGGTGTTTTGTAGTTGAAATTGAGGAGGAGGGGGATAAAACAAGTCTTATCCGCACGGGATTATTTTTGGATACCTCATAATCCATCTAAATCTTATCCGCCCGCGCCCCCCTTTGGTCGGATTAATTCGGAAGGGGGAAAAGCTTATTCGAGTGCATTTTGTACACCCAAACCAAGTCGAAACTTTCACATTAACCCTATCTGGACGGATAAGTTATCCAGCCCCTTTTACCGTAGACTTGACTACAGGTACAGAAGAAATAGTGTACATAAAATGTACAATGACTTTTATGGCTCACTTTTGGAACTCACACGAATAATCTGAACCGTTAAATAATTTCAAAATACTGTAATTTTTTACATGACCATGAAATAAATCAGCTCAATTGAATACGTGTAACTGGTAATTCGGCTCAATTGGACACTGTGAATGAAAACTTGGAGTTTTCTGCATAGTTACACATATCTAATTAAGTTGATTTTTGTTTGAAGGCCATAGAAAAAAATATTTTAAAAATATTTAAAAATTTAGATTATTCGTGTGAGATCAAAAAATATGGAGCAAGTCTCAAAAGTCATTGTAGTGCGTTGCACTGTTCCTTATGTGCTCAGTACCCGTAGGTTTTTGGCTTTCACCGCATCAGATCGAACCGTAATCGCCTTCTCCTAGAAAAACACTTTTATCCTCTCCAAAACTTTGGTTCTAGTCAGTGTGAAAAGGACAACACGGCGTAGAATAACAGACTCTTTCCCCAATTTTCCCCCTTTCCCACCCCTCTCCTCCCAGTTAATTACTCCAAAAACCGTACCAGAAAACAAGGGAACACGAACGAGTCCTTAACCCTTCCTTATCCCGCGCCACCACATTCTTCACGTCTCTCTCTCTCTCTCCAAAAAGTTAGTATCAGGGAACACAGGAATAAATTACCCCATCACAGAAACCGCTGCGAAATTTCTCGCTAAAATCCTCTGCAATACGAAACAATCCACTCGTTTTCTCTCTCTGTATCTACACCTCCATATTGCTGAGTAATTTTGAGAGGTTTTCGTCGTGGTTTCGTGGATAAAGTGATTTGAATTTTTTATCCCTATTATAGTCCAGGGTTGGTTGGTTGAGGGTTTGCTTGTTGAGGGTTGGTTTCACCGGAGGACCAAGTTTTTAGGGTTTGCTTGGTTTTTCGAAGAATTTCGATGTTGATGGCAGCGGCAGACGATAGATCGGACGTTTGGTCGGTTGAGGATCACTCGCCCGACGGCGGCGGCGGCGGCGACGATGATGTTCACCTTTCCATCGATATCGAGTCGCTATGGGAGATTCTCGGCGAGAGTCCTGATCCCGCTCCTTTGAAGGTTCGTTGTGATTTGCACTCCCTCCGTCCCATTTTGTTTGCTTGCTCTGTACGGGAACTCATCTTTCCTCTAGAAAGTTTAATGAGATTGCCAACAATTTCCCTCGTTACATTTGAAATTACTCTTAATATAGTTTGTAGAAACAGGGCACTCCCTGACATTTAGGTGGCCGATGCGAACTTGAAGGTTGGGTCCTTGCATACTTTTACGAGCAAACAGGTTTAACAGTGAATTTATCTTAAGGTAAAAATAAAACATATGATAAGGTGGCTAGAATTTCCGAAATTAGTGATCAATACAAGAACATAGAAGTATCACTTAAATATCACTACTATTTGCATTCTTAGCGGCAAAAGTAGTAAATACACTAGCATAATCAATCTTTGGCACGATTCCTTTTCAAGAGGAAACACTCAAAACTTTTAAGAAGAGCGCTCTCACAACCCAAGAAACTAGGCAAAACCACACCTCTCAATGTCCAAACGAGAAAAACATTACTGCACCTCTGTCTGCGAAATACTTGAACTTTTGATCTGATATGTTCTAGTTATCAGAACAAAAAATGCACTTAATGTGTTTTGGAGACATGCCTTTATATTATTAGTTTTACGGAAGAAATATTTTGGTAATGGGTGTTGTTTGGCGATTAGAAATGACAATTATTATAGTTCCGAGAGTTCTGATAAACATGTAGGTCAGAGGGTATGCAGTGTGTAGCTTTTGCCAATGGTGGAATGAATTTTCAGTTTTTTTTTTGTAGTTAAAGAACATTAGGTGCAGCTTATGTTTTTCCCCCCCAGTAATTAGTGGTTTTTACTCGGGACATAGTTTAACGAATGCCTTCAATGACAGTCGGCTAACATGTGACTGCAGGAGGTAAATGGTGTGGAACAGTGGAAAGTTGATGATGCAAGGGAGGATGGGTCAGTTTTAATAATTTAGGATGGGTCAGTTTAATAATTTAGCTATGTTATTGAAATAAAGAGTGCACTATTCCTTCAAGAAAAAAAAAAAAATTTCTTGGTTTAGTTCCATTATACGCTTGAACATGTGGTTTCTGCATGTATTTGCTGTTGAATTTTTCCTTCAAATTCAGTTTATATTGCTGCATGATGTCCCCTTATTGTAATTTCACATCCTGAATGACCAATCGGTCCAATCCCCTCCCACTGTTTTGCTTTTTGAAAGGGGTTCAAAAGAAATAGTAGAAAAATGTTAGTATTCTGGCCATATTTGATTATTTGTTGTGAGAGAGGTGGCTTTCCATCTCTGGCCTCTCTCTCATTCTCATGTAAATAGTTGATTTGTTTTTCACTGTAAGCTACTAGTGCATGCCCGTGCTCGTGCTTGAAGGCACGTCTTGAGCAATCGATGCACGTGCCTGTGGCTGTGCTCATTCTTTATTTATGGTCCTTCGAATTTCAGAGAGGGGGAAGGAGAGGTGGTAGTGAGAGAGAATGTGGTTTGAATTTCGAAAAGGAGGGAGAGGGAGGGAGAGAGAGAGAGGGAGAGAGAGAGAGAGAGAGGGAGGGAGGGAGAGAGAGAGAGAGGGAGAGAGAGAGGGAGAGAGAGAGAGAGAGAGAGAGAGAGAGAGAGAGAGAGAGAGAGAGAGAGAGAGAGAGAGAGGAGAGAGAGAGAGGGAGGGAGGGAGGGAGGGAGGGAGGGAGGGAGGGAGAGAGAGAGAGAGAGAGAGAGAGAGAGAGAGAGAGAGACGCTCTGTATTGTAATATTGATTGTGTAAGCAAATTAGTTGTTTAGCTTCTTCAAGGAGCATGCCTGTCTTGGATACTGAACACACAAGCTGATTTGCAGGATAGTCCGGGGGATTTATCAGGAGGAAAAATGCAGCAAGGTTGGTCACCATCTGATTTGGGTAACAACTAACACTCGATGCTTGGATTGAATATAAGTTTGATTATCATGTTCGTATTTTTTAATGGCTTCTCGGACTTCCTATTTCTGACCTAGTATTTAGGGGAACTTGGTTTTTATTAAGATGCTTATTGTTCTCGCCATGCTTGTTCTTTGCTTTTTAGGATTGCCAGAGTCGGAAATGACGTCTTCAGTTGGGGCTGGGTTAGCAGGATCTCTCACTTTCTCCCCTTCACACAACAACTCTGAAGCTTCAGATTTTAGGGTGGGGGCTCCTGACGGTTCTTCTGAGTCTGCTGGGAACTCTCTCACATTTAACCATGAAAAGCAGGAACTGCGAGCTCAGTCTGGTTCTCCGGCTAGCTGCTCCAGAAGTCAAGCAGATTGGATTCCGCCAGCTTCATGTCACCGTTCTTCAATTGCAGGAAGTAATGGAGTTATTCAAAATGTTTTTTCTTATGGAAGAGATTACCGTGAAGAAACTCAAAATGAGATACCAAATTGTAGTGCCAAATTTAGTTTTGATGCTGAAGTAGCTAATGATGCTTCAGATTTCAGAGAGGGGTTGGATTCCAATCAACCGACGAGGGGGACTGGATTCCAATTCAGCCATTTGGAGGGGGATACTTTTTCCCAACGTATGTGATTGTGTGTCTATAAGAATTAACTGTCTGACATTTCTGTTCTTGTTTAAATATACTGTTTCATTCCTTGTTCGCTTTGTTTTGCTTGGAGATTTGAGATTGAAGAACTAATCTTGATTTGATTGTGTTTCAGATGGATCTCTCAACACATTTGTGGAAAAACCACAAACATTGGAAACTTCCATGATGGGAATTGATACATTCCCTTGGGGTTTGCATGATGGTTTCAATCTTCAATATATGCCCAGTAGTGATGAGATGGCTACCTATATAAAGGATGAATTGGAGGAGCTTCCAAATCAGACTTCTCTTGTTCATGGTACCTCGGTATCTGAGGCTGAAGTGGGTGGATCTTTCTTCACAGAACTGATGACCGATGAGCATGATGTTAGTAGCCCTTATGTCAAAGGCGTAAGTTATAACCTGCTGTCACCAACCAGAGGAGACTTTTTTGCTCAGACTGATGATACGACAATCTTTGAGAAGGGATACTTACCAACCTTCTTTCCTCCTCTGCCAAACATGTCTAGCATTAACCAAATGGCTTGTGTGAAAGATGAAAACAATGATGAATCTGCACTATCTCTGGGAAGGGGACATGATGTTAAATTGTTGCCACCTATTCTGCATTCCAATTCAAGTAAGAAGCTTTTGGTTCATGCAAAGGATGAAGAAGAAGATCTATTTATAGCATCGAAAAGAGTTCGCCATCATCTTGATAACAATGATGAAGCTGTTCGTAGAAAGCTAAATCCAGTTTCTGATGATCGTTGTCTGGATGCAAAGGTCTTACAGAAACCTCAGTTGCAGCCATTCACTTCAATGAAGACGATGGGTTATGAATCTTATGATGTAGAGTGTAAACTAATTCAACCTAAAAGCATGGATACGCATATTTCTAAAATCAGCTGCCAAACAAATCAGAGTAATGCCAAGGGTAACTACTGTGTCGACGATGAGGAAGATATCTGTATTATTGAAAGTATCAGTGCCCCTTCACGCTCAAATCTATGGTCGATGAATAGTCAGGCCCTTGTTACTCCACAACATTGTACATTTGGTGACCCCCTAAACCACATGGGGATGGGAGGTGTGAAGCCTATATCAAATGAGGAACGTCTTATTGTTCAAGTTGTGTTGCAGGTGAGGTGTGAGAGTATGTACCTCCTTTGCTTACGTATTGTGGTTAAGTAGCATGCAGAATTCCAATGGGATGGGTCCTTTAGACTCCAAGTCCGAAATTGCTTTAATCTATAAATTCTTGACCCTTTTGTAATATCTTTGGCTTGAAATAGTTTGACATTGGAAATTTTGCTCGGTTCTTGTTTGGTAGTACCCATTAATCGGTCTGAATCATGGATTTTTATCAAGGGGATTCATGTTCGTTTTCTTCCGTTATTGGACACCAGATATGCTTTGGAACTGGACAAGTCTCTTACTTTTTCCACACTTGGACATCACCATGTCTACCTGTGTACAGACCATAGTAGAAATCTACATATTTTCTGCTTGACATTCTTTGCAGGATTTATTTGGACTGTCGGAGTTGCCTTTCTGCTGAAACTGGCTTTCATTTGTACCATGTTTTTCTGCTGTTGTCTTTGATGGCTGAACTTTTTATGATGTTGGTTTTGGGGCTTTCAGGATCTTTCCCAGCCGAAAACAGAAGCTAGTCCGCCAGATGGGGTTTTGGCAGTATCTCTTTTAAGACATCAGGTTTTGAGCTCGTTATTTGTCCATCTTATTTGGGGTTATGGGGTTTAATGAGCATTGGTCAACCACCAACTTGGAGTTAAATTCCTATCTGCATATGCATTTTAGTACACCATAGTTAGCATTGGTCAAGCATATATGAATGACATAGTAACCTATTCCTTGAATTTTCTTAGAAACAAAGACATTGATCGGCAGCTAGGTGATTTCTTGTGTGGAACATAATATTTAAGGTGTACGTTGTAATGAAGATAAATGAACTGTATCATGGGATTTGTGTCTAGAAGGGCTTTATAAAAAAATTACTCAGTTGCTTAAAATGAATTTGGTTGGATAATCATGCACTTAATCCATCATTTTTGGTAGTTATTTTGACGAATACAGCACAAACCTTTTTGAATTCAGACAACAAGTATAGATGGGAATGGCGATCATTATGTAGTCTGCTATCCGAATCAACCTGTTGTAGAGTGACAGCATCATTCTATATGGGCCATCTGTTATTGTGTTTGAACTATAACCTGGTTTACTTTATTTGTTGGTGGCCTGTGCGTGTCTGCATGCACTATTTCATTACCTGAATGACATTAGGTGAATTTCTGGGCAGCGAATTGCTTTATCTTGGATGGTCCAGAAGGAAACAGCTAGCTTAAAATGCTCTGGTGGAATTCTTGCGGATGATCAGGTTCCTTTACTGTGTTTTTAATTTTTGATACTTTTCAGGTGTCAAGTGTGGATAGTGTTGCAAACAAGTTTATCTTGATGTTATTCTTAGCTTGTATGTCATTCTCTGGCAGGGACTGGGTAAGACTATTTCAACGATAGCACTTATACTCAAGGAAAGGGCTCCATCTTCCAGAGCTGGTTCAGACTATTTGAAACACAATGAAATGGAAACACTAAATTTGGATGACGATGATGACTCTGTGTCTGGGGTTGATGGTCCGAAGCAGGATGTCGAATCGGTCCAAGTTTTGGCTAATGGACTTCCGAATAAAAAGGGCACTATTGTGCAAGGAAAGGGTAGGCCAGCTGCTGGGACCCTTGTTGTATGCCCTACGAGTGTCCTACGTCAGTGGGCTGATGAGCTCCTTAATAAGGTGACTAGAGAAGCTAATCTATCTGTTTTAGTGTATCACGGAGGCAACCGAACAAAAGATCCTTGTGAGCTGGCCAAGTATGATGTGGTCCTCACAACATACTCAATCGTGAGTATGGAGGTCCCAAAGCAGCCTCTTGTTGATAAAGAAGATGACGAGATTCGAAAGCAAGAAGCTCATGTTGTTTCATCCAGTAGGAAGAGGAAAAGACCCGTGAAGGACAAGGAGAGAATGGATAATGGAATGTTTGAATCAAGTGCTCGACCTCTTGGTAGGGTTGGCTGGTTTAGGGTTGTACTAGATGAGGCACAGAGCATAAAAAATCACAGAACTCAAGTGGCTCGGGCTTGTTGGGGTCTCCGTGCTAAACGAAGGTGGTGCTTATCAGGGACGCCTATCCAGAATGCAGTTGATGATCTGTATAGCTACTTCAGATTTCTTAGATTTGATCCATATGATGCTTATAAATCTTTCTGCTCCATGATAAAAGTCCCCATTAATAGGAATCCAATTAATGGCTACAAGAAGCTACAAGCTGTCTTGAGGACAATAATGCTACGTCGCACAAAAGGTGAATCAAATAAGGATGATTATTTCTATTTAGATAAATTCTTTATTAATTGATAATGTGAATGAATACTTGACAACTTGGTGAATTTATGTAGTACACACACTCTCTCTCTACATATATGCATTTGTTTCCTTCTTTGCAACATTAACTAATGAAGCGTTGAATTTTTTGGGGCTCGTTTGCAAGAGTATCTAGCATGCTTTCTAGTCACATTCCTAGGTACCTTTTCTGTTCTCTCCATAAATCTAAAAGTTTCTGCAGTGTTTATATTTCATCCTTGTTCCCTCCTAAGGTGTATGAGTTGGGCCAGGCACTTTACATTCTTGTGGCTGAGCGTATTAAAGGACTTTTGGGACCTTAATTAGTGCGTCCGGGAACTTTGACTCTACTCATCTTTGGCAAGTTCTCTTATGCTATACGTAATATCTGTGGAATTACATGGTTATAGTTGTCCTATTAGTCAGCTTTGGATTGAACAACCATTTTTCCATATGCTGTTTAAAGCGAACATGTTTGGTTTGAGGTTGGTTCACTCTGCTCTAGCACTTTTGAAAAAATGGCGAACCCTGATTTCCAATCTAATTGGAAGCCTGTGGGCTGGATGTAGATTGTAGACTGTGCTATCTACTATTTTTTTTTTTTTTGTTGGAATTATATGCTTATCTTGTGGATTTTCATACTTCCTATGAGCACTTTATTGTTGTTTTAGGTACTTGCAACTGTGTCACATATGGCAGCACATGCAATTGAGCAATTCTAATTACCATGTATAGAAATGGCTTTTCTTTTATTTCTGTGATGACATTTCATGATCCGCCACACCCGCCCCCCCCAAGTTTGAAAAATTCCACTTTTGCCTATATTTTGCAGAATTTTCATTCACGCCCCTTTGGAATTGGTGCATGCCCCTAGATTTTGTATTTTCTCTGTGTCATTTCTCTCTGCTAGAAGTATAATTTAAGCAAGTCACATCTATTGTTGGGGAATTGATATTTGCACTCTCCCTTTTGTCCCCTTGCACTCTTTTTTACCCCCTATGTGGAATTACAAAACTACCTTCTAATATGAATATTCCTAACTACTTTTCACACACAAAAGGACAAATTTGTAATTTTACATGAACAAGACCCAAAAAGGAGTGCAGGTGAATAAAAGGGGAGTGCAAAAATCATTACCCTTATTGTTGACACATTTATCGGGGTGAAGTTGTCAGACATCGGTATGTGCTGCTAACTGTTGGATTCATTGAATTCTAAGGTCCACGGGGAGTAAAGAGTCACAATACTAGATTGAGTAGATTCCATATTTTGCAAAATACTTTTTTTTTTATTCAGTAATGGTTGAACGATGGTTACAAACCAAAATAGGGCATTTGTTGTACACTAAGGAAGTTGTCTACAGTACATCTTTGAAATTTATTCATGTCTTGTGCATGTCCCACCAGGCATATCGTACACATCCCATAATGCCATAAGTTTGAGGTTACACTGCTTGTAAGGCCAAAAGTTCAGAAGATTCATTTGCATATACCGAATCTCTTTGTTTATTTAGTTTTCACAATCCGTTTCATTTTTATTTATTTATTTATTTTTGCGTAAATTGCAATTAAGTTGGCATCAATATACAATCTGGTCCTGGTACTTATGGTCGTGATTTCGTGGTAATGTTTTTCTCTAGGTACGCTTCTCGATGGGGAGCCAATCATCAACTTACCGCCAAAATCAATCGAATTGAAAAGAGTGGATTTCACGGATGAGGAGCGGGATTTCTACTGCAGATTAGAGGCTGATTCCCGGGCTCAGTTTGCTGTATGCTTTTACTTTGAAACACTGATTTTCAAATTATACTTGGCTTTGCTTATTAGATCTAATGGTATTCAGATGCTTGCTCTTCCTTTGCCATATGGTTCCTTCAACCTTTCGATTGGTATGCTATGACAGGAATATGCTGCTGCTGGAACTGTCAAACAAAATTATGTTAACATTTTGTTGATGCTCCTGCGCCTCCGACAAGCTTGCGATCATCCACTACTCATTAGGGGATATAATTCTAGTTCTGTGTGGAGATCTACTGTTGAGAAAGCCAAGAAACTTCCTCGGGAGAAGCAAGTTTTTCTTCTGAATTGTTTGGAAGCTTCTTTGGCGATATGTGGCATATGTAATGTATGTGGTTCGTGCCCCTTTATGGAACGTTTTGGTTTGTTTTGATTTCTTTTTTCTTGATTGCTGAGAGAGAGGGAGGGAGGGAGGTTTTCTAGTTGAAGATACTGCTAACAATACAGTAACGAGTAAATTCCAAATTCGCGCCCGGGATGTGTGTGTGTGTGTGTGGGGGGGGGGGGGGGGGTGGGGTGTGGTTTTGCATTTTGCTGGGAGGGAGGGAGGTTTTCTAGTTGAAGATACCGCTAACAATACACTAACGAGTAAATTCCAAATTCGCGACCCGGGGGGGGGGGGGGGACTGTTGTGTTTTTGCATTTCTTAATTGATCTATGCTGATTTTGTAGATTCTTGATCACAATTTTTTCTTTTGTTCATATGCTTTTTTTCTTCCCGCTTCACTCTTTTCTATGCTGTTGTCCCCCAACTAGATGTGACCCATACTGACTTAGTCTGTGACTCATGAATGATGGTCTTTATATGTAGTAGTCAAAAAGTTTTGTTTCTGTGGAGGAAACTTTATTTGAGGAAGGAAGCACACTATTGAGGTTTTGGGTCTTGGAAGTTATGTTGCATGGATCCTTCATTTTGGCTGAAATACCCGTGTCGATGTGTCCAGCACGCGTATCCATTTTGGACACTCGGATACTCTAATGGTCATGATATTTACAGAAAAAGAATAGAAAATTTGCTAGAAAATCGATATTTCTAGTCTCACATGGACATAAAATAGCAAAGTCATATTTTTCTTAAACCCTTCTTGTTTAAATACGTTTTTAAATACATTTTACGATACATAATCTAAAAAATTTATGCAATATGTAAGGATAAATGATAGTTACCTTACCTGAAAATGAAATCAAGATGGTTAAGTTATAATGTCCTAAATGAAACATTCAACGTCAGATTCCTAATGTTGCGGCCCTGCAAGGGAATGATACAAGCAGAGAGAACGGTTGCTGCGGGCTACTTTGAGTGGGTGCACACACTTAAAAAAGGGGAGGGGGGTTGTTGATCCCTTAAGATCAAATGAATTGACCGAAGTAGTGTCAATGGAAAGAAAGAAGAATAAGCGGGAAAAGCCACTAGGACAGTTGTTGAGTTTCAAAGAGGAAGATATTGATGAATTATTTTCTGTAAGTTTTCTTCTTTTGGATCCTGTAGCCTGAGTTAGGAAGGAGGTTAGCACCATTCATTGGAGATATTACTATTGTTGAAGGTAGGATGAGCTTTTTTCTTGGTCTGTCCACTTTCTCGTGTTTGTCCTTGCTTCCTGTGCTTCTTTCTTTGAGAACCCGTTGCCGACTGCCTTTTTATTGGTTTTTACTTCACTCTGTATTTTATTTTATTTTTAGAAGATAATATACAAATACCTATTCGGCTATTCGGAGGGTCTAGTGTACCATTTTATACAGCATTGATTCTTTCCTTCGTGTTAGCAGTTTTTCCTTACTGACAGTGAATAAAACATGATTTGCATATATGGCTAGATAACGGGAATCTGTTGACTAAGGCATAATGACCCTTTAGGTATGATGAAATCTCAGTCATAGAAACTAGATTGAGGTGCCACGCATTGTCCAGGTGGGAAGGTTTGAAGATCAAGTTTTTGCAGCTTGTCGGCCATGGTTCTTGTTTTGGCATTATGAATTGGAAAATGCAAGGAATATTGGTCAAATTGCAATAGAGGGAACATGTGGAAAATAAGATGCATCACTAGGAAAATGAGCATATTTTTATTCCCTAGTTCTGTATGTGAGCAATGTGTCCAGGTGTCTAGATGCTATTGGTATAGATTAGTATAACAATAGAATCAAGAAACATTGATTATATGCTGTTGATCATCCGTATAATAGCAGTTGTATCTAACTTGCGCGGCATATTTGATATGGATAATGGATGCAATTGTAAATGGAAACTTACATGACAGAAGCTACATCTTATAGAAACTGACATTAAGGGATTATCCTTTTTGGAAAAATGACTGAATGAGCCGTTCTCAAATTTATATCCTAATAAATTGGTGAGGTACTTATATCCTGATATATTTATGGTGTCATTTTCATAGGATCCACCCGAGGATGCTGTTGTTACAAGCTGTGGGCATGTCTTTTGCAATCAATGCATCTCTGAACATCTGACAGGTGATGACAACCAGTGCCCGACCACAAATTGCAAAGCTCAACTCAGTGTTTCTTCATTGTTTTCTAGAGAGACACTGAAATGTTCTCTCTCTGAGCAACCTGCTCAGGATGGTCCCCTCGATTGTTCTGGTTCTGAGGTATCTGACAAGCTTGAGCCTGGTTCATGGAGCCCCTCATTTCATTCCTCCAAAATCAAGGCTGCTCTTGAGGTCTTGCAGTCACTTTCCAAACCAAGTGATTGTAAACAACGACCTAGGTCATTGGAATCTATTGATGATGGCGCCACTCTTCCTGAGAACTCATCAGATTCTCTCTGTAATGGTTCGGACATGGTTAAAGGTTCAAATGATTTGATTAGAGTAGTGGGAGAGAAAGCAATAGTCTTTTCCCAGTGGACAAGGATGCTGGATTTGCTTGAAACTGGCCTTAAAAAGTCTTCCATTCACTTTAGGAGACTTGATGGGACAATGTCTGTTACTGCCAGAGATAAAGCTGTGAAAGATTTTAACACCCTACCTGAGGTTTGTAGGAGTTTGGGCGTCTGTTTTTAGTAGGCTTCTGATATTTAACTTCTATGTAGTTTTATTCGTGATGATGACTGCATCGTACTTTTGGTTTAGGTGTCTGTTATGATCATGTCTTTGAAAGCTGCTAGTCTTGGACTCAACATGGTTGCAGCTTGTCATGTCCTCCTTTTGGACCTCTGGTGGAACCCGACAACTGAAGATCAAGCAATAGATAGAGCCCACCGGATAGGACAGACCCGCCCCGTTACAGTTTTGAGGTTGACAGTAAAGGATACAGTTGAAGATCGCATTTTAGCTCTTCAGGTATTATAATCGTGCAAATCTTGTAGGGCATTTTAGAATCCATGCCTGATTTGCGAAGTGTGGTGAGATGTGAGATTTTTTCTTCATAATCGTTTTTGTTTTGAGTCTCATTTATGTAGTTTTCATGTCAATGACATGGGAAACTACACAAAATTCATAGTGCTTAATACATCCGTTTTATTTTTTGTAAGGTAGATTGGTTTAACAAGGTTTCATAAACCATTTCGTACATACTATGAGAGACATAGTTTCTACAATTTTCACGGCTGAAGTTGGTTCTGAAATTAGTTTTGGAATTCTACATCTTGTGGAAATTCTCATGAAAGCATTTCTGGCTTGTTTGTTCTTTTGCAGCAAAAGAAGAGAGAGATGGTTGCATCTGCATTTGGCGAGGATGAGACTGGCAGTCGTCAGACTCGTCTTACAGAGGAGGACTTGAATTACCTCTTCATGAGTTAATTAGGGCATTCATTTCATAGTTTAACTGGCTCTTCTCCTTTTTTTTTTTCTATCGATTCTTTATGAGAAACAACACCTTCACAGTTGAAGCTGACAACGGATCCTTAGAAGTAACTAGAAAAGAAGTTCTCATTTACAAAGAGATCGTGGGATTTGTTATTGGATGAATTCGCATGGTCCATTTTTTTCCCCACAGATTGACCTCAGATTGTCAGTGTATAGGGTTTGGATTGGAATAGGTTGCTAGTGCATATAGGGTTGTGGCAAATTTTTTACGCCTGGATTGTAAATGATAGATTTACTTTGTTTCTTTAGTCGCCTCTATACAGATACCGCAAAGTTTTTGGTAAAGGAGATCACTATTTCGTGTATTGTTTCTTTCTTAGTTCCTTTTTATTTAATAGTTGTGCTTGGTACTTCCGGTAATGCTGATATAGCAGATTAACATCGGTTTGATTGCTGAGGCTGCATATTTTTCCTGGTTATATGTTCTTCTCCAATTGAACAGAGAGTTTTGTTCTTATGTGGACTCCACATTTTTTTTCATAACTTGAGTCTAGTTGTCCCGGGCCTGGTTGTATTTTTGCTGCTGGATAGAATGCTCTGCAGTGCAGTATATCCCCGAAATGGGAGGATGACATATCCTTCGTCGTGGTATGGAAGTTCTCTCCCAGCAGTGGTATGATCTCTCCCACTTGCATCACTGGCATTATTTGCGCAGCAATCTGCTGGGACATTAAACAACTTCAGGTTTTCGGTACAGGTCTGGATTTGTACGTGTTCGTTGATTGTAATAAGTGGTATGAAATCTAGTTATTACAGCCAAGACCTAGCTACAACGTTTCTACTGTCACGATGTTATTCCAAACCGGTCAGCGTTAGAAGGGCTGAAGGGGACGTTGAATTGAAGATGGTCAGAATGTTCACCTGTTTTGAGCTCCTTGGCGCCGAACTTTTCTGCTTCGGTAATTGCTAGGGTTTTGTCCTGGGTTTCCTCTTAGGCCTTTGTCGGTGTGCGTTGCGGTTTCTTCTCTAGTTTGGCTGATCTTTTCAGTACTACTTCCTGTCCCTTTTGCCTTCTGTCGTACGTTGGATGTCCTGGGGCTTTTTTGGTTTAAGTTCGTTAATGTTTTTTACTTATTTATACTTTGCTTGTTCTTGGTTGTTTCATTGCTTCCCATTCCTAAATTCTTTTGTTATGGAAGTTCCTTATTTTTTTGAGTGACGTTAAGAGCTGCATAGTGCATACAATGTTTGTTAGAAGGTCCGTGCGGGTAAGAAGAGTTGAATTTAAGACCAAATGAATTTTGGAACAAGGGCATTTTGGGATAAAAACATAAAAAAGTTCTGAATTTTATGTCGCACGTTGAAAAAATTATTATCCAATTTTCTCACCCGGTTATTTCAGCCGCTTTAAATGCTCACATTTGGATATGCTTACTCATGGAATGGGAAAATGAAAATCATATGGTGCCATCTTTACGGTGAAATAAACTTTACTCCCTCCAAATAATAGTAGTTTAGTAATCCCTCCGACCCTTTTTAATAGTCAAGTACTATTAGATTTTGGATTGTCTTTTAATAGGTTTTAAAAAGTGACCTAGGGTGCATGCTGTCCCTTTTGCATGTTGTCCGATTTGGGTCGTTCGTGCTCGGCGATGGACGGCTCGGATCACATCTTCTCCAAACAAATCCGAACCGTTCACTACCAAACAAATCCAAGCCGTCCATTGCCGAGCACGGACGGCTCAGATTGGGACAACATGGATGCTGTCCCGTAAAGGGACAACACTATCCCCCAATTCTAAAAAGTTAATGGATAAAAGTTTGAAAATGGGGATGCTACTGTCCCAAGGGGCCAGAAGCCACTGCCATCCTCCAAGAACTACGTAGTTTTGGGGATTTTAGGGACATTGTTAAAATTTCATTTGGTACTCAATAATTTATACTCCCCCGGTTCCTTTTCAAGTGATCCACTAGGGAAACGTGTATTTTTTGCGGACGTTTAAAAATGTACTTTCGCATATCGTTTTTAAATTTTTTTCACCAAATAAAGTACTCAATGAGCACTTTAATTTGGTATAAAACAAATTAAAAAATTATATAGAGAAATATGTTTTTTAGGGGTTTGAGATTGCATGTATTCCCATATGGATCACTTAAAAAGGGACGGAGGAAGTAACTTTTTAGGC
Organism: Vaccinium vitis-idaea; assembly: GCA_963854785.1. Classification (NCBI taxonomy): domain Eukaryota; kingdom Viridiplantae; phylum Streptophyta; class Magnoliopsida; order Ericales; family Ericaceae; genus Vaccinium; species Vaccinium vitis-idaea. The sequence goes on along the minus strand of OY978221.1, from coordinate 27,444,183 downwards.
TCATTTCGGATCCCATAAAAAGGACTCAAATTGTTCATTTTTCTTAAAATGTTTTTTTATGAGTTCTTATAAAAAATTAGTTCAATTCGATAATGGTAAGAGTTTTTTCAAAATATGTAGAGCGCCCTATGTATGAATCATGAAAAAGCCCTTACCATATTGGATTAAACTAATTTTTGTACGAACTCATATAAAATATTTTAAGAATGATGAGCAGTATGAATCATTTTTATGGACCCCGAAAAATCAATAATGCCAAACGGCGTAATAGATTTTTTCCCAGATTTTCCATTGCGTGAGTTCTACGCAGCAGTTATCCTTAGGATATAGTAATATTCAAGAAATCAATATTTATACGCTAGCAGGCAGCAATGTAACACAAAAGGTCCCATGGTCTAGCGGTTAGGACATTGGACTCTGAATCCAGTAACCCGAGTTCAAGTCTCGGTGGGACCTTTTTTTACATTTTGTTAACGCTGTTCTTTTTCTTTCAATGTTTTAACTTTTTTGTTTGTTTCATCATCAAAATATGCAGTATTTGGCAAATGCAGGATGTTTGGGATGCTCAATTTTTAATATTTTACATTTTCGCCTTTTTGAATTTTGACCAGAATGTATTATAAATCTGTAGAGTGTTTGAGAAAAATGTATAGAATGCCATTTTGCAATAGAAGTAGCGTTTGAGAGTGTCAAAATGGATTATGGTTGGTTTTTTACCATGTTATCCTTATTTATTATTACATCAAAATGTGTATGAATGGCCATTTAAGACAAATTTTGACATATTGTTGATTAAAATATTGATTTTTTCAAATAAAAAAATACTCCTACTTCTTGTTGTTCCATAATTGAAATTCTCCAATAATTTTATCCTAAGCAGGAATTATGGAATATTATAATCAGAAAATGTTATTATTAATAGTCGTTATGAAATATAAAATAAAATCACGGTGGATAATTGGTCATTTAATTTGAATCCTAAACAAAAATGCAAAAAAGAGAATGAGAAAAGCCCCTTCTATCAACCAAAAACCAAAAAGGTAAAAAGCAAAAATTGAGAATGTAGAAAATAAGCATCCAAACACCCTTCACATAAAAACCATCAATCCTACGAGAGATGAACAATTTCATAATTACCCAAAAAAAAAAAAAAATCATGAACAATTTCATAATTACCCAAAAAAAAAAAAAATTCTTGGTTTTAAAGCCAGTTGACTCTATTAACAAACTTCAAAAATGTAGGGCGTCCTAGTGTCACACCCCACTCTGGTAGGACCTAGCCTACACAGAGTGGCGGGACATCTGTCACTACCTGTACACTTATCAGGAATATCACATCAATATCAGATAAATATCAATTTATAACTCGCAACGAAAACAAACAAAAGATATTATTACACCAAACTCCAAAGTCTTATACACGCTAAGTATTCACAACTCAACACGCTAAGTATTCACAACTCCTTCACAACTTTACAATTTAAAAGTACTTGTCTTTTACTCAACCACACCAACTTCGCAAACCGATAATTACATAGTATCAATTAACTGACAAAATCTACAAGAGCAACCTCTTTGAACACTTGATTGACACATTAGTGGACCGTCTAGCTCGAACAGAAATCTGCAACCAAAAAGGTTACAATGTTAGTAACATAATAAAAAGAAATACTTAAACACTTTAAATTGCTCGAGGTAAACATCAAGCCAACACCAATTTCATAAAACAATAAAACACCCACTGAAGAGGATATCTCCAATATTCAATAAACTTTATCAACCCACAAAATCTTTCAATAGCATATCCCCAAAGAATTGCAAATAATCAAATTCCCATCCACCCTTTAAAGTAATAGCATGAGGTTTACTAAATGTGCCAACGAGTCGTCTACCTCACGAGTTAAAAAGGTAGTGTTGCCTCATTCACAGGCACACATATAATGGCGGTGACGAGGGCAATTCTTTATCATGAATGATAAGTGCTAGCAAGTTAAATTAGTAATCAACCCGCAGGGTAAGCAACAATCAAGCTTATTGGCAAACGCACCAAGTTTGCCAATCCACCAAAAGCAAGGAACAACAAGCTTGCTCAACAACCGAATGCAAGCAAAACCAAGCTTGCAAACTAGCACAAGAGGCATAAACAAAAACTCAAGAAAATAAGAGAGGCGAGAGGAGAGTTCTAGAGAGAGAAAAAGAGAAAGAGAGACAGTAGGCGCCAGGCGCCAGCCCCTCCCCAGGGTTCAGCCCTAGTGGCCGACCAACCTCCCTCCCCCTTCGCACCCCTTCCACATGCCTCCTCGATCTTCTCTCCGACTCCTGATCTTCTTTATGGTTGCGCTTCCTTGGCATTTAAGACTTCCTGTGGTACGATCCTCTTCGTTCCGGTATGGGCGACCACGCCCGATTTTTGAACCAGGGGGGAGCCGGATCTGGGGTTTCCAGATTCGGACTCCTGACAACGACTGCAGCGGCGGCTATGGGTGACAGCTCTGGCGATTTGCTCCGGGATTTTTATTTCTCTGCTCTTTTTTTTAAATTTTTTATTTTTTTGTTGTTGTTAGGTTTGTAGATGGTTTTGACCGGCGGTTTGAGGGCCGGTGCCTTTTTGTTTTGGTTGTATTGTTTGCCATTTTTTGGGCCGATGGTTTTGGTTAATATATTTCTATCTCTTCACCAAAAAAGAAGAGGCATAAACATTCTTTTTCAACTCATCAAACATTATTTGATCCATCTAAGCAAAGAATATTGCCAAAATGTTCTCTAAAAGCATAAGAAGAGTTTTTCATCAGTAATAACCACACGGCAATTGAGCAATTGAAATGGACCCAAGGTGCAATGCTGAGAATCTATTTCCAGAAAGTTTGGTTTGACCACACACTAACATCCAAATGGACCAACATAAGTGCAATGTTTTTGTTTGGGAGTGCAATATACTTACATTCAAGGTGCAATTGAAATGGACCGAGGGTGCAATTCTTAGAATCTATTTCCAGAAAAAGCCAATGACTACACATCGTCGTTGTAATCCAAAAACCAAGCAGTGATGTCGTAACTCTGGTCCCAACGATCACCCGCCCCGCGCTGCCTTTAGTACCCGGGAACGTATTCGGCCTTCATCCTCACGAAATCAACGATCCCATCGATGAAACCCATCGAGGCCTGCCCGTGTCTGTTCTACTGCCATGAGTGGACCACCTCATGGTATAAGATTCCGCTGATCTCCTTCTTGACAGATGTATTGAGCTAGGGCTTCATGATTTGTTCGGGGAAATGGGATATAATGGGTACATTGATTTGGGGGTGGAAGAGGGGTTTATTTGTGAAGGATTTTAAAGCTCAGGGTATTTTTGTCCACTTATATTTGCCATGCCATGACTCCGCGAATATTATTCCTCCTTATTGAGTAATGATTTCCAAAAACCTTGTTATTAGATTTTAAAATGTTGCTCCTTTCTTCTCTCATCTGTTATTTCCCCTTGATTTTATCTGGTGTCCGGTTGAAGAAGCACCAAAATTTTCATTAGTTTGTAAGGAGAGGCAGCAATTATTGTCGGAAATTCCGCCAAATTAACAAACACAATGCATAGCAAGAATCAATAACAGAAAACAAGAACGCTAGACACGTAGATTTCACATGATTCCCCAATAGAATGTTGAGTACATCCGTGGCTCACACCAATTTTTACTATGTATCGAACAAAGAAAGAGTACAAGTTGCATTTGTTTCTGTGCATAACACTGGCGATGCACGTCTCTAAGTAACACGGACCATCTTTCGATGAACCCGCAAAATTTCACCTTATTTCTGCAAAAGTAAAATTATTCCTCCAAAGAGGGCGAAGACAATTGAGAAACCAAAAAAACCACGACCAAATCAGCATCTATCATTCAGCCATGAAAGTATATCATTCCGGACAATTTCGACACTCTCATCGGTCTCTCCAAACAAAAGGGAATGCATCATCCCGTCGTAAATCTTAATGGTCTTGTCCTCGCTTTTCGCTGTATCGTACAACTCTCGACTCACATTCGGATCAGTCACGACATCAGCACTGCCGTGTAACACAATGAACGGAATTCTCACGTCGCGTAACCGACTGCTCACGTAATCGGCAACACGCAGAAGCTCAGCCACGGTTCCCAGCCTAGGTTTCCCATTGTATCTCATTGGATTCATCCCTGCAATTACCTGTAAAATTTTCACATAAAAAAACTGTATATCATATTCACTCAATAACATTATGTACTAAAACAATATTGGCATGAGCTAGTTATGCAGCTTATGCCACGGGAGGTGGGGCCCACTCGGACCGAAACCCCTTTTACCTTCGGTGCGTATCACCAATACAAACAACAATTCTACAACCGTTCACAAACACACTAACCAACATATATTGGCATGAGCGAGTGCAGGGGCGGACGCAAGATTTATCATTAGGGAGGTCAAGAATTTATAATATTTAGTCCCTTTGTTTTGATGGTTCCCTATTAAGTTAAATGCAAATTTGCAGCAAACAAGTGAATTATTTGTGGGGCAAAGATTACAATGTAAAGACACAAATATATACTCCTGTGGGGCAAAATTACAAAAATAACCAAAAAAATATGCGTATCCCAGGAAGGATTTCCGGTTCAGGGAGGTCAGCTGCCCCCCTTGTGCTCCCCCCCCCACATGGGGCCGCCCCTGAGCGAGCGAGTGTTGGTTAGTGTGTTTATGAATGGTAGTAGTAAAATTGCATGGCTCGGAATTAGTCGAGGTGTACGTAAGCTGGTTCGGACATCTAGTTGTAAAAATAAATAGCAAAACTGCAACACTAATGCAATCGAATCATAAATCTACCGACCTTTGATCATAGGCGATCAACATCACGAGGAGCTATAAAATAAACCCACCAAATTATCCAAGCCTAGGTGAGCTCACCTGGCCCATGGACACAAGGGTTAAATGACTTCGGAATCGGCCTCTCAGAAGTCGACTGCACCGTGCGGGTGGAGCTCATAACGGTGTAATTTGATAATCGGAATTGTTCAATCCGTAGAACTCGTTGAGAAAAATGACTATGCAAATATCATATTGTTCGAATACAAATCACTGCCTAACAGAGATACAGTTGTTTTGCAAAAATTGAGCTGCTTACACTGTATTGAACCCATTTTCTGAAAAATAAAATGTGTTTGGATTAACTATTGATTGGTATTCACAAACATGATTATTTTGCATGATTGATGTTCTCGACGAGTTCTACATAATGAACAATTCTGATCATCAAAATAGGTCCGTTATGGGAAAACCGCACGGTGGAATCCAGATAATCAGTCCACTGAATCCATCCCTAGTAAACCTCTGCAATACTAAAAGAAGCTATGCTATATGCATCTCTCTCTAGAGAATTTCAGAACATATATAGAAAATGAAAATACGAAGTGCTCATACAAAAAATGCAGAAGTCAAGTCCATCATAAAGCACTGCAGCAATTTTAAAAATTTTATTTTTTCTTAAAATCGTTAAAATTCTTCCCATGAATCTATTGCTTTGAAACAGGCAATTATCGCAATCCGATCAACTTTCCGTTAAAAAAAAAACCCCTCAATCTACTTGAGTTTTTGCATAAATGATTATCATGAGTTACAAAATGAGCGGCTGAGCTCCCATCTAGTTGATCAGGGTTCAATTCGATCCAGTTTGGGCCTTTGAGGGCACCTCAGGACCCGTAACAAGATCGGAAAAGTCCCCACCGAAAAAAAATTTAGGTCAACCGAACATCGATACATATGCGAACAAAATAAATTTGCGTACAAAAACAATGAGATAACAAAAAATAATTCGAAACTGTAGTGGTCCATGTTTTTCTTATACAAATCAATTTTGTTAATAGCCGTAATTAACACGAAATCGTTTCATTATTTAAAAAAGCAAAGTAATACTATTAGGAAGTCCAACAAAACTCACCTGCTTCTCCGGCAATTTCACAGACTTCGTCAAAAGATCGGCGGTCGGCACAATCGGCAGAGTCGGCGCAAATCTGGAAACGAAAGACAAAATCTCAGGAATCGGCCATCTGGGTTTTACTTTATCCGATAGTTTACACATGGGTGCGATCAAAATCGCCCCATTGAAATCTCCAAGGTTCCTCAAATGCATCAGAACGCAAATCGCTCCACCCATCGACTCACCGAACAAGAACCTGGGCACCTTTCCGAGTTCCTCGTTCTGAGTCGCGACCGAGTTGAAAAAAGAGACGCAGTCGTCGACGACGTCATCGACATTCGGCACGAAGGCCTTGAGGCCGTGCGAGAGGCCGTGGCCCTGTATGTCGAGGGCATAACAGGAAAACCCATTTCGGGCTAGGAAAATCGGGGTCGACTGGAAGTTCCAGCTGATGTCGGTGCCGTAGCCGTGGACCATGAAGACGGCGGCGCGTGGAGAGGAGGTGAGGGGTTGCCATGATCTTGTGAAGAGGGTTAAGCCTCTGGGTGAGGTGAAGAAGGATTTGGTGGATTTGATTCCCTGGGTGGAGTAGTATTCTTCCTCTGGTGTGTTTCCCCAGTAGTACAGGTGGTTTTGGAGGTGCTTTTGTTCTTCTTCTTTTCCCATTCTTTTGGGGGTTTGAGACTTGAGAGATTTTTGGAGTTCTGTGGATGGTGTTGATTTCTGATGGTAGACCGTTTTTTTGACGTTGGGTTGAAGGTGTCGGTGCTAGATTGGACTCACGACTCGGGTAGTAACTCAGTGGGTTGACTCAGGGACTAATGGAATTGTTTTTTCCCCACATTTTGTCTATGATTGTTTTTTTTTCTTGTTGCAACGGAAGATTCTTTTTGTCTATGATTGAGTTAATATATTCGAGATTTTGTGATACGGTGACATCACGTGAATTGTAGTGAGTGAGCTCAGTACATGCGTGTAGTGAGTTCTCTTAGCCGTCAGATCCGAGATCTACGGTTCAGATTGTCTTACACTTAAAAAAACACTTTTACATTTACTTTAACTCCAATTTATCCGGACTGTTGATCTCGGATCGGACGGCCGAGAGAGCTCACTACACGCATGTAGTGAGCTTACTCACTACAGGTGCATTCATTCATGTTCAGCCTTTGAGATGAGACCCTCACCCTCGTCCCTCGGTATTACCCGTGATCTCGTCTCGAACACATGCCACAAAAATTGCCACAAAAAATAAATAGATTGTAGATCAATGACACCATGTAGACACCACCCGTGATCTCGTCTCGAGCACATATGACAAAACATAAATAAATGGATGACACAATGTGTTACCATTTCATCGAAAACTCCAGCGGATCCACAATTGAACAAGAGAAAAGTACTCTATTAGGCCAATATGAAGTGTAAATTCCTCTAAAAATGGAAAAGTGTGAATTCAATGTATAGGTCACAGTTCAAAATGTATAGGTCACATGGTCCATGCACTTGAATTTGACTCAGTGAGTCGACTTGGTGGGTTCGTCACTGTACTGGTCGTACAGAAAAATTCTAAAAATGTAAATGTGAAGATTCGGTGTTTGGACCATTTTTTGTGGTATTATTGTGGCAATGTAGAACGAATCCTTGTCAATGCAGTTAATAAGAGGGGTCTACTGGTGGTGGGTGTTGAGAGAATGGCTTTTGTCGGTGGTCTGTTTTGGTCAGTAGTGGGTTCGTGACTCGGTGGCTCTTTCCTGCAATTGTCATTAGTGACTCGTTGGATTGACTCAGCGGGTTATTGAATGGGGTTTGGCCTTTTGACTGTCCAGATTGGGTTGAATTGGGTGGTTCCTAGATCGTACTTGGCCTCGAATGACGGCGACTTCTGCTGGGGAGTTGACGATTTGGACTCAGAAGCGAGTCAGTGACTCAGTGCGTGACCCAATTGGGCTTTTGGCCTTTTGTTCGTCCGGCTTGGCTTGAGGATCAACAAAGATGGCACTTGTGTTACTAGGATTGTGCCCTCAAGGTGTTTGTTTTAATAACCAGAACAATTTTGATTTGGCTATGTTGAATCAAGGGCTTCACATTTACTCAACTTTGTGGGCTTCTTCAAAAGGTACTTTTTCTCTCTCGATTGCTTGGTAATGAACTTATTTTTCGGTAAGAGTATTTGATCACAAACTTGCTAGGATGTTATACTTCATTAGCTAACACTTTCTACATGTACTCCAACTTGCGTGCTATCGAAGATTGTAAATAGGTCATTTTGTATGAGATATTGACTCGGTTTTATTTAGATGCTCGCTTGTGAACGTTGAGATTAGTCTATTTCATTTGGTGGACACCGAGTTATCCCATCACTACCCATCGTTCTTTCTCTCCTCCCCAAAACCAAACAGCTCTCTCTCTCTCTCTCTAGCCCGGCTATAGCACAAGGCAAATGAAGCATTTGCTCACATTCTTCGAAGGCCACGAACTTTTCATTCTGTAGAAGCTCCTATGATATATTTTCATCATAAAAAGGCCCCATCACGAAAAAAAGAGAGACCATAGTGAAGTTCTTTTCTCAAAATGAAAACTCCTTGTGCAGTTATTGCTTATAGAAATGATTTTTTTAAAAATAGGCGTGACTACCTAAGATAATCCATGTCACAAAATATTTTGGAGATTTGCTCCGCCATAAATTGAAAATGACATGTTATCAAATCGAAAATGACAAGTTATCAAATCGTCTTGAGCCGGCCCTGGTTTCTCTCTCAACTATTTTGACACACATTATTCACTTTATGTAGTTTTCTCGGTAGTATAACATGTGACGTGCTTTTAGGGCCGGCCTTGGGCATAGGCCGATAAGGCGGTCGCCTAGGGTCCCTAATTTTCGGCCCAATAAAAGGGCCCCCAAATATTAGATCATAATAGATATTATGTATGTCGAAAATTTTACAAACACATTAGTCAGCTGCGATGGTTCGATGCATGTTGTTTATCCATGATGACGTGGGTTCGATTCCTGCCTACTTTAGTTTCCATGCGTATGCTTCTCAAGGGCCCAAACTAGCGACATTACGGTACGAGTCCCATGTTCCAAGCAAACAACCACTAAACCTGATGCAGGGAGAAGCCTCTTTTTACGAAACTATTTGCAAGAATAAACTTGAACAAGCTTGAACAAGAGGTACTCCCTCTATATATGAACAAACGATATTGAGTAAATACTCAGTTTTTCATTAATCATAAACAACCAAATTTTAATGTCACCCTACAACTTATTTTATACTAGAAACTAGGACCGAAAAGCAAACAGCAAAATAGGAAACTGAATCCCGGTTAATAAAGGATTAAAGAAAAAAGGAAACATTAAACTAGGAAAATAATTACTCTAAGATCCCTAATTTCCTAATTCGAATAATCCTAGCAAGATGTAGAAATAAATATTCCTACTACATTAAAACAAACTGAGAAAGTAAAATCTTAATTAATTAAAACACAACTACAAAAATACTACTATAAAATAATAAACTAAAATTCCTATATTTCTAAAATACTTCTAATATTGGTTTGCATAATTCTCTCCGGCTTGAAGAAACTCGTCCTCGAGTTCATACAGTTGAATTCGTCGAATCTTGTCTGCATCAACCTTGTATTTTAAATTAATTTTTTCAAACCCAAACTCCAAAGAAGAATTTTCGAAAATTAGCAGATAAAGCTCTAACGTTAGGCATGAAGCCCACAACTTGTTGCTTGCAAAATCATCAATATATGCCCAAAACGGATCAACGAATGCATTATTCTGGTGAACCTTACCATCTTTAAGATTTTCATAATAATAAAATCTAACTGATCCTTTTGAACTAGTTTCCAACAATGCCAAAACTGTAACTGTAACCACCTCTTTTTGCATTATTTTTTTATTTTCTCTTTTTATAATTTTCTCCACAGGTTCTTCGTAAAAAACTGGTGGCTTACTCCAATCCACTACTAGATCTGGAATATTATTTGAAGTGAAAGGCCACTCAATCGTAGCCTCATCCACCAAATCAACCTCTAGGATTTTTTCTGGTGTCACACCTCCCTGGAACTCAGAAAAGTTGATCTTTGAACCAGATTCCCAAAGTCGCTGATCATGATTTAAAACCTTGACCGCCCTTGTCCTCCCCCTCGGTTGATAGTGACCCGCCAAAGGTTTGGTGATAGAAACGTCATCCGACACCTCCTCCTCTTTCGAAAACCGAGGTATAACAAAATGACGGTGAGGCAGATTTCCACCAACAAACAAGGCAACAATCTGATCGGTCAGCGCTCCTAACGCCTCTTCCAATCGCTGCTCAAGTTGTTGAAACCTTTCCTCTGTTCGCGTTTCTCGAGCAACCTCATCTCGTTCATAGACTTCCTCAACAAAACTGTCCGACCGTCTCGTCCATCTCGACCTCCAGCATGTCCTCCTGCCATAGTCAGGATTGAAACTTGCGCTCCGGCCTACTAAATTAAAGCAAACTGGGAAAGTAAAATCTTAATTAAATAAAACACAACTACAAAAATACTAATATAAAATAATAAAATAAAATTCCTATATTTCTAAAATACTTCTAATATTGGTTTGCATCAAAACCAAAGGACTTTCTTGTGTTTCATATGGAACAACTGATATATATAGAAACAAATTAGAGGCCCCTTTATCAAATTTTGCTTAGGGCCTCGAAAATCTCAGGGCCGGGCATGCGTGCTTTATCTTGCATTTGAATCTATACTGCATTCGGAACCCGTGGAAAGGTAAGGAAAACGATAATTTACCATTTTCCTTCTATTTGGAATCTGAAGGAAGAGACAAGAAACAAACAAAAGTAAATGCTAAAGTCATTTGGATTTGAATCATGTGTGTCCACTAAGGATTGTGAGAATAGTTTGTGATAACATCAAATGCCACCTGCGCTATGTAAAGGGGAATATGATTATCTTTGGTTTGTTTCTTGATGCTTATCTATAATCACTTTCTTTATGCTCTTTTCTCTCTTTCAAAACCCGTATCCTTCGATGTTCATTTCATATTTTTGATTGTGATATTCGATTCAAAAGACGTGCACCATGAAGAATGAAGTGATTCGATTTAGCTTTCTTATCTGTATAATGGGCAGCATATTAAGAAAGGTGCATTCTTAATCTGAATGAAGTGGTTTTGTACCGATCCTCCTTTCTTTTTATTCATTTGTTGCTTTTGCTTTGGTTTTTATATTTGATTCCCCTCTACTGTTTTCCTCATCAGGGTCTCAGAAAAGGACAAATCCCTTGCTAGCACGTTAAACAAGGAATGAGTTAAAGCGTAAAAAAGGAATGAGTTAAAGCGTAAAAAAGGGTTGTGCTGGTTGGCATGTGAATGTTGAGAGGTTTTATAGAAGGGGGACAAGTAAAAAAAGAAGATAAAAGTTAGTTAAAAAAACAAGACAAGGCACTCTATCCCGCGGGAACGCTCTTTGATGGAATTTTAGCTTTAGCGGTCATGAACTAGGAATTTTGCAAAGGAAGCCCAAGATTATTTGTTTTAGAGATTTTTGTAAGGCTAAGGCAAAATTATATAATCTTTATCATAGATTGTTGATCGTCAGAGAAAATTTTATCTCCATCTTATAAAAGGTAATATATATAATGATCCTTTGCAGTATCATAACTAAAAGTTTCTGTTAAGATCAGCTTGTCCAACTTTAGCGTACAAGTCTGGGTTGCCTCTCCGCTCAATGCCAATGGGTTTTAGTGGACGCTTTAACATGGTATCAAAGCCGGGCTAAGAAGGTTTTGAAAAATCACTATTTCTTTTGTGATTGATTAGCTCCTTGTGTGTGCCAGAAGTGCACTGTGTTTTCTTTAATCTTATGATATGAATCTTTTTACTGTAAGAGATCACATGTGTAGGGAAGTGTTAAGAGCTTGTCCAAAATGAGTTACATAGTATATTGAATACTACTATATGACCTTGGCGGGACTCTACACTCATTGTCCGTTACTTTTGAGTCTTCAACAATTTCTTTGGGATAAGGTTCCTTCTAGAAAAAATTGGGCAGCTTACCTAACTAATGGAGAAAGAGAAAAAACATGGAGAACACTAGTGTCTACCCTCGTGCCTTTTGGATTGGTCGACCAAAATTGACTTGTAGCAACAAATTTTTTTGGGTAAATTTGTGGTAACAATTTCATGTACTACATAAGGCTTTCATGGTTTTGATATGTTACAGGATAGTTGGATCAGTGATCAATAGACAAATAGAGCATTATGAGCCTATTTGCTTTTTCTTGACATAGACTATGCAGTGGTGCTGAGTGACGTGAGTCAACAAGAAGGGTAATGACCTCATTCTCATGGCTTTGCTTGAGAAATGGGTGGACACTATATTAGCCAACACAAGGTACCTATGTTACATAAGGCTAACCTGCTAGGGCTGTAAATGTGCATGCCTTAAGCTTGACATGAAAGTTTAACGAGCTTAAACAAGGAGTTCAAACTTTATTAGCTATTTAATCATTTGAGCTCATCTCAATTGAGCTTCAGTCCACCCTGACTCGAATAGCATTATATTTATATTTTTATTTCTGTTTAAGCCTATCGAGCCGAGTACTTGAATAGTTCAAGCTTGGGTTGAAAACTTAATGAGTTGCAAAAATGTGTTCAAGCTTGGCTTGTTTATGTTTGAGCTTTTAACGAGGCTAAAGTTGAGCTAGATTAGCTGGGTTCGTTAGACATCCCCACAAGGGATGGGAAGTAGAGTCCTATATTCGTCCTTGAGTGACTAAACCATTGGTGTCTTAAGCTTTACAAAACGCTCTGAACTTAACAACCGGTAGAAATTGACTAAATTATTGTAGATAGAATGTTGGTGCATGTATGTGTGTGCAAAAGAACAATGAAACACTGACATAAATCACAAACATCTGGCCATAAAGAAATATACTCCTTATACCCAGAAAAATGATTAGACTGCAGATAAGCATACACTTTGCATAGGCACTAGCAAACACCTATGATTAATACATAATGGAGAATAATCAAAGAGGTCATTTCCTTATTATTCAACTAAATAAAGTTGGAATCATAGTCATGGTACAATAACCAACATGGGCTGTTGCCTCCATTTCTTTTAACATCATCGTAGTGACTTCAGATCCAAGAGTCGCAACCAACAAGGTTCGCCACAAAACCCCTTCTTTCCTCTCTTTTCCAAAAGCAGCTCACCTTTTTAAATTTTTTTTGAGGCACCTCCATTTTGAAATGGTTTGCCTTTTTTAACCCCATGGCCCCATCTTCTGCATATATATAACCTAGTGTTATTTACTTTATCGCAGTAGCCAATGGTTTGTTTTCTTTTCCATTTTCAAAGTTGATCCATTCACAAATCAGTAGCTTGCATTGTGGTTGTTTGCATGTTAGGTCACCTAATTCTTCCTGTGTCCTTTTATTATTTTGAAAAATTCCATCTCCGTGACTCCGTTGATGGTCTGGTCCTTAAGCCATGTCAATAACCCGTTAATTCATCAAGTTTTTGTGCTCTGATTAGAAAAGCCTGAAAATGAACATTTCCTGCCAGATACCATACTATTGCTGACCAAATTAAAAAGACGGTTTTCCAAATGGGCCTCCGCACTAAGGGGGTTTGAGAACCTACTTTTCAGTTTTTCATTTTTAACTTTTTGGCTTTTTGGATCATGGTCAGAATGAGTTTTGAATCTGGGAAGAGTGTTTGGGAGAAATGTGCAGAATGTATTTTACAAAAATAGTAGTGTTTGAGAGAAGAATGATGAAAATGAGTTATGATGAAAAAGTAAAGAAATAGAAGAAAAAGTAGCACAAAATACAGAAAGAGAAGATGAGAAAAGTAGAAGTAGAAATCAAAGGAGGTCCAGACCTGTTTTTCACTTTTGGCTTGGAAATCTCATAATGGAGAATACGTTTTGCAAGAACTTGTTTTTGTTCCACGCGGCCAAACAGAGAAAAAGGAGAATGGGAAAATGTAATAAGCGGCCAAACACCATCTAATATTAAAAATTCCTGTCACGCCCTCGATTTTTCAACAAAATCTAAATTTCGTTTCTGATTAAGCATAGTTCTACTTCACATCGATCACCCATGTCCCATAAAAAAATATTGCATGAAGAGAAATTAATCCTATTACATTCTTCCGAATAAATGATAATGAGTAATTAAAATTACAATTTCGCCTCAAATCGAAATACTATAAAGTTTACAAAATGTTATGCATCTGTTTATGCCATGCATTCACAACTCATGCACACCAAGCACTCCAAGTCATGGGTTCGGCTATTACCTGTAAATAAAAACAAACGGGGTGAGCAATCACTTCGCCCAGTAGGGAATCCACTTTCTTTTTATTTACAGAAATTCTACAATCTAGTCAAAAGGTGGCAAAAAAAAAACATGGAATTATATTAATTAAGTCGCAAAAACTTCAATTAAACTCTAGTTAATCGAACTTATCATAGTTCCAAAACATTCAACTGCTCATACACACTCATAACCACCTTTGTGCCTTTCCTTAACCCCTTTGGATTTCTCATATCTTTAAATATCTCTTTGACATCTCACTGTTTAGAATTTGCTGCCATTCATGAAGTCTACTCCACCATTTCACGGAATTCTCATTACAAATTATCAAAGGGTAACAATGATTCTCTAAGTAACCTCTCTTGTGCTGCCAGTCAATGTCCCAATTGTCGCACACTATGCATTTCTCAAAGTTTACTCTGGTTAAGTATGATCCGTACATTATCATTCAATATTTCGGGTATTAGATATCCCGCACAACAGTAACAAATAATCAGTGAGTATCCGACCCCTTTTCAAAGCAACTAAAGCAACTATACGTCTGACAAGTACTCACACATACCCATGTATCCTACAAGTACCCACGTGTCTCACGCGTATCCCACGAATACCCACGTGTCTCACGCGTATCCCACAAGTACCCGTGTGTCTCACGCGTATCCCACAAGTACCCCCGTGTCCCCGGCGTATCTCACAAGTACTCACGTGCAGCCATTTGTTCTCTTTGACACCCTTTTCTTCTTGGTTAAACTAATCTCTCAATAATGAGACGTTGCAGTTTCCTTTTTTTTTCCAGGAACTTACGGGTTTTGTAGGCTCTTCTATTACACGTCTACTACTGATAGTCCTCAAGACTTGGTTTGTTTCTTAACATTTGTTGGTCTCATTCTTCCAAATCTACCACATTTTCTCTTATGTAGGGTTCCATTGTGACTAAAATATTTATCAACTCACGCCATTTCATGTCAACACGTATCCCTGCTTCTTGTGGGCAATTCTTCACAAGATGGCCAAGTTGGCCGCAGCGGTGACAGGATTTTGGAGGTCTAGTGCACTCTGAACGGAAGTGTCCTGGTTGTTTACACTTATGACACACGACTCGAGGTCCCAAAGAAACACCTGATGCTCCAGAAGAAGTGGGTGGCCTATAACTTTGCTGGCCCAGTGGAGACTGAAACTTCTCTCTCTGTCGTTTCCTACTTGAATTCCCAGAGTTTCCTGAAAACGAACTAACACTCTTAGCTTGCTTTGTCTGTTCGCATTCCTTTTTCCCTTTTTCTTTTCCAACTATATTCTCAATGATCCTCGCTCGCTCAACTATCTCGGAATACCTTCCAATGCGTTGGCCCACAATATACTTCTTAATCGACTCGTCTAATCCTTTCTCAAAATGCCTACACTTTCTTTCCTCGATCGCTATTAACTCCGGTGCGAAACGAGACAAGGTTTGGAACTTAATGGCATATTTAGAAACGGTCATGTCACCTTGTTCTAGCTGCTCAAATTGCTCTCTAAGTTGCTCACGACAAGACTCCGGAAAATATTGATTCTCAAAGAGTTCCTCAAATTCAGCCCACGTCAAATTCTCTACATATGGGTTTACTACCCTAGCTGCTCTCCTAGCATCTTTTCTAGCTCCTAGGATCGATTTCCACCATTCGTTTGCCTCTCCCACCAACTGACACGCTACCAAGCGAACCCTCATATCATCCTCGGTTATAGCCAGCACACTAAACAACTTACAAATTTCGGATAGCCAATTAATGGTTAGCCACAAGGTGATCACTACTATCCCCATCGAACTTCGGAGGATCCAAACGACGAAAATTCCTTACAATCTCAAAGGTTCGAGTACCTGTGCTAGCCCTAGGTGTTTGATTCAAAAAGTTGGCCTCGACAAGTGCCGTGATGACTTCCCTAGCGATTTGCCCCAGTTCAATCCCCGCATTACGAGCATTCTCACCCGTCTAACTTCGCGTCTCGGTGGCATCCTATCACAACACATTATAAAAAGGCTATTAATCACAACAAGATCTCGACAAGGTTACAACCTTTAATTTAATCCCAACGAATAATTAACTCGATACTAACACACGAAAGCGTAAATGCAATGCCACATAATGATATGTATGTCACTCCACCAGGCACACAAAACATGTGAAAATGATTTTCTTTCATGAAAAAAAAAAAATGCAACGCTTTTAGCCCCGAGACTTCAAGTCTCCCCACGGTTCCTAGGTTTTCGAACCTATTGCTCTGATACCAAGTTGTCACGCCTTCGATTTTTCAACAAAATCTAAATTTCGTTTCTGATTAAGCATAGTTCTACTTCACATCGATCACCCATGTCCCATAAAAAAATATTGCATGAAGAGAAATTAATCCTATTACATTCTTCCGAATAAATGATAATGAGTAATTAAAATTACAATTTCGCTTCAAATCCAAATACTATAAAGTTTACAAAATGGTATGCATCTGTTTATGCCATGCATTCACAACCCATGACTTGGAGTGCATGGTGTGCGTGAGTTGTGAATGCATGGCATAAACAGATGCATACCATTTTGTAAACTTTATAGTATTTCGATTTGAGGTGAAATTGTAATTTTAATTACTCATTATCATTTCTTCGGAAGAATGTAATAGGATTAATTTCTCTTCATGCAATATTTTTTTATGGGACATGGGTGATCGATGTGAAGTAGAACTATGCTTAATCAGAAACGAAATTTAGATTTTGTTGAAAAATCGAGGGCGTGACAACTCCACTATTGGGATTGGAGAGTGCTTGTCCGGATTCGCGGGCCATACTCCAACTCATAATTGTTAGAATCGTACGATTCACGATTCGATTCACGCAAAAACGATCCAAATCTATAGGTGAATCAAGGTTTATACAAAATCGGTGGTGGATCATACGATTCACAGTTCAATTCGCGATTCGATTCACGATTCACGCAAAAACCAGATGAATCTATGGGAATCTATGTTTATCACAATTGTTGCCCTTGGCTAATATGAAACCACTTCGGGGTTTTGCCTTTAATTTTTTTTTATAGAAAAACAAAGATATTAAGATTAATTATATATTGTTAAATATGAAAAACCTTATTCGTGTGAAAAATTGGTTAATCTTTTCAATTCTTGTATCCTATATATCATAGACTGGGGCAGGGCTCAAAGCCTCGGACCAACTCACATATGCTACCATAATAGCTAGTTTCGTACCTATTAGGCTACAACGTTTTTTGTGTCAAGGCTAAACTTTCATTTTTATAACGAATCATTAATATGTATGTGTTGTGAAATTCAATTGACTATTGTATTTATTTTCCTATTATGTACAATTGTCTTTCCTATTGGTTGATAGTAGAAAACAACCTTCAATATTGATTTAAGCTTAACTATTTCAATTGTACAATGTATTATTATTATTATTATGTAGGTGCCTATATACATTTTAAATATATTTTTAAAATTTGGACCAAATCGTCATGATTCACGATTCAAAAAAGGGTCAATCCAATTCTCGATTTGTCCACCTTGCCAACGACTCTCCATTTTGTTTCAGGATTACCCAGCTACAATTATTTTACACATTGTCATCACATGTTCTGAACAACTACAAGTAAACAAATAGGGAAAAAAAAAATTAATTTCAAGCTTTTTTTCCCAAGTGAATTAGTCAAGCTTTTTGGTCACAGTTTGATATTTGGTTTCGTCTCTCCTAGAGAAACCAGCAAGTAAGAAATACATACTATATATGAAAACAGCACAGTAAGTACCAAAAACAAACTAAAAGATGAAATGAACAATAAGAAAATTAAATTTTTATAGAATTTTGTCGGATATAGTTCATTATTTTTTGCTTCTTCGATTTGTCTACTTAAGACAAATCGGGAAGCAAAAAGTTTATGAAAAGTTGAAAATATAGAAGTTTACTTAAGAACATTTTTTTAAAAAGCTAGACTTGTTAGGCTCCGTTCAAATTGCAAGGAAAGGAAACGAAAGTATGAGAATGTCTTACTTTCCTGCATTTTTTGAGAGCTCAATTAGCAAGAAAGTTATGGGACCCACGACTCTAACTTTTCCGATAGGATTAGTTTTTCACTCAAAACTCATCATAAAAAAACACAAGATTTTGAAGGAATCTTGTTTCTGTACTAGTTTCGTATGCAATTAAACAAATGCTTTTTAACTTTCCCACAAATTTCTTCCATCAATGAACACATGTAGGAAAATAATTTCCCTTTTTTCCTTTTCTTTTACTTTACTTCACTAAAATTTTCTCTAAGAACAATTTTCCTGCATCAATTTCTTGGCAAGTGACCGGAGCCTTGGAGAAACAAAATAATTGTAGCTGGGTAATCCTGAAACATGTGATGCTGAGGACCTGAAAGGTCAGGTTGATTATGCTTGGAGCCATGCTGTGGTATCAGATGAAACTCACACAACTATAATGGTCTCTTGTGATTTCAACAGCAGTAATCCATGGAGCAATCAAGACTGTAGTCAAGCTTCGACAAAGTACGCCGACAGTGCGATGCGATTGACATGTATAGCCTCTATACCCCAAAATGCATTGGCAATTCCACGGGTTCGGAACAGACATCGCTGGAAGTAATGTTCAGGAGCACATCTAAGATGGTGAGCAGTAATTTGTTAGTAGTCATCTTTATTTTGGTCCTGACGACATATGGAAACAAGAACATAACAAAGCAATTACAAAAGAACGCAACGTGGTTATGGGGTTTCATATTAAAGCCTACATACATCTAAGATCAACACTTGAAATTCATTTTCGAAGAGAATAATACAATGAGCCAGATAAATTGTTACTTCCTTACATAAAACCCTAGATCCCCCCAATATCCCGCTGTATAAAAAACCTTTTTTACGAATCAGGTCAAGATACCAAATAGTAATAACAAAATGGGCTGGACTTGGCACTCTAACGTATTCGAGTATTAAACACCTTTAACCTTTTCTAAATATGGACTGCTATGTTCCATATAAATTTGAAGTTAAAAATCCATGCACCTCCAATGTTCACATGGCATGTTTTTGTATAACATACACGCCAGAGGTGAAAAATGGTGACGTATAAATCAATGCTTTTCAATTGGTTAAAATGAGGGTAGTAGTTTCTTCTAACCAGAAGCCAAGGATTATGGGTGGTTATGATCCATGCCTTGACGGATACGCGACAACTTACTACAACAGACCTGATGTGCAGAAGGCACTCCTTGTTAGCGATGGTCAAAACCTCAGGAAATGGAGTATCTGCAAGTAAGTCAAATTCTCTCGTATTTCTGATGGTTGTTTTAGCAATTCCCACAAGTTATAGATAACAAGCCATAGATCCTTACTACAATGTCTCAATGGACTCCCAAAAATACAATCTGGTTTGAGTCTTGAATCTCGAGGTCTGTCATGCTGTTGGGAGTGCATTGGGACAGGGAAAGGAGGATTCCATGGCATAAATAGGCTATTGTATTTGGGTTTCTTAGGTACACCAAAAAGCGCAGCGCACAAGGCTTTCAGGGTACTTCATTGATTATCATGTATGCAGTATGGAAATATTCTATTCCTGGTCGGGTTCAAAGGAATCTGTTCTTCCCATATACAAGAAACTTATTGATGCAGGGCTTAGATTATGGGTCTACAGGTACATGTTCCTAACTAAGACCGGTTTTCAACAGATTGGCTTCTCAGGATCAATTTTGTAGAACACTTATCAAAAACTTGGTTGTTATTGACAGTTTTCAAACCTTGTTTCCTAAAGTTAAGAGAACCTCTTTTTTAGAAATTAAACATTAAAAAAGCTCTAAATTCCTGAAATTATTTGCACAAAAATTGGATAAAGCATGGATTAATGAGCGTATTTGTTTTAAGAAAACATCCTTCGAAATACGTTCAGGAAAATGGATTCTCAAACAACAATCAATCAGTCAATACCCTAAATTTTCTTGATGTTGATATCTTGTGTGTGTGGTTCATTGGAGAGACAGATGGAAGGGTCCCTGTATTGTCCACAAGATACAGCTTAAGCACTCTGGGACTGCCCATCACAAGGGCATGGGGGCCCTGGTACCACAATAAGCAGGTACCCTTTTTAAGTATAAAAAAGTATGGAAACAAGAGGAGGCATAAGATTAGCTTCCACTATAATTTTTAAGTTATTTGAAGAAGGCCACTACTCAACAAAGATTATCTTTAACTCCTTATGAATATTTTACTTCTATCTTGATTGCAGTAAAGATTTAAGTTCCTCCTTTTGCCTTTTCTTTAAGGGAATAAAGTGTTGGCCTGAATATTCTCTAGGGCCACGTTTGGTTGCAAGACGTGGTAAGGATAGGGAATATTCTTGGGATAAGCAGGGGGTTGTGTTTCCATGGGCTAAGATATATTATGAAGGATAATGTATATTATTCTGTCCCATGTTTTTCTGAGATTGACATTAGCTCAGTATTTTCGTCCATAAATTATGAGGAAAATGCTAACTTCCGCCCTTAAGGAGGAGGATAATGTATAAAAAGTGTATCGATATTCAAGAAAAGTATATTGATATCCGTGCAAGTATACTGATATCCGTGAAATGTGTATTGATAGCTGAATTTATTTGTCATTACATACATATTATCATCCGCCTAATGGACGGAGGTTAGCAAGACCCTATTTATTATTCTATTCCCGCTCTATCCTACTTCCCTTATGGGCTTGCGTTGCGTATAGTGTACTATCTTTGCCACATAATCCCATTGTTTAATTGTGCCACCAAATGTGGGATCAACGGATCTCACTTTATCCCACAAACGAACTTGCGTAATTCAAACTCTGTTTAGTATGATCAGCTATAATTAGTATAATTTGAGCACCTTGGTTAGGGCTGGATTACACGTAAGTCTTGATTTCCCATTTCGGCGAAGGATGAAATATCACGACCGTCGGGTGTTGAAAAAGCTCATGATAATGTTAGGAGATAAAGAGGGTGAAAATCGAATGTTCAAAGTTCTTTGGTATGTGAAGCTTATTTCAATTAGCTGGTGGTTTCCGATTATCTGTCTATGTTTTCATTTCACATCAACATGGCTTGATAAACAAAGTAATACTTGGACCAAAAGCTAAACTATTTTATATGCAAGTACCTATTTCTATGCCTTTGTGAAGAATAAATTCACAAATTTGGGGTTCTAAATTTCCAAATTTTGGGTAATTGTGCTCTGCCTTGACTGTGAAGAGTCGAAGCGGCCGGTATTGGGGCTATGGTTGTTTTAGACACTGCAGGAGATGGGAGATGCGGTTTCGCAGAACAGGATCCTGTCCCAGTAGAGCCGGACAAAATAATTTACTACCTCCGTTCCTTTTTAAGTGTCCGCGATGAAAATAACAATTTTCAATTGAAAAATTAAAGTATTTTCATGCATAATGTTTTTAATTCTTTGCACTAAATTAAAGATATCATGGAGTTCTGTGGATTGTGTTGATTTGTGATGGTGAACTTTTTTGATGTTGGGTTGAAGATGCTTGTGCTGGTTTGGACTCCTGACTCGGATAGCGACTCAGTGGGTTATGGAATTGTTTTCTTTTTCGATATAATTTCTTTTGGCGCTCGAGACAATATATATAGTAAGATTTTGTGAAGCCGTACAAGATTTTGTGAAAACGGTGACATTAGCAGCGGATTCAGATCCATGCACAGGAGGGGTTCGAACTACATGTATTATTTTCAGATAGTGACATAGGCCTTGTTTGATAAAACTGAAAACTGAAAACTGAAAGCTGAAAATTAAGTACTGAAAACTGAATGCTGAATTTTTTAAGCTGAAAAGCTGTTTGGTAAAACATATTAAGCACTGAATTAAATTTTTTTTTTTTTGGTTCTAATTTTCTCTTAATTTTACTAATGGTCATCATGTATTTGTGGTAATGGTGGAGTGGTGATTGGGAGGTGGTGAGGGTGGTGGCGAGGTGGTGGTGGCAGTGGAGTAATGGTGGTGGTGGAATGATGGTGAGTTGTGGTGACAGTAGAGTAATAGTGGTGCAATGGTAGTGGTGTAGTGGTGGTAGTTTGATGCTTATGGCGTGGTAGTGGTGGTGGTGGGCTGGGTGGAATGCTAGTGGTGGTGGAGGAGGAGGAGTGATGGTGGTGAATTGATGGCGGTGGCAATTGAGTAATGGTGGTGGTGGAATGATGGTGAGTTGTGGTGGCAGTAGAGTAATAGTGGTGCAATGGTGGTGGTGTAGTGGTGGTAGTTTGATGGTTATGGCGTGGTAGTGATGGTGGTGGGCTGGGTGGAATGCTAGTGGTGGAGGAGGAGGAGGAGGAGTGATGGTGGTGAAGTGATGGCGGTGGCATGGCAATAGTGGTGGTGGTATATGGGTAATAGTGATAGTGGCGGCGGCGGCGGTGGTGCAATGGTGGTGGTTGTGGTGGTAACGGCATGGCGGCGGCGGTTGTGCAATGGTGGTGGTTGTGGTGGTTGCAGGGCGTGACAGTGGTGGTGGTAGTGGTTGTGGTTGTGGTAGTGGTGGTGGTTGTGGTAGTGGTGGTGGTGGTATGTTAATGTATCTCCGTGTATCTACTGTAATCTTTTAGGGCAGATTGCGTTGATCACATAGAATCGTGATCTTGCCTTGTAATCGTTGCCATTTTAGGCCCTTGTAATCTTTTCCTTTTCAGCCTTTATATTTTCCTTTTTTAGTGTTAGGTTTTCTCCTATTTAAACTATGTAATAGTCTAGGTTTATTCATTCAGAAATTCAGTAATATACGTCAGTTTTCCATCTCTCAGAAAACTTACATGGTATCAGAGCTGGTTCGACCTTCTGCCATAGTCGATCAGCATCTCCCTCCTCTTCCCTCTCTCTCGCCAGTCTCGTCTCTATCTCTCTCGTCTCGTCTCTACTTCTCTGTGATCACCGACAAACCTTGGGTAGTCCAGAAACTTCTGGGTTTGCTTCGTTACCCCTGTTCAGTGCTCTCTCAGCCATCACCGACCACTGACGAGACCAATCAGATTTCCGACGAGCATCCCTGGCCCCCGACAAACCTCTGATTTGTTCTGACATACCAGATCTGCCACTTCTCTGCCTTTCCGACATCATCGAGGCTCGCCGGACCCCACTGAACTTCGACAACCACCTCCGACGACCCTTAGATCACGTCGGACCTCAGGCGACCTCGGTATAGACCACGTTAGGCCTCTGGTGTCCCCGGCGAATCATCTCCAGCCATCTCCGATCTCGGTATAGACCACGTCAGACCTCTGGTGTCTCCGACGAGTCATCTCCAGCCATCTCAAACTTCTGCTATCTACTGAGCATTCTTGGTGTTGATGTTCTAGGCCAGATCTGAACTCTGGTGCTCTGTTCTCTCTCTCTGGTTACTGGTGCTCTGTTCTCTCTCTCTGGTTACTGGTGTTTTGCCCGTATCTCTCTGGTGACTCTGTTCTCTCTCTCTCTCAGCTTAAGTAGTATTGGGTATTTGTTTTTCACACAGATCTTTTTAGAAAACTCATTGTGTCCTGCATGATGGATAAAAATCAGTTTATTAGTGTCCGTCTGACAGGTAACAATTATTCTTACTGGGCAAATGTGATGAAAAATTTTGTGGTTGGTAAAGGGATGTGGGGACACGTCGATGGGTCAACACTGTGTCCATCTGACCCAAAAGCTGAGAATTATGCAACTGCACTAGAAAAATGGACAGTAGAAAATGCACAAATTCTTACTTGGTTTCACAACTCCGTAGAACCAAGTATTGGGATGAATTTTTCAAAGTATGACACATCTAAGAAAGTTTGGGATTACCTGAAAGGCATGTATCTTGAATCCAATTTTGCAAAACAGTATGAACTTGAGTGGTCTATTCGTAGTGCAACCCATGGTGATAAAACTATTCAAGAGTTCTATAATGAAATGACTACTTATTGGGATCAGTTAGCTTGCATGGAACCCGCTACTTTACGTTCGCAGCCTGAGCTTATTGAGTATTGTGAGCAACGGAGGTTGGTCCAGTTCCTTATGCCTCTTCGAGCTCAATTTGAGCCCCTTCGCGGGGCAATTTTGCACCGTGTTCCTCTACCTTCTGTTGATGCAGCTGTTCATGAACTTATTGCAGAAGAAACCCGGTTCAAAGTGGCTAGTATGGCTTCTCCTGGTTCACAGTCAGTTTTTGCTACTCCGTCTGCTTCAGCCCACTCGCCTTCAACATCTCTGTTGCCCACTCCAGCCTCACATCTTATCCAGTCTACGGGCAAGCCCAAGCCCAATTGGTCTCAGACACCCGTGGATGAGTGCAGCTATTGTCATGAGAAGGGTCATTGGAAGCATGCGTGCCCTAAACGTCTCCAGCCTAAGGGACGCCATGCTTCTCAGTCAACTAATTCTTCAGCTCGTCGACCATCACAGCAGCATTCTCGCCCTCCTACAGCCTTGGCAACATCTTCCTCCAGCGGGACTCCTCCTCCACCTCCGTTTGATTTTGAGCAATTTCAGCAGTATCAGGCTTATATGGCAGCCATTCAGGGAAATCCTTCCCAAGCTTCTGCCCTGACTACTACCTCTTCAAGTTTGCATGGTGCTTACAGCACAGGTATCTTACCCACCACCTGGCTATTTGATTCTGGTTCCTCTCATCATATGACTCCTGATTTGTCTCTTCTTAGTCATTGTATGTCTCCTGTTTCTCCTATTAGTATTTCTACTGCCAATGGCTCTCCAATGCAAGTTGTCTCTATTGGATCTATCCTCCCTACTACATCTTCTTCTCTATCTATTCCTAATGTCTTTTATGTTCCTCAGTTGACATTGAGTCTGCTTTCTATTAGCCAGTTGTCTGATTCTGGTTTTGATGTTATCTTTTCCTCTTCTGGTTGTGTTGTGCAGGATCGGGATTCCAGGAAGCAGATTGGGGCAGGCCGTAGAGTTGGTGATCTCTATATCCTGGAGCATTTGCATATCCCACCAGAGTCTTCTTCCACTGCTGCGTCATCTTTTCGTTTAGATAATAAATCTTCTCCCTTTTATCTTTGGCATTCTAGATTAGGACATTTGTCTAGTGAGCGTCTGAAACTTTTGGTTAAATTTGGTCATTTGGAAAATATTCCTATTAGTGATATTTCTGCCTGCAGTGGTTGTAAATTGGCTAAAATGACTGCTTTACCTTTTAATAAAAGTTCTTTTGTTTCTACTTCTCCCTTTCAGCTTGTTCATACTGATTTATGGGGTCCTTCCCCAGTTGTTGCAAGAGGTGGTTTTGTTTACTATGTTTCTTTTGTGGATGATTTTAGTCGGTATACATGGGTGTACTTAATGACGCATAAATCTGATTTCTTTAAAATTTATCAAAGTTTTCATGCTATGGTCCAAACTCAATTTTCTGCGTCTATTAAAATTCTTCGGTCTGACTTGGGTGGGGAATACTCACTTTCTGAGTTTGAAAAATTTTTAGACACCCATGGGACTATCCATCAGTCTTCATGTACTGATACTCCTGCTCAGAATGGCAAAGCTGAAAGAAAGCATCGTCATCTTCTTAATACTGCTCGGTCTTTGCTCTTATCATCCTCTGTTCCCTCTATTTATTGGGGAGAAGCTGTTCTCACTGCAGCCTATCTTCTCAATCGGATGCCCACTCCTCTTCTCTCCGGTCGCTCTCCTTATGAGCAGCTCTATGGTCAGGTTCCCAACTACTCTCTTCTTAAGGTGTTTGGTTCCACTTGTTTTGTGCTTCTTCCCAAGAAAGATCGCACTAAGCTCAGCGCCCGTTGTGTCTTAGGGGTTTTTCTGGGATATGGCATTAATCAGAAAGGCTATCGGTGTTATGATCCTGTCACCAAAAAGCTGTATGTCTCTAGGCATGTCGTCTTCTTAGAGCGTCTTCCATATTTCACTCTTCCTCCCAAAACTACTCATGTAGCTAAGGAAGATTTACTCTGTATTGACCCATTTCCTGTAGATGTGCCTACTGACGAATATACCTCTACTCTTGAGGTATTTGATATTTCTACAGCTCCTCATCACCGCCCTCCCATCACTCAAGTCTACACCCGCCGTCAAAATGACTCTGAAGATATAGAGCTCACCACTTCTCCTACTGCTCCTCAATTTGCCTCTGACGATCCTGATCCGCCTGCTCGCCGGTATCCTACTCGTGATCGTCATCCTCCGGTAAAATATGGTTTTTCTAATACTTGTTTCTCCTCTTCATACCAATCATTTCTTTCTCGAATTCACACTTATTTCGAGCCTAGGTCCTATAAAGAAGCTTGTCAGGATCCCAACTGGGTGGATGCCATGAATGCTGAACTCACTGCTCTTGCTCAAAATCACACTTGGGAGTTGGTTCCACTCCCGCCTGGCAAGAATCTTATCGGTTGCAAATGGGTCTACAAGGTCAAGACTCATTCTGATGGCTCCTTGGAACGGTACAAAGCTCGCCTAGTCGCTAAAGGTTTCTCTCAGGAGTATGGCATTGACTATGAGGAGACCTTTGCTCCCGTCGCTAAAATGACCACTGTTCGCACCTTGATCTCTGTTGCTGCTGTGAACCAATGGCCTCTTTCTCAGTTGGATGTGAAGAATGCCTTTCTCAATGGTTTTCTCTCTGAAGAGGTTTATATGCGTCCTCCTCCTGGCTTCTCTCATCCCTCCGGTACTGTTTGTCACTTACGTCGGGCTCTCTATGGTTTGAAACAGTCCCCTCGCGCTTGGTATGCCCGATTTCAAGCTGTGGCTCTTCAGATTGGCTTCAAGCCAAGTATGCATGACTCTGCTCTCTTTCTTCGCCATACCTCCCATGGTCTGGTTCTTCTGTTGCTCTATGTTGATGATATGATCATCACCGGTTCTGATACTGCCGCCATTAGTGACGTCAAACAACATCTCTTCCGTGAGTTTGAAATGAAAGACTTGGGCCCTCTTCGGTATTTTCTTGGCATTGAGGTTGCTTATTCTCCTCAGGGGTATCTTCTGGGGCAGTCCAAGTATGCTTCTGATATTCTTCATCGTGCTCATCTCACTGACACCAAGACTGTTGATACTCCCCTTGAACTTCATGCCAAGTTCTCTGCTTCGGATGGTGTTCCTCTTGAGGATCCTACGGAATACCGTGAATTGGTCGGTTGTCTGGTTTATCTTACTGTGACTCGCCCGGATATTACCTATGCTGTTCATATTATTAGTCAATTTGTCTCTGCTCCTCGGTCTACACATTGGGCAGCTCTATTACGCATCCTCCGTTATGTTCGTGGTACTCTTCATCAGTGTCTTCTGCTCTCTTCTACATCTAGTTTGACACTTCATGCTTATGCCGATGCTGATTGGGCTGGGGATATTAGTGATCGCAAATCTACCTCCGGTCTATGTGTTTTCCTCGGTGATTCTCTTATTTCCTGGCGGAGTAAAAAGCAATCTGTTGTTGCTCGCTCCACCGCTGAAGCTGAATATCGTGCTATGGCTTAGGCTACGTCTGAACTTGTGTGGCTTCGCTGGCTTATCTCTGATATGGGTGTTTCTGTCCCTTCCCCCACGCCTCTTTATTGTGATAATAAGAGTGCCATTCAGATAGCCCACAACTCGGTCTTCCATGAGCGCACTAAGCACATTGAAATTGATTGCCACTTCATTCGCCAACATCTTCAATCTGATACCATCACTTTACCCTTCGTCTCTTCTACACTGCAGTTGGCAGACTTCTTCACGAAGACTCACACTACTGCTCGTTTTCGCTTTCTCCTTGGCAAACTCTCGATGCTCTCTGCTTACGCATCCTGAGTTTGAGGGGGGGTGTTAATGTATCTCCGTGTATCTACTGTAATCTTTTAGGGCAGATTGCGTTGATCACATAGAATCGTGATCTTGCCTTGTAATCGTTGCCATTTTAGGCCCTTGTAATCTTTTCCTTTTCAGCCTTTATATTTTCCTTTTTTAGTGTTAGGTTTTCTCCTATTTAAACTATGTAATAGTCTAGGTTTATTCATTCAGAAATTCAGTAATGTACGTCAGTTTTCCATCACTCAGAAAACTTACAGGTGGTGGGGGTGCAATGGTGGCGGTGACAGCTGCGGCGTGATGGTTGATTGTAAGACATAGGAATTTAGCCACAATTAAGTAGCTCAAAGCTACTTAATTTTTATCAATTTTTTAGCCTACATTTTAAGTGGCACTTAATATGTTAAGTAACATAAAATGTGATTATCAAACCTACTTAATGACTTATTACTTAATTGATTCAGTTTTAAGTGCTGAATCTGTGTTATCAAACAAGGCCATAATGCGGACGCGGGTTTATATATATATATATATATATATATTTTTAGGAAATCATAAACTGCATCCATATAAACACACAATTACAATGGACTCTCACACAATTACAATGGACTCAAAAGGTCTGAACAACAAAGGAAAACAAGCTAAAACAAAACAAGCACAACAAATTTGTAGGCCAATAATAGGTCGAAAATTTGTAACTGTGTTCTGCTCTGTAGGTTGAAATTAGGTTGTGATAGCTTAGTTTCCTTTAGGACTTCGCCCGTCGCCGGCGTCTTTTTTATGTAATGGGGATAACACAGTTAATAAAATTTCTCTCTTTATCAAAAAAAAGAAAAAAACATAACAAAAAATAAAGAAAAAACAGCTTCAGTATTGAACTCATCGATCTGCTCATGGAGATGGATGGAGGGTTCATGATATTTGGAGTGGTAAGCATATTCTTGCTGCTGGATCTCCAAATTTATAGATGTCTTCACCGCCACCAAGGTCTACTAAGATTTAAGAGAAAATCTAAGGAACTAGATCTCAACCATCTCACAATTATAGATCTAGTCCAATTAAGAGAAAATGTTTGGAGTTGTGACACAGAGCCGTACATCTCCGGCACCCCCTATCGTCCTGCATTCATTCATGTTCAATGTAGACACGTAAAATTTTTGGCCTATCACAAATCGCCATGTGTTGCTAGGGCACAAAAAATTAGCCAATTAAATGTTGCCAAGTGTTACAAGTCAAAGTCAAAGTTTCATGGACGGGCCAATTAAATGCTGCCAAGTGTCAAGAGTCAAAGTCAAAGTTTACGGACGAGCCAATTAAATGTTGCCAAGTGTCCGTAGGTCAAAAGACTAAGCACGATAAATGGCCAATCAAATGTTGCCTCGTGTTTCCAGGTCAAAAGTCAAAGATATGTTAAAGGCCCAGTTAAATGGCGCCACGTGTCAAAACGATGCAGTAATTTATTTATCAAGTTTGGCCAATTAAATTATGCCACTTAGTGAAATAAATTATGTATCTCATTATATATAATTATCTTTCCCAAAATAAATTAAAAGAAAGATATTTATTAAATTCTAATTATTTTCCTTTAAATCAAATAAGGAAATAATTTAGAAATATGAGTATGGAAGAATTGCAGTCTTGCCATAACTCTCCATCTCTCATCCCTATAAATAAATGTGCTCTCTCTCATATTTTTTGGACATCAAGACATTGAAAGCTTGAACAGCTCTGAAGATCAAGCTTCAAAGCCCTTCAGAATTTCTTCAAGTCTTCAACAATTCCAAGGCATCTAGAGCTCTGAAGATCAAGCCTCAAAGCCCTTCAGAATTCTTCAAGTCTACATCAAACAAGACGGTTCTTCGATCACAGCCTCAAAGCTCCGAAGAACATTCAGACATTCAAGCTCCAAGCTCTGAAGATCAAAGCTCCAAAGCTCTTCAGAACTCCTTGAAGTAATCAAGACACTGAAGCTTCAATTAGGACATTCAAGCAACCAAGCTTCAGAGCTCTGAAGATCAAAGCCTCTAAAGCCCTTTAGAATTCTCTGAGCCCACATCAAACAAGACGGTTCTTCGATCAAAGCTTCAAAACTCCAAAGAACGTTCAAGCCTCTATCAAACACACAAGCTCCAGAGCTCTGAAGATCAAGCATCTAAAGCCCTTCAGAATCCTTCAAATCCACGTCAAGCAAGGCACCTCTTCAGATCAAAGCTTTAAAGCTCAGAAGATCGCTCAAGCCAAATCCACAAGTCATCAATCTCCTTCTACCAAATTGAACAAGATCAAGCAAATCAACTTGAGAAAAAGCTTGAAAGCCCTCAAGTCAAATTCCGTCAAATTCGCCGTCATCTTCGCAAAGACCAAAGAAGATCTCGCCATTCAATTTGAGAACAAGCGTCAAGCCCTCGAGTCAAACTCTTGAAGAGAAGAATCAGAGGATTATTTTCTTTCATTAGAAATTATTGCAGAGATTGTAAACCCTAATTTTTCAATCAATAAAATCGACTTTGGTCAACATTTTTCCGTCTTTTTCGCAGATTCGAAATTTGTGTGATACATTCAGCCTTTGAGATGAGACCCTAACCCTAACCCGAGCTGTCAGTATGCTTGAGCAGATAACAATCGGAATATAAATAGACCGGTGACCAAGTAGACACCACAAATATGAATAAAAAACTTCAAAGCCACATCCATCCATTTACACACCCACACCCTTTTTAGTTTCATAACTCATAAGAAAACACCACTCACCTCCATAAAATTCCAGATTCTACCACCATTATTCTTCCAGATGGCAGTACCAAGAGTATCTCAGCAGCTGAAGCCGCTATAAACTGACAATCAGCAAACTCTCTGGCCCAAAATAAAATTCTTCAGCGAATTGCTCATTCTCAGTAAACTCTTGAGTCACTGTCCAAAAGAAGCTCAATTGTCATATGGGGAAACACTAAATTAAGTTGCACCATTATGCTCAATCCTAAAATTTTATGCCTTTATATGAGAATGCTGTGATTTGGGACACTGTAAAATAAGTTCTCTAGAATATAGTAAGTCATTTTGGAAAATACTGTGAAAATCTTCTTTTGATAAATGTTATGCGTATTTATTTTACGCTTTTTTTTATTAACTTTATACATCTACTTACAAAAGTTAGCATAAATACGGTATACCCAAATAAGGGGATGAAGCATCTTCAATAGCCTCTCTATCTGAGCTAAAGCCAAGCCCCAAAAAAAGTTCTAAAAATGTGTACTAAAGATGATAATGGAAAGCAATTTTAACCTGTGTTTAAATCATGTCCATATCTTGTGCTTTGACTTCAGCAAGGGGCATGACATGCAATGGATTCTTCTTGAAATTTATTCTCGTGGAAAACTGGTAGTTGAATATATTGGCTCGATATCTAGAGGCTTGAGCAGACCAATACAAGTTTTGGAAAGTTCTTATACACAAGGACCAAGTTTAGTTCTTAATCAGTGGAACCCGGGTGTTTTGCACCGTGTTGTGCACTCTTCGGCTGTCCGATTGTATTTTGGACGGCTTGGATGTGTTTTAATTTTTTACTGTTAAAAATAAATAAAAAATAAATAAAAATTGCCGAACGCATCCAAACCGTCCAAAACATATATAATCGGACGGCCGAAGGGGTGCACAGCATGGTGCAAAGCACCCAGGCGCACAACACTCCCAATAACGACGAGCAAAGTCCACATGTTCACAATTAAGTAAATGTTTAACTCTTAAGACTTCACAGTTCACTCTTGCTTTATTTTTCTCTAACCAAGTTCAAGTCTTTTTTAAAAAAAATAAAAAAATTATTATCGGCAATAAAATTTATTAGTGAAACTTGACAAGGGAGAGGGAAGTTCAAGTCTTTTTACTCAAGAAATTTAAATGATTTCCTTGCTATATTCTTTCGGAGGAACTCACAAAGTAATTTTTTTTTATTTTTGACATTTTGTTATGGTACCTTAATCTCAACTAAACTCGTTATGAAAAATATCAACATCTTCTTTAGAGGAGTTAAATTCACAACCTCACTGTATTCACATTAGTGCTGCTAAATGACCACACTGTCATCTGATTGAGTTATTTGTTTATTTATTTTTGAGATTTTCAAAGTCGATTGTTTTCTTTAAAATTTTAGGATATTATTTGTAACTTAATTTGAAGGCCTTAGTGCAAGTAAACGAGAAAACTAGTTGTCGTTTTTTAGGAGTACGCCCCTTTGTTCGGATCGGGGTATCTTGTAGTGCACAACTGCACTGCAAGGTTGTAGGACGTCCAAAACTACACTGTTTTGAAAGTGCAAAGGGTACACCACTTAAGCTCTCAAACTACATCGTCTTGGGCACAAAATGAGGGGGAAAAAAAGGTTAGATTTATTTAATAATAACAAACAAGTTGGATACCACTCTGCAAAAGTAGTTTGTTAACATCCAAAATCAAAGATAGCTACAATCCACTCCACTCTAATCATTTGTGTGTCTTGCTTAATATTATCATTCCTATAGGTTTTTTTTTATGGGTCGAATGAAGAGGTAACAAATTGCAAAGTATCTCTCAGTTTTCAAAAAACTAACTCTATTTTTGTAGGTGGTTAGCAGGGACAAGGGTTCCTGCTATGCACTAGGTGCCATGCACCCCATCCGGCTGTTTGTTGTGAAAATGCACGGCTCGGATCAAATCCAAACGATGACTCTCACATGGGGTTGGATTTGATCCGAGCTGTACATTTTCTCAACGGACAACCGAATAGGTGCATGGCACGGTGCCCTGAAGCTAGTGCACGATAGGCTCCCCAAATACGGCTAGCAGAAGTCAAGAAATTATGGCATAAAGGGTACTTACTTAGAGTGATTACATTTTAATTAACTTATTGGATTATATATGATTGATTTCATTGGTTATAAGTTGCTTTATTTTTTTTTAAAGCACATTGGGTGAAATTGAAAAATGGCTGAACCGGACCGGACCGGAAAACCGGACCGGAAAACTGGACCTGACCGGACCGGAAAACCAGACTGAACCGGTCGGTTTTCTCTCCAATTTATTTACCCCGGTTTGGTCCTGGTTTAGTATTTTCTAAAACATAAAAACCGGTTCAGTTTCCGATTTTTATCTTAAACTCCGGACTGGACCGAACCAGTCTTATATAAATATGCTCCACGCAGACCACGCCTCCCAGTTAACACCCACCCCAAATCTAAAATCCCTCTCTCCTCTCATCTCGGCCGTTCAAAACACTTTTAGATGGCGCAGATTTAGAAAAAGAAAGAGGAGGGAGGGAGATAGAGGAGAGAGTGGGATAAATCTGGGTTGTCCAAAAACACTTTTGGACGGCCGGAAGTGCGCACACAGGCACCACATGGTGCGCGCTTGACATACAAGAATTTTTCCTCACTCTTCTCTCTCACCTCACACCGCCACACCTCTCTCGGTCTCTCACCACCTCACCACCACCACCGCCACACCACTATCGACGCCATCGATGCCGTCATCGTCTGACGCCTGCATCGTTACTCAAACATGGCTCTCTCACTCTCTCAGTCACTCCGACATCGTCATCATTGTCCAACGCCATCATCGTCTAAGGTAAGATCTGTAGGTTTCTCTTTTCCCTCTCTCGATTTGTATGTATAACTGCATATATATATGTAGATCTGTATATTTGTGTTAGGGGTGTCCACGGATCGAATCCGGACGGATCGGATACGGATCCGATCCGATCCGCTCATAGCGGATTATGGTTTTTAAGATCCGGAACCGAACCGAACATTCACGGATCGGATCGGATCGAGTCGGATCGAGGGGATTTGACAGATTAAAGAAGGATTATTGAGCGGATCGAGCGGATCGGATCGGATCGGATCCGGATCCGGAACCGTCAGATAAGAAATTCTCGATCCGGAACCGAACCGAACATTCACGGATGGATCAACGGATGGTTCGGATCGGTTCGGATTGCTCGGATTGGCGGATCGGATGATCCGCTGGACAGCCCTAATTTGTGTGTGTCTGTGTGTATATATATATATGTATATCTACATATGGACTCCAGTCTGTCCAGATCGATTTCTCTCTTGGCCAAACCGGAAAACCGGCCAAATCGGATTGACCTATGTAAAATCGGTGCCGGTTTGAAGTTTCCCAAACCGAAGTGTCCAATTCCGTCCCAAAAATAGGTGACACTGGACCGAATCGGACCAGTTACACCCTTAACTGGAGTTGGTCAAACAAATATGGGAAGAAATTTGGTCATGATCAATGGTAAATGTGGTTGATTTTCGATTGATTGAGAATACATTGCATCACATGCAATTGTTAGATAAAAGTTGAGAAATGCTACGGTACACATCCCCTTTTTGGGTGCATATGGTACGCATTGGCATAACAAACCACTAAGAGGCATAACTAGTTAGGCTAAGAACCACTAAGAGGCATAACTAGTTAGGCTAAGAACCACTAAGAGGCATAACCAGTTATGCCCCTATAGGCATTGACCTATGTTGACCTATATAGGGTTTGTACCATATGCACCCTTAACCCCTAAACGGCATAACCTCGAACCACTACGAGGCATAACTGAACCACTAAGTGGCATAACCTTGAACCACTAAGAGGCATAACCATTACGCCATATAGGGGGTGTGTATAGTAGTATTTCTCATAAAAGTTTCCGCTTCAATTCAATTTTGATGTCTCGTAATGTGGATCATTTGCAAGATGAAGCTTGCTTTAAAAAGTGGATTTTAGAAATCAGGTGATTTTATAGATTAGGGGTTTAATGAAAAATCGGA
This sequence comes from Vaccinium vitis-idaea, assembly GCA_963854785.1. NCBI lineage: Eukaryota > Viridiplantae > Streptophyta > Magnoliopsida > Ericales > Ericaceae > Vaccinium > Vaccinium vitis-idaea. The sequence goes on along the minus strand of OY978221.1, from coordinate 27,409,343 downwards.
AAGAACCGCCAGTTTTTTCCCTCTTTTTTCTCTTCCGGTTTGGTCCCCGATTTTAAAGTTTTCCAAAATTTTGGAAAACTGGTTCAGTCTCGTTTATCGTGACTAATCTGAACCGGACTGGTTGTATATATATACAATTTTAATGAATCCCCACAAATAAGGAAACCCTAAAATCTCTCTCTCTCTCTCTCTCTTCATATCTTGCTAATGGAAACCCCAAAACTCTCACTCTCAGAACTCTCTCCATCTCAGCCTACAACACTGAGAGACACCCATCGACCGTCGTATTCCATATCTGGCGCAGTGACCCAATCTTATGCCGGCGCCGCCAGCTCCGTCCCTCTCTCTCTCTCTGATTCAACACAAAAGATAACAGGCAGGGGCGACGCCAGCATAGGAGGACTGGGGTCAATTGAACCCAGTCAATAGAAATTTGTCAAAAACTACCAAGTAGTATTTTTTTTTTTTTGTATGAATGTCAAATAGGCACTTGACACCACTTAAAAATGCCATTGACCCCACATAGGCCATGGAAATGCTGCAAACTCCTTCGTAAGTTTAGCACTTCTGTTCGAAATCTGACTCCTAGTTGTACTTCTTTCCTTTCAAAGTTCTCAGTGGACAGCTATAAGCCTATGAGAGCATCTCCAAGAGGCTCAACAAATGGAGCCTGTTAGCTTTAATAGCTAGTCAAGAGCACTTTTCTTCACTCCAACGGGCTCTTTATTCCACTGGCTATTTTACATTTTTTCATTTCCACTGGCTACATGTAGCCAGTCTCCTCCCCTCGCTATGTACTACTGTTCACAGTCCACCTCAGCTTCCCACCAAAACACACACACACTCTCTCTCTCTCTCTCTTCTCTACCATATGGGTATCGAAAACCCAACACCAAATCCTCATCCCAACTCAACCTTCACAGCCACTCCCTCATGAAATCTGAAATCATCTTTGATTTCAAGTCCCCATGTTCGCCGGATTTCGGGACTCATGCGAAGAAGATGAGTCAGAAATCCAGATTTCTTAAAAACCCAGATTTTGTAATAACCCAGATTTCGCTGGGTTTTCGATTAACGTCCAGTTGCTGAAAATTTCGAAGGTTTTTCGATAATTGGATGCGTGGTGGTTGTGGTAGGTGGCGGAAGGTACAGTGTGTGTTTCGCGACAGAGAATTGGGGGGAAATTATAAGGAGAATTGGTGTCGGTGGGGCGAATACGGCTGACTTTTTCTACGATTCGACGCCATTTTGCGAGTTTCTATGGTTTTCTTGATCTGATTTGGAGGACAAGAGGAAGGGGAAGACGGATCGCAGCCGTTGATTTTGTGGGCTTTGCGAGATGCAGCAAGATCAGAGAAAAAAGGTCACTGTTTTCACGATTCATTTCTTTCTCTCTGGAATTTGATCATTTGTGTTTATGGAAAAGATCTGATTGAACTTTGCTCCATCTGCGTGTCTTTATGTGGTTGTGTGTTAATTTTTAGGTTTTTTGGTTACTGTCAAAAACAAAAAATCTCACCTATGTAGAAAATAGATCTTCACTGATGGTGATTCACTTTATTATTATTTTTTGATATGCAAATTATGTTTTGTTAGTTTGGATGGATAGTCAGAATGGAGAGTAGTGTTGAAATGGTAGAATGAAAAAGTGAATAGGCAAAATAGAGTTGGTACTTTTTTTGTACTTTTGGCTAGGTATTTTGTTGAGGTGTGTTGGAGATGCTCTAACACAACTATTATATACTCAAAGGACAAGATTAACCTCAATTTCTTCATTAAATAACAAACCACCTTGTCAAATAGTTCAATAAAGTTCGTTTTTTTTTTTTATTTTTTATTATGGAAAATGCTAACATGTGACAAATAGGCACATGTTAAGATTAAAAAAATACATTGAAATTTGTAAAAAATGTACAAGAATATGTGAAAGTGTATTAAAAAATGTAAAAAATGTATTGGAGTGTGTTTTTTTGTTTGTGTGTGTTTAAAGTGTGTCCATTGAGCACACGTTAACAAGACCCAGTATACTTTTTTTTTTGTTTTGTACTGCACTTTTATGTGCAATCTTTTCACTAGAAGTAAAAAAAAATGTGTGTATTTATATATAAAAAAAGGGGTGTGAAAATCATTACCCTATGAAAATACATTTTCCTTCTAAATTGGCAAGTGCAGATTTATTTTTTAGCTATACTATAAGTAGACAAGGACATAATTAACAAGTTTCACTTTGCTGCGAAATTTTTGAATGACACCACTAATCGAAGTTTCTGGAGTCGCCACTGATAACAGGGGTGCTAAAATTGATTCTTGTAAGATGCAGCAATGCCATACCATTTCTACACCGATCCATCTCTAGACACGATTTCTACACCGGTGATGTGCTAAATACATTCTCTCTAATGGGTTTCTGAGGAAAGATCCCCCTTCCTTGTATGTCTTCAGTTTTATTAGTCCGATTACATGATTTGTTGTTTGATTTTTGATGATGTGTATTGTTGATTTTCGATTGTATTGGTTGAGTTTTGAAACCGGCCAAACCAGCCCGAAACTTGTCAATCGGGCCGATCTAGTTTTGACTAATCCTGGTTTATATTTCTCCAAACTGAACTAATCGGTTCGGTCCAAAAATACCGAAAACCGGACCGAACTGGACCGGTTACCCCTCTAATTTAGATTATAAGCTACTTGTTGAATACCGATGTTCAAGTCATGTTTTAGGCATGGGCATGTGCTAGAAAACCAATTTATAAAAAGAGATTAAAACAAAACCGATACATACCCTGATTTTTTGAATAATGAGGAAGGATATTAAAATGTCATGCCAATTCCATACATGGATATGAGCATTGTTGTTAAAAACCTATGATACACGATACGTATTCTACGATTCGTAAACTCTCGTTTGGAAAACGATACGTATTGCACCTTGTATCCTTGTTGTATAGAAATCCTACAATACAATCGCGTATCCTACGATATATATGCATATCCTGATTTGGTACTTATGCTACGATTACTTATTGGGAAAAAGTCGAACCTTATTTTAAGAAGTAGAATCCCAAACCCATTAATCTATGCCATTTGATCTAATTATTGCGACATTCAACCCATTTGATAGAAATTCAACCCATTTGATAGAAATTCAACCTCTATGTAGGGCTTGAACAAAAGGAAGAACCATATTTTGATTGTGTTTTGCTCGAATCATATAAGATTGCAGAAAGGCTCAATGTGAGATCCCAATTGAGAGACTTGAAATTTTGAATAAAAAAAACTTTTTCTTTTAAATTGTAAGCATAGTTTGCTAGTGTTTTTAGGTGTAATAATTTGGGTAAATTTCAGTTACCTCCCTTGAGGTATCTCACAAATACAGAGACCTCCCCTATACTTTCTGAAATTCCACTGCTCACCCTTTCACACTAATTATCAGATTCCCCCCCTTCGGTCACTTTAAGGCTAACGTTGTTAAATTTTTGCGTGAAATGACAGTATATATACTCAACTCTAAAAACTTTTTTTTTAAAAATAGAGTTAAAAAAGTTTTTCAAAACAATTAAACTGCTTTTCATTTTTAAAAAGAAGTTTTTAAACAAAAAGTACCGAATAGATTTTTTTTTTGTGAAGGAAAAAAAAACTAATTTTGAGAAAGTTTTTTAAAACAATTTTTTTGAAATACGAATGTTTTGAAAACATTTTTTTTGGATAAAAACTGTTATATTAAAAAAATGTAGTTTTGAAAATAGTTTTTTTTAAAAATCTGAAAATAAATTTTTAAAAAAAAAGAAAGTTTTGAAATTTTTTTTTCCACTAAGGTTTCTCCTGAGGTTTTGGGAATTTCTATCTAAAAAAATATTTTCAAAACTTTCGTATTTCAAAAAACTGTTTAATTTTTTTTTCAAAATTAGTTTTTTCCCTTCAAAAAACTATTTCCAACAAAAAATTTCAAAAAGTAGTTTTTAAAAAAAATAAAAAATTCTCTTTTGATACTTTTTGTTTAAAAACTATTTCTTAAAAATGAAAAACGGTTTTATTTTCTTGAATACATTTTTAACTCTATTTTTAAAGAAAATAGTTTTTAGGGTGGAGTGCATATAATAAGGGTACCATACATTCATTTTTCAAGCAAAAAAGTTAACACCATTAGCCTTAAAGTGACGGAGGGGGAAATTTGAAAATTAGTTTGAAAAGCAAGGGAAGGCAGTGGAATTTTAGAAAGTATAGGGGTGGTCTTTGTATTTGTTAGAAACCTCAGGGGAGGTAAGTGAAATTTACCCAGTTATTTTTTAGTTGTATATTAATTATGATTATTGTTGTTGAAGCATAAACTAGATTTTTAGTATTTTTGGCACAAGAATGTAAAGTTCAAATAAGCCTTATTCACAAAGTCCAAGAATGAAAGATATGCCCGAAGATGAAAGATATTATTGAATGAGACATAAATATCTAGTTTCTAGAAGTTCTAGAATATCTACCTTCTAAAAGTTCTTCAATATCCTAGTGAAATATCAAGATTTTTTTGGGGGAGAATTAGTCACATGTGGAATTCTAGAATCTACCTCAAAGTATATCTTACATAAAAATATCTTTGGACTATAGCCTTGCATGGTGTATAATAAATAGGGATGGGCTCTAGCCATTTTCTACCAAGGCAATTTTTTATTTTATTTTAAGTTCAAGTGTAATATAAATACTCTCATTTCCCACTCTCATCTTAGGTATTCTCCCTCTCCCAAAAATCTTGTTCAACTAAACATTGAAACTCCTACTCTTTCAACAGACGTATCTTAAGATATGTTATTCATATCCCGATACGATCTATAAAATGAATACGTATCTTGATTTGAAAACACTGATATGAGTTTCAACCAAATGATTGCTACAAACGATTTATATACCTTGAGTTTCCAACCAAGATGATTTTCACCAAATATGTATCTTCCGAGACCGTCTCGTAAGGGGCGAGGAATCTGTTGCAATAGGACACTTGTGGTTGCTGCAATCGGCTCCCCTTCTTGAATGGCTAATGTTTTCCTCTTGAAGATAAGCAAAGGTACAATTAGATTCCAATTTGAATAAGTAATGAAGTGCAAAAATTTATAAGAATGAGTATGAAAATGGCATATTACAAAGAGAATTAAAGAGACAAAGGGAACTAAATTTTTTAGAAGAATAATTTGATTGTGAACTGAAGGCATAAGGTATACTGAATTTCATAAATGAACTATCCTTCTTTATAATTGACCAACACCAGGCTTCACTCAAAATTATAAGTTTGAAGTGATAATTTTGTACGATTGAGGAAGTATTTCTGATTCGAACAATTTAGATTTTCTACATTTGACACTTATGGTTGCAACAACTATAGAGCTTCATCTAACTAGTGTTTTTGTGGTGGTTATCCTCGGACTTCTTTTTACAAGAAGTTTCGTTACAACAAATGCCTTTTATAATCATAAAGAGGTTTACAACCATGATGAATTGTCTCTTGGACCTATGTGTTCTTTACTTTTTTCTTGGGATAGGATTGGATGTTAGTGTGCCTTTGATTCAAGGAATATGACTTTTGCTTTTTGTTGCTTAAATGCTAATTTAACAGACTAGCAACTGATCATCCGTATGGCCTTTTGAAATATATACAGTGCCACAATGCAATTTATTCTATTTAAATGTCTCATATGGCCCATTTCACATATTTCCGTCTTTATACTTTTTGCTAGAAATTGTTGGAGATGCTAAATATTGGGGAAACAAAATACAACTACAACACTATAAATTGAAGACAAACCAAACTCTCTTGGTATCTTAACTGTTTAAACAAAACTGAACTAAATAGAGGTGGGAAATGGGAATAGAGAATAAAACTTATGAGGTGAATAGTGGACTAATACTTTGTATTCTCTGTAGGCATGTATCGAGGCGTTTAATTCATCATGCAACGTAACATTTGACACGGGACGAAAGATAACCGAAGAGAAGGAGGATCTACTATTGTTTGAGGAGACAGTATATGGTGTCTTTGGAAATGGCCGAGCATGGGTTGTGGCTCAACCTATTGGTATGATTTTCTCTTTGTATATAGTTGTTTACATGGTAAAAAAACTAATTGTTTTTTGTTGCTAACCTATTGAAGGCGGTTTTATTTTGTGTGTAAAGAATAAAGCTAAATCTATATGCGTGCTTCTTTGTTAATCACCAATATAGTTTTTTTCCATTGATTTGGTTAGCAATGGTTTGAAATCAAGCTACAACATCTAAGAGCAGTGAATTGAAGGATATTAGATCTTTTTTCAAAAACATCAAAGACATAAGATCTAAAAGCAGAATATTTGTAAAAGAAATTATGTTGTATTTAAAGACGGGATGTCATCCATTTCTTTTGATACACTAGAATTAGACGATCATATTGAATTTGTTGAGAGGAAATTTTGAATCATTTTGCTTAGATCTTTGGGAACAAAATGAACTGTATGTCAATGAGCAAATTGCAACTCAATTGGATCCTATGAATTCTTGTTCTTCTTCATTTTTTTTTTTTCAAAAAAAGAATTTTGGAACATAATAACCACGCTCTAGTTGTTTGTTTTTCTTAATGAGGGTTATATTATGTACTGTATGTTGTTATAATTGTGGTTGTTGTATGTTCTATCTATAGTTTTACATGATATGGTTTCTATATCTAAGATTTCTATGCGAAAATAAGACAATCATTGTTAGAAAATTAGAGAGGTTCAAACTTTAGGTCCTCGCAGAGATCAAATGACTTATTTAGCGCAGTGCGGAAATTTATGTACTTACAAACAAACAGTTCATAGATAAAAAAAGAAAATATTCAATTTTCAGCATGCCATTTTTCAGTTTTTTTAAAAAACACTATTTTTCTCCTCTTCTTTTGGTTATATGCTCAACCTTTCTCTACGGTTTGTCGATGAGATGACTACATATGAGATGGCTGGAGTGAAAAAGCTAATCAAGTTGTTTGAAAATTGTTTGAATGGACTCATTGCAACCGAGATGGTACGTGGTTTACTAATTTGCGTCGTGGATCGAAATGGCTAGTTATATTCTTATTTTTTCAAACAAAAATAGAGGGTAAGAATGTTTCCATGCTCGTCAATTGCAACACTTATAATATTTGCATGAATTGTAAACTATGGATTGAATTGGGAATCCAACCGTGAATCATATGTTTCATCATCATTTTTTTTCCGATACTTGATTCCCTTAAAGATATATTCATGGCTTTTTTGCATGAGTTGTGATTCTGTTTTTGTTTCATTCTCATTATGTCATAGAACGTATTACGTTGACGTTCTCTCTCCTTTGCAAGCTCACAATGTGATTTTTCCTTTTTACTGAGATCAAGAATGATTTGGTTTTGCGGTAACCAATTTGTCGGGTCTTTGTTAATCCATACAATACTTTGCTTTCTTGGATACTTGGGATGAATTTGTTGGTATAAAGGGTCCGCACTTGATAATTGCTCTTGATATAAACAATTGGATGAAAGACATCAAACAACTCTCGTCATCCCTTCGTTCTACTACGAATATGGCTGCTAAGAACTCCCAAATTTACGTCACAAGTCGGAAAAAGTAAGGTGAAAAGAAGCCTAATGTCAAATTGAAGTGACAATATATCATAACTGACTTCAATTTGACATTAGGCTTCTCTTCACCATACTTTTTCCAACTTGTGATGTAGATTTGGGAGTTCTTAGTAGCCATATTTGTAGTAGGACGAAGGATGACGAAAGTTGTTTTATGTCTTTCATCCAAGTGTTTATATCAGGAGCAATTATCAAGTGCGGACCCTTTATACCAACGATTTCGTCCAAGTATCCAAGAAAGCAAAGTACTTGTATAGATTTTGCAAAGATCTAACAAATTGATTATGGCTAAACCATATCATTCCTGATCTCAGTGAAGAAAAAAATCACATTGTGAGCTTGCAAAGGAGAGAGAACAACGTAATACGTTCTATCTCATAATGAGAAGGAGAAAAAACAAAAGCACAACTCATGCAAAAAGACATGAACCTGTAAGGGAATCAAGTGTCGGACAAAATTGATGATGAACCATATGGTTCACGGTTAGATGCCCAATTTGATTCGCAGTTTACAATTCATGCAAATACTTTAAGTGTTGCAATTGACGAGTATGAAATCATTCTTATTCTCTATTTTTGTTTGAAAAAGCAAGAATATAATTGGCCATTTCGATCCATGATGCAAATTAGTAAACCACGTACCATCTCGGTTGCAATGAGTCCATTCAAACAATTTTCGAACAACTTGATTAGCTTTTTCACTCCAGCCATCTCATATGTAGTCATCTCATCTACAAACCGTAGAGAAAGGTTGAGCATATAACAAAAAGAAGAGGAGAAAAATAGTGTTTTAAAAAAAAAACTGAAAATGGCATGCTGAAAATTGAATATATATATATATATATTTTTATCTACGAACTGTTTGTTTGTATGTACATTAATTTCCGCACTGCGCTAAATAAGTCGTTTGATCTCTGCGAGGACCTGAAGTTTGAACCTCTCTAATTTTCTAACAACGATTGTCTTATTTTCACATAGAAATCTTAGATATAGAAACCATATCATGTGAAACTATAGATAAAACATACAACAACCACAATTATCACAACATACAGTACATAATATAACCCTCATTAAGAAAAACAAACAATTAGAGCGTGGTTATTATGTTCCAAAATTCTTTTTTTGGAATAATGCTATTTTATAAAACTGAAAACGACGTGCTGAAAATTGAATACTTCCTTTTTCTTTTATCCATGAATTGTTTGTTTATATAAATATAAATTTAGGCACGATGCTTTATAAGTTGTTTGATCACTACAAGGACCCGAAGTTTGAACCTCTCTAATTTTCTAACATTGATTTTCTTATTTTCACATAGAAATCTTAGATATAGAAATCATATCATGTAAAACTGTAGATAGAACGTACAACAACCACAATTATCACAACATATAGTACATGATCTAAGCCTCATCAAGCAAAATTGTCAATTGGAGCTTGGTAATTATGTTCCAAAATTTAAAGAAAAAGAAGAACAAGAATTCGAATCCAATTGAGTTGCAATTTGCTCATTACATACTGTTCATTTTGCTCCCATAGATATAATCAAAATGATTCAAAAATTTTCTATCAACAAATTGAATATGATCTTCTAATTCCAGTTTATCTAAAGAAATGGATGGCATCCCATCACTAAATACAACATAATTTCTTCTACAAATATTCCGCTTTTAGATCTTTTGTCCTTGATGTTTCAAAAAAAAGATCTCATATGCTTCAATTCATTGCTCTTAGATCTTGTAGCTTGATTTCACACCATTGCTAACCAAATCAATATCCCGATTAATGAAAAAGACTATGCTGGCGGTTACAAAAAAACACGCGTATAAATTCAGCTTTATTGTTAATACAAAAATAAAAACACCTTCAAAAGGTTCGCAACAAAAACTAATAAGTTTTTTACCATGTAACCTCAAACAATAGTGGATCCTCCTCTTCTTCGGTAATCTTTCATCCCCTGTCAAATGTTATGTTGCACGATGAAGTAAAGGCATCCATACATGCCAATAGAGAATGCAAAGTATTAGTCTACTATTTACCTCATAAGTTTTATTCTCTATTCCCTTTTCCCACCTTTATTTAGTGAAGTTTTGTTTTTAACTAGCAATTAAGATACCAAGAGAGTTTGGGTTGTCTTCAATTTATGGTGTTGTAGTTGTATTTTGTTTCCCAATATTTAACATCTCCTACAATTTCTAGCAAAAAGTATAAATGCAGTATTATGTGAAGTGGGCCATATCCGACTCTTATATAGAATAAATTGCTTTACTGCATATATTTCAAAAGGCTATATAGACAATCGGTTGTTAGTTTGTTAAATTAGCATTAAAGCAAGAAAAACCACAAGTCATATTTCATGAATCAAAAGAATATCTAACATCCAATACCGTGCCAAGAAAAGTAAAGAACACAAAGGTCCAAGAGCAAATTCATCATGGTTGTAAACCTCTTCATGAGATTTCAAAATGCATTTGCTGTAACGAAACTTCTAGTAAAAAGAAGTCCAAGGATAACCACCACAGAAACACTAGTTAGAGGAAACACTATAGTTGTTGCAACCCTTGACTGTCAATTGTATAAAATCAAAATCGTCCTAATGGGAAATGCTTCTTCAATGTCATCCTTATCTTTTCAAAAACAACAAATTCGGTGATCATACTAAATTTGGTGATCATACCAAAGAACGTTTAATTTCAAATACTGGTAAGATATGAGTCCAACTTTTGAGGTGTTGCAATTTCAAGTTTGTTGTGTTTGAGAATAAAAAAAAATTGGTTAAAATTTATTAAATGTATTTTCTTCCACTTGTTGAATTGCAGGTAAAATGGTTCTTTTTGATAAGTTGTTCCCGAAACTTTGGATCAAGGGTCCTACTAGTTTCATAGGTTATTTTTTGCCCCTTTTGGTTTAAGACTTTTTTTTTAATGCATTTCATATGGTTATTTATTCTTGGTGTTGGTGTTATCTAAACTAGGTGATTAGAATGTTAGACATTCTAGAAGATTATTTGAGGTTTCATGCGCATCGATATGTTCGGTCGAATCTTTTGGTGGACTAGGGCTGGAGGCATTGGTCTTCCAGCAGATACTGTCATTCTTTACGATAGCAATTGGTGGAGATTTTTTTCTCTTTTCCTATTTAGATTACTTTTGCAATATTGTCTCCAAATCCAATGAATCTCTTGGATGTTCTTTGTAGGAACCAAAATATCGATTGGGAAGCCCAATATTGTACACAGAGCAAAGTTGGAACTCTTGTTGCTTGCTAGTATCTTTGTGGTAGATTTGTATCTTGGCTTGATGTAGATCAGTATATGTGAGTTGCTTAACAGGTTTTGGGTGCCATGCGAAAGGATTCGTTGTGTTTTGTGGATAATCACTACTGAATATCCTCACGAGACTTCACTCGTCCCATCGGGGCCGCCTGAGAGTTTAAAAGATCTATCTATTTTAGTTCATTTACATTAGTTGAATTTAATTTCTTTGCTTCAGGACTAAAAAGGTGTAAGTTAGGGGGTGTGATAAGCACGTAAATGTTCACATTAACACCGCCTAATTTATAGTACTTGCTAAGCTTGTCTAAATTGTTACTTGGAGCTTAATACTTGATTTTTGCCTTGTAGGTATTTTGAGGCTTGTCATGATAAATAAAGATTTTGGCCATTGAATTTAAAGCACCCAAAGTTGATCCGTACTAGCGAAGCACCCAATCCTATCCCGTTATGAATAGAAGTCAGTGGTGAACTGCTGTGTTTAAGTGATTTTTGTCAGAAGTGGAGTCTTGTAGTCATGACTAAGGCCTAGTTTGGTAACCCAGATTCAGCTCTTAAAACTAAATGAATTAAGTAATAAATAATTAAGTAGATTTGATAACCACATTTTACATTACTTAAAAGGCAGAGTAAGAAAATTAGTGAATTCAATACTTTACTCCTTATACAATGAGAAGTATTTCATTACAAGATTGAAAGATGTCACTAGATCCACCAATCGATGTGATACTAGGTAGGGGTTATGAGACCCGGAGACTCGGTAGGGGTTACGAGGCTCAAGAACTCTGCAGGGGTTACGAGTTGCTTAGAGACTCGCAGGGGAATACGGGTCCCAAAATTCCTGGATATTGAGTTTATGAATATTACGAACTTGAAAATGAATTGTTGAGATAAAACGGAAAAATTTGGTGAAACTGATCTGAGAATTTTGATGAATGAATGTATTCGAAAATTGTGAAAGTATTAACTTGAAATATGTGTAGAACTTCTTGTTGTTGAGTCGGGAACTCTAAGAGAACTTAAAAGTTTGTGGTCGTAAACATATGTGAATAGAGGTGAGAACCCAGAGAATAAATATGGGTAAAGTTGCAGTACGCTATGAGTGGTTTGAGTTCGAAGGTTTGGTTGAAGGGAAGCGTATTGGAAAACTAGTAATTTTATTTCTCATTTTGGTTGGGACTCATTATTATCATCATGGTTTGTCTTTCTAATTAACATTTATGTAGTAATTGGTGGATTAAGACATTTATATGTGCTTGCTGGAGTATTATAAGATAAAAAGAGATACGAAGAGGAACATGGTTTGGAAAGAAACTTTGTGGGTATGTATGTGCGCTAGTCATTCAAACTTCAAGGATCAAAGATATGTCATTTATTTAAATTCTGTCCGAAGGTTTTACCTAAAAAGAGGAAAATTATCACTTTGGCTTGTCTCACTTTATATGCATGAAGTTTAAATTAGGGATTTCCCTACTGGGCAAGTGCATGCTCATCCCTTACTTTTCAGGTACACACCAAGGTGTATTGCATGAAGTGTCAGGGTGCATTGCCAGACGCCTAGATTGTATGTATTGAAGAGCGATAGGTATCACATACTTGGTTATATTCCAGAGATAAAAATGCAACATAAACATTATATTGTTGACTTAAAAGTTCTATAACAATTTAACTAAACTTCATTCTTTCCTGTATTGCGAAAGAGGTTATAATCTTATTACATTACATTACTTGTGTTCACCATCAGACTTGGGAAAGACATGGTATGATGTTATAGATGTATATCTAGTTATTGGGACTTCTATTTATTAAAAAAATGTATAATTAGTATTAAAAATCGAGAGCGTGGCATTTTCTTTTTGGATCACTCACAATAATCAGTGAAATTTAAATCCCATATGACACATTTTTTTGGCATAAGCCATATCATACAATGTTCCTTATTTGAAGGGAAGGAAGGGAGCTTGTTGTGGTTTCTCAGGATCCAAGATTCTTCAGTGTCAACAAATAGTTGGACTCAACCACCTTGATCAAAAGGATGTTCCCCCAGCTCTCCTCCATAAAGACACTACTAATTGAAAACACTCTGAAAAGTGTCTAGAAGAATGGCGCCAGAATATTGTTATCTTTTAAATGGATTTCATAAGCAGTATGAAGACATGGATGACTGAGATCGAGACCACCCTTCATATCGTGTCCAACTTCACCAGTATTGTGACGACCCTGATTTTTAGAGCCATAAAAATAAATAAATAAACTACATAGTCGTTACAAAAAACCATTCTTTTATGCATAAAAATATAGACTTTTACATAAAATAAAATTACAATTTAAGTTCTTTTACAAATTTTCTAAAAGGAATTCGGTCCCATGACTCCCAATAGCCGACCCCATCGTACTTCTCACTTTCAAAGCCATCACTAACTTGCTCTACACCTGAAAAATATAAAAGGGCCGGGTAGTATGTGCAATACGAGGACAATAAAAATAGCTTGAAATAAGGATATTTTCAATAATCGACGATAACAAATCGAATGAATCATTGCGAAACGATACATCATTATTAGCCTCTTTCCTTGGCCCATCTCGGTAACACGCCAAGCACCACCGGGGTCAAACCGTGTGCCCCCTTTTGGGCCATATACCAATACACTAGATTTCCCTCATGGAAATCAATCATATCTCCTTACTCATTCCACCCCGTGGACTTGCACGTGTACCAATCTGTTCCATGGCTTTTAGCCAAACATTTCCTATGTCACAGAACAAGATGTGGCAGTAACGGAACAAATAAGCTTAGATACCAAAAGAGTACAAATATAAGAGAATCAAGGAAACACTCTTTGCAAAGAGATTTAGCTAGGAATGTATTGCACACTACTCAGTACCTTAAATCGAGGCCTTAATCCACTGTCCGAATTGTCTTTCTCCCTTTCTTTTCCTCTCCTTCTTCTTAATTCCTCCTATTTTCTTTCCTTTTTTCCTTGTACTGATGGTGAATGTGTGTGTGCTCTACGGCAGTGAGATGGGAGAAGACTTACCTAGTCTTTTTCCTCTATTTTATTTCTCTCATTTTTTTTCCTCCCTAGATGCTGTGCACTGTGTGTGTATGGTGTAAAGGATGGAGAAACCAATTTATACTTGTGACTAAGTTTGCCTCTAGAATTCTCTATACTTAATGCGAATAGTAATACACCCTATGTGATATCATCCATGTGATATCATCAACCTAGTAAGTCTCTTTAGTTATTAATTAGTCAAGATTTACTTAATGCTTTGTTTGAATATTCATGCACCGTATGTGATTCATCCAATAGTAAGGCGGCAATTCACCCACCTTCCGGAGACCCCTTGCTTGGGCACCAAGGATTTCTTCCTAGCATTGCCACATGTCCCGCTCTATTCCGCGATGCTGATTCCGATACCGAACTAGCTTATGAAAAGTACGTAAATATATATTCTATTTTTCATAATAATACCAGAACCATTTTTTTTTTTGTAACAAAAGTAGAACAATTTTATAAGCTAAACGAAATATAGGCATTTACTAAAATACGGGTTGTTACAAGTATCACTCTGACGATTCTTAGTACTACTCTTGTTAAATCTATTGCACTCCACCAGCTGTCTATCTACTTTTTTGTCTACTAGCTTGGAGTGTTGTGTATGAGATTCCTCTACTTTCCATAGGAGATAGTAAAAGTTGTTTGTCTTGTATAAGATATGTTTGTCCTTGTAAGATATGGGTGTTAGATATGTTTGTCCTTGTCTTACCTGCAAAGCAATGCATATAATTGTCCTTGTGTCAGTTGGGTAACAATGCTTCTCCTTATGCCTACAAAGGAAGATGCCATTCTATGTTGTAGTCATACTGATTAATAACATTCCTTGTGTGTTTTTCTAAAGATCCTTTTCTACTTTGTATTTGTACCTGCTTTGTGTTTGTATTTGACATTGCACAGTGTGTGTGCAACCCTTACATGGGATAAAGGATCTTTAAAACAAACACACAAGGAATTTTATTACTAAACACAAAGTAGGGAAAAGATCTTTAAAACACACACACAAGAAATTTTAACACTCCCCTTTTCTTTATTGACACTCCTTTTTTGTCTATATATATAAAGTGCAAGAAGGTGAATTGTCTTTATTAGGTAAACTTACTCTTGTATTTTATATATATAGACAAAAAAGGAGTGCCAATAGAGAAAAGGGGAGTGCCAATAACACTTCCCAAATTTTATTACTAAACACAAAGTAGGGAAAAGATCATTAGAAAAAACACACAAGAAATTTTATTACTTGGAGAAGTCTGATTATAACATAGCATGACTTGTTCTTTTATAGGCATAAGGAGATATGTAAAGTGGGTGTGGTTGTAGCATTGTTGAATTTGAATAAAACAGTGACACCACACAGAGATCATGTTAGTATACGCAGAACTGAACAAAAGAAAAGTATCTACTACCGATTTGACCTTTGAATTCCCTCTTGAGCGTGACCATAGGGGTTCTCATCAGCTGTAGCAGTGGAATCTCTCGTTTGAGCCATAGCTACTGCTTGAGAGAGCGAGCCCGACACCACAACTGTACCCCACCAAAGTGCTAGAGCGGACCAAGTGCCATCCACATAACATATGGTTCACAAGACTACATGCAAGCGGGATTTGAACTCCCGACTTTGTAGGAGGAAAGGAATAATTATTCCATTAGGGCACCGCCACATGGTGCCCCAACTACTTTATCCACCACACATTCTTGCAGAACCTGATACAATGTGTGGTGGATTTGTTGGGGCACCACGTACCTCATAGTTGCGCTCTAGTGCATAGTGTAAGTAGAGGAATACCAAGGTGGGTAGCCTAGATGGCTAAAAGGTGTGAGGGTCAAAGTCCCCTCCCGACTAATTATTCCACAAGCCCAACCATGTATCACTTTGGTGTACACCAAATGTATGCCACCCGTGTGGGACCTATTTTAAAGACCCACACTAATGATTAGAACTGCTCAATTTATTTAAAATGTTTTTTAAAGGCCTTTGTAAAAAATCAGGGCATTTGAACATCAGTAAAAGACTCGATCAATTTAATAAGTTTTTTTCTACAAATTCAGAGAAAAAAAAATCAATTGAGCCTTTATGAATATCCAAACGAGTTGATTTTTTTACATAGACACTTAAAAACATGTTTTTAAACAAATTGAATGATTCCAATCATTTGCATGATACTTAAAAAAAGTTCCACATATTAGGGGGTGTTCCACTAAGTTTTTTTTGAATAAACTGGCTTTTCACGGTTTTTTATGTGATGTATTGTAAGCGAATGACCTGTCTCAATTTTTGAAAAAAACAGTTTTTTGTTAGTGGAACTAACCAAATGCTATAGGGAGCCGTAGTATTTTTCACTACAACCTATGGGTCATGGTCCACGCGCCTTTTTGTCCATCAAGAAATCGATGAACCCATAACTGATCTACAGAAAATAATCCAAAATGGCGAATGTGAAGCGTAGATTCAATCTTCGTGAATTATGGCCATGAACCGGTGCCCCAAATGAAACCGGTGTACACTCTTTGGATAATTTTTTTGTGGTATAATTGTAGGAATATAGAGCAATTCCTCGTCAATCCAAGTTGGTTTGAAGATAAATAAGATGGGTATAGTGGTGGTGGGTGTTGCGTGAATGTCTTTTGTTGATGATCGGATTTGGTCAGGAGTGGGGTTAGTGACTCAGTGGGTCTTTTCGGAGCTGACCTTAGGGATTCTTTGGGTTGTCTGATTGTCTGAGTGGGTTATTGCTATAGTTTTGGCCTATTGTTTTTTGGAGAGAGAGAGAGAGAGAGAGAGAGAGAGAGAGAGGATCTATTGGTGGTTCGTAAATCGTTCTTGGCGTTATGATAACTCAGAAGCGGGTTAGTAACTAAGTTATTTGACTTGGTGCGTTATTGAGTTGTTTTCTGTTTGCTAAACGTTGATTTTAGCAAATGAGGAACATAATTGTTAAAATGTTAAACTCTTTGGTTTTAGCAAATGTTGATTTTATTAAATGAAAACTCACCTTCGAATCGGGTTTTTGGTGTTGCGTCCATCCAGGTTGGCTTGGTGATACAACCAGATGGCACTAGTGGTATTAGGATTGTGGCCCTCAAGATGTTTGTTTAAATACCTCTACAACAAGGCCATTATAATATGGCTATGTAGAATCAAGGGCTCCACATTTGCCTCAACTCTGTGGCTTTCTTCAAAAGGTACCTTTGTTGCTGAGTAAATGAATTTATATTTGGGTAAGAGAATTTACAATCTTCTTTTTTACTAGAAGACAAACTTACTAGCATGTTACACTACGTCATTAGAGCATCTCTAAACCTTACTCACACTTCACTCAAATTTGAGCAAAAGCTTCGTTTGATATGAAAAACACTCCAATGGACAACCCCAAATATAAGCACCAATTTGGGTAAAAGTTTGAATAATGACATCGTTGTAAATTTGGGAGGAGACCACTAGGCTTGCAAAATTTGAGTAAAAATTGTGTAGAACCCAATTTGCTACCGGTTTGAGTAAAGGAGTTTTGCTCAAAATTTGGGTAAAAAATTTGGGTAAAATAGGGTAAAGATTGGAGATGCTCTTAGCTAAAACTTCTAATATATTTGGGCTCTCACTTGAATACAATCAATTGAATTAAGTATTGGCAGTCCAATAAGGGACTTTATCTTGTTTTAATTAGGCCGTTCATAGAAGGTGGTATCATAGTTGCAGGATCATCCTATCCTATCTGGGTGATGAATCCGCCTCAGAATCTCACTTCTGTGCTCTCAAGTTAGAACTTCTTTAGGAACCTCACTCCCATGGAAAAAAAGGTCCTCTCCCAAGTGGGATAGAACCTCTCCGGCATGTGAATCCCAAAAGAAACAACGAAAGATACTAAGATAAAATATGAAGTAATAATGAGACTCTACAACAATATGTATAAAAATAACACTTGCTTAGTTACTAACACAGTTTTTGTTTTTTTTGATACTTCGGAAATTCACTAACACAGTATTTAGTGATACAAGTTTTGTACAAAGTACTTATGTGTGTATTTCTAGAGTATTCAAACACTCCCCTAGGCATGGGTGAAGGTTTTGTACAGACCATTTTTATGTATATTTCCATTTTTTAATTTCGTTTAATTGTGGAGTAATTATTGATTTCATATTTCTTTAAGTTATGCAGTATTTAAAAATACATATCTTTTATAAATTGTTCCTAAACGCTCCTTCCAACTTCTGAAGCGAGGAGCTGCTATGATCCTCCGCTACCCAGCATCAGCCCCGACTCCCACTTCCGCTCCCCGAAGTAGTCATTTCATTGTGTCGGGTACCAAGTTATAAAAATACACTCTCAGTGCTGCACTTATTGATGCAAACAGAGGAGTATCAAACAAATTCTCTCAAACTTTGTATTTCATAAACACTCTGAGAAAATACACACTTTTCTCACACACTTGATCACTCGTATTTGCGTACTCATACAATCCAATTACAAACCTATTTATAGGCATATCAATCAGAAAAAACAAAATGAGATAAACTCTCATTTATTATCAAATCACAAAACGTATTACGGAAGTTCAAAAAGTCATCCGCCTGATTTTTGAACAGTACTCCACGTTTTAATTTTGGGCTGCTGAGAACCAAGTTCCTTCAAGTTTACTTTTCAACACTTATCTCGGTACCTACCCTCAGCAAGTCACTACCCCATGGCGGACCTATCTTTTCCTGTTTTGGAAAGTTTTCAATTTTTGGAAGAGTGTTAGTGATGTAGCTGGTAGCATGTTAAAGGACAGCCAGCCACCTTTTGACTTACAAAAATTTACTGTATATAATAAGACTGGCATCCCCACTAATTGCTCGTCTTTGTGTGTTAGGGGGCACAGGCTCTCGACTTTTAGTATAACTTGTAACATGTGCTTTATCTTGTATCTACGTCTATGCTGTGTTTGGAACTTATGGAAAGAAATGGCGACAATTGTTTTCCATTCTCCTCCTATTTGGAATCTGAAGAGAGAGAACAAAGAGACAAATATACATTGTAAAATCATGTTAGCTGTTCAACTTTCTCTCCCGTCTTTCGTAGTTATTTCCTGTCCTTTTCCTCTTTCCTTCCACCTCTTTCTTTCCTAGGCTTCCAAACACAGTGTTCAAATATCTGGATGAGGTACGGGCGTGTTTCAATTGTGCCTGGTTCTCTCCCTGGCACTAATACAATAAGTCACTAGTGTGAAAATAAGACTTGGTAAAACCTTTGTGGCTAGTGGCTACCATCCCATTATAATATTTGGATTTGAATCATGTTTGCCCACTACTAATTGTGTGAATAGTTTGTGATGACATCAAATACCTCCGGTTCTAGGTAAAGGAGAATATTTGATTATCTTTGAAGTTTGAATACTTTCTTTATGCTCTTTTCTCTCTTTCAAAACCATTATCATTAATCTTATATTGGGAATTTGGAATGTGATATTCTTTTCAAGAGATGTGCGTCATGAAATCTGAATATCTGAATGAAGTGATTTGGGATGATTCGATTCAGGTTTCTTATCCGCATAATGAGCAACATCTTCTATTTAGAAAGGGAGAACAGTCTTTTGGTGTGGACAAATTTTGAAGCTGGCTCACATTTTGAGTTCTTAAAAATACCCTTATGTTACAAATGCTCACATGGTCCCATATTGCAACTGCACTAATGGAATAGTGGAGGACAAGTCTGTAAATTGAATATGACAGTTCCAGTTTAGCAGTTGCAGTTACATGCGCGATTCATATTTCTTCTACATAGATTCGTCTCCCAAATCTCAACTACAAGGCTCTTTCAAGTGTAAGATCACTCACTTTCTCCAGTAATTTTTTTACAGTAATATTTTTCATTTTCATTGCAATTTTTGTAACTCTTTTTGCATATAGATAGATACACCTACAATTGGGTTTTTTGTTGTTTTGTTCACTTTTCTTTTTCTTCTGTTGGTTTTGTTTTTAAGCCGGTGGATTTTATGTGTGAAAATTGCACACGCATTGGGCGTGCACCAAACGCTAGTTTCAGTAGAGGTGCATTGTGAAATCTGTATAAAGTCATTTTTGTACCGATCCTCCTTCCTAATTCAGTTATTGTTTTTGCTTCAGTCTTAATATTTGTGTCCCCTCTACTGTTTTCCGCACCATGCTTACAGAAAGGACAAATCCCTTACACTGGTAAAAAAGGAACTGGATAACGTGTAATCTCTACCTTTTCTAGAAGGAAAAATATAAAAAAAGTTTGTGCTGGTTGGCATGTGAAAGTTGCGGGTTTTGGTAAAACAAGGGAAAAGGAAAAAAGGGGTCAATGTTAGTTAAAGAAAAGAAGGCAAGGAACTCTATCCTGTGGAAACGCTCTTTAATGTAACTCTAGCTTTAGCTGGTCGTGACCTAGGAATTTTGCGAAGGGAGGCCTAAGATAAACCTTTTTTTTTACATATTTTGAAAAGGATAAGATAAGATTGTTTAAAATTTGGAGGAGCTAAGGTGAGCTTGTTCAGATTTTGAGGGTTCAAATTACAGTTTTTATTTTTTTTGAATTCCGAAGATTAGGCTGGGCAAATGAAAAGTTGTAGAAATTTGGTGCTACGAGCCCGCCTATGTGCCTACTAGTGGTTGGTAGGTCCTATCTTGATGCCATATACGTGGGAAACGGTAGATGTTCGACAGGTCAGATAAGTTTTTGATTGACCTGATGGTGCTTTTCTTAGTGGAAGTGGGAGCTGAGGGCAAAGGTATCTAGCAAGGTTTTAAATCTTGGTATCAAGATACATAACGGTATCGGTGATACAATCAAATATCGGCCGATAGCGGCTTGTGTCGGACCGTATATCGGTCAAATATCGGTATCGGTTCCTTGAAAAATCGATACGTATCGGCTGATATGTCGCGTATCGGCCGATATTTAAATCCTTGGTAGCTAGCATTTTGGATTGGTTCAATTCTTTCTTAACTGGCCTAGAAAGCATTTTGACTGGAATTATATGGGTTTTGCCAATAGGAAATGGTTATGAAAGTGGCATCCACATCGTGTAGAAACCATTATATAGATGGTATCTACAATACATATATAGCAGATGACATCAGAGACGTGCAGCTTTTAGGAACATTAGAGCATAATAGCACACTTTCGCAATTAATTAAAAAGCTTCTGCTCCACAGCATCAGAACAGATGGAATGACAAAGAAGTATCCGATTCAATCCTATAGAAATATGAGCACTAGAAACAGTTCAGTTTGAAATCTTGGCATCAAATGGCTTTTTATCGCAACTAAATTAACTATGGGGATGGAATCTCCCTAGTAATTGCATGACCTCCTTAGTGGCGTAGTGCTTGACCAAATCCTAGACCTAAATTAATGGGTTGCCCCAAGCGTAGGGCTGAGACCGGTGTAGCATAATACCCGGTAAGACCGGAATCGAATCCACAGAGACGGCGGAGAGTGCTTAACTAAAAACTCGGGTTGTGAACTTTGAAACGGCTCTTAGGTAGCCACCCTTTGTGATTTTATGAAATTAATTAATTAACTACTGAACTAATTTAACTGTTTGAATGCAAATTAATAAGGAGAGCGCAGCTGTGGGAACCCAGCGTCCACGCCTGGCCTAAACAATACTTACTCGGGCCACAATTAATCCTTTTTACTGATTTTAGAATACGAGAAAGAATTTCTAACGAATGCGCACCACCTGTCACCAGATTCCGTGCGCACTCGAATTCCGGTAATGCTTGGGTTGTTCGTTAGAGAAGTTTCTAGTTCCCAAAATTGCATGAAAATTGATTTAATTCGACCCCGAGGTGAAATATTGTTTAGACTCAACGTGGGCGCCCTCGCCCCGCAGCCGCACTCGATGCGACTACTCACTCATGCTTACGCAATAAGCGAAGAAAACCCTAGATTGAAACATGCTTCTGAATACGAAATAAACAAAAGATACGAATTAAACAAGTACCAAAGAATAACTTTATTAAAGAACGGGAATTAATAACGAGTTACCGGAATGCGAGTAATTGAACAAAGCTTGAAAACTTGAAAGGAAAATCTCCAAAGGAAAAAGTCGGCTCCTCAAACGGAAGAAGAACAAAATAAAGTTGGGAACCCTAATTCGACCTCAAAAAGAGGTATTTATGTCTTTCCCGAAGCCCAAACACGTGGCAAAATCACCGGCCCATTTAAGCTAGTCGGTATCGATACAGGCTTTTAGCCGTATCGATACCCAGACATTCTGTTCGCAGATGATGCCCACGGTATCGATACGGGACAATACATGTATCGATACCGAGCCTCTAAAATTGACTTTTCAGCTTTTTGGTCGTCCTTGCTTGGGTCCCACCGGTTCCCCGAATGCCCGAAGCCTTGTGACCACTTCCCGTGCTCCTTTTGGCCCGTTTCCTACAAAATGAACACAAACACCAAAAACAAAGGACAACACCGCATCAAGTGGAAAATGAAATAAATCGCGCCTCTAATGCGCTAATTCGCCCTACTTAGGCGCTTATATCTTGAGATATTGCGCGCCTATCACGTAGTAAAATAAGTAAATTGAAAGATGCACAAGATTTAGTGGAGGGAACAAGATTTCGATGGTGAATTTTACCAATTGCAACCTAAAAGGCACGGACACTCAAAACAAAGTGTCATGTATTTGACACATGTGAGTGACGCAGCGGAATTCACGAGAGAATAGTTAACGTACTATTCCAAACGAGATAGGTTCTCGAATCCACGAGATGTTCTTGAATTCACAGAAGGTGGCAGCATCGATCACCTCTTGTGAAAAATTGTGTTGGTCCTCAACAACTTGATCACCAACAACAATATCAATTTTTTGCTTATCACCCAAATCCGTATCGATTTTCTCTTCATTAACTTCAATTACGATATTCCCGTTGCCGCTATTGCTGATATCAACTTGCTCTTTACCATCAACTTGAATTACCTCTTCTTTAACAGAATCTTCAACAACATCGGCAGATGTGTGAATTGTATGTTGTTGCTTTGGCCCATATTTTTCTTCTAAAAGTTGCTCATAATTCCATGGTAAAAATCTCTCCATCATAAGTCTTTTGATTCTTGACCATGCGCGAATACGACGCTTTCCCAATCTTTTTCTCTTATCTTGCATATCTAACCACCATCGTAGCGCTCGTCTCGTAAGTTTTGCCAGCAAATATTTTCATCTTATTTCAGACGGCATTCTCACATACTCAAAGAAATCATCAATATCTAAAATCCAATCTAAAATATCTTCAAAATACTCATAACCACTTAATTTACGCAAATTATCATAAGACCTGAAATCGGGTTCTGATTCCTCATTATCAGCACAGTTAGTTGGGTGTCTCCCAACTACAATCTGGGTACCGGGCTGGCGTTGGGCAAATCCCACCGCGCATTCCTGAACCTGGTTAAGAGGACGGCGTTGGGCAACTCCCACCGCGCGATTCTCTTCAACCCTTTCTGGTCCTTGGTTTAGGCGAAGAATGAGCGGCTGCAGCGCTTGTTGTTCTTCCACCATCTTCCTCGGATCAGCAAACTTTTGAGCAACGTCAAAGGGTGTGTCATCTACTTTGTTTGGTGACATCGAGCCAGGAAAAACCCGCTCTTATACCACTTGACGCAGCGGAATTCACGAGAGAATAGTTAACGTACTATTCCAAACGAGATAGGTTCTCGAATCCACGAGATGTTCTTGAATTCACAAGAAAAATAGAGAAACTCTATAAATTTTATTGGTAATTGAATAAAAGCTAAATATGCCCATAGGCTACATCCTTATTTATCCTAGTAGAAGTCCTAATTAAAAGGAAATTACTTAGAGTGGTGACCAAGCAAACCATTACTTGGAAACCTAGACTATTTGCTAAAAGGAAATAAAATAAAATTTAACCAAAATTAAACTAGGAATGTGCAAAACAGGTAGCACAAATAAAATCTTCTAAGAATACTCATAAATAAAATTGTTACAAAAATAATGTTTCCATAAGTGATAGGGGTGTATATCTTGTCCTGCATCATTCTCCTTTTCTTCAAAAGAACTCGTCCTCGAGTTCTCGTTGGGAAACTGCCATCTTCCTTGCCAAATAAATAGATACTTGGAATATTTCAACCCCTTGATTTCCTTCCAAAACATCACGGAAAATAATACTTGCGATGATATCTTCTCTGCATGCTTCAATTGATTGATATGCTTCACTAGACGAATATTGGAAATCCAAAAATAATGTTTCCATAAGTGATAGGGGTGTATATCTTGTCCTGCATCAGTGAGACACCGACACTCTTCATACACTCTCAAACACGTGTTTGATACTATACTTTCGTGTGCGTTATTGGAAAATTAAAATCTTAATTCGGACACTTGTTCAACGCTCTTTCTGCGACGTGTGAGACACTTCTTTGGTTTGTGACTTAGAAATAAATATGTGATTGACATTTTTTGGACACTTCCTAATATGTGATTTAAAAGATTTTGGAACTTTACATATCCCTAGGATATACAAAGTTGGAAAAGTAGTATTTTTACAACAAATCATATTTGAATTTCAATTGGAAAATTTGAAGGATTAGGATTTCTTGAGGATTGCTAACCATTCCCTTGTCTTATCTTTTGAGATTTTCTTGAGTCCCATGTCGATCTAGATTATGTATAACTTATTGCTTCTTATCTATCTTATAATTTGGGACGTTTGTTTATGCTGATAGAAATATGTAACATTATATTTGGATTCTAAAATTGAATGTATCCCCAACATGCCTGATTCATACATTTTGGAAAACTAACCTATGTGCGTGTTTGTGTTCATGTCCGTGTCGTATCCATATCTGTGTGTGCGCTAGTGTCCGTGTTTCTTAGATTTTAACCAATCTTATCTTTAGTCCCAGTACCAGTCTAAAGTGGATAACTTGTCCTAGTTGAGCCTAATCCAAAATGACAATCATACTTGCCAAAAGAATGTGGAAATGTAAAAGTTTTTGCTTTATATCCCTGCTGCATGTGAAGTCATACAAAAACAATATTGAAGACATGTCTATCGAAGTTACATTCTGATCCACTCAAAACTTTATGCAGAAAATTGGGTATGATAGAAAGTTTTGCAGTATCAGAATAGTCACTCAACTACTCGAGTAGAAGCACTAACGTGACCTGCCGGTAAGAAGCCCATATACACGTGAATTATGGAATGGAGATCAGATAAATGATTTGATCACTTTTCCTATTTTAGATATATTTTTAGTGAAATCACTTTGTCTATTTTGAACCAAAAAAAACATACCTTTCCATATTGTGGTGGTGGATTTACAGTGATAAAGTGATAGTGGTATGTATAAGTCCATATTGGTGCCCAATTTTCTGGTGCCGAAATCATCACTCTGTGTCGTCACACTAAAATTTCCAATGAGTAGCGTTTGTTATTGGATTCTGGCTGACCATCAAGGAGTGCATTTGATAGTGCAATGAATGGGAGAGAGGAAAAGAAAAAGCCTAAAGAGAGAAAGCCACGTAGCATTTTCTGTTCTTTTCCTGTAGAGGTCTAAACAAAACTGTTTCTTACCTTTTGCAGTCCAAGTGGAGAACGTAATAATTAGAACCAAAATGATATATACACTCCCCCAGTCCCACCCTCTCTCACCTGGGGTGTGGGGCCCCACACCCTAGGTGAGAGAGGGTGTGGCTGGAAGTGGCTGGGGAGAGAGTGTATGTATCACTGTTGTAATTAGAATGCTTTGAGTGCTCAATGTTGCATTATCTACTTGCCTGGAAGTCCTAATTGACATGCATAATTTCCCTGTGATAAAAATAAAGTGGGCAGGATGTCTCATGAGTACATGCGCACATACTCTTTTAAGGTGGTTGCAGGGCCGGCCCACGGCATTTGAGTGCCCTAAGCCCAATCGCCACATAGTGCCCTATACATTTTTCCAACTAACAACATAGTGGAATAAATTGTCTATCGGAACACAAATTCAATTTTTAGGAACATTTTTTACACTATGTTTTTTGTTGTGTAGAAGCATTTATAGGCAAGCACTTGCCTTCTAACCCATATTCTTCCGATGTGGGACAAGAGCACTTGTGTAAAGGAAGACTTGTTCTCAAATCCTTAATCCCACATCGCCTATTCAAGGGAAACCAACTCAAAGAACATTATATAAATTGATAGCCCACCCTCTACTTATTCTCAAATAATAATGGGTCAAACCATGGCTCGATGGATTTGAATTAACCTTGGGCTTCTTGGCTCTAAAAAAAGACTCATATTCAAACCTAGTACCAAAATATTTTGGAGTGCCCCAATTTTTGACCTATTTGGGAGTGCCCTAGGCCCAGGCCTTGGGTTGGGCCGGCCCTGGGTGGTTGACGCAGGGAGGAAAATCTCGGGCATGGTTAATTATATGCAAATTAGTGTTTTGCTGCTGCTTTTTGAATTGTTTTTATTTGAGGAAGTGCCTCGTAAATTTTCATTTACTTTCTTGCCTATGTTGTGTGTCTTTTCTGACCTTTTGGATAAGGATTTGGATAGCTTTCTCATCAATGAGAGAATTGCTCGTAAGCATTATCACGTATTGTCGTTAGATCAAATTTCATCTTCATCTTAAAAAGGGTAAATCTTAGTTGCGCATTGCGCAAAAGATCATAGAAGCTCATTGATCTTCTATGATCGGGGGTGGAGGCGGAGGCGGGGTAGCAGAAGATCATAGAAGCTCCTCTTGGGGAGTGTCGAGGAAGCGTGTATGAATAATTTATATTATAATTATAAAATACAAAGAAAATTTATATTTTGTAATTTGTGTCAACTTCGAATAGTGTATTAGTGAATACAAGAAAATTGTACGTTTATAATAAGCACTTGAAAGTATCTTATCATTTTACTTCATATTTTCTCTTGATGTTCTTTACTTTTGTTTCGTTTGAGATTTCTATGCTCCAGACGTTCTATCCTAGTTGGGAGCAGGTTATCTTCTGATGGGAGCAAGTTTTCGAGAAGAGTCTGAACTTGGGAGCGCGAGAGCGAGGTTCTCGGGGGATTCACCACCCCGATAGGTTACTGCAACTAAGGGATAAATAATGGCCCATGCATTATCATAACTTCAACGGTGTCTGTTTGTTTGTCCCACATTAGTTTCTGCATTTCTTTTCTGATTGATTTGCTCCTTGGTTCGGCCGAAATGCATCTTGTTTTCTCATAATGCGTATGGATTTTTTTATGTTAAGCGATCAAATGTGCGGAAGTGCTAAGAACTCGTCCAAAATGGGATAGATACTCTTCAAAACTAGTGTATGAGTTAGGCTGACTCGTACACTCATTGCCAGTTGGTTGTCTTCAATAGATTGGTCACCCAATAGAGCATTATGAGCTTATTCACTTTTTCTTGACATTGACCAAATGCAGTACTGGTGAATCAATAAGAAGGGGTATGATCTCCTGATCATGCTGTTGCTAGAGAAATGGGTGGACAATATATTGGCCAACTCAAGGTACCTAAGGCTAGGGCTTTAAACGAGCTCAGCTCTGCTTAAGCTTGATTGAAAGCTTAACGATTTGATAAAAGGAGTTCGAGCTTTACTTTTTTTTTATCGTTTTAGCTGATCTCAACCGATCTTCATTTAAGCCCATCTCGAATAGCTTGACTCTTTTATGCCGTTTAAGCTTATTGAGCTGAGTACTTGAGTTGTTCAAGCTTCGGTAATGAGTTGCAAAAAGTTTGTTCAACCATGGCTTGTTCATGTTTGAGCTTTTAACAAGGGAAACTCAAGTAGAGCTAGATTAGCTGGGTTCGTTAGGCATCCCCACAAGGCATAGGAAGTAGAGTCCTAAATTAGTCCTTGAGTAATTTAAAATTGGTATGTTAAGCATTACTTTGTGTACTTAACTATCTATATAAATGACTAAATTACTATAGAAATAATGTTGGTAGGTGTATGAGCACAACATCTTGTCATAAAAAAAGATAATCCCGATACCTAAAAGATGATCAGACTGCGCACCCTGCGTAGCAAATTGCAAACAATGATGATTAATATAATGGGGAATAATGAAAGAAATCATTCCTTATTATCAACACACTTGTACAATAAGGAAATTGGTGGGGCTTGCCACCTTGTGAGGGAAATGAGCAAAGTACCCTTATTTTTCTATAATTGGAGGTGACGTGGCTTTGCAAGGAGAGGTATTTAGGTCATCTTAACAAGTTTTGCATGATTAATGCATTGTCCTGGCCAGACTTTCGAGGTTTTCCGTCTACGTCTGGCCTAGGTTGTCCACATGTCGAAGGGCATTTCTGGGATTTGGAGGAGACAAATGTGACCACATGGTGCTCCTTTTTATTCTTTTCCTTTATTTCTGGGTTTTCCCTTTTTTCTTATTTTCCTTTATTCCCGTCTACGCCCTTTTTTTTTTACGCGTGTGTAAGCTATTAGTAGTGGAGACACCATTAGGAATTTCATAGATGGGTTTTAGTTAAAGGGTTTGGTTTGGTATTTCATTCAGTTTAAATAGGAAGAGAATAACAAAAAATACATAAGGGAAAAAAAATGCCAGTTCAAGTGTGCACAATTGCACCATGAACTACCATTTGATTTAGTCTCACAATCACAGTTTCACAAAATGCAATCGTAAAAAATTTCCAGACTTATCCATATCTCTCTTTGTATTTTTTTTTTTAAATTTCAAAAAAAGGAACGTAATACATATTCCCCCCCAAAACAAAAAAAAAGTTTGGAATCCAAGTCATTGTACAACAACCCACGTGGGCTGTTGCCCTCATGTCTTTTAACATCAAAGTGACTTCAGATCCGAGAGTCGCAACAAACAAGGTTCGCCACAAAACCATTCTTTCGTCCCTTTGATGATGACATCCCAAAAGCAGCTTACCTTTTTATATTTTTCAGAGGCACCACCAATTTGGAATATATGCCCCCAATCACTTCCAACTGCCACTTCTATGACATGAAAGCTGATAAGGAAGAACATGGGGTATACCAATTGCCACGTGCTATAAAATGCTTTGCCTATTCTACCCCCATCTTATGCATATGCACCTAGTGATAGTGACCCTATCACTGTAGCAAATGGTTTGTCTTTTTCCCCATTTCCAAAGGTTGCTGCATTCACACATCTGTAGCTTTTTTTTTTTGAACTGGCACACATCTGTAGCTTGCATTGAGTTTTTTTGCATGTTAGTTCAATTCTTTCAAAGAAGAAAAATTTGGGTGCAAATATGGCAGGGTACACGTGGTGTCCGAGCACCAATCTCGTCTATCCAAAAGTGTTTGGATGGCTCAGATTTCTCGCTCTCTCCCTCCCCTCTCTCTCTCTCTCTTAAATAAGGGCCGTCCAAAACACTTTTGGATGGCCGAGATGCGCGCTGGGTACCGCCACGTGGTACCCAGTTGGCACCCAAGTTTCCCTCCTTCCAATGGCCTTTTATTATTATGCAGAAAGTTCAGTCTCATTGCGCGTCTCAGTTGATGCTGAGGTCCTTAAGCCATGTCATAACCCATTAATTCATCAAGTTTTGTGCTCCGATTAGATAAACCCAAAAATGAACATTTCCTCTCTGTGGTAATAGTAGTTAAGTCATAGTAGTAAGTCTATATACTTGTTGGGTGGTTGCTATTTGCTAGAAAGTCATAGTAGGAGTATTTCTTTTCTTGCTTGGTTATATCGTGGAGGTGCTGTGATACAACATATACAATATCCATTTATTCCCTAATAGATGGGGTATGGGCGGGGGAGGATAGGAGACAGACCTAAGTTTTGACAATATATGCACAAAGTGGCTGTCCTAAAAAAGTCTTACCATTGATATAGCGGCCCCTCCTTTACCTCCAAAAATCAAGGAACTCAAGGGACTTAAAGCTGCTGTGGTAGAACTACAATGAAGGACTACTGTTTGTTGATGCTCCTTGGTGCAATGAAAATGTGAGATGTGTTACATTGTGTGCTGTAGCTTTATTTCGTTATGAAATGATCCTCCTATTTGACTTGAATTACATATTTTCTATTGCCTTTTGTCTAGTAGAGAACAGAGAAGACAAGTTTGAAGAGGATTTTTCAAGGATAAGGATAGTGCTTGTAAAGAAATGATATGGTGTTTGAAGTAAATCCAAATGAGCGAATTGGTTAACATTTTTATATTCAAGTAATGTTTTTGATGCTAATCACTCGAACCTGATCCAACAACCCACACAAGAAATGGAGGCTCCACTCACCCTTGTTCGTATGCAAAAAAATCTCTAGAACCTGCCTTAAGTCTCTGTCAGATGCCATACCATTGCTGACCAAATTAAAAAGACACTTTTCCACATAGGCTTCTCCACTAATATTAGGAGCTCCATTTCTTTTTTTAATTCCGAAGATTTTTTAAATTCCGAAGAAGCGTGTCTCCAATCCACTATGCGGATTGGAGAGTGCTTGTCTGGACTCGTGGGCCCCACTCCAACAATATCGGATCTTCATTTTGTAGACCTCTTGTAAGATCATTTAGGGAAAAGGCAAATCAATCCAGTAATTGTGATCCCCATGATTTTATCACATTTTTATTCAAAAGATGGATGAAAAATAAGGTTTTGGAATTAGACCATCCATTTTTCAAAGACAGGTATCATAAAAGGATGTAGTTATATACGCATCTGATTTTTTCCATGGATGCTCTAACACAGAAGAGAAGTGCCGACAAAATGAACGGTTCAAATCATCTGACTGGGGCCATGAGCCGGAACAGGACCCAGCAATTTACACTGTGTGGACTGGAGACAAGCCATTTCCTTTAGACCATGAAACAGTGGATGCAGAAGTCCTCCACAAGTATTTATAGACATGTGGGTCTTTGTGTTTTTTCATCCTTTAGCGTTGAACTAGTCTCTTATTTACTGGTTTAATTATTCTTTCATGGACCGTGTAGTAAAGGTGGTGTTTATCCTTGTTCTATCTCTTATTGTATCACCACCATTCCTGGAACCTGTTTTGGGAGCTAGATATGGGCGGTGGACTAAAGAGAGGAAACTGATCAACTCATTGGGATCTGAGGATCTTGTGATTAACTTGCCAGGTCAGCCAAAGGTGAACTTCCAGCACTATGCTGGATACGTGACAGTGAATGAAAAAAATGGAAGGGCACTATTCTACTGGTTCTATGAGGCATCAACTCTCCCTGAACAGAAGCCTCTGGTGCTTTGGCTTAATGGAGGTACGTTTATTAATGATTACGCGGTTTTGCTTTTTAAATGAATCAAATTTATCTGTAGAAGGGCTGCATGGCGTTGTCCAATCATTTTTGCCTTCATATTGTCCATCGTTGTTTCCTAGGCTAGCTTGAGTCGTGCACCAATGTCTTGGTGACCTCTTTGGCCGTGTTTTGACCTTAGTTCTACATCTCCTTTTTGGTAGAAAATATTACGTACCAAGAAAAGGCATTTTCTCCGTATTTCACAACTTCTTGATTGTGGATAATGCTGAGAAATGCCATTCAAATGTCCTTCTGGTTGTTTCACCTTCTTTGAATCCGGTAATGAGAGTGTGAATGCCCCGTGAGAAGTAGGACTATACGCGAACTAAGTTTTTTGAGCTCGACTCGTGTTCGGTTCTTTAATAACTCCTTCGAGATGAGCTTGTTATGTAAATAAGCCAACCTTGAACAAATTTTGAAAAATTCAAACTCGTCAAGCTTGGCGCAAAACATGTTACGTCTCCACAACAAACTTGTACAACCATCTACTTAGAACTTGACAAGGTCTTGTTGAGTGTTAATGATCACAATGCTATAGAGTTCTGCAACCTAATGATTTAGTGGGGAAGATTTAATCAGCTTTCCAATTTCAAGGTCATCCAGATTTTCAAAACCATCTTTTGACTAGATCTCGATCCTATCCGGAAATATGTTTGTGGTTGATTACCAACCCTTCCCAAAGGAATTTATGCCAACCTCACTGATATATGCTTGTTTGTCTGTTTCTCCCTCTGTGTGTGTAAATGTATATATATTCTTATATATGTTTATACGTAGATTCTTTCTTATAGCTTTCATGTTACCTTGTCTATGAACAGTCACACATGTCAATCAAGCAAGGCTTTATTAATAAATCCATGATAATAGTACTTTATTATCATTATCCTATTTCTCCAATGACATAGCGGACTTTTCCATCTCACCTTTTGTGCCTAACTGCCTATCAAGTAATTATTCCCATTGTTGTTTTTCCCTGTGTTCATGTTCTCAAGAAAGGTGACAAGAAAACTAAATCTGCAGGTCCTGGGTGCTCTTCTGTGGGATATGGTGCAACACAAGAAATTGGACCATTTATTGTGGACACCGAAGGACATGCCCTTAAACTTAATCCTTATGCGTGGAATAACGGTGCAGTGTCTTAAACCTCTCTGGACGATTATCCAATTAACTAGTGTAAAAGCAACATGTTGTCATACATCACGTGAAAACAACTTTTGCTTTCATAGTCAGATTGAAGAACTTCCATATCATATCCCACGACTTTCAATATTTTATGAACTATTCTTTCGTTGTGTCTGCTGATGCAGAAGCCAACATGTTATTTCTGGAATCCCCAGTTGGAGTTGGATTTTCTTACTCAAACACAACTACTGAATACAACAGTCTCGGAGATGACTTTACAGGTGGCCTACATCTAAGTTGTCATTATGTTTGTTTGCACCGGCATACCCTTTTATGTTGGGGTAAAAGGTCCACCTAATGAGAATTTTATGCCAGAAATCAACACTAATGGAAAGAAAAATTTACTTCCAAAGATACCCATTACATTATATGTTCAATTTGCAATTTTGAGACCTTGAGTACGTACTCTTATTTTGATTATATTCATCAGTTTTGCAGTTAGCCCTTAAATTTAATAACTTTTTGGAGATAAATTTATTGTTATTCCGATCTATTTGGTGTGACAGTGTTTTTTGTTTGGGGCTAGAGATCTAGCAGACTAGCACGGTAGTGATAAAAAATCAACATACCTCCTCAATTGCTAAAAATATGGGAAAAAAGAAGAAGAAATTCTAACTAAAAGTAGGACCCTAACTTGGACTTCTCGGGTTGAAAAAGTCTGAATAGGCTAGTTGCGAAAAAAATTAGTAACTCATGGACTTTTAACCATTATTGGGTTTGTTTTTGAGGATGGGGCGGGATGGGGGAGGTTTTCGTAGCGTTGCTTCTTTGCATGTAGCATATGTCCATGTAATGCCTTTCTAAAGTTGTGCGTAGAAGCTTTTGAGTCTTTGACAGTTTCTTGATGTCCATAAGCCTGTCAACCTAATCGTTTTGCATTTGTTTTGTTTTTGTCTTGAATAACAGCGAATGATGCCTATTCATTCCTGCAAAAATGGTTCCTCAAGTTCCCGTCCTATAAATCAAGGATGTTTTATGTAGCAGGGGAGAGCTATGCAGGTATTTCATCGTAACAACCCTTTCTTGCATCAGTCTCAATTATATTCCTTTTACGTTTCATGATTTTCCATTACTTCTAAAAAAAAAATAAAGTTTTATGCTTTCAATGTCATAAGCATCAGTCTCAATTATATTCCTAGTATATATGTTTCATGCTTTTCCATGTCACAACAGGTAAATATGTGCCAGAATTGGCTGAGCTCATCCATGACAAGAACAAGGATCCATCTCTGTTTATTGACCTGAGGGGAATATTGGTATTTCCCTATTCAAATAATAATCTCTTTTTCCTAAGATAAGTTCCCAATAAGAAGTCGTTTTTGCCTTTATTTTGTATATGTCTAATCTTTATGGTTTCTATTTCCCATATATATATTTTTTGTTTAGTATCTCTAAAAACTTCAGATTTGTCCATACTTTTTTTTTTTGTCTCTAGTTAACGTTTTTTTTTTATTTCAGTTTGTGGTGTACTATTTACTTTCCCAGTTCAACTTGAGTAGAGTACGTAATTTAATTGCAGCTGGGTAATCCTGAGACATCTGATGCTGAGGACTGGAAAGGCCTGGTTGATTATGCTTGGAGCCATGCTGTGGTATCAGATGAAACGCATAAAACTATAGGGCACTCATGTGATTTCAACAGCAATAATACATGGAGCAATGAAGACTGTAGTCAAGCTGTTGATGAAGTACTCAGACAGTACAAGGAGATTGACATGTATAGCCTCTATACCCCAGTTTGCATCGGCAATTCCTCAGGTTCGGAACAGACATCGCTGCAAGTAATGTTCAGGACCACATCTAAGATGGTGAGCACTAATTTGTCAGTCATCTTAAATTTTCTTCTGACCTCATATGAAAAACGATAACATAAAACAAAGCAATCAACCCATAAAATCCGCTTTCGAAGAGGAGAATATAATTAGCCAGAAAAGCCGTAGCTCTCACACATAAAACACCATGGCTCTGGTCAATATATGGCTGGCGATCTAACAAATGCATGTATTGAACACCTTTAACCTACTTTAAACGAGGACTGGTCTGTACCACATAAATATTTTAGTGAATCTGGCATGTTTTTCTGTATAGAGAAAATTTTGGGTGGAAATAGGGTAACCATCCGACATGGTGCCTCTTCGGAATCTGGGCCATCCAAAAGTGTGTTGGATAGTCCGTATTAAAACACTCTCTCTCCTCTTCCTCTCTCCAAATCCGGACCGTCCATCACACTTTTGGACGACCCAGATGTGCCGAGGGTCACCACGTGGTACCCTATTTGCACCCAAAATTTTCTCATAAAAGTTGACAAAAAGTGAAATATGCAATGATGCCCTTCATTTTGTTAAGTTGATGGTAGTTGTTTCTTCTAACCAGATGCCAAGGATTATGGGTGGTTATGATCCATGCCTGGACGGATACACGACAACTTACTACAACAGACCTGATGTGCAGAAGGCACTCCATGTTGGTGACGGTCAAAACCTCAAGAATTGGAGTATCTGCAAGTAATGCAAATTTCTCACTCATTTTTTGATGATTGCCTATAACGTGTTTTAGCAATCAGGAATGATACATCCACACACTTGTGTGTGTGGGTTGGGTAATTTCGGGGTCTTTTTTTCCGGGTATGTAGACTTATTGTTTAGCAATTAGGGGCGGAGCTACCAGGTGGGGGGGGGGGGGGGGGGGGTGGTAGGTGCCCCACTCCAGTTTCAAGCAAAAAAACTTTTATACTGATAAATTACTGATTTCTTTTAATTAACAATAATATCTCAATGCCTTTCATTTGTCACAAGTGCATTTGGACCAAACTCTTATTGTTTTTAACAAACGAAGTCCATGACAGAATTTAGTTATATGATATACACATAACCTTCCTCCTTACTTTAATACGGTCACCACACAATAACAGAAGTGGAGTCACACTGAACAGCGCATATGCCTTTTAGGATACTTACGTGATTATAATTGATGCAGTATGGATATCTTCCATTCCTGGTCAGAATACAAGGAATCTGTTCTTCCCATATACAAGAAGCTTATTGATGCTGGGCTTAGAATATGGGTCTACAGGTATATGTTCCTAACTCGGATAGATTTTTTATGGACTGAGTTGTTCAGGATCAATTTTGCAGAACACTTTTTTCAGAAACTTAATTGGTAACTATAGACAGTTTTCAAATCTTGATTCCTAAAGCTTTTGTAAAGCAACTTCTTTTTAAGATATCAACCATTTTGAATTCGTTTTAACTTCCTCTAAAATCATTTACGTGAAAAAATGTTCGGCAAAATGGATTCTCGAAGACTCAAACAACAATCAACCTAGCAGTACCATAAATTTTCTTCATGTTGATATCTTTTGTGTGTGGTTCAGTGGAGACACAGATGGAAGGGTCCCTGTATTGTCCACAAGATACAGCTTAAGCTCTCTGGGACTGCCCATCACAAGGGCATGGAGGCCCTGGTACCACAATAAACAGGTACCCTTTTAAGTATAAGATAAGAGAATGGAAAACAAGAGCAGACATAAGATTAGCCTCCACTATAGTTTTTTAAGTTATCTGAAGAAGGCCACTACCCAACAAAGATTATCTTTAACTCCTTATGAATATTATACTCGTATCTTGATTGTAGTAAAGATTAAGTTCCCACTTTTGCCCTTTCTTTAAGGGCCCGATTGGCTACAACATTAGAGGGGTATTAAGTTATACCCCCTCCCCTTATCTCGGTCCCACAGTTTTATCCTTGGTTTGGCAAAAATTTTGGAACCCGGATAACTTAATACCCCCACCCCCTTTATACCCCTTCCCCCTCACTATTTAATAACCCCCCATTACTAATTTATACCCCCTCATACCCCCTACGAAATTACTCACATACCCTCCCTTATACCCCTCCCCTTACCCCCAGTTTTTTTTTTACTATTTTTAAAAAGAAACCGAATGGAATTTTAAATACTTTACGAACTCTTGCGATGTCCTTCGGATAAAAAAATGAAGTACTTTTGTGCATAATTTTTTAATTTTTTTTGCACCAAATTAAACTACTAATTGAGATCTTTAATTTGATACAAAAAAAATTTGAAAAATTTTATACTTTAGAATTTGACATTGTTGGCTTGCTTTGCAATATCCTTCGGATAAAAAAATAAAGTATTTTCACATTAATTTTTTTACTTTTTTTTGCACCAAATTAAACTACAAATTGAGATCTTTAACTTGATACAAAGAAATTTAATTTTTTTTATACTTTAGAATTTGACATTGTTGGGAAATAACATAAAAATTACTAATTAGTTATTATTAAACACGTATAACTAGAAAGAAAAAAAAAAGCAAAAAATTAAACTTCGAAATATTATTGAAATGAATAATAAAAAAATAATAACAGAATATTTTAATTTTAGATATAACTAATAAAAGGAATTATTTATTAAAAAGTATAATTAATTTAATTATTATTGTGTTTATGTATTTTTTTATCATAAAATCTAATATGACTGTTCAAGGGCAAATAAGTCATTTGTCAAGTTTTTACATCATCTACCCAACTTTACCCCCCTTTATCACAAATTCATCTAAACCACATACTATTTAATCATCCATTCATAAATGTCACATCACTGTGGGTCCACTCTTACTAAATAATACCCCTTACTATCTTATCTACCAAAACGTATAACACATCCAATCGGGGCCTAAGGGAATATTTCTTTTAAGGGAATAAAGTGTTGGTTTGAACATTCTCTAGGCCCCCTTTTGGTTGCAAGACATTATAAGGATAGGGAATATTCTTGTTGGGATAAGCAGGGGATTGTGTTTCCACGGGCTAAGAAATATTATGGAGGATAGCGTATGTTGTCAAGTGTTCTATAAGTAGGCCGCCTAGGCACTAGGCGCCCATTTTCTGCGGTATTTTGTCTGTAATTTATTATCCTATCCCACGGTATCGTATCCTCTTTCTCTACGGGATTGAGTTAAATACAATCTAATATCTTGCCACAGAATCCTATTGTCAAATATGGATTATACGGGTGTCGCATTTAGCTAATCCAATGTCACCTGTTTTGTCTCACAAACAAACGTGCCCAAAATCAGTGAAGACTTTATATGGTAAGATCAGCTACAATTCCTATAATCTGCATACCTTTGTTTGGGGCTGGTAGGGTCGGCCCTGGGCATAGGCTGACAAGGTGGTCGCCTAGGGCCCTCAGTTTCTGGTCCAATAAAGGGCCTCCAAATCTAAGATCATAATAAATATTATTTATGTCTAGAGTTTAACAAATGCGTTAGTCAGCTGCGGTGGTTGGATTCATGTTGCATATCCTTAATAATGCAGGTTCAAAATCAGTTTTCGTGTGCACTTTTTAATGACAGCCCAAAAGCTTGAACTTGCGACCTTAAGGAGCATCTCCCATATTCCGAGCAATACACCACTGAACCACAAGGCTCTCTCATGTTTCATGTGGAACAACTAATATATATGTATATAGAAACAAATAAGAGGCCCCATTATCAAATTTTGCTTAAGGCCCCGGAAATCTCAGGGCCGGGCCTGGGGGCATATCTTTCAATCTTGTTCCCCGTTTGGGGAAGAACAAATATCATTGGGTGGTGGTCCGGTGGAAAACCTCTTGAGATATTGGGATAAAGAGGGTCAAAGCTAGAAATTCAATGTTCTTTTGAAAAAGCTCTTTCAATACCTTGATAGGGAAAATTGGAACTTATTAGGTTCTGATTCGATGACTCTCAATATTTCCGTCTCACATTAACATGTTTTGACAACTGAAGTATATTTGGACCAAACTATGACACGAGGGAAACTATTTCATACGCAATCACCTATTCTGTTCATTTTTATTCGACGAGGCACAGTACTGAATCTTCGCAGTTGTTTGTAATCAATTTACGTTTTTCTTTCTAAGACGTGCTGGAAACAAAAAATTGTTTCACAGCTACTACTGCTAAAAACTTTCATGGTTTGTTTGGATATCAGGTTGGTGGTTGGCTCCAAGAATACGAGGGGCTTACATTCGCAACATTCAGGGGAGCTGGACACGCGGTTCCCATCTTTAAACCAAGCGAGTCACTTGCCTTCTTCTCATCCTTTCTTCGGGGGGAATCCCCACCTTCCGAACGCTAAGTCAGTAGTCAGCAACGATCTATAATCGACTGTTGAAGTACTAGTCCAAAAGTTTTTGTTCTTAAGGCTTGGTGCAACTGTAAAACAATAAACAGTTGGAGAATGTGAGTTTTAGTCATGCACGTTTTGGATATGTATACCAAGTATAGATGGATCCTCTCTCTGTTTCTTATTTGCTTGCTGAGAAACTGAGGAGAATATATTCACAAATTAGGGGTTCTAAATTGTAAAATTTTAAGTTCTTGTGCTCTGCCTTCAATGTGAAGAGTCATAGTGGTGTTTGTGCAAGAGTCATTTTAGACAGATGGATTTTTTTTAGAACGAGGACCCTATCCTGGCAGTGGCGGGTGCAAGGATTTTGATAAAGAGGAGACTAAACATAAAACGATTTTGAATTTGGAGGGGTTATAATAAAAGTTAGATTGTATTATAAAGAAAACGTAGGATGACTCAAAAATTATTAAGATTTCGAATGAAACGAAACTTTTGGCATGGAGCGTTGTTTTCTGTTCCTCCTTCAAAGCTGCTTCTGCTTCTTTTGAGGCAGGTTCCTCGTACCCGTTTTCAACTATCTCCATGACTTCTTGAGCACCCAATAGTGCTCTCATTTGGATGGACCAATTATCATTATAGTTTTTGGTAAGCTTTGGAATAAGTGCTGGTGCAGCTCTGTTAGTCATCTGTATTTTAAACAGAAGTCTGCTCTCGAAAAAATAAATGGCACACGACCCCGCATGAAAAAAAAATCAAGTTGGCTTATGGACTTTATCAATAATCACGTTCTTTATTTATTGAGAAATAAAGGCTTGCTTCAGACTTTGAGGTTCAAAGTCACGCCTGATGAGGATTTAATTCAAGGCCCACTTGCCTTCAATATCAAGGTCCCACTTGCCAAAGCCAGTGTAAATAACATGCTCTTGCTCGACAGGAGCTTCACCAAGAAAACGACCAGTGGATTTGTAGTGTAGCCGGTTGTAGCAAGTGGAGGCAATACACGATTTTTTCCTTGGATTCTTCTGCTGCCTTGAAAACAATACTAATAAAGACTCCTGTTTTTCAAAAATGATAGGTACACACCCTCTCAACCACTCCCCACCACACCCTCTCTCACATGTGTGGTGGGACTCACCCGGTGGGTCCCAGTGGACCCCACCACACATGTGAGAGAGGGTGTGGTGGAGAGTGGTTGAGAGAGTGTGTACCTATCATTTTTTTTTTTTTTGAACTGCAAAAAAAACGGTGCTCTAGTGGGGGCTTCATTGCACCGTTAGGCAAGGGCCCCGGGGAAACCAGTTGCCGGCCCAATTTAACCCAACCCAAATGAAGAGACCTAGCCACCGGACACCAGCGGAGTTTATCATACCCCCCGGGCAAAGGCCCAAGAGCCTCCTAAGGGAGACAGGGGAACATAGCCACTTTGTTCTCCCTTGGGAGTCGAACTTAGGACAAAGCTGGGGAGGGCAGATGCCTCCACCGCTGGGCCACCACCCCGGTGGTAGTGTGTAGTGTGTACCTATCATTGTTCCCTGTTTTTATTGTCGGTAAACAAACCAAGGACTGACTTCATTGCAAGAAGGCAGATCTGAGTTTATGAATATGGAAAAGGAATTGCTCTTTTTCTCTGCCGTTGAAACCGAAGAAAAAACTGGGTTTTTACAAATCTGCTGTTTCTGAAAATCGGTTGCAGCATAAAAACACCTCGTTTTAGCTGCACGCCTTGGCTCACCGAAGATGAGGAGGAAACGGCAGTGGGTGCAACGTGAGAGTAGTTCGTCACTCTCCAACTTCTGGGTTTCGAAAGAAACCGAGGCTATTCAATTTCGTTACCGTATTATCGTTTCAAGCTGAGACAAAATCGCCACTCAAAAATTTTATTTTGAGAAGGTATGTTTTTTCTTTTTGGAGAGAGTATTTTTTAGGATGAGCCTGAGCTCTGATACCACTGATGCAAACAGAGGAGTATTAAACAAATTCTCTCAAACTTGTATTTCGTAAATACTCTGAGAAACTGGATTTCTCTACATACTTTTCTCACACACTTTGATCACTCGTATTTGCATACTTAAACAATCTGGTTACAAACCTATTTATAGACATAATGGTAATGAAAGAACAAATGTGATAAACTCACATTTATTGAACAAAATACAAAACAATCACGGAAGTACAAAAAGTCTTCCGCCTGATATTTCAATAGTAGCCCACATTTTTGTTTATAGCTGCTGAGAGAACCCACTTGCTTCAAGTTTATCTTTCAACATAATTGATTGTTGAGGTACTAGTCCAAAAGTAAATGATTTTGAATTTGGAAGGGTTATAATAAAAGTTAGATTGTATTATAAAGAAAACATAGGATGACTCAAAATTATTAAGATTTCGAATGAGACGAAACTCTCAGTTTTATTATAACATATCCATTTGCGTTCACCTTGGTACATTATGCACCCTACCCAAAACAAATATGGGACTATCAACATAGATGAGGCAGTTCCCATATATGTGTGTATATATATATTGATAACTCGATATCAGATCCAAAAGGACCTACAAACAACTATATGTGTATCTATATGTGGGACGGTTCGCTACTGGACTGATTTCACAGAAAGCGAAACTTGAATTTTGGTGGAATAATCACATTGTCACGCCTAACGGATCTTGGAGTAGCAGTCCATGCACAGTTCTGCAAATTGAAGCTTCTCCGGCCCTGATATCCCACTCCGCCAATCAAACGAGCCTGAACTTTCAAATATTTCTTTTCCTTCATGGAAGG
Organism: Vaccinium vitis-idaea; assembly: GCA_963854785.1. Lineage (NCBI taxonomy): Eukaryota > Viridiplantae > Streptophyta > Magnoliopsida > Ericales > Ericaceae > Vaccinium > Vaccinium vitis-idaea. The sequence continues at coordinate 27,368,084 of OY978221.1, read as the reverse complement.
AAATGGAATCTGTCTGGGAATTGGATTCTCCGGCGGAATGTAAATCCCTCTCTTAATGTCATGAGCTAGTTCTGTATCGGAGTCGAACAGATTGGAGGAGTTGTAAAACATCTGAAAGACTTTGAGGCATGATAGGTGGAGAAGTCTGCACGGTTTAGGCAAATCACTGGAGCCATTATCCATCAAAGCATGTTCCAATAACTCTGCTCTTTTCTCATCCAGAACCTCTTTGGCATAAGCAATTGAGTCCTCAATCCCTGCCTTTGGATTGCCTTTTAGGTGGAGCAGAACAAGGTTTGTTTTCCCATCTAGTTGCTCCTTCTGCAAATCCACAATTGGTATAAGCTTCTTGGAAACAAAATACTTTGCAAAGTTTCTATGTATTCAAAAAGTAAAGCAAATGGCCACTCCTATTCCACAAAACTGACTTATTACGTTTTACGAGACATGTCATTCTCTCACAATACATCAACCCAAGAAACTGACTTATTTGAAATGACAAAGCCATCGGTGTATGTGAACCACACACTAGTAATAAATTTTGATCTCCAAAGTACTAGTAGTAAATAATTACCATGGGAATCGAGTCATTTCAATATTACCTGGTAACTTTGAATATCGTTCAATAAGCGTGATGAAGCCATGAGCAATTTCGTGATGGGTTCATAATGAGAAGGTTTGAGCTTGTGGGGAGGCAAATTTGGGTCGAGAAAACATGAAGCTGGAAGAACAATTGTGTGGTTGGCAATAGAAATCATGCCAGTGTTAAGGTATTCATCCATGGATGGAATATATCCATTGTTCCTCCATGCACTTTCCACCAGCCATGAGCCAAATGTTTCCCGCCACTGCCAAGCACCGTGATAGTTAAATTTTCATGCAGCATAAAAATTCGTGACATTTCAATGGAAAGTATTAATCTTACAATAAAGTTATACGAGAGTAAATTTGTTCACCCTCGCTTTGTTCACTCTTAGAGAGGGTATGCTCATTTTGTCTCACTTTGACAATTAAACCTATTTGTTTTGTCCATATTCACTTAGCAGATTATGCAAAATTTCAACTCAATTGGCTATGGTAAATGGTTGATGTAAAAGCTTATTTTTATAAATAAAAAATGTTGACTCTAAGAACTATATGTTAGATCAAGCTCTAACTGATATCCGATTGAGCTAAAATTTTCTGTAGTCTCCTAAAAGATGAATATGGACAAAATGAACAATTCTGATGATTATCGAAGTGGGACCCAAAATGAGCATACTCTCGTGAGGATGAACAAAATTGCACTCAAATTAAGTTTTTCTCATGCAAGTATCATTTATTTGAAAAGCATTGGAAGGTTGATCTGTAGTCCTATTTATTTAGGTTTAATTACACGGTTGGCTAGCAATCAGCCGAAAAACCTAAATATCCAAACAAAGCCCAGAGTATGAAATTGGTTGTTGAGATTCACTTGAATGTTTTGGTTCGACAAACCGAAACGAATGTCGTTTACTGATTTTGTGTTGTAAAAATTTTCTTGAAAAGAACTTATGAAAGATGTTTACTTTGCAAATTCTTCTTACTTATTGAGACTAAATGAGTTATGGAAACAATTTATCCTAAAATTGAAAAGAATAGAAGAAAGATAAGAAACAAGTCAAAATCATAAGTTAAGCCAAATGAAATCTAACTTGGTGACCATTATGTCGTAAATAGATGGTGAAGGCATGTTGAAGCCTTTAAGGTAGTAATAATTATTGATAATTTTATCATATCTCTTTAAGCATTAAACTTTTAGATGGAGTGATTGTCTATTTAAAATCGTAGTAAAGCCTATCCAGTAAAAGACTCAAATCATGTATATATATAAACACTTACAATATCTCGAAGATTTTCGGTAACATCGCTTCCTTGTTGATGTAGGAATTTCTTCGCAATATCACTCACAAGGCCATCAAGAGCTTCAAAGATAATCTTGCCATGCCCACATAATCCTTTTCCATCCCATCTGTTCATATAAAAATGTGAGGTGCCAATGAAACCGGGCCCCTGAAGTTTATTAAAATAGCACTTTACTCCTTGTAAAAATGGAAGTGATCCATTGCACCCCGAATTTGTCAAAACTATTGCATTGCTCTCCACTTTACGTTGACTATCATTCGATATAATCATATAAATGACAAAATATTACTCTTTGTGTTCCCATTAATTTGTTAGTCTCTTTTCACTTTTAATTTCCAGATAGGTTTTCAATTTCCAGACTCAGAGGGCGCAATTATAGCCATTCATTTTGTTTTGGACTATCTGGATTTTAAATAAAACTCTTCCGGGAAAGAGACCAAAATACTTTTAAATGGTTAGACTTGCTCATTACACGCAAGCTCATTACAGGCCCCCCCGAATTCCCAATTTCCAGAGAAAGATAGTATTTCAAACTTTGTTTATATTCTTCAAAAACAGAAGACGTAAAAATGATGAATTTTGATTTTTAAAAAGTGGCTAAATTATTTTATGCAAAATCGAATATGAAAACTCAGCCAAACAAAGTCTCTCTTCCATTTTTTTTTCACCCTTTTTTGAATGTTGTTGTACCTTTGAATTGCATCATTCAAGCTTTGCAACTCCTCAAGAGAACCTTTCATGTCAAAAAAATCATCCGCAACAGTGATAATTATTGCACTTTTTGCAGCTATAAGTCGAACAACTGAACCACGTGGTAGGGAACAGCTTGCAGCCACGGCAAAGTAACAATATGTTGTTTTCTCCCTTCCAAAACCCATGTCACTAAGCCCCCACTCTTTGGACCACCTGTATGTAGCCACGAGATGAGAGATCAAAGTGGAATTCTAAATGCACTTTTAACAAATATCATTATGCATTCACAATTTCTTTTTTTCCAGATATCGATGTACTTTTTGCTCATTATTCACCGCCCTAAGGCATTCACTACCATTTTCCTTTACAATTTTTACTCATCTTGATGGCCGCTTTGTTTTGTATTTAAAATGGAAAGATTAATTCAGGGCGGTTCTAAATACATGTACAGTTTCTCTAGATATACCATGTCAAATATGCATAAAAGTTTTATAAACTCCACTTGTCCATATTTTGGGGTCCATTTTTTCATTTTGTGATATCCTAAAATAAATGTCCACTTGCAAAAGTCAAAGTCTAAATCTTTGTACCCATTATTTGCCAATAAAAAAAGTTTAAATCATGTTGTGTTGAGGTGCGCATGCTAGCGTCATTTAAGAAATCATAAAAGGGTCATACTAGGCTCACAATAAGTACGCCAAAAAAAAAAAGTTGAAATAAGCATTTCAGTACATCTTTTATAGTTTTTAATATATTTACACTTACTTTTATACATTTTTCACACATTTCAACACCCTTTTTAAACCTTAAGAATATTACTTGCAACCAATCAAGTACTACAATCTTTATTGCTATTTGTACTCCTTTTAAAATACTCCTATTACTAACACTTTTGACCCATATGTCGTGTTTCTCATTTTTTATTTACCCCTTCTATTCCATATGTCGTGTTTCTCATTTTTTATTTATCCCTTCTATTTTTTACTCTTCTCTCACTCGATCCTCAGTTTTAAAAAACAACATAAGAACCCAATGCGCTTGCACCCAAAAATTAAAATCAAAATTGAGTTTAGCTTAATTAAGTTGATGAAATTAATTTTTGGTCTTATTTTCATCTTCTTTCAAAATTCTTTTTGTTTTTCGTTAAATTTTTTCTATGAACTGTTTGTTCATTACGAGAGGAATACTTATTTATTTTATCAACGACAAGAGGGATATCAAAATAAAAAAATTATGATCAAAATCGTAAACGAATTTGCTAAAAGTAAAATAATCCAAACAGATAGATTATTTTTAATTTTTTTAACACTATTTTGACTTCTTTGATTTTTTCATAGTTTTGATCATAATTTTTCCATATTTTAGAATACTTTATTTGAAACAAACAAATAATTAGAAAATTTGACGTAATTAAAAATATATTAAATGAATATACATTAGAATGAATAAGTTGGGCTAAACTCCACATAAGAATTTTGGATTTGGTTTTCAATGCGATAGTCTTAGGGAGGTTAGGGGTGATGGTTAAGGTGAAATGAACGTGGCAAAGAGGGTAAATCCTGATATCCTGTTCAACTCCATCATTGACATGTAGGATTTGTATACTTTAAGAGGGTTAAGTGAAAACGCGTCATACTTGGGGGGTTTAAGGAATTTACCTAAGAAATATAATATCGGCACAAAAATATATTTCTATATCAGGACAAAATGCTCGTACGTACATATACAAATATGTACGTACATATAAAAATATATTTGTATTACTCAATTAGACCCTTGAAACATCTTGTAAACACATTGGACGGTTTGGATCATTAAAATAAATTTGATCAGGAAAGTGAAGGCTGGTGTGGACAGAGTCCGCATTTTAAGGGTGTGGTGTATATACACATATAAAGGTTGCGTTCTTTGATTTTTTTTTATGTCTATTTTCCATTAACGTTATGAAAATCATTGCCGATCACACACACACACACAAAAACCCAAGCATGCATACCTTGTCAGTTGTTCCAGCTCGCTTTGAAATATTGATTGCCGAAGCTTGTAGTTCTCCACAGCTAGTTTCATTAGCTTGTCATTATGGAGACATGACAACCTAGTATATGTTGTTGGATGTTAGAAATTACTTCTGACAGAGAGACGAAAAGTAAGAAGAAAGAGGAGATAATGCCGAAGATAATCAAATTAAAGGGGTAGCAAAGTGGACATGAGAAAACAATAAATACTTGGTCATGATGTCGCACGTTCGAATTCCACGGAGGTCAACAATTCCAAACCTTGGAGCCACTGGGGTTATGCATGCCCAGTAGCACGGTCCCGGAATTAATCGAGGTGCCCGTAGCCACGTATGCAAGCCCGGACATCCGGTTATCATAAATAAATAAATAAAAACAATGCCGAATATAAGTTTGAGTTAATTGAATAGTAGGTAGAAAATACCTATAAAAGGAGGCCTTTGAAACCCAAAGAGGATCCACATGATTTGCTTCAATCCAAAACCTATGGTCAAGATGGTCCATCCTAGCAATCCATGGAATGCTCAACTCAAGTTCAACCTGTTTAATGGCATGGTGGTCAATTTCGTTTGTCAACTCAACTGCTTCTTTTTTCCTTTGGTTGGGACATGTACAAGTAAGTTTTATAAGGACAACAGAGCCAAAATTACAAAAGGCCTTTTTGGCTTTGTCATGATTTCCATTTGGCAAGCGCAGTCTTTCTTACGTGAAACATGTTTTTGAGAATTCATTGACTTGGACAATTACTATTCAAGTCCAGGCAGGGACCACAATTATTTGCGTGGCGGACTATATTTGCTACTTATGCCCCAACCCACGTGTACGTGAGCTTGAGGATTAGCAAGAGTGTGAATGCGAGCTTGAAAAAGTCTTTTAAAAATATTTTACACCATCAAAATTCACGAGAGCGATACCTTAGTACGAGAAATGAGAGTTGGACCGAAGAATCCACCTTGAAGATTATGTGACGACATAGGTTATGTTGTTATGAATATTGTGTAATTATATAGAATGCGATGTATTTAGAGACAATAGGAGCTTCGTTTATATTTAAATAGAAAATAGAAAAAAAATTAAATAGAAAAATAGCAAAATTATTTTTGTTTATGTCAAAATTTTAGAGCATTGAAGTCTTGTACCCCTGCCCACGCTACGAGTTTAATATGTGCTGGAATTTTGGCATTAACAAATATAGTTTTGGGCATTACAACTAATTTAAATATTGTTATTGTAAGTTCTATGCGAGATATTGATTGGCTGCTGATGATAAATATGGTTTTTAACATGAGTGTGGTTCTCGTCGAGCTCTACTACGTGACCATGCAAAAGGGCTATGGACAAAGTCTACTCGTGACATGTAGATGATAAACCACATTAGCAATTACATACTTCTTCTGTCTCATGTTAAACGACGTTCAGAATTTTTATTTTTTTAAAAAATATTTTTTAGACCGATCAAAAGATCTCAGTGAGTATTTTCGAATGGTGTATTAAAAAAAAAATTTCCATTTCCTTCTTTTAAAAATCAAAATTGCATGACTTTTCGTAGGGAGCATTTAAAATGAGATTGAGAGAGTAATACGAGTAAATAAAATGCTACCAACACTAACTAAATTAATCGGCGGTGCGAACCAGCTTACATTTTTTTTTTTGTGGTTCAATGTATATATGTTTAATTTGGAAAAGAAAAACGCTTTGCTCGAAACAGGAAGGGTGGATGAATATATAATTACCACTTCATGAAAATTTGGGATGATGATAAGACCATCTTCTTCATTTCTCCTCATCATATTTTGCTCAAGCAATTTCCTTGAAAATGATCTTGCCTCCTTCAGTTCATATTCTCCTGAAAACATGAGATCTGTTGCCCTATAAATGTTGAGCATTGAACTCATGTAATATCCACTGTTTCTTTCTATATGAGCCAGGATGTCTTCATCATGCACAAACCAACAGAAGCTCCCTGCACAAGCATCGCATGCACTTAATTATTTAATAATGTATGTTTTTTTTTAACAACAAAAAGGATTTATTAACCTTTCACAAGGGTATTACAAAGATTAAAATGACTGATATTAGAATTACGCCACTGAGTGGTTAATGAGAGAGAGAGAGAGAGAGAGAGAGAGAGAGAGAGAGAGAGAGAGAGAGAGAGAGGTCGTACATGGAGTGATATTGTAGCCATGCATCCGCAAGAGCCGGAAGGCTAAAGAGTCTTTGTACAATTTTGCTGGTTCCAACTTAGCATCCATTGTATCTGGACATTGCTGCTTCTGGTAATTCCTAAAATGTTTCAATCACAAATTAATTTGAAAAAAATCAAGCAAATTAATTACCAAATTAACTAACTAAACCTAATTATTGAAATAAAAGCAACTATTTTAGCAAAATTAGTTAGTTCATGAACTAAATATTTTGCAAAAAACTAAAACTAGAAATTTTCACTTTTCACAATAAAAAGAAATTTTTTTACCTGTAAACCTCTGACAAAATCACTTCAATCTCCGCATTGAAATACTCAGCTAATCCTAACCTTGTGACTTGATTTACCACACTAAGCTTTATGAGCTCTTCATCCATTGGATACATTGGTGGAACTGCATGCACCCAAAATAAGGTCACATATATTAAATAATTTTTTGGTGGTACGTACTATTAATTAATTTTTGTAATTATTTTTATTATTATTCAAAACAAAACGACGACAAGAATTTTGGGACGGAGCGAGTGATTAATTTCATTCAGCAAATTATGAAACTAACCTCCACGAGGGCATCTTCGAACTAGAGACTCGAGGTATTCTTTGCATTTCCTTTCTCCCGTCGCCATGAATGCATAAGCTGTTGCAGAGGGTGATTGAAACAAAGAGCCATCTTTGCTCAAGTTCTTTAGTACGATTTCTCGATCAATAGCACATGAGGATGGTAAAGCTTCAGGGAACGACACCAATGGAGGGTAGTACTCATGATGATCATTTGCATCTCCTTCCCTGAAAAGACATATAAATGCACTAAGAATGTTCGAACGATTGATTATTCAAGTATTTGTGAAGCATGGTCTCCATGAGAACATGCGTCATGCTCGTGATTAAAAGTTTAAACTGTTAGAGAGGGACCTTTTTTTATTATTTATATGGATCTCAACACGCCGTTTCACGGATAGCCAAATTCTCCTCTATAAATGGGCTGAACGGGTGTAAATTTTTAATCATTGGGTAGGTGGTGAGGATCGTGAGGTTCGAACACTTGATCTATTATCTACTTTGATACCAAGTTAGCTAGACTGTTAATCATCAACTCACCTAGATTTATTTTTTACCCGCTCAATAATAAAAAGTTAACTTACGATTCAAGAATTTGTTGCTTCTTGAGGAAAACATCTGATAATACTGCTTTCAGCTCGTCGGTAACATCTAAACCTGTTTCTTGGGCTAATTCGACCATTGCAGGGAAAATAATGGCAAACCAACGAGGAAGGCATTGGTGTTTTTCTCTTAGTAGCATCCCTGCATTTTCTTGAACAAATGCCAACCCTAACATGTGAAGAAACAAGAAATGGTCAGTCATTTGAACACAATGAAATAAAAAAGAAAGCTTAATAGAAATTAAGAGGGGTCCGATATAAACATAAATTCTTGTTAAGGTAGAAACTACGATAAAAATTACTCCCTCCGTCCCATTTTATTTAAGAATTCTGTTCACAATTTCTTTTTGTACCTTTCTCTATATTTGTGTATCCAACATTCCACTTTTTGAGTGCAACAATACAAGCAAGAGTAGAAGGAAGACTATCAATGGTAGGAAGACCATTCATATCTCTCTCCCCCCAAAATCCTTCTTCTTTCTGGTTTTCCAAGACCCATTCCAAGCACCCCTGGAACATGGGATCACACTTTCTAGGGTTATCTGGAATCATGGCTAGCCATGCAGTATCGTAAGCAGATTTGGAAACAAATGAGTTGTAAACATCAAAAGTTGTGAAAATCTCTTCCTTGACCTTCTCAATGGAAAAGGTTGAGGATTCCATCATTACTGGAAGAGAAAGGAAGCTAAGTTTTCCTTTTCAACTTTCTATTTCGATGGTTTGGAATCAAGATAACCCAACAAGCTATTTATAGAGATATTTCTTGGATTTCGGGTGGCAAACAAACTGAGCTATTTGTAAGCAGTTTGAGACTCGGCTCGTTAATGTCTCAGTTTAATTTGGTTCGTTTAGAAAGCGCATCAGATCAATCTACCCGTAGCCCGGCTTGTGGATATAAGTTTGACTCATATGTATGGGGCTACATCTATCCGCAGCTCGGCTCATGTATATAAACTTGACTCGTCTGTATAAAATTGACTCGTTTAGTTCTTGAATAGAGCTCTAGCTCTCAAATACTGAATGAGCTCAAACTCTAGCTTGAATAGTAAGTCTCAATTGAAATTAAAAAAAGGTTAACACATATTCTTAAACTCGTCTCGGTTTGGCTATTTTGCACCCCTACCTACATCAGTTATTTGGAAAAACCTAAGTTTAATGGCATAGGGGGCCAACCGAAATTTCTTGGAAGTTGGAATTGTGTGTTGACTAAGACAGGGATACGGGGGTAAAAACCAAAATTTCTTGGAATTGTGTGATAACTAAGACTTGGGGATGATTTGGCAAATATTTTTGTCTTTACTCAAATTTTTTTTTTTTTTAGTTTTGCTTCGATTTTTTTTTGTTGATTATTGATTTGTCTTTCCGAGAGGAATCTAAAGAGTAAAACAGATATACTACTTATGAAATATTTTCAAAGTTCACTACAGGCAAAAATAATCCAAAATTTGTGGATTATTGGATTATTTTTGTCTTTATTCACAAAAAATTTAGTTTAGTTAATAATTTTATACTCTTTGGATTTCTTTTGTCGAGAAAAACTCATAATCTATAAAAAAAATCGATGCAAAATTAACAAATGTAAATTTTTTTTTTAATAAAGGCAAAAACTAACAAATGCCTAAAAAAAAATTGAATTCAACGCAAAACTAATAAATGCAAAAAAAAAAAAAAAAATTGACCAAGGAGACAAACGAACCAAGTTGTCGGCAAACAACTCGACTTTAGTACGAACCAAGTTTTCGGCGAACAACTCGACTTTAGTTCGATTACTACTGAATTACTAAGCCAAGCAGCTCATTGAATTTCAAAAGCCACTCCACGACCAACATTACGTGGAGTCAATACACTTAGTTATGGTCCCCATAAGAATGTTTGGTGCTAGAGTATCCTAGAACACTACATGGTTGTGTTCTAGGAGCATTTAATAATCAGTAGTGAGCCAGAATTTCCATTTAGAGGGACACATTTTCACAATATTAAACTTTAAAAAAAAAGAAGGATGCATCCCAATAAGGTTGGCACCCCTCCAATGGACAATCATATGCCACTCCACGACCAACATTTACGTGCAGTCAATACACTTAGTTATGGTCCCCATAAGAATGTTTGGTGCTAGAGTGTCTAGAACACTAGGTGGTTGTATTCTAGGAGCATTTAATAATCAGTAGTGAGCCAGAATTTCTATTTAGAGGGACACATTTTCACAATATTAAACTTCAAAAAAAAATAAAAGTTTGTAGTATAACATCTTTAAAAAGCTTCTCAACATAAATAAATGTATTCAAATACACTCCGTTAGTCTAAATATTTGATAATAATTGACCCTGACGAGTTTTCAATATTGAGAAATCATGGGTGGATAGCATGTTAAAATAAATATATCGAGTTGATTAGTGAGTGCCAGGAACTCTACCAAAAAACACTCTTTTGGATTAAACTCGACGAGGCAAATCAATTTTTTTCTTTAAAAAACTAGAAAATGAGTTGGATGGATTCAAACACGCCACACAAACTAGTTACTATATTCTCTATTTTACTTCAGTTAAACGAGTATTTAATTTTTGAAGGGACCCATTGATTCGGTTGGGAACTCATGACAATACAGTAAACAATAATCCTGATGCCCAAAATTTCAAATTCATCAAACATTTTTTTGAATAAGTGTGAAAAAAAAAAAAAACACTAGTAATAACAAGGGATAAAAAAACTAGGCGGCACGTGAGCCAGTGCTTAATTTAAGAGGGAATTTAATTGGGTCCCATCTCTAGAAATGCAGTATAAACGCGATACAAAATCATGCGGCGGATTTAGAAGATAAGAACAAGAAAATAGAGTATCATGCACCGCCCATATCCTGTTGGTACGATGTAAATTAATATCAGTCACATTTTCTTGTTCAAACGTTTGATTGGTCCTCATAATCTATCGGATGTCCTTCCGCGAAGAAACGTTACTATTTGATTGGTCCCCATAATCTATCGGATGTCCTTCCGCGAAGAAACGTTACTATTTGATTGGTCCCCATAATCTATCGGATGTCCTTCCGCGAAGAAACGTTATTTGATTGGTCCCCATAATCTATCCTTGTAACAATTGAAGTAGAGTTCATTAATCGTCTAACGTATAGTTTTTGTAGTAGAGAGCTAACTCGAAAATTATAATAACACATCAAGTCATGGAGAACTAAAAATTAATTTTTAACACTACTTTCTGTTCTATTTTCATTGGGCAAGAATGGGGTTTCTTTGGACTCGTTACTCGTACACTTATGCAGAGTGTGTAAAAACCACGAAAGCTGATAGTTGAGTTGTTGTACCTTGGGGGAGAATAGTTTGTAGTTTGCGCATCGGTTATTAGGATTCCACCCCACCGCAGATGCAATATATATTTCCTTAAAAAGCGCAAGATATCCTCGTTTAAGCTTGTCTGGTTTGTTGCTTAGTTATAATTAGTACTATTATATTATCTCAGTACATTTCACCAACAATTATATTATCCATTTGATCTGATTGTAGTGGCTGTTTGAAGATTGGGGGATCTATAATGATAAGTTTTGTTTTCTCAAAAAAAAAAAAAAATTTATCGCCAGGGGCAGATTTAGGGGGTGCGAGGCCCTGCACTCCCCCAAATTTTCTTCCTATTTGTAATACACTTTTGAGTTTTTTTTTGTGTAAAATTACTCAAGAATGGTCCCCACAAATCAGATCAAATGGATAATCCTAGTCTGCTCACAAAACATACTTGGGAGGGAGAGTGATTATTCCAATCTATCGAGTTGTGGACCACACAGTGTGTGGGCTCCATACACTTTGTGAGAACTATGCAAATATTTAGTGCAGATGCTATGTGGAGCGTGTGGGTGCTTGACCAAATCCTAGACCTAAATTAATGGGTTGCCCCAAGCGTAGGGCTGAGACCGGTGTAGCATAATACCCGGTAAGACCGGAATCGAATCCACAGAGATGGCGGAGAGTGCTTAACTAAAAACTCGGGTTGTGAACTTTGAAACGGCTCTTAGGTAGCCACCCTTTGCAATTTGATTGGTGAAATTACCTAAACTAAGAGAATTGATTTTACTTAAATTAATTAAAAGGAAGTACGGTCGTAGGGTTCATAACACGGTGACCAGGTCCGGATATTTCATGCTCCATTCGTTGTTTCCAAGAAAACGTTTGATTTTAGAGAGAAAAGGTTACCCCGAAAGATGCGAATCCTCGCGGTCGCCGTTGCCCATGTACAGCGAAGAACAAGTTTTGGTCCCCCGTTCCTCGCGTTACATGGGCTCCAACGAAGCTCGGATTCGTCCGACGGAAGCGCTTTAATAACCTAAAATTGCTTTTTCATTCTTTAGTGTAAAAATCGGAGTAAGAACAAATCCGTCCCTGGCCACGGCGTGTTAATCACCCCGCGACCATACTTATGAAACTACTCACTCATATTAACTTGAATCAACAGCAAGATTTCAACACAAAACATGCTCATATAACTCGGAAAAGGAATAAACTGAAAGATCAACCAAAAACTGAGATTAATGTAAACTAGAAAGAGTTACCGGAAACAAAACTTGAATCTTCGAGACAAAACTTCAGAAACTTCAATGGAAAAGAAACCCGGAAAGTAGAATCTCCAAAAGAAAAATCGGCTGCTAATTGAAAGAAAAACTAATCTAAAGTTCGAACCCTAATTCGACCTAAAATCGGAGTATTTATCTCCCCCCGAAGTCAACACACGTGGCAAGTCAATTTCTGGCTTTTAAGACCCTCGGTATCGATACAGGAGAAGACCTGTATCGATACCCATACATTCTGTTCGCAAATTGGTACACGGGTATCGATACAGGACAATACCGACACCCTTAAACTGCCTTCCAAGCTTGTTTGGTCGTCCTCACTTGGGTTCCACTGGTTCCCAACATGCCCGACCGCCATGTGTCCACTTTACGCGCTCTTTCCGACCTGTTCCCTACAAAACAACCAAAAACAAGAAAAACCAAAGACAACACCGCATCAAGTGGAAAATGGAATAAATCGCGCCTCTAACGTGCTAATTCGCCCTACTTAGGCGCTTATATCTATGACATTGCGCGCCTATTAGTGGGCTCCATACACTTTGTGAGAACTATGCAAATATTTAGTGCAGATGCTATGTGGAGCAATGTTCTGAGGTAATAAAAATAATTTCCCGTAAATCGAGAGGTATAGATAGAGGGGTATCGACTATATAGGGACAGACCTCGGGGACCCACAAGTCCACTTGTGGACGAATGATCCAAACCATTCATTCATCTGTACCAATAATAACAGCGTATAAGTGGTTGATCCAAAATCAATTTAATCAAAAGTGTATAATAAGTGGTTGATCCAAAATCTACATGTTTCATTCAAAACAATTTGAATTACTCCCTCTGTCCCCATTTATTTGTCTCTTTTGGGAGTTCGCACAATTTTTAATTTGATTATATCTCGTAATTTACATTGTTTTACATGATTTTGAAAACATTGTCTTATAAAACTTATTGAGATTTATCAAACATGATCCATATTGAATGAAATTAATTACCTATTTAAAGTTACAACTAGTTTTTTATTCGGTTAAATTAGGACAAGAGACCAAAATTTGGGGACAATGGGAGTAAATCTCTTCCGTCTGTACTAAAAACAACAACGTTAGTAGGCGTAATTTCTAGTTACAGTGGGACCAACATGTACTCCAGCACCGCAAGCCCACGTGAAGAAACCGTCCATTTCGTACGGTGTCATGTTTATCCGGCTGTCTGACCCTCAAGGCTCAAATCGAACGGAAAATTGCGGTCTATGACGTGCCAAATTCAAAATGCATGACTCCCCCTTCGTTGTTGATTCGCCTTGAGTAGACATGGGTTACACATTATTATCCGCCGGAATCTGACTACACACAGTGTTGGACTCCCATACACAATTATCAAAAATCAACGGTAACTTTAGTAAAAAAAAGATGATAAATTTACATATTTTAATTTGTTTTACCGTTTAACGTACTTCTACTAACTCAATTGGACAGAGCTCTTGTATCTCATTAGGAGGTCAGGAGTTCGAATCCCCTCGCCTGCGTGTAGGAGGCTTTTCCTTTCTTTGTTTGTAACAGTAGCAGACTTATTTCTTATATTGGTTAAATTGTTGGGCTTGATTGTCTCGTGGATTCTCACAATTGATGTAGTGTCCGGAGTTTCTAAGAACCACTTTTTAAATTTTTCCCCCTCTTTTCGATTATTTTCAATTGTGTTGCTGTTTCAGATGTATAATATTTTAAATATACAATATATCTTATTTGAGAGATATTTATTATTTTCGTTAAATAATTTTTTTAAATCATAAAAAAATTAGAGCTAGAAAAATATAATTGATTTGAAAATGACATGCATACTGAACAAGAAATTTGAAACGGAGGGAGTACAAAATGTATAGTGCGCTTCTCGGGTGTGGTGACCTCCTCTGAATGATCCTTCTGAGTTGACTCTTTTCCATTGTGAGTAAGATTCACTGACTCTCTTAATACCTGTGCACAAGTTACACCCAACGTTAGTGCCAAACTCGGCCAGAATGTGGCCAGGGAAAGCACTTTGATAGTCTAGTGAGAGACTTTGAGAAAAGTACCAAAGAAATAGAGAGTTGTGGATTATATGGTCTACCTTCTAGGGTTCCCTTCTCTTTACTTATATAGGCACTCCTGACTTGGGCTCCAAGCTCAAGTATAGATCGTACGCACGGCTCGGATGACGTCACACTACGTCTTGAGCCAAGTTCATTATGATTGTATGTGCTTGCCTCGAATTATTGAACAACACATGTCATAATCGCTTGGCCATTGTCATGGTGACGTAAGGAAAGTGCGGTTGCACGCACACGCCCGTCATGAGTTAGTCACGTATGGTAACCGCCTTGGATGACATCTCCAAGACGTGAAGGTCGAACTGCCTTTCATATTCCTTGCAAGTCATTTAGGGTTTACCCGGTTTAGGTACTCTTCCGGATTGATCTTGTCTCGACTGAGATGCTGGTTCATCTTCTTTACGTGTCGATTGGCTCTGTCTCGGTGCAGCCCCAATGGGCTCGGTTGATAGTTCGGCCCATCTATTGGGAGATGAGCCTATCTTGCCAGATAATTTGGCCTTTGGTCCGAAACAACCTCGGCCCTTATAACCTTTATATTTCGGTCCATTACATGTTGGAAATCCAGTTTTCAAAATGTGTTGATGGCGTCGTCTCTACCGGAAAATCTGGATTGCATAAAACAATCGAGCCACGTTGGAACAACGCTTTCCTAAAGACAGTATTTTTCCCCACCACAAGGTGTACACCGGGTTAACAGTAAATCCGCCTTCAAGATGCAACGAAACCAAACTCGATCTAGGTTCTTTTTTATTGTGTTTGCACAAACAAAGACAGATAGAATATTCGCTAAATGAGAATAAGAGAACCAAGACTAATATTCGATTTCTGCAGAAAAACAGAATATCAGTATGCCTAAAATTCTAAGAATAGAGTGTGTAGAGAGAGCGAGAGAGAGAGTGCGCGCAATTTGCTATAGAATTTTTGGTGTACAGAATGAATTTACAAAAGGCCTCTTTGTAGACTTTTAGGCACCCTCTTATGAAAGGTTGTGTTTTTAATAGACACACATTAGGAATAGTCATGTCTTTTGAAGACACTAATGAGGAAGTGTCATGTCTTTTAAAAACAATTAATTAGGAAAAGTCATGACTCTTACTAGGCACCATTTCATGAAAAGTCATGTCTCTAGCAGACATTCATTTAATAGGACCTTGTCTGGGTGAAGGTCTTAATAGGCAGGTGAATGATGGAGACCTCAAAATGCTTGAAAGCCCATTCTCATTGGCTGAAATTGTGGATGCTCTCAATGATTGTGACCCCTTTAAAGCTCCAGGCCCGGACGGATTCAATATGGCTTTTGTGAAAAAGTCATGGAAGATAATAAAGAAAGATGTGGTACAATTCTTTCAGGAGTTTTATACAAATGGGATTCTTTGCAAGGGAGTCAATGCAACTTTTGTTACACTAATTCCTAAAGTAGAAGGGGCCACAAACTTCAAGGATTTCAGACCCATAAGTATGGTTGGATGGCTATACAAACTTCTAGCAAAAGTGTTGGCAAACAGACTCAAGAGAATTATTCCTACTTTTGTGGGAGAGACTCAGGCAGCCTTCATTGGAGAGGCAGGCATATACTAGATGGGGTCTTAATTGCTAATGAAATCATTGATGGATGGAAGAAAAACAACAACCAGGGTCTGATTATCAAGCTAGATTTTGAAAAGGCTTATGATTGTGTCAATTGGTCTTTCCTTTTCAAAATGCTAGAAATGATGGGTTGTGGTAGAAAATGGATCAAATGGATAAAATCTTGTGTGTCTTCAGCTACCATGTCAATACTCATCAATGGATCCTCAACAAGTGATTTTCAACTGGAAAAGGGGCTTAGACAAGGGGATCCCATCTCTCCTCTCTTATTCATCATTGTTGCTGAGGGATTGAACATTCTACTGGAAAAAGCAAAGATGGCAAACCTAATTTCTGGCATCCAAGTGGGGGATAATGGTCCTGTGATTTCCCATCTCCAATTTGCAGATGATACAATCCTCTTTTGTAAGAATAACTTGGAAGAACTCAAGGTGATTAAGGGAATACTACACTCATTTGAATTAATGTCTGGACTCAAGATTAACTTTGCAAAAAGTCAGATCTGCGGAATTGGAATTACTGAGGTGGAAATGAAAGATTTTGCAGGTGTGTTTCAATGCAAAGTGGTTTACCTACCTATTAAATACCTAGGATTACCTTTGGGAGCTGACCCAAAGAGATTATCTACATGGCAACCAGTGATAGATAAAGTAAGCTTGAAATTGGCCCTCTGGAAAAGAAAATACTTAACAATGGGAGCAAGAGTTTCACTGATAAAATCCACTTTGAGTCACCTGCCTCAATACTACATGTCCATCTATAAGATGCCCAAGGGAGTATGCAAGAAGATAGAAAAATTACAGAGACAATTTCTGTGGGGTGACTCATGTGATAAAAGAAAATTGCATATGGTAGGATGGGACAGAGTTACAAAGAGCAAAACCCATGGAGGCCTGGGTATCAAGAAGCTAGAAATCCAAAATGCTGCTTTGTTATGCAAATGGTGGTGGAAATTTGGCAAGGATAAAGAAGCACTGTGGGTTAAAGTTCTATCTGGAAATTATGGTTACCAAAGACAGGATTGGTTACCATTTAAAAGGCCAACTCAGAATGCTAACATCTCAAGAATTTGGAGAGAGATCTGCAACCTTGGAGATAGTCAATCTGAATTCTCTGAAATTATCTATACAGGTTTTCAAGTTAAAGTTCACTCTGGCAATAATACACTGTTTTGGAAAGATATCTGGTTGGGGGATCAAAGCC
Source organism: Vaccinium vitis-idaea (assembly GCA_963854785.1). Lineage (NCBI taxonomy): Eukaryota > Viridiplantae > Streptophyta > Magnoliopsida > Ericales > Ericaceae > Vaccinium > Vaccinium vitis-idaea. Next base: position 27,350,689 of record OY978221.1, on the reverse strand, counting down.
TTGAGGCTTCTTTCCCCAGATTGTTCTCAATTTCAGGTCAGAAGAATGCAAAAGTTGAGGAAGTGTTTAATCATGCAGAACAGAGTTGGGGTTTGATATTCAGAAGAGGACTTTTCACCTGGGAAGAGGGGCAACTAGAAGTCCTAAAGCAGCTGCTAAATGATGTTACTCTAACTACAAATGGGGATGATCAACTTAAATGGAAATGGGAGCAAAAGTCAGGTACTTTTACAGTCAAGTCTTTCTATGATATATGGGACAATTCACATAATGATGTTAATTCTATTGGCCCACATTGTAAACTGATCTGGAAAAACCTTTGCCCCTTTAAAGTAGAAGTTTTTGTGTGGCAAGCTGTTCAAGGGAGAGTAGCCACGGGTAGTGAATTAATTAAAAGAGGAATTCTTGGTAATAACATAGACTCACCAGAAGATGTTGGTTTATGTACTTTTTGTAAAGATGTTGTGGAAACTACAGACCACCTATTGGTCAACTGCATTTTTGCCTGGAAAGTCTGGTCTAGAATTATTGGTTGGTGGAATTTAGTTTGGGTTTGCTCGGAAAATCTGTATAAACTCCTGTCGTGGTGGTTGTCCAGCAAATTCAAAAACGTGGAAAGAGGCATTTGGGATATCTGTTTTTTTGCTGTTGTATGGTCTCTTTGGCTAGAAAGAAACAGAGTACTATTTCAAGGAGCAGAAGCCAACTTGGAGAAGCTGGTGGATGCTATTCAAACGAAAATAGCCCTATGGACTAAGGCTAATTTTGATTTGAAAAATTACTCAGTGGAAGACTTTAAGAGATGTTTGCAGGGTATCAGAAAGATCAAGGCACCAAAGCTAGCTATGAAAGATTGAAAAGGGTTCTGCAAATACCAAGACCGCATGGCATCCTAAATTACTGGATTATGCAGTGACATCTTATGAAGCCAATCCTTTTCTGTAATCTTATTTGAAGACTTAAGAGTTGTAATCTCATTTTTTGTACTTGTGGTTGGCACCTTGCCATCCTTTTTTGTTTGGGGTTAGAGCAGCATATGATTGTCCTTTCCATGAGTGCCAACCTAGTAGGGATGTATGGTTTGGTTGTGATGCTTTGTGCTCTTTCCCCTTTAATCATTGTAGCTTCTATAATTGCAGTGATTAATAAAAATTTTTGATTATCAAAAAAAAAAAAAAAAGAGTCGTGCCTTTTAATATATTTTCAAAAAACCCCAAACTAACAAACAATTTAATATTTTTAAAATTTCCAACACTACATCAGGGTCTGGTAATAAAATTTTCTGACTTAGGGCTTGTTTTCTACATGTTGGTTAATGTAAAAACATGTTTGTTTGCTTTCCATGTTCATGCATACTCACGGATTTTTTTAGTTTTCAATTCAAATTTAAATTCCCATTTCGCCACATGTGGGAGTATTGCCTTCAATTACACGGCAAAAAAAAAAAAAAAACATGGTTATTACAAGGGAAAAGAGAAACAGAACCCAAATATAATACATATTGCTTTCAAGATTAAAGACATGGCATTAATCATGTGGGGTAGAAGGTAGGAAAATTCTTGATTAGAACAAATTAAGGTAGAAAAATGAACGGGGACATATCATGCAAAAGCGAATTGGAAGAAGTATACCAAATTACAAAATATATAGTCACTGTGTTCACTTCACATTTCCAAATTTTTTTTCAAAAAGATTCTTTCCACATCTCTCATATCTCCAATCATTAATCAAATTTCTCTCTTTACTCATACCCCTCTCTCCAATCATTATTCTCATTTCTCTCTCTATCTCTCTTCAATTATTACACCTCTCTCCAATCATTAATTATTCAAAAACTATCAATCAAAAATATTTCTCAAAATATTCTTCTCACGGCCTCGTGGTAAAATTCTCTGATTTTAAATTGACCATTAAAAATTCTTAGTAGCCAAAACCGAAGGTTTTTTTGTTTAATCCCGCGGGATACTTATACCTACCTACCATCTCATTATCCTAAATAGATAATTAGTAAACTATGCGCGTCTTGCTGATCAAAAAAAATATGCGTGTAGCGGCCGAGGGATCAAGGGGGTCTCCTCACCCTCGGCGTCGTCGCCCCGAGGGGACGAGGGTCCCAAGGGGTTCCCACCCTATCAACATGGAACGCCGGGGGGAGGCTTCCCCCCGGGGGTAACGGGTCCGACCAGACTCTCACCTCGGGAGACCACGCCGAGAGCATCCGGAGACGCCTTCGTGGTACTCTTCCCGAGGGTACCCATACCGAGTATATTGGCCTCGGTACCGGGGCGGGTCGCGTCAGGTGGCAGGGGGGGCTTGATCGAGGCACCTCCTGACAGTCTGAGTGGCACATTAATGAGTTTGACTACTTCACGTGCACCTCATCATGGCAAGCCACCAACCCTGCAGACCTACGCTTGCAGGGGGGTGGGGGATCTGACTGATAGGGACATTAAGGGCACGTGACGCCTCTGAGAGCACAGCGGCCGAGGCGCCGCTAGGGGGGCATGCGTCGTTCAGTGCATTTAATGCGATGTCAGGAGCGGGGCGCGTGAGGCCCCCGAAGGGCGTGCCGAACACGCGCTCCCTCACCTATAAATATGACTCTCACCCCCTTCAGACAGGGGTCGGTCTCCTCTCCTAAAAACCCTCTCTCTCTACGTTTAGCTCTAAAAACTGCACTTTCTCTCTAGTTCTCCACTATACTTCTCCCTCCGTCGCTGACTTAGCCATCGGAGTACCTTCCCGGACCACCACCGTCCGGGCTTGGTACTGACGTGGCTGTATCTCTTGTGCAGGTACCGTTCCGGCGTACCCCAGCATCTCCGGCACCCCTCTCCGACGAGTCCCTAGGGACCAAGTGACGTTCAGCCTTGCTCCTCCCCCCTCAGCGCAGTTCCAAACGAGCAAAGAGGCCAGTCCGGTGAAGAATTCCCCCACAATTGGCGACTCCGCTGGGGAACTGAGTTTATCTCTCCCAGGCTCTCTTTTCTATTAAGTGGTGGTTCTTCATTTCCGTTCAGGACTTCCTTCACGCCTTTTCCAAAGCTACCAAGAGATGGCTAACCTCACCCTCGGCAGGGGTGCGTTTGACGCCACCGGAGAGTACATCGAAAGCGCGGGCCGCGGCAGATACCACCAGGTCAGGGGCGACTTGGGACTCACCCTCTCCCCCGTCCTCAACAGGGATGGGACCGTTACGGTGGTGTCCAGTGCCGCCGGCCCCAGCGACGCACGCACGGCGAGCGTCCTGTTCAGCATGAACGGCGACGTTGTCTCCCTTGACAACCTCACTACCCCCGCTCGGAAAGAGGCGTTGCCCCCGCCTCCACCCCTCAGCGTGGAGGCCGAGGTGGCCTTGTTGAGAAGAGAGGTACTTGCTATGAAGCCAGCCTACGACTTCGAAGTCCGGAGGTCGAAAGAAGGCAAGGAGGCCCCCACCGAGCACGAGAAGCGAGGGGGCAAGGGTCCCGGTGTTCAAACGCCTCGGCCCAATCATTGAAGTTGATAGACGGGGTACTGCCTTCGTTATCCCCGAGGAGCGTGCCCCGTCCCAGAACCAGCAGACCGTGGGGTCGAGGGAGCAGTCGGGGCGAACTGAGTACCAGGAGGACAGCGCCACTGCCTCAAGCGCTAGGGCTCCGACAGGTCGCAGGGACGCGGATCACACTCGGCCGACGCTGAGGGACCTTCATAAAGGCAAGGACCCTGAGGGAGGTCCAATCGAACGCCGAGAGCACGGCGGAGGAAACCCGTCGGCTATCCGAGGGAATTACCAACACCAAAGCTCATCGATTGATCGAGCAGGCACCGGCCATCCTAGTCGGTCGGTGGATCGACGGGGTGCTCGGGAGGATATCCCCGAGGATAACCGACGGAGTCGTCATGACAGGACTGGCGCCCCGGATGCCACCTCATCGGGAAGGGGAGGCAACGACAGGGACCAGGGCCTCAACCCAGGCGAGAAGTATGAGCTTCGCCACCAGGGAGGCAGCATAGTGCTAGTCAACACTCGGACGGGTGACCAGAAGGTCTACCACCCCGAGGACGAGGCAAGGCATCCCGGCGGGAGAGGAGACACTCACCCCGCCAGGAGGCCCCATGCGAAGAGACGATCAACCGAGCGGAGTCATGTGCACAATGACGTAGAGGTTCGACCTCGACGCGCCGCCCCTCCCAAGAGAGCTTGCGGGGCGCACCAGGCGATCGACCACAGCCGCCACAATCCCGGCCAATCTGATTCCCGGCTGGAAAAGGCGAAGCGGTCGCCCTTCGCGGCCGAGGTCGCCGATGTAATCCCCCCCAGGGGGTTCAAGATCCCAAAGTTCGACAAGTACGAGCCGACCACGGATGCCATTACGCACATACAACAGTACCGATTGGTCTCCGAGCTTTATGGACATAGTGATGCCCTTATGTGCAAAACCTTTTCCATGAGTCTGGGGGCCACTGCTCTCCTTTGGTACGGCCAGCTCGCTCCGGGGTCAGTTTTTGACTTTGACGAGCTCGAGCGCGCGTTCACGTCTCGGTTTGTGACGAGCAACACACAGCCGAAGACGCTCGACGCGCTAGTGAACATGACGAGGGGGTCAGACGAGACCCTGAAGGAGTACATCGCCCGCTACTGGGAGGTGTACAGCCTGGTTGAAAATTGCGACCAGAAGGTGGCGGCCACCTCTTTTAAGAATGGCCTGGCGGACTCCTCAGATCTCTTCAAAGATCTCATGGTGCACCCCCCGAAGGATATGACCGAGCTCATGCGCACCGTGGACAGGTACCGGGAGTTGGAAGAGTTCCTTGTGAATAAGGCCTCGAGGGGGGGTACCAGCAAAAACTCCCCGAAGGAGGGTAAAAAGCAGGTTAATGATGTCAAGAAGGGCGGGAGACACGAGCCGGCTGGTGGGGGTGGTAGCAGGGGCTACCGGGACAACTCCGGCCGGGACAACAGTGGCCGCGGAAATGACAGCGGGGGGGGATGGGAAAGGCCCCCCAGGAACGACAACGATTACGTAGCCGAGACAACCGTCTTCACCCTCCCAATCTACAGACTGCTCACAGAGATTGGGCGGTTAAGGTGGTTTCTCTGGCCCGAGGACAAGATGGGGTCGGACCCAACCCAGAGGGGAAGGTGCACCTACCACAACGAGTCGGGGCACTACACGACCAGTTGCCGACCGTTCAAGGCACATCTAGAGCGGTTGGTTACTGAGGGACGGTTGGAGCAATGGATCGATCGCGCGAGGACGCCTCTTCCCGCTCGGGGTCCTCCCTCGCTTCCCCCTCCTCCCCAAGGGCAGCCGCCCCCGCAGGGGGGGCCGAGGGGACGGGGTGGGGTCGTCGTGACGATACACGGCCCGGTCAGCAAGGACTTGGCAGAGGCAATGCACCAAGAGTTGGTGCAGATAGAACAAGGAATGCAGGTGCTCTCGGTGGGGCAACCCCCGAAGCGGAAGTATCAGGAGCCGGAGGACCCCCACACGATCTCTTTCACCGAGCGGGATCTGGAGGGATTACAGCTCCCACACGAGGACGCCCTCGTGGTTGAGGTCGGCATCGACGACACGGACGTCCGAAGAATACTGATCGACCAGGGGAGCTCCGCGGACGTCCTCTACTATTCAGCGTTCAAGGCTTTGGGACGGACGCGTAGCGAGCTGACCCCTACGGATACCCCGCTGGTGGGATTCGCGGGACACCCTGTGTACCCCCTCGGTAGCATCACCCTCCCGGTAGTGGCGGGGTCGATGCGTCTGGGGATCGACTTCATGGTAGTGGACTCCCCGAGCCCCTACAACGCAATCCTTGGGCGGGGATGGCTCCACGCCATGAGAGCGATCGCCTCCACCCTCCATCAGTGCGTCCGCTTCGTCGGCGCGTCCGGGAAGCAGGAGACTGTCTGGGGAAACCAGATGGCTTCCAGAAAGTGCTTTGTCAACGCCGTCCGTGTGAAGGACCGAAAGGAGAGCCGTATGCCGAGGCAAGTCCAGTGGGTCGAGATGCCAGAGTCCACCCCTGTCCTCGACGACGTCGGCTCCCCGGCCGAGGAGAAGGCCGTGGAGGACCTCCTCAAAGTGCCAATCAACGAGGATGGCAGCAGGTACTTCCTGGTGGGCTCCGAGCTCTCCAACCCCGAGCGCAACGACCTGATTCACTTCCTCAAGGACAACGTTGAGGTTTTTGCGTGGACTCCCTACGAAATGCCAGGCGTGAGCCCGGGTTTCATCACGCATAAACTCAACGTTGACCCGGCTAGGAGACCGGTTATACAGCGGCCAAGGCGATCCTCGGCGGTCCACTCGGATGCCGTGGTAGAAGAGGTCCAGAAGCTCATAGAGGCCGAGGCCATCCGGGAGGTACGATACCCTACCTGGCTGGCCAACACCGTGGTGGTAAAGAAGAAGACCGGCAAGTGGCGGGTATGCGTCGACTACACCAACCTCAACGACGCCTGCCCGAAGGATTGCTTCCCTCTCCCTAGGATAGACCAGTTGGTCGACGCCACCGCCGGGCACGCCAGGTTGAGCTTTATGGATGCGTACCGAGGGTACCACCAGATTGCCATGAACGAGGGCGACGTGGAGAAGACGGCCTTCATCACGCCGAGGGGTACTTACTGCTACCAGGTAATGCCCTTTGGTCTGAAGAACGCCGGTGCCACCTATCAGAGGATGGTCTCTAAGATGTTCCAAAGGGAGCTCGGGGACATCATGGAGGCATACATCGATGACATGGTAATAAAGAGCAAACAAGCGGAGGACCACCTGAGTCACCTCGGCAAGGTCTTTGCCATACTCAGGACGCACAAGTTGCGGCTCAACGCCGAGAAGTGTGCCTTCGGTGTAGGCTCGGGGAAGTTCCTTGGGTACCTCGTCACTCGGCGGGGGATCGAGGCGGATCCCAACCAGATCACCGCCATTCAGAGGCTCCGGGCCCCGACGACCATCAAAGAAGTTCAGCGACTCACCGGGATGGCAGCGGCCCTCAACCGCTTTATAAGCAAGTCCTCGGATGCCTGCCGCCCGTTCTTTGAGTCCATCAAAACCAGCAAGCGAGCATTCCTATGGAACCCTGAGTGCGATAGGGCCCTCGTCGAGCTGAAGGGATACATGTCCAGGGCCCCCCTTCTGGTTACACCGGCGGAGGAGGAAGACCTCCACCTGTACCTGGCGATGTCGGAGCATGCGATAAGCTCGGCGCTTGTTCGGCGGGAGGGGCCAGATCAGCAGCCCATTTACTACTCCAGCAAGACTATGCTCCCGGCCGAGACGAGATATCTGCCGCTGGAGAAGTTGGCACTTGCCCTCGTTACGGCAAAGCGCAAGCTTCTCCCCTACTTCCAGTGCCACACAATCATTGTTATCACCGAGTACCCTCTCAAAGCCGTGCTCCGGAAGGCGGAACTCTCGGACAGAATTTGCAAGTGGTCTATGGAATTGGCTAACTTCGATATCCGCTATGAGCCTCGGACTGCCATCAAGGGGCAAGCTCTGGCAGACTTCGTTGCCGAGCTCACCCCGAGGTTGGAAGCCGAGGCACAGGAGCGGGAGAGGGCGGCAGACGATCCCACCCCAGCGCAGCCGGGAGTCGCCCTGAGGAGGTCTCCCCCGAGGTCGGCCACGATTTACGCCGGCGAATCCTGGCGCATGCATGTCGACGGTGCCTCCAACAGCAGGGGGGCGGGGGCTGGCATAGTCCTCGTGTCCCCCGAAGGCACCCTCCACGAATGCGCTATGAGCATCGGCTTCCCGGCCACCAACAACGAAGCGGAGTACGAGGCTCTCATCGCAGGGCTACACCTCGCCTTGGACCTCGGCATTGAAGAGCTGCAGGTCTACAGCGATTCCATGTTGGTGGTGAACCAGCTCAACAGCAATTACGGCTCCGGCGACAGCCGAATGCTGAGGTATCTCAGCCATGTGTTGAAACTGCAGGAAGGCTTCAAGAAGGTGGACTTTCGGCATATCGGCCGAGCAAGCAACGCTCACGCTGATGCCCTCGCTGCCCTCGGCTCGGTATGCTCTGAGGTCGGGGGCTCCCGAACTGTAATCCTTGGCGACATTCCAGGCCCAAGCTTCGAGCCCGGGCAGGAAGACGTCGTATGTGTCGCCCCCTTGGGTCCTAGCTGGATGGACCCCCTTGTCGCCTACCTTCGGGACGAGCGGCTCCCCGAGGACAAAAAAGCGGCACACCGGCTCCGATGCCAGGCGGCCTCGTACTTCCTCTCCTCGACCAGCCAACTCTACAGGCGCACCTACATGGGTCCAGACCTGCGCGTGCTCCACGAGGAGGAAGTTCCACGGGTCCTCCACGAGCTTCACGAGGGAAGCAGCGGCTGCCACTCGGGAGGACGGTCTTTGGCCGAGCGTGCTGTATCCCAGGGGTACTGGTGGCCCAAAATGAGGATCGCTACCAAAGACTATGTGAGGGACTGCGGGTCCTGCCAGAGGCACTCTCCCCTCCTCCATCAACCCACCCTTTCCCTTAACCCAGTTACTAGCCCGTGGCCTTTCGCTCAATGGGGGCTTGATATCGTCGGCGTACTCCCTACCGCCCTCGGAGGGTTCAAGCACCTCATCACCGCCACGGACTACTTTACAAAATGGGTCGAGGCGGAACCCCTCATTCATATCACTGCCACTGAGGTGGAGCACTTCATCTGGAAAAACATCATTTCTAGATTCGGCGTACCTTATGCTATCATCTCGGACAACGGTACCCAATTTGTGGCCGAGGCCATAAAAACACTCTGTAAAAAAAAGAACATCCGAGTCTATAACTCGACGGTGGCGTACCCTCAGGGAAACGGACAAGCCGAGGCCTCCAACAAATCCATCTCGGCGGGCCTCAAGAGGCGGTTGACCAACAAACGAGGAAAATGGGTCGAGGAGCTCCCCAAGGTCCTTTGGGGCTATCGAACCACCCCGCGGCGGGGTACTGGCCGAACGCCCTTCTCAATGGCTTATGGGATGGAGGCGGTCCTTCCCCTCGCCGCAACGGCTCCGACCGAGCGCACCGAGGCATTCCACCCGGCCACTAACGACGAACACATCTCGTCTGAGCTCAATCACGTCGAGGACCTCCGAGACGATGCAAACATCAGGTACGCCGCCTACCAACAGGAGGTCGCCCGGGGCTACAACAAGAACGTCAGACTGCGCCCCTTCAATGTTGATGACCTCGTCCTTCGTGAGGTGGTCCAAAAGAAAAACAAGAGGAAATTTATGCCTAACTGGGAGGGGCCGTACAAAATCACGGCCAAGGCCGGCTATGGGGCTTATAAACTTGCCGAGATGGACGGCACGGTTGTGGGCAACCCTTGGAACGCCTCCAAGCTTAGGAAGTTTTATGGGTAGCCCAACTGTCTTTCCATGATCGCTACCCGCCCTCGGTGATCCTTTGTAAACCGAGCGGGCCAAATATTCAATGAACAACTGTGTTTTCTCTCTTTAATTCTCTCATGATCGTTTGTTCTTTGCCTTGTGCTCAAAGGCACCACGATACCACCCACGTTCGGTGGAATACTGTTTTGCTCGGTAAACGCCCGTCCTCGATTGAGCGAACGGAAGACCAATGTTGCTCGGCGTAAAGCCACCTCGGCATAGGTCCGAAATCGGGGGCTATCGAAGCGATTCCCCACCTAAGCCGGGAACTTTCCGACCGTACTCGATTGAGCTCACGAGTTCGGCCCCAGAACGCCCGTCCTCGGTTGAGCGAACGGATGATACGCCCGTCCTCGATTGAGCGAACGGAAGACCAATGTTGCTCGGCGTAAAGCCACCTCGGCATAGGTCCGAAATCGGGGGCTATCGAAGCGATTCCCCACCTAAGCCGGGAACTTTCCGACCGTACTCGATTGAGCTCACGAGTTCGGCCCCAGAACGCCCGTCCTCGGTTGAGCGAACGGATGATACGCCCGTCCTCGTACGAGCGAACGGAAGACCGTTTGGTCTCGGAATCTGCCTACTGCAAAGCCTTGGGGCAAAACTACCAGGTTTTGCCATCATCGTACCCCCCCCAGACAATACGGGCTCGGGGATGTACTATGGTTCGTATTCGGTATATGACCGACTCGGCTTAGGTCCGAAATCGGGGGCTATCGAAGCAATTCCCCACCTAAGCCGAGATTTCTTAAACCATGCCCGGCCGAGCTCACGTGTTCGACCAACTACTTCGGCAAGAAGCAGCGTGCTTTGCTTACTCCCGAAGAGGGGCTATGTACCACGGGCTCGGCCTAGCGCCTAGGCTCGGTTCATACTATCTACTCTAAGTTGGAAAAACTTTACAAAAAAAACAAATCGCATAAAAACAAAAAGCAAACATCCATTCACATCAAAACAGTGGGGGCTCGGCGATGGTGTATCGTTCTATGCCGGCCCCTGGAGTGCCTGTGTTAAAGTTACAAAAAATACGAGATCTGGCTGGGTGCCCTAACAGTTCGGCGCCAGTCTCAACGGTTAATGAAGTTGAAATACAAAAAGAAGTAGAGGAAGATCTAGACGGCTGGGGCCTCGGATTGGGTGTCCCCGGCGGGGTGGTCTTGGTCATCGTCCCCACCCTCCTCGGCATCATCCTCAGGATCGTCGAAGGGCATCTCCGGGATCTGGGGCTCGGGAACCGGCGGTATCACCCTGGCCTCGGCATCGGGAGGAGCGCTGCAGGCGTCCACCCCTCGGATATATGCCGAAGGGAAGCAATCGGCGTGGCCGAGACAGTACCCCTTCCTGAACGCCGCCACCTCGATTTCCTCCGACTCCTTCAGGTACTGCCTCCCGGCCTCCCTCTCCCCCCTCCTGAAGCCGTTCTCGTCGGCCGCGGTCAGCATCTCCTGCTGCTCGGTCTGGAGATCTCGCAGCTGAGCCTCCAGAGCCTTAGCCCTTTCGTTGGCCTCTTTGAATTTGTCCTCGGCGGACTTGGCCCTCTCTTCTGCCCTCCTGGCGTCGGCTTCAGCAGCATCCGCCCTGTCCTCGGCGGACTTGATCTTCCCCTCGACGCCTTGTTTTTCAAGGCTGAGATCTGACAGCTTCTTGCCGAGGCCATCGATCTCAGCCTTCATCTGCTCGGCGGCCTTCCTCTCCTCCTTCAGCTTTGCCTTGGCAGCCCTAGAGGCGTTGGCCAATGCCACCGCCTTCTTGTGCACGGCAGTGGAGGCCTGGCTCGCCTGGAAAAAGTGAGGGAAAATCATAAGCGTAAAGGCCTCGGGAAGAAAGGTCAACTTGGATTAAACGAAAAGACTGTCCTTACCTTGACCAGACAGCTGTGAAGCTCCACGAAGTTGTCGTCGAGGGAAAGAGCGTCCACGGCGGACATGTCGGCGGGGAGGGCCAGTCCCTTCAGCAGCACGTTGGCCACGTCCGGGTTCGCTCGGACGCTGTCCGCCGTCGTCAGCTTCACCCCTCCTCGGCCGACGTAGATGGGAGACCACTCCTCGGCGGCACCGACATCTGACCCTCCCCCCGCCTCGGGGTAGGCGTTGATCACCGTGCGGCCAGATCCTCGGGGCTGCAGCTGGCCCTCGGGTGTATGTGCTGTGGAGGTACCAGCGACATTGGCGGGCACCCCATGCCCGGGGATCCCCGGAACCTCCTCGACGCTCCTCGGAGGGGAGGGCGGAGCGGAGGACTCGTCCACCCGAAGCCTCTTCGCGGCGGGGTCGCTCTCCTCTGTGGGCTGCTCCTCCCTCCCCCTTCTGTGGCCCGCTCCTCTCCCGGCTCGCGGAGCGCGCCCTCGGCGCTCCCTCTGCTGCTGTTGCCTTAGTTGGGCGAGAGTGGGCCTTTCAGATGCGGCGGCCATTTCGTTCCTCGGCTGTCTCCCCCGGCCCCAAAGCTGCTCAAGCTCCTCGTCCGGGATAGCGGCCCTCTCTCTCCTTCGGCGGTTGCTTGCCCTCGGTGTGGTACCCCGGTGCAAAAAGCCGTGATAGCTTGGTACGTAACCGAGGAGGAGATGGGCTTGCTGCTGTCCGTGGGCGAAGAGAGCCTGAATAATGCGGTCGTCCGAGAGATCGAGTAGCCGCTTGGTGACAGTGGAGGTAACTGCAAAAACAAAGGAGCAGATTCATGAGTCCTCGGCAATAATTTAAAAGATTTACAGTAAAGGAAAATGGAAAGCTAAAATTCAATAAGTCATCGGCTTACTGGGGTCCCCTCGGCGGTGGTTGAGAGGCCAGGTGTGAGGCTCCTCGGGGGCCCAAGAGTAGTTCCCCCTCACCGTCACGTAGTTGTACTGGTGCTCCTCGGAGTCGTAGAGGTCCTTGATCAAATGATCATACTCGTTCCGAACGGCGAAGTAGTACCGTCAGAACTTTGGGCTGAGACCCACAAGGTAAATCCCGAGGACGTCGTACACCGTCGCCGGGATGTTGTATGCCTCGGCCAGCTTCAACACCGAGCACAGCACCCGGTATACGTTGACCACGACCTGGTGAGGACCGAGGTCGTAGTAGTGGAGGAACTGGCGGACCATCTTCGGGAAAGGGAAGCGGAGGCCCCCCTCGGTGATGGCCATTAAGGGGACCGTGACATGATCGTCCCCGTAGTAGATCCGGTCTCCGAAGTGCAGCTCGATCTCCACGTCGGCTGGGATACCGTACCGCTCTCGGAACGCGACCAGGCGCTCGGGGTACGCAGGGTCGAACTCTTTGAGGTAAGGGCACTCTCCCTCCCCGTACTTTGGGATTGGAACCTCCTCCCATTCTTCACCAAGGGCGAGGGTGGGAGTCTCGGCTCGCTGCGTCCTCGGAGCCTGTTCCTCCCCTTCGCCTTGCTCGGGAGGATTTTGTTCAGAAGTGGTGCCCGGGGTCACCTCTCCGTCCCCGTTGCTTAGTTCGACGATCTCCGGAGGCTCGATGATCGGTTCGTATATCTCGACCTCGGGAGATTCGGGGGCCCTCGGTGATGCCGGTCGCTCAGCGGCCCGGGATGGCGAGGCCTCTGCCTCGGGGTTGGTTTTTTCTCCCTCCATCCTGCTGTACTCTTCGGGATACACTGTTTGGAGGGGAGGAATGTTTAGCGCGGTCGGGGCTCGTGATCTGTATCGATTCCCGAGCTCTCGGATGTACTCTCGTGCTTGGTCAAAATCGGCGTCCTCGTCGCTATCGGAGATGACAAAGGGCTCGTTGCTCATCCAGCCGAGAACCTAAAAGAAAAGAAGAATGCACAAGGAACCCATCAGCAGTTGTTTGCATGAAGGGCGGGGGTGCAACGGCTAGGAATACGCTCGGCTAACCGAGGGGACCTTCCCGCTCGGATTACTCTCGGCTGAACATATGGTGTGGTGTGTGCGCTCGGGGAGGGGAGGCAACCCTCGGCGTAAGGCCTCGGAAGAACAGGTTGAGTATTCAACCTGTCCTCGGAAGAACACGTTGAATACTCAAACCTGCCCAGATAACGGCCGCCGTACGCTGCCGTACGCCGCCGTAACACTCGCCGGAAAACGCAACAAAACAGAGCAGTTCGTAAAATCGCAAAAAAGCACTCAAAAAACGTGTAAAAACGCTTCAAAAGACACCAAAAAGCACGAAAAAGAAGGGAGGAAGCAATCTACCTTGAGTTTTGGCGGTGGAAGTGGCTGAGATTCGAGATCTGGGGTTGAGACGCTTGGAATTCCACGGCGGCGTAGAATTTTCCGGTGAGAGGCAAAATCGACAGAGTAACGGTACGATCTCCCTCTCCCCGAGTTGTATTTATAGTGGGGGAGGGGGAGTGTGAAGCGTCGCATTTATTGGGGAAACGGTGCGCCGGCTCGGGAAGAGTCGCGCCGGCTCGGCTGGCCAACGGGGGCTTGACACCTGTCCACCAGGTTTGAAACATTTGGCGCGAATCCCAAACGACGGCCCTCGGACGAATGCCGAGGAGACACGTGGCAGATGACATCAAGTCACGTCACGGATTCCCTGACATCGGATAAGCCCGAACGTCGCATCACACGTCCTTTCAGCTTCAGAGCGATGTGACGTTCCGAGCCGGGCGCTCGGTTTACCCCGCCGCCCGTAGGGTCATATTCTCAATTCCCTCGGCCAAGAGCTATGACTCGGCCTGGCCGCTCGGGCTTATCAACTCCCCCAATTGGCCGGAACTGAGGAAGTTGAGGGGCTATTGTAGCGGCCGAGGGATCAAGGGGGTCTCCTCACCCTCGGCGTCGTCGCCCCGAGGGGACGAGGGTCCCAAGGGGTTCCCACCCTATCAACATGGAACGCCGGGGGGAGGCTTCCCCCCGGGGGTAACGGGTCCGACCAGACTCTCACCTCGGGAGACCACGCCGAGAGCATCCGGAGACGCCTTCGTGGTACTCTTCCCGAGGGTACCCATACCGAGTATATTGGCCTCGGTACCGGGGCGGGTCGCGTCAGGTGGCAGGGGGGGCTTGATCGAGGCACCTCCTGACAGTCTGAGTGGCACATTAATGAGTTTGACTACTTCACGTGCACCTCATCATGGCAAGCCACCAACCCTGCAGACCTACGCTTGCAGGGGGGTGGGGGATCTGACTGATAGGGACATTAAGGGCACGTGACGCCTCTGAGAGCACAGCGGCCGAGGCGCCGCTAGGGGGGCATGCGTCGTTCAGTGCATTTAATGCGATGTCAGGAGCGGGGCGCGTGAGGCCCCCGAAGGGCGTGCCGAACACGCGCTCCCTCACCTATAAATATGACTCTCACCCCCTTCAGACAGGGGTCGGTCTCCTCTCCTAAAAACCCTCTCTCTCTACGTTTAGCTCTAAAAACTGCACTTTCTCTCTAGTTCTCCACTATACTTCTCCCTCCGTCGCTGACTTAGCCATCGGAGTACCTTCCCGGACCACCACCGTCCGGGCTTGGTACTGACGTGGCTGTATCTCTTGTGCAGGTACCGTTCCGGCGTACCCCAGCATCTCCGGCACCCCTCTCCGACGAGTCCCTAGGGACCAAGTGACGTTCAGCCTTGCTCCTCCCCCCTCAGCGCAGTTCCAAACGAGCAAAGAGGCCAGTCCGGTGAAGAATTCCCCCACAATGCGGGTCACCAACGGGTTGGATTAGGGACGGATACACAATTTCAACAAGAGCATTGTGATTGGGGATGGCTATGGGACTTTAGTTCAGTGGTGACAAAAATATAAGGAAACTTTTTTTTTTATATATACAAAGCTCTATAAAAAATAAGCATATTTCTTTTGGCATAAAATTTATTGGCCCTAATTTATTTTATTTTGTTGAGTTCTAAGGTCAACTTATTCATAAATTTAAGCGAATTTTCGTTAATTTTGGCTATGTATCAATAATTAAATGGCGACAATATTAAAGAAAAATCAAATTATATATAAGAAAAATATAAAATGTTAGTGCATTATGGCATGTGAACACGAGTATTAGGACTTATTTCGTTGTTAGTATTTTTTTCTTCAATTTACGTCCAAATCAAATGACCTTTTTAACTAGCCTTTGTGAGAGATGTTAGGAAAGTCAAAAAGTTAGGACCAAGATTCGCTAGTCCGGACCAGAGGCAGAAACTCCAAAAAACATCCCAGACCCGCTGGTCTGGACCAGACTTCCCTTGGTCCGGACTAGAGGCCCAGCAAACGGCTTTTCGCACCAAATTTCACACTTTTCTTCGAATGTCTTGAATTCAAGGCATATCTCCAACAAACCGGATGTTGTGTGAGAGCCCTTAGTCAGTTCCAACAATTTTGTAGGCCAAAAAAACTTGGGTGCCTGCTGAATACCACGTGGCGGCACCCAACGCACATCTCGGCTGTCTAAAAGTTTTGGACGGTCCGTATTTTAGAGTGAGAAAGAAGATAGAGGGAGGGAGAAACATGGACCGTCCAAAATACTTTTGGACGGCCGAGATGCGCATTGAGACACCAAGTGTGCGGTACCTTACACAGTAGGCGCAGTTGCTATTGCGCAAACCCAAAATTTTATCGCAAGTGGTGACTAGCTCATGCGGTAGAGCTCTTGAATGACCCACACTGCATCCTAGGATCGAGTCTCATTCCCCCTCTCCATGTAATAGATTAGGAATAACGATTGACGGAAAAAAAAAAAAAAAACAACCAAAATTTTATCTTCCTAGACAATAACTATTGTTCAAACCGGTCATTCCAGATAGGATGGAAATTCCTATAGTCACGTCCAAAATGAGAGGTTGGAAATAGAAAGGGCTCCCATTCACTTAATTTAGAAGTCGTAGTCAAGTTCTACGACGTGGACTCAAGCCTTTTAAGTGGATATGGGTCATTTAATGTATATTAGGCCCAACGAATGTGGTGGACTCCTTGGATACTCCCCAACGGAATGGGCCTGCGCACACGGGAAGAACCTCAGGCGGATCAGACTCCTAACAAGTGGTATCAGAGCCAAGGTCAAGGGTTCAACTCTCCTGGATAGCATGCTGCTTGCGGGCAGGTGCTAGAGGGGGGATTGTTGGGCGGAGGCCAGGTGGGCCAAGTCCAACATCCTGCCGGGGCGGAGGCCGGGTGGGCCAAGTCTCAGTTGACCCGTTGGCGCTTGGGCGCGATAAGAAATAAGGAAATAAAGTTGCGCCTTCACTAATACCTGCGGGTTTTGGTGAGATGGTAAGCGCTTGCTCCTAACAAGAGCCTTTTAAGTGGATATGGGTCATTTAATGTATATTGGGCCCAACGAATGTGGTGGACTCCTTGGATACTCCCCAACGGAATGGGCTCCTAACAGGACTGTTCATACTAACTTTTTGAGACCAAGATAAACCGCGTTAAGGAAGTACATCAGGCTTCTAGGTCTGCATCCGCACACCACGCACTCTCTGAGTGTCATGTTAGCAAGCTGGCATTTGTTGAATAAGGAGTTTGAAATGCTCAGCCGATATTTCTCCACAGAGAAAGGCATGACCTTATCAATAATTTATCTCTCTGCCGTATCACATTTGGCAAGTGTCCACTATCCAGTACTAAGGAGGCTGTAGCGGCCGAGTTCATAGGGGTCAGCAAAGGCCCCCCCCTCCACATCACGAAGAGCCAAAAAGGTCACTATCTCAGAATCTACAAAATCAAATGCAGATCGATCCGGCTCAATGGTGCCGAACGAACGGTGCCCACGGCGGACGGTGCGGACACAGGGTCCTGGACGAATATAGGTTTGAACGGTGTTTGCCGAACGTCTTAGTGCCAAGGACATGGCACTCACAACTTGGTTCCCAGACGACCCTCGGGAGCTCCGCCGAGCGACGCGCCGAGCGCCCGTGGGGCTGTGCCGCACGCTTGCCGAGTCGGTTGACCTCGGTAACGTGGGGCTCGGATATATCCGGTTTGGTGGAAGTGTGTCGGGCACGCCACACATTCCATGATGAGGCATTAAATGCGGCAGTCACCTACTCTGCCACCGCCGCCTGCAGCAGCACGTGGGTGATGGGGAATGTCTCAAGCTGATTTGACTACTCGAACCCACGTGCCGTGACGTCAGCCCAGGCATGGCGTCTGGGGCTAGGGTAAAGGTCATATCACCTGTCATTCCGAGCGTGAATGACAGGCGCGTGGGGGGCGCCGAGCGCGTGGGACGCACGCCCCTCAGCCTATAAATACCCAGCCACAACTACCACAAGGGGATTCCTCTCTCCTCATTCACTACCCTCATAACTCTTCTTCTTTACTCCTTTCTCTGAGATTTCTGGTGCATTTCTCCCCTCCGGTGACTGACTTAATCATCGGAGTGCCTTCCCGGACCACCACCGTCCGGGCTAGGCACTGACGTGGTTATCTACGTGTGCAGGTTACCATCTCCGGCGAGCGGCAGAGGCTCAGGCGTGCATTGCCCCTTCCACCGTTGCCCTTCTTACTCCAAGAGGTTCAAAGAGTTCACTCCGGCGAAGAGACCCCCACAATTGGCGACTCCGCTGGGGAAAAGAGAAAAGCCACTCCTCCCAGCCTCTCTGAACACATTGGTGGTGTATCTTCCCCTTCTCCAGAAACTCCTAAAAACCTCTTCAAATATTGCTCCAAATGGCCGACCTCACTCTGGGCCTTGATGCGTTTGGTCCCACCGGAGAGTTCCGCAGCTCCTCCGACCGGCACCGGTACCATCGGGTCAGGAGTGACTTGGGTCTCACCCTGTCTCCCGTCATCAACAGAGACGGAACGGTCACCATGGCAACCAACGGCGCCGGCCCCAGCAACGCCGGAGCCAGCAACATCCTTTTCAGTATGGACGGAAACGTTCTCTCTCTCGACAACCTCACGACTCCAGCGCTCACAGAAGTTCTTCCCCCACCCCCTCCTCTCACTATAGAGGCCGAACTAGCGCTATTAAGGAAAGAAGTACTGGCCATGAAGGAGGCCAGGAATCAGCCCACAAGATCAAGGTCTGGCGGGCGGACGAGGACTCGGAGGCCACCGCCGAGCACGAGGACTGACAACGAGGGACGTGCCCCAGTATTTTCACGTCTCGGACAGGTCGTGGAGGTAGACCGCCGAGGCGGCGCACTTGTCATCCGGTCGGAAACGACGCGTTTGCACCAGCAGCATACACGCGGCTGGAATTCTTAGCGGACTGACCACGCCGAGGATAGCACCACGGCATCTAGCGCTCGGACACCAAACGTCCGAAGGGATGGGGAATACGCTCGGGAGGTGGAAAATCAACAACACAAGGGAAAGGGCCCGGCGAACGCCCCTCAGAACCACGACGGCCAGAACCGATCGCACGGACAACGGGAAGATGACCGTAACCATAACCAATCGGGGGACCGGGACCGTGACCGGCATCATGGTCGATCGGTGGATAGGCATGGCGTTCGGAGCGGGGCACCAAACGTTCGGGGTAATCGCCCGCGTGGCAACATGGTCACCGACCCTGTCGAAGTCTCGGCAGGTCATGGCCATGACGAAAACAACGGTCTCAGGCCCGGGGACAAATACACGCTGCGGAATGACGGTGGCAGCATCGTGCTCGTTAACGCACAGACGGGCGAAACTAAGGTTTATCACGCCGAGCCCGACACCAGGGACCGTCGCCACCGGGAAGAGTTGACGGGGGCCCGGGAGGGGCGCAACAAGAGGCTGTCCTCCGAGAGGAGCAACGTGCACGCGGACGGGCCCGATACGGAGCACCGAGCCGCTGGGCCGGCAAAACGCGCCCATGGGGAATACCGAGCGGTGGACCTCAACCGCCCTTACCCTGCCGACTCCAGGTTAGAAAAAGCAAAGCAATCCCCTTTCTCACGAACGATAACCGAGGCAGCACCGCCGCGCGGGTTCAAAATACCCAAATTTGATAAGTATGAGCCCAAGACGGACGCGATTACGCACGTCCAGCAGTATCGCCTGGTCTCCGAGCTCTACGGCCATAGCGATTCCCTCATGTGCCGGACGTTCTCCATGAGCTTGGGAACCACGGCCCTCCTTTGGTACAGCCAGCTCGCTCCGGGGTCTATAAATGACTTCGATGAGCTCGAGCGCGCGTTCACGTCTCGGTTTGTGACTAGTGCTACACACAGCCGAAGACGCTCGACGCGCTTGTCAACATGAAGAGAGGCTCGGACGAGACCCTCAAAGAGTACATTGCACGATATTGGGAGGTCTACAGCCTCGTGGAAGGTTGTGATCAAAGGATCGCTTCCACTTCATTCAAAAATGGGCTCGATGACCGTTCCGACCTTTTCAAGGAGCTCATGGTGCGACCTCCGAAGAACATGGTGGAATTGATGGAAACTGTGAACCGTTTCCGAGAGCTTGAGGAGTTGCTCTTTGACCGAGCGTCAAAAGGAGTCTCCGGCAAGAGCATGCCGAAGGAAGCAAAGAAACAAGTTAACAACCTGAGGAAGGGAAGAAACGATCAAGGCGGGGCAGACGGGAGCAGGGGCCCCCGGGATGCCAGCGGGAGCAACAACGGCAGAGGAGGATGGGAGAAGCCCCCCCGAAATGACAATGACTATGTCGCCGAGACCACAGTCTTTACCATGCCAATCTACAGGTTGCTGACGGAAATCGGCAGGAAGCGGTGGTTCTACTGGCCGGAGGAGAAAATGGGGTCAGATCCCACCCAAAAAGGAAAGTGCACATACCACAATGAGGTGGGCCACTACACGACTGGTTGCCGGCCGTTTAAAGCGCACCTCGAGCGATTGGTCGCCGAGGGACGCATGGAGGATTGGATAGACCGCAGCCGCACACCGACCGTGCTCAGAGGGGCTGCCCCCCAGCCGAACCAGCAGGCTATCGTACCTCAGCCGCCAGGGCAGCAGGCGCAAGGGGACAGAGTGTGCCCGGGGGTGGTCGTCACGATCCACGGCCCGGTCGGGAAAGCCCGAGCTGAGGCGATGCATGAAGAGCTGCAAAAGATGGAAGCTGCCATGCAAGTAATGACGCTCGGCAGAGCGCCAAAGCGGAAGTATGTGGAGCCCAATGACCCGTACACTATTTCCTTTTCCGAGCAGGATCTGGATGGGCTGCAGCTCCCGCACGACGACGCCCTGGTGATCGAGGTGAGTATCGACCACGTGGAGGTCAGGCGGATCTTGGTGGACCAGGGGAGCTCCGCCGATGTCCTTTACTACTCGGCATACAAGGCCATTGGACGAACGCGTGATGAGCTTACCCCTGCCGACACCCCCCTTGTCGGGTTCTCCGGGTTCCCGGTGTACCCGCTCGGCAGCATCACCCTCCCGGTCTGGGCGGGGTCGATGCGTTTGGAGATAGAGTTCACTGTGGTGGACTCCCCGAGCCCATACAACGCCATTCTGGGACGAGGCTGGCTCCACGCAATGGGAGCTATCGCGTTGACCCTCCACCAGTGCGTCCGGTTCATTGGCACGTCTGGGAAACAGGAGACCATCCGGGGCAACCAGATGGCCTCCAAGAGGTGCTTTGTCAATGCCGTCCGCCAGAAAGACAGAAGGGAGGGCAGACCGCCGAAGCAGGTGCACTGGATTGAGGTGCCCGAATGCACCCCGGTCCTCGAAGACGTTGGCTCGAAGGATGAAGACAAGTCGGTCGAACAATTGGTCAAGGTGCCCATCAACGAAGAAGGCACCAGATACTTCATGATCGGTTCGGATCTCTCTAATTCCGAGCGGAACGACTTGGTCTGCTTCCTTAAGGGTAACATCGAGGTCTTCGCGTGGACTCCTTATGAAATGCCGGGTGTCAGCCCTGATTTCATCACGCACGCCCTCAACGTTGATCCGGCTAGGAGGCCGGTAGTGCAGAAGCCGAGGCGGTCCTCGGCCATTCACTCCGACGCCGTCCTGGAAGAGGTTGACCGCCTGATCGAGGCGGAAGCTATCCGAGAGGTGATGTACCCCACGTGGCTGGCAAACACCGTGGTAGTCAAAAAGAAGAACGGGAAGTGGAGGGTATGTGTAGATTACACTAACCTCAACGACGCTTGCCCCAAAGACTGTTTTCCCCTCCCTCGGATAGATCAGCTGGTCGATGCCACCGCTGGCCATGCTAGGCTCAGCTTCATGGATGCGTACCGGGGGTACCACCAAATCGCAATGAATATCACGGATGTGGAGAAAACGGCGTTCATCACGCCGAGAGGTACCTATTGCTACCGGGTCATGCCCTTCGGCCTGAAGAACGCTGGGGCTACTTACCAAAGAATGGTCTCCAAGATGTTCGCCAAAGAGCTCGGTGACATCATGGAAGCCTACATCGACGATATGGTGGTAAAAAGCCAATTCGCAGGAGACCACCTTTCTCACCTCGGCAAGGTCTTCTCCATCCTCAGAAGGCACGATCTGAAGCTAAACGCGGACAAATGCGCGTTCGGTGTCGGTTCTGGAAAATTTCTAGGGTACCTCGTCACCCACCGAGGGATCGAGGCTGACCCCAACCAGCTAGAAGCTATACAGAAGCTCCGAGCGCCGACGACAATCAAGGAGGTTCAGCGGTTGACAGGGATGGCTGCTGCCCTCAATCGATTTATCAGCAGGTCGTCCGATGCCTGCCGACCCTTCTTCCAATCCATCAAGACCAGTAAGAGAGCCTTTGTCTGGAGTTCTGAGTGCGATGCCGCACTCGCCGGGCTTAAAGACTACATGTCCCGAGCGCCCCTGCTAGTCATGCCGAGGGAAGACGAAGATCTCTACCTTTACCTGGCAGTGTCCGAACACGCTGTGAGCTTGGCACTGGTTCGGCAGGAGGGTTTGGAGCAGTTCCCGATATATTACTCGAGCAAAACAATGCTCCCAGCCGAAACCAGGTACTTGCCAATTGAGAAGTTGGCACTTTCGCTGGTTACGGCAAAGAGGAAACTCCTGCCCTATTTCCAGAGCCACACGGTCGTGGTAACCACAGCGTACCCTCTGAAAACCGTCATGCGCAAGGCAGATCTCTCGGATCGGATCTGCAAGTGGTCCTTGGAATTGGCCAACTTCGACATCCGGTACGAGCCCCGGACGGCGATTAAGGGTCAGGCGTTGGCAGACTTCGTCGCCGAGCTCACACCGAAGCTGGAAATTGATCTCCAGAAGGAAATGACAGCCGGAGACGGAGGTGCCGAGGGGGTCGAAAGCACCACCGCCCCCGAGCAATCTGGGTTCGTCCTTAAGCGCTCCCCTCCCCGCACGGCAACAATTTATACGGGCGAGTCCTGGCGGATGCACGTCGACGGTGCATCAAATAGCCGAGGGGCAGGGGCTGGTATTGTGCTTATTTCTCCTGAAGGGACCATCCACGAGTCTGCAATGAGCATCGGGTTCCCAGCCACAAACAACGAGGCCGAATACGAGGCCTTAATTGCTGGACTCCGCCTTGCTCTTGCTCTCGGGGTGGATGAACTGCAGGTTTATAGTGATTCCATGCTGGTCGTGAACCAGCTGAATAGCGATTATGGCTCTGGAGATGCTCGGATGCTGAAATACCTCAGCCATGTCCTGGAGCTGCAAAAAGGCTTCAAGACCGTCCACTTTTCCCACATCGGCCGAGCCAAGAACGCTCATGCCGACGCCCTTGCCCGCTCTCGGATCGGCCTGTAACGAGCTCGGAGGCACGCGGACGATCACGCTTGGAGAAATCGCGCTCCCAAGCTTCGAGCCGGGCGCCGAGGACGTTATGACAATCGCTACTTCTGGCCCGAGCTGGATGGATCCCCTGATCTCCTATTTCCGAGACCAGGCCCTCCCTTCAGATAAGAAAGAAGCACACCGAATCCGCTGCCAGTCCGCGTCCTACTTCCTCTCCCCGACTGGACAGCTATACCGCCGCACCTACGTCGGTCCGGACCTCCGCGTGCTGCACAGCGCCGAGGTACCTCACGTCCTCCATGAGCTCCATGAAGGAAGCTGAGGCAGCGGCAGCCACTCGGGAAGTCGCTCTCTCTCTCTGAGCGGGCTGTCACCCAGGGCTACTGGTGGTCGAAAATGAAGAGGAACGCTGAGGATTATGTCAAAAAGTGTGAGGCATGCCAGAGACACTCCCCCATCCTTCACCAGCCCACCATGTCCCTGCAGCCCGTCACGAGCCCGTGGCCGTTCGCCCAGTGGGGGCTTGATATTGTCGGAGTTCTTCCTACGGCCCCCGGCGGGTTTCGGCACCTAATCACGGCCACGGACTACTTTACCAAGTGGGTGGAGGCCGAACCGCTGATCCACATCACGGCCTCCGAGGTCGAGCAGTTCATTTGGAGGAACATCATCTCTCGGTTCGGCGTACCCTATGCTATCATCTCCGACAACGGCACTCAGTTCGTCGCCGAGGCCGTTAAATCGCTGTGCAAGAAAAAGAACATCCGAGTTTTTAATTCAACCGTGGCTTACCCTCAAGGAAATGGCCAAGCCGAGGCATCGAACAAGTCGATCTCGGCCGGCCTCAAGCGTCGGCTGACCAACAAGCGCGGGAAGTGGGTGGAGGAACTCCCCAAGGTCCTCTGGGGTTACCGAACGACCCCCCGGCGAGGAACTGGCCGAACGCCGTTCTCAATGGCTTACGGGATTGAGGCCGTTCTTCCACTTGCAGCTGTTGTTCCCTCCGCCCGAACCGAAGCGTTCCATCCAGCCACGAACGATGAGCACCTGGCCTCCGAGCTTGATCAAATCGAGGATCTCCGTGATGAAGCTCACATCAAATACGCGGCCTACCAGCAGGAGGTGGCTCGGGGTTATAACAAGCACGTTCGCCTCCGCCCCTTTAATATTGACGATCTCGTCCTCCGAGCGGTCGTGCAAAAGAAAAACAAAAAGAAGTTCATGCCCAATTGGGAGGGTCCCTACCGAATCCTAGCCAAAGCTGGTTATGGGGCCTACAAGCTTGCTGAAATGGACGGCACGGCCGTGAGCAACCCATGGAACGCATCAAAGTTAAGAAAATTCTATGGTTAGGATCTTGTGTTTATCATTTTTCACTTTTTGGTGCCCTCGGTAGCCTTTTGTAATGCCTGAGGGGCGAAATGTTAATGATAAGATCCTTTCTTTGTTATCCTTCGATTCTCATTTTTTTTTTTACAAAGTAATCGCCCTCGGCAACGGGGCCGCCTCTGGATCACTTATGTTCAGTTGAACAAAAATTTCTGTTCGGTAAGACAATCATTAAATCGTTCGGTGAAACATCTGGTTGTGTCGGATAGAACGGCGCTGATATGTACAAGCGTTCGGGGATATGCCCAAGGTCTCAAGACCGCCTTATCACACTAGTCGCGGGCTATTGTATTTGATTATCGCTCGGCGCGAAATTTAAAAAAAAAATCTTACAATGATATTGTATTTGATTCGGCTGGGTGCCATTACGTCATTGGCTCCCCGCCGAAGCAGGGGCTATTGTGTACTTCCAGTGGTTAACTTCTAGTCATTACCAGTTCCAGTGATTACGACGCGGTTCGGCGATCACGATTCGGCTTATACAATGATATTACCCACGAGAGCTATGACTTGTAAAATTATTCGGACAAAGATATGAAATCATGCAGATGAGGGTACGAAAATGTCAAAACTAGCATTCATTCATTACAATAGTGAGGAGGCTCGGCCCCGGGTACAAGTACTTAAAACATAAAAGGAAAAACAAAAAAAAAACTACGAGAGGATGGACTCCGTGTTGGTGCCGTCAGGAGTCTGGTCCTGATTGCTGGCAGTGGCGTCGGCGGCGTTCCCGCCTTCGGTTCCGTTCCCTTCAAGAGCGTCCTCCTCATCATCGTCAGAGGGCATCTCCGGGACCTCGGTCTCGGGCACAGGAGGAATGGAGGACCGAAGGGCGGAGTCCGCCGGCACAGAGATGATGTCGAAGGCCTGAGCAAAGGCTTGGGGCCAGCAATGAGCACGACCAAGGAGGTACCCTTTTCCGAAGGCTTTGTCTTCATTCTCGTTGGCCTCCTTGGCGAACTTTTGCAGCGTTTCGCGCGCCCCCCGTTGGTAGCCGTTGGAATCAGCAGCGGCCATCATCTCATCGTGATCGGCCTTGGCACGCTGCAGGTCCTTCTCGGCATTAACGGCCCTCTCTTCAGCGGCCGTGACTTTGCTTTCGGCAATGATGGCCCTCTCTTCGGCATCCTTCTGAAGACGGCGAGCCTCCGCTAGCTGCCTCTCGAGCTCTTGGCCGTCAGCGGCTAGGGCTTCGGCGCTCTTCTTGAAATCCGTCCGAGCCTTCCGCTCCGCCTCCAGCTTCTTCTCAACCTCGCTCTTCTCGGCGCCAAGTTTGTACACCTTGTCGCCGAGAACCAAAGCCGATTGGCCAGCCTGTAACAAAAAATTTTCACAAGCTAATTAATTAATAAACCGAAGGAAAATACTTGGGAAAAATACGAAGTGTGAAGTTGGAGTTTTACCCTCACGATATGAGTGCAGAGATCGGCGTAGTTATCCGCCGTATTCTTCGCCTCGGCTTTTATGTCCCTCGGCAGGGCGAGGGCCTTCAGCAGGGTCATCGCCGTCTTTCGGCTCTCCCGAACGCTGGGGTTCTTCTTTACCGGCTCGCCGCTCGACGTCCGGATGACCGGGATCCACGGCTCGTCTTTCTCAACCGGGGAAGGCGTGTCCCCGAGTGGCGGAGAGACCACCTGCTTGTCTTTGGGAGCTGACCTCCTCGGCTGAATTTCGGTCGGGGTGGCTTGGGGAGGAGGTGTTGGTGGCAGGGGCTCCCTGGATCCCTCCGGGGCCTCGTTCGTCCGTGCCTTCTTCGTTGGACCTTCCCCCTCAGCTGCATGACCGGCCTTGAGGCCCGCTGCCTTCTCGGCATCCTTCCTCTTCTTCTCGGCCCTCTCCTTCCTCTGGGCCTCCCTCAAAGCGGAAGATCCGGCCATATCACCCTCGGGGATGCTTCCCTCGGCGAAGGACTGGGGTGGTTGTTGGGTGCTCGGCGGTAAGCGCTCCCGGCCGACGAGGTCGGACAGCAGAAGATCAGGGTCGAAAAGTCGTCTTCGGCGCTCACCTGTCCTCTTCACGGGACTCTTTCCCCTCCTCAGGAAGCCCTTGTACGATGGCACGTAGCCGAGGACTTCAGGAGCAGTGCGGTTGGGGATGGCAAAGATCTGGTCGATGACGTCGTCGTCCGCGTCTTCGGCGAGCTTCCTTGTCACCTTCCTGCAGTCTAAAAAAAAAAAAAAAAAGAGGCCAAATGCAGATTAGAAAAGTACATGGAATAAAAAAAAATTAAAAAAAAATGAATGAATGAAAGTGCAAGTATGAGCTCTCGGCTTACTGGGTCTCCCGCGACTCCAGGGCACGGACCACCTGGAGTCCTCGCCCGGGGTTTTTTCGAAGTTCCCCCTGACTATAACTAGCTCGCAGGCATGCCTCTCCGAGTCCGAGAGTTGACCGATGAGGTGGGGGTACTCGGGGCGCCTCGAGAAGTAATAGCGGCCGTAGCTTTTGCTTCGCGCCGTGGTATAAACCGCCATGAGGTCGGACAGGCGGAAGGGGATGTTGTGCCGCTCGGATAACCTCACCACTGAGCAGATGATGCGGTACACATTGGTGACCAGTTGGTGAGGGGCGAGCTCGTACACATCCAGGAATTGTCGGAGGAGGCGTGGCATGGGAAAGGTCAACCCACCCTCGGCGATGGCCATCAGGGGCACGGTCACCTGCCCTTCCACGTAGTGGATTCTGTTGTCTGTAGGCCTCGCAATCTCCACGTCTTCGGGGATGTTGTAGTCCCTTCGGAACGCGGCAAGCTTGTCCGGAGAGCCGTCGAAGTACGTGTCGACGTACTTGCACTTCCCGTGCTTTGGGTTCGGCGGCGGAATCGACTCCCAGCCGTGCCCGTACTCGACGCCCCCCTCTACATCAGCCTCATCCTCATCCTCGGGGGCTTGCTCCTGCCCTTCGTCCTCGACATCGCGGTGCGAGGAGCCGTCATCATCCTCTGTTCGAGCGTTCAGGCCGGTTTGCGAGCCTTCACCCTCGGCATGAGGAACGCTCCCCTCGGTATGAAGAGACTGGACCAAGAAATCGTCCACCTCCAGGACCACCGTGGGCTCGGCCTCCTTGAACCCAGCTGTCTCCCTGTCGATCTCAATCACTTCGGGGTCCGAAGCCCAGTCCCCGGAGAGATCTGGGAGCTCGGAAGGGTCAACGGTGGGGGATGAAGGGGCATCGGTCGGCACGACCGTCTCGGGGACTGGGTTCGGACGAGGGCTCTGCCCGGACGAAGAGGCTTGAGCGCCGCTCTCGGCGCGCCTGGCTTCCATTTCCATCTCCATCCAGCGCTCGGGGGTTATGGCCTGAATCGGGGCTATGTCTAGGGGTATGACTCCGGGGGGTGGAGAGCCGAACTGTGCTTGGCTCCTATAGCCTCTCCCGAGACTTCTCAGTTGCTCTCTGAAGAGGACGCTCTGGATGAAATCGCTGAACTGGGATTCGGCAAGGACGTCGTCGGAAGATGAGTCCGAGGAGTCTGAGCTCATCCAAGAAAGACCTACAGTGCACGGGTGAAACAACCATCAGCGATATGCACAGGTTTGATTTCAGAAAAATACAAAGGGTTGAGCGTCGGCCCCTGCCGAGCTCCCCGCACGTCGTTGACTATCCGAGAGCCCTACTACCTATGAGCTCTCGGCAATACCTAAAGAGAAATCACGCTCGGGTATATCCCCTGCCCTCGGCGAGAAGCGGTTCGCTCGATGGGGGAGCGCTCGGAAGAACACGTCGAATGTTCTTCAAGCCCAGAATCCGGCGGCCGTGCTCCGCCGCACAAACCGCCGGAAAACTCAAAGCAAACAGAGGCAGAAAAAGCGAAAAAAGTGAAACGCTCAAAAACCCACCCAAAATGCAACAAAGACGCACGAAAAGCTTCACAAAACGTAGAGAAATAAGGAAAGAACACAATACCTTGGATTTGGTGGAAGGATCTTGGCCTGAAAGTGAGAATCTCCACGAGGAAAGCGGTTGAGCACGGCGGACGGTGGCGGCGATGAGTTCTGATGCTAGAGAGAGAGGGTAACGGTCCTCTCTCTCCCCTCCCCCCCTTGTATTTATAGGGGGAAGGCTGAAGAGCCATTAAGGCGCCGGCTCGGGAGGCGAAGCGGCGTCCAACGGCAACGTGACACCTGCCCACTATATTCAAACCGTTTGGGCGCGAATCCATGTAACGGCGCTCGGACTAACCGTGCAACGACGCGTGGCAGCAACGTCACCACGCGTCATAGATTCCTGACACGGCGTGTCAGACGTCTTTTCACGTCACTCATCGACGCGACACTTCGAGCTCTATCCATCCCCAGCGCTTAATGTAAAGGGACTCGGATCGTCAGGGCCCCGACCGCAGGAGCGACCCACCGAGCATGGTTCCCCGACCACCGTTTTGCCGACCGCATAATCCGATCAAATCAACTCCCACGTTCGTCGTCCCTCGTCATGGGAAGTTGATGGGGCTATTGTAGCGGCCGGGTTCATAGGGGTCAGCAAAGGCCCCCCCCTCCACATCACGAAGAGCCAAAAAGGTCACTATCTCAGAATCTACAAAATCGAATGCAGATCGATTCGCCTCAATGGTGCCGAACGAACGGTGCCCACGGCGGACGGTGCGGACACAGGGTCCTGGACGAATATAGGTTTGAACGGTGTCTGCCGAACGTCTTAGTGCCAAGGACATGGCACTCACAACTTGGTTCCCAGACGACCCTCGGGAGCTCCGCCGAGCGCCCGTGGGGCTGTGCCGCACGCTTGCCGAGTCGGTTGACCTCGGTAACGTGGGGCTCGGATATATCCGGTTTGGTGGAAGTGTGTCGGGCACGCCACACATTCCATGATGAGGCATTAAATGCGGCAGTCACCTACTCTGCCACCGCCGCCTGCAGCAGCACGTGGGTGATGGGGAATGTCTCAAGCTGATTTGACTACTCGAACCCACGTGCCGTGACGTCAGCCCAGGCATGGCGTCTGGGGCTAGGGTAAAGGTCATATCACCTGTCATTCCGAGCGTGAATGACAGGCGCGTGGGGGGCGCCGAGCGCGTGGGACGCACGCCCCTCAGCCTATAAATACCCAGCCACAACTACCACAAGGGGATTCCTCTCTCCTCATTCACTACCCTCATAACTCTTCTTCTTTACTCCTTTCTCTGAGATTTCTGGTGCATTTCTCCCCTCCGGTGACTGACTTAATCATCGGAGTGCCTTCCCGGACCACCACCGTCCGGGCTAGGCACTGACGTGGTTATCTACGTGTGCAGGTTACCATCTCCGGCGTGCGGCAGAGGCTCAGGCGTGCATTGCCCCTTCCACCGTTGCCCTTCTTACTCCAAGAGGTTCAAAGAGTTCACTCCGGCGAAGAGACCCCCACAGAGGCCTATATAGAGACAGATGAGTCCGGCGACTGTCCTATCAAGATTGTAATTTTCGTTTTCGAAAAAATATCAATATCATAAGATTCGTCCGTGCAACATTTTAACAAAAAATTAACAACCGTACATCTGAGATTTTTTTTTTTTTTTTTTGAGGTGAAAATTCCAAGAATTGTACATCTTCCTGAGATTGTTTTGTATCTACAAATAATTAAAAACTAGAGTTGTATTTAACTTTTTAAAAGGACATGGAAGCAAAAGATTGTATGTATCTACAATAATATATGACTAGATCTTCATGGTGTTTAAGTTAATTGAAATTATCTACGATAATTTATTAAATCTGTTTTATAATTGGTATTGGCAAAAATAACCCTGAGGTTTGCTCTCTTTTTAAGGTCTCAGGTTCGAAACCTCTCAGGTCATGTTATCAACTATTTGGGGGCAGTTCATGCGAAGTTTTGCTTAATTAGGCTTGTAGCTAGTGAACGGTGGGATTGATCTCCCAAGATTAATCAAGTTGCGTGTATGCTGGCAAAAATTGATATCACCGGCTGACAGCATGGGTGAAGAGATATTGATACAGGTGGGGTCACTTGACGCCACTCACTTTTATGATTTTGACCTCACAAAGTTTTTTTATTTTGTCCCTAACTTGCTTCAAATGTATACAAATTTCAAGTGTTCTCTATTCTTTTCGAGAGTTAATAGTATTACGAACAAAACCTTCGTGCATTGTTTTCAAAATTACCAAGTCTTTAGGACTAATTCTAAAGTACAATTAAATTTATCAGCGAATATCTGCCTTAAATATAATCTTTTAATTTTTCAATTATTAGAGTAGCAAGTAGAAAAAAATATCCTGCATATGAATCTAATTTTTGACTCCACTAACTTAAATTCCTGGCTCCGCCTTGACTGACAGACACGAATTAATGTACGCCTGGTACTAGCCAATGGAGCCAAGATTTAAACACGGGAGTAGCGCTGTTGAATTTTGGTCACTTGTAATAATTGTTGCATGTTATCTGTGGAAGTGTTCGTAAAAGTGTGAATATGTATATATTCACATAGTTACATTTTGTGGTGGGCTTTGGATTTCGTTAAAAGAACATAAACCATACATGTGGAAAAGAAAAGTGGCGTACGATACATGTAGTTGAAGGTACTATGGCCCCGTTTGGATGAGGGGACAGACACCGTTCAAAAGTTATCAGGGGTGATAAAGGTAGGTCCCACGCGTTTGGCTTAGTTTGGCAACTCTAAAATCATCCCCTCTATGTTTTCACCCCTTCTACAATTTCACCCCTTATGGGGCTTTCTCCCTTATAACTTTTGGGCACCCCTGAGGCTACCCAAAAATTATCCCCCTGTAGAGGGGCACGAAAATGATGATTGTAGCCCTTCTTATCCCTGATAGGCGCGTAATATCACGGATATAAGCGCCTAAGTAGGGCAAATTAGCGCATTAGAGGCGCGTTTTATTTCATTTTCCACTTGATGCGGTGTTGTCTTTTGTTTTTGGTGTTTGTGTCTATCTTGTAGGAAACAGGTCGGAAAAGAGCGCATAAAGTGGACACATGGCGGTCAGGCATGTGGGGCCCAAGCACGGACGACCAAACAGCTGGAATTGCATTTTAAAGGTCTCGGTATCGATACTATGATTGTCATGTATCGATACCCGAGTGATCATCCGCGAACAGAACGTATGGGTATCGATACAGGACTTCTCCTGTATCGATACCGAGTGCTTTTACTTGTGCCGTTTGACTTGCCACGTGTGTTGACTTCGGGGGAGCATAAATATTCCGATTTTAGGTCAAATTAGGGTTCGAAACTTTGTTTAATTATTGCTTCCAACTAGTAGCCGATTTTGCTCTGGAGATTCCACTTTCCGGAGGCTTTTCCATTGAAGTTTTTGGAGTTCCGCTCGCTGTTTCAAGTATTTGTTTCGGTAACTTCTATTTTATTTTCATTAGAATCTTCGTTCGCGGGAGTTTGTCCGCGCTCTGTTCTCGGATCTCGGTTTTAATCCTTATTTAGTTATTCAAGCATGTTCAATTTCAGAATTTTGATATTTGTTCAATTAAATATGTGTGAGTAGTCGTTTTGAGTGCGGCCGCGGGACCAAGGTGTCCCGTGGCTAGGCTAATTTACGTTCCACCTCGGTGCCGAATCAATTCAATTAATGCGCAGTTTTTGATTACGGAAATTTTTCTAGCAAACAAACCCGGGCATTGCCAATTCCAATTGCGCGCTGAAATCGGTGACAAGTGGTGTGCACTTGTTGGAAACTATTTTCCATATTTTTAAATCTATTAATTGAATCATTGTGGCCCGAGTGAATGTGAATTAGGCTAGCTGCGGACACCGTAGTGCCCTCGGCTGTGCTCTCCTGTTTAAAACCGTAGCCCAGTTGTTGAATTAATTTAATTTAGTTAATTAAGTAAATCATCTGAGCAAGGGGTGGCTACCTGAGAGCCAATTACAAACGCAGAGCTGACATAGTTTGAGTCAAACACCGTAGACCGTCTCTGTGGTTCGACTCCGGTACTTCCGGATTTATTGTGCTGCACCGGTCGATAGTCCTACGGTTTGGACTAAATCTTAGTTAATTTTTAATCACCCGAACGGTCAAGCATTTTTGGCGCCGTTGCCGGGGACAGTGACGTGTGTTCAAACGGTGTTAGTTTAGTGTTTGTCAAATTTTAATCGAGTCATCATAGGTAGAGATAAGCAAATTGTACGTAAGCCTGATCCTCTCTATTACCGTGATCGTACTAATCGCTTGGTTAGGATAGAGAACAGGTCGAGTCAGTCAGAGCCTTCAAATTCTTCGTCAAAGTCAGTAGAGAGTCGGTCGGAGTCCATTCCCATTAGTGGACTCTACATAGATTTACCTGTCGAGTCAGTTAATTTCGATAATCCGCTTTATCAGTCAGAGTCAGAGTCAGAGTCAGTTTCCGAACCAGAATCTTTTGAAATGGGAGACCAGGAGGTAATTCAACAACCATCGTTGAGGCAGCACTTGAATCCCGAGAGGACCACTCCTCCCGGGCCGATTGTGTTTCCTCGAGAGACACAGGAGGCATGCAATGCCTTCACTGTAAAACCTGGTGTCCTGAATAGCCTCCCTAACTTTTATGGGAGAGAGTCTGATGATCCGTACGAACATGTGCGGACGTTTGAGGGGTTAGTGCGCAACCTGGCGTCTACTACCCAATACGACAATGCCTGCCTCAAGCTGTTTGAGGCAACTTTAAAAGATGGCGCACTTAGATGGTTCAGAATGCAAAAGCCTCAGTCCTTCACCACATGGGCGCATGTGCGTGACGCGTTTTACAGAAAATATTTTTCTGAGGCTAAAACTAATAGTTTAAGGCGTAAAATCCAAAGCTTTAGGCAAGAGAGGGGAGAGTCTTTTGTGAAGGCATGGGAGCGTTTCAAAGATTTGCTCCTAAGAATGCCACACCCTGGTTTTGAGAAGATACAGTTGGTCGAATTCTTTCACCTGGGTCTCAACGCTGAGACAATCCAGCACATAGAGTATTCGTGTAAAGGGGACGACTTCTTGTCCAAAACTGCGGATGAGGGTTGGGATTTTCTGGATGACCTAACAGATAGGCAGAGGGCGTTAGAACCCTCTGATTTTGATCGGTCTGGACCTTTTGGGTCCAATGTTATCCCCGTTACCATTCGTGACCAGCGACTCCAGGCCCAGGTTGAAAAAATGGCGCAAAAGCTAGAGGAATTAGAAGTTAGGCAGACTCGTCCAGTGCATGAGGTCAGTATAGAGGAAGTCTGTGTGTGGTGTGAGTGTAAGGGGCACATGGCAACTGCATGCCCCGGATTTTTAGCCGCTAAGGGAGCGGGTCAGAATAATCAGGAAGAGGTAAATGCTGTGAGGAATTGGGACACATACTCAAATACGTATAACCCGGGATGGAGAGATCATTCCAAAGACTGGTGGTCAGACCCTAGACCCGCAGGTGGAGGTCAAGCGCAACCCCTTGCGCCGCCTCCGCCGCAACAGTTTCATCAGTCCCAAGCACCCAGGCCCCCGCAGGGCCAAGTCATTCCTTACAACTACCAACCACAGCAAGGCAGGGGGGAGGTCCATCCACTCGTGGGCCGCCCCCAGGTTATGCACAGACTGCACCACCCCGTTTTGAGGATTCCATGAATTCCCTAATGCAGTCTCAGCTGACATTTCAGACTGATACCAGGCAGCAAATTGGGGCCCTTACGGCCCAAATGACGCAACTCACTGCGGTGATCAGTCAAATGCAACAAGAGAAGGGTAGGTTTCCGGCCCAAGGTAGTCAAGCAGGTGCCCATTATGTGGGAAATTCTTCAGGTCCCAATGTTCAAGGGAAAATCAGGAAGAGGCTAAAGCAGTTACCATTCTTAGGAGTGGTAAAACGATTGATAAGACCATTCAGCCAACACTAAGACAGGCTCCACCCCCGGAGCCAGTTATTGAGCCTGAGGTCATTTTTGATACTGCTAAGGTGCCTCGGGAGGAAGTAGAAGCGAGAGAGGAGTCACCTGAGGTGGTGGTGCCTGCAGCTGCAGCCCCCACGACTCCACCACCGCCAGCTGTACCAGTAGCTCCATTTCCCCAACGACTGGCGGTGAGACCCAAGCAAACCATGAACAGCAAAATGATTGAGATGTTTAAGAAGGTTCAATTCCCCATCACCCTTATGGAGGCGATTGAATCATTTCCCCAGTGTGCTAAGGTATTAAAGGACCTTTGCACACCCAAGCGCAAGAGTCAGAACAACGTGGTTCTGACGGAGCAAGTGAGCTCCATTTTGCAGACTGAGATTCCTGCCAAGTGCAAGGATCCAGGGTGTCCCACCATTCCCATAACCATAGCAGGTCAGAGTTTTGACAAGGCATTGTTGGATTTGGGAGCGAGTGTTAATTTGCTCCCTTATTCAGCATACTTGAGATTGGGCCTAGGCGACCTCAGTGAGACTCCAGTCACTCTACAGTTGGCTGACCGGAGTATTAGAGTGCCCAAGGGAGTGGTCGAGGATGTGTTGATCCAGGTAGGGGAGTTTCAATTCCCCACTGATTTCATTGTTTTAGACATTAGTCCCGGTCGTGAGACTTTAGAGAAGACTCCCATCATCTTGGGGCGTCCCTTCCTAGCCACCTCCAATGCTGTTATGAACTGCAAAACTGGCAAGGTCCAGTTATCTGTCGGTGAGGAGAGAATGGAGGTGGATGTTTTCAGTGTCAGTACATTAGAGGATGAGGAGGAGTCTGAGGAGTTGTGTCTGATTGACACGTTAGTCCAGGAGCATATTGATACAGTCCTGTATAAGGACCCCTTGGAAGTTGCTCTTACCTCCGAGGAAACATCATTTTTAGACTCAGCAGAGGTTGTGAGCTTGTCAGAGTTGCTAAATGTCGAAGAGTCATGTGAGGAGATGTGTGGGGTCACTCATAACCCTATGTTTGAGCCATTGGGGTACCCTCCGCCCAAGGTTCTTCCGTCATCTGTCCAGCCGCCTAAACCAGAGTTAAAACCTCTACCGGACACGCTTAAGTATGCCTTTTTGAAAGGCAATGATACCTATCCGGTTGTGATCTCCTCATCTCTCGAGGAAGATCAAGAGAGGAAACTGCTAAGTATGTTGAGAGAGCACATGGGCGCGATTGGCTGGACCATAGCGGATTTGCATGGTATAAGCCCAACGGTGTGTACACACCGCATTATTCTTGAGGAGAGTGTAAAGCCTTCCAGGCAACCTCAGCGGCGTCTTAACCCCAACATGACCGTTGTGACCAACGATGAGGGAGTTTTAGTGCCGACCCGAGTTCCCACAGGATGGAGAGTCTGCATAGACTACCGGAAGCTCAATGCGAGCACCCGGAAAGACCACTTCCCTCTTCCTTTCATCGATCAGATTCTAGAGAGGGTAGCGGGTCGAGCTTTTTATTGCTTTTTGGATGGGTACTCGGGGTATAACCAGATTGAGGTCGCATTAGAGGACCAGGAAAAGACCACCTTCACATGTCCATATGGAACCTATGCTTACCGTCGCATGCCCTTTGGGTTGTGCAATGCACCTGGTACCTTTTCCAGGTGCATGATGGGAATTTTTAGCGACATGGTGGAAAGGATAGTAGAGGTGTTCATGGATGATTTTTCGGTTTTCGGAGATTCATTCGATGGATGCCTCGAAAACTTGGGGAAAGTTTTACAGAGATGTGAGGAGAAACACTTGGTGCTCAATTGGGAGAAGTGCCACTTCATGGTTACCCAAGGAATTGTGTTGGGGCACATTGTGTCCTCTAAGGGTATTGAGGTGGACAAGGCCAAAATAGATTTAATCCGAAATCTCCCAACACCTAAGTCTGTTAAGGATGTGCGTTCATTTCTGGGACACGCTGGTTTCTACCGGCGGTTCATTAAAGACTCCAGTGCTATCTCCCGTCCGTTGTGTCAGTTGTTGGCAAAGGACACACCGTTTGTGTGGTCCGATGCTTGTGAGGGGGCATTTCAGATGTTGAAGCGGAGTCTCACAACTCCGCCGATTGTGCAGTCCCCGGATTGGAGTCTTCCCTTTGAGTTGATGTGTGATGCTTCTGACTATGCAGTCGGAGCTGTTTTAGGGCAGAGGAGAGGGAAAGACCCATGTGTGATTTATTACGCTAGTAAGACATTGAATGAGGCGCAGATGAACTACACCACCACCGAGAAGGAGTTGTTAGCGGTGGTGTTTGCGCTAGATAAGTTTCGGTCCTACCTGGTAGGTTCGCAGATCACGGTTTTTACCGATCATGCGGCCCTAAAGTACTTAATGACTAAGCAGGACGCGAAAGCTCGCCTCATTCGGTGGATTCTGCTGCTGCAAGAATTCCATCTGATTATCAAGGATAAAAAAGGGGTAGAGAATGTAGTGGCTGACCATCTGTCTCGTCTGGAATTCGAGGACCCCACCTCGAATCTTCCCATTAGAGATTCTTTTCCGGATGAGCAGTTGTTCGCCGCTAATGAGTGCCCGTGGTATGCTGATATTGCCAATTATTTGGTAACTGGGCAGATTCCCCCCCATTGGTCTACCCAAGAGAAGCAGCGATTTTTGAGAAGTGTCCGACAGTATATATTCGATGACCCATATTTGTTTAAGTACTGTGCAGATCAGATTGTGCGTAGATGTGTCCCCGAGTTTGATCAGAAGGGGATTATAGAGTTCTGCCATAGCGAGGCGTGTGGTGGTCACTTCTCTGCGAAGAAGACCACCGCCAAGATTTTACAATGTGGATTCTGGTGGCCTGATATGTTTAAGCTCGTTCATGCGTTCTGTAGGTCATGTGACCGTTGCCAAAAGCTTGGCAAATTGTCTTCGCGTCAGGAGATGCCCCTCCGGCCCATTCTTGTGCTAGAGGTTTTCGATTGTTGGGGCATTGACTTTATGGGACCATTACCTATGTCGCATGGGTACGAGTATATTTTGGTAGCGGTGGACTATGTGTCCAAGTGGGTAGAGGCGATACCCACTAAGTCTATGGAGTCGCGAGTCGTGTTAGAGTTCCTTAAGTCGAATATTTTGTCGAGGTTTGGCGTGCCACGCGCCATTATCTCTGATCAGGGCACGCACTTCACAAGTCGGTCATTTGAAAAGTTAATGGGGGAGTATAGAGTCACTCACAAGGTGTCCACTTCGTACCACCCCCAAACTAATGGGCAGGCCGAGTTAGCAAACAGAGAAATCAAGCGAATTTTGGAGAAAACTGTAGGTGTGACTAGGAAGGATTGGTCCACCAGGTTGAATAATGCGTTGTGGGCTTATCGCACTGCTTATAAGACTGTGTTGGGTGTTTCACCCTATCAGCTTGTTTTTGGTAAGGCCTGTCACCTACCAGTGGAGTTAGAGAAGAAGGCCTATTGGGCCCTCCAGGAAATCAATTCGAGTCTAGATGTGGTGGGTGCGCATAGGAAGTTACAGTTATGTGAGCTCGAGGAGCTTAGGAATGACGCGTATGAGAATGCTAGTATTTATAAGGCTAAGGTTAAGGCGTATCATGATAGGAATATTCAGCGCAAAACCTTTAGAGTTGGTCAGAAAGTGTTGCTCTATAATTCGCGTCTCCATCTATTTCCCGGCAAGTTGAGGTCCCGTTGGGAAGGTCCCTATGTTGTGGTGCAAGTGCATCCGAATGGTTCAGTTGATGTCCGTGATTCTAAGGATGATCATGTGTTTAAAGTTAATGGGCAGCGTCTGAAACCGTTTTTGGAATTTTTGGAAGTGGGAGAACCTGATGAGGAGTTGGTCGATCCTGTGTATTCGGACGACCCGGTTACTTAGGTTTTTTCAACCAGGTTTTGACGGGTAGCTCACGCGTACCATGCTTTTCATTAAGTGTGGACCCGGCCCCTTGCATTAGGGGTACCCATCATTGACTTGGGTTTATAGCTTTGCACGCCGCTATTAAAATAAGGATCGTGTGCCCAGCTCCGGTTAGTAAGGGCGTTTTGTATTTTGTCGTGTCTGTTTTTAATTTTTACAAATGTAAAATACAAAAAAAAAAAAATTCGGTCCGGTATAGCCACCTAATTTCTAGCCTTACATTTGTGTATCTGGGTTTCGAACAATCTTATTGCCGTGTCTCGGATAGTCATAAAAGACGATTGGCTCTGATTTCTTTAAGGAAAAACCTTGAGTAATTTAACCTGTTGAGTCATGACTTACCCGGGATTGTTCTGATGACCTTCTCTACACAAATTTAAGTGAGAAATTAGGGAGAAAAGTAGTACCCGTGTCTTTCACGTGACGGAAGTGGTGGTGTATTTTCTGTTTCTGTCTTTGTTTTTCTTTTTGGTTTTTCTATGTACGCCCGGATACCACGTGCCGGGCTGGACTGACGTGTTTTGCAGGTTGCACGGTGAGCGTACCTGAAATTCCTCGTATATCGGCCGAGGTCATGGTGGTTGGCTGCCACCCGGAGGTCCAGTTCTTCCCCTTGTTCTTTCAATTTTTATGTCTCCATGCTCTGGGGACATCGCATGTTTCTAGTTGGGGGGAGGGTGTACTCTGTACTTTTATTGCGTTGCTAGGTAGTTTTTGGGGATACGGTTGTTATGCATCCTGTGAGTATCATCGAGCGAATGTTTAACTTGAATGTATGCCTGTTTAACTTGAATACATGCATATATTTGGCTATATACATTGAGCATGATGCACTGTCAAGTATGTGAATAAGTGTCCCCACATTGATAATAGCGTATCCTGATTAGCATTCCCATGTTCTTTGAGTTCTTTTCTGCAATCGCATAAAATAGTAGGCTTTTGTTTTGCGAGTAAGAGACCAGTTATTTTTCATGCATTTGTGAGAGTGAATAACGTGCATAGGGGAAGAAACAAGGCATTTTTGCATGATTAAACCACATACGAGTCCCTTTGACCCATCTTAAACCAGTCCGAGTCAGTTCCCGTGTCTAACTTAGGAAACCGGTGTTTTGGTTGGATTGAAGTTTGGGGGAAGTCATGCTCCGTGCATCATAAGTGTCGTATTGCTGTGGGAAAATCTGTAAAGCAATGTGCTTGTGAGGGACTAATAATTGAAGAAGTCTGATTAGGTGTCATGTTTTGGAAACCAAAACCCATAAACCCCAGCCTTTAGTTAAAAAATAAAAAAATAAAAAAATAAATTTTTTTTTAGCCTTTCGGTATCGATACGGCAAAAGTGATGTATCGATACCGTTTACCCTCGATCGGAACAGAACGTCTGGGTATCGATACAGACCTTTTGCTGTATCGATACCGAAGCCCTTAAACGCGAATTTAACAGGTTCGACCGGTCATTCTCCATCACAACCCACCTTCTTCCCCAACTTCTTCTCTCTCTCTCTAACCCTAACCCACGAAATCCTCCATTGTTAACCCCTCCAAACCTCCAAAAACTCCACCAAATCTTACCCAAATTCCACCAAACTTCACCAAAACCTTCCTTTTCTCCATCTCTACCACATATACCTCTCAAATCCCGTCCAAAACCCTTAACTCTCCAGATCTAAAACCTTAATTTCCAAAACCAAACTTCAAAATATGGCACCTAGGAAGACTAGTACTGCTGCTAAGGGTAAAGGGGCGGCTTCCTCGAGTGCTCCTCCAGAGCAAGCAACCGGAGGGAGGAGGACCAAAGACCAAATTGCCCGGGATGAACGGGAAAGATGGGAGGCTTCTATTGAACAAAGGGGTGTCAAGAACGAGCGCCACATTATCCGGGATGGGTTTCTCGAAAACGACATCACCGTACGAGCCATTGTGCAGCAAGGTATGTCATTCTGGTTTGACCCAAACCCTGGATATAATTTAGAACTTGTGAGGGAATTCTACAAAAAATTTCATGTCCCGGCATCCAGAACTGCATTTAGTTCTGCGACGCAGATAACTTCAAAAGTGGCTAGGATTCCCATCACGATCACACCTGATATTATTGCTGCTAGTTTGCGATATGTGAGGCCGACTGTTGTTAACTACCCTTGCCCCGCTGAGGATTTTGTCCAACGTAGAGTGGCGAGGACATTATATGAGAAAAGTAAAGATGCTAGTATTCCTCATCGGCCGGGCAAGTTTAAGCCGGCATATCGATTTGTGAACCAGGTGGTTTGCTACAACCTGGACCCAAGGGCAACTGAAAATAAGCCCTCCGAGAATACTGGGAACTTATTGTCAGTCTTCATGGATGAGGAGACTTTGTGTGACTGGGCATTATTCATTTACTCTAAGATCATCGATTTCCGAGATGCCCCAACACAGACTCGAATGCCGTTTCCTTGCTTGATTACGGCCATTGCTAGAGACTCGGGATTGCAAGGGGCCAAATGGTTCAACAACGATCCACTAGTCCCTGGGCCAATTGACAGCACCATTTTTACTAAGAGCATAGCCCAGTCTCGAGGTGCTAGAGGAGGAGCCTTTTTGACTACCGAACCACCCCCCAGCGCATCCAATACCACTTGGCTGCAGAAGATCTTTTGCCAGGGTGTTGCTACCATCCGAAGTCAACAGAAGCTTAAGAGAGAGGTGCGACAGAATGCAAGGATTCTGCAGCAGATGAATCACAGGGAAGAGTGGATGGTGGGGCGGATTGAGGGGTCGACCACAGAGCCGTATGTTCCGCTGGAGTTACCTGAGTTGGAGGTCAGCGATGATTTTGCCGATGGTGATGAGGCTGCTGAGGAGAGTGAGGATGATGAGGATTGATTTAGACACTTGTGTTGCATGGGGCTGACTGGAGGGTAGGTAGTATGATGAGGAGGTGTTATTTCATGTTAGGGTATTTTGTTATTTCATGTGAGACTTATGTCTGTTATTTGGGTCTGTAATATAATTTGCATGGATGATGTTTTTCTTTTTTATTTTTATGTTGTGGACTTGGGTTGGGTGGCGCCGATGGGCGCATTGACAGGTTTTAGACATGACAGGTGCGGCCAGTAGGGTAGTCGATAGGCCGTCACCTGATTTTGCAATTTCCTACTTTGTTCTAACCAAGGTCAATATAAGCCGAAAAGTCCTTAGTCGATCGTGTGCACGTATTTTATCTCTCACTTATGCATGATTAATAATGATGTTGCTTATTTTGTGAAATCATATTTGGACATATTGTGCAAATTGTGCGGTTATTTCTTGCTAAGCGTTCACTTTGATTGGCACGTGGAAACCAGTTGTTCGGTTCCACGCATCTCGCCAAGCGCTTATCTGGGATGTTGAGTGATCTAGTGAGTTGTGTGACGCGATTATTCTTGTAGGGATATATATTCGCGCATGTGGAGCTATGCTAACCGTGTTCAATTTTCTGTCAAAGCATGCAAGCATTTGAGTTACAGGCATATTAAGAGGCGAATATCTGTTGCTATGATTGATTACTTCTACAGGTGTCATAACCCCCGTACCCCCGTTGGTGTTTAGTAGTGTCTTTTCATTAATTGTTTTTCGTTCGTTCCTAGGGACTAGCAACGCTCAAGTTGGGGGGTGTGATAGGCGCGTAATATCACGGATATAAGCGCCTAAGTAGGGCAAATTAGCGCATTAGAGGCGCGTTTTATTTCATTTTCCACTTGATGCGGTGTTGTCTTTTGTTTTTGGTGTTTGTGTCTATCTTGTAGGAAACAGGTCGGAAAAGAGCGCATAAAGTGGACACATGGCGGTCAGGCATGTGGGGCCCAAGCACGGACGACCAAACAGCTGGAATTGCATTTTAAAGGTCTCGGTATCGATACTATGATTGTCTTGTATCGATACCCGAGTGATCATCCGCGAACAGAACGTATGGGTATCGATACAGGACTTCTCCTGTATCGATACCGAGTGCTTTTACTTGTGCCGTTTGACTTGCCATGTGTGTTGGCTTCGGGGGAGCATAAATATTCCGATTTTAGGTCAAATTAGGGTTCGAAACTTTGTTTAATTATTGCTTCCAACTAGTAGCCGATTTTGCTCTGGAGATTCCACTTTCCGGAGGCTTTTCCATTGAAGTTTTTGGAGTTCCGCTCGCTGTTTCAAGTATTTGTTTCGGTAACTTCTATTTTATTTTCATTAGAATCTTCGTTCGCGGGAGTTTGTCCGCGCTCTGTTTTCGGATCTCGGTTTTAATCCTTATTTAGTTATTCAAGCATGTTCAATTTCAGAATTTTGATATTTGTTCAATTAAATATGTGTGAGTAGTCGTTTTGAGTGCGGCCGCGGGACCAAGGTGTCCCGTGGCTAGGCTAATTTACGTTCCACCTCGGTGCCGAATCAATTCAATTAATGCGCAGTTTTTGATTACGGAAATTTTTCTAGCAAACAAACCCGGGCATTGCCAATTCCAATTGCGCGCTGAAATCGGTGACAAGTGGTGTGCACTTGTTGGAAACTATTTTCCATATTTTTAAATCTATTAATTGAATCATTGTGGCCCGAGTGAATGTGAATTAGGCTAGCTGCGGACACCGTAGTGCCCTCGGCTGTGCTCTCCTGTTTAAAACCGTAGCCCAGTAGTTGAATTAATTTAATTTAGTTAATTAAGTAAATCATCTGAGCAAGGGGTGGCTACCTGAGAGCCAATTACAAACGCAGAGCTGACATAGTTTGAGTCAAACACCGTAGACCGTCTCTGTGGTTCGACTCCGGTACTTCCGGATTTATTGTGCTGCACCGGTCGATAGTCCTACGCTTGGGACGAAATCTTAGTTAATTTTTAATCACCCGAACGGTCAAGCAATCCCCTTTACCAAGCCCCATCCTCCATCTTTACACTAAAAAATTCCACAAACAAATACAAAAAAACAAAATCAGATTCATCAGAAAGTAGAAATCTGGTACCAGAGGGAAAAAAAATAAATCACCCATTCTGGTACCGGATGGTGGTTTTGTTCGAATGGATTTGAAGGTCTCGCCGAGTAGAACAACAATCCCTGCTGGCTCTTAGATCGAATCACACGTTCTAACCTTCGATTTTGGGTTTGAAGATGAGATTGGATATGGAGTTGGGGAAGAGAGAGAGACTGTCAACGGGCCAAAAAAAGAAGAAGAAGAAGAAGAAGAAGAAGAAGAAGAAGAAGAGATAATGCGTACGTTGTTGTCTGTAAAAATGATAATATAGGTGAGAAATTATATTGTACCCCCTCCAAATAATTAGTAATACCTCCACCAATTAAACAAATTTATTTTATGCTTAAGTTTTTTAAAAAAAAATACAATTAAAAAAAAATTTAGATAACAACAACCATTTAAAAAAAAGTTTTTTAAAATAAAATTATTACTAAAAATTAAATTTTCAATTTAATAAATTTATATAGCTTCAAACTGTCCAAAATTAATTAAATAGATTAAGTTTTGCAATTATATAATTAATTTAATGCAAAATCAAGTTTGGGACATCACAAGGGCAAAAGAGTCATTTGATAGCTTTTTCCATCATCTACCCCCTCTTATTTATAAAATATCCAAACTAAGTCAAAAGTTATCCCCCTGTTTAATCCCTCATTCAAACTGCCTACTTTTTTTACCCCCCTACATGAACATCACATCAATGTGGGTCAACCCTAAAAAAATAATATCCCATCTTATCTTATTCCCCCTCTATAACTTATCCCCCTCAAATTTTAGTACCATCTAGGGGTGCACATGTACCGGACTGGGCCGGGTTCGGGCCGGGCTTATACTAGATAATAACGAGATTAGTGCATTCCCAAGCCCGGCCCATTTACAATCGGGCTTCATTTAATTTGCCCAAGCCCAACCCAAATAAAATTTTAATTTCTCAAACCCGTCCAATAAGCCCATTTATTTTACTAAGCATAGTATTATAAACATAAATTAATCAACCATAACGATCACAATTACAATTTACAACC
The DNA here is from genome assembly GCA_963854785.1 of Vaccinium vitis-idaea. Lineage (NCBI taxonomy): Eukaryota > Viridiplantae > Streptophyta > Magnoliopsida > Ericales > Ericaceae > Vaccinium > Vaccinium vitis-idaea. The sequence continues at coordinate 27,306,666 of OY978221.1, read as the reverse complement.
ATAATAATATATTTAAAGTTCTAAGTTATTACAAAAATATTAAAAATAGTCTTATAAATTAAAGTGCAATTAAAATATTCAAAAAGATGGAACTCTCCGATATCTATCAATCTCTATATGTAGTATTTAAATAAAATATTATTTAAATCGGGCCGGGCCGGACTGGGCTGGGCTTTAGAGGAGTTTCCCAAACCCAGCCCATTTAGTAAACGGGCTTAAAATCTCAACCCAGCCCAGCCCTATGGGCCTGAATATTTATCCCAAACCCTAAAAAAACCGATTGAAGAAGACGATTATGGCTACAGAAGCAAATTCCTCTTCAACATCATCTGGTGCGACAGAAACCACAACAGTAAAGTTGAATCTACCACTGTCTTTAGTATTTCTGATATCGAATATACATTCATTCGTTACACTCAAGCTTGATTCACACAATTATGTACTGTGGCGAACAGAAATCGAACACGCATTGAAAGCTAATAATCTGTTTGGATACGTAGATGGCACAATCGTTTGTCCAGCAGCATCTGTTGTTCGTACAATTGAAATCACCATTACTGAACCAGATGTAGCACTGGACAGTCATTGATAATCAATTGATTTCGTGTCTCATAGCTACCATTTCTGCTAGCACTTTACCCTTAATTTTAGGGTTACACCATGCATATCAAGTGTGGGAAGTTCTTGAGCATAGGTTCAATTCGGTTTCAAGAACTGATGTTCATGACCTAAAACGCCAACTGTACAATGTAACCAAGACGTCTACACTTGAGGCTTATTTTGATACGATCAAACAACTGTCCTACAAATTAGCTGCTGCAGGATCACCTGTGTCTGAAGAAGATCTGATTTTCTACACTCTACATGGTTTGCCTACTAAATTCGATTCTATGCAAACTGCACTCAGTGCAAGGGTTGGAGATATTTCCTTTGAGGAATTGATTACTGTTCTTAATGGAGAAGAAATGAGAAGATACAGATCTTCTGTTGTTACTACAAGTGTAAATCTACCAACATCTGTGTTTGTGGCTACACCTAGAGTTTCTATCCTAGGATCTTTTGCGATGCAGGTTTCTCAACACCATGGTATAATTTCTGAATCTGTACCTTCTTCTTCTTCACATCTACAGCAACATCCTTGTCACGCCCTCAAATTTTAATAAAACAAATACAAATAAAATCCACATAGGATAAGTCAAAGGTCATACATTTCACCGTTGAAAGGTCAAAGTCAAAGTACACAGAGTTTCTACAAGAGGTACCCGTACCCATATATAGTAATGAAGAGTTAAGAGTCATTACATAAACCAAGTTGTGTCAAAAGCTTGAAGGAATTAAAGTTACAAGTCATCTCCCAAAATATATATAATTGATGGAGAGGATAAAATAACTCCATGTCAAATGAGCTTCATGACATGCATCCACACGCCAAGCATTCCAATCACTTGCCTTGCCGAGTACCTGAAAAAGATAGGTTGATCTCACTAGCCCAGTAGGAAACTTTTCTACTAGCGCTAAGGGTATAGAGAATGAAAGATGCACATGAAGGTATGATACACATGAATGAACAAGCTAAAACGGACCAAGATAAATCCACTAGATGATAGAATGTCCAGTAGATGCCCCAAAGATCGAATCAAACCCAAGTGTCCATAGATTTCCTCTTAAACGTTACATTTCATGTCGTGGGTCCAATCCTTACAAAACATAGTCATTTTCATAAAACATTTCCTTTTTCACCTCTTCGCAAATAACCATTTATTTAAATAGGGAAATGAATCCCTCTGCCGGATTTCGTGGGCTCCAAACACCCCTACCGGATTTCGTGGGCTCCGAACACCCCTACCGGATTTCGTGGGCTCCGAACACCCATGGCTAGGGACGCACCAAATGGTGGCCCTAGAATAAGAAAATCATCCTTTTCAAAAGTTTATTAAACAACCAAGTGTCCAAAGACATCCACGTAATTCATTTAGTTCAAAAACTCGTAGTGTCTCGGTTGTAGCAAAGTTAACAAGTGTCCAAGAACGTCAAAAACCAAGACAAATCATAAAATGTACCACAATATGTTACAGAAGCTTAGAGGTCAATTGGAGGAGTCTTGGAAGGACCAATGAAGGCCCGGAGCAAAGGAACATGAAAATGAAACTATGAATCTCGAGAAAATCCGACATACCGATAGGAAAAAGCATATTTCTCTCAAAATAAAAAGGCTATGGATATGAGACCAATTGGGTTTGAAAGTAGCCTCATAGAGCTTTCCAACGGTCCAAGAATCGCCTCAATCGGAGTTCGGACGAAGCCGGGGCGTGCCCGCGAAGTTGGGTCAATAATCTGCCTGAACAAGAGGAGTCTGGATCGATCCAAAAGGGGTGTGGATCGATCCATATGGTCTGGAAGAAAACAGAAGCTTTTGGATCGATCCGGACAACTTATGGATCGATCCAAAGTGATTCTAAACGTCAACAGAGCATTTTGGATCGATCCAACCTTAAGTATGGATCGATCCAACAGGGTTTCGGGTGGAATTTTAACAACCTTGCTCAAATTGATGGGGGATTCATTCCAAGTACAATTTGAGGTTTCAAAACACAACTAAGCAAAGGAGAGAGACATATTCACAACCAATTCATAGAGTTATCAACCAAATATGCAAACCCAAACTTATTCAAGAGTCAAATTCAATTCCATGGTGATAATCAAGTTCAACAAGGGATTTAGGAACAAGGAGAATAACAATGCACTCATTCAATCAATATACACTTAGAGGAGGTAGAAGATTGTTTCCTACCTCGATGGTTTAGCTCCAAGGATGGGAGAGTGAAAGCCCTAGCTTATCCTTGCAAACCCAACTGAAATGTGCTTGCTCCAAGCAAAATCACGGAGTCCCGGACTCCAAAACACTCGTAGATGACGGATTTGAGGTTGAATCTTGAGGAAATAAGGTGTGGAGGTGTGAATTTTGTGGAGAGATGGAGGAAATTTGGGAGAGGAGTAGAGAGAGGAAGTGTCGTTAGTTTTTGGGGGGAGTGGAGTGTGAATTTTGCTCCCAATACCCAACCATACACATATATGTATAACCCCACTAATTGCACTCACACCCCTAGTGTCTCTAATATGTTTTAAAGACACCCCAAATGCAATCACCAACTCACATTGACCCCATATTGTGTTTTAAAACATTTCTCACACTTCCCCAACATTATTTCCTAAAAATTATATGAAATTACGAGTCCTTACAATCCTGGTGCTTCATCATCTTCTGCCCCAAATGTGCCTTCTCAGCAACAGTCTTCTATGTTTATGGCACCATATCCTCAGTCATACAACAGTTATAGAACTACCAACCAGTCCAACAATTACACGGGTAACAACCAGTCCAGAGGGTACAGATCTCAACGTAATGGGGGGAGACTTACATGTCAGATTTGTGACAAGCCTAATCATAGTGCTAAAGACTGCCATCACCGTTTGAATATTCAGTATCAACCACCTCAATATCACTCTTACAACCCATCTCCATATCCTCCTGTGTATCATCAGGCTCATTTGATCCAATATCCTCCTTCTTCTATATCTTCACCTACTGTCAACTCTAATCTTCAACCACCTCCACCAAATCCTAGCCCTGGCCTTCTACCTACACCACCTCAAGCCTACTTTACTCCATACAATAACTCTTTACCTTCATATCCACTGCATTCTACTTCTTATCCATCCTATTCTCCATCTTCTTCTGCACCATTGTCTCACCCTAATCCTGCTCCTCCTCCTACAAACTGGTATCTTGACAGTGGTGCCACAAATCATGTCACCAATGAACTCCATAACCTGTCTCTGCAGCAACCCTACACTGGTAATACAGGTGTGGTTGTGGGTAATGGTACTTCTTTACCTATTTCCTGTACTGTACATCTATTTTACCTACTGTTAAATCTAATTTGTCTCTTACACAGCTTCTACATGTTCCCTCCATAAGTCATAATCTCTTGTCTGTGCACAGATTAGCTTCTGATAATCATTGTCGTCTTATTTTTGATGAATTTGGATTTGTGATTCAGGACAGAATCACCAATCAGATTCTGCACCAAAGACCTTCTCACCAGGGCTTCTATCCAATTCAGCCCTTTATTAGCAGTTCCCCTCATGCTTTGGTGACTTCTTCAGGTTCTCATTCTCTTTCCTCTGCAACTGTGTGGCACAACAAGTTAGGTCATCCTCACTCTCCTCTTTTTCAATATCTTGTTCATCATTTTAATTTACCTGTGTCTAAGCCATTGCACTTTGATTGTACTTCTTGCAATGTTAGCAAAAGTCACAAGTTGCCTTTTTCACTTTCTGATTCTTGTGCTGCTGCACCTTTTGATCTCCTGCACATGGATGTCTGGGGGCCTGCCCCTGTCACTTCTTTTAGAGGATTTCGATACTATCTTGTTATTCTAGATGACTTTAGCAGATACTTGTGGATTTTCCCAATGCACTATAAATCTGATGTTTAAACTATAGTCACTCAGTTCACTGCATATGTCCAGACTCAATTTCATAAGTCTATTAAGTCATTCAGATCTGACAATGGAGGGGAAATTTATCAACAAATACTTGTGTCATCTTTTTCTTGCACATGGTTTAATCCATCAGACTTCTTGTCCTCATACACCTGAGCAAAATGGTAGGGCTGAAAGGTCTCATAGACATCTGATGGAGACTACTCTTACTCTTCTACATCAAGCTCACATGCCCATTTCATTTTGGCTGGAAGCTCTTCTCACTAGTGTCTTTCTTATTAATCGTCTTCCACATTCTGCTATTCAGTTTAAAGTACCTTACACTGTTCTTTTTCACACTATTCTTGATTACACATTTCTAAAGCCCTTTGGTTGCCTTAGTTGCCCATGGTTGAAACCATATTCTACACATAAACTGTCATTCAAATCCAGTCCTTGCATTTTCCTTGGATATTGTTCTGACACCAAAGGTTATAGGTGCTTTGAACCCACCTCCAACAAAGTATACATTTCTAGGCATGTGAAATTTGTAGAATGTGATTTTCCTTATCTTACACTCACTCAAAACTCATCTTCCACTGTATGTTCTCATGTTTCCACCTCTTCTTTGTATTTTGATATCTCTCTAGCTTCTGAAAATTCTGTTCCCTTGTCTATCTCTTCTGTTCCTATTTCTATTACTCTTCCTACTTCTTCTGTGTTTTCTTTAGCACCTTCTCTTGTTCCTTCTTCTAATCAATCTCCATCATCTTCTGTTTCTACTCCAGCTGTTGTACCATCTGTTTCCTCCTCACCTCCTGCTCTTCATCCTATGATCACCCGATCTAAAAATGGTATCTTCAAACCTAACACCCCTTTTTCTTTATCTCTTACTGTTTCATCTCCTGCACTTTCTGAATCTACTGAACCTACAACTTTCTCTGAAGCTATCAGACATCCTGAATGGCAGAAAGCCATGGCTACTGAATATGAGGCACTCTTGTCTCAAGGGACCTGGTCCTTAGTCCCACCACCTTCCTCAGCTAATGTGATTGGTTGTCACTGGATATTCAAACTTAAAAGGCATTCAGATGGTACTATTGCTAGACATAAAGCTAGACTGGTAGCACGTGGAAATCAACAAACAGAGGGCCTTGACTATACAGAAACATTTAGTCCTGTAGTTAAACAACCTACTTTGAGGATTGTTTTGGCTCTAGCTGTTCAGTTTGGTTGGCCTTTAAGGCAGCTAGATGTTACTAATGCCTTCCTTCATGGAGTGTTACACAAAGAGGTCTATATGACACAACCACCTGGGTATAAGGATCCAACCAAACCTTCATTTGTATGCAAATTGCATAAGGCTCTTTTTGGCCTTAAACAGGCACCCAGAGCTTGGTATGCTCTGTTTTCCAATCACTTAATTGATCTTGGTTTTCAGAATAGTCTGTCAGATACTTCTTTGTTTGTCAAAACTACTGGTTCAGATCTTACTCATGTCTTGATCTATGTGGATGACATTATAGTGACTGGTACCAACACTTCTTATATTACCTCTATTCTCACTCAACTGCAAAGTAAGTTTGCCCTTAAAGACCTTGGAAACCTTCATTATTTTCTGGGTATAGAGGTTATGAGAGATTCCTCTGGTTTGTTTCTCACTCAGAAAAAGTATGCTTTGGAGCTTCTCACTAACGCAGGCATGGTAGAGTGCAAGCCTAGCTTGTCTCCTTCTTCCACAAAACCTTGTCTGTCATCTGAAGATTGAAAACCCTTTCATGATGTTCAGTTCTATCAATCTTTGGTGGGCTCTCTGCAGTATCTTACTCTTACCAAACCAGAAATATCTCATGTAGTTAATTCTCTCTGCCAGTTTACGCATGCTCCTACTCATGCTCATTTTGCAGCTGTTAAAAGGATTTTACGTTATGTGAAAGGTTCTATTCATCAAGGACTTCATTTTACACAGTCATCTTCTTTTGTTACTGCATATTGTGATGCTGACTGGGCAGGAAGTCAGATTGATAGAAGGTCTACTTCTGGGTTTGGTGTTTTTCTGGGGGATAACCTTGTGTCTTGGAGTGCCAAGAAACAATCCACTGTGGCTCGCTCTAGTACTGAGGTAGAATATAGATCCCTTGCTCACACTACAGCTGAGATTATGTGGCTCCAACAGTTACTTACAGATTTGCATGTTTCTTTAACTGGCATTCCTGTTGTTTTCTGTGATAATTTGTCTGCCATTGCATTGGCTTCTAATCCCATCTTCATGCTCGTACGAAGCATATAGAAGTCGATTATCATTTTGTTCACGAAAAGGTTGTGGCTAAACAACTTGTTCTTCATCATGTCAGCTCAGAAGCTCAGCTTGCAGACTTGTTTACAAAGCCTCTATCCGTGGCCCGTTTTCAATATCTGTCCTCCAAACTCGAAGTGAAGTCGCTTCCCTTGAGTTTGAGGGGGGCTGTTAGTCAAGCACACTGAGTCATTTCATTGGTTGGTTCAGTTTGTAGTTAGTTACACTTGTTGCAGCATTAGTTTTCTGTTGTAACCGTCAAGTGTTATTTTGATTGGTGGAAATAAGTTGGTGTAACCAGGTATATAAACCTGGCCTTCTCTTGTAATGGGGATTGATGAAGAACATTTTACAGAAAATATCTTTCTTACTTTTTCTTTCTTCTCTCTCTTCTTCTCTCTACACTTCATCTCTTCTGTGAGAGTGTTAGGGTTTGTTGAGTACAGATTGAGAATTTCTTTAGTCACTTGCCTTCTTCTCATCCTTTCTTCGGGGGGAATCCCCACCTTCGGAACGCTAAGTCAGTAGTCAGCAACGATCTATAATCGACTGTTGAAGTACTAGTCCAAAAGTTTTGTTCTTAAACTACCACGAGGCTTGGTGCAACTGTAAAACAATAAACAGTTGGAGAATGTGAGTTTTAGTAATGCACGTTTTGGATATGTATACCAAATATAGATGGATCCTCTCTCTATTTCTTGTTTGCTTGCTGAGAAACTGAGGAGAATATATTCACAAATTAGGGGTTCTAAATTGCAAAATTTTAAGTTCTTGTGCTTTGCCTTCAATGTGAAGAGTCATAGTGGTGTTTGGGCAAGTCTCATTTTAGACAGATGGATTTTTTTAGAACGAGGACCCTATCCTAGCAGTGGCGGGTGTAAGAATTTTGATAAAGACGACACTAAACATAAAACGATTTTGAATTCTGAGGGGTTATAATAAAAGTTCGATTTTATTATAAAGAAAACGTAGGATGACTCAAAATTATTAAGATTTCGAATGAGACGAAACACTCAGTTTTATTATAACATATCCATTTTCGTTCACCTTGGTACAGTATGCACCCTACCCAAAACAAATATGGCACTATCAACAGAGATGAGGCAGTTCCCATATGTGTGTGTGTGTATATATATATATATAACTCGATATCCGATCCAAAAGGACCTACAAAGGAATATATGTGTATCTATATGTGGGACGGTTCCCTATGATGCAAACAGAGGAGTATCAAACAAATTCTCTCAAACTTTGTATTTCATAAACACTCTGAGAAATTACACACTTTTCTCACACACTTGATCACTCGTATTTGCATACTTTTACAATCCAATTACAAACCTATTTATAGGCATAACAATCAGAAAAAACAAAATGAGATAAACTCTCATTTATTATCAAATCACAAAACGTATTACGAAAACTCAAAAGTCTTTGCGCATGATTGTGAATAGTACCCCACGTTTTAATTCTGGGTTGCTGAGAACCCACTTGGTTCTCTCAAGTTTATCTTTTCAACATCCCCCCTTAAACTTGACTCTGGGGTTTCTTCATTCCAAGCATTGTCTTCATTTTGATGAAGGCTTCATGCTTGAGGGGCTTCGTGAAAATATCAGCAGCCTGGTCATATGTCCGGCAAGAAATTAGCTCCACTTCTTTTGATTTCACATGCTCTCTGATGAAATGGTAGCGTGTGTCGATATGCTTGCTTCTTTCATGATGCACCGGGTTCTTTGCTAGTGCGATTGCAGAGCGATTATCGACATAGATCTCCGTGGGTATTTCTTGAGAAATTCCCAAATGATTCAGCATATTCCGGACCCATATAGCATGACAAACAGCTGAGCTGGCTGCTACATACTCAGCTTCACAAGACGATAACGTCACTATCGCTTGTTTCTTTGATGACCACGTGAAGGCTGTATCTCTGAGAAAGAAAGTAAATCCTGTAGTACTCTTTCTTTCATCCAAGTCTCTTCCCCAATCACTATTTGAATAGCCGCAAAGTTTGAAGTTTTCAGTAGTTGTGTAAAACAGTCCATCATTGATTGTACCCTTGACATAGCGTAAAATCCGTTTGGCTGCATTCAAATGGGATTGGTCGGGTATCTCCATGTATCGGCTGATAAGGCCAACACCATATAGTATGTCTGGTCTTGTGCACGTTAGGTAGCGAAGGCTTCCTACCAGACTCTTGAAATATATCGGATCAACATTACTGAACTCGCTCTTTCTGAGTTCCATTCCACTTTCAACTGGAGTAGTTACTGGATTACTTTTCTCCATGCCAAAACGCTTAAGGATGCTTTTGGCGTATCCAGCTTGAGAGATAAAAATGCCGTCATTTACCTGCATCACTTCGATTCCAAGAAAGTGTGCCATCAGTCCGATATCTGTCATCTCGAACTCTCGGACCATACTCTGTTTGAAAGAATCAAACATAGCTGGATTGTTGCCTGTGAAAATCAAGTCATCAACATACAGGCATACATACAGCTGGCTTCCATCAGCTTCCTTCTTCATATAGAGTGCATGCTCGTAAGGGCACTTCTCGAATCCATTCTTCTGGAAGTATGCATCGATCCTTGTTTCCATTCATGAGGCGCTTGTTTCAATCCATACAGCGCCTTCTTCAACGTGTACACTTTGTTATAGTGTCCCTTCTTCACATATCCAAGTGGCTGCTCTACATAGATTTCTTCCTCCAGAAATCCATTAAGAAAAGCAGTCTTGACGTCTAATTGGTAGATCTTCCATTTGTGCTAAGCAGCTAATGAGATCATCATCCTGATCGTCTCCATCCTGGCAATAGGGGCAAAGACTTCGCCATAGTCTATGCCTTCCCTCTGTTTGTAGCCTTTAGCTACGAGCCTGGCCTTGTATCTCTGAACTTCTCCTTGAGCATTCTTCTTTGCCTTGTAGACCCATTTCACTCCAATGGCCTTACAGCCTTCTGGAAGATTGGTCAGCTCCCAGGTTTTGTTCTTCTCTATGGACTGAATCTCTTCATCCATAGCCTTCCGCCATTTCTCTTCTTGGTTAGCCTCATCGAAGCTAACTGGATCACATGTCATTTGCAGACAGAACATGGTGAAGTCTGCATCCAGCGGATCTGTATTATGATACAGATCATCAAGGCTTCGTGTTCCTCTAGGCCTCATGTCTAAAAATTCTTCTGTAGCTGGTGAGGATGGTTCACCTCTTTGTGGTGAGGGGAAACCACGAGACGGTGATGGCTGCTCTTCTGATCTCCTAGGTACCTCCCTGGTCTGTACCTGTTCTTCATCTTCAACAGTCAGCTCCATATTCCTGGTAGCTTCTGTCTGATCCCAACTCCAGGATTCATTTTCCTTGAAAATGACATCTCTGCTGTATATTACCTTCTGAGTGACGGGATTGTATAGCTTGTATCCCATCATCCAGTCACCGTATCCAATAAGGATACACTTCACTCCTTTGTCTTCAAGTTTAGTTCTGTTTGCCTCTGGAACTTTTGCGTAGGCAATACAACCAAACACTCTGAGATGGGCCACACCTGGCTGTAAGTGGTCCATGCTTCTTGTGGTGTCTTTGACTTCAGACTCCTCGTAGGACATCTGTTGAGTAGATAGACTGCACATTGAACTGCTTCAGCCCAAAATCTATTGGGCAGATCTTTATCCTTCAGCATGCTCCTTGCCATGTTGAGAATGGTGCGATTCTTCCTTTCAGATACACCATTTAGTTGAGGAGTATAGGCTGGTGTACACTGGTGTTTGATTCCTTGCTGCCTAAGGAATCCATCGAATTGATCTCCAGTGTATTCTCCTCCTTGGTCTGACCGCAACATTTTGATGTAGTAGCCGTTTTCTTTCTCCACAAGAGCTTTGAAGTCTATGAACTTCTCGAATACTTCTGACTTCCTTTTGAGAAAGTATACCCACATCTTCCTGCTGTAATCATCGGTGAACGTGAGGAAGTATCTGTTCTGTCCGTTTGAGATTGGCTTCAACGGACCACACACATCTGTGTGTACTAGCTCGAGCGACATGCTTGCTCTCTAATCAACTTGCTTTCCAAAATTGTTGCGATGTTGTTTGCCAAGAATACAATTTTCGCATACCTCATTTGGATGTTGGATATGAGGTAAGCCTTTGACCATCTTCTTATTTGCCAACATCTTCAAGCTTTCAAAGTTGAGATGTCCATATCTGAGATGCCATATCCAATCTTTGTCATTGATAATGGCATTGAGACACTTCAGCGTATCATGAAGAACAGTTAGCGGAAACATCCTGTTCTTCGCCGTCTTTACTCGAGTAACCAGCTTCCCTCGAGCATCTGTGATCGTCAGCTGCATATCCTTCAGGCTAATTTGATAGTCTTTCTCCAAGAGTTGTCCAAGACTAAGTATATTAGTCTTCATGTCTGGAACATAGTAGACATTGGAGATGAATGCATGATCTCCATTCTTCCGTTTGATCACAATATTTCCTCTCCCTTGAACTGGGACTTTGGAGAGGTCGCCAAAAGAGATATCTCCCTGAACCTTTTCATCAAGTTCAGTAAAAAGCTGCCTTGAGCCAGACATATGATTACTGGCTCCGGAATCAAGAAACCATGTACCTTGATCCTGTTCAGTAGAACTGTGCGCCATGAGACTCATTGAATCTCCTCCTGCTGGCTCCTTGTCTGCATAGTTGGCTATTTCGCCAACTTGATTTGATGCTGGCCTTCCTCTACATTCTTTCATATAGTGACCATACTTCTAGCAGTTGTAACATTGAACGTTGCTTTTGTCAATGTTCGGTCGGTTGTTGTAACCACCTCTTTTTCCTTGTCCTCCTCCTCTGTTGATGCTTTGTTGTCCACGACCACCTCCTTTTGGACCATAGTTTTGATTTCCTCCTTTGGAAAAACCTTTGCCTCCTTTACCTCTGGAATTTGAACTTCCAGAGCCTCTTCCATGAAAGCCATAGCCTCGTCCTCTCTGGGATGTCCCCCCTTGCTCGTGTCTGTCTTCGTTGAGAGACAACTTCGTCTGTAGAGCCTGCTCAACGGCTCTATCATCATCTCTGTGCAACTTCTGTTCGTGGGCTTGCAGCGAGCCCACAAGTTCTTCGACAGACATGGTTGTTACGTCTTTAAGTTCTTCCAACGTAACAACAATGAAGTTGAATCTCGGATCCAACGATCGGAGAATCTTCTCTATAACTCTCGTATCTGTGAGAGCTTCTCCGTTTCTTCTCATCTGGTTTGCAACCGTCATGATTCGACCATAATACTCAGAAATAGATTCTGAGGGTTTCATCCGTAAAGACTTGAATTCGCCTCGTAGAGATTGAAGGCGAATCCTCTTTACTTTGTCGGCACCTTTGTATGTTTTCTGCAGCGTCTCCCAAATTTCTTTGGAAGATGTAGCGGAAGCGATGATCTCGAACGTCATCTCATCAAGTCCTTGGTAGATGATGGACCTGGCTTTGCAATCCTTCTTTCGCTCGGCACGGAGCATTGTTTTCTGTTCCTCCTTCAAAGCTACTTCTGCTTCTTTTGAGGCAGGTTCCTCGTACCCGTTTTCGACTATCTCCATGACTTCTTGAGCACCTAGTAGTGCTCTCATTTGGATAGACCAATTATCATAATTGTCCTTGGTGAGCTTTGGAATGAGGGCTTGGGACGTTCCGTTGGCCATTGATCCTTATCAGGGACTATTCTGGAATATTTCAGAACTTTGGGAACCCAAGTGAAAGATCTTCAAAATCTTGAAGGGCCTGATGTGTAGTTTGGGCCGGTTGTAACTAGTGCCACCTGCACTGGATAATTTTTCCTTGCTTTGCCTTAAAGCAAATCTGACATCAACAGGGGTAGGAAAAAATGCCCGTAGCCTTTATGAATTTGACTTCGGGGAGAGAAATTTTTTTCTTTTCTTGATAAAACCGACAGCCCTTCAATGCTCCTTTAATTTGTGATGAAACAAGTGGAGACAGAGACTTCAATACAGCTTGCTTTGATCCGTGAAATCAAAGAGTAAGACAGCTCTTTTTTTTTGGTGAAACCAAAGAACTCCTTATAGCCTTATTGAAGGCTGAATTGAAAAACGAGTTGAGAAATTTTTCATACTTCAAGACTAGATCTGAGGATAAAAAGAAAACAAAGTAACCTCTTTGTTCTTCAAATAACCACTGAGGTTTCCAAGCTACAATCGGCAGCAAGTGAAACTTTTGGGCTTTGGGTTAGACGGCTTCAATCCGTCTCGGTAACTTGAACCGGCTCGCCGCCTGAGGAAGAAACAACCGTGGGTGCAAGGTGAGAGTAGTTCGTCACTCTTCAACTTCTGGGTTTCGAAAGAAACCGAGACTGTTCAATTTCGTCACCGGATTATCGTTTCCGACTGAGACAAAATCGGCACTCAAAACTTTTATTTTGAGGGAGCTAATTTCTGGATGAAAATAGCAGTAACACACCAAAGGTATTTTTTTTCTGAGAGAATTTTTGGGATGAGCCTGTGCTCTGATACCACTAATGCAAACAGAGGAGTATCAAACAAATTCTCTCAAACTTTGTATTTCATAAACACTCTGAGAAATTACACACTTTTCTCACACACTTGATCACTCGTATTTGCATACTTTTACAATCCAATTACAAACCTATTTATAGGCATAACAATCAGAAAAAAACAAAATGAGATAAACTCTCATTTATTATCAAATCACAAAACGTATTACGGAAACTCAAAAGTCTTTGTGCATGATTGTGAATAGTACCCCACGTTTTAATTCTGGGTTGCTGAGAACCCACTTGGTTCTCTCAAGTTTATCTTTTCAACACCCTAATGGACTGATTTCACAGAAAGCGAAACTTGAATTTTGGTGGAATAATCTGTCACGCCTAACTGATCTTGGAGTAGCAGTCCATGCACAGTTCTGCAAATTGAAACTTCTCCGGCCCTGATATCCGACTCCGCCAATCAAACGAGCCTGAACTTTCGAATATTTCTTTTCCTTCATGCAACGAAATGGAATCTGTCTGGGAATTGGATTCTCCGGCGGAATGTAAATCCCTCTCTTAATGTCATGAGTTAGTTCTGTATCGGAGTCGAACAGATTGGAGGAGTTGAAAAACATCTGAAAGACTTTGAGGCATGATAGGTGGAGAAGCTTGCATGGTTTGGGCAAATCATTGGAGCCATTATCCATCAAAGCATGTTCCAATAACTCTGCTCTTTTCTCAGCCAGAACGTCTTTGACATAAGCAATTGAGTCCTCAATCTCTGCCTTTGGATTGCCTTTTAGGTTGAGCAAAACAATGTTTGTTTTCCCATCTAGTTGCTCCTTCTGCGAATCCACAGTTGGTGTAAGCTTTTCGGAAACAAAATACTTTGCGAAATTTCTACGTATTCAAAAAAGTGAGGTCCACCACTCCAAAAAGGCATTACCGGCGGTTAAAAACAGTCGATAATACTTTTACCGGCAGTGTTTGTGACCGTCATCTACACAGCCGTCGGGAATAGGAAAACAAGTTTTACCGGCGGTTTTATTAATGCTTGTAAAAGTTTTTCTTGGATTTTTTTTTTGTTCCCGAGATTCGAATCCGTGACATGTATGGAGCCCCAAAACCCTTTTTCGATCGGCTAGGGTTCTAGGGAGCCCCAAAACTTAACCACCCAATTGCCAAAGTTTTTCGGTTTCATTTGAAAATTAAATAATAATAATTATATTATAGCTCACTATTATTACCGACGGTTTTTTGATTTACCACCGGTAATAGTCAAAATTACCGTCATTTTCATTACCGCCAGTAAAAAACCGCTGATAATAGTCTTTTTGCCGGCGGTTTGTCATTAATGTCGGTACGTAATAGTGCCCTTCACTGGCATTTTTCATTACCGCTGATAAAAAAACCGCAGTAAAAGTCATATTTGACATAGATTGTAGATTCAAAATCGTCAGTGTACTACTGAATAATTTCTCGGGCCTCGATTTGAGTCGTTTGAATAGTACCTGGTAACTTTGAATGTCGTTCAATAAGCGTGATGAAGCCATGAGCAATTTCGTGATGGGTTCATAATGAGAAGGTTTGAGCTTGTGGGGAGGCAAATTTGGGTCGAGAAAACATGAAGCTGGAAGAACAATTGTGTGGTTGGCAATAGAAATCATGCCAGTGGTAAGGTATTCATCCATGGATGGAATATATCCATTGTTCCTCCATGCACTTTCCACCAGCCATGAGCCAAATGTTTCCTGCCACTGCCAAGCACCGTGATCAGTTAAATTTTCATGCAGCATAAAAATTCGTGACATTTCAATGGAAAGTATTAATCTTACAATAAAAAATCTTGACTCTAAGAACTATATATGTTTAGATCAAGCTCGAACTGATATCCAATTGAGCTAAAATTTTCTGTAGTCTCCTAAAAGATGAATATGGACAAAATGAACAGTTCTGATGATTATCGAAGTGGGACCCAAAATGAGCATACTCTTGTGAGGATGAACAAAATTGCACTCAAATTAAGTTTTTCTCATGCAAGTATCATTTGTTCGAAAAGCATTGGAAGGTTGATCTGTAGTCCTATTTATTTAGGATTATTTTTTTTGAACAACAAACTAATGATAAGGGTTACAAAAGATTAGGGGGCGAGAGCTTAAAAGCATCGCAATCCGAGAAAAAGATTACAACTAAGTTGGCACCCTAACCGTGCAACAATCACATGTCAATACGCCACTCAAGTCCAAAAAGGCAGAAGGTTTAATTACATGGTTGGCTAGCAATCAGCCGAAAAACCTAAATATCCAAACAAAGCCCAGAGTATGAAATTGGTTGTTGAGATTCACTTGAATGTTTTGGTTCGACAAACCGAAACGAATGTCATTTTTTTTTTTATCGAAAACGAATGTCGTTTACTGATTTTGTGTTGTAAAAATTTTCTTGAAAAGAACTTATGAAAGATGTTTACTTTGCAAATTTTTCTTACTTATTGAGACTAAATGAGTTATGGAAACAATTTATCCTAAAATTGAAAAGATTAGAAGAAAGATAAGAAACAAGTCAAAATCATAAGTTAAGCCAAATGAAATCTAACTTGGTGACCATTATGTCGTAAATAGATGGTGAAGGCATGTTGAAGCCTTGAAGGTAGTAATAATTATTGATAATTTTATCATATCTCTGTAAGCATTAAACTTTTAGATGGAGTGATTGTCAATTTAAAATCGTAGTAAAAGACGCAAATCGTGTATATATATAAACACTTACAATATCTCGAAGATTTTCGGTAACATCGCTTCCTTGTTGATGTAGGTATTTCTTCGCAATATCACTCACAAGGCCATCAAGAGCTTCAAAGATAATCTTGCCATGCCCACATAATCCTTTTCCATCCCATCTGTTCATATAAAAATGTGAGGTGCCAATGAAACCGGGCCCCTGAAGTTTATTAAAATAGCACTTTACTCCTTGTAAAAATGGAAGTGATCCATTGCACCCCGAATTTGTCAAAACTATTGCATTGCTCTCCACTTTACGTTGACTATCATTCGATATAATCATATAAATGACAAAATATTACTCTTTGCGTTCCCATTTGTTAGTCTCTTTTCACTTTTAATTTACAGATAGGTTTTCAATTTCCGGACCCAGAGGGCGCAATCACAACCATTCATTTTGTTTTGGACTATCCGGATTTCAAATAAAACTCTTCCGGGAAAGAGACCAAAATACTTTTGAATGGTTAGGCTTGCTCAATATACGCAAGCTCACTACAGCCTCCCGAATTCCCAATTTCCAGAGAAAGATATTATTTCAAACTCCTAAAGTACTTATATTCTTCAAAAACTGAATAAGACGTAAAAATGATGAATTTTGATTTTAAAAAAAGTGGCAAATCGAATATGAAAACTCAGCCAAACAAAGTCTCTCTTCCTTTTTTTTTTTTCCACCCTTTTTTGAAATGTTGTTGTACCTTTGAATTGCATCATTCAAGCTCTGCAACTCCTCAAGAGAACCTTTCATGTCAAAAAAATCATCCGCAACAGTGATAATTATTGCAATTTTTGCAACTATAAGTCGAACAACTGAGCCATGTGGTAGGGAACAGCTTGCAGCCACGGCAAAGTAACAATATGTTGTTTTCTCCCTTCCAAAACCCATGTCACTAAGCCCCCACTCTTTGGACCACCTATATGTAGCCACGAGATGAGAGATCAAAGTGGAATTCTAAATGCACTTTTAACAAATATCATTATGCATTCGCATTTTTTTCAGATATCGATGTACTTTTTGTTCATTCTTCATTTCCCTAAGGCATTCACTACCATTTTCCTTTACAATTTTTACTCATCTTGATGGCCGCTTTGTTTTGTATTTAAAATGGAAAGATTAATTCAGGGCGGTTCTAAATACATGTACAGTTTCTCTAGATATACCATGTCAAATATGCATAAAAGTTTTATAAACTCCACTTGTCCATATTTTGGGGTCCATTTTTTCATTTTGTGATATCCTAAAATAAATGTCCACTTGCAAAAGTCAAAGTCTAAATCTTTGTACCCATTATCGACTTTTAATAAAATTTTATTTGCCAATAAAAAGTTTAAATCATGTTGTGTTGAGGTGCGCATGCTAGCGTCATTTAAAAAATCATAAAAGGGTCATACTAGGCTCACAATAAGTACGCCAAAAAAAAAAAATTAAATAAGCATTTCAGTACATCTTTTATAGTTTTTAATATATTTACACTTACTTTTATACATTTTTCACACATTTCAACACCCTTTTTAAACCTTAAGAATATTACTTGCAACCAATCAAGTACTACAATCTTTATTGCTATTTGTACTCCTTTTAAAATACTCCTATTACTAACACTTTTTACCCATATGTCGTGTTTCTCATTTTTTATTTACCCCTTCTATTTTTTATACTCTTCTCTCACTCGAACCTCAGTTTTAAAAAACAACATAAGAACCCAATGTGCTTGCATCCAAAAATTAAAATTAAAATTGAGTTTAGCTTAATTAAGTTGATGAAATTAATTTTTGGTCTTATTTTCATCTTCTTTCAAAATTCTTTTGGTTTTTCGTTAAATTTTTTCTATGATCAAAATCGTAAACGAATCTGCTGAAAGTAAAATAATCCAATAGATTATTTTTAATTTTTTTAACACTATTTTGACTTCTTTGATTTTTTCATAGTTTTGATCATAATTTTTCCGTATTTTAGATTGCTTTATTTGAAACAATTAAATAATTAGAAAATTGACGTAATTAAAAATATATTAAATGAATATACATTAGAATGAATAAGTTGGGCTAAACTCCACATAAGAATTGTGGATTTGGTTTTCAATGCGATAGTCTTAGGGAGGTTAGGGGTGATGGTAAAGGTGAAATGAACTTAAGGTGAAATGAACGTGGCAAAGAGGGTAAATCCGGATATCCTGTTCAACTCCATCATTGACATCTAGGATTTGTATAGTTTAAGAGGGTTAAGTGAAAATGCGTCATACTTGAGGGGGTTTAAGGAATTTACCTAAGATTTATAATATTGGCACAAAAATATATTTCTATATCAGGACAAAATACTCGTACGTACATGTACAAAACAATTCAAAAGTTGAAGTTTGGATTTTATATGCAAGATGTTACGAATGATTTTCAAAAGGTGTTATGAATCCAGAAATTATTATTGTCATCAATCTATATGCAAATTGTAGGAACTTTTATATAAATATATAAAGAATGCATACCATATGTATCTATACACCAGAGATCCATTCCACACTCTTAAAATGCTGACTCCGTCCGCACCTTCACTTTCCTAATTATTTTTTCGTGATCCGAACCGTCTAATGTGTTTAAAAGTTATTTTTAAGGGTCCAACCAAGAAATCAGCCATAAAAATGACCAGAAAGGGTTTTTTTTTTTATCACTCCAGAAAGGGTTTGATCCGAGTAGTTTTTGATAAAAACTGTATTACTCGATTAGACCCTTGAAACACCTTGTAAACACATTGGACGGTTCACATCATTAAAATAAATTTGATAGGGAAAGTGAAGGTGTGGACAGAGTCCGCATTTTAAGGGTGTGGTGTATATACAAATATAAAGGTTGCGTTCTTTGATTTTTTTATGTCTATTTTCCATTAACGTTATGAAAATCATTGCCGATAACCTAGTATAATCATTGTGTGTGTGGTGTATATACCACACACACACAAAAAACCCAAGCATGCATACCTTGTCAGTTGTTCGAGCTCGCTTTGAAATATTGATTGCCGAAGCTTGTAGTTCTCCACAGCTAGTTTCATTAGCTTGTCATTATGGAGACATGATAACCTAGTATATGTTGTTGGATGTTAGAAATTACTTCTGACAGAGAGACGAAAAGTAAGAAGAAAGAGGAGATAATGCCGAATATAATCAAAAGGGGTAGCAAAGTGGACATGAGACATGCAACAATAAGTACTTGGTCATGATGTCGAATGTTTGAATTTCACGGAGGCCAACAATTCCAAACTTTGGAGCCACTGGGGTTATGCATGCCCAGTAGCACGGTCCCGGAATTAGTCGAGGTGCGTGTAGCCGCGTATGCTAGCCCGGACATCCGGTTATCAAAAAAAAAAAAACAATGCCGAATATAAGTTTGAGTAGGTAGAAAATACCTATAAAAGGAGGCCTTTGAAACCCAAAGAGGATCCACACGATTTGCTTCAATCCAAAACCTATGGTCAAGATGGTCCATCCTAGCAATCCATGGAATGCTCAACTCAAGTTCAACCTGTTCAATGGCATGGTGGTCAATTTCGTTTGTCAACTCAACTGCTTCTTTTTGGCTTTGTCATGATTTCCATTTGGCAGGCGCAGTCTTTCTTACGTGAAACATGTTTTTGAGAATTCATTGACTTTGAAAATTACTATTCAAGTCCAGGCAGGGACCACAATTATTTGCGTGGCGGACTATATTTGCTACTTATGCCCCAACCCACGTGTACGTGGTCCAGGCAGGGACCACAATTATTTGTGTGGCGGACTATATTTGCTACTTATGCCCCAACCCACGTGTACATGAGCATGAGCATTAGCAAGAGTGTGAATGCGAGCTTGAAAGAGTCTTTCAAAAATATTTTACACCTTCAAAATTCAAGAGAGCGATACCTTAGTACGGGAAATGAGAGCTGGTCCGGAGAATCCACCTTGAAGATTATGTGACGACATAGGTTATGTTGTTATGACTATTGTGTAATTATATAGAATGCGATGTATTTACAGACAATAGGAGCCTCATTTATATTTAAATAGAAAAATAGAAAAAAATTTAAATAGAGAAATTGCAAAATTATTTTTGTTTATGTCAAAATTTTAGTGCATTGAAGTCTTGTACCCTTGCCCACGCTACGAGTTTAATGTGCTGGAATTTTGGCATTAACAAATATAGTTTTGGGCATTACCACTAATTTAAATATTGTTATTGTAAGTTCTATGCGAGATATTGATTGGCTGCCGATGATCAATATGGTTTTTAACATGATTGTGGTTCTCAACGAGCTCTACTACGTGAACATGCAAAAGGGCTATGGACAAAGTCTACTCGTGACATGTAGATGATAAACCACATTAGCAATTACATACTTCTTCTGTCTCATGTTAAAGGACGTTCAGAATTTTTATTTTTTTAAAAATATTTTTTAGACCGATCAAAAGATCTCAGTGAGTACTTTCGAATGGTGTATTAAATAAAAAACTCCATTATCTTCTTTTAAAAATCAAAATTGCATGACTTTTCGTAGGGAGCATTTAAAATGAGATTGAGAGAGTAATACGAGTAAATAAAATGCTACCAACACTAACTAAATTAATCGGCAGTGCGAACCAGCTTTTTTTTTTTTTTTTGGTGGTTCACTGTGTTTGTGTTTAATTTGGAAAAGAAAAACGTTTTGCTCGAAACAGGAAGGGTGGATGAATATATAATTACCACTTCATGAAAATTTGGGATGATGATAAGACCATCTTCTTCATTTCTCCTCATCATATTTTGCTCAAGCAATTTCCTTGAAAATGATCTTGCCTCCTTCAGTTCATATTCTCCTGAAAACATGAGATCTGTTGCCCTATAAATGTTGAGCATTGAACTCATGTAATATCCACTGTTTCTTTCTATATGAGCCAGGATGTCTTCATCATGCACAAACCAACAGAAGCTCCCTGCACAAGCATCGCATGCACTTAATTATTTAATAATTTATGTTTTTTTTTTAACAACAAAAAGGATTTATTAACCTTTCACAAGGGTATTACAAAGATTAAAATGACTGATATTAGAATTACGCCACTGAGTGGTTAATGAGAGAGAGAGAGAGAGAGAGAGAGAGAGAGAGAGAGAGAGGTCGTACATGGAGTGATATTGTAGCCATGCATCCGCAAGAGCCGGAAGGCTAAAGAGTCTTTGTACAATTTTGCTGGTTCCAACTTAGCATCCATTGTATCTGGACATTGCTGCTTCTTGTAATTCCTAAAATGTTTCAATCACAAATTAATTTGAAAAACATCAAGCAAATTAATTACCAAATTAACTAACTAAACCTAATTATTGAAATAAAAGCAACTATTTTAGCAAAATTAGTTAGTTCATGAACTAAATATTTTGCAAAAAACTAAAACTAGAAATTTTCACTTTTCACAATAAAAAGAAATTTTTTTACCTGTAAACCTCTGACAAAATCACTTCAATCTCCGCATTGAAATACTCAGCTAATCCTAACCTTGTGACTTGATTTACCACACTAAGCTTTATGAGCTCTTCATCCATTGGATACATTGGTGGAACTGCATGCACCCAA
The DNA here is from genome assembly GCA_963854785.1 of Vaccinium vitis-idaea. NCBI lineage: Eukaryota > Viridiplantae > Streptophyta > Magnoliopsida > Ericales > Ericaceae > Vaccinium > Vaccinium vitis-idaea. The sequence goes on along the minus strand of OY978221.1, from coordinate 27,285,069 downwards.
AATAAGGTCACATAAATGTACGTGAAATTAAATAATTTTTTGGTGGTACGTACTATTAATTAATTATTTTTGTAATTATTTTTATTATTATTCAAAACAAAACGAGGACAAGAATTTTGGGACGGAGCGAGTGATTAATTTCATTCAGCAAATTATGAAACTAACCTCCACGAGGGCATCTTCGAACAAGAGACTCGAGGTATTCTTTGCATTTCCTCTCTCCCGTCGCCATGAATGCATAAGCTGTTGCAGAGGGTGATTGAAACAAAGAGCCATCTTTGCTCAAGTTCTTTAGTACGATTTCTCGATCAATAGCACATGAGGATGGTAAAGCTTCAGGGAACGACACCAATGGAGGGTAGTACTCATGATCATTTGCATCTCCTTCCCTGAAAAGACATATAAATGCACTAAGAATGTTCGAATGATTGATTATTCAAGTATTTGTGAAGCATGGTCACCATGAGAACATGCGTCATGCTCGTGATTAAAAGTTTAAACTGTTAGAGAGGGAACTTTTTTATTATTTATATGGATCTCAACATGCCCTTTCACGTATAGCCAGATTCTCCTCTATAAATGGGCTAAACGGGTGTAAATTTTTAATCATTAGGTAGGTGGTGAGGATCGTGAGGTTTGAACACATGATCTATAATCTACTTTAATACCAAGTTAGCTAGACTGTTAATCATCAACTCACCAAGATTTATTTTTTACCCGCTCAATAATAAAAAGTTAACTTACGATTCAAGAATTTGTTGCTTCTTGAGGAAAACATCTGATAATACTGCTTTCAGCTCGTCGGTAACATCTAAACCTGTTTCTTGGGCTAATTCGACCATTGCAGGGAAAATAATGGCAAACCAACGAGTAAGGCATTGGTGTTTTTCTCTTAGTAGCATCTCTGCATTTTCTTGAACAAATGCCAACCCTAACATGTGAAAAAACAAGAAATGGTCAGTCATTTGAACACAATGAAATAAAAAAAGAAAGCTCCATAGAAATTAAGGTAGAAACTACGATAAAAATTACTCCCTCTGTCCCATTTTATTTAAGAATTCTATTCACAATTTCTTTTTGTACCTTTCTCTATATTTGTGTATCCAACATTCCACTTTTTGAGTGCAACAATACAAGCAAGAGTAGAAGGAAGACTATCAATGGTAGGAAGACCATTCATATCTCTCTCCCCCCAAAACCCTTCTTCTTTCTGGTTTTCCAAGACCCATTCCAAGCACCCCTGGAACATGGGATCACACTTTCTAGGGTTATCTGGAATCATGGCTAGCCATGCAGTATCGTAAGCAGATTTGGAAACAAATGAGTTGTAAACATCAAAAGTTGTGAAAATCTCTTCCTTGACCTTCTCAACCAGAGTTTCAATGGAAAAGGTTGAGGATTCCATCATTACTGGAAGAGAAAGAAAGCTAAGTTTTCCTTTCTAACTTTCTATTTCGATGGTTTGGAATCAAGATAACCCAACAAGCTATTTATAGAAATATTTCTTGGAATTGTGTGTTGACTAAGACTTAGATTTCGGGTGGCAAACAAACTGAGCTGTTTGTAAGCAGTTTGGGACTCGGCTTGTTAATGTCTCAGTTTAATTTGGTTCGTTTAGAAAGCGCATCAGATCAATCTACCCGTAGCCCGGCTTGTGGATATAAGTTTGACTCATCTATATGGGGCTACATCTATCCGCAGCTCGGCTCATGTATATAAACTTGACTCGTCTGTATAAAATTGGCTCGTTTAGTTCTTGAATAGAGCTCTAGCTCTCAAATACTGATTGAGCTCAAACTCTAGCTTGACTATTAAGTGTCAATTGCAATTAAAAAAAGGTTCACACACATTCTTAAACTCGTCTCGGTTTGGCTGTTTTGCACCCCTACCTAGATCAGTCATTTGGAAATACCCAAGTTTAATGGCATAGGGGGCCAACCGAAATTTCTTGGAAGTTGGAATTGTGTGCTGACTAAGACAGGGACACGGGGGTAAAAGCCAAAATTTCTTGGAATTGTGTGATGACTTGGGGAGGATTTGGAATTTTTTTTTTGGTTCTTACTCTAATTTTTTTTTTTAGTTTTGCGTCGATTTTTTTTTTGTTGATTATTGATTTGTCTTTCCGAGAGAAATCCAAAGAGTAAAAAAGAGAGTACTTATAAAATATTTTCAAAGTTCACTACAGGCAAAAATAATCCAAAAATTGTGGATTATTGGATTATTTTTTTCTTTATTCATAAAAAATTTAGTTTAGCTAATAATTTTATACTCTTTAGATTCCTTTTGTCGAGAAAAACTCATAATCTATAAAAAAATCGATGCAAAACTAACAAATGCAATTTTTTTTTAATAAAGGCAAAAACTAACAAATGCCTAAAAAAAATTGAATTCAACATGAAACTAATAAATGCAAAAAAAAAAAATTGACTAATTAGGGTGAGTTCTCGAATGGATTTTATCAACATTTGATAAAATCAACCCCCTGATTTTATCCATTCGTGAAGACATGTGATAAAATTTGTGGATTTTTGCATTCAAAAATCTCAAAAATTTACAGATTTTATCAAATGTCTTCACGAATGGATAAAATCAATGGGTTGATTTTATCAAAATCTTGATAAAATCCATTCGAGAACTCACCCTTAAAGAGGCAAACGAACCAAGTTTCGGCGAACAACTCGACTTTAGTTTGATTACTACTGAATTACCAAGCCAAGCAGCTCATTGAATTTAAGAACCGAGCTCAATTACATTCTGAATTTGGAGTGACAATATTTATGCCCAATTCTGTCAGTCTTTTTCTTTTTGCACAGCAAAAAAGATTTCATTAATCACTAAGGTAAACAATGATCAATAGGAACAAGGAGAAAGCATCAAACAAAGCCTAGTCCGAGACCCAATCCTCGATTGGCAAGAAGCCAATCGAGGTCCAATTCTGTCAGTCTTAAACTTGATTGTGTCTCAGGTGTGACAAGAGGGAGGCCGATTGAATAAAAACATAGAGAGAAACATAACTATCAAAAGCTCGGCTAATAGGGGTGTTCTGCTAAGAGTATTTTTAGAATAAATCGGTTTTTTACGACTTTTTACGTGATGCATTGCGAGAAAATGACCTATGACCTATCTTGGTTTTTGAAAAAAAATTGTTTTTTTGGTAGTGGATAATTCGGTTTGTTTACCCTCATTACTCTGACCTGTCCCCACAAAATATAATTTAGAGCAATTAGTATCACGTAGTCCTAGAGCACAGTTATGTGGTGCTCCAAATCATTCTAGTATCATACATTTACGTGGAGTCTTTTCTTTTTAAAGCAAAAATAATAATTTTATTAACCTTTGAAGATTTTTTTTTTTTTGAAAAGCAACCTTTGAAGATTACAAAGATTAAAGAGAGACATACGTAGAGAGAAAGGCATCACAACCAAAGGAGGCATCCCAACGAGGTTGACACCCCTCCAATGGACAATCATATGCCTCCACGACCAACATTTACATGGAGTCAATACACTTAGTTATGTCCCCATAAGAATGTTTGGTGCTAGAGTGTCCTAGAACACTACGTGGCTGTTTTCCGGGAGCATTTAATAATCAGTAGTGAGCCAAAATTTCCATTTAGAGGGACACATTTTCACAATATTGAACTTAAAAAAAAAAAAAAAAAACTTGTAGTATAACATATTTAAAAAGCTTCCCAACATAAATAAATGTATTCAAATACACTCCAATATTAGTCTAAATATTTGATTGCTAAATAATTGACCCTAACGAGAAATCATCAGTGGATAGCACGTTAAAATAAATATATCGAGTTGATTAGTGAGTACCAGGAACTCTACCAAAAAAAACTCTTTTGGATTAAACTCGACAAGGCAAATCGATTTTTTTTCTTTAAAAAGCTAGAAAATGAGTTCGATGGATTCACATGCCACACAAACTAGTTACTGTATTCTCTATTTACTTCAGTTAAATGAGTATTTAATTTTTGAAGGAACCCATTGATTTGGTTGGGAACTCATGACAATACAATAAACAATAATCCTGATGCCCAAAATTTCAAATTCATCAAACATTTTTTTTTTGAGTAAGTGTAAAAAAAAAAAAAAAACACTAGTAACAACGAGGGATAAAAAAACTAGGCGGCACGTGAGTCAGTGCTTAATTTAAGAGGGATTTTAATTGGGTCCCATCTCTAGAAATGCAGTATAAACGCGATATAGGATACAAAATCATGCGGCGGATTTAGAAGATAAGAACAAGAAAATAGAGTATCATGCATCCACCGCCCATGTAGTTGGTCGGGTCCTGTTTGTACGATGTAAATATCAGTCACAGCGATTGGTCCCCAAATCAAAGGTTTGATTGGTCCCCATAATCTATCCTTGTAAAGGGCATCCTCAAAGCTAAAGTTGATGTAGAGTTCATTAATCGTCTAACGTATAGTTTTTGTAATAGACGGATGGAGTTATTTAGTTTCTTAATTTTAGGTTGATTCAGCTTCTTATTTTATGTTTTATTGTTTTACAAGAATTAGGGTTGCTAGTATTTTATTTCCTTTTTTATTTTAGGGTTGCTGCTAGTATAAATAATTGATGTAAGTCTTAGAGTAAGGGGGTTGTTTATGATTATTAATGAAAATTTGAGAGTTTTCTCAATTTTATTTGTTCAAGGAGGGAATACCTCTAGTTCAGACAAAATTCGTGATTGTCCTTGTTGCACGTTCTTATTTCAACTCGCCTCCTTACATCAGATGCCCTCGGCCCTCACTTAAGTTAGTCTGGTGTGTTGCTTAGTTATTTAGTACTATTATATTATCTCAGTACATTTCACCAACAATTTCTCTGTATATCTATCATTTACTCCGGCCAGCCATATCTTTGGTTTTATGATTGTAGTGGCTGTTTGAAGATTGGGGGATCTATAATGATAAGTTTTGTTTTCTCAAATAACAAAAAAAAATAATAATAATTTCGTCCGGGTTAGATTTAAGGTGTGCAAGCCCCTGCACTCTCCCAAATGTTCTTCCTATTTGTAATACACTTTTGAGTTTTTTTTTAGTAAAATTACTCAAGGGTGCTTCCCACAAATCAGATCAAATGGAAAATCTTGCATCCGCCAATGTTAAACATTGTCTACTCACAAAACATACTTGGGAGGGAGAGATTATTCCAATCTATCAAGCTGTGGACCACACAGTGTGTGGGCTCCATACACTTTGTGAGAACTATGCAAATATTTAGTGCAGATGCTATGTGGAGCAATCCTCTGAGATCATAAAATAATTTCCCGTAAATCAAGAGGTATAGATAGAGGGGCATCGACTATGTAGGGACAGACCTCGGGGACCCACAAGTGCACTTGTGGACGAATGATCCAAATCGTTCATTCATCTGTACCAATAATAACAATATATAAGTGGTTGATCCAAAATCATCTTAATCAAAAGTGTACAAGTGGTTAATCCAAAATCTTTCCTGTTACATTCAAAACGATTTGAATTAATCTCCTCCATCTGTGCCAATAACAACCGCGTTAAATAATTTCTAGTTACAGTGGGACCAACATGTACTCCAGCCCCCGCAAGCCCACGTGACGAAACCGTCCATTTCTTACGATGTCATGTTTTTCCGGCTGTCTGACCCTCAAGGCTCAAATCGAACGGAAAATTGCGGTCTATGACGTGCCAAATTCAAAATGAATGACTACCCCTTTGTTGATTCGCCTTTCGACATCGATTGGTCTTGACTTGAGTTGACATGGGTTACACATTATTAGTTGCAAAACGAGTTACAGTCATTTTACCCGCCGGAATCTGACTACACACAGTGGTGGGGTCCCACACACAATTAGTATAAAAAATCATCGGCAACTAGTACTAAAACAAGATGATAAATTTACATATTTTAATTTGTTTTACCTTTTAACCAATTTGTACTAGCTCAGTTGGTCAGGGCTCTTATATCTTATTAGGAGGCTAGGAGTTCGAATCCCCTTGCCTGCATGTAGGGGGCTTTTCATTTCTTTGTTTCTACCATGTAACAGACTTATTTCTTATATTGGTTAAGTTGTTGGGCTTGATTGTCTCGTAGACTCTCACAATTGATGTAGTGTCCGAAGTTTCTAAGATCCACTTTTTTATTTTTCCCCTTCTTTTCGATTATTTTCAATTCTGTTGCTGCTTCAGATGTATAATATTTTAAATATACAATATACTTATTTGAGAGATATTCATTATTTCCGTTAAATAATTTTTTTAAAATCATAAAAAAATTATAGCTAGAAAAATATAATTGATTTGAAAATGACATGCATACTGAACAAGAAATTTGAGACGGAGGGAGTACAAAATGTATAGTGCGCTTCTCGGGTGTGGTGACCTCCTCTGAATGGTCCTTCTGAGTTGACTCTTTTCCATCGTGAGTCAGATTCACTAACTCTCTTAATACCTCTGCACAAGTTATGCCCAACGTTAGTGCCAAACTCGGCCAGAATGTGGCCGGGGAAGGCACTCTGACAGTCTAGTGAGAGAATAAAAGTACCAAAGAAATAGAGAGTTGTGGATTGTATGGTCTATCTTCTAGGGTTCCATTCTCTTTACGTCACGCAACATCTTGAGCCAAGTTCGTTATGATTGCATGTGCATGCCTTGAATTATCGAACGACACATGTCATAATCGCTCGGCCATTGTCACGGTGACGTAAGGAGAGTGCGGTTGCACGCACATGCCCACCATGAGTTAGTCATGTATGGTAACCACCTTGGATGACATCTCCAAGGCGTGAAGGTCAAACTGCCTTCCGTATTCCTTGTTACCTGGTTTGGGTGACTTCGTCCGGATTGATCTTGTCTCGGCTGAGATGCTGGTTCATCTTCTTTACGTGTCGATTGGCTCTGTCTCGGTGCAGCCACAATGGGCTCAGTTGACAGTTCGGCCCATCTGTTGGGAGATGAGCCTATCTTGCCAAATAATTTGGCCTTTGGTCCGAAACAACCTCGGCCCTTATAACCTTTATATTTCAGCCCACTACATGTCGGAAATCCAGTTTTCAAAATGTGTTGATGGCGTCGTCTCTACCGAAAAAATCTGGATTGCATAAAACAATCGAGGCACATTGTAACAACGCTTTCCTAAAGACAGTATTTGCCCCCACCACAAGGTGTACACCGGGTTAACAGTAAATCCGTCTTCAAGATGCAACGAAACCAAACTTTAGGTTCTTTTTTACTGTGTTTGCACAAGCAAAGACAGATATAATATTCGCTAAATGAGAATAAGTGAACCCAGAACTGATATTCTGTTGATATTTGATTTCTGTAGAGAAACAGAATATCAGTATACCTAAAATTCTAAGAATAGAGTGTGTAGAGAGAGCGAGAGAGAGCGTGCAATTCGCTATAGAATTTTTGGTGTACAGAATGACTTTACAAAAGGCCTCTTTGTAGATTTTTAGGCACCCTCTTATGAAAGGTTGTGTTTTGAATAGACACACATTAAGAATAGTCATGTCTTTTGAAGACACTATTGAGGAAGTGTCATGTCTTTTAAAAACAATTAATTAGGAAAAGTCATGACTAGTACTAGGCACCATTTCATGAAAAATCATGTCTCTAGTAGACATTCATTTAATAGGAAGAGTCGTGTCTTTTGGAGGCACCCTCACATCCCTTCCATATAAGCACATCCCAATCTAATGTGTGTTTTAACCATTCAGTAAAGTCACAACCGATGTGAAAATGTGTTGTAACCTTTCACATGAACCTCTCTTAATATATTTTCAAAAGACCCCAAACTAAAAAACAATTTATTATTTTTAAAATTTCCAACACTACATCAGGGTCTGGTAATAAAATTTTCTGACTTAGGGCTTGTTTTCTGCATGTTGATTAATGTAAAAACATGTTTGTTTGTTTTCCATGTTCATGCATATTCACGGATTTCGTTAGTTTTCACCTTCGCAAGAACCAATTCAATTCAAATTTAAATTCCCATTTCGCCCACACGTGGGAGTATTGCCTTCAATTACACCGCCAAAAAAAAAAAACATGGTTATTACAAGGGAAAAGAGAAACAGAACCCAAATATAATACATATTGCTTTCAAGATTGCTTGACCATTCGGGTGATTAATAATTAACTTAAAATTTCGTCCCAAGCGTAGGACTATCGACCGGTGCAGCACAATAAATCCGGAAGTACCGGAGTCGAACCACAGAGACGGTCTACGGTGTTGACCCAAACAATGCTAGATTCTATGTTTGTAACTGGCTCTCAGGTAGCCACCCCTTGCTCGATTGGTTTAATTAATTATCTAAATTGAACTAATTTAATTTTTGAACTCTGAATTTAAACAGGAGAGCACAGCCGTGGGCACCACGGTGCCCGCAACTAGTCTAATCCACATTCACTCGGGCCAAAATTATTTAATTAATAGGTTTAAAAATATGGAAATGGTTCCTAACAAGTGCACACCACTTGTCACCAATTCCTGCGCAATTTAGAATGGGCGATGCCCGGGTTTTGTTTGCTAGAAAAATTCCGTATTCAGAAACTGCGCATCAATTAAAGTGATTCGGCACCGAGGTGGAATATGAATCAGCCTAGCCACGGGACACCTTGTCCCGCGGCCGCACTCAATACGACTACTCACACATATTAAAATAAAGTGCAGAAATCAAAATAATCTTAGATATAGACATGCTTGAAAGATTAAATATGAAGAACAATAGAGAACAATACCGTAATTGCAAAGGAAGAATTTGATTTTAATTAGCAATACGGAACACCAATCCAAAGCTAGAATTCTGAAAATCCAGAACAAACTTGAAACGTAGAATGCTGAAGTAAAACTGTAGCCGAACCTCGGAAAGTAGAAAACTAAGAACAATTCGTCGAACCCTACTTAGCCCCAAAAACGGGGTATTTATATCCCCTCCCGAAGTCAAAATCCGTAACAAAGTCAAAAACAATTATAACGCACTCGGTATCGATACAGGAGAAGTCCTGTATCGATACCCATACGTTCTGTTCGCGGATGATGCATCGGGTATCGATACAGGACAATCCCTGTATCGATACCGAGACCTCTAAAATACAATTCCAGCTGTTTGGTCGTCCGTGCTTGGGTCCCACCGGTTTCCATCATGCCCGATGCCTTGTGTTCATTTTACGCGCACTTTTCCGACCTGTTTCCTACAAAATAGACACAAACACCAAAAACAAAAGACAACACCGCATCAAGTGGAAAATGAAATAAAACGCGCCTCTAACGCGCTAATTCGCCCTACTTAGGCGCTTATATCTTGAGATATTGCGCGCCTATCACACCCCCCAACTTGAGCGTTGCTAGTCCCGAGCAACGAAAAGAATAAAACACATAAATAAAAGGATAGATCTTTTAAACCCCCGGGCGGCCCCGGTAGGACGAGTGAAGTCTCGTGAGGGTTTTCAGCAGTGATAACCCACAAAACACAAAGGACTTAGACATTTGAATGCAACTCTACCCAATCAATAGCTTCTTGAAACACTACAGTGACTGTCAGGCAAGTCAAACGCAAGATATTTCATCCATGGACAAAGTTAAACAAGTGAACTTCGCAGCATACTTAGCACCAAAATTAATCCTCACCTACGACCGGATAGGGATTTATCACATAACATGCGTGAAAGTGAGAATCACACATAGAAATTCACTAATCCCGAAAACAATTCACACAATATCAATAGCCCGGTGTGTCTCTAAAACTCACCCCTTCCCCTAATGATTAATCTTTTTCTTTTTTTTTTTTTCTCTTGTGGTCGTGCAATGCCTGGATCTGTCGGGCTTTCTAGTTGACCCATGTAACGAGCTTTAGGTCGGTCATCCCCAAGCCAAACGGCCTTAGGGTACCAGGTTTAAAGAGACCCCTCAGACTTAATTGCTCGAGTCAAAAAGGCTTTAGGGAGAGACCCAAACTAACCACATTTAACCAATGCCTTCACAAGGTCTATCCATCTTGTAATGCGAACAATACGGTGGGAGCAAACCCCGATTGCCCGAATACTCAATGAACGTCCGGATAAGCAATACCAATTTAGCGCACAATGTAGGAAAGGGGTTCCAATTAGCCCGTGGGCGCAATCAACTAACACCGAAATATCAATAATATGTAAACCAAATTCAAGGCTAGTGAATGCTCAGAGTGGGACAGTGTGCGTGAAAAGCATGAACTCAAGTGATCAAACACTATCCAACTATAGATGATACGGCTAACTGGGTGCTTGCTAAACATCATGTTCACGAGCTTAAGTCTATTCATGAAATCGTATCGAGACTCCGACTCGCACAACAGCCACTATAGCGCTAATTAGCAGTCATCAACCAAGAATAGTTACACCCCAAACATCCAAATTCCTTTTTTTTTTTTTTTTTTGTGAAAAAGAAAAAAAAAAAAAAAAAACAAAATGAAAAACATGTACGAAGTACACCCTCCCCCCAACTTAGAACATGCTATGTCCCCAGAGCATGGAGACATTAAAATTGAAAGAACAAGGGGAAGAACTGGACCTCCGGGTGGCAGCCAACCACCATGACCTCGGCCGATATACGAGGAATTTCAGGTACGCTCACCGTGCAACCGGCAAAACACGTCAGTCCAGCCCGACACGTGGTATCCGGGCGTACACAAAGAAAACAAAAGAACAAGAAAAGAAAAGATACACCACCAAATCGTCACGCGATCAACGTGTCATACTTTTCTCCCCAACGCGTGCAAGGAACACGAATTGGGTGGCTATACAAGACCAAAAGAAATCGTTTTTTTTTTTTTTTGCTTTTTTGGAATGAAAAACAGACACTAAAATGCATAACATGCCCTTACTAACCGGAGCTGGGCACACGATCCTTCTTTTAATAGCGGCGTGCGAAGCTATGAAAACCCAAGTCAATGATGGGTACCCCTAATACCAGAGGCCGGGTCCACACTTAATGAAAAGCATGGTACGCGTAAGCTACCCGTCAACAACTTCCTCCCTTGATCCACCTCAAGGGATGAGGAGATCACAACCGGATAAGTATCATTGCCCTTCAACAAGGCGTATTTAAGCGTGTCCGGGAGAGGCTTCAACTCTGGTTCAGGGGTGTCCAGAAGCTCGAACATTGGGTCATAAAAGACCCCACAAACTTCCTCTACTAACTCCTCAACTTCTAACCTATCTACCAGTTCGACCACCTCTGGAGATTCTAAACATGACGCCTCCTTGGTGGTAAGAGCTATTTCCAGAGGATCCTCATATAAAACTGTATCAATGTGCCCCTGAACGAGTGTGTCAACCAAACATAACTCATCGAACTCCTCCTCATCCTCACCCAAGGTACCGACACTATAGACATCCACCTCCATTTTATCCTCGCCAATAGACAACTGGACCTTGCCAGTTTTGCAATTCATGACAGCATTGGAGGTGGCTAAGAAGGGACGACCTAGGATGATAGGAGTCTTCTCTAAAATCTCAGGATTTACGCAGGTGTCTAGGACAATAAAATCTGCAGGGAATTGGAACTCACCTACCTGAATCATTACATCTTCTACCACACCCTTGGGCACCCTAACACTCCGGTCTGCCAACTGCAATGTGACAGGAGTAGCTCTCAGATCGCCTAGGCCTAGCCTCAAGTATGCAGAATAAGGGAGCAAATTAACACTCGCTCCCAAGTCTAATAATGCCTTGTCAAAACGCTGACCTGCTATGGCTATGGGAATGGTAGGACACCTTGGATCCTTGCACTTTGCAGGAATCTCAGTCTCAATAATGGAGCTCACTACCTCGGTCAGAACCACATTGTTCTGACTCTTGCGCTTTGGTGTGCAGAGGTCCTTCAGAACCTTCGCACACTGGGGAAAAGACTCAATTGCTTCCATCAAAGTGATAGGGAATTGCACCCTCTTAAAAAGTTCGAGCATCTTATGGTTCCTGCTCTGCTTAGGCTTCACCGCCAGCCTTTGTGGAAATGGAGCTAATGGCATCGCTGGTGGCGTTTGAGTCTTGGGGGCCGCATCAGCAGGCACCACCACCTCAGGTGACCTCTCAACACTCTCAGGAGTTGCGCGTGGTGCATCAACCGGCTCCGGGGGTGGAGCTGGTTTCTGCTTTGGCGGGATGGACTTGTCAATCTCCTTCCCATTTCTAAGAATGGTGACCGACTTGGCCTCCTCCTGATTTTGACCCTGAATATTCGGACCTGAAGAATTTCCCAAGTAATGGGCCCCCGTTGTACTACCCTGGGCTGGGAACTTTCCCTTCTCCTGTTGCATTTGACTAATAATCGCAGTGAGTTGGGACATCTGGGTGGTAAGGGCTCCTATTTGCTGCCTTGTCTCAGTCTGAAATGTCATCTGAGACCGCATCATGGAGTTGACAATATCCTCTAGCTTATGGTCACGTGCAGTCATCTGTGAATCACCTGGGAGAGGTCCACGGTTGGATGAACCTGCCCCCCTACCAGGCTGTTGCTGGTAGTGGAATGGAATGACTTGGCCCTGCGGAGGCCTGAATGATTGAGACTGTGAAAATTGCTGCGGCGGAGGCGGCGCAAGGGGTTACGCTTGACCTCCACCTGCGGGTCTAGGGTCCGACCACCAGTCTTTGGAATGATCTCTCCATCCCGCGTTATACGTATTTGAGTAAGTGTCCCAATTCCTCACAGCATTTACCTCTTCCTGATTATTCTGACCTGCTCCCTTAGCGGCTAAAAACCCAGGGCAAGCGGTCGCGATATGCCCCTTACATTCACACCACACACAGACTTCCTCTACACTGACCTCATGTACTGGACGAGTCTGCCTAACTTCTAATTCCTCTAGCTTTTGCGCCATTTTTTCAACCTGGGCCTGGAGTCGCTGGTCACGAATGGTAACAGGGATAACAGTGGACCCAAAAGGTCCGGACCGATCAAAATCAGAGGGTTCTAACGCCCTCTGCCTATCTGCTAGATCATCCAGAAAATCCCAACCCTCATCCGCAGTTTTGGACAAGAAGTCGTCCCCTTTACACGAATACTCTATGTGCTGGATTGTCTCAGCGTTGAGACCCAGGTGAAAGAATTCGACCAACTGTATCTTCTCAAAACCAGGGTGTGGCATTCTTAGGAGCAAATCTTTGAAACGCTCCCATGCCTTCACAAAAGACTCTCCCCTCTCTTGCCTAAAACCTTGAATTTGACGCCTTAAACTATTAGTTTTAGCCTCAGAAAAATATTTCCTGTAAAACGCGTCACGCACATGCGCCCATGTGGTGAAGGACTGAGGCTTTTGCATTCTAAACCATCTAAGTGCGCCATCTTTTAAAGTTGCCTCAAACAGTTTGAGGCAGGCATTGTCATATTGGGTAGTAGACGCCAGGTTGCGCACTAACCCCTCAAACGTCCGTACATGTTCGTACGGATCATCGGACTCTCTCCCATAGAAGTTAGAGAGGCTATTCAGGACACCAGGCTTTACAGTGAAGGCATTGCGTGCCTCCTGTGTCTCTCGAGGGAACACAATCGGCCCGGGAGGAGTGGTCCTCTCGGGATTCAAGTGCTGCCTCAACGATGGTTGTTGAATTACCTCCTGGTCTCCCATTTCAAAAGATTCTGGTTCGGAAACTGACTCTGACTCTGACTCTGACTGATAAAGCGGATTATCGAAATTGACTGACTCGACAGGTAAATCTATGTAGAGTCCACTAATGGGAATGGACTCCGACTGACTCTCTACTGACTTTGACGAAGAATTTGAAGGCTCTGACTGACTCGACCTGCTCTCTATCTTAACCAAGCGATTAGTATGATCACGGTAATAGAGAGGATCAGGCTTACGTACAACTTGCTTACCTCTACCTATGATGACTCGACTAAAATTAAACAAACACTACACTAACACCGTTTGAACACACGTCACCGTCCCCGGCAACGGCGCCAAAAATGCTTGACCGTTCGGGTGATTAATAATTAACTTAAAATTTCGTCCCAAGCGTAGGACTATCGACCGGTGCAGCACAATAAATCCGGAAGTACCGGAGTCGAACCACAGAGACGGTCTACGGTGTTGACCCAAACAATGCTAGATTCTATGTTTGTAACTGGCTCTCAGGTAGCCACCCCTTGCTCGATTGGTTTAATTAATTATCTAAATTGAACTAATTTAATTTTTGAACTCTGAATTTAAACAGGAGAGCACAGCCGTGGGCACCACGGTGCCCGCAACTAGTCTAATCCACATTCACTCGGGCCAAAATTATTTAATTAATAGGTTTAAAAATATGGAAATGGTTCCTAACAAGTGCACACCACTTGTCACCAATTCCTGCGCAATTTAGAATGGGCGATGCCCGGGTTTTGTTTGCTAGAAAAATTCCGTATTCAGAAACTGCGCATCAATTAAAGTGATTCGGCACCGAGGTGGAATATGAATCAGCCTAGCCACGGGACACCTTGTCCCGCGGCCGCACTCAATACGACTACTCACACATATTAAAATAAAGTGCAGAAATCAAAATAATCTTAGATATAGACATGCTTGAAAGATTAAATATGAAGAACAATAGAGAACAATACCGTAATTGCAAAGGAAGAATTTGATTTTAATTAGCAATACGGAACACCAATCCAAAGCTAGAATTCTGAAAATCCAGAACAAACTTGAAACGTAGAATGCTGAAGTAAAACTGTAGCCGAACCTCGGAAAGTAGAAAACTAAGAACAATTCGTCGAACCCTACTTAGCCCCAAAAACGGGGTATTTATATCCCCTCCCGAAGTCAAAATCCGTAACAAAGTCAAAAACAATTATAACGCACTCGGTATCGATACAGGAGAAGTCCTGTATCGATACCCATACGTTCTGTTCGCGGATGATGCATCGGGTATCGATACAGGACAATCCCTGTATCGATACCGAGACCTCTAAAATACAATTCCAGCTGTTTGGTCGTCCGTGCTTGGGTCCCACCGGTTTCCATCATGCCCGATGCCTTGTGTTCATTTTACGCGCACTTTTCCGACCTGTTTCCTACAAAATAGACACAAACACCAAAAACAAAAGACAACACCGCATCAAGTGGTAAATGAAATAAAACGCGCCTCTAACGCGCTAATTCGCCCTACTTAGGCGCTTATATCTTGAGATATTGCGCGCCTATCAAAGATTAAAGACATGGCATTAATCATGTGGGGTAGAAGGTAGGAAAATTCTTTTTTTTTTTTTAACTGAAGGTAGGAAAATTCTTGATCAGAACAAATTAAGGTAGAAAAATGAATGTGTTTGGTTAGATAGTATACCAAATTACAAAATACATAGGCTGTGTTGGTTAGATAGTTTAGTTTAGTTTTTGATGATGTCATAAGGTGTAATGAGTGGAGAGAGACAGAGAGAGAAATGAGAGGAATGATGATGTCATCAAAACTAAAACTAAACTGGGAAACGAATAGGGATACGGGGTAAAAGCCAAAATTTCTTGGAATTGTGTGATGACTAAGACTTGGGGAGTATTTGGAATTTCTTTTTTTGTTTTTACTCTAATTTTTTCTTTTTAGTTTTGCGTCGATTTTTTTTTGTTGACTATTGATTTGTCTTTCCGAGAGAAATCCAAAGAGTAAAAAAGATAGTACTTATAAAATATTTTCAAAGTTCACTACAGGCAAAAATAATCCAAAATTTATGGATTATTGGATTATTTTTGTCTTTATTCATAAAAAATTTAGTTTAGTTAATAATTTTATACTCTTTAGATTCCTTTTGTCGAGAAAAACTCATAATCTATAAAAAAATCGATGCAAAATTAACAAATGGAATTTTTTTTTAATAAAGGCAAAAACTAACAAATGCCTAAAAAAAATTGAATTCAACGCGAAACTAATAAATGCAAAAAAAAAAAAAAAAATTGACTAAGGAGGCAAACGAACCAAGTTTTCAGCGAACAACTCGACTTTAGTTCGATTACTACTGAATTACTAAGCCAAGCAGCTCATTGAATTTCAAAAGCGAGCTCAATTACATTCTGAATTTGGAGTGACATTTATGTCCAATTCTGTAAGTCTCTTTTTTGCACGGCAAAAAAGATTTCATTAATCACTGAAGGTAAACAATGATCAATAGGAACAAGGAAAAAACATCAAACAAAGCCTAGTCCGAGACCCAATCCT
This sequence comes from Vaccinium vitis-idaea, assembly GCA_963854785.1. NCBI lineage: Eukaryota > Viridiplantae > Streptophyta > Magnoliopsida > Ericales > Ericaceae > Vaccinium > Vaccinium vitis-idaea. Next base: position 27,268,913 of record OY978221.1, on the reverse strand, counting down.
CGATTGGCAAGAAGCCAATCGAGGTCCAATTCTGTCAGTCTTAAACATGATTGTGTCTCAGGCGTGACAAGAGGGAGGCCGATTGAATAAAAACATAGAGAGAAACATAACTATCAAAAGCTCGGCTAATAGGGGTGTTCCGCTAAGAGTATTTTTAGAATAAATCGGTTTTTTTACGAATTTTTACGTGATGTATTGCGAGAAAATGACCTATGACCTATCTTGGTTTTTGAAAAAAAAATTGATTTTTTGGTAGTGTATAATTCGGTTGGGTTACCCTCATTACTCTGACCTGTCCCCACAAAATATAATTTAGATCAATTAGTATCACGTAGTCCTAGAGCACAGTTATGTGGTGCTCCGAATCATTCTAGTATCATACATTTACGTGGAGTCTTTTTTTTTTTAAAGCAAAAGTAATAATTTTATTAACCTTTGAAGATTTTTTTTTTTTCAAAAAGCAACCTTTGAAGATTACAATGATTAAAGGGACGTACGTAGAGAGAAAGACATCACAACCAAAGAAGGCATCCCAACAAGGTTGACACCCCTCCAATGGACAATCATATGCCACTCCACGACCAACATTTACATGGAGTCAATACACTTAGTTATGTCCCCATAAGAATGTTTGGTGCTAGAGTGTCCTAGAACGCTACGTGACTGTGTTCCGGGAGCATTTAATAATCAGTAGTGAGCTAGAATTTCCATTTAGAAGGACACATTTTCACAATATTAAACTTAAAAAAAAAAAAAAAACCTTGTAGTATAACATATTTAAAAAGCTTCTCAACATAAATAAATGTATTCAAATACACGCCAATATTAGTCTAAATATTTGATTGCTAAATAATTGACCCTAACGAGAATATTGAGAAATCATCAGTGGATAGCATGTTAAAATAAATATATCGAGTTGATTAGTGAGTACCAGGAACTCTACCAAAAAAAACTCTTTTGGATTAAACTCGACAAGGCAAATCGATTTTTTTCTTTAAAAAGCTAGAAAATGAGTTCGATGGATTCAAACATGCCACACAAACTAGTTACTGTATTCTCTATTTACTTCAGTTAAATGAGTATTTAATTTTTGAAGGGACCCATTGATTTGGTTGGGAACTCATGACAATACAGTAAACAATAATCCTGATCAGGGGCAGAGCCAGAACTAAATGTCAGTGGGGTCAAATTCTTAAAGCAGAATAATAAAACAAAAAAAAACACCAAAATGCGAAATTGAGAGTTAAAGTGGATATCTAACATATAATTTCATTTACAATTGATCTCCCAAAAAATGCACTGAAAATGCCAAACAAAAATTAGCTTAGATACACAGTAACCATGTCCACAACCAACCACAAAAAGCTACACATGAACCTACACATGAATGCCAACAAAAAGTAGCTAAGCAAGTATCGGTTTAAAACCTACAACAACGTTTACAAGTGACCCCAACGATTTTTCATATTTTGAAATCGTAGCATAATAGCCTCATTTGTGATACTATTATAAAAGTCTCCCTCTCAATATATACAATCAAGCTATCATGCAACCATGATCATCCAGTTGGTTACGAAGTCGATTCTTCAAAATCTTCATGACAGAAAATACTCTTTCTATTGTAGCTGTCGCAATAGGTAAAACTAAAGCCAAAGTTAAAAGCCTGAAAACCAATGGATACCATATATCTTTTCAAGTCTCAACCATCTTTCGAGAAACATCACCAATTCCTTTCATGTTTGGAAACTCGACACTAGACCGCACATCAATGATGAAATTCTCAAGTTGATCCGAAAGTGCCAAAAGCTCAGTACCGAAGAAGTCTTTAGCATAAAATCCGGCCAAGCGGTTCAACTTTTGGTTGTCAAAACTTGCAAATGAGTTGGATGGACTTAAACATGCAACAAATGAAGCAACTCCGTGTTTACCTCATTAAAGCGATTATTTAGCTCTTGGAGTTGCATATCTATGAGACTATGAATATAACACCCCGAGTTACTTTCAATATTATATGTGATGCTCGTTGACTCATTTCAAAAGTCTTCTGTTGTTCAGTCGTTAAGATAGTAAATAATGAAGTTGCTACGGAAGTGAGTTTGTTATATTAGTTGAACTAATTTGCTAGTGTTATGAGCTGTTGGTTGTGGGGTTATAGGCATGTGTTTGGCTCAGAATAGACTTGTTGGGGCATCTCCGGGTTTGGTCGTTACAATGACAGTGTAGTATACAACAACAGCTCAACGCAATTGGGTGTGGTAAGGAGGGCAAGTAGTGGTGAAGAGAATTACAGAGTAACAAGGAAAATTATTTGGTGTGATCAGTGGTAAGGAGGAGGGCAAGTAGTTGGGCAAAAAATACCATATACAAGGGGCAAAAATACAAAATTCTAAAAAATATTATACCTATCTTATTAAAATTTGATACCTTAGTGGGGTCAAGTGACCCCGCTTGACCCCCCTTGGCTCCGCCACTGATCCTGATGCCCAAAATTTTAAATTCATCAAACCTTTTTTTGAGTAAGTGTGAAAAAAAAAATAAAACACTAGTAACAACAAGGGATAAAAAACTAGGCGGCACGTGAGTCAGTGCTTAATTTAAGAGGGATTTTAATTGGGTCCCATCTCTAGAAATGCAGTATAAACGCGATAAAGGATACAAAATCATGCGGCGGATTTAGAAGATAAGAACAAGAAAATAGAGTATCATGCATGCACCGCCCATGTAGTGGTCGTGTCCTGTTGGTACGATGTAAATATCAGTCACAGCGATTGGTCCACAAATCAAAGGTTTGATTGGTCCCCATAATCTATCCTTGTAAAGGGCATCCTCAAAGCTAAAGTAACAATTGATGTAGAGTTCATTAATCGTCTAACGTATAGTTTTTGTAATAGACGGATGGAGTTATTTAGTTTCTTAATTTTAGGTTGATTCAGTTTCTTATTTTATGTTTTATTGTTTTACAAGAATTAGGGTTGCTAGTATTTTTTTTTTTTTATGATTATTAATGAAAATTTGAGAGTTTTCTCAATATTATTTGTTCAAGAAGGAGGTATTTCTAGTTTAGACAAAATTCGTGATTGTCTTTGTTGCACGTTCTTATTTCAACCCTCAAGTCTCAAATCGAACGGAAAATTGCCGTCTTTGACATGCCAAATTCAAAATGAATGACTTCCCCTTTGTTGATTCGCCTTTCGACATCGATTGTCTTTGACTTGACTTGACATGGGTTACACATTATTAGTTGCAAAACGAGTAACAGTCATTTTATCCGCCGGAATCTGACTACACATAGTGTTGGCGTCCCACACACAATTATCAAAAATCAACGGTAATTAGTAAAACAAGATGATAAATTTACATATTTTAATGGGATTATTACCTCTATGTCTAGAAAAGATATGTCTAATTACCACTAAGGTAAGTCAATTTTTTTAATTACCAATAAAGTAAGTCAATTTTTTTTGGAGTTTAGGTTTAGGTTGCACTTTCTATTATAGGGTTTTAGTGGGTTAGACACTTTCATAGAGTACCCTCGGATTTTAGGCACTTTCATAGGGTACCCTAGTCGTAGGGTGCCCTAGAGTTTAGGTTTAAGGTGCATTTTCCTATTATAGGGTTTTAGTGGTTTAGACACTTTCATAGAGTACCCTCGGATTTTAGGCACTTTCATAGGCTAGGATACCCTAGTCGTAGGGTACCCTAGAGTTTAGATTTAGGGTGCACTTTCCTATTATAGGGTTTTAGTGGTTTAGGCATTTCATATGGTACCATAGTCATAAGGTACCCTAGAGTTTAGGTTTAGGATGCACTTTCCTATTATAGGGTTTAGTGATTGACGTGATGGTAATTATGGGATCCAAGGGTGACCTGATGGTAAAATGTCCATATTTTAATTTGTTTTACCTTTTAACCAAGAATAAAGAAAGAGTAATCACTAGAAAGAAATAATGAAAGCTTATTGAACATTCCAACAAATTAATTGAACAAATCTAAACTTGAATATTATGAAATCAAAATAGATAGCCAAAAAACAAAACCCAAAATTCATTTTGGAATTCCAAACATAGTAGGCTATAAATGTGAGCTTGAGCATTGTAAAGTGTAAACATCAAACTTGTTAAACATGCCAACAAACACATCTAAATAGATAGTCACAAACACAAAACCCTGATATCATTTTGGAATCCCAAACAAAGTAGCCTACAAAAGTGGTAAAATTATTTATCCATACATATATATTTGTTTTAAAAAAAATTATATATCATAAAAATCTCACGGTCCGGAACCATCCACGGTTTCAAAATCAAAATTCGTGTCCGGACCGCGAGTCACGGTTCTTTATTTTTTGAATCTGTGTCCGGACCATTAATCCACAGTTAAAATCCAAAACGTGCGGATCGGTTCGGTCAGGACCGGATTCACGGTTCGCCGGTTTTTTTTAGCAGCCCTAGTCTATATGGCTAAGACATGGTGGCAGGATCGAATCCCACTTATTGGGTAGTAGTCATATTGTTTCTCAAGAAAATACACAAGGATGGGAATGCCAAAATTGTTTCTTTCGAAAAGAGACAGGGAACAATCATTGTCTCAGACAAGGAATGATGAATGTTTGGATGCGTTAAGCAGATCTATCCCGTGTAAAAGACCGTAGATAGAGCTTGATTTGTGACTTCTGAGCAATTGATTGTGTTAAAACCCTTTGGGAAGGTTTTAAAAGTGATCCAAGGTTGCATCATTCGTGAAAGACTTAAAATGCAAAGAAATTAGAAGCTTGAACAAGGAAAAAAACTAAGTTGCAGGAACTTAGACGTTGATAAAGCTAAAAAGTTGTACGAAATGAATAAACATTAATTTTTGAGGCCCTGCTTTTCCCCCCTTTTATAGAAGCATGTTCCCTGAATTGACCACGTGGGCCACGTTCCAACTTCTTCTAAAACTGTTCCCACTTATTCGGAAAAGCTCGAAATATACCCAACCGTTGATATTTATGCCAATGGCTCTGATTGTTGCCAAGTGTCCCCTTCGTAATGGTAGAAAACAGGCATAACTCCTACTTATTCTCCAGGGCCTATTCCTATTTACTTCTATGCACGAACCACTTTGACTATAATCACGGCTAACTTTAACTTCATGTAGCAAAACCACCCTTGTAGCCGTTGTAAATATCCAATAATTGAGGAATATTTCCTCCTAAATGCCCTACAAAGGTGTCATCTGTCCCTAGAATTGGGCCATAAGAATGTAACAGGTGTCTGCGTCTCCAAATCACTTCCTTTTAATTTTGAAAACGGAAATTGATTGGAGACGTTGTTTGTAAACCAAAGTCCCTGATGGCTGCCATGCACGTAGCCCTTTGAATTGGTAAAAAATTTAATTGCTTCCTACTTTTCAGGCCCTAATTCCTGATTTTACTCATCCCATTGACCATCTTCAACTCGACCTTGTTTCATTAAGTGCCACGTGACATTCATTACCAAATTCTCGTGTATGTTACCCCTACAATTCGTAAATCCAAAGAAATCTAAGGAATATTCCTTTGATAATACCCTAAAAATATGTCTATGGATGCAATCTAACCTTGAAAAACCGCAACAGCCCTAAAATGTAAAAAACATTGTCATTGAATGATAAAGTAGGGTAGATCTTGTGTACTCTTGTCATATTATAATTGATTTATCAACCATTGGTCTTTTCACATTTTGACTTGATTGACTTTTACTTTCTCGTTTACCAATAATGCAGGTCCACTTTTGACTCTTTGTTGACTATGAGATCCGTACCATTTGCCACATGACACTCTATCCTCGGGCCTAAAGGATTTGCCAAAATTGGGTACAAACACCTACGAATCGTGTTGTGCCAAAACCTGAACTAGAGAATATAACAAAACTAACAAGAGACAAGGAGCTCTAGAGGTACGTCCACGGGGAAAGAGCAAGAGGATTCACTAAAAACGGAAGACAAAAAAAACACAGAGCCGGCTATACCCGTAACTCTCACTTGAAGCATCCACACAATATCCAGGGACAAATCTCTGAGGCGCGACCTACAGAGCATCAAACGTCCCACACACACGAAAGAGACACACACAAACCATAGATATCTCAAATCCCAACTGAAGACTAAACCAATGGAACAATTGAGAAACCCTAACATACTACGGGAAACCCGACGAGGGCTCCCTCAAAGGGATTCACTCAATAAGTCCAAACCCTAATAGCCCCCAAGACCTCTATTTATAAGAAAGTACAAAAAATTAGGTCAAAACCCTCTTTAAAACGCACAGCCGCACAAAATCGCCCATCGGTGGTCCGGACCAAGATTCGCTGGTCCGAACCAGAGAGGCAGAAACTCCCAAAAACATCTCAGACCCGCTGGTCCGGACCAGACTTCCTTTGGTCCATACCAGAGGTCCAGCAAATGGCTTTTCGCACCAAATTTTGGACTTTTCTTCGAACATCTTGAATTCAAGGCATATCTCCAACAATCTCCACCTTGACTTGAATTCCCTTCCAAGCCAACAACATAGTGCAATCCTCGCAACACTCGCTCTTCCCCCCCCCCCCCCCCCCCCCCCCCAACGCCCCTCACAGGGCAGTTGAACACGGGTAGATCACCAATGGCACCACCACACAAGGCTCAAGCACACCTGCTTGACCTTGCAGACATGACTAAGAAAACCTAGTCGTTGCATCCCTCTAAGAATGCCCACGAAGATCCGCTCGAATTCCACCCGGAGCTAAACACCAAAACAAGCAACCATCTTCCACAAATTTTGCACCGAACACATCCATGACTAATGCCAAAAAAGACGTGCTCATAACTCGACACAATGTTAACCGACTCTACTGCAGAGCCCCATGACCCCTCTGATAGGCGCGCAATATCTCAAGATATAAGCGCCTAAGTAGGGCGAATTAGCGCATTAGAGGCGCGATTTATTTTATTTTCCACTTGATGCGGTGTTGTCCTTTGTTTTTGGTGTTTGTGTTCATTTTGTAGGAAACAGGCCAAAAGGAGCACGGGAAGTAGTCACAAGGCTTCGGGCATGCGGGGAACCGGTGGGACCCAAGCAAGGACGACCAAAAAGCTGAAAAGTCAATTTTAGAGGCTCGGTATCGATACATGTATTGTCCCGTATCGATACCGTGGGCATCATCTGCGAACAGAATGTCTGGGTATCGATACGGCTAAAAGCCTGTATCGATACCGACTAGCTTAAATGGGCCGGTGATTTTGCCACGTGTTTGGGCTTCGGGAAAGACATAAATACCTCTTTTTGAGGTCGAATTAGGGTTCCCAACTTTGTTTTGTTTGTCTTCCGTTTGAGGAGCCGACTTTTCCTTTGGAGATTTTCCTTTCAAGTTTTCAAGCTTTGTTCAATTACTCGCATTCTGGTAACTCGTTATTAATTCCCGTTCTTTAATAAAGTTATTCTTTGGTACTCGTTTAATTCGTATCTTTTGTTTATTTTGTATTCAGAAGCATGTTTCAATCTAGGGTTTTCTTCGCTTATTGCGTAAGCATGAGTGAGTAGTCGCATCGAGTGCGGCTGCGGGGCGAAGGCGCCCACGTTGAGTCTAAACAATATTTCACCTCGGGGTCGAATTAAATCAATTTTCATGCAATTTTGGGAACTAGAAACTCCTCTAACGAACAACCCAAGCATTACCGGAATTCGAGTGCGCACGGAATCTGGTGACAGGTGGTGCGCATTCGTTAGAAATTCTTTCTCGTATTCTAAAATCAGTAAAAAGGATTAATTGTGGCCCGAGTAAGTATTGTTTAGGCCAGGCGTGGACGCTGGGTTCCCATAGCTGCGCTCTCCTTATTAATTTGCATTCGAACAGTTAAATTAGTTCAGTAGTTAATTAATTAATTTCATAAAATCACAAAAGGTGGCTACCTAAGAGCCGTTTCAAAGTTCACAACCCGAGTTTTTAGTTAAGCACTCTCCGCCGTCTCTGTGGATTCGATTCCGGTCTTACCGGGTATTATGCTACACCGGTCTCAGCCCTACGCTTGGGGCAACCCATTAATTTAGGTCTAGGATTTGGTAAAGCATTTTTGGCGCCGTTGCCGGGGACGGCGAGAGGTGTTAAGAATTCGGGGTAGTATCTTTGTGTTTTTATCTGAGTCAATAAAAAAATAAAAAATAAAAAGTGTCTTTTGTTTTTAGCATCTTTTTGTTTCTAGGTTGAGTCATCTGGAGTCGGTCAAGTGGTAAGTGTTTTGTGTCTTGAAAAAAAAAACTGATGGGCCTTTTTGATACCCCTGGGGAGTTGGAGCGACACCATAGTATGTTGTTGAGTAAATTTGCACAAATTAATGAACCCTATTGGAATTTTGAGAGCCAAGTAGGTATTCCTTCGAGTCAATCTGCACAAATGCAAAATTTTACTTGGGGTTATGAGCATATCCCTTCAAGTCAACCGGGTACCTTTGTGTCCTCTTGGGATCACGAGCATTACTCAAACATTTTTTCGAGTCAATTGGCACAAACTCCTGAACCCTTTTGGGACTATGAGGCCCACATGACCCAATTTGGCTCCTTTTTCCAAGACCCGCAAGGGTTTGATCCTTATTCTACGGGCCCACCCCCAGAGCTGACTTATCCCCCTCATGATGAGGAGCTTGATGCGATGGTACAGACTCTTGTGCGATCGCAGATGTCCTTCACCGCGGAAACCACCCAAGCAATTGGGAACCTTAGGTCCCAGTTGACTCAACTCACAGAGGCTGTGGGACAAATCCAACAGGAGTGGGAGACATTTCCTTCTCCGCCTCAAGTCAATAGAAGAGAGGAAGTCGACCCACTTGTCGTTGAAGGTGGGGTTGATGATCGTATGGAGGATTTTGATTCGTGGTCTGGAAGCTCCTCCGAGTTTGGAGGGGATGAGGAGCTTACTGCTAGGGAAGAGAGAGAAGAGGAAGTTGACCCACTTGTCGTTGAGGGTGGGATGGATGATGGTTTGGTGGAACCCTCTGAATTTGGAGGGGATGAGGAGCTAACTGCCCAATGTTTCACCCTTGAGTCTAATGTAAAGGTCGATCCCCCTCTCATGTATCTCCCACTGTTGATCCGCGCTGCCTACGTTTTCCTTTTGCGTTCCTATGAGTCTAGAGAACGAGGAGCTCACTGCCCTCCGGGTGATGGTCCGATCGGAAAATCTCCCACTGCTGAGGAGTGGGACGCTAAGCTTGATTATTTGCAGTCCTTAATGGACGAGCAAGATAGGAAGTATGGGTTTGAGAGTGAGTCTCTTACTTTTGGGGATCAGGATTTAGTTGAGGAAGTTTTGGTAGAAGAGTCCAAATCGACGGGAGTGGAACATATTGATTTTCTTGGTGTTGATGATAACGATTTTGTTTATCTTCCTTCTATTGCAAATTATGTCCACTGCTCGAAACTTAATTGGGTTCCACGTGAGCACTTAGAGGCACTTCAATTTCTTAAAACAATTCGGCAATTGCTTTACTCGAAGTATTTTTTCTTGTGGTCTGGCCGAGTTCAGTTTTTAGTGCAAAGCTTAGCGTGGAGTGGTGCATTTATGGGATTCATCTTTGTGGATTCGATTGATTTTCGAATTCCACGTTTCAAAGATCTCTCTCTCTCTCTCTCTCTCTCTCTCTCTCTCTCTCTCTCCCTTAAAATTCATTCAAAAAAAAAAAAATCAAAACATGATGGTCTTGTATAGCCACCCACTCTTCAATTCACGTTGGGGGATGGGGAGAAAAGTATGACACGTGAGACTGCGTGAATGTTTGGTGGTGTTCTTCATATTATTTATTTCTTGTTGTGGCCCGGCTTCCACGAGCGGGCGGGACTGATGTTTTTTGCAGGGTGCACGGAGAGAGTACCCGAAATTCCTCGTACATCGGCCGAGGTCATGGTGGTTGGCTGCCACCGAGAGGTCCAGTTCTTCCCCTTGTTATTTTATTTTGTGTGTCTCCATGCTCTGGGGACAGAGCACATTTCAAGTTGGGGGGAGGGTGTACTTCGCAACATGTTTTTGATTTACAAAAAAATGTTTTTGGTAAAAATAAAAAAAATAAAAAAAATAAAAAAAATAAAAAAAAAACTTTGGATGCTTGGGTGTAACTATTCTTGGTTGATGACTGCTAATTCGGACTATAGGGGTTGTTGTGCGAGTCGAGGTCTCGATATGATTTAATGGATAGACTTAAGCTTGTGAACATAATGTTTAGGAAGCCTTTAGTTAGCCTGTTTCGTCTATAGTCGGATAGCGTTTGGTCATTTCGAAACATGCTCGCACACACACACTGTTCCACTTAAGTATTTACCAGTCTCGAGTTTGGTTCATATGCCTTTGATATTGCGGTACGTGTTGACTTATAACTCCTTCCTAAAAAAGAAGAGAAGGGAAAAATAAGTTGTGTGTGCTATATTGTTAATGCTTATCCGGGCGTCCATTGAGTAGTAACCGGACAATCGGGGTATGCTCCCACCGTGTTGTTTGCGTCAAAAGATGGATAGACCTTGTGAAGGCATTGGTTAAATTTGGTTAGTTGGATCTCAATAAAGCCTTTTTGACTTGAGCAATTAAGTCCGTAGGGGTCTCTTAAAACCTGGTGCTCTAGGGCCGTTTGGCTTGGGGATAGCCGACCCAAAGCTCGCTAAAGAGTCAACTAGAAAGCCCGAGAGATCCGGCATTACACGACCACACAAAAAGGAAAAAGAGAAGAGAAGAAAAGAAAAGGGAAGGAGTGTGCTTAAAGAAATATTGGGCTATCAACGGTGTGGAATTATTCTCGAGATTGGTGAATTTTTATATGTGGTTTTTCCATTCATGCATGCCATTTGAAAATTCTTTATCCGATCGTAGGTGAGAGGATTAATTTTTGTGCTAAGATTGCTGCGAATTTCACTTGTTTAACTTTGTCCATGGATGAAATATCTTGCCTTTGACTTGCCTGACATTCACTGTAGTATTTCAAGAAGCTATTGATTGGGTTGAGTTGCATTCAAATGTCTGAGTCCTTTGTGTTTTGTGGGTTATCACTGCTGAAAACCCTCACGAGACTTCACTCGTCCTACCGGGGCCGCCTGGGGGTTTAAAAGATCTATCTTTTTATTTCTTTGTTTTATTCTTTTCGTTGCTCGGGACTAGCAACCTTCAAGTTGGGGGGTGTGATAGGCGCGCAATATCTCAAGATATAAGCGCCTAAGTAGGGCGAATTAGCGCATTAGAGGCGCGATTTATTTCATTTTCCACTTGATGCGGTGTTGTCCTTTGTTTTTGGTGTTTGTGTTCATTTTGTAGGAAACGGGCCAAAAGGAGCACGGGAAGTAGTCACAAGGCTTCGGGCATGCGGGGAACCGGTGGGACCCAAGCAAGGACGACCAAAAAGCTGAAAAGTCAATTTTAGAGGCTCGGTATCGATACATGTATTGTCCCGTATCGATACCGTGGGCATCATCTGCGAACAGAATGTTTGGGTATCGATACGGCTAAAAGCCTGTATCGATACCGACTAGCTTAAATGGGCCGGTGATTTTGCCACGTGTTTGGGCTTCGGGAAAGACATAAATACCTCTTTTTGAGGTCGAATTAGGGTTCCCAACTTTGTTTTGTTTGTCTTCCGTTTGAGGAGCCGACTTTTCCTTTGGAGATTTTCCTTTCAAGTTTTCAAGCTTTGTTCAATTACTCGCATTCCGGTAACTCGTTATTAATTCCCGTTCTTTAATAAAGTTATTCTTTGGTACTCGTTTAATTCGTATCTTTTGTTTATTTCGTATTCAGAAGCATGTTTCAATCTAGGGTTTTCTTCGCTTATTGCGTAAGCATGAGTGAGTAGTCGCATCGAGTGCGGCTGCGGGGCGAAGGCGCCCACGTTGAGTCTAAACAATATTTCACCTCGGGGTCGAATTAAATCAATTTTCATGCAATTTTGGGAACTAGAAACTCCTCTAACGAACAACCCAAGCATTACCGGAATTCGAGTGCGCACGGAATCTGGTGACAGGTGGTGCGCATTCGTTAGAAATTCTTTCTCGTATTCTAAAATCAGTAAAAAGGATTAATTGTGGCCCGAGTAAGTATTGTTTAGGCCAGGCGTGGACGCTGGGTTCCCATAGCTGCGCTCTCCTTATTAATTTGCATTCGAACAGTTAAATTAGTTCAGTAGTTAATTAATTAATTTCATAAAATCACAAAAGGTGGCTACCTAAGAGCCGTTTCAAAGTTCACAACCCGAGTTTTTAGTTAAGCACTCTCCGCCGTCTCTGTGGATTCGATTCCGGTCTTACCGGGTATTATGCTACACCGGTCTCAGCCCTACGCTTGGGGCAACCCATTAATTTAGGTCTAGGATTTGGTCAAGCACCCTCCACGGAGCCTTGTATGCCTTCACGCATACTCCCAATAGATGAACCCAGATTACTAATATACCCGAATCTCCACGGCGATACCCAACATGAAGCACCCCAAATGGCCTCCATAACGGTATCCAAAAGAAGCACAACCAAAATAATCCGAATCAACTCATTAATAGCCTTTATCGGGCGTACCTCCTTCATACGAATCACATAAAGGCGCTGCTTCAAATCCAAAATTCTCCCCTAATCACCTTCACACGGAAATCCTCGAAAAAACACCATCCTGCTTACCAGCAGGTTTCTTCAACTTCCTCCAACAAAGTCTTACTTGTTTCTTGTTGACCAACTTCTCAACTTCAAAACGAGCCGCCATTAAAAAAGACCCCGAATACACAAACACAGCGGAAAACACAAGCCTCGATTTGAACCCGGAGCTCTGATACCAATTTGTTGTGCCAAAACCCGAAGTAGAGAATATAACAAAACTAACAAGAAACAAGAGACAAGGATTTACATCCACGGGGAAAGAGCAAGAGGATTCACTAAAAATGGAGAGAAATACACAGAGCCGGCTATACCCGTAACTCTCACTTGAAGCATCCACACAATATCCAGTGAAAAAATCTCTAAGGCGCGACCTACAAAGCATCAAACGTCTCACACACATGAAAGAGACGCACACAAGCCCTAGATATCTCAAATCCCAACTCAAGACTAAACCAATGGAACAATTGAGAAACCCTAACAAACTACGGGGAACCCGATGGAGCTCCCTCAAAGAGATTCACTCAAGAAGTCCAAACCCTAATAGCCCCCAAGGCCTCTATTTATAAGAAAGTACAAAAAATTATGTCAAAACCCTCTTTAAAACGCACAGCCGCACAAAATCGCGCATCGATGGTCCGAACCAAGATTCGCTAGTCCAGACCAGAGAGGCAGAAACTCCAAAAAACATCCTAGACCCGCTAGCCTGGACCAGACTTCCCTTGGTTCGGACCAGAGGTCCAGCAAACGGCTTTTCGCACCAAATTTTGAACTTTTCTTTGAACGTCTTGAATTCAAGGCATATCTCCAACAAACCGGATGTTGTGTGAGAGCCCCTAGTCAGTTCCAGCAATTTGGTCGGTTTGTGGTGACTGGCTCACCCTCCTAGACCAAAAAAACTTGGGTGCCTGCTAAGTACCACTTGGCGGCACCCAACGCACATCTCGGCCTTCTAAAAGTTTTGGACGGTCCGTATTTTAGAGAGAGAAAGAGGACAGAGGGAGGGAGAAACATGGACCGTCCAGAATACTTTTGGACAGCCGAGATGCGGGTTGAGACACCAAGTGTGCGGTACCTTAGACAGTAGGCAGTTGCTATTGCGCAAACCCAAAATTTTATCGCAAGTGGTGACTAGCTCATGAGGTAGAGCTCTTGAATGATCCACACTGCATTCCGGGATCGAGTTTCATTCCCCCTCCCCATGTAATAGATTATGAATGACGAATGACGAATGACGAAAAAAAAGAAATAAAAAAGAAATAAAAAAATAAAAAACCAAAATTTTATCTTCCTATACAATAACTACTATTGTTCAAACCGGTCATTCCAGATAGGATGGAAATTCCTATAGTCACGTGCAAAATGAGAGGTTGGAAATAGAAAAGGCGTAGTCAAGTTCACTAAATTTAGAAATTAGAAGTCGTAGTCAAGTTCCACGACGTGAACTGTTCATACTAACTTTTTGAGACCAAGATAAACCGCGTTAAGGCGAAGCACATCAGGCTCCTAGGTCTGCATCCGCACACCACACACCACACACCACACACACTCTCAGTGTCATGTTAGCAAGCCGGCATTAGTTGAATACAAGTACATTTTTTTGGACTGTATCTGAATAAGAAGTTTGAAATGCTCAGCCGATATTTCTCCACAGAGAAAGGCATGACCTTATTAATGAGCGAGTAATAGAGAGATCTTTCATTGTCGCCGGGTTTTCAACAGTTCTCACAGCTTATATCACTACTTACGTTTGCGAAAAATTTATCTTTCTGCCGTATCACATTTGGCAAGTGTCCTCTATCCAGTACTACGGAGGACCTACATATATAGAGACAGATGAGTCCGGCGACTGTCCTATCAAGATTGTAATTTTCGTTTTCGAAAAAATATCAATATCATAAGATTGGTCCGTGCAACATTTCAACAAAAAATTAACAACCGTCCATCTGAGATATAATTTTTTTTTTGGGGGTGAAAATTCCAAGAATTGTACATCTTCCTGAGATTGTTTTGTATCTACAAATAATTAAAACTAGCTAGATTTGTATTTAACTTTTTAAAAGGATATGGAAGCAAAAGATTGTATGTATCTACAATAATATATGACTAGACCTGTAGACCTTCATGGTGTTTAAGTTAATTGAAATTATCAACGATAATTTATTAAATCTGTTTTATAATTGGTATTGGCAAAAATAACCCTGAAGTTTGCTATTTTTTAAGGTCTCAGGTTTGAAACCTCTCAGGTCATGTTATCAACTATTTGGGGGCAGTTCATGCGACGTTTTTCTTAATTAGGCTTGTAGCTAGTGAACGGTCGGATCAGTGGCGGAGCCAGGATTTAGATTTCGGGGGGGCCTACTTTGACAAATTGGCGGTCACCGGTTGGATTAAGATATCCCAATGTGGGAGGGAGAATGATAATAACAAAACCTAAATCAATCGTCGTTGCGGTAATCAAGAATGACACTTAGTGAAGACAATTGGGGGGTCGCCACCAAAATAATTAAAAAAAAAAAACCTATTATTAAACTAAAATAAAAAATTTATCAAAAAATTATAGACGCCCGCGAACACTAAATACTATATGAAACATGAGTTCTAAATCAAGAAAACCTAACATCTAACCGAAGAAAGACAACCAGCTTGTCAAACGACATCCGATCGAACGTTTAATGGTTTTGCATAGTTAAGAGAGGGGATGCGTAAGGAAACATAGGGAGTACAAAAAGTGTTTTTGTTTTGAATTGGAAAATTTAAAGTAACTATTTATCAACTAGAAGGAAAATGCTAATAACAAGACATTGGATTGTGAATAAGAGAGGAAGGATACAAAAATAAAAAATAAAACACAGTTTCTAATGTGTTAAAATGCTCTGAAACTGTTAAAGGTGCATCGAAAACTGTGTTTTTCTTCTTCTTCCTCCCTTATTCACAACTCAATTGATCGCTATTAACATTTATCTTAAAAAAATACTTGACAAAAGTTATGGGGCTTTTCTTTTGAAACTTTAAAAAAAAAAAAAATTACAAGTGGCAAGGTGGGGGCCTTGGCCCCACCTTGCCCCTTAATAGATCCGCCATTGGGTGGGATTGATCTCCCAAGATTAATCAAGCTGCGTGTATGCTGGCAAAAATTGATATCACCGACTGACATCATGGGTGAAGAGATATTGATACAGGTGGGGTCACTTGACGCCACTCACTTTTATGATTTTGACCTCACAATTTTTTATTTTTTTTTTGCCCCTAACTTGCTTCAAATGTATAGAAATTTCAAGTGTTCTCTATTCTTTTTGAGAGTTAATAGTATTACGAACAAAACCTTCATGCATTGTTTTCAAAACTACCAAGTCTTTAGGACTAATTTTTAAAGTACAATTAAATTTATCAGCGAATATCTACCTTACAAATAATCTTTTAATTTTTCAATTATTAGAGTAGCAAGTAGAAAAAAATATCCTGCATATAAATCTAATTTTTTCTCCACTAACTTAAATTCCTAGCTCCGCCTCGACTGACTGACACAAATTAATGTATGCCTGGTACTAGCCAATGGAGCCAAGATTTAAAAAAGGGAGTAGCGCTGTTGAATTTTGGTCACTTGTATTGTTGCATGTTATCTGTGGAAGTGTTCGTAAAAGTGTGAATATGTATATATTCACATAGTTACATTTTGTGGTGGGCTTTGGATTTCGTTAAAAGAACATAAACCATACATGTGGAAAAGAAAAGTGGTGTACGATACATGTAGTTGAAGGTAGTATATGATAATGAAGATTTTTGCATTGCAAAGGAAAAGTGGTACGATACATGTAGTTGAAGGTAGTATATGATAATGAAGATTTTTGCATTGCAAAGGAAAAGTGGTACGATACATGTAGTTGAAGGTGTACACTGTGGGCCCTTTAGATTATCTTAAATTTTTAAAAATTAAAATTTATAAATAAATTTAAAATTAAAATTAAAATTATATGAAGACCAGATGCATAACTATTATGTCGAATGTTACGAATGCAAGATTGTTATCCTTGAATTTCTGTCCAAGTTTTTGTAGTAAATATTTCTACATTTAAACCATGCATACTTAAACATGCATATGTATTGTAGCATTTTTCAACTGCAAAATAGTACTCTACTAGAGACTACAAGTAGGGATATTGGGCATGGGATATTTTATGCCTTCAATTCTAAATAAGCTATTTTTAAATAATTAACTTATTATTCTAATTGATTTGAACAGATCTATTTATTCTGGATTGCGGATATGAATGCTGGATTTTACTTAGATATATAAATTAATTAAGTAAACCTTTTAAAGACTCGGGATGGAGACTTTTTTTTCTTTTTTTGATAAGCAGGATGGAGACTGTTTTATCATTTGGTAAGATTAATTCCCATTCATTTCCCAAATAAAACCTATTGTCAAACGATCAAAAACAAAATTGAAGAAGAAAAATAGCCGTGTATATAAAGTAGTAGAGTTTGTGGCACAAGTGATGCGTATGCAAATACCAGATAGAAAGCCTTGAAAGATGAGAGAGCGAACCCATTCGATAACTTCTCAAGCAGTAACATAGAGCGATTTTGTTTTTTGTTTTGGTCCCAATCTGTTACCAAAATTGAAAGTTAGCTAATCGGTATAACAATTCTTCCTTCTGGACTTTTTTGAAAAGAAAAGTGTTACTTTTTGGACATAAAACCGTCTACGCATACATATCTATGCACAAAGATCTCGCACAGATTGATCCATGGGCTCCACTTTTGAGTGGCCCTTTAAAAGACTAGCTTAGTCAAATAACTCTAAGTGTTTGATCGAATCTTTCAATTTTTGATAACTCTAATAAAAAATTAGAATGTAAGATGAAACACTTAGAGGTATCCGATTCAGTTATTTTTTTACGAGATTGCTCGAAAACAAGTTTTAAAAGTAAGGAATGTATTGGATTGTTTATGTGGGACCCTGATGTGGGTCCCATTCTGCGATCTATGTGCACAGATCTATGTATTCAAATGATTTTTCGTCCAAAAAGTGAAGCCCTATTAACGATTGGACTCAATTGCTTGCAATCAGATAGTTGAGATACTAAATTGATGGTTTCAACTTTCAATAGTTTAGGGATGATTTTTAGAAAAAATATGGATAATTTAGATGATAAAAGCAAAAAAAAAAAAAAAATTCTCGATTTCAGTCGACATTGTTTTTATAATTTTTCGTTAACATGTTAGATATTAATCATTTCTATTGACCAAAAGAATCAAAAAAATTTAAGAACATTAACCGGAATTGAAAAAGTTTAGATGACAAACTTCCAATGTATCATCAATATTTTTGGTAAGTGAAGTGGTAGCCATTAATAAGCACTGTGTACTCCCATGTATTTAATAGTGGTTCAAACTTATCGGTCTCAAACTAACAGTGCTAAGTTTAACTGAGCAAATAAAAAAAAGAAGTTATTTTGCGTTAAAGAAACAATTATTTGGGGCTAACTAACTAAACAAAGCGCCAGTCCAGGATATCGAAAGGGCTTCTTCCAGGCCGGCCCTCTTTTAGAATGGTGTTTCTATCTACGCCCCGCGTCATTTTCAGTCATTTAAACCCTTTTTCACACGCGCTCAGAGCACATGGAGTAACTTTTTCGCGCGTCAGAGCATAACATGGAAGCATCTCGCGTCAATCCTCCTGTACCGCTAGCCAACTAGAATTGACGCAATCCTCCTGTACCGCCATTCATCTATTCTAAAGTTTACACGAAACATCTCTCTCTCTCTCTCTCTATTTTATTTTAAATTTCAAAATTAAATAACTTTTGTTATACACATTTGTTTTTTATAAAAATTATATATTTGAAACCTACTCGACGAGATCTTCAAAATAAGACCCATATTGAATATGAAAATATGTACACAATAAAAAAAATTATTTACACTTATTGTCACACAATTCACACCCACTATAACAAAGCATTCACAAGACTAATTTAGACAAATACACAATCCACAGCCCAAAAATGAAAGAATTCACACTCCCCAAATGCATAATTCACACATCCTCTACACAACTTACACCCCAAAAAAACACAATTCACACCCCGATATGAAAGAATTCACACCCTCAAATATAGGATTCACATCTTCCAAAATGAAAGAATTCGCACATGTCAAATGCAGAATTCACACCCTCCAAAATGAAATAATTCACACCTACCAAATGCAGAATTTACACTCTCTATAAAGAAATAATTCACTGCATTTCTGAACAATTCACACCCTCCAAAAATAAAAGAATTCACACACACCTCAAATGCAGATTTCACACATCATCTACACAAACTCACTCCCCGAATGAAAGAATTTACAGCCTCCAAAAAGAGGAATCCACACCCAAAAAAATCTTTTTTATATACACATAATTTCATATTCAATGTGGGTCTTGTTTGGTAGATGTTGTCAAGTAGGTTCTAAAAAAATAGTAAATTTTATTAAAAATAGATATGTACAATAAAAATTATAGATATTTAAAGTTTTAAAAGAAAAAAAGGAGAGGGAGAGAGAGAGAGAGAGAGAGAGAGAGAGAGAGAGAGAGAGAGAGAAAAGGACGGAAGAAAAGAGAGAGAGAAAGTAGGACACTGTACAAGTATTTATGACACTGTACAAGTAGAGTCATTATGACACTGTGACCGATTGCACCGATAGTGCGCAAGTTGGCTACGTGGAGAAATACATGAGCTGACCTGCAGGGGTTTTATGGAAGAGAAACATATTAAAGTGCTTAGATGGGACAAAAAACCAAAAATGGGACTGGCTTGGAATTTTCCGAAATCGAAAAGATGCATTTAGAAATGGGCCTACTGCAACGTAAATCCAGTCAGTCCTAACCCACTAAGTCCTACCATCATTTAAAATATTGGACATTGTTCACAAAAATAATATATAGCTGAACATTGATAATTACTAATCATATCCCAGAGTTGTTTAGGTGTACTAATAATTACATATCACACATCCAGGGTTGCCTCAGTGATTCGGGCGGATGCAAGGTTTTAGGAGTACTCAAGGTTTGACATTTGATTTCCCGCTGGATGAGGACACATACCCTGATTTAAGTGGGGATAATGACGATGTGTTGTTCTGCTAGTTCCCCCAGAGGTTTGCGTTGTGCGGTCGGGTTCAAAGGGCTTGGTTGTAGGGCTATTTCTTCGTCATAAAAAATAATAACAAAATATTTACATGTCCAACACACCTATCAATAAAATAAAAATTACATGTCCAACGAAAATACAACATTTCTCTAATCTAAAGTAAAACTTGCAAGTGGAGGCTAGCTCATGCGATAGAGCTCTTGGATGGTCCACACTGCATCTCGGGATTGTGTAAGGAATAGGCACAGCGGAAACATACCTTACGGAGTGAGCGTCGAACCGGTGATGGCGTTCTACCTCGTCTAATGCTTGCCTGAACACTACCCACGACTCCAGCTCGGTAGTGTGTAAAACTACTAGAGTTTTACACTAATATCCACGATCTAGAACCGACGAGTACGTTAGAGACTTCTCCGTTGATTCCATGGTTCCAACGGAGGTAGCTTTATATAGCCATCACCCCATTGAAAACTCATAAATCCGGAAAGCCAAAGGTTTTGAAACCTCTGCCATTAAGCCAAGGGTTAGAAACCCCTTGAGTTGCCCACACTTGATGCTTCAGTTATAAACTCTTTGGTTTCCCACTCTTTGAGTTGCCCCCTAATGGCCATTCATTATATCTCCCACTTGCACATAGTGGGCATGAGGGAACCCTACATTTTCTCTCTCTTATGAATTCTCATTCATACTGGTAATAGACTGTGCGACCACCGAGAACATCTGCACATAAATTTTTGAGTACTATGCTAAATCTTAATAAAAGACCAGCATAGTAACATCCCATAAAAGTGTCTATGTATGCCCTAGACCAGCATAGTAACCCACCAAATGTTATAATGTACTTACGATCATGTCGCTAACCGATGGCGCCACAGCCTGTCGATGGTAAGCAACATTACCATTGATGTGTTATCAAATAGTCTTCCCTTCGCCGTCATGCCACTCAATTTTGGTAAAGTCGTTCACCCAGCAATGCCCCTTTAAACCGAATCAATCATGGACATAGGTAACATACTAAAGCAACAGTCGTTGCTCCCTCTATCTTGTGGCATAGTCAAAAGTCACAAAGGGCATAATATGTGTCATTTAAATGACCCAATAGACTCACACGGTGAAGAAGTAGCTATTCTCTCACCTCTATCATTGGTCGAATTAGCACATGTAGTATGAAATACATGCTACGATGGAGTTCTCTTTAAAGAAAGATTGTATGTCTAAACTCTCTACACCGTGCAGATCATGGTCTAGTCGTAAGTTAAGCGCCTCACTCGAGTCTCCTATTCGCTCGCTACTCTGAGTGCCAAATTAAAATCTCGCATCTGGCTTATCACAGGCTACATGGAATGTGGGTTGTCCATGTACGGTCTAAAAAATAGTATAGACCTCATCTTAGCTTCAACTAAGGCGACGTTTATAAACATACGTCTCATCTCTGCTCACTATCACAGCGCCACAGGCGATCACTCGTGTGAGTGAGCTGATCTCTACCTGTCGACATACACGTAATACAATATGTTTGTAAATAATCATGCTATGTAAGAAACAAAAATAACATCATATGCATTTAAAGACAAATATCCCAACGGTCAACTGAAAAGCAAAGTACAATCACAGTCTACGAAGTCCTAAACTCCTAACATGAGCCTGAAAACCATCTCTAGCTATAGGCTTTGTTAGAGGATCAACAATCATATGACTTGTAGAAACATGCTTCAGAACCACTTCATTTTGCACAATCATCTCTCGAATGTAGTGGTAACGCATGTCGATGTGCTTGGTTTTTTCATGATACTTCGGATCCTTCGAGTAGGCAGGGGCTGCCATACTATCACACTGCACTATTACAGGATCTGAAATATCTGTGACAACTCCAGGGTGCTGAAAAAACCTCCTCAACCAAACTGCTTCCTGTACTGCTGACGAGCACGCTATGTACTCTGCCTCCATGGTCGACAAAGCTATGCATGATTGCTTTTTGTTGCTCCATTGTTTAGTAAAAACACATAACCCAAAGTTGATTTGCGTTCATCAAGGTCACTACCCCAATCAACATCACTATAACCGATTAAGCGCAAGTTTGAACCCTGATAGCAAAGTACATAATCTTCGATTCCTTTGAGGTACCTGAGTATCCTCTTCACTGCTTTCCAATGAGCAAGTCCAGGATTTGATTGGAATCTACTGACAAAGCCAATTGCATAACATATATCAAGCCGTGTACAGATCATAGCGTACATCAGACTGTCGACAGCACTCGCATAGGGAACACGAGACATCTTTTCTCTTTCATCTTGAGTCTTTGGACACATGTTTTGGCTCAGAGCTTCGCCTTTTCCAATTGGAGTGTCAATGGGCTTACAGTTATGCATGTGAAAACGTTCAAGAATTTTCTTGACATAAGCCTATTCGGATAAACCAAGAAGTCTCTTTGAACGATCTCTTACAATTTTCACCCTGAGGATGTAATCTGCCTCACCCGTGTCCTTCATTTCAAAAGTAGAGGACAACCACCCTTTGGTGGTGACAATCATCTCTTTATTATTTCCAGCCAATAATATATCATCGACATATAATGACAATATGATGAAACTTTCCTTGGACTGTTTAACATGGACACAATGGTCTACCTCGACCATCGTAAACCCATTCGATAGAATGGCTCGATGAAATCTAAGGTACCATTGCCTAGATGATTGATTCAAGCCATAAATGGACCGATTAAGCTTGCAAACTTTGCGCTCTTGTCCTTTGACCACAAATCCAGCAGGTTGATCCATATAGATCTCTTCATCTAGATCCCCATTTAGAAATGCTGTTTTAATGTCCATTTGGTATAGTTTCAAATCCAAATTCGCTACAATGGCTAGAATAAAGCGAATCGCGGCAAACCTCACTATAAGCGAGAAAGTCTCCTCATAGTCTATTCCCTCCTGTTGGGCATAGCCCTTCGCCACAAAGCGAGCTTTGTACCTCTCAATTAAACCATTTGCCTTGTACTTTACTTTGAAGACCCATTTATGTCCAATGGCCTTGCGCCCCGGCAGAAGGTTCACCAAGTGCCAAACTTGGTTAGTCCTCATAGACTCCATTTCATCATTCATTGCTTCTATCCACTCGTCGTTAGCAAAAGATGATAGAGCTTCTTGCACTGAGCGTGGCTCATCATCGTCACGTGAAACAACCATACAAGCTTCCCCTTCTATCTCAAATCGACGACGGGGAATGTTTCCACGATCGCGTCTACGCAACTGAGGTTGTTGTGATATGCTCCCACTTGGTGGAAACTCGCTCCCACTATCCCTAGGGGCTTGAGGAATTTCTTCCATATTCTCTACTAGGCGATCTGGAGCAGCTTGTTCCACCATTTCAAAAAAACTCCATGTTTTTCTCAACCTCACCTCTGCGTGGGAATTCATTCTCAATGAAATTCACATCGCGTGTGTAAGGACCCGTAATTTTGCATAATTTTTCCGGAATAATTTGGGTAAATGTGAGGAATTGAATTTTGACTTAAAGGGGTCAATTGGTTAGTAATAGATTGCATTTGGGTTTCTTTAAAGTACATTTGAAAGTTGAGGGGTGTAAGTGTAAAGGGGTGGGAGTATATAAGCATATGTTAGTCTTTTTCTTGGACAAAAATCACTCTCCCATCTCCCTCTTCCACCCGACCTCTCTCTCTCTCTCTCTCATCCCTCTCTCAAAATTTCTTCATCTTCTCTCTAAAAATACACCTCCCTCCCTCACCCTCTTCAAGAACCAAGTTCAAAACTTTCTTCTACGCATCAATTGGAGTCGGGCTCACCATGGTTCTTCGTGGAGGGCAAGGTTTTCGGTTTGGGAGCTTCACAACCTAGGGTTTTGCTTGTTCTACTCATTTGAGGCTTCAATCTTGAGGTAGGAATCTACTCCCTCTAGTTGTATCTATGTGATGTATGACATATAGTTTGCACTTGTTCTTCAATTCCATCAAATTCATGATTTGCTCTCATAAGTGGGTTTTGATCCAATTGATTTTGTGATCTATGATTTGGATTGTTGTTTGATACAATTGATTGTTGTTTTACCCTCCTTTGATGTCCATTAGTTGCTCTACATCCCCAATTTTGGGCCAAAAACCACCATAATATGACTTGGGATGAAATTTGGAACCACTTGGGAATTTGTTTGAAAATCTGTCAACATGCCCAATCTGCCCGAGCTGCCCCGGCGGAAAATCCAGCAGCTACCCAAAATTTTGTTTTGTTCCGGTTTGTTCCCCGATGCCCGTTTGGCCTCCGATCGTCCATTTCTTCGTGTTTTTTACCAGAACCACCATTTTGAACATCGAATTCACTTTGAAATCATAAAGTTAATCTTTGGACACGTGATTTAACAAATTCCATGGTTTTATGTATTGGACACGCGTCGGTTGACACATTTTGGTGCACGGAGCCCACGAAATCTGGCAGAGGGATACTTCCCTATTAAAATTGATGAATGTTTTGTTGTGAAATTTGGAAAATGATATATTTGGATTGAATTTGGAATATTTGGCGAAAATTGGGTTTTGCGTACGAGTATGAGGATTTGGCAATTGCTTGGACTTTGGTTAGATACTTAAACTTGTTTTGGGACACTTGGACACATTTTGGACATATGAACACATTTCGGGTACTTAGTGGTCGAGTTATAGTCATTCGTTCATCCTAACCTTATACATTGGGAGTGTCCCTCATCATACTCTCTTGTTATGCATGTATCATGTTTATACACCAAGCATTAGTAGAATAGTTTTCCTACTGGGCTAGTGAGCTCAACCTATAAATTTTCAGGTACTCGGCATGGAGCATGAGATCAGATGCTTGTGAAGTGATGCATACATGGAGCTTATACGTGCAAGAAGTTATTTTCCCATCTTTGTCTAATATTTTTGAAACATGGTTTTGTAACTTCCATTTGTTAATCGTTTTGACTATTTGGTTAATGTTATAACTCTTTAAACGTGATGCTTATGCTTTTGGGATTTGGGATCTCGTTATTAGAACTTGTTGACCTTTTATGGTGTGAATGTAGTATTTTGACTTTGACTATTCAAAGGGGTAAATAGTAAGACTTTGACTTGTTCCACGTGGATATTTTTCTATATTTGGTCTATTAAATTTGATGGCGTGACAGCGTGACTCTATTTTAGTTACGCTTCCATCGGGTTGTTCACCAAGGAACACATAGCCTTTAGAGTGTTCTGAGTATGGAATAAAGATACATTTCTTTCCTCTAGGGCCTAACTTCCCATATTTATGAGAAGTATCATGAACATAACCCGCCGATCCCAATGGCCGCCACAAATTCCCTAAATCGGGTTTGTCGCCAATCCATAATTCATTAGGTATGGAAGGCACTGATTTAGAGGGCACTCGGTTTAGAATATAGGCAGCAGTCAAAAGTGCATCTCCCCAGTAGGAAATTGGAAGATTTGTTTGCGCCATCATAGTCCACACCATGTCTAACAATGTCTGATTTCTCCTTTATGCCACACCATTTTGTTGCGGCGTACCAGGCATCGTTAATTGCCTATTGATTCCTTTTTCATCACATAAACTTTTGAATAACTTAGATAGATATTCGCGCCCACGGTCTGTTCTAAGAACCTTAATGCTCATGTCTAACCGATTCTCAACCAAGTTCATATATCACATGAAGCAATCTAATGATTCTGATTTATGAGCGATCAAATAAAAAAATTGTATCACGTAAAATCGCCAATGAATGTGATGAAAAAAGAAGCCCCATGTCTCGCCCTTACATTCAATGGGCCACAGATATCAGAGTGGATTAATTGCAAAGAAAAAAAAATGCCCATTTGGCTTTTCCAAACGGTTTTCTTATTGACTTTCCTGCTAAAGAATGTTAACATGTGGGCAGATTTACTCTGGAGAGCTGGCCTATAAGACCTTCTCTCGCCAACCTTGCCATCTTATCTTTCCCTATATGGCCTAGTCTAGCATGCCATACAATAGAATCATCCGACACATTATCAGAAGTAGTCAATAACGCAACTGAATTATCAAAACGAGGATATTCAATATTCATTATTATAAAACCATCTGAAATAAAACCACAACCATAAAGACTCGTTCCCAAATAAATGAAAACACCATTATTCTCAGACAAACTTGAAACCAACTCTAAGCAAAGTAACTAAAGATGGAAGGTTCCGCCGAATATCTGGAGCATACAAAACATGATGGGGCAATAGAGTGCGACCACCTCACAAATCCAACTTGTAAGTACCAATGCCTAGTACCTCCACGCTAGCTCCGTTCCCCACTTTGATGTCTTGACTCCCAGTTGGTATCTGACGGTACTCCACATACTCGACCCGATCTCGCGCTATATGTTCGGTTGCTGCTGAATCTACAGTCCACACAGGGAAAGAATGAGCAACCATAACATTATTGGTTACATAAATACTGCGAGAAACAAAGTCAGATTGTACCTGCTTCTGCTCAGTGGAATCACGAGCGAAGTGACCTTCTTTGTTGCAATTATAGCAAACCTGCTTAGACTTGCCCTTTTTACCGTCACGCTTTCCTCTCTTGCGCCGGACGACCTGTTTGTTGGAGATCTCATAGAACTTGTGCTTAGGCCAGGATGCCTTGCGCAAACTTGACTCAACCATGTGCGCAGAACTATTTGGCTTGGCCACCTCTCGGCGCTCAGCTTCAAGTTCCAAATGGCGCCCCACATCATCAAAAGTTTTGAGATTCTCATTGTGTGTCAAGTTCAAACTCATATTATCCCAAGTCTCAAGAAGGGAGCGAATCAAGGCTTGGATTTGCTGTTCATCAGTTATGTTGCTTCCAGCTGCTTTGAGTTCACGGATGATGCTCGACATCGTCCTTAGATGCTGCCTCATAGTATGTTCAGGGCGCATCTTATAGGAGTCAAATCTTATGGTCAATCTGCGGAGTCTAGTGGCCGAAGTCCCACCATACTTTGCTTTGAGAGCTTTCCACATAGCTTCAGCTGTTGGGTATTCATCAAACTCATCAAGCAGATCATTGCCCATGCTATTCAACGTAATAGAGCGCGCACAACGATCTCTCTTGCGCCACTTGTCATAGGCAGCAAGATCAAGTGTGTGTTGTACAATGTCCCCTTTCTCAGGCTCAGTCAGAGAGTGAGTTAAGAGGTCCTCAACCTCCTACTCATTCAGAACATACTGGATTTTTCGGTGTCAGATGTCAAAGTTGTCCCCGTTCAACTTCTCACCCTTGTTCAAATCAGCAACAATATTTTTGGAAGCCATCTCACTACAAAATAATGCCCCAAAAGGATATTACACACATATTAGCTTTAAATTTTTCCACATCAATCCAAATTAAAGAAAGACAATTTATCACACGTTGCAAAATTGAAAAATTGCTAAAGCTCATAATCATCTTTTGCGCCACTAGTGATAATTGTCAGTATTTAATTTAATCAAGCGCAAAATTTTGATTTTCGGGAGTGATATAACTCAACCGAACAAGCTCCCACTAATTAAGGCATTTCTTAAACATGAAACAAATATGAACATGGTTAAATATAAAATTAATCCAAATGCACCATATTCAACTGTTAGTATTTCATGTAAAAGACCATAAAAAAAAGTGAATTCACTCCAGGTTACATAAATTGGCAGATCTTAAAAAACAAACTCTCACAATTTATAACATATTTTAAAAAACAATTGTGATAAAAGATCAAAGATCTGGAAGCAAAAAAAAAAAAAAACTTTACAAACATGCACAACCTTGGAGTACCGCTAATAGTAGTGGGACCGAGTCAACATTTTATTTTATTTTTATTTTTTTTACTTACTCGGAAAAAGAACACCTTTTTTTTCTTCTTTCCAGTCAGTGGAAAGTGTAAAAACAGCCTCTTTTAATAAAGGTGGATAGGCAAACGTGTAAACTGTTCATATAAAAGAAAGACACAGTTCATCTTCTTCGTTAATGTCGGATGAAAAAAAAAATGTGTAAGCTGGGTTTTGCATTATACAACTCCAGAAACCACATATCATATATCGTTGAACTCGTTATGAAACAAGGATTTAGAATATATGAAATCCATATCACGAATCAAAATTGTGCGAGAGGAATTTTTGGTCAAAGTTACGGATTCGCAAATTTTGACCACAAATTCCGGGCAAACGGCTCCACAACTTCAGTCCAAACTTTCAAGAATTCATCACTACCTTATAAACTACAACAAGTACGATTTTGATGCAATTCTGAGTAGATTCGAAAAAATCACCATTTTTTTTTTGCTTAAAAAAACAGTTTCAGACGAATATGCTATTACAGATCTGAAATTTAATATAGATGGCATAAATATAAACGGGAGAACACCATAATCAATGCTCTGATACCACTGTAAGGAATAGGCACAACGGGAACATACCTTACGGAGTGAGCGTCGAACTGGTGATGGTGTTCTACCTCGTCTAATGTTTGCCTGAACACTACCCACGACTCCATCTCGATAGTGTGTAAAACTACTAGAGTTTTACACTGCTATCCACGGTCTAGAACCGACGACTACGTTAGAGACTTCTCCGTTGATTCCATGGTTCCAACAGAGGTAGCTTTATATAGCCATCACCCCATTGAAAACTCATAAATCCGGAAAAGCCAAAGGTTTTGAAACCTCTGCCATTAAGCCAAGGTTATAAACCCCTTGAGTTGCCCACACTTGATGCTTGAGTTATAAACTCTTTGGTTTCCCACTAATGGGCATTCATTATATCTCCCACCTGCACATAGTGGGCATTCCTTACATCTCCGCATATAATAGATTAGATACGACTGAAAAAAAAATATAAAACTTGCAAATCAAATGTTATTTCAAACATGTTCACAACATCCATATGAATTATCATGCTCATTACTCTCTTTTTTATGTAGAACCTGCATCATGCTCATTACTTGGATATGCATGAAATGGCTAAACCAATAGCTAAATTACAAGTTTCCATATATATACTTGAATCTCTAATGCGAAAAACTCTCTAAGCACAAATTTTTGTAGCTCATAATCAAGATGCGTAACTTGATATGAATTGCATTTTCATATCTATTGATTGCGGAATAGCAATTTCCACAAAAATATAGGTTCTCAGAACTTTCTATAAACTTCTTATAACTTTCTGTATTTATCTTCTATAATATAGGTTCAATGTGCCTGCATGCATGATGCATGTCTTCAACAAGGAGCTATCCCGGCCAGACATATGTTAACTTACTCATTGCTATATATCATCTTTATTTCTCCTAGCGGTCGGGATCATATGAACATATCATGATCTTGGTCATATTAATTTGACATCTTTTTTTTCAAAGTATTTAAGTATTACATGACTAATGGCTTCATAATAGAAATAAGCAACTTCTAAAATGGCTTAAGCATGGACTTTTCTGTAAACAGCTTAAACATGTGACTTTGATATACTTAAAGGAGTCAAGGTAAATATATTCTCACATTTTTTTCCTCAAATCTCATGCGACCCAACGATACGGTTGAGTTAAAAACACATAAAAGAGGTCTTCAAAACTCAGCCAGCATAAATTGTTGGGTATCACTGGTCACCACACATACAACTCATATACAAAAATCAAAGAAAACTAGATCTTTGTATAATATTCACAAATACAAAACTAAAAAACTCTGCAGGGAAAACCCACCGGTTCCCCACTCGACCACACCCCTCAAATTACATGTCGTTGCCCACTCATCTCACCCTCTTACTGCATACATATATATACTCATTGAAAGGAACTATTTAAGGCAAAACGCGTATGGGTAGCTCGAGTTGTTTAAGGTATTATCCATTACTTCTTAGCTTATCCACTTGGGTGGAACATGGACAAAGTCAACAATCACCCCATCTAACCAAGTGAAAAAACTCTGCCACTCTAGCATGTAGCTGTCATCCATTTGCTTACACAAAGGCTTATTCCACTAGATAGTCTCACACATCTTCTGGGAATAGGCTGATGCTTGTCTCCGTTGATGTACCCGCATTCCTTGTTGAGCATCATTGTTGCCCCAAACCAGGATACACAACTCTCGAACGTCTTCATTATCTGCTAGATTCATGTGGCTCATATCGACTTCATCACTGATATTCTGCACCCCTTGACTGGAGTGCCCATGTTCTGGCATCAATAAGAACAATGTAGTGTGAATCCCCTGAACAATAACTCAGAAACAGTGTCTACCTGACCGAACTTCAACAGCTCAATATTCTCCACTTGTCTCTGAAAGAACATTGGAATGCCTTGTCAAAATCGAACTTGGATGACTTGCATCTCTAAACTGAGATATATCTTTGCAGCAGAATCCAAAGATTCGTTTTGGATTCGGGAGCCAGGTTACGAACGGGGAAGGGTTTTAATGCATCCCGCTTGCCCGATTAAAAATCGTTCTTTACTAAATATTTGTGGGATTCTTAGAAAACTTTTTAATGCCAAACTTTATTCAAATAAGCAGTTAATCATGCAAAGCAGACGATAATAATGAAAACAAGTAAACAACATATCAATTAACATTACAACAAGTAATAAAACAGAAAACCAGGTTTCCAAACTATTTTGTAAGGAAAATGATATGAAAATTTCTGATTTGGAAGAGAGTGCCACGCAACACTCTATCTGTACCGTGAAACACAAATGGAGTGCCGTATGACACTGTTCAAGCAGTAACAGTTTGAAAACTTGGTTTTAGAGGGAAAGCAAAGCAAGCACGTACATGATATCAAAAATGGATGCAAACTAAGTTATTCTAGAGAACAGAAAATCATGTTTTTGTATTTGAAATGTCTCTCCTAAGTTGATTACTCCTTTTGGCCCAATGATTTTGCCGAAGGAATAATCTAGGAGATTTTTTATTAACAAAGGAAAATTTATCAAATTGCTAAAATATGGATCCACCAGGCCCAAGGGAGGTATTAGTGAACCACCTTGAACCTGGCTTCACCTCCCCTCAGAGTATTGAAGCGATTGGAAACCGAAATTATACCTTCGGATGAACTAGCTCGGAATGGAATACTCCTTGGAACTTCTGCTCCTTGCTCTGGCCTCCACTGATCCTCGAAGCCTGCTCTTGATGTAATCAAAGGAACCCCTGTATCTGGGTTAAATGAACTGGATGGTGGTGATGGGTTTGAACCGAAAAACAGAGTAACAAAGGGGGTTTTGGGTTTTTGGTTTGGGAGAGATTTAGGGAGTATTTCTAGAAGTATGTGATTTAGGATATGGGTAGAGCTTTGGACAGGATTTAGGAGAGATTTCTCATGGTTTTTGGTTACCAATGGAAAAAGAGAGTTTTCGGTGCTGGAAAAATGAGGGAGAGACTTCTTATCTCCTTAAAATGGAAGAGGAGCATCCAATTTATAGCCAAAATTCACTTGGGGAGCAAGTAGACGTGATTAGGAAGGGTATAAGTCGGTTATGCCAGTCAAAATGCTTCAGGGTGAAGTAAACTTGGTGACCAAGGCTGCTGAAACTATGCCGTGCGGCACTGCGACTGTGCCGTGCGATACTGAAACTGTGTCACGCTGCACTCTCCACCGCCACTGCAAGAAAAGAACGCCGTGCGGGACTGGCGAAGCGCCATGCATGAGAGTTGAGTGTCGTATGGCACTATTGACCATGTAGACTTCCTTTAACTTGGAGTGTATTGTTCCGAGAGGCTTTCCAAGCGTTTCTTTTCATCATCTAGGACAAAAATGTGTACGGGAGTTTCATTTTGGGGTGTCTACGGCAGTGAAATCCCGCGCACATCGCCTCTGAACCAAAAGGCGTTTCTTATCCTCATTTGGAACAGTTAATATATATACAATCTTAAAGAGGCCCATTATTAAAACATGCTTAGGGCCCCGAAAATCTCAGGGCCGAGCCTGATCATTCACGTGACCATCTTTCCAATAGATAACAATCTAACCTATTCAACAATTGGTTGGTAGAGCGAAAATAAGTTTTGATCAACTACAACTCTGAAAATCCCCTTTACCCATTTTTGTATAATACTAACAGACGTTGGTTATATCTATTTATTATGAATCCACACATATTACGAAAATTCAATTTTTATACACGTAAATGTTTTATGTATTGTGGCACTTCCAAACAAGCAATTGATAAGTTAACTAACCTAGCTACCACCTTAGGTTGTGGAGAATTGTTTCTTGGGAATATTATTTGTCGGTCAAAATGGTTCAAGCAATGTCGATCATGGGAAGTTGTTAAATTAAGTTTGACCTTTCACCATCATGTTGTTTTATTCTCAGCAAAGAAGAGATTTCATGTGTGCTGGTGTTTGGGGTGTGTGTGTGTGAGAGAGAGAGAGAGTTTGACTCATTTAAAAAATACTTTTAATAAGTTACAAGAAAGAATAACAAAATAAATAACAGAAAGGAAAATGAATTAACAATATGAATCAAATGGTTCGTGGACAAAAGATTATCAAACTAAAGAATGTTATCAAGTAAATCTATCTTAGTGGCAATAGGAAACTATGTACACAAATCTATGGATATTCAGACACAAATATGCTGAGGTTATTCAAAGCATGCGAACCGAAGTAACTGTGTATACGAAAATATTCATCATTTGCTCAAGTACTTTTTCTTCAATTCTGGCCTAGCTAGGCTCTCTAGTCTCTTCCTCAACCTCAAGCAGGTTTTGAAAAACAGCGTCCGATGTATTTTTTAGCAATTCCGACCAATCCCTGCACATCGCAACATAAATCAAACATCACTCACCGAGTCTTTAAGCATTGGGCTCTATTTATTTATTTATTTATTACTTATCTCCGTAGATTTGTCCAGTTATGGTGATTCAGTTTTATCATTTGTTCACTTTCATATAATCAGCTAGATTCATTTATTTATGAGCTCACCAAAAATTCAAATTGATTGGAACATAGTTATCTCGACTTTAATGGGTATCAATTTAGTAAGTCAATTTTTTATTTTAGAGATAAATGTATTATGAAATTATATTGACAAATATTTGATCAACTTGTTTTTGAAATGGTTGATCTCCTCAACAATCTTTAAAAGATAATAAATGACTTCAAAGTCATCAAAAACTGGACCGTCCAATTTTTAATTGCGCCCCTTAGTTGACATATATTATTGAACTTTCTTACGTCTTAATTTATGATATGACATTTTAAAAAAGAGAATAACTTATTTGCGAACGGTCCGCAAAATCAAACATCCGCGCAGTTCATCCTGAGATTCAACGGCCCAAATCAATGCACTCGCTCTCCTCATTAAAAACAAAATCCTCGCAATTATCCGAGCCATTGGATCTCGGGATAAATGGTGCAGATGTGCTCGGTGTGCAAACACCTTGTTTGTGGACCGTCCGCAAATAAGTTTTTCTCTTTAAAAAACCAATGTAGTTGAATGAATAAGTGATACGTGTTTAATGCCGTGTGCGTCATTTAATTTAGACCTCCAAATTTTAGTTTTGTCAATTTCGGTCCCTAAAATTTTCAACTTTGTTCAAATAACCTGTGGAGCTACTCTTTCTCAAGTGGTTCTTCCCGTCAGTGGTGGTGAATATAGATGAACGTCCTTCATTCTAGTGCACCAGGTCCAGCACACTTAACACACCGTTAGCGCCGAACTGGACTGCAGAGTCCAGAACGGCACTCCGACGGTCAAGTTAGTAGAGGAAGGAGATGAAATGTAGATCTAGGGTTTTAGAGAAAGTTGTCCGTACCTTCATCCTCTGATGGAGGTTACCTTTTATAGGTGAGCCTTGGCTTGCCTTCCAAGTACGATCGTGCCTGTCACGTGATGTAACCACTCGGCTGACGTCATCGTGACAAATCCGATCGAATATGCTACAAGCACATGCTTCCAATGGTATGACGACATGTATCACAAACCATTCAGATGACGTCATTTGTCATGATCATAGTTTGTTACGCGCATCTACAAAATTAATCTCTTTGCTGAGTCAGCCTCTAGGATTAGCCCTTCGGAATCCTTGAGATGCTTCTCGTGATGAGGTTGGCTGCTTGACCTCTCAGTCAGGCAGTTCTCCAAGATTGCTCCCAACTCTAGTGGAGCTAGTTGAAAGTCTTCGGAGAATAATCCGAGGCAAAGGGTTGGAAGCCCCTCTTATGATTCGGGACAGTTTGTAACAACCCTTCCACCAAAAGGTATCCCTTCGGTAAAATTTGTTGAGACGTTCGATTGGGCTTGTACCAGTTATCAGATACCGCTAGGTTTATCCGGACCCCTACAATAGCCCCTCAATCCCTTCAACTAGTGCTCCTGATGATGGGATTGACCTGTTGGTGCCGAGTGGTCCGTAATCCGAGCCCTAGGCTTTTCGAGATAGGCCTCATTAATAATGTCCTGCCATCGCCGTATATCCACCAAGCAGGATTTCGCCACGTGTCGTTTTAGGGATTAAAACGTCTGACTTGAAAAGACGCGAAGGGTCGCGTCGCTCCGGATTCCCTTTTTCCAGGACGGTTGGATAATGATGAACTATTAGGGTTTCGAGGTCACCCCGTCCTTCCATCGCCACGTGTCATTCACCGGGAGGCGGGCATTGAAGCGGTGCACCCCCACACGCCCGTCATTTTAAACCTTTCCCACCTCTTCGCCTTTTCTTTCATTTTGCCTATAAGTATCGAGAAGACAGTTGAAAGAACATTTCTCTCTCATCACTCTCTCTCTCTCTCTCTCTCTCTCTCTTTATAGTGCGTTCTGCGTCTCTCTCTAAAATCGCATGTGTTTTTCACAATTTCGCAAGGATTGGAGCGCTTTTCTTCATATTCTTGAAGATTTCCAGGTAAAAATCACTTTTTTGTTCTCTGTTTTCACTTTTTGTTGCATCTTAGGATGGTTTTGGGGATTATTTTTTCTGGGTTTTGAATATCTTCTTCGTGCTTTCTGATTAGAAGATGAACAGTCACCTCTAGCGTCTCTAGGTTGAAGATGACCCCGAACATTAGCAAAGCCTATCTTTTATAGTGGAGACCAGTCCCTTTAAGTACCGGTGGGTTGTTCGTAATGATTCGACCTTGAGATCTCGATTACTCGGTGTATGGGTAGTGCTAGGCTTTGGTTTGCTGAGCGTTTTGACCTATGCATATAGCTAACGGTCTTTACCCATGCACTGTGATAGGTCTGGCGACTCCGGTAATCGAGATCTCCTCCGGATCAGACAGTTCAGACTCTGAAACTTTCTAACCAAGGGCCGCTCGGGCCAGACTGAATAGAATTCTCGGAGAGCTCTCTGCTCGAAAAAACCCTTATCGAACCCTTGTTACTATGGATCATAACTTCGAGGAACCAATAAACATGCCTCCCCTCCAAGCCATTCCTCCATCTCCCAAAAGAGCTATGCCTGTGAATATTGACGATTTTATTGATGACTCCGAGGCCACACCTTCCGACACCTTCCGATAACCGCTCGGAGTGGGAGCCTTCAGACGAAGTGGAAGAAGTTACATCCGGACCCAGCTTTAGTGCTGATGCTACATCCTATGTCGACGCTTCGGCCTCCGTTGAGGGAGCAATCGTCGCTAAGATTTATGGGGGACAGGGTGATTTGAATCCCAGGGGAGTGGTCCCGAACCCTGATACGTCTGAGGTTCCGATTTCGCACGCCATCGAGCAACCCGAAGGTGGGGATCCGAAGGATCAGGAGGGGGCCACATCATCTAAGAAGAAGAAGGAAACACCGTACCCCTGTCTCCCCTATTTCACCGAAGGGGCCAATGGCCTCAAAGCTTTTGCCAAAAAGTTTAGGATCCCAGAAGACGTGAACTTTTCACTTCACCCGAAGGGGGAAGAAATGACACACGGTCCGGACCATATAAATGTGCCTTTAATGGCCATTACTAAAGGAGGCTCCGGTTTTCGATGAATGAATTTATTTGAGCCGCCCTCTTTGCTTATAGGTTAGCTCCAGACCAACTAACAACCAATAGCTATGGGATAATAAATTGTACTTACGAGCTGAAGAGAAGGCACAGTTTGGCTTTTACCGTGGGAGACTTATTCGGCATATATTCGATGTCTCGGAACCAGACATATGGTCGTTACTTCTTGGCAACCCTACCAAATAAAGCTCAGATTGTTGAGTCGCTTCCTGACTCCGAGAAGTGGACCGATCTTTATGTAGTCGTGAGGGGAAATTATGCTCCGGTTAAGAACACTGATCTCTCTTCGGTTCCAATCGAGAAGGGTAGCCTAGGTTAGTGATAACTTTACTTTGCATTCTTTGTTCCTTCGTTACTCTTCTTAATGAATTATATGCTTCTTTTTGCAGCTCCCTGTCCAGTTACAAGACGGCTTAAAAAAATTTGGTCCCAGGAAAGAGAGGACGCACTCTGAGCAGTTTCTGGAAAAGATGCACCAACTCTGGTGAACTACAGACCCTCCTACCGTCATTTCTTAAAAAAGAAATCTATAAAGACGCTGCAGGTCAGGAGGCCAGGACATCAAAGAGAGGGAAGGCAGCGGTGATATCTGAGACCGAGAGGATAGAGATTGAAGATCTTCCGGTTGAGGGTCTCCGGGGAAGAGAGAGACATCCCGTTGACAGAATCAGTCTCGACCCCTTCGAAGCCGAGTCGAAAATGGGTCCTCCTAAGATTGACCTTGCTGCTATCTTAGAGGAGCAAGCAGCTAAGAAAAAGAAGGTGGTCACTCCGAGGCATGCATCTGCTAAGATTCAGACGACCAGTAAATCAACTTCAAAGCCTGGTGATCCGACACCCTCTGATGCAGCCCTTTTCGACTCCAAAGCCTAACACTTCCCGCGCTAAAGACATAGGTGATGAGGAGCGAGCCCAAAGAAGGCTCCGAAGGAGGTCAGGTGGGAGGGGGTCGAGTTTGTTGACTCGCTCAGATCCGATATGCCGAGAGATGATGATCCTCATGCCTTTTCCCCGATCTTAATCAATGAAGAAGGAGACATGCTAAAAGACACCGACAGCATTGACACTAACCCTCGGTTGGCTATGTCATTGTTGTCGGCCATCGCTCTGAAGAAGGATCTTGCTAATCTACTGAAGCGTTTGGGGGACAACCTTTTCCACCTTCCATACCATCTCATGAAGGTTTTCTTCTTTCCGAAGCATTTCATTAGTTTGTTTTTGTCTTCAAAACTTATCATTTTTATTTTCGACAGGCCTCCCAGTCCATGTATGTATTGTACCATCAGACACTTGCCCTCAACGATCAGACAAAGAGATACAAATCTCATGTCGACGCGGCTTTGCAGAAGATTGAGGAGGCCGAGCAAGATGCTAATTTCGCAAGGGCTCGTGTCACTGAGGTCTCGGCACAAGCAGGAACTGGAGTGCCTTCAGAAAGAGCAAGAGGAGAAGATGCAGAAGTTGGACACCGATGCCTACAG
Source organism: Vaccinium vitis-idaea (assembly GCA_963854785.1). NCBI lineage: Eukaryota > Viridiplantae > Streptophyta > Magnoliopsida > Ericales > Ericaceae > Vaccinium > Vaccinium vitis-idaea. Next base: position 27,231,750 of record OY978221.1, on the reverse strand, counting down.
CTGAGGCTACTTCGCTGCGGGAAAGGACTACGCCCAGGACATATACAAGTTGGTACCTAAAGGCAAGTCTGAGGCCCGAGCCGAAGGTTTCGAGTCTGGCTACCTCACTGATCTGGATGTTTTTGATGTGCTCAAAGGCGTAAAGTGCTGGCTCGATTGCCTTTTGCAGATGAGGTGTCGGAGAGTGACAACCAAAAAGCTGAAAATGCTGATCAAGCTGACGATGGAAAGTCTAAGTAGAACTCTTTAAGAATTTCCAAACAATATTTTTAACTTTAATTTTGTACTGGACGGCTCCGAACAGTAGGAGTTTATCGTTCCAAATGGTTGTAATTAAAACAAGTATTTAAGGGGGTAGCACTAGACAAGCAATCTTTGCTACGCCCCGAATTCACCGGAAGGGCGAGAATTTTGGTTTTGAAGATGGAATGAATGAATATTTTATTTTCATATTTAACGCTTTTTATTTATTTATGTATTAGCCCCTGCATCTGGACAAGTCAGGGAAGGAACTGTTCAACTTGTGCCAAAGCAAATGAAATTGAAAATTTTTCCAACTCTTGGAGAAAATTTTTCAGAGGAGAACATTGCTCAACTTGTGCCGAAGCAATACGATATAGATGAAAATTTTCCCACACTTGGAAAAAGTTTTGCCCTTGATAGCCCCTGCTTCGGGATAAGTCATAGGAAAACATTGCTCGGCTTGTGCCGAAGTAATACGATATAGATGAAAATTTTCCAACACTTGGAAAAAAAATTCCCCCTGATAGCCCTTGCTTCGGGACAAGTTAGACGAAAGCATTGCTCGGCTTGTGCCGAAGCAATACGATATAGATGGAAATTTTCCAACACTTGGAAAACTTTTTCCCCTGATAGCCCTTGCTTCGGGACAAGTCAGAGGAAAACATTGCTCGGCTTGTGCCAAAGCAGTACGATATAGATGAAAATTTTCCAACACTTGGAAAAAGTTTCCCCCTGATAGCCCATGATTCGGGACAAGTCAGAGGAAAGCATTGCTCGGCTTGTGCCGAAGCAATACGATACAGATGGAAATTTTCCAATACTTTGAAAAAAAATTCCCCCTGATAGCCCTTGCTTCAGGACAAGTCAAAGGAAAACACTGCTCGGTTTGTGCCGAAGCAATATGATACAGATGAAAAATTTTCAACACTTGGAAAAAATTTCATCATGGCGTTAGAAGGAATGCTGAGCCTTGCAAGTTTCCAAGGTGTTAGTAGGAGCACCGATCCTCAACAATTAATCTGACATAAGCCATAGTTTCCATGAAGGTTTCATTCTCATTGATCAACCGAACCCCAAAGTTTTGAAGTGATAAAAGGGCAAAACATGTAGCCCCAACAATTTTTTCCACTTAAGCATAAAACTTCCTAAGCTTAGTAGCATTCCATGGGTTGCCGATAGGAGTGTCGTTCAACTCTGCTAACTTGTATGACCCATCTCCAGCCTTGGGGCCCTCGTAGTTTGGCTTAAACTTAGTCTTTTTGGACTTCTGAGCCCCCTCCTGTAGGACTTGGTCATCGACATTGAAGGGCCTCATCCAAACATTCTTATTGTATCCCCGGGCAAACTCTTGCTGATATGAGGCATGTTTCAGATGAGCTTCTTCCCTAAGTTCTTCGGCTAGGTCAAGCTCGTTGTCCATGGCCTCATCATTGGTCGGCACATCAAAGCTTTCTGTCCGGGTTGTTGGGAGTAGGGTGGCTAGGGGGGAGAATAGCTTCCATGCCGTAGGCCATCAAAAACGGTGTTCGGCCAGTTGAGCGTTGGGGAGTGGTTCGGTAGCCCCAGAAAACTTTAGCGAGCTCTTCGGCCCACTTTCCCCTTTTTAATGTAAGCCGATGTTTAATTCCAACCGAGATCATTTTGTTAGATGCTTTGGCCTGACCATTTCCTTGTGGGTAGGAGACCGAAGAGTGGAAGATCCGAACGTTATGCTTTTTACAAAGCTTCTCGATCGCTTCGGCGATGAATTGGGTTCCATTATCAGAGATGATTGCATATGGGACACCAAAACGAGAGATAATGTTCTTCTAGAGAAATCACTCAACGTCGAAAGCAGTTATGGTAATTAGGGGCTCGGCCTCCACCCATTTGGTATAGTAGTCTGTCGTCGTTATCAGGTGCTTGAAGCCACCTGAAGCTGTCAGTAGCTTTCCCACTATGTCAAGCCCCCACTGCGCAAATGGTCAGGGGCTAGTGATTGGCTGCAAGGCTTCGGCTAGCTGTAGCAGATGGGTGGGGTGTTTTTGGCATTGCACACACTTCTTGGCATACTCTTCGAAAGTCTTCTTCATTTTCGGCCACCAGTACCCTTGAGTGAGAGCTCGGAGGGCGAAGGATCGTTCGCTGGAGTGGCACCCACTGCTTCCTTCGTGGAGTTCCGAGAGGATGCTTTCCACTTGGGAATCATGGACAACTTTGAGGTCTGGTCCAGTGAAGGATCTCCGGTACATGTTGTCGTTCGGATCCAAGTAAAAGTAGGTGGCCTTGCACCTGATCCTGGGGGCTTCTTTCTTGTCCGTTGGGAGCTTGAGGTAAGCGTAGATCTCATCCATCCATCTTGGTCCGAGAGATATAGTCAGAACTTCCATCACTTCATGCTCGGTCTCTCTATTTCTCCGAGCAAGATGGTTCAGTTGGGAGAAACTCCACGGGTTGTTGCTAGGGTGGTCAGAGTGTCAGCGTGGGCATTCTGCTCTTGGCCTACCCAATCAATTTCTACGGATCCAATTTCTATTATCATCTCCCAAACTTTGTTGTAGTATTTCACCATCCTCGGGTCTTTTAGGCTGTACTCATCCTTGATCTGATTCACGATTAACTGTGAGTCACTAAAAATTTGTACTATCTCGGCTCCCAGGTACTTTGCCATCTTTAGTCCGAAAATTAGTGCTTCGCATTCTGCTTCATTATTTGATGTTGGGAAGCCAATAGTTAGGGCATTCTCATGCATGATACCTTCCGGAGAAACGAGCACAATTCCAGCTCCAACTCCTCAGCTATTTGACGCTCCATCTACATGTAATCGCCATACTTCTCCCTGGAACATCTTCCACACTTTACCTCGTCTTTCTTCTATAGGTTTCTCGGTTTCCACCGGAGTCCCTTGCATCGTTTCGCTTGGTCCGGCTTCCACCGAGTGCTCTATGGTAACTCCTTCATGCAACTTCAAGCTGATTTCAGGATTGTCGAGCTCAGGTGTCAGCTCGGCGATAAAGTCTGCCAGATCTTGTCCCTTGATAGCTGTTCGGGGTTCATACTGAATATCAAAGTTTCCTAACTCCAAGCCCCACTTTGAAATTCGAGTTGAGAGGTCGACTTTTTTTAGCATGACTTTTAAGGGGTACTCGGTGATTACAATAATGGTGTGGGCTTGGAAGTAGGGTAGCAACTTCCTTTTACCGATCACTAAGGTTAAGGCCAGCTTCTCTAGAGGAAGGCACCATGTCTTGGAGGGGATCATAATTTTGCTAGAGTAGTAGACGAGCTTGAAATTTTCTCCTTCCTTCCGCACAAGGACTGAGCTCACAACATGTGGAGAAACCGAGAGGTATAGATATAGGTCTTCTTGGGCAACGGGCATCACGAGGAGGGGTGCTTTAGAAAGGTAATCTTTTAACTGGCCCAGCGCTCGGTCACATTCTCGGTCCACTGGAAGCTCCTTTTGCTTGTTTTCAGGGACTCAAAGAAAGGTCAGCACAGGTCCGAAGATCGGCTATTAAACCTATTGAGCGCTGCGGCCAATCCCATGAGCCTTTGCACTTCTTTGATTGTACCCGGAGGGCGAAGGTTTCGGATAGCAGTGATCTGTTTTGGATCTGCCTCGATGCCTCTCCTAGTAAACATGTATCTGAGGACCTTGCCAGATCCGACGCCAAATGCACACTTCTCGGCGTTGAGACGCAACCTGTGTTTCTTCATGACAGCAAAAATTTAGGCAAGGTGCTCCAAATGGTCCGAAGCGTACTTGCTCTTCACCGCCATATCATCAATGTATGCTTCCATCGTGTCCCTGGGCTGGTTGGCAAACATTTTTGTGACCATGAGCTGGTAGGTGGCCCCAGCATTCTTCAATCCGAAGGGCATCACTTTGTAGCAGTAGGTTCCTCGGGGAGAGATGAAAGTTGTCTTCTCTTGATCTTCAATTGCCATTGCTATCTGGTGGTATCCACTGTAAGCATCCATCATGCTGAGCCGAGCATGTCCCGCCATAGCGTCAACTAGCTGGTCAATCCGTGGTAGAGGAAAGCAGTCTTTAGGGCAGTCATCGTTGAGATTGGTATAGTCTACGCAGACGCGTAGCTTCCCATTCTTCTTCTGGCACTACCACAGTATTGGCCAACCATGTCGGATATTGAACTTCTCGGATATCCCCAACGTCAAGTAACCGTCCAACCTCAGTAATAACTGGATCTGAGTGGGCCAGAGATGATCGTCTCAGCCTCTGTACCACGGGCTTCCGGAAAGGGTCCACATTGAGAGAGTGGGAAGTGAACTGAGGGTTAATGCCCGGCATCTCATATGGTGTCCAGGCAAAGACCTCAATATTTCCCTTGAGAAATTCCACGAGTTGCTCCCGCTCGTAGACCGTCAGAGTTGATCCGAGAAGAAAGTAGCGAGTCCCATCCTCATTGATTGGTACTGTTACCAAGTCTTCCACTGTCTTCTCCTCGGCTGGAAGTCCGACGTCTTCTAATACTGGACCCTCCAGTTTTTCGATAGACCTTGGTTTTGGTTCTTTCTTCTTCTTTCCTTTGGTAGTTTTCTTCTTCACGTGGACTGCATTCACTTGGCATCTCTTTGCAGACATTTGGTCTCGCTTTATGTCTTCTTGCCGTCCCTCGACACCTATGAACCGGACAACTTGGTGATAGGTGGAGGCAATGGCCTTCATTTCATGCAACCAAGTTCGTCCGAGTATCAAGTTGTAAGGGCTCGGCGCATCCATGACTACAAACTCCACTTGTATTTTCTGTGATCCGGCTTGAACCGGATGAGTGATCCGTCCCATTGGCCAGACTGGAGCTCCGTTAAACCCCAAGAGGGGTGAGTCGGCCGGCATCAGATGGTCCAGATTCAGATGCAGTGCTTTAAAAGCTGAGTAGTACATGATCTCCATGGAACTCCCTTGGTCAACCAGCACTCACTTGACGTTGGGAATCCCAATGTAAATGGAAATAACAAGAGCATCACTGTGCGACAGCTGCACGTTCTTCAGATCTTGCTCATTGAATGTGATGGTCCACTGTTCGTCGCGGTCCGAGGGCTTCTGCTTGGGATTTCCATTAACTGTGAGGACATGAGAAGAGGAGCTTGGCTAGGCCCGAAGCGCGGCGGTCTTTTCTTTGGTTGCAGCCCCATGAATTACATGTACGATTATCTCCTCTAGCGGGTTGTTCTGCTGAGGCTGCTATGCTCGGGCCGCCGTCCTCTACCGATCGATGTACAGGTCCAGGTGCCCCTGCATTACCTGCCTTTCCAAGAACTCCTTGAAAGGCTAGCAAGCAGTGGTATAGTGTCCTAGTTCACCATGGTAAGTGCACTTGACCTTGTAGTCAACTGGCTGGCCTGCCACTGTCCCTAGCTTATTGGTCAGCTAGACGAACTAGGGCTCCCGAGAGATAGCCCTCAATAGTTTGTAGAGTGGCAAGTTGAATGCCGTGGTTATAGTGACGAACTCATGAGGCTTCAGCTTTCGTTCCCTCCACGGTTCACGCTCTTTCCACGGCTCATGCTCCTTCTTCCACCCTTATTTATTTTCAGATTTGACGATGTTAACCTGCTTTTTCTCCGAGTAATCTCCAACGCTGGCCTTCTGACCACCGGAGGACCTTGAACCTTGATAACTTTCTCTCGGATATGATCTCCTCGAGCTGGGCAATTTTTTCAACAGTTTCCATCAACCTGTTCATGTTCACCAGGGGAAGAAGCATGAGTTCTTCAAAGATTGCCGATGTCTCGTATAGGCCGTACTTGAAAGATGTGGTTGTCATCTGCTGGTCACAATTTTCAAGGGCGTTATAAATCTCCTAGTAACACTCGGCGTAATTTCGCAGTTTCTCCCGGACTGTCGTTTTAGTCTCACGAGAGCATCTATCGTCTTTGGCTGTGTACTGTTTATCACAAATCGAGCAGTGAAGGCTTCCTCAAGTTGCTCGAATGAGCTGATGGAGTTCGGCTGTAATTGATTGAACCATACCAGACCGAGACCCTTGAGGCTGACTGGAAACACCTTGCGCATCATGGCTTCATCGTAGCCATATAGTCCCATAAGCTATCGGTAATGCACAAGGTACATCACCGCATCTGATTTGGCATCATACTTCGTCAACTTTGGGACAGTGAAGTTCCTCGGCGGCTGTGCCTCTTGGATTTCCCGTATGAACGGTGAGTCCTGAATTTTCCGGAGCTTGGAGCTTATTGGCTTTTCGGACGAACAAGAGGCCTCGTAGGCCTTGCTAGTGCTGTATGCCTTTTTGGCATTCAGTTTATGCCGCTCGTTGCTTACGCCGAGCTCTGTGGGGGGCTCTTTTCGTTTTCCAGAGTCTCTAACATGTGGTGAATGCCTGGAGTAGGTTTCTGCTCGGTATCGTTTGAATTCTCCTGTATGTGGGTCCCGTACGATTATATAATCTCTGGTGTCATCCATATCGTACTCTAGAGTTTCTTGATTTCCGTGATCTCGATTTCGCCGAGAACTTCTATCTCGACTATGGGTGCTTCGTGGTGGTGCCCCATCTTCACGCTCTCGATGACGGTAACCACGCTCTTGGTGACGATCGTCACGTCGGCCACCGTGGTCCGCAGATCTACTACGAATGATTTCCCGGCCATCCGCGTCGTATTGCGCCGGGGCTTTGGCACGGTTTGTATTTTGCTGAACGTCTTTGTGATGGGTGGTCCGAGATCCAGACTGCCACGTTGTGGATTGAGAACTCGATGTAGAGTGACCTCCTGTCCGCGTTGTGCGCTTTGTACGCACGACCTCCGAACGCCTACGTGGAGAGGGGGTCTGCTGTCTGGGAGGAATGACTCGTCCTGTTGCGTCAGTGACGATGACTGGTTGACCCAGGTGACTGAGTATAGTGGGTGACTTGGGTCGCCTGAGCCGCTGCCTTACGCCGTCGTCTTGATGCCCCTGAGTGAGAAGCTGAAGTGCTGGGTTGCTTCTTCATCAGCCTCAATTTGAGTCTTCATTGCAGCCATCTGCTCCTGCATCTGTTGCACAATTTGCAGTGGAATTGGGCTCGGGGTGAGGCCAGTGATAGGGTGAGTGGTGATTCCCGCCCAACAGGTGCCGGAGGGGTTGGCGGCTCCGTCGTCTTCGACAATCGCCATGGAAGAACTGAGGAAAGGAGGAACTGAGGAAGAAGAGGAAGAGAATTCTCGAAAGAGAGGAAGAAGAACACCGGAGATGTGAAAAATTCACTCATCGTTAGCAGAGTCGCCAATTGTGGAGCTACTCTTTCTCAGGTGGTTCTTCTCGTCAGTGGTGGTGAATATAGATGAACGTCCTTCACTCTAGTGCACTAGGTCCTGCACACTTAACACACTGTTAGCGCCGGACTGGACCGCAGAGTCCAGAACGGCACTTTGACGATCAAGTTAGTAGAGGAAGGAGATGAAATGTAGATCTAGGGTTTTAGAGAAAGTTGTCTGTACCTTCATCCTCTGATGAAGGTTACCTTTTATAGGTGAGCCTTGGTTTGCCTTCCAAGTACGATCGTATCTGTCACGTAATGTAACCGCTCGGCTGACGTCATCGTGACAAATCCGATCGAATATGCTACAAGCAGTAGTATGACGACACGTATCACAAACCGTTCGGATTATGTCATTTGTCATGATTATAGTTTGTTACGCGCATCTGCAGCATTAACTTCTTTGCTCAGTCAACCTCTAGGATTAGCCCTTCGGAATCCTTGAGATTCTTCTCGTGATGAGGTTGGCTGCTTGACCTCTTGGTCAGGCAGTTCTCCAAGATTGCTCCCAACTCTATCGGAGCTAGCTAAAAGTCTTCGGAGAATAATCCGAGGCAAAGGGCCGGAAGCCCCTCTTATGATTCTGGACAGTTTGTAACAACCCTTCCACCGAAGGGCCCCTCATAGGTATTCCTCTGGTAAAATTTGTTGAGACATTCGATTGGGCTTGTACCAGTCATCAGATACCGCTCGGTTTATCCGGGCCCCTACATAATCCCGTATAAATTGACTTATACACATAGGCTAAATATTCACTACTGTATGTTTTGTATTTTTAGACTACAAATTATCAAATTAGTTGATGTATGTGTGAGGATAATAACTTATATATTTGACAATTTATAGTGCAAGAATATTAAGAACACCGAAAAATACCGTCATGGAAACTCAGCCTCAATTTTCAACTTTGTTTAAATAATCCCATTTAAATTGATGTATATACACGCATTTACATAATGACATAAATACACTAAAGCCCGCAGTTAATGTTCACTTTATGAATCTTGTCACTACCATTGTCATCATAATGCTAAAGGGAGAAGTGACAAAATTGAATCTCTTTTGAGAAGTGACACGAAATTCAAAGTATCCTCTCTCTTTTTTTTTTGGATAAACCTACAGGTACAGAATTTTTTGTACAGAAATTGTACAAATCGCTCTCGGGGACCCACCTTTGGGTCCTACACAAGTGATCCGAACCGTTCATTATTCTTAGAACATTTTTCCGCGGGGCCCTCAAAATTTCAACTCAATCGGACGGTTAGAAGTGCTTGAACCAAAGTCCCACACGGTTAGAAGTGATTGAAACGGTGGGACTTTGGTTCAAGCACTTCTAACCGTCTGATTGAGCTGAAATTTTGTGGGGCCCCTCGGAAAAATGTTCTAAGAATAATGAACGGTTCGGATCACTCTTGTGGGACCCAAAAGTGGGTCCCCGAGAGCGATTTGTACAATTTCTGTACAAAAAATTCTGTACCCATAGCAGAGTTGTTTTTTTTTTCCCTAATAAAAAAACTTAAAAAAAGAGAGTGGTTTCGGGAATAAAGTTGTACTATTTCACTGCCATTCTAATATTATCTGAAATTGCCTACTGAAAACGGAACATTTCGATATAAATTGGATTTTTTGACACTTCTTGGAAAAAGTGAAACAAGTAGATTTATAGGAATAAAAACGGGTATGGATTGGAGCCTCCTATCTAATCTAGACATGTCCATGTTACACTTCCTCATACCGCAGAAAATCCACTTATATTGAACTTGGATCCCTACTTGATCCATTGAATGAGTACAGTATATTGTAGGCTATATGAAAAATTTATGTTGCTCACCCATTTGAAGACTCAAATGTCAATCCAAGAGTGTTCTTCGCCTCCTCAATAGCCTCTCTATACCTAAGTAATTCTTTTGTTGGGCAGCTTCCGTTATCCAACACCCTAAGATCTGAGAGTTTCACGTCAATATAAATCGGTATAACCTTCTTGTTGCACTCCATTAGCATAGACAACTCGTGAAGGCAATGGTAGGAGTCGCAATAATGTGGAGAAATCACCGCGATTCCCACCTTGTAATTGGCAAGAAAAAATAATTTTGTTGATACACTTAAATAATGGCCAAATAGTGAAAGCCAGAACAAATTATTGAAATATTCATTATCGACTCCATATCAGTCTAGCATTTTGGGCGAAAAATATTAATCTAAATTAGAGAGGCTTTCCTACAGGAATTAAACGTTGACTAGAGTTGTCCATGTGTCCTATTCGATCTCGTGCAAATTTCAAGAATTCCAATAGTTTACTCTCCCTCCGTCCAAAAAAATTCGTCCGTTGCAAAAAGACATGTAATTTTCAAAGAAAAAAATAAAGTACTTTTGGACATTTTTTGAATTTTATCAGACTAAATTAAATATCTCAATTAGTTCTTTGCCAGGATAATTATTGAAGAAACAACAATTAATGTTAGAATCAAAATTAAAGACGAGGGCTATAAGGATTTAAATTACACCGGTTTACTCATCCATGAAGATATAAGGAAATCAAAAAATTTCAATGCTTAATTTCCTTTTGTTTCTTGTAACAGACACTTAAATCTCGCAATACTTAAAATCTTTCCTGGCAACTGAACGGGACCTAGGGGAAAGCTGCAAAGCCACGGCGATACATACCTTACAATTACGTATTGCCGTGTCTATTATCTCGAACAACTTGTCCCCCGGCTTCATGGACCTGCTGTCCAAGAACGGTCTCAAATTAAACCAAGACAAGTGATCGTACAAAAGCCCCGAAACGTTTTTGTTTGTATCAATCCGCCTGTGGCTGATAAAAACGTCCCAGAAAATTTGTCTGCACAAGTTCTTGGCTGTTGATGAACGTTGCATGCCTTTCTCCCTCTCGCTCGCTCTCTCTTTCTGTAATATTGACAATGATGTTTGTTTGTTGTACTTGTGGAATATTAGTGTACGTGGCGGAATTTTTAGCTAGTTGAGATGCATATTCTTTTTTTTTGGGTAAATAAAAAAATAAATAAATAAAAAAATATATATACACCGGTGATCCTGTCAAGGATTCCGGATTGAAGAAAAAATGGTGTTTTCGAGGTTTTAAAAATTGTTTTTGCATAATCCGAACCATCCAATGTGTTTAAAAGGTGTTTTTAAGAGTTCTCGCGAGAAATCATCAAAAAAAAAAATACCGGAAAGGGCTTGACAAAAACTTTCGGATCGTGAAAATTTGATCCGGAACTACGAATCCCGGATTCGGGATCCCTGACTGGATCGGGACTATATATGGATCTCAACTAGTCGGGATGCATAATCAAGGCAAAGAATTCAACATTTTAAGTGAAGATCCGATCGACTGTTGGACTCTATGAAAATTCTTGGTCAGTACTCAGTAGCCAGAAAATTCCAAAAAAGATTAGGAATTTGTGCAGGTCTGTAGGCGTTGCTTTATTTTTATATCCATCACAAGCGCGTTAGATTATCATGTTTGAATGGATATATCCGATATCATCTTTATGTTTTAATTTTATATATAGAGAGGCCAAGGCATACACGAAACGTGTGCAAGTCAAACTTTAACTAAACAAAATGCGGAAAAAAGCTATTGTGGCCCATCGTTTGATCGTGTGTGAGGCCTTATCTTTTTGACAAATAAACAACTGTAAAAATCAATATCACATCAAATAAGATCTTACTATTTTCCCTAATTTATGCAGCATATCGTCATAGATTATACGTCTTTTTTTTTTGTGGTTAAAAACTTCTTTGTTTGGGAACACGCAAGCGGAGAATATCTATGGGCATTTTTCCACGGCAAACGGATTCAACTTGCATTTGCAATCGATGGTTCAGACTTTCGTAATCACCTAGTGCTATATATGTATCTATCTATCTATCTAAAATCAGCTATCAGTTGTAAGTAAAAATAAGATAAAATTTGTACTCAAAAACCAACAAATACGCAAATCTGATACTATTGAAATTCCGGTAATTGAAAATTGGTTTTGATCATTCCCAAGTGAAGTAGGATTCGTAAGTTTGCGACTATCCAAACCTACATGTATAACAGTAAAAAATTTCAAAGTACTCGAAAACTAATAAACCAAAAAAAAGTGGGACCCCTTGTGTATGAAGTATTAATTTCTTAATTAGCTATTCGTTTACTCTTTGACTTTATATATATATATATATATATATATATATATATATATATATAGCACTTATCTCATCAAGTATACCTCTGGAGTTTCCATCATGAACTCCTCCAATTCTCTAATTTCCGCTTAAATTTCCATGATCCAAATTGTCCAATGTGTTTAAAATGTGTTTTTAAGGGTCCCCGAGAGAAACTGTCAAAAACAAGTACCGGGAAAAGCTTGATCCGATCAGTTTTTGATAAAATCGGCTATGCATAGTTTTTATCGAAAACTGATCGGCTCAAGCCCTCTCTGTAATTTTTTTTTTTTGTTGATGATCTCTCTCGGGGACCCCTTAAAAACACATTTTAAACACATTGGATGGTTCGAATCATGAAAATTTGATTAGAAAAATGGAGTCGCTAATGGAACTCCACTAGGTATATCAGATAAGATAATTGTGATATATATCTGGAGGTTCTAATGAGGGATCGATCCCTCACCACTCTTTCATGCAGATTTTGGTTTTACAGGTCGAATTTTGATGATCCTATCCGTTCAATGTGTTTCAATATTTATACAACATTTGAAACAACAATAATCAGAGCCCCACCCTTACAATCAGAGCCGTTCAAGTTGTTTAAAACATGTTTGTAAGAGTACTTATAAAAAATCAACTCATTTAGATATCAGTAAAAAATTGATCAGTTATTCAAATTTATCTTGTAAAATCTTACAGGAATAAACTACATAAACCCATCAAGCCCATACCAAATTGAGTTAATGAGTTGATTTTTTACAGGTAATCTTAAAAACATATTTTAAATAAATCGAAAAGCTCTGATCCATCTCGTGGGCTCACAATTTTTTTTGTGTGTCAAATGTTATGTTATTCGTTGTGTCCATGAAATCACACCGTATTTATATTTATATATACATACATACATGTGTGTGTACGACAACTTCTGCCCTATCGTTTGATCTTGTGTGACATACTATATCTTATCTTTTTTGACAAATAAACAACAATAAGGTCAATGTCACATCAAATAAGCTATTCTACTTTCCAATGTGCCAGATTGCGCGTCTTTTTTTTTTTTTGTTTAAAAATTCTATGTTTGGGAACACCCAACCGGAGAATATCTGTGGGCATTTTTCCGACAAACGGATTCTACTTGTATTTTGTTTTTTCAACAGGATCGTACCTGTATTTGCAATCTATGGTTCAGATTTTCGTAAGTCACCCTTGCTAGTGCTATGTATCTATAATGTCTAATCACCTATCAATTATAAGTAAAAATAAAATAAAATTTATACTTAAAAACCAACAATTACACAACTCCGATACTAGTGATATTCCAGTACTTAAAAATTTGTTTTAGATCTGGTGAAGTAGGATTAATTTCTTAATTAGCTATTCGTTTACACTTTGACTTGTGTATATATATATGGAAAATTTCCTATCCAGACCCCCGGATTTAAGGAAAAAATTGATTTTTTCACTTTTAAAAATTGTTTTTGGAAAATCCAAACCATCCAATGTGTTCAGAAGGTGTTTTCAAAGGCCCACGCGGGAAATATTCAAAAAAATATACCGGGAAGGGCTTGATCCAAGCAGTTTTTCGCAAAACTGTATATTGGACGGTTCGGATCGTCAAAAAAATGCTCGGATCATGGAGGTCCGGAGGTCCGGATGAGAAGCTCTCCCGGATTGAAGATTTTTTGTTTTTTTTTTTCACTTTTAAAAATTGTTTTTGGAAAATCCGAACCGTCCAATGTGTTTAAAGGTGTTTTCAAGGGTTCCCGCGAGAAATCATCGAAAACAAAATACTCGGAAGGGCTTGATCCTTGCAGTTTTTCACAAAAACTGTATATTTACAGTTTTGTGAAAAACTGCTCGGATCAAGCACTTTCCGGTTTTTTTTTTAATGATTTCTCGCGGGGACCCTTGAAAATACCTTTTAAACACATTGGACCGTTCGGATCGTCAAAAAAATGCTCGGATCATGGTGGTCCGCAAGTCCGGAGTCCGGACTAGATGATTTGTTCAATGTGTTTCAATATGTACTGTACAACATTTGACACAACAATAATCAGAGCCCCACCCTTACAATTAGAGCCGTTCAAACTGTTTAAAACATGTTTGTAGGAGTACTTATAAAAATCAACTCATTTAGATATCAGTAAAAACTTGATCGGTTCATTCAAATTTATCCTGTAAAATCTTATAGGAATAAACTACATGAACCGATCAAGCCCTTACCAAAACGAGTTAATGAGTTGATTTTTTACAGGTAATCTTAAAAACATACTTTAAATAAATTGAACTGCTCCGATCCATCTCGTGCGCTCACAAAAAATATTTGTGTAAAATATTGTGTTATTCGTTTTGTCCATGAAATCACCTCGTGTATATATGTATAGATACATACATATGTGTGTGGGTGGGTGTTTTCGACAGCTTCTGCCTTATCGTTCGATCTTGTGTGACATATATCTTATCTTTTTTGACAAATAAACAACAGTAAAAATAATTGTCACATCAAATAAGCTATTATACTTTCCCATATTTACGCGGTGTACTGTGCCAAATTGCGCGTTTTTCTTTTTTCGTTTATAAATTCTGTGTTTGGGAACACTCAAACGGAGAATATCTGTGGGCATTTTTCCGACAAACGGATTCTACTTGTATTTTTTTTTTAACAGGATCGTACCTGTATTTGCATTCGATGGTTTGCTAGTGCTATGTACTCTCTTCATCCCAATTTAATTGTTCCCTACGGTTGTGTGCTTTTTTAAAACTCTTGTAGTTTTCATTTTATAATGTATTTTTTATGCAATACAGATCTTATTTGATAGATCTCAATTAGTTCAATTAGACAATTTTTTTAAAAAGCTTTGAAAATATTACCAATAAAAAGATATAGACGTTTGAAAATGACACGGATATTCGTAGGGAGCATTTAAAATGGGACAGAGAGAGTATCTATCAATGTCTAATCAGCTATTTATAAATAAAAAATAATAATTTGTACTCAAAATCCAACTTTTTTTTTTAGATAAAGAGATAGAAATATCATTAAATCACCAACCTGAGAACAGAGTCACAAGATAGCCAATAACCAACAAACAAGAAAGAAAACAGCAAGACTAAACAAACAGACACTAGACAGTAAAGAAACTAGAAAAGGATAATCTAAGAACATGACTCTAGTGTAAGACACCTCCATCACCAGTGTCTGGTGTGGAACAAAAACAGCTAGAGCATGTGTAGACATCCCAATTTTGAACCCGAGATACGCTTGAGCATCCCCGATGATGAAACGGACCGATTACCTGGAACTTGTAAGAATGATTTGAATTTGATCAAAATCAACCAAACACCACCTAAACAATCAAAATGTTCCAAACCAACCCAAGCACTGTTGAACCAAGCAAAGCCAACAAATTGCCATCCATAGCCTTGAGCGCTCAAGCCCATGGCCTTGAGCGCTCAAACCCCTGAGACACACCTTGAGCGCTCAAGCCCAAGGCTTTAAGCGCTAAACTCTGATCCAGTCAGCAACTTGCAGAGTATCTCATCATGAGATTTCCTGCATGGGAGCGTCTGGGGATGATCTTATACGATCTCTATATGTATAATACACTCCACTAAGTCCTAAAATACACCTAAAACTACCCCTAAACTACAAACCCACTTCCTCTCTCTCCTCTCTTCCCTCCCACTCACTCTATAAAACTGTCAAACACCCCTGGTTTTAGAGGACGAACACTCACACTCCTCCCCTTCGGATTCCACCAGAAAACCAATCTTCTCTCTCTCTCTCTACAAAACCACTCTTCCACCAACAAAACCACTTACAAAACCACTCATCAAACCCAGAAATTCGATTCTTGATCATCCATCAACCACCTACATTGTTTAATTCGTCCAGATTATAAGCCAAAAACATCCACAATCATCATCCCAAAGCCCAGAATCAAGTTCAAATCACAAACATTTTCCAAAAGGTAGTAAAACATGTGATGTATTCGCTGTTTTGGCCCATCTGAGGAAGACCAGTGAGTTCAAGCAAGTTCTCTATACTTGCATTGAACTCACAAAGGTCTGAAAGTTGTTCAAAAATATTTTTCAAATCTGCAATTACAACAGGGTTTGAGCGCTCAAGCCTCTGGCCTTGAGCGCTCAAGCCCAATTCTGAACAAGTTTCTGTTTTGCTAATTTCTGAGCTTTCTTTTGGTTTTGATCATTATTTAAGAGTTAATTGCGTTCATGTAACTCGCAAAACAGCTTATTTCTACACCAAAACTACATGCATGAATGTAAATTAACCATTTTATGATGATCAAACATCAAAATCTTCAAATTTCTTATATTTGACTGCAAAACAATGGTTGTCTAACCTCTTGAAACTTTATTTTATGCCTTTTGTGATCCTGAGGAGGTATTGAAATCTGTTTAAAGGTCAAAAATTAGAAAGCCATGTTATGGCTTGAGCGCTCAAGGTCAAATCTTTGAGCGCTCAAACTGTTCTTGGCTTATTTGCAATTTTCCAGTAGTTCTGATGATGGATTATGGTTTAATTCCTTATTGGTGTGTATGAGTTGTCAGTACAGCGTTTGTGATCTGAATCCCTCTCTCTCTTTCAAAATTGGTTTGAGCGCTCAATCCATGAGCCTTGAGCGCTCAAACTGGTTCGAAAGCAAGTATGTTTTTAACATCTTTTGATGATTTCTGAAGCGAGGTGATACTTGTGTGATGTTTCTGTAGTGGTTCAGAGTCTTAAAATATCATCAAACATGAAAAACCAGCAAGGAAGATGTGTGGGGGGAATGAGGGTTGAGCGCTCAAGTCATCACCCTTGAGCGCTCAATCCCCATTCTGGGATCCAGATTGCAAACAGTATGATAAATCCCATGCTCATAATTCCTGGGGATTGATTGTACAGTTTCTGTTGTAGTTTATTTCTGTGGACATTGGTAGTAATTGTTGATTATTATCACCATTTATGTAGATCAAGTGCACAAGCATTCACCGTAAAATCGCATCTTTTGCGTATATATACTGTTTATGTGATCCCCGTCCCCGATCCCCCTGTTTATGTGAATAAATTGAATTTCAAATATTTCTAAAATCCCACAAAATGTCGAGTAGAGACCGGTTCACGGACCGGGCGAGAGGGGTGCCGTAAAACCCTTCCCCTCTCGTAACCAAGCCCCCGAATCCGAGAAATCTTTGGTTCTACCATGATCAGTGAAATCTTTTTCGAATGGGCAAATGAGTCATATTTTTGATCAGTTTCTCGGGTTCGGACCTCAAATCCGGGTGGCGACTCTAACAATCACAATCTTTTTCGCACAATCCAGGTGGGCCGTCCACAAGCTGGCGACTCCGCTGGGGACTATTGATTAATATATATTTTATTTAATTACACTTGTGCAATTTTTGTTGCACTTCTGTAATTTTATTGAGATACGTGTTAATCAAAGCGGGTTTAATTCGAAAAATATTTTGTGGGATTTTTCAAATGTTTGAAGTTTAATTTTTGCATTACACTTGCATGGTTCTTAGCCCCGCTGGTGTGTTTTGGCAATCCTGCCCGGCTTGCCGGTGACAGGGAATCCCAAAATGCCCAGCAGCCCTCGACCGTGATAAATCACATTGTCACTATCGTTTTTAACGGTAGGAGACGATTTTGATTTTGAGTCCGGGGTACCCTCAGTGACCAAAACCGGCCTTTGCATATAATTAGCCATAGAACCTCACGTTTAGTAATCCACCTGTGTGTTAAGTCTACATGCTCCATTTTGTTACATGCTATGTGTTACCGCTTTTTCTCGCCATGCCATGTTGCATTCATTCATTTGCATTGTATATAGTCACTGCGAGCGTCGTTTGTATAGGTTTTCTGTGTACATATCCCATTTGGTTTTAATGCCTTTACAGTTAGTAGAAGGTTGCCTCGGCCCGATGATGAATCGTGCATTCCATATGCGCGTTGTTTTTTGCGAGATAGCCCTTCAGGGCGGCCGGACGTGGGAAAATTTGGATCATCAAATTCCTAAACACTGATCTAAACGGGTTTAAGGGACCTTGGCCCGAGGAGGGTCAATCGCCCTTAGGCATCTGATCTTAGATCATTATCGGAATTTGTGTGGACCAGGATTTCCCAAATCCGACCATCCGATATCAAGGACTTATCACTCAAAAAGAAAACTTGAGGATTGAGGCAATCTTCCAAAGCTGTCAATTATAGTCCAGGAGACTTAAAATCCACGGAGTTTGAGATACCTCCGGTGTTGGTCGTGCCCGAACGGCCACCGTGATTTGAACTAGCCTTAAGGTCATTGATATCTGGATTACAACATCCAAATTGCTTTGTCTCGGATGATCAAGAAAAGTGATTGGCTCTGATTCCAACAAAGTTTGGAGTTTAACCTACCGAGTAATGGACTACCCGGGGTGTTGGAAAATCTTCTGTGCAATGATCTTACGTGAGATTCAGATCCGGTAGACTAACCCTAAGATTGTACATGTAGTCTAGGAGACTTAAAATCCACGGAGTTTGAGATACCTCCGGTGTTGGTCGTGCCCGAACGGCCACCCGTGTTTCGGACTAGCCTTAGAATCGATTGTAACTGGATGGCAACATCTCATTGCTTTGTCTCGGATAGTCAAGGAAAGGATAACGATTGCAGTTTCAACACCTAGGCTATAGGTTGAAGCTGCAATTGCCGAGTAAAACGACTTACCCGTGGTGTTGATACAATTTGCTGTGCAAACGATTCTAAGTGAGTTCCGAAACCGGTAGACTAACTCCTAAGGCTAGAAATAAGACTAATTCCGTGAGTTAAGTTGTGGCGAGACGATAGTGGGCATTCGTAATTCATTCATTTTGTGCATAGTAGACACATCGAGTACACATCTGAGTCCGGTTTTTGCTTTATAATCAGTTCTTGAATCATTGGGCCTGCAAAGAAGAAGAAGACCTTACCTGTTTGGACTCGACCTCCTGGACAAAGATTGTCTAGATCTTTATCACCAAAAGCCGAGACAAGTATGGCAGATGAACAGGGTCAAGACCCCTCAAATGAGTTTGAACGACTAAGGAAGGAAATGCATGATGAGAGGGTCCGAAATGATACCCAAATCGCTCAACTGATGGCGATTATGGTAAACATCCAGGGTCGACTCCCCCCACCGCAGCAGCGAGTACATGATGATGAAGCTCGGGATCAGGAGATTCCTAATGATGAACATCCGGAACAGCCTCCTCCCCCTGAAAATCCTCAGTTGGCTGAAATGCTAGCTAAGATACTTAAGCTGGAAGAATCTGTGGCTAAAAGTGAGAAGAGAGCCATTACCGGCTTTGACATGAACAAACTCTGCATCTTCCCAGGTGCAAAGCTTCCCAAAAGGTTCAAGCATGTAGACTTCGAGAAGTTTGATGGGACTGGGGATCCGAGAGGACATATTCAGGCATATGTAAGCTCTCTCTCGTTACAGGAAGTTGACGAGCCTGCCATGGCACAAATGTTTCATGAAACCCTCACAGGACCTGCGCTTCAGTGGCTTTTATCCCTCGACATTTCAAAAAGACAAACCTGGGAAGAGATGGTGGCTGCTTTCATTAAGCAGTATGAGTATAATGTTCAGCTCAAAGTCACCACTCGAGAGCTTGAAAGCATCAAGATGAAGGAAAGGGAATCTTTCGCAGATTTTGTGAAAAGATGGAGAGCAAAGGCCGCGCAAATGACTGATCGTCCCAGTGACAAGGACCAGATGCGCATCATAACCAAGAACCTTCAACCCGATTTAGCTCAGTACATGGTCATGGCCCAAGCACATAACTTTGAAACCTACTTTGAGATGGGTCTGTCGATTGAAGAAGCTCTGCAAAGCGGGATGTTGAAGAAAGGAGACTCATTCCCCAAACCTAAGCGAAACTACATTGGTAACACCTCTTCCCTGTATGCAAACCCCAGTTACACAGCCGGTACCTCATCCAACACCATGAATCACCAACCCCATAAAGCTGAACCCATAAACGCCATCTTATCTCAACCGATCCAATCAATTCAACCGCCGCAAAATCAAAGAGGACGGCGTGTCTTCACCCCTCTTCCCCTACCTTTACCTGTTGTTTTCGAACGACTCGTACAACAGGGAAAAATCAAACCTCTTCAGCCAACTCCACCTCCGCAAAATCCCCCGCCAATATATAACCCTAACGCCTTCTGTATATTTCACCAGACACCCGGTCATCCCACTGAAAGATGCCAGCGCCTGCGTCATGAGATTCAAGATCTCATTGACAACAAACAAATCCGAGATCCCACTGAAAAGCCCAACATCCTCACAAACCCTCTGCCAACCCACAAAAGGAATGCTGATATAGGTCAAATTACCTTTAGCCCCACTCAAAAAGACCTAAAATCCACTCCGTTTGACCCAAGCCAGTTCATCATACCCGAAACGGATCCCAAACCCATTGTACCAATACCTGTCGAGCACGAGGTATGCTTTCTTGACGTCCACTTGGACCCCACTGTATGGCAAGAATGGGGTGATTTGATAATGGCTATGGAAGCTCGGGAGTATGAGCAAATGGTGGCCAACAATGTGGCAAATGAAGAAGTTTGGCCGCATAATGAACAGCTTGATGAAGGACTTCCATTTGGCGCTATGATTAACCTACTTTGGGATCCAATGTTTGAGGATCCACTGGATGGATTTGCGCTTCCTAACCTATTCGAACCTTTGCCTATGGTGCAAAATCAACAACCTGTGGAAGAAGGACAAGGACAGAATTGGCAAGAAGAGAATGAGGCACCCAATGGTGCACAAGAGGATGAATGGGATCCCACACCCAATGAATGGCAGCTCATGGACCCCAACGATCCTCTGGATGGATCCACACTTCCCATGTTCTTTGAAGAAGCATATTTTCCAATGCCACCACTATGGGAGGGTCGCCCTGATTTTTCCATGATGAGTGAGTACGCAATAAATCGAATGACGGAAGGGATAGAGTTCACACCTTATGATTACATAGTCGATGAAAATCTTCCGGCACCCCGAGTGCAAATCCCGGAGGACTGCAACATCATGGTTTTGAATGGAGGTCTACCCGATGTTTGGGGACAGCAAATGGAAGAAAATGTTGTAGCAAATATGTTGGCCAATCAGAATGAAGGCATAGCACCGCTGTGGGTCGGAAACAACGAGGTTTGGGCTGTTAACGAGGCTGCCATGGAAAATGGAGATGTTTGGAGTGAAGCAACTGTGGAAGGAATTACCAAGGGTTTGGAAGAAGCCAGTATTGCAAAGGGAAAGAGAAAGGCGGAAGGAGATCTTGTCGATTTCTACACGGACTACACTGATTTATGGGGGGATGACATCGACTCGGTTCTTCACCTTCTTCGAAGTGGTCGGTTCTACCAACCGCCTCAGATTTTCACTGGAAACACATCCAACCCCCCACCAAATACTACAAACCAGCTACCTTTCAACCTAGCTCCACAAAACAACCCAGCTCCACAAAATAACCCAACTCCACAAAATAACCTAGCCGCACCGCCTTATCCAAACAACCTTAGTGACCCAATCGCTAACCCAGTTGATTTCCAAAATCTCTTTAACCCAACAACCAACCAATCCCAAGCTACTTCCACGGCCAACAGTCGTGTTCCTCGTCCAAAGCCTCCCCCAACCAACGAAGAAAATCCCATCCAGAAACAACTTGAGAAAACCCCAGCCGCTCTTACCATTTGGGGATTGCTTATGAGCTCCAGTGAGCATCGTCAGAAACTCACTCAAGCATTATCTTGTATGGAAATTGCGCCAGATACCACCCCCGAAGCCATGATGGCCGCCATTGTTACCAAGCCTACCATTGCCACTAAACCAACTAAACATGTTGTAACCTTTACCGAAGCTGATCTACCGCTTGAGGGAACTGACCACAACAAGCCGTTGCACGTCACTATGATATGCATGGGAAAATGGATCCCAGTTGTGTTGATAGATAATGGATCTGCACTCAACGTTTGTCCTCTCCGAACAGCCTTATGTTTGGGACTTAAACCAAAGGACTTCACGCCATCTAGTCTCACTGTTCGGGCTTATGATAACACCCGTCGCAATGTGCTTGGGACTGTTGAAATGGAAATCGCTGCAGAAGGGTTCAAATCGACAGTTGAGTTCCATGTGCTTGAGATCCCAGCTTCGTTCAATTTGCTGTTGGGACGTCCTTGGATGCATCGACCCGATATCATGGCAGTTCCATCCACCTTGCATCAAAAGGTTTTGCTTGGTTTGGAAAGTGGGACGGTTGCTCTCTACGGAGACACAGGCATTCGCCCTCATGCTGAAGATAATGCTCCCTTGTTAGAAATTATGCATGATGAGAACGATGTTCAGCTTGGGGGCTTTGCTTTTGATACATCTGGTGGTGTGTTCACGCTTCGTATTGATGACGATTTTTCAATCAGCACCACCGTTCTTGAGATGATGAGAAGGATGTCATATCTGCCAGGCACCGGCTTGGGTCGAACTCACCAGGGGGTGGCTCAGTTTCCAGAATTCCCTTCTCAGCGAGGCCGTTTCGGGTTGGGATACGAACCTACACTGAAAGAGATGCAAAGGGGAAAGACTAATGGAGCAAGCAGCGGTGCGAACCGTCAGATTCGTTTTGTCATGGAAGGATCAAATGCACCCTATCGCGGCCAGCCTGAGCCATTTGTGAATGAAATAAGTGGAAAGGTGCACCCTGGGTTCGAAATCTTTGCTAACGATGCTTGGGACAGCGAAGATGAACATGAAAAGGTCGAGAAATTGGTGAAAGACCTTAAAGCAGATTGGATGGAGGCTTTGGATGGTGGGGTCTTGATGTCAATGTTCGACGAGGTCAGTCTGACAGGTAAGGATGAAGAAGAGCCAGCTGTGATGATGCTCGGACAGGAGGCCCTCGATGATCCCAGTGTGCTGATAGTGGATGCAGTCGGTGAATACAAGAATTGCACTTTCACTCCTGTTGTAAAATTTACTAATGCATTCACTAAGTTAGAGTTCGAGTCTGAGTCAGGGTTTGAATTTGGCTGTGAGTCGGAGTTTGTGCCTCTTGGCCCTCCACGTCGTCATTTCTATTTCGAGTTTGAGTCTGATGCCATGTACTGTGCCCCAGGGGGCTTTGTTAATGAAATAAATGGTGATTTCGCTTACTTTGCTGTTCCCGAAATAAATTGTGTTGACCCTGATGATGATGAGACTGAGTTCGAGGGAGAAATACCCAAAGAACTTAAGTCTCTAATCGAAAGGGAAAATGAAAGGCATGCTCAGCCAATAAAAGAAGAAGTTATTTCAGTTAAATTGAGAGATGAGGAAAATCCTCGCATGGTTCAAATCGGTTCCGGGCTATCTTCTGAGGAGCAGAAATTACTCGTCGATTTACTCAAAGAATTTGAAGATGTCTTCGCTTGGTCCCATGCAGATATGCCCGGAATCGATCCTGAAATTGTGCAACATCGAATTCCCCTGTATCCCGATGCAAAACCGGTAAAACAGAAATTGAGAAAAATCAGGCCAGATTGGGTTGAAAAAGTCAAAGAGGAAGTCACCAAGCAATTCAATGCCGGCTTTTTGATGGTAACTGAATATCCACAGTGGGTTGCAAATATTGTGCCGGTGCCCAAGAAAGATGGAAAAGTCAGGGTATGTGTAGATTTCAGGGATTTAAACAAGGCCAGTCCGAAAGATGATTTTCCCTTACCACACATTGATGTACTGGTAGACAACACGGCAGGGCACGCGCTGCTATCATTTATGGATGGTTTCTCGGGATACAATCAGATTTTGACGGCACCAGAAGATCGAGAGAAAACGACCTTCACCACTGAATGGGGGACGTTCTGTTATCGGGTCATGCCATTTGGATTAAAGAACGCTGGGTCAACTTACCAACGGGCTGCTACAACCTTGTTGCATGATATGATGCATAGAGAAGTTGAGGTATATGTGGATGACATGATTGTAAAAGCCAAGGAAAGGGAAGGACATCTCCCGGCGTTACGCAAGTTCTTTGAAAGGATACGGAAGTACCGAATGCGTCTCAATCCGCAGAAGTGCACATTCGGAGTCACCGCAGGGAAAATGTTGGGGTTTATGATCACCACCAGGGGGATCGAAGTTGATCCAACGAAAATCAAGGCGATATTGGAAATGGAGCCGCCGAAGACAGAAAAAGAGGTTCGGAGTTTTCTTGGGAAAATTCAGTTCATCAGCAGATTCATCGCCAAGTTGACTTCAACTTGTGAGCCGATGTTTCATTTGCTCAAGAAAGGAGTGCTGTTCAAGTGGGATGACAGGTGCCAAAAAGCCTTCGAATCAATTCGGCAGTATCTTCAAAGTCCCCCAGTATTGATGCCGCCGACACCTGGAAAGCCTCTGATTCTGTATTTATCAGTAACACAGTCTGCAATGGGTTGCATGTTGGCACAGGAAGGTGAAGCAGGTATCGAGAAGGCAGTGTATTATTTAAGTAAGAAGATGGTCGGAGCCGAAGAAAGATACACCCCTTTGGAGAAGACTTGTTGGGCTCTTGTATGGGCCTCTAAAAAGCTAAGGCACTACATGTTAGCTTATTCAGTAGTGTTGATTTCTCGAATGGACCCTCTCAAATATCTGTTTGAGAAACCGGCACTCACCGGAAAGTTGGCACGGTGGTTGCTCTTATTGGCCGAGTTTGAACTCAAGTATGTAACGCGAAAATCGGTGAAAGGCAGGGCTGTGGCAGAATTCTTGGCAGATCATCCAATCGAAGGGCCAGAAGATACGGAGTTCCAATTTCCCGATGAACATGTTATGACAATAACAGAGGATGTTTGGAAATTGTACTTTGATGGAGCTGCAAATCAGAGAGGATTCGGGATCGGCATACTATTGGTCTCACCGGAAGGGCCACACATTCCTCTATCTTTCAAATTAAATTTCGAAGTTACCAATAATCAAGCAGAATATGAAGCATGCATTGTTGGAATGGAGGCTGCTTTCGAAATCGGGGTTAAGAAGTTGGAAGTGGTCGGAGATTCAAATCTGGTAGTTTCTCAAGCCAATGGTGATTGGAAAGTGCGAGAGGAAAAGTTGAAACCATACCACAAAGACCTCGATGACCTGATCCATCGATTCGAGCAAGTTACTTTTACACATATCCCGAGAATGAAGAACCAGTTTGCCGACGCCCTTGCTACTTTGGCGTCCATGGTAGAATTGCCCGTAGGAGTAAGAATGAGACCAATCATGATTGAGCAAAGGAATAGGCCGGCATATGAATATGTGATGAATGTTGGTGAAATTGACGATGGTCTGCCTTGGTACCATGATATCTGGAATTTGGTTGAGAAAGGAGAATATCCGGAAGGAGCAAACAAGAAAGATCGAATAGCATTACAAAGGTTAGCATCACAATACATCCTCTGCGGTGGAAGGTTATACAAAAGGTCATATTGCGGCTTGCATAAGTTGTGCATCCATGGTGATGACACGAAAAGGGTGATGGAGGAAATTCACGAAGGAATATGTGGTCCTCACATGAGCGGATTAATGATGGCAAAGAAGATTCTGAGGCAGGGGTATTTTTGGTCGACCTTGGAAACAGATTGCGTGCAGTATGTGCGGAGATGTCATAAGTGTCAGGTCCATGCTAACCTCATGCATGTGCCGCCATCTGAACTTCATACAATGGCAACGCCTTGGCCTTTCTCAGTATGGGGGATAGATGTGATTGGGAAAATCACGCCACCAGCATCGAACGGACACAAGTTTATATTGGTGGCAATTGATTATTTCACGAAGTGGGTGGAGTCGGCCTCTTACGCTACATTGACCGCAGTACAAGTGGCTCATTTCATTAAGCAAAACATCATTTACCGATATGGGGTCCCCAATGCCTTTGTGTCAGACAATGGTGTGCATTTCAAAGGAAGAGCAGCAGAGGTGCTTGAGCAATTCAATGTTCAGGTTCACAAGTCAACAGTATACAGACCACAAACTAACGGGGCAGTGGAAGCAGCAAACAAGTCAATCAAGAACATCTTGGAGAAAACCATTGAGTCATCCAGGGATTGGCATGAGAAGCTACCATTAGCATTATGGGGGTACCGCACTTCGATTCGAACCCCAACAGGGGCAACACCCTACTCACTGGTTTATGGTATGGAAGCAGTACTTCCCATTGAGCTGGAAGTGCCCTCGTTAAGGGTGATGATAGAAAGTGAAATCAATGAGGCTGATTGGTTGAGCGACAGGTTCACGGAATTAATGTTATTTGATGAAAGGAGGTTGCGGGCATTGTATCACATTCAGGGATATCAGAGAAGAATTGCCCGAGCATTCAACAAGAAGGTAAAATCCAGGGATCTGATTGAAGGAGATATGGTGGTGAAGGAAATTCGGGCACCAATATTCGATCCACGGGGAAAATTCAGGCCGAAATGGGCAGGACCATACATCATCAAGACTATCCTTGACGGTGGAGCAGCAGTGATCCTTGATTTGGATGGAAACGAGTTCAGCAATCTTGTCAACCTGGACCAACTTAAGCGATATTACCCTTGAGAGATGCTCGTTAGGCGGAAAATCGCAAGGGCGAACCGACCTAAGCAAAAATTAGAGCAAACCTGCTAGACCGAAAACCCACAGCGGGCGGTCTAGGAAAAATTTAAGGCAAAAATTTAATAGAAGCTCGCTGGACCGAAAACCTAGAAAGGCGGTACCAGGCAAAATTCAGAGCACAAAAGGAGAGTGTTAATACCCGAGTGAACCTTTCCCTGAACTACGCCATGACCTGATTCCTTGAAAAAGGATACGTAGGCAACCGTATCTTGGGGTTCGGTCCAAATCTGGCAAGTTGGCCCACAGTTTCACGATATCCGAAGGAGATAGCATATGGAACTAGATGAACCAAGAGGGGGAAACCCTTCATCGTTCAATTTTATTCAAATCACTTCTTCAATTACGTAAACTGAGCATTACAGCCTTAAAAAAAAAAAAAAAAAAAAAAAAAAAAAAAAAATGAAAAATGCACCATTTATTTTGGGAAACAGCTTAGCGAGTCGGAAGTCAAATTGTGCTAATTTCTTCGGCGTCGTGTCCCCATTTGCTCCCTCATCCAATCTCTGTAGTGTCCATTCAAATGAATAGTTGGGTAGGGATCAGGAGCCCAAACGACCCTGCGTCTCCAAGAAGTACGATAGCGCTCAAGAACGGAATGTTTGAGTGCGGGAAGGCTGAAAGTAGCAAGAACTGTATACTCCACTTCTTGGCGAATGCAGTATTGACGGAGAATGCGCTGTGGGAAATAATATGCATAACCTTGCAGTCCCGCCAAAATCACCCATGTGTCTCCCATGTGATTGGCCGTCATGTCTGGCAAAGGCAACCAATGGCACCTCCAAGTGATGTGATCCTCTTCCAATGACCTGAAGAAGTCGACCCATTCATCTTCATCAGGCTCGTCATGCACAAATGGCCTACTCACCCAAGACCGAGGCTCGTAAACCCAATCGCCTGCCGGCTCCCTCAAAAGCCCAACCTTGTCACACAGCCATATCTACAAAACCAAAACGCCCAAGTCAAAGTCAAAACCAAAGCCAAACAACCAAAAATCCCCCAAAAAATTCCCAAAACCAAAAAAAAACATCTAAATCAAAAAAACCGAACCTAAAGCACAAGCGGACTCCCGGCAAACATGTTCCTCCTACCAGCCTTAATCGCATCCAAGCCCATGATTGTCTCAGCCAAAACCAAAGGAACCACGTCCCTCCGCTGTTCAATCTGAGCAGCAACGCCGACGATGGCAGAACTGGGATGGCCGTCAAGGGGAACCAACAGATATAATGCCAAGAGGCACATGCAAAGTGCAAACATGCGCCTGTTCTGAATGGTAAAATCTAAAAGGTCGCCTGTTGGGCCGTAATCCGCAAAAAGACGGAGGATGTTGAGAGTCTCGTTGCGAATCAAAAAGCGCGCAGCACCGTTCCCAAGACCAAGCTTCCTGCTGAGAATGTCGGCGTAATTTTGGCGAATGGGCGGTATGACGGGATCGGCGAAAGCATTACCGCCAAGATATGCTTGAAATTCTTCGACGGTCGGGCAAAGTTCTTGCATGCCAAAGCGGAACACATGGAGCTCTGAATCCCAACAGCGAACGGCGGCATGTAAGATGTCCTGGCGAATAGGAAAAGTGTGGAGGTGGCGAAGGGCATTAAGGCCAAGACCTCGGAAATTGAACCAATCGATGTTTTCAAAGCTAGCAACCCAAGTGTTGATAATGGAAGGATCAAGGGCAGCCATATTTGGGGCAATGAAGAATTATTGAAGAATATATATGGAGTGAGAAATGAGAATTGATGTAGAAATGGTGTGTGGGGAAGGTTTGGTCATGAATGGTATTTATAGGGGACTTTGGAGGAACCTTACAAATTTGCCATGCAACATTGGAAATCAAAGATTGCATTTTCAAGATGGTCAAAATGCATGTTTTCAAAGTATTTTGTTGGAAAGTTTGAAAGTGCATTGGAAATGCATGGCATTTGTGGGAAAAATGTGAAAAGACCTTGGGAAAATGATGTTCAAAACTTGAAAGGTGTTATATCAGAGCAACAAGACTTTTAGGGCAGAGGAAACCATGCAAAAGGGGCCAAAAATGCATTGGGAAGCAACACCACAAACCTGCCCAGCACAGACATTGAGCGCTCAAGGCCAGAGAGTTGAGCGCTCAACCCCCCCCAGACCACCTTGAGCGCTCAAGGTAGTGAGCTTGAGCGCTCAATCCCCATTGAGCGCTCAAGGCCTGCAGAAACAGCAGGAGACAGCAGCAGCTGCATTTTGGCCCGTTTGATGCCCGAAACCTCTTCCAAGCTTCTTAACCCTCAACCAACACCCAAACCTAGTCTCAATAGTCATTTGTGACTTCACGGGGCGCCTCGTTCCCCGAGTTATCAAGCCGATACATGAACGGATACGAGATACGCAAATATGGAAGGTCAAAGCCTAAAATGGCCATTCAACGTTCAAATCCGTTTCCAAACCTTGCTAGCCACGTCCAATCATCAAGACACGTATCGGAAGGTACTTGCGACTTGTCGGAATGGTTCCCGGGGCAATTCTTCAAAGATTCAAGGTTTTGAGGTTCCGATGGCTTATTTAAGCAATGAAATGGCGGCCGTCACCATATCGAAAATGGTTTTAGAAGTTTTCTTGATGAATGGTCACGATCCCAGGGGCATTTATGTCATTTGTGACTTGGTCAAGGTGGTAACATGGCAATTCATTACATACGAAGAGGCTCATGAAGCATTTTACTTTCAAATTTGCCTTATGAACATCAAATTCCGTTCTAAGGTCACTTTGTATAGATTGTTATTGATTGATTATATGCGAGAAGTGTGTCAAGTTGTGCGGCATGTAAATACATCTTCCAGTTGTACATAAATTCAAATAATCATGTTTCGTCCAAATTCTCGAACATGTTAGCTTTTCTTAAAGGTTGAATTTTAAACTTTATGCTCGGATGTTTGAATTCAAGAGTTTGGTGGATAAATTGTGTACAATCTACAACAGGTTTGTTCGTTTGTACATCAAAACAGGAAGTAATACAACGAACAATGAAAGTGCAAATCATGTGCATAAACTGAACTAAATCCATGGAAGTCAAAACATCAAATCTGTGCAGGGCACACAACGCCCAATAAAGAAATCCGCAACTGGGGCACGCAGGCCCAATCCATCTATCTACTGGGCCACGCAGGCCCAATCAAAAGAAAAGATAAAAAGCAAAGGCAAAACTCTAAACTACTCTATGTCTACTATGTACTACTCCGCCTCATCCATCGTCTCGTCCGAGCTCTCAGTCTCGTCTCCCTGTCGTTGCTCCTGTCGCTCCTGCCGGGAAGAGGGATAGTTAGCATCATCAACACTATCATCGCTCGAGCTCGTAGTCTCGACTATCCCCTCAGGTACTACCTCCACCCTCTGGCGGGTCGACCTCCGTGGCCTCTCCACCTCGAGCCTCACCTCCACAGGCTTTGAACGCCCGAGTCGCACCGTCGAGTCTCCAGGACCGCCAGCTCCATCGTGAGTCCTCTTTCTAATCATGGGCGGCTGCATCATCAAGCAAACAAGGAAAAGAATCAGCACATGGTATAGTCAAGAAATTGAAAGCACAAGGAAGGTAAATTGCATACCGGTGCGACTCTCAGTCGAGAAGGACCAGGAGCAGCAGGAGGTACTGGCTCGCCCTCCCGGCGGATAGTGACTTCCTCTCCGGCTATGAGGCGGCGAATCAGGACGCGCAGTCCTCGGTTCTGCTCGTGCAAAGTTTGTGCCGCCTCATGTGAAACCTGCAAGCAAATCAAAATTTGAGTCATCAGTACATTTGGGCATTCATAATCGAAGTTTGCAAAATTGAAAGAATAAAGCGTTTCTTACCGGTGCCGAAAGCCGCGGGAAGTCTACCGGTGGCCTCGGGATGTCTATATCCCCTACCTCTCCACCGGCGGAGGTGACGCGCACCCACCACCTAGCCCCCGCTATCTCCCGGGTCGAGGTACCAGTACCCTCACCCTCACCTCCTGCTACCCCTCCAGCTGAGGCACGCGCCTTCGCGGCCTTCTCCCTCTCCATCTTCTCCATCCACTCCGCCGCTCTCAAGGGACCGGCCAGGTACCTGCTCCGGTAGTCAATATAGCTCAAAGCGGGGCGCAAATACTGGCGCAGGTCCAGGTTGGGCGTCGTGTAGCGCTCTATCTCCGCCAGCGTATACCGGGACGTCATCAGCACCCGGGGAGGAAGGCGTCCCGACACTTGCTGTTTATCGGCCCGTATCGACTGGCGCAGCACCCTGTCACCAAGGTACCAGAACCAGCCGTACTGGCACTCAAGTAGGTCCCTCCTTCTCGTGAGCTCCCTGCTCCGAGCCAGGTAAGGCGCATCAATGGCATCCCATACTTCCCAGCGAACCTGCAAGGGTTGTTAAGAGCATCAGTAATTGAATACGTGAGGGAATCAAAAGCAAATTGAATACATGAGAAAAAGTTCGATATCTACCAGAGAAGCAGGAAGTCTGTCAAGTGAAGCACGGAGAACGTGGATGTTCCCCCGTGTTGTACCACCGTAGCTGAAGCCTTCACCCCAGCACAATGCCCGGGGGATGACGTTTGGATCCTGGTGCCGCGTCTCAGGGGGATGCAACCCCAACACCTCGTAAGCCCAGAGCTGCAATCAAAACAACAAGTCAGTCAATCAGTGCGAATTTTGGTAATCAAGTGCGAGTATCGAAATGCATGCAATTAAATTTGAAACTAAAAGTTTTGAGTTTTACCTCCCAAACGCTCCACAATCCCGAGATGCCAGTCCCTTTCCGCCTCGAGACGGCATTCATGAACGCGTAGCAGCTTCCCAGCGCTGCTCCACCCCAGTCATACTTCGCCGCCCTAGCGAAGTCTCTCAACCCTCCGAGATAGGAGAGGTGCACCCTGTTACGCCTGTTTGGGTACAGTGATGCCCCAAACAGGTATAACAAGTAGCACCTCGCCTTCCGTGCTGCATCCTCCTCGTCAGTCGGCTCGCCCAATCCCTTCGTCTTGAATTGGCCATATGTGGCCGTCTCCCCCTCCTTGTTGGGCACGAAACCCAAAAACCACCTCAGTGCAGCCTCATCCCTGCCAATCCCCGAGTCAAACGGGATCGGGTCTCCTCCTACCTGCAGTCCCGTGATCGCCGAGAAGTCCAGCGGTGTCATCGTCGCCTCTCCGAAAGTAAGGTGAAAAGAACTCGTAGAGTCCCTCCACCTCTCGGCCAGTGCTGTCACCACAGCATGGTCGTGTTGTGTGCCCGTGAGAGTCGGGATGAACCTCCCAAACCCGGCCAGATCCACCAGAGCCCTCACAGAGGCATTGCTTGACCGTTCGGGTGATTAAAAATTAACTTAGAATTTCGTCCCAAGCGTAGGACTATCGACCGGTGCAGCACAATAAACCCGGAAGTACCGGAGTCGAACCACAGAGACGGTCTACGGTGTTGACCCAAACAATGCTAGACTCTA
Source organism: Vaccinium vitis-idaea (assembly GCA_963854785.1). Taxonomy (NCBI): domain Eukaryota; kingdom Viridiplantae; phylum Streptophyta; class Magnoliopsida; order Ericales; family Ericaceae; genus Vaccinium; species Vaccinium vitis-idaea. The sequence goes on along the minus strand of OY978221.1, from coordinate 27,200,010 downwards.
TGTTTGTAACTGGCTCTCAGGTAGCCACCCCTTGTTCAGATGACTGATTTAGTTAACGAAATTAAACTGATTAAGTTATTTGACTCTTAATTAAAACAGGAGAGCACAGCCGTGGGCACTACGGTGCCCGCAACTAGTCTAATCCACATTCACTCGGGCCACAATTATTTAATTAATAGGTTCAAAAATATGGAACAAGTTCCTAACAAGTGCACACCACTTGTCACCAATTCCAGCGCAATTTAGAACGGGCGATGCCCGGGTTTTGTTTGCTAGAAAAGTTCCGTATTCAGAAACTGCGCATCAATTAAAGTGATTCGGCACCGAGGTGGAATATGAATCAGCCTAGCCACGGGACACCTTGTCCCGCGGCCGCACTCAATACGACTACTCACACATATTAAAATAACGTGCAGAGATCAAAATAATCTTAGATCTAGACATCCTTGAAAGATTAAATATGAAGAATAATAGAGAATGATACCGTAATTGCAAAATTAATCTTGAAATTCAATCCGCAAACGAATACTGAAACTGGGATTCTGGAAAACAAGTCTTGAATGTAGAAGTTGAAGAAAAATTGTAGCCAAAAGCTTCAAAGCTAAGAATCTAGGTAAAATTCGTGGAACCCTAATTAGCCCCAAAAACGGGGTATTTATATCCCCTCCCGAAGTCAAAATCCGTAACAAAGTCAAAATCCGTAACAAAGTCAAAATCCAGTTTAACGCACTCGGTATCGATACAGGATAAGTCCTGTATCGATACCCGTAGGTTCTGTTCGCGTATGATCACTCGGGTATCGATACAGGACAATCCCTGTATCGATACCGAGACCTTTAACTTGCTCCTCAGCTTGCTTGGCCGTCCCCACTTGGGCCCCACTGGTTCCCTACGTGCATGACCGCCATGTGTCTACTCCATGCGCTCTTCCCAGCCTGTTCCCTACAAAACAACCAAAAACAAGAAAACCCAAGGACACACCGCATCAAGTGGAAAATGGAATAAAACAGCGCCTTTAACGCGTTGATTAGCCCTACTTAGGCGCTTATATCTAGGGATATTGCGCGCCTATCAGGCATGCAGCTGCTGGTATATCTCCCAACTTGAGCCCATGCCTCCATGAGCCTTCAAGCGCAAGTCTCTCTGCACACAATCAACAGACAGACAAACAATCAGATGTTAGTCCAATCTCTCATTCAAATCCAGTCATCAATTAAGCAGTAATTCAATCATTCAATACCAGTCAGGTTTGTTAACTACTGAAAGTGCGCGAAAACAATAAAGCAAGGAAGTAAAAGCAAGCGTACCGTCAGGCAGTCCGTCGAAAGGTGGACCTCGGGGTCCAGTAGCACCTCCTCTCCAAAGTACAACTCCCGTTGGGGAGTGTAAACGTCTGAAGCGGAAGGCACAAAGAGGTGCACTGGTGGAGCATAAGTCGCCGCGTCGAAAGCTGGCCTCCCTCTCCTCAGCCACTGTCTAGCAGCCTGGACCACTGTCACTCTCCGTCCAGCTGCCCTCTCCTCCTCCTCAACCTGTGTCCTCGCCTCCTCCGCCGCCTCCTCTGTCTCAAATTCCTCACAAAAGGCCCTCGCCGCCTCATCCTCATCGGCGGCCTCCCGTAACATCGCCGCCTCCCTCTCCCTACTCTCAACCACAGCCTCCCTCGCTGCATCTAGGATCCCCGGGGCATCTGCTGCGGCTGCCATCACCACCTCTGGTGGCGCGTGCTCAAGATAGTCCTCCCGGGAGATCCCAACTGGACCCTGAACCGACGGCTCTCCGCTCGGTCCCTGAGTCGCCGACTCACCACCTATCACCACTGCCTTCCCCCTATCTACTCCGCTAGGCTGCTGGCGAGGTCTCGGCTCTATCCTCCAGCGATCAACCCTAGTCCGGGTGACCCCGCTCATACCCTCCGCCACTACCACCGCTCGTCCCCCTCTCCTCAAATGTCTCCTCGCTACCATCACTGTCCACGTCATGGACTTCCACCATCCCCACATCCATTCCCTCTCCTCTCTCCTCTACCCTCCCCGACGCCGGGACGTCATCACCACCACCTAACCCACTACCCTCGTCGCCATCTCTCTCACCATCCTCACCAACATCACCACCCTCACTCCTACCCCCACTGACATCACCACCAGCCACCACCGTCTCGGTGGCTGGATCTCCGCCCCCGCCGGAGACTGCCGGATCACCACCATCATCACCGGTCTCCTCTGGCAGATCGCCACCACCACTGCCGCCTTCTCTCTCCCTCTCTCCTTCATCATTTCCTCCTCTCTCAACCGTCTCCGCAGCCGTAGATGACGGTGCAGCCCCTGTGGCACCAACATCAACCACCGGATCAGAGCCTTGAGCGCTCAAACCTGCCGGAGGTGGCACCACCGTACTACCACTACCCTCTACCGCCGCCGGTGAGCCCACTGGAGGCTGTGAATCGCTAGGTTCTTCCATGAAAACCGATCTAAACCGTAAATCGAGCCCTAATCAAACTGAAATTGGACCGAAATTGTGCGGATGAACCCTAGAAATTGGGGGTTTTTGATTTTGCAAGAAATTTGAGTGAGGATTGTTTGGATTGGGTTCGGAATCGCAAGAGAGGTGTGAGGATTTGCTTTCGGAAAGATTTTGGAACGTTGTGAAGTTTAATCGGTGTAAATCGGAGTTAAAACGGACGTTGGGGTTCTGAACCGTCGTCCCCATGCAGGGGTTCAAGCGCTCAAGCTGGACCTTTTGAGCGCTGGAGGACCAACATTTGAGGTTGAGCGCTCAAGGCTTTGGAGTTGAGCGCTCAAGGTCAGGTTGAGCGCTCAAAGGGGGTATCCTGAGCGCTCAAGTCCAATCTTGGCAGAAGTTTTGGCTTCTTTTGCAAGCTTTGCAGGGGCATTTTAGGCATCCCTTATGATTTGTTAGTGTACTTTGGACTCATTATTCCCAATCAATCGAATGTTTATAGATCCAAGGATCTAAATCTCGGTGATTGGTCGCGCTAGACCGTGTTAATCAATCAAGACGTGTCGTATATCATGTTTTCGCGTTAGCGTATGCGCGAAGTGTTTTGACTGCGGTCTGAGAGCTTTATGCTCATTTAAATCATTTTCTGAGGGCCACGTGCTCGTTAAATCATTTTCTGAGGGCCACGCGCTCGTTTAATTTGTTTGCAGCTTGAGATGTATTACGGATAGTGAGTTGGGCTGTCTATATCTTGGACGTTACTCATACCAAATCAATGGCATTGAGTCTCATCCAAGAGGGGCAACTGTAGACATCCCAATTTTGAACCCGAGATACGCTTGAGCATCCCCGATGATGAAACGGACCGATTACCTGGAACTTGTAAGAATGATTTGAATTTGATCAAAATCAACCAAACACCACCTAAACAATCAAAATGTTCCAAACCAACCCAAGCACTGTTGAACCAAGCAAAGCCAGCAAATTGCCATCCATAGCCTTGAGCGCTCAAACCCCTGAGACACACCTTGAGCGCTCAAGCCCACGGCTTTGAGCGCTCAACTCTGATCCAGTCAGCAACTTGCAGAGTATCTCATCATGAGATTTCCTGCATGGGAGCGTCTGGGGATGATCTTATACGATCTCTATATGTATAATACACTCCACTAAGTCCTAAAATACACCTAAAACTACCCCTAAACTACAAACCCACTTCCTCTCTCTCCTCTCTTCCCTCCCACTCACTCTATAAAACTGTCAAACACCCCTGGTTTTAGAGGACGAACACTCACACTCCTCCCCTTCGGATTCCACCAGAAAACCAATCTTCTCTCTCTCTCTCTCTCTACAAAACCACTCTTCCACCAACAAAACCACTTACAAAACCACTCATCAAACCCAGAAATTCGATTCTTGATCATCAATCAACCACCTACATTGTTCAATTCGTCCAGATTATAAGCCAAAAACATCCACAATCATCATCCCAAAGCCCAGAATCAAGTTCAAATCATAAACATTTTCCAAAAGGTAGTAAAACATGTGATGTATTCGCTGTTTTGGCCCATCTGAGGAAGACCAGTGAGTTCAAGCAAGTTCTCTATACTTGCATTGAACTCACAAAGGTCTGAAAGTTGTTCAAAAACATTTTCAAATCTGCAGTTACAACAGGGTTTGAGCGCTCAAGCCTCTGGCCTTGAGCGCTCAAGCCCAATTCTGAACAAGTTTCTGTTTTGCTAATTTCTGAGCTTTCTTTTGGTTTTGATCATTATTTAAGAGTTAATTGCGTTCATTTAACTCTCAAAACAGCTTATTTCTACACCAAAACTACATGCATGAATGTAAATTAACCATTTTATGATGATCAAACATCAAAATCTTCAAATTTCTTATATTTGACTGCAAAACAGTGGCTGTCTAACCTCTTGAAACTTTATTTTATGCCTTTTGTGATCCTGAGGAGGTATTGAAATCTGTTTAAAGGTCAAAAATTAGAAAGCCATGTTATGGCTTGAGCGCTCAAGGTCAAATCTTTGAGCGCTCAAACTGTTCTTGGCTTATTTGCAATTTTCCAGTAGTTCTGATGATGGATTATGGTTTAATTCCTTATTGGTGTGTATGAGTTGTCAGTACAGCGTTTGTGATCTGAATCCCTCTCTCTCTTTCAAAATTGGTTTGAGCGCTCAATCCATGAGCCTTGAGCGCTCAAACTGGTTCGAAAGCAAGTATGTTTTTAACATCTTTTGATGATTTCTGAAGCGAGGTGATACTTGTGTGATGTTTCTGTAGTGGTTCAGAGTCTTAAAATATCATCAAACATGAAAAACCAGCAAGGAAGATGTGTGGGGGGAATGAGGGTTGAGCGCTCAAGTCATCACCCTTGAGCGCTCAATCCCCATTATGGGATCCAGATTGCAAACAGTATGATAAATCCCATGCTCATAATTCCTGGGGATTGATTGTACAGTTTCTGTTGTAGTTTATTTCTGTGGACATTGGTAGTAATTGTTGATTATTATCACCATTTATGTAGATCAAGTGCACAAGCATTCACCGTAAAATCGCATCTTTTGCGTATATATACTGTTTATGTGATCCCCGTCCCCGATCCCCCTGTTTATGTGAATAAATTGAATTTCAAATATTTCTAAAATCCCACAAAATGTCGAGTAGAGACCGGTTCACGGACCGGGCGAGAGGGGTGTCGTAAAACCCTTCCCCTCTCGTAACCAAGCCCCCGAATCCGAGAAATCTTTGGTTCTACCATGATCAGTGAAATCTTTTTCGAATGGGCAAATGAGTCATATTTTTGATCGGTTTCTCGGGTTCGGACCTCAAATCCAGGTGGCGACTCTAACAATCACAATCTTTTTCGCACAATCCAGGTGGGCCGTCCACAAGCATGCTTGGCAAGGAGATGAGCATGCTGGACTTCCTTGCGTTTGAGATCTTGCAAAAAGATAACCTGGCTATCTCCTCTCCGAGGCTGTGAATCAAAAAAGTGTCATGGTAGTGACACTCAATCCGCCCTCCTATCTGCATGATGGCATTAAAACAATCAGAATAAATGTCAACAGAATTATAATTGTTGTTTAAGGCCCATTTAACACCCTGTTGGATTTCTTGAAGTTCTATTTGGAGGGGACTATTGCTATATGATGATATGGAAAGTTGTGCAACAAGGCTCCTGGATGGGAAACTTGCAGTAAAGCCCAGGCCACTCCACTCATTCCCTTCCTTCCAAGCCCCATCTACATGGAGAATGCAAGATCTTTGTATAGTACATGAGTTAGGAAGGGGTTTGATAATGAGAGAGGGAGACTTGGAGGAGAAGCAAGAAGGTGCATGGTTTTCCCTTGAAAGGCAGAGAGAGGCTCTTCGGAACCAGCGAGCAGTGTCCTTGGCCATAGATAAAACAACATTTCTACATAAAGAAATATTCGAGATGACCCAATTGATTTCTATTCTTCCATATAGCCCAAAGCAGCGCGATAAAGAAGAATAAATTCAGTTTATCCTTGTGTAGCTGAATGATCCAATCCAACAGCCAATTCTCAAAAACCATATCATTAGAAATCCTTAGCCCAGTTGTCGAGAAAATAGAATCATTCCAGATTGATCTCGTGTTTTGGCAAAGGCAAAATAGGTGCTCAATGGATTCCTCTTCCAAGTCACATAAAAGGGCAAGAAGGAGAGATATTGTGTGCCAAACGAATAGCCAGATTTCTTTTTACTAGAAGAATACCTCTTAAGCATTTCCAAACAAAAACCTTAATACGCTTAGGAAGACCTAGATTCCACACCATGTTCCAAACATTATGATCCTTGTAATCCAAGCAGCGGAAGATGAGTGAGGAGGATTACCCCTACGACTGTCATACAAGGATCTGTAACCTGATTTTGTATTATACTGTCTTGAAGCAGTAAAAGGCCAAACACATTGATCTGGGGAATTGGTAAAAGGTAGGTTAATGGCCAAACTTTTGGGGATTAGGGGAGCTGGAATACGATCCAAAATCTTGTTCATGTTCCATGATGGACTAGCAGCAGACCAAGACAGGAGGAAAGAAACCTTAAGAGAATCAGAGCCAGCGTAAGGGATAAAATGGCTAAGAGGTCTGTCCATATTCGGAATACATTTGTCATGAAACAGGTTGATTGATTCCCCATCACCCACTCTCCAAAAAACATGCTTAGCAATTAGATCCTGGCCATAGAGAATACTTTTCCAAGCCCAAGAGGAATTAGAGTGTGGTTTGACATCAAGCAACTTGTCCTTAGAACAATATCTAGAGAGGAGAACACGGGAAGTCAGCAAGCTTGGGTTGTTAAGAAGGCGCCAACACTGATTAGCAAGGAGGGCTTGATTGACCAAATTTATGTCCCGTATGCCTAAACCACCTTCCCGCTTATAAGAAGAAATCTTTTTCCATGACAACTAGTGAATCGGCTTTCTATCCCCAACTTTCCACCAAAAGTTTGTTGAGATAGCATTAAGCTTATTACAGATTGACACCGGCATCTTGAAAGAGGAGCAGAGATAAAGAGGAAGCCCAGACAAAACAGATTTGATTAGAGACAGTTTCCCTACTTGAGATATTTCGAACTTCCAACCTGCTAAAGCTTTTCCATCCTTTTCCACAATGAAGTTAAAACATGCCTTTTTATTAGCCGTTATTTCCATGGGCAAACCCAAATAAGGAGCCAGATCATTGCTAATGGTGATACAAAAGAAACTCCGGAATCTCCTGGCAAAGGTTGATGGAGTGTTTGGGCGGAGGGCAATATAGGATTTGTGGGTATTCACACACTACCCAGAATAAAGGCTAAAAGCATCTAATGCCTTCTTTAGATGATTGCAGCTGCCCAAAGATGGCTCAAAAAAAAAATTATGCAATCATTTGCAAAGAAAAGGTGGGATAGAGAGATATTGTTCCTGGAAAGCTTAAGGCCTTTGCAATTCTCGGATTGATCCAGATAATTAAGAACATAGGAGATGCTTCCAAGAAAATAATAAAGAGATAAGGGGACAGGGGATCCCCTTGGCGAAGCCCTCTCTGTGGGAAAAATCTTTGCGTTGGGGCACCATTAATGAGTAATGAGAAACAGACAGTTGAAAAGCATTGGTGGAGAAAGTTGATCCATCTCTCAGAGAAACCCAATTTGCGAAGAGCTGTACTTAAGAAATTCCAACTATCTCTATCAAAAGCTTTACTCATATCCAATTTCAGCGCAACCCTGAGCTTATTGCCTATTTTAGTGCGGGCTATAAGATTTGAAAATTCATAGGCCAGGAGAGAACTATCAGAAATTAATCTACCAGGGACAAAGGCGTTTTGTGTGGGCGAGATATAGTTTGGGAGAATAAACTTGATCCTGTCCAAATCCAACTTAAAAACCAACAAATACGCAAATCTGATACTCTTGATATTCCAGTACTTAAAAATTTGTTTAGATTTATACAATTTTTATTAAAAACTGCTCGGATCACGCCCTTCCCGTTCATTTTTTTTGCTGATTTCTCGCGTGAACCCATAAAAATACCTTCTAAACACATTGGAAGGTTTGGATCCCGGCCATTTGGCTAGGAAATGAAGGTTTGGACGTAAGGTGTGGACATAAGGGTGTGGACTAGACCCTGATATGTATGTATATATGTTCCACTTCCTATCCGGACTCCAGACTTCCAGACCTCCGTGATCCGAGCATTTTTTTGACTATCCAAACCGTTCAATGTGTTCAAAAGGTGTTTTCAAGGTTCCATGCCGGAAATCTTCAAAAAAAAAATATCGGGAAGGGCTTGATCCCAGCAGTTTTTCACAAAACTGTAAATATACAGTTTTGCGAAAAACTACTTGGATCAAACCCTTCCCGGTATTTTTTTTTTCAAGATTCTTCGCGTGGACCCTTGAAAACACCTTTTGAACACATTGGATGGTTCGGATTTCCCGAAAACAATTTTTAACATGAAAAAATGTAATTTTTTCTTATTTACGGGAGGTCCTTACTAGAAAATTTGCCTATATATATAGGTTCCACTTCCTATCCGGACTCTGGACTTCCGAACCTCCGTGATCCGAGCATTTTTTTGACTATCCGAACCGTCCAATGTGTTTAGAAGGTGTTTTTGAGGGTCCACGCGAGAAATTTTCAAAAAACAATACCGGGAAAGGCTTGATCCAAGCAGTTTTTTGCAAAACTGTATATTACAGCTTTTGCAAAAAACTGCTTGCATCAAGCCCTTCCCGGTATTTGTTTTTGAAGATTTTCCACGTGGACCTTTTAAAACACCTTTTGAACACATTGGACGGTACGGATTTCCCAAAAACAATTTTTAACGTGAAAAAATTACATTTTTTCTTATATAATTTTTTTTTACAATTTCTCGCGGAGACCCTTAAAAACACTTTTTAAACACATTGGACGGTTTGGATCATGCAAAAACATGTTTTTAAACCTTCAAAACATCAAAAAACCTCCAGTCTGGGATCCCGGACTATATATATATATATACACAAGTATCAGTCAAGATGATCCAAACCGTCCGATGTGTTTATAACATGTTTTTCAGGGTACTAGCACAATAAAAAAATATAAATATAAATGTTCCTAATAAAGATACACAAGTAGAAGAATTTTTTATTGATTTAATTAGTAAAATAGACGATCCCGAGTTAAAACAGCAATATGTTAAAAAATTCAAACAACTTCTGATACAAAAAAGTCAAAAATCCCAATATACTAAACCAATAGCAAATCTCAATACTACAATAGCTAAATTTAATAAAAAACCAAAGGAAGTTACCCTACAAGACCTACAACAAGAAGTGAACATTATCAAACAGGATATTATTGAATTAAAAAATAATGATATAAAATTAAGTACTCAGATAATAGCACAAAAGTTAAATAAAAACCTTGGAGAATTTGATGCAGAAATAGAGAAAAATAATCAATCTTCTGATAAATCCTTGGAAACAAATAGTCAGAACTACTCAGAAAGTAAAAATCACCAAGATAATGGTCTAGGAAATAATAAGATAAATATAATAAGTAAAATGGATCTCATCCAAAAATGGCATGAGTCACAAAAGAAAATGACCGGGAAGGGCACAATCCGAGCAGTTTTTGAAAAACTACTCAGATCAAGCCCTTCCCGATTTTTTTTTTTTTTTTTTGTGATTCCTTCTGTAGACCCTTAGAACACATTTAATGGTTCAGATCATTAAAATTCAATCGGGATCTATGAGGTCCGCATCAAACCGAAATGAGGGGTCCCTCATTAGATCAGGACTATATATATATATAGCCAGGATACAGTCAGGGATCCCTGACTGGCCTAAAATATGTACCTCATAGTTCCTGATCATTTTTTGATGATCTGAACCGTTCAATGTCTTTAAAAGTTCACGCGACAAATTACTAAAAAAAATGTCCGAGAAAGACTTGATCCGAGCATTTTTTTTTTAAATGAATATGTACATTTTTATAAAAACTACTCAGATCAAACTCTTTTGGGTCATTTATATTTTTTTGATTCCTCGCATGGACCCATAAAAACATGTTTTAAACACATTGAGCGGTTCGAATCATCAAAATATTGCCGGGAGAGGTGAGTCCGTATTTTAAGCCAATCAGGGATACCTGACTAGATTTTGAGTGTGTATATATATACATATGCTCCTAGGATCAGGTCTAGACTGCTGGATTTTTAATTAGTAAAATCCAAACTTCTATTTTCAACCCTTAGATCTCATCCAAGGGCTCAGAAAAGAAGAGGTAGTTCGTGGGTCAAAACTGAGTAAAAATAATTCGCGGGTCATAATTTGAATCGGGTTCACTTCGTGGGTCAAAACCCTTTCCCCTTCATTTCACGCTTTGCAGACAAAAAGAGAGAGGCGATTTCGTGAAGAAGAAAGAAGATTGAACAAGAAAAACAAAATCGATGCTTTGGAATCGAAAGTTTGGCCAACAAAGGTTCTCTCTCTCTCTCTCTCTCTCTCTCTCTCTCTCTCTCTCTCTCTCTCTCTCTCTCTCTCTCTCTCTCTCTCTCTCTCTCTGTGGTTCAAATTTCAATCTTTGATTTTGTATTTCGAATTTAGGGCTACGGTTGGATTTTGATTTTGAAGTTATAGCATATTTCGATCAATATCTCTCTCTCTCTCTCTCCTAATCGAAATCTGCTCCAACTTCAAAATCAAAATTCAACCGTAGCCTAAAATTTGAGATAGGAAATGAGAGAGAGAGAAACAGAGAGAGAGAGAGAGAGAGAGAGAGAGAGAGAGAGTGAGAGAGAGAGAGAGAGAGAGACGATTTCGTGAAGAAGAAGAAGATCGAACGAGAAAATCGAAAATCGATCCTCTGGAATTGAAACTTTGGCCGACCTTTAAAGGTTTCTGTGTGTGTGTGTGTGTGTGTGTGCAAAGCGTGAAATGAAGGTGAAAGGGTTTTTACCTCAAAGTGAAACCTGGTTCAGATTATGACTCGCGAATTACTATTTTTAACCCGACTCCCTCTTCTTTTCTTAGCCACTAGATAAGATCTAAGGGCTGAAAATAGAAGTTTGGATTTTACTAAAATCCAGGAGTCTGGACTTGATTTAAGCCAATCAAGGAAATTTAAGTAGTTTGGTTCATCAAAATATTGCCGGGAGAGGGGCGGTCTGTATTTTAAGCCAGTTAGGGATACCTGACCTGATCTTGACTATATATATACTGAAAACTTCTAATCCGGACTCCCGGATTGGAGGTTTTTTGGTGTTTTTTCATTTTTAAAAATTGTTTTTGCAAAATTCGAACCGTCCAATGTGTTTAAAAGGTGTTTTTAAGGGTCCCCGCGAGAAATCTCCAAAAAAAATACCAGGAAGGGCTTGATCCGAGTAGTTTATAACAAAAACTTAATATTTACAGTTTTGCGAAAAACTGCTTGGATCAAGCCTTTCTCGGTATTTTTTGTTTTTGCTGATTTCTCGCGGGGACCCTTGAAAACACCTTTTAAACACATTGGACGGTTCGGATCGTCAAAAAAATATCGGGAACATGGAGGTCCGGGAGTTTGGAGTCCGGACTAGAAGGAGACCCTATATACGCCAATTATCCAATCCGGGATCCCGGATTGGAGATTTTTTGATGTTTTGAAGGTTTTAAAACATGTTTTTGCATGATCCAAACCGTCCAATGTGTTTAAAAAGTGTTTTTACGGGTCCTCGCGAGAAATCATAAAAAAGTACCGGGAAGGGCTTGATCTGAGCAGTTTTTCACAAAAACTGGACCTATACTGTTTTATGAAAAACTGCTTAGATCAAGCCCTTCCCGGTATTTTTTTTTGGATGATTTCTCGCGGGGGCCCTTGAAAACACGTTTTAAACACATTGGACGGTTCGGATCATGAAAATTTCATCCGGAACTATGAGTCCCGGACTTAGGGATCCCGGACTAGATCCGGACTCTATATATATATATAGGTTCCACTTCTAGTCCGGACTCCGGACCTCCGTGATCCGAGCATTTTTTTGACGATCCGATCCGTCCAATGTGTTCAGAAGGTGTTTTCAAGGGTACACGCCGGAAATCTTTAAAAAAAAATACCGGGAAGGTCTTGATCCAAGCAATTTTCGCAAAACTGTAAAAATACAGTTTTTGCGAAAAATTGCTTGGATCAAGCCTTTCCCGGTAATTGTTTTTGAAGATTTCCCGCGTGGACCCTTGAAAACACCTTCTGAACACATTGGACGATTCGGATTTTCCAAAAATAATTTGCATAACAAAAAAAAATCATTTTTTCTTATTCTCGGGAGGGTTTGGACTAGAAGATTTCCCGATCTGTTGAGGAATCCCTCACGACCATTTCATGCGGACCTCACCCATTTCTCAACTTTTCCGATCAAAGTCCTTTACTACCTAAGCCTTCTCAAGGTGGCCTACATTCTCACCGAGAAAAATCCGAATAAAATCTTTGCCGAGGAGATGAACGAGGAAGAATATGAAACTCATCGAGAGTAGGAGGAGAACTACAACACAGATGAGTACAAGTGTCGGTATTATCTCTTAAATTGTCTTGTTGATCATTTTTATAATTACTGTGATACAACTTACACCTCTGCGGAGAAAATTTTAAAAGCTTTACAAAGCAAGTATGATACTGAAGAGGCAGGCGCGAAAAATTAGTTGTTGAGCAAGCTCAAGATTTTCAGATGATAGTGGCAGAGATGACTTCAGAAGGCATCAAAATTGGGGACAATCTTGTGGTGGCAGGCATTATTGACAAACTACCATCATCTTGGAAGGAATTCCAAAAGGGGATGTGCCACAAGCAAAGGGAGATGTCTCTAGAGACCTTGATCAGTCGCATCCACGTGGAGGAGGATGCTAGAAGCCAAGATGCACAATTGACACAAATAAGGTATTGAAACATTCCACAAATGTAAATTATGTTTCTGCTAATAACCATAATCTACCCAATAGTCAGTTTTCTAAAAACACTTATACGAAGCCATACAAAAAGACTATCAGAAAACATGAAAAACCTCATAACAAAGGATTTAAGAAAAACTTGAACTAAGGTCTTAACCCTCTTTACAAAATCAGCAAAATGGTGTATGTTTTGTCTGTGGCAAAAGTTGGCATCTTACTCGAACTTGCAAATTTTGGAAAAATGGTCCTGTTCCCCAGGCTAATGTTACCGAGGGGCCATATGTGGCAATGATTACAGACATTGGCATGGTTCATTATGTGAAAGGGTGGTGGGCAGACTCTGGTGCTAATAGGTACGTCTGCTATGACAAAACTTGGTTTAAAGTATATACTCTCTTTGATGAAGGGAAGACAGTTATGCTAGGTGACTCTAGCAAAACGAAAGTGTTGGGGAGTGGTGAGGTTGATTTGGAGTTTACCTCTGGACAAGTGCTAACATTAAAAGATGTTCCATTGAATTGGGAGGCTCCACTTTATTCCTGTATTCAAGGCTTAAGCTCATTTTCCAGCTATAAAGAGGCAATGTTGGTCTTTGGTTTTGACACCAGAAATTCGTGCAACACATTTCAGTCCAGAAAACGTTCTTGTGAGAGAGAGGTAGACGCTAGTTACAGTTCGCCAAGGCTTCCAGCGGTGGTGTTCCGGTGGTCGTGGTTTAGCCGTTGTATCCTGGGGCGAAGACGTCGGTTCAACCTCCAACACCCACGGTAGGCAGCGCATCTTTGTTAAGGAGAGTGTGTTACACACGACTCGGCAGTTTGTATCTCTGTTTTCCATATTCTGTCAATTTCTGCTATTGTAAATTTCCGTTGTATTTTGTTCCTATAATATATCAGAGGAAATTGTTCTTTGGAATTTCGGATTGCCACTGTAATTTTTTCCAACATGTTTTTACTTATTAATATACAAATGAGTGGGAGATTGTTGTTACATTTGTTTATTACTTTATACACTACTTTCTATTGTTATTTTCATTGGGCAAAGAAAGGTATTTCTTTGGTGGAGCTTTGGGCTCGCACACGTATGTAGAGTGTGTAAGAGCCACAAAACCTGATAGTTGGGCTGTTGTATCCTGGGGGAAAATAACTAGTAGTCTACTACATCGGTTATTGGGAACTTACCCACCACAGAGGCTATATCTACTTAAAGAAAGCAAGATACCCACGCCTCAGCCTCTTCTAATGTTGTGCTTATTAATTTATTTTATTATCTGCGGTAGTTACACCAACATAGCCAAACATGATTGCGGTGATAGAAACATAGTCTAAGTCAAATGGGTTTCTCCTTATATTTAAAAAACAGAATCCAGCAAATGCCCCATTGTAGTCAGACATGATTTTGGACAAAAATTTTACTAGTTGATTTGGAAATTGATAAACCATCCTAAATTTTGAGAATCCGAGTTTGCATTGTGCTCTTGACAAATGATTTCATGAAAAAGGAATTCGCAAGTGGATTTCCTACTTGCCTTGAAAAACGCTTAACGATCCACAAAATGTTGAGAAAACATTTGTGGAGTCAGAAAAGAATTGAAAAATGCTTCATTCGAAAAATGGTTTGCTTTTGGCGTGTATTCCTGTTTTGCTCTTTCTCTATTACTTAACTCTACTTTTTGGTTAATTATGTAGAATTACGTTCCGTTTAAAAAAAAAAAAAACCCGAAAAACTACTCAATTCAAATACCATACGAGCATCCAAAAAGGTATGCTTTTCCGGCTTATATTTATGTTTGCTCTATTCAATTACTATATTTATTACATGTTTGCTATGTTTTATAAGGTCGTAATGTCTGAGTCAAGTTTGATGTTAAAAAATATGAATGAATAAAATATTTCCCATGATTGGGTGATATTAGTAGAAGATAAAAAAACTTAAACCCGAAAGCCTCTTTATATTATAAAATATATTTTTTTGGTTAAATCATTCCACCGTTATATATTAACAGAGTTCAAAGGCTCAATACTCTCATCAAGTTAGTACAGAATTAAAAGGCCGGCAGTCATAGTTCGGCAAATTCTATAAGCCCGCCGTCTTTTGTTATTCTGGCCGGGGTTGGCCTCTTGCAAACCATTTTTTTTTTTGGATATTGGAGTGGCAAGTAATTGTCGAGGAGTTTGATGCCAACCTAGTTGAGATGCTTATCTTCGTTGTGATGTCTATTCTCCTGCTCCCTTTAATCTTTGTACTACCTGCAGAGATTAATAAAATTTCCTTTTCGCTGTTCAAAAAAAAAAAAATAGTTTGGTAATCATGGTTTTGCCTAAATTTTCTAAACCGTTCTTTGAGAATTGTCCAGTGACGTAAATATTTGGAGTTTGTCGCTATCCATTATGTAAATATATGATGGTTCTTTAGGTGTTCATGGTGCTTCAACAGTTCCTATGAGTATGAGATTGTCATTATAACTCCTTTTCAGAATTCGTCATTGTCAGAAAAGAGTTGCTGTAATTGTTATCTTATAGTTTGAATTCTTTTTTCAATTTTATTGCTAATGTTTCATCTGGATTTATTTACTAACTGATATTATTACCATTAGTATACCATAAATTGTATTTAATATTCGCATACTATCATTATCTTATTCTAGATATATTATGGAGCCCTAGTACAATACATGAAAATGACCATGAAAAGCAGGGCCGGCCCAAAGGTTTGGAGTGCCCTAGGTCTAGTCCAAAAATTGTGCCCTTCAAGTACAACACTTAAATAATTTTTCGAGTAACAATCACTATACGAGATATATGATGCACCTAGATAAGAATTAAAAAAAAAATGACATTATAACATTATTACTCATAATGCACTAACAGGTAATTAATCAAATAATCAATACGAGGGGATGATGTAGGAGTGTCCCTCTGGCACCCTTATAAAGGGGGGGGGGGAGCCCGTACATGACACTTTCACCCTTGTCACTCAATACAAAAAAAAAAAAAAAATCAAGGGGGGAGCCCCTGCATCACACTTTCACCCTTCGTAAGCACCACAACAAATAAAACTCACTCATATTGCAGGGGATGATGCAAGGGTGTCCACTCTTGCACCATTTAATGATTATTTAAAAAGGGAGTACAAATTCTAACCTCAATGGCCAGCAATAGCGACTAAGAATCAACAATTATCTCCAAAAGTGCAAATATCATCTGTACAACGCCAAAAAAAAAAGGTCTTAAAAATTGAATAACATTGGAATTGTTTTTTACCATCATTTAAACATCTACTTGCAATATAATTTAAACTTTTTGTTTTTTTTTCCTCCCGACGACATCAACTGATCGAGCAAAGCCGCAAAGGTCCAAGTCCAAAAGATTGAGGGAAAGTGGAAATTGTGGAATAAAGCCATAAAGCTAATGATCTGATGATTCTGATTTTCATATTTAATATGTTTAAAGGGAACTAGGAACTCCGATAAAAAAAAAAAGGGGAACTCGGAACTCGGAACTCGGAAGATCTATTTATATATATATACACACACCCAATTTTAGAGAAACGAGTGGGCCGCTTACTAGTTGTAAGGACGTCACGACGGAGATTCGACGGATGGACGGAATTGTATCGACAGTATGTAGCTTTTTCAGATCGTGGTTTCTTTTGTTTTTTTAAATCAGTTTTAGCCTTTGGGCCACAATGGTTTTTGGGCCTTTTATTAATATTGGGCCACAATGGTTGGGCTCTTTTGTAACTTATAGTGGATTTTTTTTCTTTATTTGGATAAAAAAAAGTGTTCTACTCAATCCCATTTCTATAAAATGTTGAAGTGCCCCAAATAGTACCCATTTTTGGAGTGCCCTAGGCCCAGGCCTTGTGGGTCTTGGGCCTGGGCCGGCCCTGTGAAAAGGCATCCAATGGAGGAGATTTTCCCGATACACTATTCAAACAATATACTGGATAGATCTCATCTGTCGGATGCCTTTTCATGTTTATTTTCATGTTTTCTTTTCATATTCCATACACTTTCTCTATATTTCGAGCATATGATTTTGATCCCTATGTTACCTATTATGCCATATACATATATTAGCATGCATGTTAATATCGCCCGTGCATAGCACAGGTAGAAAACTAGTGCTCAATAAGTGTTTGTATGGTATATGAACTTACAACCCATAAAGTGGCAACGTGGGCTTCGACCTTGGTTAAAGTGAATATTCTGGAACTTTGATTGGCTATGCTGCGGGACACGTAAACATGCACCGAGTAATTAGCGGACACGGATCCATGTAGTGTCCTAATACTATTCTCTATTTTGATAATGCACGACTCGGATTATTTAATACAAGTAAAGGATGGTTCATATTTCTAGGAGCTAGGATTAAATCAAAACCGTTCGGATCGAAATGGACGATTGGATCGAGAGCACTACAGAATTGCATTGCATTACGGCACTATAGGGCCCAAATCCCCTAATTAACACTGAAGACCACTTAATGTGGAACTTGTATTTTAATTGGTTGTAAATGTAATTTTTCCAAGGCCATTCTCCTTCCATTCGTCCTGCTTGAAATTTCATGGCAATTGTATGCAAGAAAAAATATATAAAACAATATCGAATTGTTTATCACCTTTAAAAAGATTCCACTGAAAACTTCTACACGGTGCATAAACTATTTAATATTTTATTTCTAAAATGTATGTTTTTTAGTTTGAAAATAACACAAATTCCTAAGCAGTTGGCATATACTAATTGGTTAAGATGCATGGGACGAATGAATTTTTTTAAAAAAAATTGTACTTATTGGATTATTAATCATCAGCTCAGAGCATTGTTACCAGGCTCCTCAAACATTACTTTTTGCTATACTAGCAAGTGAAAGAGGAAAAACTGCTCCACACCAGTCTCCTCAAACTGTTCCGGTAGAATACAATTGCTACAGTGGCTCACTTTTTTTGTTCGGGCACTGTTCACTGGCTACTTATTAGTTTACTACAGAGTATTACTATAATAGACATATTGTTTACCATGGCCTCTTCCTATTTTACTTTTTTATTTTATTCTCATAAAATGACTTTTTATTTTATTCTTTTAAAATATTATTGAATAGCCATGCAAAAAAGCAGCTCAATTGAATTACCGTAGGTGCTTATTATTATGAAGTATAATGGAAAGTATTTGAATTTTTTTGTTTATGCCATTTGTAAAGTATTAAAAAAAACTTGTTTGTATGAAAGTAGAAGAATATAAGAATAAAAAAAATTAGAAAGATAGTAGAAAAGTAGAAGTAAAAAGAAAAAATAGTTTAATATAAAAAAAGTTAGCAAAGATATTTTTCAATCTATCTGGCTCAGAGAGCCTCATTATGTGAGTTTTTGCAAAAGTGACTCGCTAAAGTATAAAAGGTGTTTTTAGGGGGGGTGTTTGGGAGCCTACTTTTCAACTTCTCATTTTCAATTTTTTGGCTTTTTGACTTTTTGGATTATGATCAGAATGTGTTTTGAATTTGGGAGGAGTGTTTGGGAGAAATATCCAGAATGCATTTTGCAAATGTTGTAGTGTTTGGGAGAACAATGATGAAAATGAGTTATGGATTGATTGTTTACCATTTTGCCATTGTTTATTAATTATGATATTAAAAATGTGTATGAATATTGTTTTTTTAAAGTCATATTAAAATTTATTTTTGTAAAAACAAACCGTCCAATTTTGAAAAAAAAAAAAATTTGGGAACTTTTTTGATCTTCCTTTGTTTTTGGGTTATTGAAATCCTCCCATGTTTAATAAGAATGGTATAAAAATGGAAGTAATTGCCAAAAAATAAACAAAATTGGTCTAAAAAATATAATTATAAACATTACACAAATTATAAAAACATATATAATCAACATTACACATTGAGTATAAAAAAACACACACAATAAACGAAAACAACTATCAAAACATGCAAATACAAACATTACAGAAAAATAAACATTCCCAATTTAAATAACATTCCAAAAACAAGAAGTGACTACAAAGTACAAACCGAGCCACATGAAAAAAATGTACTAAAGGGGTAGAAATTACTAGGAGTAACTTCTAATTCAATTCAGCTTCAATCAATACCAATACCAATATTCAAGAAAAAAAAATTCGTATGAAATGGAAATAAAATAACATTGCTGAAATAGAGTAACCAATTGCTTTGTTACATCCCAATACCCACGTGTTCAACAGACACTATTGCAAATTGCAAACCTAAATCCCTACTCTTTTTCATCTCAACGCCGCTCCACCCTCCTCCTCTTTTCTTCTTTTTCTTCTTCTTCTTCTTCTTATTTCTTCTTCTTCTCTCTCTCATTCTGCAAGAGGGTGGGCAATCCCATCTCTCTGAAATCTGAATCGCCAACAAAGATCTCTTAACCTTTCCAAGAACACAATCACGTGACGCAAGGTAGACTGGTAAAGTACTGATTCTCCATGAGAAGCGCAAATCGGGAGATGTCTGAAGAATTCAGAGTGAGGCGTAGCAGCGCAGATTTGGGTTTGTGCTGTATCGAGCTTTAAAAGGAATGTAGCAGAGCAATTCGATGACTCTGTTTCCGATAGCTAACCGTACGAAGAGGAAAATAAGGGGTAAGAATGGGAGAGAGAAATTGTGGGAAAAGGAAAATGAGAAGGAGAAATGGAAAAGGAGGTGTGAAGCTCATTTTGGCTTTTAGCTTGGAACATCAAAAATGGAGAATGTGTTCTCAGAGAATGTGTTTTCAGAGAGGTCGCCCAAACACCCAGAACCGGAAAATGAAAATGCAAAAATGGGAAAACAGGGCGCCCAAACACCCTCTAAATTTGGTCTAAAATATAGAGATTCTGATAAGGATAAAATTTGGTTCTAGGGAGGATTTTTCCTCATTGCTCTCTGACCTAGCTTTGACTGATGTTCGAGATAGGTTTTATTTGCCAGATTTAAAAGATTGACTTTCTTCAATTACGCGCTCAATCTAGTCTTCCACTTCAATTAATCATCCTATATATATCACGCCAAACAAAGTCAATCCGTTAGTACATTACTAGGGAGAGGCCTACTGGCAAGGCCCACGGAAAATGACAACTTGCCCATATGTAACTAACAATACTCCTTTTTTTTTTTTTTGTCAAACGATTGAATCAATTATATAGATGATAAAAAAACCCCTACAAATCAGAACGGGCAACCATCCCTTTGAAGAGGAGATAGAAGCGACGAAGGAGGTCTGAACTCCCAAGTAGAAAAAGCAAGACCTCTCACAGCTCGTTGAGCAACACTAAGGGCCACGCCATTGCCGCTCCGCTTCACAAACACCGTATCTGCTCCTGGAAATCCATCTAAGAGGCAAAGAATATCTGTAACAATAACTCCCACCGACTGGTGGTCTACCATCCGTTTCTGAATCAACTGAATGAATTGTTGGGAGTCACCTTCAAGCATAATATTGTCGATCCTCAAATCCTTAGCCAACAGCAAACTCTCCCTAGCTGCTAGGGCTTCCACCATTAGAGGGTCTGAAGCGAAAGTTTTGCATATAGCTCTAGCCGCGATAAACTTCCCTTGTGAGTCCCGGATCACCATTCCTAAACCGCATATTCCACCATTCTTGTCTATGCCCCCGTCAAAGTTGATTTTGCAACAGCCATGGGAAGGCCTCTTCCAACTGCCATCCGTTGCATCCTCATGTGCCATCTCCTCGCGTTGATCATGCAACTCATTAGCTGTAATAAAATCAGCGGCGTCTCGAATAGCTCCTTGGCATACATTGTCGGGCCTCTCCAAATGATTATTAAAGACGACTCCATTTCGACACATCCATAATCTCCAAATGATTGTCCCAACTGCTGCCCAGAATTGCTTATAATCCGCCCCTCCTTTCCTGCGATCTAACTGATTACTCCACCACTCCACCAAAGATTCGCGTGGAATTGTACTCATATCCAAGTGTAAAGGTGAAATATGCCACACTATTTGTGCAAAATTACATCTAACAAGTAAATGAAAAATAGACTCCTCCAATTTGCATAGCGGGCATAACAAATCGTTAGTTAACTTACGCATATAAAGAACCTCCTTCATCGGCACAATATTTCTAAGTGCTTTCCATATGAACATCTTAATTTTGCCTTGGGCCGGAAGAGACCAAACGCTGTTCCATACAGGTTTCATTAGATTTCTATTGCTGCATTCACCCACGGCTCGTTTCCCCAGTATCCCACACCTTTGTAGGTTCAACACAGATTCATACCCGGATTTTACCGTATAGCTACCATCAGCTGTAAAATGCCAAACTATTTTATCTTCCATTGGGTATCTCGGCAGCGGCATAGATAGAATTAGATTAGCTTCTTCCTCGCAAAAAATCTCTTTGACCCGCTCCTCCTTCCACATGTGTAGGATAGGGTCAATAAAGAAACTCACCTTCTTTCCTTTAGCCTCCTCAGTGACTTGTCTCGGAACAACCGGTTCATGTTTGGGTAGCCACGGATCTTCATTGATGGTTGCGGTGTTGCCAGATCCAATTCTCCATCTCATTCCAGCCTTTAAGACTTGTCTGCCCTCTAAAATGCTTCGCCAAGTCCATGATGGATTTGACCCCACTCGTGCCGAGAGGAAAGATCCACCTGGGAAATACTTAGCTTTGAGAATTCTGTACAACAGAGAATTTCCTCCTCTAATCAGCTGCCACCCTTGTTTCGCAAGCAAAACCAAATTGAAACATGAGAGATCTCGGAAACCAAGCCCGCCTCCACTTTTCTTGTCGCATAGTTTATCCCACGCAAGCCAGTGAATCTTTCTGTCGTTGTCCTTGGAGCCCCACCAAAATCTAGCCATCATACCATTCAATTCTTTGCACAACTTGTCCGGAAGCTTAACACAAGACATGACATAAATAGGAAGCACCATTGCCACTGATTTTAGTAACACCTCCTTTCCTGCTTAGTTGAGAAAAAATTCGTTCCACCCTTCCAGCTTAGATCGCATCCTGTCCTTAATAAAAGCAAACACTTTGTATCTGGAATTTCCGATCTCTGTGGGAAGGCCTAAGTAGTTCCCCAAATTAACATCCCGTCGAATGCCAAGCACCTGACTCAATCGATTCCTAACATCAATGGGGGTGTTCTTGCTGAAGAAACAAGAAGACTTATTGAAATTAAGTAGCTGGCCCGATGCGTTGCAATAAGATTGTAGGATTGATAAGACAACTCTTACTTCCTTTACCGTGCCTTTGTTGAAAATCAGAGTATCGTCCGCAAAAAATAAGTAACTAACTGGAGGGCTCCCACGACATACCTTTACACCATGGACTTTCCCGGTCGCTTCAGCTTCTTTAAGCAAACCCGAGAGCCCCTCACTGCAGAGTAAAAAAGGTATGAGGAAAGGGGATCGCCTTGTCGAAGACCCCGGGAAGGTTGAAAAAAACCTCTTGCTTCCCCGTTAATCATGACTGAATAAGACACGGATGACAAGCATTCCATGATCCATTTAACCCAAGTCTAGCAAAAACCCATTTTCAGCATAATCTTTTCCAAAAAGATCCATTCCACTCTATCGTAGGCCTTACTCATGTCCAGCTTGGTCGCCATCTCGAAATGTTGTCCGTACCTCTTGTTCTTCATATGGTGCAATACCTCCTGCCCTATCAAAATGTTGTCTGTAATGTATCTACCTGAAACAAACACCCCTTGGTTTTCAGAGATAATAGCAGGTAAAATAGCGCGAAGTCTATTCGCCAAAACTTTAGAGAGAATCTTGTATGAAACATTACACAGGCTGATTGGTCGCAGCTGTGTCATGTTCATAGGGCATTTCACTTTCGGTACCATGACGATATGTGTGTGATTAACTCCGCGAAGTAACTTCCCAGAATGGAAGAAACTCCTTACAGCACAAATAACGTCCTCCCCCACCACGTGCCAATATTTCTGAAAAAATAACGCTGTCATCCCATCAGGCCCTGGCGATTTGGTTGGAGGCATCTGAAACAAAGCTCTTTTAACTTCTGTTGCCGAGACTTGGCGAGTTAACATAGCATTCATAGTCGGACTGACCCGTTGTTGTACAGAACTCAACACCTCAGCAAACCCATGGGGATTACTGGAAGTAAATATTCTGGAAAAATAGTCCAAAACAATATGCTCCACTTCGTCTTGCCCCTCTTTCCACTCCCCATTCTCATTTTCCAAGCCCCGAATCCTGTTTTGCGATCTCCTCTGAACCGTTTTAGCATGAAAGAAAGAGGTATTTTTATCACCCAATTTGAGCCAGTCCGTTCTAGCCTTACCACGCCAATACCTTTCTTCCTCTTTACTGGGCTCCGTGAGGCTATTCTCCAAGCTCCTATACTCTTCTCTGTCAAAATCATCTGCTTCATACACGGTTTCCAATTGATGTTGGATCTCCTGCATCCTGACCTTAGAGTTGAAGTTGCTCGATGATCTCCAAGAACGTAATTTCCTCCTATAGTGCATGATTTTCCCTTGTAGAGTATACCATCTGGACCCAAGTACACTTGTACGCCAAGAATTTCTGATTATAGTTTCACATTGCGGATTGGATGTCCAACGAGAATAAAAAATGAAACGCTTCCTGGTAGATCCAAAACCTTCCGTATGTTGCAAAAAGATGGGGCAGTGATCCGATCCTCCTGGCCCCAAATGCTTGAGAAAGCCAGAGTCAAAATCTACTCGCCATCTTGGATTCACCAGAACTCTGTCAAGTCTCTCCCTGACATTTCCTCTGCCCCCTCTCTTATTGTTCCATGTATAAGGGTATCCTACATACCCGCTATCAATAAGCCCGTTGTCCGCAACAAAATTTCTGAAATCAGCCATCTCCCATTCAGCCTTTTCTTCCCCACCCCACTTCTCTTCATTCCAAAGAATACAATTAAAATCTCCCATCAATACCCACGGTTCCGTTATAACCCTTGCTTTCTCAGTTAAAACCCTCCACAGAATTCTACGCTCAGCAACATCAGTACTAGCATAGACCCCAGTAAAACGACACACCAAACCACTGGGGTTTGTTATTGCTACGTCCATAAAAGACTTATTCAAATCAATAACGTCAACTAAAAAATTATCTTTACACAGAAAACATAATTCACCTGCAATTCCATCCGGCTCAACGCATCAAACAACTAACAATACTCCTTTAAATTGGGCAATTTCAAAGAAATTAAGGTCAGATATACCAAAACAAAATTTCCATAATTCTATTTATTACATTTCTATTGTTCAAATAAATCACCAACAACCAAAATTAGAGGTAAAGGGAAAAGAAGTAGGAAAAATTAGTCAAAAATACAATATTTTTTATCCTTTTTCACCCTAGGACACGGTACATTTTCTTTTCAATCCAAGGACACGGTACATTTTTTTTTTGACGAAGGACACTCTATTTACGAATAGGCTTCGGCTAGTAACCACCCAAAAGGGGGTCCGGAAAAACCGTAGTCTTGCTTTGACACATTGACTTCAATGTTTGGTGGCGTAAACCTTTGCCGATTACACTTTCTGAGACTGTGTAAGGATTGCTTTTGGAAAATGGGCCTTTGAAACACTTTTCAAAAATTTGACTTTTCCTCCTCTCCCATAGACGTACACTTCTTGACTGCTAAACCCAACAGTGGGCCCTCACTTTTCCTTCCGTACACTATTGTGACGCATTTGAAATTGGGCAAAACACGTTTCTCTCTCTCTCTCTCCGAAACTGGGCAGTGGGCCCCAGTCCAAAACTCAGTCCAAAACGCGTGTCTCTCTCTCTCTGCAAAACCCAGCTGAAATGGGACCCAATACTAGGCTGCTACAGTTTGCATCCGATCATAAAAGTTTTTTTGAGAACAAAAAATTATTTTTCAGTTCCAATCCGAACAAGGCCAGAGACGGAGTTAAGAATTTTACTATGCAGAGACAATTTTTTTTCCCAAAATAATTTGCGGGGTTGAGCCTATATAATTCATAGCAAAAGTTTTTTTTTTTCTCTATATAATAGGTGGGGTGGTGATATTTTTGAATTTTATGTTCGAAATTAGATTTTTTAAAAATTAGTGACATCTCACTAATTTTTTTGATCGCCAGAAGTGGTTGACTAGAGGTGGGGTAGTGGTTGGCCGGAGGTGGGGTGATGATTTTTTTGAATTTTATGTTCGAAATTAGAATTTTTAAAAATTAGTGACATCTCACTAATTTTTTTAGTCGCCGGTAGTGGTCGGCCAAAGGTGGGGGTGGGGGTCAGCTGGAGATGAGGTTGTGATTTTTTGAATTTTATATTCAAAGTTAGAATTTTTTAAAATTAGTAACATCTCACTAATATTTTTGGTCGCCGGAAGTGGTCGCCAGAGGTGGGGTGGTTGTTGGCCGGAGGTGGGGTGGAGATTTTTTTGAATTTTATGTTCGAAATAAGAATTTTTAAAAATTAGTAACATCTCACTAATTTTTTTGGTCGCCGGAAGTGGTCGCCAGAGGTGGGGTGGTTGTTGGCCGAGGTGGGGTGGAGATTTTTTTTTTTTGAATTTTACGTTCGAAATTACAATTTTTAAAAATTAGTGACATCTCACTAATTTTTTTGGTCGCCGGAAGTGGTTGGCCAGAGGTGGGGTTGTGGTCGACCGGAGGTAGGGTGATAATATTTTTGAATTTTATGTTCGAAATTAGAATTTTTAAAAATTAGTGACATCTTACTATTTTTTTTGGTCGCCGGAAGTGGTCGGTCAGTGGTGGGGTGGTGGTCGCCGGGAGGTGGGGTGGTGATTTTTTTGAATTTTATGTTCGAAATTTGAATTTTTAAAAATTAGTGACACCTCACTAATTTTTTTGGTCGCTGGAAATGCTCGGCCAGAGGTGGGGTGGTGGTCGGCCGGAGGTGGGGTGGTGATTTTTATGAATTTTATGTTCGAAATTAGAATTTGTAAAAATTAGTGACATCTCACTAATTTTTTTAGTCGCCGGAAGTGGTCGGCTATAGGTGGGTGGTGTTCGGCCGGAGGTGGGGTGGAGATTTTTTTGAATTTTATGTTCGAAATTAGGATTTTTAAAAATTAGTGACGTCTTGCTAATTTTTTTGGTCGCTGGAAGTGGTCGGCCAGAGGTGGGGTTGTGGTCGACCGGAGGTGGGGTGGTGATTCTTTTGAATTTTATGTTCGAAATTAGTATTTTTAAAATTAGTGACATCTCACTAATTTTTTTGATCGCCGGAAGTGGTCGGCCAGAGGTGGGGTGGTGATCGGCCGAAGGTGGGGTGGTGATTTTTTTGAATTTTATGTTCGAAATTTGAATTTTTAAAAATTAGTGACACTTCACTAATTTTTTTTTGTCTTTATGTTCGATTACAAAAGTTCCTTGTCCTTCCTTTTAAAAATGGCAAATATTTTTTGTCTTTATGTTTGATTGCAAAAGTTCTTTGTCCTTCCTTTTAAAAATGCCAAATGTTTTTTGTTTTTATGTTCGATTGCAAAAGTTCCTTGTCCTTCCCTTTAAAAATGCCAAATGTTTTGGATTTTTGGCTAATTGGCCCAAAGAAGTATGACGAAAATTTAAAGGTAGTAATACAAATTAACACAAAACTCGTCAAAATGAATACAAGAAAAGGAAAACAAATTAACTTAAAAATCTATGGCCTTTATTATAGGAGAATTGACTATATTGTGTAGTCAAATCTAAACAATAAGAGGAAAAAACACATTTAGATTCAATTTGAGGTCTAAAACCAAAATTGAGATCGATTATGTGTAAGATACCATTTCATGCCATTGTGGTTGTTTTCATGTCTGAAAGATTAATTAGCCACGATATAATATCGTTGGCATCATCCATAAATCGGACCTTAAAGTGTACATAAAACATACTCCATAGAATGCAAACACAACGCAGACCGGTTGCCCCTAAAAATTTTGGGACCTAAAGTGAAAATAAAGAAATGAAGCATTTTATGCATTTTCACGAAAAAAAAAAACCCTTAAATAACACTAACAAAAAAAAATGATTATTATAAGATTTCAAAAGCATCCCTCTAATCATTCTTCTTGTAATTTTAGCAAGTAAAAGTATTAATTATGTTCTTAGTAGTGTCTCAACCCTCCTGTTCACCACACATTGTCGTGGGTTCATACACTTAGTATTGAGCTTCACAGGATTGTGCGGTGAAGAAGACTGTTAGGGCACCACATGGTTGTGCCCCTCGACCACCCAATAACTTTTCGTATTTGTGTGTGTGCCATGGGGAGTGATTTCCACACCCTCAAATTGATATCCACGCCCTTTTTTTTTTTGTCTTTTAGTATAATATAGATTTTTATGTGTAAATTTTTTTACTAAATGACAAAAAAGAGAGTATGGATATCTTTTTTGGGGTGGGAAAATTAGTTACATTTTTCTTTTGTTTTTTTCCCATTGAAATCAGGAGTTAGACTTTCCTCCTTTGATTAGTGAAGTCAAGCCAACCCCAAGGGGCTGACAAAGTGGTTTTACTTCATAACTTAGGGGTTTGTTATCACCTTAGGTCTCAGTTTCGATTCCCCTGTCAGCAAACTCTTAGGGCCACTGCAGGTTATGCCTAATCATTATCTCTAGGGCCCTGGAATTAGTCAGATCCGCGCAAGCTGGTCCAAACATTCGGTTATAAAAAAAAAAAAAGTGAGTTAAGCCTCTGCCAGTACATGTTTGCGTGATTAACTTGCCACGTTACCTCACATTACCTTAAATGAATGGAAGGAATTAATTTTAGGTGAGCAGGTACCACGTGTCGCGCCAACGTGATACTCTCTGGTCAATCAAAATGCGGCATGCGGTACTGAATGAGCTCGCGAGACCTATGTAGCACGCGCCGAGCTATACCGAAATGAGGACCCCACGCCCAAACGGCTTGTTTTGATTACTATGTCGGACACCACATGGTACCCGCTCGGCACTCTTGAATGGAATATATTACTCCCTCCGTCCGGATTTGTTGGTCCGTTTTGGGAATTCCAACTTTTTTTCCATTACTTTTTGTGCTTGTTGTTTTCACATCATCAAAAGTAATTTTCCCCTACTTTATCCTTTAACTTTTGAAAATGGACAAACATTTTCAGACTTAAAAAAGTATGTTTGTGGACCAACAAATCCGGACGGAGGGAGTATGACAGCTAGCCAAAAAAAGTTATGTCAGTACACAAAAGCCCCATCTCAGCACTGCAATAAAGAGAGATGACTGGGGGCAGAAATGACTTTTTATAGGGGACGAAGTGCCAAGGACGCAAACTAACACTCAACTCACTCTTGGTATATGGTAGATAGATTAGTCTATTACAGGATCTTTTTGAATCCGTTAGGAATTTTCCCAAACAAAGTCAATCTTTTCATTTTACTTCCCTGACATCGCGCCGTCTCTCATGATATCATGCCATCTCTCTCTCTTAAATATATGCGTGTAGCAGTCGGGAAGCTGTAACCATATTTCAGTGATCGATGGTTAACTCAACTGAAAATTTCTTCTCTGTTTCGAAAATATTTCATCGAAGCTTAGAAAATAAAAGTCAAAAGACCTCTAACCAAAAGAACTTGGCATGGTTGCTCGCGATTATCTCGGGAATATTTTAGGTGCTCGCACGGCTGTTTTTGATGGTTTCTTCTCCCCTCGCACAACGGAAGCTATGGGATTCAGGGAAGCACTTGCTTTTGCCTCAACTTATCGCTGTGTGTCTATTATTGTCGAGGGCGACTCCGCTCAGGTTGTGCAGGCCCTCTCTGCCCGCAATAAGTCCCTCTCAGATTGTAGTGCCATTCTTTTGGATTGTGCGAAACTGGTCTCTGCTTTCTCGGAGTGCAAATTTATGTTTGTTAATCGTAAGTTTAATTAGGCTGCCCATTTGTTGGCTAAGCAAGCCTTATTGGGTGTGAGTTTAGAGTCTTGGGGAGGTCCTGTTCCCCTTTGGCTTTCTAACCTTGTATCCTTGGAGGCCCAGTCCCCGGACTCTCCCTCTCATTAATAAAATTTTCCCTCTTTCTGTGAAAAAAAAAAAAAAAAAAAAAAAAAAAACAGAACTTGAGATTTTTTATTCCAATCCAAACACAGCGAGCTTTTACTATCTTCTTTTCATATTAAGACTTCCTTGAAAACGGGCTGGTTTTGGACATATACGTTGATGATGCGGCCACATCGACCCCAATTTTTCCCTATTTTTTATGGCCCAAAAACCATTATATTATGTACATGTATATAAAATTAGAAGTAAAATACCTCATAAAATTTATGGCCCAATTTAAGTGAAAGGCCACAAAATATAGTCCTAAAAAAAGGTGATAGAGATTTAATTTTAAAAGTTTGTAATAAAATATGACTAAGCGATAATAAATTGTCCTAACTTGTCATAAAATATTGTTGAAAATACTTTAAAAAATATGGAACCGTTTACCTCATAATCTGATAGTGAACAGAAATACCACAAAAAATTGGCTGTTGTTTTTGGGTTGAGTCGCAGACTAGGTCGCTCTCTTTAAGACGTTTCGCGGCTCCGCCCTCTCTATGCAAGCAGTACTAGCCACGCCGCCTCCAGGATAAAACATCCCAGAATACAGCCTCTGTCTTGACCTTTTCTGCACGGGAAAAGATCGGAAAATGTAAAACACAATCGACCTTTTTTCTTGCTCTCTGAATTTCTGTAGTGAAAATGTATTTCGGTATGTTTGAAAAGGCTGGAGTAGAGCTACTTTTATTAGTGACGAAAAGGTTCAATTTTTGGAATTAGGATCAATCAAAGAATTCTGTGATTGATTCAATTAGCCCCCAAAATTTGTGCACTGATTATGCACACATTTTTCACATAGAGCTATAGAACTCATTAAGTGTCATAAAATAACACAACCTTTTTACGCTACATGATGTCATGCTACTTAGGGATTGAATTAATTTTTAATTTAGCATGATTCTCAACATATCACCCATGTGACTTGCTTTTCCCGTTGAACCTATTTCTTGGGATCTCCAGTCTATAGGTTGGGTATCAATCACAAGTGACTCATTTCTCAATGGGCCTTAGTCCAATCCCTTTCGAGGTGTACCACACCTTTTCCCTAGCCAGTCCTTTCGTCAAAGGATCGGCAAGGTTCTCTTCCGTCCGGACATAATCCACTCTAACAGCACCAGTAGTAAGGAGCTCTCTCACTGTACGGTGCTTATGACGTATTTGTCGTCTCTTGCCGTTATAATAACGGTTATGAACTTTTGCAATAGCAGCGGTACTATCGCCGGTATCGGTCTCTCCCATAGAGGAATTTCTGACCTAAGGTTTCTCAACCAACCTACCTCTTCACTAGCAGTAGCTAGTGCTATCAACTCTAACTCCATCGTAGATTGTGCCAATAATGTCTGTTTCTTGGATTTCCAAGAAACTGCACCTCCAACAATATTGAACACATATCCACTGGTTGCCTTGGAGTCATCCGAGAGGGCATTCCAATCAGCATCACTATATCCCTCTAATACAACGAGATATTTAGAGTAATGCAGTCCAAGGTTCATAGTCCTTTTTAGATACCGCATCACCCTCTCAATAGCATGCCAATTCTCTATACTAGGTCGGCTAGTAAACCTGCACAATACACCCACAGCATATTCAATATCTGGTCTAGTACAGTCAGTAGCATATCGAAGACTACCAATGATACTTGCATATTCAGATTGTCTAACACTATCACCAGTGTTCTTAAATAATTTCACAGCAGGATCAAAAGGGGTGCAAACAGGTTTACAATCAAAATAATTATATTTCTTCAAAATTTTCTCAATATAGTGAGTCTGATCAAGTGAGATGCCATTATCTGACCTCGTAATTTTGATACCCAAAATAACATCAGCTTCTCCTAAATCTTTCATGTCAAAATTCTTTCTAAGCAAAGATTTGGTTTCATTTACAACAGATAAGCTAGAACCAAATATAAGCAAGTCATCAACATACAAACATATCAAAGTGCATACTGAATTTTCAAATTTGTAGTGTAGGCACTTATCACTTTCGTTAACCTTGAAACCATTCAAAATGACAAGGTAATCAAATTTTTTATGCCACTGCTTAGGGGCTTGTTTAAGGCCATATAGAGATTTAACTAACTTACACACTTTTCGTTCTTGCCCATGGACAACAAACCCCTCGGGTTGGTCCATATAGATCTCTTCTTCTAAATCAACATTTAAGAAAGCGGTTTTAATATCCATTTGATGTACCACTAAGTTATGGATAGCAGCTATGGCAATCAAAACTCGGATAGAGATAGTCCGTGTCACAGGAGAATAAGCGTAAAAGAAATTAATATTCTCCCTTTGTCTATATCCCTTAGCTACTAGTCTAGCTTTGAATTTATCTGTTGTACCATCAGGTTTTAACTTCCTTAGAACTCAATTACAACCAATTGTTTCGCAACCTAGTGGTAAGTCTACTAGTTTCCATGTTCTATTGGTTTCTAGTGAGTCTATTTCATCATTAATGGCTTCTTGCCAAAAATCAGCATCTGGGGAAGACAAGGCTTCCTAAAGTGTAGTGCGGTCCTCTCTTAAGGAAAATGCAAAATCAGGACCAAAGTCCTTTGAGACGCGAGCCCTCTTGCTCCTTCTCGGTTCAATATCAGTGTCCCTAGAGTTCACGTTTTTAGGTTCTTCTAATCTAGGTGTACTACTATTAGATTCAGTACCCCCACTATTTCTAGATTTAAAAGGAAACTTATCTTCATGAAAGTCAGCATCAATAGACTCTGTAATCACCTTATTGTTGATATCAAAGAATCTATAAGCTTTACTGTTTACAACATAACCAACGAAAACACATTCATAAGCTCTACTAGCTAGTTTTGACCTTTTAGGGTCAGGAATGCGAACATAAGCTAACCAGCCCCAAACTTTGAAATCAGAAACATTGGGCTTCTTGTTTTTCCACAATTCATAAGGTGAAATTAAAGATTTAGAATTAGGAATTCTATTTAACACATAGCATACAGTCAATAAAATTTCACCCCACCAGTGCGAAGCTGCCCCTGAACTAAGCATAATGGCAACTACAAGTTCACACAATATTCTATTCTTACGTTCTGGCTTTCCATTCATTTCGGGAGAGTAGGGGGCAGTTTTCTCAAGAATAATGCCAGTAGAATTATAGAAAGCAATAAATTCATTCGAGTCATATTCGGTTCCTCTATCACTACGGAGTCTCTTAATCTTTCTATTAAACTGATTCTCAACTTCATTTAGAAAGATCTTAAACATGTCAAAAGCCTCATTTTTATGCCTCATCAAATAAACAGAAGTGTAATTTGAATGATCGTCAATGAACGTGATAAAATATCGTTGTGCATTTCTAGTGAGAACTCTGTCTGATTCACAAATATCAGTGTGCACCAAATTAAGCAATTCTAATCCTTAGAAATTGATTTATGCGGTTTCTTAGTGATTTTGGCCTGACTACATGATTCACATTTTTCGAAATCATTTAAGGAAATGTTAGGAATAAAACCTAAGTTACTCATGTTTTTAATCAATTTCTTGTTCACGTGACAAAGTCTAGCATGCCGAACATTCACGAACAAACGATATAAGAAGAAGTAGTAATTTTATTCATGTCAACATTAAGTTTAAACATTCCATCGGTAGCATAACCTTTACCGGCAAATCCTCCATTTTTGGTGAGCGTATATTGATCCGCTCCAAGTGTTTGAGTAAAGCCAGCCTTGTTGAGGAGATAACCGGACACAAGATTCTTCCTGATTTCTGGAGTGTGTAGGAATTCTTTCAGAGTTACAGTTCTTCCAGAATTGAACTTAATATCAATGTCACAAACACCAAGAAAATTAGTGGTGTGGGAATCACCCAACAATACTTTCTTATCATCAATTGAAGAATAATTCTTAAACAAGGAACGATCATAACAGACATGGCGAGAAGCGCCAGTGTCTATCCACCACCCTTCTGAACCACTTATCAGATTGATTTCTGATATCATAGCCATGAGTGGTTCATCATTCACCATGTTCGCCTGGGAACCAGTGCGACGCCTGGCGTTCTTGCAATTTCTTGCCATGTGACCAAGCTTGTTACAATTGTAACACACAAATTGGACAGAGTCCGTGTTTCGAGCTTGGCCACCTGAAGGGGGTTGGTTCCTGTTCTGATATGGCCTCACATCCTAAGTCTTGTGGTTCTGGTTTGGTTTCATGATCTTTCCTTTCGGCTTAAACACAGCCGAACTCTGATTCCTTTTGTTAGCAACAAAAAGGACCTCGTCTTTCTGATCTTGTTTCCGTGCCTCCTCCTCAACCCGAAGACGGGCAATCAAGCTCTCCATCGAAAACTCCTTTGTTTTGTGGCGGAGACCCTTATTGAAATCTTTCCATCCCGTAGGAAGTTTGTCGATAAGGACTGCAACCTGAAACTGTTCATCAATAGTCATACCTTCAGACAAAATTTCATGAGTGACTTTTTGTAACTCATGGGATTGGGCCACCACGGATTTTTCATCGACCATCTGAAATTTCAGATATTGACTCACAGAATATTTTCTCGACCCAGCCTCCTCAGTATCATATTTTTTTTCTGTAGTGCATCCCAGACATCCTTGGCAGTTTCAAAAGTAGAGTAATAATCATATAGGTCATCAGACAATGCATTCAAGATATAGTTTTTACACAAAAAATCATCATCCGTCCATTTTTTAATTTCTTGACGATTTTGGTCAGTGGATTGATTAGCAGTAGCGAGTTTAACAGAAGAACAGTAGGAAGCCAATATCTGGGTATTGAGGTAAAAGAACCGCTTTTGTTTCCACCGTTTATATTGCAAGCCCTCAAATCAAAATGGCTTGTTGGTAACAGTGGGAGCATAAGCGAATTTGTGCACGAATTCCATTGCGGATAAAAACGTCTTAAAATTGTTGAAAATACTTTAAAAAATATGGAACCGTTTACCTCAGAATCTGAAAATGAACAGAAATACCACAGAAAATTGGCTGTTGTTTTTGGGTTGAGTCGCGGTCGCTCTCATTTCCAAAACGGTCTTTCCGTAAAAATAACTCTGTATGTGCACGAGACTCCAAATTCGGGGATTTGCTGTAATACATTTCGAATTTATTGAATGATTATCCAACTTTTTGTTGTAATATGTAGAATATTTGTACTATTTTCTTTAACTGAATACTTGTAGTGTTTCCTTTAAAGTACTTTTTATTTTTAATTTGTGAAATATATAAAATCGAGCTTGAAGAATCTCTTCGACAGTGTTCTTAAGTACTCGTCAGCAGAGAAACCGGGCCGCCGACGAGAATGGAGGTGGAGGGAAACATGGTTATTTCTAGTTTGCACGACCGCAATGTTCATGTCTCAGTTGCCGGCGGTAGTGTCAGTGGAGCGAGTGAGAATGAGATCTTAGTGTGGGGAGAGAGATTAGGGGAGGAGAGAAAATCATATCTGATTTTTTTTTCCATTTTTTCTTTAGTTAGTGATGTGGCTGGGCCCACCAACTACGTGGCATGCCATATAAGATGGTGTGGTTGGGATGTAGTCAAATGGGTGTGTGCCTAGCATTTTTGTATGGCATAAGTCAACAAAGCCTAGGTTTTGAGTCCCAAAAAAAAAAAAAAATGTTAAGAAGGATCCCTATATATGTAAGCTACTTATAAATATGTGAGGCCCAAACCTAACCCTGCTCTACGCAAATAAGCCCAATTCGAGTTTAGGGACCTTAAATGACTTGAGGCCTAAATCCGAATTCTAAACGGGAAATGCCAGGCCGCTCCCACTTTTTGTGGGGGCTTTCATCCAAACCCTATTTTGTCTTTCACTCCTAAATAGGTCATGTATGCGCGTGGGAGGGTTATATCATACGACGCAAGCGCCTGCCACATGTACGCCCACTTTTCTCCTCTCTCTCTCTCTCCCTCTCTCTCTCTCTCTCTCTCTATTTCTACACGGCATGTGCTTGCTCCTGACAAATTCAATTTCTCTCTCCTTTTTCTCTCACCGTCCTTCTCTCTCTCTCTCTCTCTCTCTCTCTCTCTCTCTCTCTCTCACCTTTTTTTTGTTTTTAGATTTAAAATTAAAATAACTTTTATTATACATATTTATTTTTTATAAAAATTATATATTTGAAATCTACTCGATGAGATCTTGCAGACAAGATCCATTGTGAATATGAAATTGTGTACATGTAAAAAAAAGTTTTTTTTAGACCCATTAATTAAGAATTCTTGCCTTTTTTTAAATTATTCACATCCCCCAAAATAAAAGAACTCACAGACATGAAATGTAGAATTCACACATCATAACTTTCTATCCAAAATACACAATTCACACCCAAAAAGAAAGAATTCACACCCCTCAAATGCAGAATTCACCCATCCAATTAGAAGAATTCGCACATTCTCTACACAACTCATTCTCTAAAATACATAATTCACAACTTACTCACAAAAATACACAATTCACACCCCAAAAAAGGAGAATTCACATCCATCAAATGCAGAATTTACACATTCCGAAATGAAAGAATTCACAACCTTTCTGAACAATACACACTCTCCAAAATGAAAGAATCCACACCCCTCAAGTGCACAATTCACACATCTTCAACAGAACTCACTCCCCAAAATACATAATTCACGCTCCAAAATGAAAGAATTCACACCCATAAAATGCAAAATTCACACCCTCCAAAATAAAAGAATTCACCACCCTCAAATTATTATTTTTATACATAATTTTATATTCAATATGGGTCTTGTTTGATAGATGTTGTAGAGTAAGTTCTAAAAATATATATTTTTTAAAAAAAAATCGGATATATAAATTAAAAATTATAAATATTTAAAGTTTTACTCCCTCCGTTCCATAATATTGGTCCCCTACGAAACTACGTGCAATTTTCAAACTAAAAAATAACGCGTCTATAAAATAATTTTTGGATTTTTTCCGCACCGTTTAAAAGTTCACAATGAGATCTATCAAACAAGATCCATATTGATGAACAAATTATGTTCATAAGTACATTATTTTTTAGTTTGAAAATTGCACGTAGTTTCGTAGGGGACCAATGGAATGGAACAGAGGGAGTAAGAGAGAGGGAGAAATTCAATAAAAAGTACATGTAGATTGACAGAGAGAGAGACAGAGATAGAGAGGAAATTCAAAAGGGTTAATGGGGTACACAGGCTATGATGACATAGACTGATTCGGTACACAAGCCTCATGATGACAGAGACAGAGACTGCCGGCCAGCATTAATGCGGTACCCGTTTAGGCTTGATTCGGTGCTTCGCATTCCTTTTGCGGCTGCGCTCATGATGACAGCACACGGATTATTATCCAATGGGGTTGCGCGCGTGGGAAAGGACCTAAACGGGTAGGATGTGACATGAGCAGGGCCTAAATGAGAACACTCTCACAAAAAAGGGCCGTCCTGGAAGAAGGCCAATTCTAAAACTTAATTAAGAGAGAGCTTTTGTCGTGGGTGAGGGTCACATGGAAATCTGGGAATACACGATGGGCCTATTCAGATCAAGTTTAATGGGCCACAATGAGATGCTTAATTATTAAAGCCCACGAAAATTAGTGGGTAAGGCCCTATTTATATACTCGACCCATATTTGAATGGACTCAAGAAAAGAGGAAAACGATTTCTCAGGGTGGTTTCCAAAGAAGTAATAAGGCCACTTCACTGAGTCAAAGTGGCCCCATTATCTCATTGGCCCTGAATAAAGGAAGTGAGTATTTTTTTCTTCTTTTTTTTTTTTTCATTCGTTATTCCTTATCTATTATATAGGGAAATTTGCTCCAAAGTTAAAATACGAACGACTTGTAACCGCCAACAAAGGAAGTGGAAGAGAAACATGGAACACTTGGCATCTTCGGCCATGTTTCAGGGCTTTTCAGGTTCAAACTTGGCCTATAAATACAAGAATTGAAGAACAAAAAAATTCTTCAATATAGTTCCAAACACCAATCAACCCGCACTTACCATCCAAAGCTTTCCAACAAAGCATTTCAATTTTCATTTCCATTTCACTCAATCCGTTGAGTTTACGTCAATCTAACACAACCTAATTATTTCCATTTCTTTGTAACCCAATCAACTTTGTTAATCCATTAATGGAGTTGACATAGTTTTATTTCATTGTCCTTTTTTTTCACATGGTTGGAAAATTGTTAACTCCTCACTCGTTGAGCCAAAGCTTGAACCATCATTCGGTCTTACTCTTAGGCAGAACGCAATCGTTTATACAAAAGTTAGATCGAGGCATTCACGCCTATACACAAATTGGACTACAATCCAACCCTGGCACGCCCGCATAACCGCTCAGTCCTTCTCGGTTAAAAAATTGGAGAAACATTTGGCATGCCCAGTGGAACCCTATTCGTTAATTAAAGTGTAATCACAAGACTACGAGGACAAGTCACAAGACTACGAGGACAAGCAACTGGAGACAGTGCAGATCCACTGTGAAAAACAATGTGTAACACTTGTAATAGTTACAAAGATTAAAAGGGATAAGAGCAGGACGACATCACAAAATACGTGTACATGACAACGAGGTTGTTGGTCATTCATTCCTAATCTGTTTCATTTCTATCCTTCCTGTTATAGTCGAGTTCGATCAAGGTGGGTGATTGGTGCGTCGCGTTGCGTAGTGAGTCGTAGAAGGGCGAGTTTGAGTTGGTGTATAAAGAGGGCATCTGCATACAGTTGGAGGGTCCCAGCTTCAAAATGGCATTGCGAAAGTCGAGTGATCAACCAATTTCCCTAAAATCTTTTTGAAGAAATAGAAGATCGAAAAACAACCAACACAAAAAACCAACTATTACAACCGACCAAAAAAAAAAAAAAAACCTAGCTGTCTTCTCCTTCCTTCCACTTTCTCCTCAGGGTTTCAGTACCCCAATGCAGTGGCGGAGGGGAGGGCTTTACTCTTGACGTTTGTTTCCTTCCTCTCAAGTTTCTTAGTTTCAATAATCCTTCTGTCCAATGAGAGTTTTTTCTCTCAATCTTTTAAGTGTAAAAAATCACAAGTCTATCATATTGAAATCAAATATTGAAAACCCTAACATCGTGGAAGAAGAGAGTAAAGTTTTCTCTGTGTATTATTCTCGATGATTATTAACAGAAGCCTATAATGGCTATTTATACACCACTACCTTCACCAGAAATGACAAATAGAAAAGTAGTTACAATAGTTACAAAAGACAACCAATCAGAGGAAGTCATGTGCCCACCTGGATACCCTCAAATCTTGTAGCAACTGATGAACCCAAGTGATATCAACTGTAGTTTGTGCCAAAGCCATCTATTCTGCCTCTGTGGAAGACTTTACAACTGTGTGTTGTTTCTTAGCATGCCAAGAAATCAGATTAGGCCCCAGAAACAAACAAAACCCTATTGTGGATCTTCTATCACTGGAATACCCTACCCAGTATGCATCTGAATATGCTGTTAATGTTAAAGGTCGAGGAGGAAATAACAAGCCTTGATGTAGAGTCCCTTTAAGATACCCCAGGATACGCTTGACAACAATGAAGTGACTTTCCTTAGGATTGTGCATGTGTTGACATACTAAGTTGACAGCAAATAAAATCTCTGGTCTTGTAAGGGTAAGATATTGTCAGGAGCCAACAATAGTACGATAACAAGTGCAATCAGAGAAAGGAGGATCAGAATCTAGCCGAGTTGGTTTAACGGAGGATGGAGACTTACTAGGCTTGCACTCCATCATTCCTGCCTTATGCAAAAGATTTGTCGCATATTTAGTTTGTGACAGCAGTAAACTAGGCCCAGAATGAAGGACTTCAATACCTAGAATATAGCTTAGAGATCCAAGGTCTTTCATGACAAATTTTGTACTTAAAATTCTGATTAATTCAGGAATATAGTCAGCATTACTCACAGTGACAATAATGTCATCAACATACACAAGTACCAAAGTCAGACCATTTTCATTGGACAATGTAAACAGTGATGTATCAGCTTTGCTATTGGAAAATCCTTGATCAAGAAGAAAACCAGAAAACATAGAGAACCAAGCCCTTGGTGCTTGTCTCAAACCATAGAGAGCTTTATTCAACTTACACACATAATGAGGATAAGAAATATCTTTATACCCACTTGGTTGTCTCATATAAACATCTTCTTCTATCACCCCATTTAGAAAAGCATTAGAGACATCAAGTTGACGTATAGGGCAATTGTAATGCACAACCAAAGATAAAACAATCCTAATAGTAGGTTGTTTCACAACAGGACTGAATGTTTCAAAGAAATCCAACCCTTCATATTGGTGATTACCATTAGCAACCAATCTTGCCTTATATCTTGCCACACTACCATCAGAGTGTCTTTTAATTTTATATATCCATTGGTAGCCTATTATGTTGGCTTGAGGAGGAGAAGGGACAAGAGTCCATGTCCCTTGCTCAACCAAAGCCTTATACTCCTCAGCCATGGCCTTTTGCCAGGCAAAGTGTTTGATAGCTTCTGAAAAATGTCTAGGTCCCTCTACTGGTAAAGAATCTGACGTAGAGTCTGTATTAACTGTGAGACCAAATTTTTATCCACTCTTCAAAGCCTCTCACTCTAACCTCTTCCTAAACTAAACCCTAGCCGCCGCTGCTCTCCGGGGGGGGGGGGGGAGTGGCTTATCCCCTCCTCTCCCCGGGTTCCCTCATCTCCCTTGATCTAGCGTTGTGGATGGCTTGGGTGTCTCTCGTTGTCGTGCTTTGGTTGGGGAGAGGCTGCGGTCTTCTCTCTCAGCGGGCCTGCGCTACGGCGTTCAGCCGCTTCACGGTTGCAAGGGTCGCTAGGTTCTGCCCGTCGTAAGCTGTTCGGATTTGCCTCTTCTTGTTCGGCCTCGCTCTCTTCCTTGGATCTAGTTGCCGCTGGCCTTTGGCTTGTACTCCCACTGATCTCACTCTTGGGTGATTTTGGTTTTGCCTAACGGCATTGTGGTGTTTAAGCGGTCGGAGGTGGTGTCCCATGACGGGTTCATCTACGGTATCATTCCTGTATGCTTAACGACGATATGGAGGTGTGTTTTCCCGGGGAGGTGGCGGTGGCTGCAGGAGATTGCTGGTTGCATTTAGGGTTGGCTGTTTTTTTTGGGCTTGGCCCATTTGCGCTTATTGTTATATTTGGGTTTTGACCTTTGACCTGTTTTTCTTTGTGCTTATTGTTGTATCTGGGTTTTGACCCACAGAGGTTGGGTCTTGAATTGGTAATTGTGCTTGTTACCTTTTCTTGCCCCTTTTAGTCTTGTTCTTTTTTCAAGATTAATAAAATTGTTTATCTTTAAAAAAAAAACTGAGACCAAAAATATGTTTAGGTTTAAAAATTCCATTCTTGGATCTTGTGGTCATAGAATGAGTATTATGCAGTGATAAAACAGAAACAGGTGGAAGAGATATGTTTGAAATAGGAAGAGTAGGAGGAGAAGAAGAAGAATTAGAAACAGGTTAGAAGATATAGGTTCTACAATATTATTAGAAACAACAGGACAAGAAGAAGAAGCAACAATAGGAGATACATATGACATAGGAATATTGACCACAATATCATCAAATGTTGTAACAGGCATATGAAAACTAACAGGATCACAAGAGGAAGAAATTTATGTAGAGTGATTAAGCACAGGAAAAGGAAACTCATTCTCAACAAAATTGACATGCCTAGATATGTAAACTTTTCCACTTTGAGGATCATAACATCTACATCCTTTGGTAGTGTCAGAGCAACCCAGGAAAACACATGATGTAGATTTAGGACTTAATTTGTGAGAAGCACAGGGTTTGAGCCATGGGTAACAACATCAGCCAAATGGTTTTAACATCAAGTAATCTGCAGGAATCTTATACAATAGGGTAAAAGGAATCTGAAACTTGAGAGATGTATGAGGCATTCTATTAGTGAGATACACTTCAGTAGTTAAGGCCTCTAACAAAAAATGAGTAGGAAGACTAGCTTGAAGAAGAAGAAGAGCGATTGTTGTTTCAATAAGATGACTATGCTTCCTTTCCACCACACCATTTTGTTCAGGTGTGTGAGGACAGGTAGTTTGATGAACAACACCAGCTATGAGAAATATATGGAAGAGAAAATGATTGATGAACTCACCCCCATTATCACTCCCAATAGTTTGAATTGAAGTTTGAAATTGTGTGAGAAGATATGCTTTGAAATCTGCGATTTTAGTTTTAACTTCAGATTTGTAGTGAAGTGGAAAAAGCCAAGTGTATCTAGTAAAGTCATCAATTATGAGAAGATAATATATGAATCCTTTATTAGAAGGAACTGGAGTAGGGCCCCAAACATCCAGAAATAGAGAACTGAACTTTATGGCTTTGGCCATATTACAATGAGAACAACTGACGAACAAAGGTTTAACAACAAGCAAACCAAGTTGTTTTATTAGAGATTGAAACAAAGGACTACTAGGGTGACCTAATTTCTTATGCCATAACAAAGTTGAAGAGGATGAACCTGTGCTGATAAAAACTGAAGCAGGAGTAACATCAGAAGCTCTGGAGGAGGTCACAAGTGGATGAAGTCCCTAGAGACATGGTCCTTGATACAGAATCTTGTGTGAAGCCTTGTCCTGAATGACAAGACCAGAGGCATCAAAAATAAGAATGCAATGATTATCCTTGGCAAATTGATGAACTGATAGAAGATTATGATTGATTTGTGGTGCATGTAAGATGGAAGACAAACGAAATAAGGATGTAGGAATAGGTCAGATACCTTTATCAGTATGAGTAACCTGAAGATTGGAATCATTTCCCACAGCAACACCATTTGTCATATTAGTGCACTAAGGTTGATCTATATTTCTCAGGTTGTTGGAAATGTGATTTGTTGCGCCACTGTCAAAGAACCACTGTGGAGGGGATGAATCTAAATGGTTGAATCCTCCATACACATTTGATAGGCGTGTGGAAAGCTTGCTTTTGAGCGCCTAAGTAGGGTGGTTTAGCATGTTAGACGTGCGATTTAAGCTTTATTTTCCAGTTGATATATGCATGTGGTGTTTTTGTGTGTTGAGCTTAATTTGCAGGTAATCTAGGGATGTGGGCGCGAATTTCGTGACATTGGGAGTACATGCACGTAGACCGAGAGTGAGAATCAAATGTTTTTGCATGGAAGTGATCGTAACCCGTCGGGAGCGCTACCCCATTTCTCTGGAGCGCTCAAGTTTGGCACAAAAGGGCTCAAAAAATGAACAGAAGGTTTTGGAGCGCTACACCAAAAGTGATGTAGCACTACGAATGGTCAATGGTCAACGGGTCAGCGGTCGAAGTCGTACGGAGCAGCAGAGATAAGAAAGCGGGAGCGCTACATGTAAAGTATGGTAGCGCTACCGAGGTCCTTACAACGGCCATCGAATGGCAGCGTTTCAGCCTTCACATCGGATTTTTGTCGTTTTTAATTAGGATTACGGGATTTAGTATAAATACTTGTTTTTAACTCGAATTAGGGTTCTAGACTTTTTACTTAGGTTTTATTGTTCTTAGTTTTCGGCTACGGTTTTCGGTGCTTTCAACATTCAGGTTTACTTCGGATTTTCGGATTTCCAGCCTTCAAATTGGGGTTAAGTTCTGTTAATCAAGTTTGCTTTCTCCATGCAATCTGCGGTATTGTTTTCTATTTCGATTTTAATTCTCAAAGCATGTCTAGATCTAGGTTTATTATAATTTCTGTTACTATTAGCATCATGAGCGAGTAGTCGTATAGAGCGTGGCTGCGGGCTAAGGCGCTGCGTCGTTAGGCTAATTGATGTTCTACCTCGGGACCGAATTAACTTAATTTTTGAGCAATTTTAGGAAACGAAAACTCTTCTAACAAACAAAACCCAGGCATCGCCGGAATTCGAATGCGCACGGAATCTGGTGATAGGTGGTGCAAATTTGTTCGGGATCCTTTTTCTTATTCTAAAATCAGTAAAAAGAGTAATTGTGGCCCGAGTAAACATCAGTTAGGCTAGTCGCGGACGCTTGGTTCCCTCAGCCGTGCTCTCATTTTTAATCTGCAATAAGTAAATTAGTCCAGTAATTTAGTAATCAATCTCATCAATCAAGGGGTGGCTACCTAAGAGCCAGGTTAAGAACTACAATTTCACACCTTTAAGTCAACACCGTTAGTCGTCTCTGTGGTTCGACTCCGGTACTTCCGGATATTGTGCTACACTGGCCGAGAGTCCTACGCTTGAGACGCTATTTACATTAGAGTCAGACTCAGCTGAGCATCAGTCAGAGTCTATTTACATTAGCGGTCTTTATATAGAATTACCTTTTGAGTCAGTTAGTGTCAGTAATCCGCTTTACCAGTCAGAGTCAGTTTCAGAAACAGAGTCAGTTGAGATGGGAGATCAGCGAATAGCCAATCAGCAGTCCTTGAGGCAACACTTGCATCCCGAGAGGACCACTCCTCCAGGGCCCATTGTGTTCCCTCGAGCGACACAAGAGGCACGCAATGCCTTCACAGTAAAACCTGGTGTCCTAAACAGCCTCCCTAATTTCCATGGGAGGGAGTGCGATGATCCGTACGAGCACGTGCGAACCTTTGAGGGGTTAGTGCGCAACCTTGCGTCTACTACCCAATATGAGAATGCTTGCCTCAAGCTGTTTGAGGCAACTCTGAAAGATGGTGCGCTTAGGTGGTTCCGTATGCAAAAGCCTCAATCCTTCACCACTTGGGCACAAGTGCGTGACGCATTTTATAGGAAGTATTTCTCTGAGGCTAAGACGAATAGTTTAAGGCATCAAATTCAAGGTTTTAGGCAGGAGAGGGGTGAATCGTTTCTCAAGGCATGGGAGCGCTTTAAGGATTTACTCCTAAGGCTGCCACACCATGGCTTTGAGAGAATTCAGTTGGTCGAATTTTTTCATCTGGGTCTCAATGCTGAGACACTCCAACACATAGAGTATTCGTGTAAAGGGGACGACTTCTTGTCCAAAACAGCGGATGAGGGTTGGGATTTTCTAGATGACTTAGCGGATAGGCAGAGGGCTTTAGAGCCATCCGATTTTGACCGGTCTGGACCTTCCGGGTCCACTGTTATTCCTGTCACCATCCGT
Source organism: Vaccinium vitis-idaea (assembly GCA_963854785.1). NCBI lineage: Eukaryota > Viridiplantae > Streptophyta > Magnoliopsida > Ericales > Ericaceae > Vaccinium > Vaccinium vitis-idaea. The sequence goes on along the minus strand of OY978221.1, from coordinate 27,156,063 downwards.
GACCAACGACTTCAGGCTCAGGTAGATAAGATGGCCCAGGAATTTGAAGAGTTTAAGGTGAAACAGGTCCGTCAGGTTAGTGAAGTAGTTCATGAGGAGGTTTGTGCATGGTGTGATTGTCGAGGGCACACCGTGACTGCTTGTCCTGCGTTCATTGCCGCCAAGGGGGTGAGCCAATCTAATCAGGATGAGGTTTATGCAGTCCGGAATTGGGACAATTCGTATAATTCGGGAAGGAGGGACAACCCCAATTATGGGTGGTCTGACCCCAGACCCGCAGGTGGAGGCCAAGCGCAATTCCCTGCGCTACCTCCGCCGCAGCAATTTCCACAGTCCCAATCGTCCAGGCCCCCTCAGGGCCAAATCATCCCATATAACTACCAGCCACAGCCTGGTATGGGGGTAGGTCCATCCACTAGTGGTCCTCCCCCAGGTTATTCGCAGATGACTGTGCGTAATCATAAGTTAGAGGATACTGTCAATTACTTGATGCAGTCACAGACGGCATTTCAGACGGAAACAAGACAGCAAATAGGAGCCCTTACAACCCAGATGTCACAACTCACTGCGATTATTAGTCAAATGCAGCAGCAGAAGGGTAGGTTTCCAGCCCAGGGTAGTACAGCGGGAGCCCATTATTTGGGAAATTCTTCAGGTCCCAATGTTCAGAGTCCGAATCAGGAGGAGGCTAAGTCGGTCACCATTCTCAGAAATGGGAAGGAGATCGATAAGTCCATCCCGCCAAAGCAGAAACCAGCCCCACCCCCGGAGCCGGTGGATGCACAAAGAGCAACTCCTGAGGTTGTTGAGGAGTCACCTGAGGTGGTGGTGCCTGCTGTTGCGGCCCCCACGACTCAAACGCCGCCAACAATGCCATTTGCTCCATTTCCACAAAGGCTGGCGGCGAAACCCAAACAGAATATGAATTTGAAGATGTTAGATCTTTTTAAGAGAGTGCAATTCCCTATCACCTTGATGGAAGGGATTGAGTCTTTTCCCCAGTGTGCGAAGGTTCTGAAGGACACCAAAGCGCAAGAGTCAGAACAATGTGGTTCTGACTGAGGTAGTGAGCTCCATTCTTCAGACTGAGATTCCTGCCAAGTGTAAGGATCCAAGGTGTCCCACCATCCCTGTAGCTATCGCAGGCCAAACGTTCGATAAGGCATTGCTGGATTTAGGAGCGAGTGTTAACTTGCTCCCCTATTCAGTATACTTGAGGCTAGGTCTAGGCGATCTGAGAGCTACTCCTGTGACGCTGTAGTTGGCAGACCGGAGTGTTAGAGTGCCGAAGGGAGTGGTGGAGGATGTGTTGATTCGGGTGGGTGAGTTCTAATTTCCTGCTGATTTCATTATTTTAGATATTTGTCCAGGCCCCGAAGCTTTAGAGAAGACTCCTATCAACCTAGGTCGTCCTTTCTTAGCCACCTCCAATGCTGTCATGAATTGCAAAACTGGCAAGGTCTAGTTGTCTATTGGCGAGGAGAAAATGGAGGTGGATGTCTATAGTGTTAGTACCTTGGGTGAGGATGAGGAGGAGTTCGATGAGTTATGTTTGGTTGACACGCTCGTTCAGGAGCACATTGATACAGTTTTATATAAGGATCCTTTGGAGATTGCTCTTACCGCCGAGGAGGCGTCATGTTTAGATTCTCCAGAGGTGGTCAATCTGTTAGATATGTTAGAGGTTGAGGATTCATTTGAGGATTTCTGTGGGGTCACCCATGACCCAATGTTCGAGCCTCTGGGCGACCCTCCGCCCAAGGTTTTTCCGTCATCGGTTCATCCGCCAAAACCAGAGTTAAAGTCTCTGCCGGACACGCTCAAGTATGCCTTTTTGAAGGGCGATGATACTTATCCGGTTGTGATCTCCTCATCCCTTGAGGTGGATCAAGAGAGGAAGTTGCTGACGGGTAGCTCACGCGTACTATGCTCTTCATTGAGTGTGGACCCGGCCTCTAGCAATGGAGGTACCCATCATTGACTTGGGTATTTATAGCTTCGCACGCCGCTATTAAAATAAGGATCGTGTGCTCAGCTCCGGTTAGTAAGGGCGATTGGTATCTGTCCGTGTCTGTTTTTACTTTTCGTAAAAAAATAAAAAAAATAAAAAAAGCATCATTATGGTCTTGTATAGCCACCCACCCTTCCTTTCAAGTTGGGGGATGGGGAGAAAAGTATGACACGTGAGACTGCTTGAATGTCTGGTGGTGTTCTTTCTCTTCATTATTTCTTGTTGTGACCCGACTTCCACGAGCGGGCGGTACTGATGTCATTTGTTGCCTAGTAGGTAGTTGGTTCTTAAGTCTTTTGCAGGACGAGCATGCTACCACACCAGCCTTGGTAGTTTGGGCCTCTCCGCCGGAGTGAGTGAGGCATTCAGGAGCCTCGAGCAGGGGTGCCACGAAACGTGGCGGTTGTTAGTCTAATAAAGCTTCGGCGCGGCTCTGTGTGACTAGCTGTGGATCTCTTTAGGTCCGAAAGAGTGACTCCTGGGAGCAGTTCTGATGACGAAATGCAACGGTGATGGCAAATTCCCCATACATCGGCCGGGGTCATGATGGTTGGCTGCCATCCGACGGTCCATCTCTTTCCCTTGTTTTTCGTTTCATTTATATATGCTTGTCTTCATGCTCTGAGGACAGAGCAACTTTCAAGTTGGGGGAATGGGTGTACTTTGTACACGTCTGTTTTTGTTTTGAGCGTTGTTAGTAGGTTTAGAGTTCATTTTTTTTTTTAAGTTTTGGTTAATTTCTGTGTGAAGGGATACGTTTGTTATGCTTGTTTGTATGAGTTAGGTGAGCATGCTAGATTTTTGTCTAAATATCTGCCTGTTTAACTTGTTCACATGCATATATCTGGCATCCCTGTTTGAGTAGTTTCGCACCATAAGCAAGTTTGAGTAGGTGTTTTCACTTAGTGCACAGTATATCCTTAAAGCATCCCATGTTTCGTTGTTCTTCACTTTCCGCACTTGCACAAAATAGTAGGCGTTTGTACCACATATCATAGTTTGAATATTTTGCATGCATGTTGTGAGAGTTGGCGATGTGCTAAGGGGATGAAACAAGGCAGTTCTTGTGTGATTAAACCACTAAATGTGTCCCATTGATCCCATATTAAACCAGTCCGTGTCAGTTCCTGTGTCAAACCTAGGAAACCGGTGTTCGGATGGTGTGTCAGTTTGGTGGTCCAACTCTGTGCACATTTTAGAGGCCTCGAATCATAGGAATCAAGGAGCATCGTCGTTTTGGAAAGAATTAAAATGTTGCTTTTAGGTGCCATGTCTTTGGTAAAAAAAAAAAAAAAAAACCCCTAAACCTTAATCCATTTCCTTTCCCCATCTTCATGATAAGAGAGAGGTGGAAAGACGGTCAACTGATCCTTTGACCTGTTGCCATGAATTTCTACAAGGTTCCCAAAAGAAAAGAAAAGAAAAGAAAAAAAGAGAGAAAAAAAAAAAAAAAACGCGGTCAAGTTGAGGGGGACCATCCGATTTTTCCCCACTCTCACTCTCTCTCTCTCTCTCTCTCTCTCTCTCTCTCTCTCTCTCTCTCTCTCTCTCTCTCTCTCCACCCCATCATTCTCCTTTTCCCTATTCCTTCTTCTCCATTCAAACCTTAACCTCTAAACCTTCCAAACCTAAACTCACCAAAGTTATGGAACCCTAAGAGGCAAACTGAGATGGAGTTGAGCTATGATTTCGAGGATGTGAGCACGAAAAAGTGTTGAGTAGTACGCAGAGCTAGCCGGGGTGGTGGTGTTATTTCATGTGTCTCTGTCATAGTCCCGTTATTTCATGTGTTATTTCATGTGGTGGTGTGACGTTGTTCATGTACTGGGAGTTGATGTGAGTCGGTGGTTTGAGTCTTGTCATTCTATGTGTTGTGTTATCCCGTACTCTTGTTATGTTTGTGTCGAATATTGTGTTGAGCACCGGTGTGGTGCCGGAGTCGAGGTGGCGGCCAGTCAGGGTAGACTATCCATGCGCTTCTATAGGCCGTCATCCTTTACATGTTATCTGTCCTTTGTGAAACCACGGTCATTATAAGCCTAACGAAGCCCTTAGTTGACCCGATGCACGTCGTTTGACTCTCTTGTATGCATGTGTTATATTTAATTGTGAATGATGGTATCTTGACTTGTGAGCTTCCATTGCACATTTCGGCGTTGTTTTGACTGGCACGTGGTGATTCTGTTCATTCCACGTTGTTCGCCAGGCGCCTCACATGGGATGTAGAGTGTTTCGGCAAGTATGAGTGATATTGTGACACGTGGGAGCTTTCTATCTTAAACCTTGTTGAGGAATGGAGTTATTCGGATTTTTGCTAGGGCATGCATGTGACCGAGTTGTGGGTAGTAAAGAGATGATATTTAAATTGCTCATTTGATCTTATACAGGTTGCATAACCCTCATATCCCTTATTGAGTCGTTGTATTTCTTTCGTTATTTTCGTTTCGTTCGTTACTAGGGACTAGCAACGCTCAAGTTGGGGGATGTGATAGGCGCGTGGAAAGCTTGCTTTTGAGCGCCTAAGTAGGGTGGTTTAGCATGTTAGACGTGCGATTTAATCTTTATTTTCCAGTTGATATATGCACGTGGTGTTTTTGGGTGTTGAGCTTAATTTGCAGGTAATCTAGGGATGTGGGCGCGAATTTCGTGACATTGGGAGTACATGCACGTAGACCGAGAGTGAGAATCAAATGTTTTTGCATGGAAGTGATCGTAACCCGTCGGGAGCGCTACCCCATTTCTCTAGAGCGCTCAAGTTTGGCACAAAAGGGCTCAAAAAATGAACAGAAGGTTTTGGAGCGCTACACCAAAAGTGGTGTAGCGCTACCGAATGGTCAATGGTCAACGGGTCAGCGGTCGAAGTCGTACGGAGCAGCAGAGATAAGAAAGCGGGAGCGCTACATGTAAAGTATGGTAGCGCTACTGAGGTCCTTACAACGGCCATCGAACGGCAGCGTTTCAGCTTTCACATCGGATTTTTGTCGTTTTTAATTAGGATTACGGGATTTAGTATAAATACTTGTTTTTAACTCGAATTAGGGTTCCAGACTTTTTACTTAGGTTTTATTATTCTTAGTTTTCGGCTACGGTTTTCGGTGCTTTCAACATTCAAGTTTACTTCGGATTTTCGGATTTCCAGCCTTCAGATTGGGGTTAAGTTCTGTTAATCAAGTTTGCTTTCTCCCTGCAATCTGCGGTATTGTTTTCTATTTCAATTTTAATTCTCAAAGCATGTCTAGATCTAGGTTTATTATAATTTATGTTACTATTAGCATCATGAGCGAGTAGTCGTATAGAGCGCGGCTGCGGGCGAAGGCGCTGCGCCGTTAGGCTAATTGATGTTCTACCTCGGGACTGAATTAACTTAATTTTTGAGCAATTTTAGGAAACGAAAACTCTTCTAACAAACAAAACCCAGGCATCACCGGAATTCGAATGCGCACGGAATCTGGTGACAGGTGGTGCAAATTTGTTAGGGATCCTTTTTCTTATTCTAAAATCAGTAAAAAGAGTAATTGTGGCCCGAGTAAACATCGGTTAAGCTAGTCGCGGACGCAAGGTTCCCTCAGCCGTGCTCTCATTTTTAATCTGCAATAAGTAAACTAGTCCAGTAATTTAGTAATCAATCTCATCAATCAAGGGGTGGCTACCTAAGAGCCAGGTTAAGAACTACAATTTCACACCTTTAAGTCAACACCGTTAGTCGTCTTTGTGGTTCGACTCCGGTTACTTCCGGATAATGTGCTACACTGGTCGAGAGTCCTACGCTTGGGACGCGTCTTTAGTTTAATTTTTAGTCACCCGGTCATTCATTGATTGACCTGCAGACTGATTAAAATTTCCACCACAAGATTGATGAGTGTTCCCATAACCACTGATTGGCTGGCCAAAACTCTATAGTTGAGTATTTGAAGAACCAGGAATCATGGCACGTGTTGAATAGGCTTCAGTAGACCCAGCAAAGTGTGCTTGTGGTACACTTCCAGCATTGTAACTAACCCAAATTGAGGCATTTCTAGGTGCATATAGAGGAGAGGATGCTGAACTAAACCCTCCAGGGTTAGAAGAAAACCCCTGAAACTGAGGAGAAGCCATCTGCTGTGGCACCTGAAACTGAACAGAAGACATTTGAGGTGGCATATGTTGTCTTGACCCTTGAAATGTTATAGGTTGCTGAATAGGAAAGCCAGAGAAGTTACCAAAATTTCCAGTGTATTGTAGCAATGGCACATTCTGAGACACAGTGCCTCTCATCTGAAAACCAGATGGCTCAAAGAAATTGCCACCATAACCACTATGCGTCTTATAGTAACAATAGTTAGTAGTGTGATTGTTTCGTCCACAGATCTCACAAGGATCTCTACGAATATCTTTGTGTTTTTCATTTTCTTTTCCATTTCTCTCAGCTTGCCCTTCATCATCGAGGTGCCGCTTTAAATTTGGGAATTTGGAAAATTACCACGCCAATCACTATAAAACAAGAAATTGGCGTGGTAAATTCCCAAATTCGAGCGGCTTCTGATTATTGTGGAGTATTAAAATATATCAGTCCTCATGGAGACTTAGACGAAAAGCTTTTATTAGATAGAGCCAAATTAATGCCCCAAGATCAACACATTCACAAGGCTTATTATAGTCCCCTGGCTCTATTATTTTGCTTCCAAACATAATGAGGCTTGCAGGCTTGACGAGGAGAGTGATGTAATAGACGTTCAGCCTTTGAATTGGAACATCTCTTGAAAAAAAAAATTCTATACTTTGAGAGCTCTAACCTGGTATAGGTATGGACAGTGGTAGAAGCAGGATTTACATCTAGCAAGGACCCGAATCGCATGAATTTCCACAATTAGGTATATATCCATAGTATCCACTTCACACAAGGGACCCTGATGGGAGAGAAAAAACGCACCAAGACACCACAGCCCTTGGATCGAATCGGACGGCTGCGATTTAAAAGACCCACACGCGGGTTAAAAGGCAATCCGGGTTGGATGAATACGGGTTTGCGGGTCAGAAGAAATCATACGGGTTGAAATCACTTTACCCTTTCCTCTGACCCACTTCTCTCACAGGCGACGTTCGAAGAGAGAGAATGAGAGAGGAAAAGAAAAACGAAGAAGAAGAAGATCAAAGGAAGAACAACAGCTCCACCACAAAGGTCTTCTCTCTCTCTCTCTCTCTCTCTCTCTCTCTCTCTATATATATATATATATATATATATATATATAGGAAGATGTTCCATTGAGGACTCCCTCAAAGATTTCCTCCGTGAGGACCACCCCTTTTTTGATTTTCCGGACCAAATTTCGACGATCCAAACCGCTCAATGTGTTTAAAACATGTTTTCCATGGCCAACGCGAAGAATCACAAAAAAAAAAAAAATACCCGAAAGGGCTTCATCCGAGCGGTTTTTCATAATAACCGTACATATATAATTTATCGAAAAATGCTCGAACGAAGCCCTTCCGAGTATTTTTTTTGGACGAATCCTCGCGGTGACCCTTAAAATCACGTTTTAAACACATTGAGCGGTTCGGATCGTCGAGATTCGACCCCGATTCATGAGGTCCGCAAATTACGAGTTTGAGGGAGTCCTTAGTAGAACGGGATCCATATATATATATCGTTTTGTCTCTCTGTTTCTGCTTCGGTTTCATTTTCTAAGGTTTCGAAATGGGTTTATTGAACGAAATCTCTCTGTGGCTTGTTCAATTACATTAAGTTTTCTAGGGTTTCGAAATGGGTTTATTCCCTTCTTGTTTGCTCATCTTTTCGTTTTCTAGGGTTTCGAAATGGCTTGTTCGATAGGTTGAAGAAGAGGAAGAAGATCGAAGGAAGAAGAAGATCGAAGGGATCGAAGGAAGAAGAAGAAGATCGAAGGGACGTTCGAAGAAGCTTGCTATATCTCGCCGGTGTGTTTCCTGCATTCATCCACTTTTCTGGTTGTATGTGCTTCTTTGGCTTTCCGTAGGTTACAAAGTCAGAATAAAATGCAACTATTGCATTTAAAAATTTGCCTCCTGTTCCTCCCTTTAATACATTGTTTTCATGTTAAAAGATGAAACCTTTAGGTTGCTGTGGCCTTTTGGTTGTTTCCAGCATTTTGCATGTGGCATGCTTATTGTTATAGATTTTGGTTGCTTATTGAACATCTATACCAGATTGTTGCCATCTTGAATCTTGTTATTTTCAACCTATCCATTAGTATTGGCACATGAACCTGTTTTGATCCCAGTAGCATAAACCTGTCTTGATCCCAGTAGCATAAACCCTATAATTTAGCTCATTGCAATACCATTACTCAGAGGAAATTTATATTTCATTTGAAGTTTATTTATTTTTGCTATGTTTCTGATTTCTTAGTGTGTTTCGTTTGCTGAAAATTATGCTCTGAAGCGTACATGGTACATCCTATATGATAGAATGAATTGTCACTCGCACAAGCTAGAATTTGAAATCTCACGGCATTAGACTAATTTACGGTGATAGGTATCCGAGTTTTATTTGTGGCTCTCGTGATTTTTCTGAAAGTGCTAATTTGATTGCGTTTATTTTGCTTTTTGTGCATTTGTAGGGATAACAAACAGTCAAACACCATTGACCCCTGCAATTGGCAATGTGGCACGGACGTGGTCCATCTGAAAGAAATGTGGAACTTACTTCCTAGTTTTCTTGCTTTGAGTTTGTCAATCTGTTTTTGTAATTAAGGGATTCCAAGGCAATCCCCTTGATCTCTTTTTGGGTGGTAATAATACACGACTTTTTCCAGACAAAGTAGAATCCATGCTAACAAGGTATTCCATCATTCAAAAACATCGACAAACATCGAGTATAAAATGGAAACATCCATGCTAACAAGGTATTCCATCATTCAAACCACCCATTGATTTCACCAATTGAAACCAGACACAAACTTCCTGATAACAAAGATAGATTTCATAACTTATAGAAAATGGTACAGACTTCCTTCAAACCTGAAGGCCAAGAAGCTGGCAAATTCGTACATCTGCTAGACTCTACAACAAGCGAAGTGTTGCTGAAAGTCTTTTTTTTTTTTTCAAAATAAACCTTCTCTTTTTTTTTTTTCCAGCAACATTGCTTTCGTGGAAATGAGTCCACTCCGAAAATCTTCATTTCATGCCGGTGAAGGATTACAGATTACCCATCCTACTTAATGTCATCGATCCAGTCACCGTATATTGACTATATTCAACTAATTTTGTCCCGACCCTTCCATTTTTTGTGGGGTCTCTGTCCTGTGGATCACATTGGACAACCTCTGTGAGGGAACTCCAATGTGATAACTGTTCGAATGAGGAGCTGAATTGAGAGACGCAACAACAGTATCAGCCGGAGTTTTGGAAGGCATAATTCCCTGCTTCATCTCCGGAGAAACAGAGGAAGGATCCCAAGCTTCGGTCTCCATAAGCCCCCCACCATAACGATGAAATTCTGAGACAAAACAACGAAATCTCCTTATCAGTTAATGACTAAAACTTCAGAGATAGAAAGCTACTAATTTACATTTTTTTTTTAGGTAATTGCTACCGATGGAATTAGTGTGCCAAATGTTCAACTTCATTACATTTGAGATGAAGCTGCAAAACAGGAAAGAGACCAATCATGGTTGAATGACAAAAAGTTTGGACCGCTCATCAGGCAAGCACCAAATTGGGGGTGCAAAATCCCAAAAGACCAAGCCAAACAGATGATTAATGACTAAATCGAAATGGGAAATGTTTTTAAATCGTTATCTCAATCGAGTTCCAGTTCGTCTGAAATCGAAATCGAAATGGGGTTTGGAAACCCTAGTTATTTCGACTGTAAAACGTAACACAGAGACAAAAACAAGTGAATGCCAAATTACAAAATGAGTTCAATTTGTCCAGAATGAGTATATAACTCTGTTTCAGCAAAATATAGTTTGGTTAGAGACCTAAGGTAGTAGATTGACAACCAAATTAAAACCTAAGTTTCATGGTTGTTCCATCATCTCCTACATTTTCTAGGAAACCAAACAGATGCTTCACGTGCAGTTGTAAAGCCATTAGCAAACAACAAAGTTGATTCTTTTAGACGATTAAGTACACAAAATAGGAAAAGAACCGAATACAAAGATGACAAGGGCAGACCGGGGAGAAACTTCAAAGATGCAAGGCCAAACTCTTACCATTCTGCTAATTTACCAAAATTCAAAGCACAAATTTTAGCCACTCAACAGATAGAACTAGAACCTTCCACAACCACACAAGTTAAAACATACGGAAGGAGAGAGAGAGACCTTTGAGATGTGGCTCAAACCCCAACTAGTACCAGGAATCGATCGATCTTCTTCGTCAAATCTAGGGTATGTTCGAATAAAGAGTTAGAACGAAAATCAGAAGAGAGAGAGAGAGAGAGAGAAACGTTACCTCCGATGTTCCTTCGATCTGGTTCATCTTCTTCCTTCGTCTTTCGTCGCAGTGCCTCACTTTCTCTCTCTTCTTGGTTTTACATCTGAAGTGTGAGAAGAGTGTCGAAGAAGCTTGGGGGTGTTTTTACCCGTATGTGTGTTTTGACCCGCGAACTGGGTTTGGATCCAACCCGGATATCCCTTATGACCCGCGTGTTGCGATTTTAAATCACAGCCGTCGATTGCATCCAACGGCAGCGATTGCTGGGTGCGTTTTTTCTCTCCCATCAGGGTCCCTTATGTGAAGCTTATACTATATCCATAAGTATTCATTGCTAGTTGTTATGGGAGAGGAAGAGACCAGATTGTGTGTGTATATGCAATTGCAGTGTAATTTTATACAAGCCACCAGAAATTTATATTTTGAGGTTTTTGTTCCAAACTTAGGCTCCGTTTGTTTCGGGCGGAAAATATTTTCTGAAAAACCTTCTTCATGGAGAACATTTTCTAGAAAATAAAATGTTTTCTGGTGTTTGGTTTTGTGATATAAAATTTTCCACAAAATATTTTCTATTGTTTGCATGGAAAATCACTAATATGATAAAATGACCAAAATAAATATATTTCAGCAAATAAAAAAAAAATACTCATCCTACACAAATGACAGAATATTAATGTCGAGGTTCTTCCTCTCCAGCCAACTTATACTCCAGTAAATAAAATCTGCAAAAGTAGTAATTATTAGAACTTAAATATTACTTTTGGTACATTTTTAACAGCATATTTAAGTAGTAATTCTACGAGTATAATCAATCATTCACGCGACCATCTTTCCAGTTTATAACAAACTAACCTATTCAACAGTTTGTGTGGTCGAGGGGAAAATACGTTTTGATCAACTACAACTCTAAAAATCTCTATTTATTATGAATCTTTATAAATTAAAACCACCGGCCCAAGACCGGCAACTAATGCAAGCAACACAAAAAAACCAGTCCAAAACCACCGGTGAGATAAGTTAACTCACCTACCGCATTAGGTTGTGAAGAGATTTTGTTTTTTGGAATATTATTTGTCGGTCCAAAAAGATTCGAGGAATGCTGATCATGGGAAGTTGTTAAATTAAGTTTGACCTTTCACCATAATGTTTTTTTATTCTCAGTAAAAAAGAGATTTCATGTTTGTTGTGTGTGTGTGTGGAGTACACAGAGAGAGAGAGAGACAGAGAGCTTATTTACCTTTTTGGTCCCCAATGTATGGGCGATTGGCCAATTTGGTCCCCAATGTATAAAATTGTCCAATTTGATCCTCGCAATTTAAAATGTGGGTCGATTTAATCCCCAGTCCTAACTCCGTCCACTTCTCCGTCAAAATGGAGGGCAAAATGGTATTTTACCTCATTAAACATTTAAAAAACACCAAAAACTGTGAACACATGGGTTAATAACTTACTCTCTCTCTCTTAAAAACCCACAAAAATTGAAAGGAGAAGATCAGATGAAACCCAGTTCTCGAGGAACAAGTTTCAACCAAATTTTTTTCCTTATTGGAGGGTGTCTTGTGGGAGGTTGTAGATTGGTCGGGTGGTGGAGGTATCCATGGGTATCAATCAGATTAGTACCGCATAAGGATCGCCAAAGCTTGATTTGCCCTTTTGAGCAAGATCATATTCAAGGGTTTGGAACATCGATCTGACACGATCGCGGCTGGATTTGAGAGAAGAACATTAACTGTTTTGAGTTTTTTTTGCCTGGGTTCAGAGGGGTCGAGGTAGGAGAGGACGCGTGGCCGTCGGTAAGGTCGATGGAGGACATGTAGGTTCCGGTGAAGAGATCCGTTTCGTCGACTTTTTTGAGGTCAAAGAGAATCGGGAAGCTCTGGCCGTCTAAGAGGACGACGACGTTTGGGTTGGGGGAAATGAAAGGGTCCGGCGGCATGTTAGCTTGGAACCCGTCGATTCGTATTTCTGGATTCGTCTCGGCCTTGATTGTAGAAGTACTCTTGCCGGTCTTTGAGTGGTCCGATGAAAGGGAGGCCATAGTTGCGGGGATTTTTCGGATCGGGAGGTTTGTGGGTTTTTCGGCATTCACCAGCCCAGATGGTTTTTCCGACGAGACAGCAGGCCGGATGATGAGGCGGTGGGTGGAGGAGAATGGTTTAGGTGGTAAATTTGTTGATCCTTGTGAAGGAAATTGGAGTTGCAGAGAAGGTTAAACTAGAGAAGTGGAGGCCATTGGTGAAGGGTTTTGACTAATTTTTTGTTGTTTTGATTGAGCCATTGAGGTAAGCAGAGAATGAAAATGAGACTTATTTACCAAAAAAAAAAAAAAAAAAGAGAATGAAAATGAGACTTGAGGTGAGGCAATGAGACGGAGGAGATTTTTTTTTTTTTTTAATGTTTAATGAGGTGAAATACCATTTTGCCCTCCATTTTGACGGAGAAGTGGACGGAGTTACGACTGGGGATTAAATCGACCCACATTTTAAACTTTGAGGATCAAATTGGACAATTTTATACATTGGGGTCAAATTGGTCAATCGCCCATACATTGGGGACCAAAAAGGTAAATAAGCCGAGACAGAGAGAGAGTTTGAATCATTAGAAATTACTTTTCATAAGTTACAAGGAAGAATAACAAAAAAAAAATTAACAGCAAGAGGAAAATGAATTAACAACATGAACCAAATAGTTTGAACACAAAAGATTAACAAACTAAAGAATATCAAATAAATTAATCTATCTTAGTGGTAATGAGAAAGACTATGTACACAAATTTATATTGAAATTATCCAATGCATGTGAACTGAAGTAACTGTGCATGAGAAAATATTCATCACTAGTTCAAGTACTTCTTCTGCAGTTCTGGCATAGCTAGGCTCTCTTCTTCAATCTCAAGCAGCTTTTGAAAGACAGCGTCCGATGTATTTTCTAGGAGTTCCGACCAATCCCTGCACATCCCAACATAAATTAATCATCACTCAATGAGTGTTTAGGTGGTGGGCTTTATTTTTCAATTTTTGGGTCATCTCCGTAGACTAGTTATGGCGATTCAGGTCAATCCTTTGTTCACTTCCATAATTGGAATCATTTATTTAGGAGCTTACTAAAAATTCAAATTGATTGACAAACGATACGAACATAGTTATCTTGACGTTAATGCGTATCAATTTAGTTAGTCATTAAAAAAAATTTACTTAGAGATAAATGTATTATGAAATTATATTGATTTTAGGAGAGATGGTGAAAAATTGGTGGTATCAAAGAGCCAAGAGGTCATGGGATCGAATCGCGGGACCGTCATCTTAAGTGAAGGTTTGGGCCTGGAGTGCCCCCATGGATTTGGTTATATAATGTCACTCCTTGCGACCAATCTACAAAAAGACTTGCGTGTATGTTTTCAAATGCCATAAAAGATTTACTCCCTTCGTCCCAATTTAAATGCTCCCTACGGTTATGCGTGTTTTTTTTAAATTCTTATAGTTTTCATTCTATAATGTATTTTATATACAATATGGGTCTTATTTGATATTTGAAAATGGCACGGATATACGTAAGGAGCATTTAAAATGGGACGGAAGGAGTAATTAAAGTTTTTCCTAACACTAATTGATTTTAGGAGAGAGGGTAGAAAAGCAATCTGACAGTGATAAAGATTTGATATATATATACGCCGAACTTCCAATCAGGTATACCTAATGGGATTTTCTAATTTCCCGATCAAATTTTTATGATCCGAACCGTCCAATGTGTTTAAAAGGTGTTTTTAAGGGTCCTTGCGAAAAATCAGTGAAAAGAAAAACCGGGAAGGGCTTGATCTGATCAGTTTTTGATAAATTTGATAAAAATGTGTGTATATAGTTTTTATCGAAAACTGATTGAATCAAGTCCTTCCCAGTATTTTTTTCGTTCATTTATCACGGGAACCCTTAAAAACAATTTTTAAACACATTGGACGGTTCGGATCATGAAAATTTAATCGAGAAGTAGGAGTCTCTGATGGGAAGCCCTTCAAGTATACCTAATTGATATATATATAGGCAGATTTTATAATACCAGTTGTCAAATCAATTGATGTATATAAGAATAATGACATGTATATTTGATAACTTGTAGTTTGAGAATATCAAGATTACCAAAAAGAAAATGCTGTAATGAAAACTCAGCCTCAGTTTTCAACTTTGTTTAAACAATCCCATTTAAATTGACGGATACACTCATTTACATAATGACATAAATACACTAAAGCCCGCAATTAATGTTCACTTTATGAATCTTTTCCCTATCATTGTCGTGATAGAGAGGTGACCAAATTGGATCTCTTTTCGGAAAGTGACACAAAAGTAAGTATGGTCTAGGGAATAATTTCACTGCCATTCTTGTATTATCTGAAATTGCCTACTGAAAATAGAACATTCAGATAGAAATTGGATTCTTTTTTCCCCTTTTTAAAAAATGGATTTTTTCCTTTTTTAAAACTTCTAAAAATTGTGAAACAAGTAGATTTATAGGAAATAAAAGCGGGTATGGATTGCAGCCTCCTATCTCATCTATACCTGTCGATATTACACCTCCTCATACCGCAGAAAATCCACTTATATTGAACTTGGATCCCTATTTGATCCGTTAAATGAGTACAGTATATTGTAGGCTCTATGAACATATATAGGTTAGAAGTCCTCACGATGTGATAAAATTAGAATAGAAAAAACGAAAAATTTATGTTGCTCACCCATTTGAAGACTCGAATGTCAATCCAAGAGTGTTCTTGGCCTCCTCAATAGCCTCTCTATTCCTCAGTAATTCTTTTTTGGGGCAGCTTCCGTTATCCAACACCCTAAGATCCGAGAGTTTCACGTCAACATAAATCGGTATAACCTTCTTGTTGCAGTCCATTATCATAGACAGCTCATGCAGGCAATTGTAGGACTCGCAATAATTTGGAGAAATCACCGCAATCCCCACCTAGTAATTGGCAAGAAAAGAAAATTTTGTCGATACACTTAAAATAATGGCCACATAGTGAAAGAGAGATCAAATTATTGAAATATGCATTGTTATAGCTGATCAAAAAAAAAAAAAGTGCATTGTTCTCGCAAAAATTGCTACATACCCAATAACTACACAACACTCACATGTGGGTCCCACACACACTTCACACTCAAGTGTGTGTGGGCCCCACATGTGAGTGTGTTGTGTGGTTGGTGCGTGTAGCATGATTTTTTTTTTGAAGATAGTGTGTAGCATGATTAGATTGACTCCATATCAGTCAAGAATTTTGGGCCAAAAAAATTAATCAAAATTAGTAAATGAGGCTTTCCTATAGGACTATAACGTTGACCGGAGTTGTCCATGTGTCCTACTCAATCCTGTGCAAATTTCAAGAATTTCAAAAGTGTACTCTCCTCCGTCAAAAAAAGTTTGTCTAAAAGACATGTAACTTTCGGATAAAAAAAATACAATACTTTTGGACATAATTTTTTAGTATTTCTTCGAACCAAATTAAATATCTCAATTAGTTCTTTTGCTAAGATAATTATTCGAGAAAACACTGGTATCAAATAAAAATTTTCTGCGAATTAATCTTAGACTCATCCATGCAAGAAGATATAAGGAAATCTTAAATTTTCAATGCTTAATTTCCTTTTGCATGTTTTCTTGTAACAGAAATACTTAATGAAAATCTTTGAAGTCAACTGAACGGGGGCCGAGGGAAAGCTGCAAAGCCATGGCGGTACATACCTTGCAATTACGTATCGCCGAGTCTATTTTCTCGGACAACTTGTCCCCCGGCTTCATGGACCTGCTGTCCAAGAACGGTCTCAAATTAAGCCAAGACAAGCGATCGTGTAAAAGCGCCGCAACGTTTTTGTTTGTGTCGATCCGCCTGTGGCTGATGAACACGTCGCAGTGCTCTGATTCGGCCGGTTTCCAGTAGTACCGGATGATTTGTCGGCTAAAGTTCTTGGCTGCTGTTGATGAACGTTGAACTTGCATGCCTCTCTCTCTCTCTCTCTCTGTGTGTGATATTGACAATGATGTTTGTTGTACTTGGGGAATATTCACGTACTGGGGTGGGGAAATTATAAGTACGGTAAGATGCATTTTAAAGGACATTTTAAGTAAAGATACGAATGTTGAACCCTATGAAAATTCTTGGTCATTTGCCGGAAAAGACCCAAAAGAGGAAGAAACGGCGGTTTGATTTGTGAAGGTCTCTGCGTTTTTTTAATATTATATCCTTCGACGCGTTAGATGATCATTTACGTTCTTCTTCTTCTATTGTATATATCCGATATCATCTTTTTGTTCTGACTACGTGTATGTGTGTATGGGTGTGGGGTGTGTGTGTGGGTGTGGTCAGGGACTTATGAACAGAGGGGTTCATAAATCGACAAATATACACTTCAGACATTTTCAATTGATGAACGATTCGGATTATACGTGTGAAACTAAAAAATAAGCCCCATATGCTGGGGCGGAGGGAGAGTAGGGCTGGGTGGGCCTTGGTTATAATATATATATATACACCACACTTCCTATCAAGGATCCCGGATTTTAAAAAAATCCACACCCATAGATCCCGATCGAATTTCAACAATCCGAACCGTCCAATGTGTTTAAATGGTGTTTTCAAGGGTCTCCGTGAGAAATCATAAAAAAAAAACACCGGGAAGGACTTGATCCGAGCCGTTTTTCATAAAAACTCCCTTCCCGATATTTGTTTTTGATGATTTCTCACGGAGACCCTTGAAAACACCTCTTAAACACATTGGAGGGTTCGGATCGTCGAAATTCGATCGGGAAAGTGGAGGTCCGGATTTTTTTAAAATCCAGGCTCCCTGACTGGAAGTGGACTCTATATATATATAGGAAGCCGATCTACTAAGGACTCCCTCAAACAAAAATTCCGTGCGGACCTCACCATTTTTCGACTTTCCGGATCAAATTTTGACGATCCGAACCGCTCAATGTTTTTAAAATGCATTTTTAAGACTTTGAATGTTCTTGCTCTTTGTAATTTCTCCCCAGGTAAGCTTGGGAGGGAACCACATAAATCCTTGTCTCCTGTTTTCTTGTTGGTTTGGTTATATTCTTTACTTCGAGTTTTGGCACAACAACTGGTATCAGAGCTCCAGGTTCAAACCGAGGCTTGTGTTTTTCCGCTGCGTTTGTGCATTCGGGGTCGTTTTCAATGGCGACTCGCTTCGATGTTGAGAAGTTTGATGGGCATAGTGCTTCTTTCAGTTTATGGCGTATCAAGATGAAGGCTTTGCTGGTGCAACAAGGAACAAGCAAGGCATTGATGGGGAAATCGAAGAAGCCTGTTGATATGCAGGATAGTGTATTTGAGAATCTTGATGCGAAGGCACTCAGTGCGATTCAATTGTGCTTAGCCGATGATGTGTTTGGCGAGGTTGGGGAGGAAGATTCGGCAGCCGGGATTTGGTTGAAGTTGGAGAGCATCTATATGACAAAATCGCTAACCAACCGGTTGTACTTGAAGCAACTACTTTATATTTTTCGTATGAAGGAAGGTACGCCCATAAAAGACCACTTAGATGAGTTGAACCGAATTATAATGGATTTAAAAAATATAGATGTTTCGATTGATGATGAAGATCAAGCCCTAATTGTTTTGTTTTCTTTACCTCCATCGTATGAGTATTTTGTGACTACCTTGTTATATGGGAAGGATACAATTTCCATGGAGGATGTGAAATCTAGTTTATATTCTAAAGAATTAAGGAAGAAAGTATCCGGGGAGAGTAATGTTCATGATGATCAGGCATTGGTGGTGCAAGGAAAGATTGGTGGGAGGGCTTCGGGCAGTAGGGGGATTTCTGGCTCTAAAACCACATATTTGGATGGAGTACAATGTTTTTACTGTAAGAAATTTGGGCACATGGTGAAAAATTGTCCAAAAAATAGGGATAAGTCTGTAGAGAAGGATGGTTCAAATGTTGCTGGTATTGTTGCAGAAGATTCCTATGGTTCAGATTTTGCTCTTAAGGTGGGGGTCAATGATGTCCGTTTGGATGCCACGTGGATTCTGGATTCTGGTTGTTCTTACCACATGTGTCCGCGCAGAGAGATTGGTTTGACGCATATGAGGCGGTTCACGGTGATACAGTTCTTATGGGGAATAACACTCCCTGTAGAATTGTTGGGATTGGAATTGTTAGAGTCAGAATGCATGATGGATTTGTGAGGACTTTATTTGGTGTTCGGCATGTACCAGAATTGAAGAAGAACCTCATCTCATTGGGTGCTCTTGACTCTGTGGGTTGGAAGTATGCTTGTGAAGGTGGAGTCTTGAGTGCGTCGTTGGGTGCTCAAGTTTGCTTGAAGGGTCAGAAATTGGGCAATCTCTATGTGCTAGATGGTAGCACGATTGTGGGTGTTTCATCATTGGGGTCTTCATCTGTTCTGAATTCTAGTTCAACTATTGGGAGTATGCGAGAGGGCATACAAGGCTCCGTGGTGGGGTCATGGGGCTCTGCGGTAGAGTCAGTTAACTCCGTGTGGAATTTGAGCACGTCTTCTTTGGCATCAGGGATGGATGCGTTGGGTCGACAATTGGTGGAAAATGGTTGCTTACTTGGTTTTTTAACTCCGGGAAGAGTTTGAGCCGATCTTCATGGGCATTCTTAGAGGGATGCATTGGGTGAGCGGTACCCGTTAGAAGATGGAAGGCTCAATTTGGTGGCACGTGCTGTTGGGTTTCTCAGTCGTGTTCGCAAGGTCAAGCAGTGGTTCTTGAGCCTTGCAAGTTGGTGCCGTTGGTGATCGCCCCACATGGGGTTGCCCCGTGAGAGGCATTGGGGGGAAGAGCGAATGTTGAGAGGATTGCACTATGTTGTTGGCTTGGAAGGGAATTCAAGTCAAGGTGGAGATTGTTGGAGATATGCCTTGAATTCAAGACGTTCGAAGAAAGGTACAATTTTTGGTGCAAAAATGTCAGTTTCAGCATCTCTGGACCGGACCAAGGGAAGTCGGTTCTGGACCAGCGAATCTGGGACGTTTTGGGAGCTTGCGGCATCTCTCGTCCGGACGGGGAATTTTCTTGGTCCGGACGAAGGGTATCGGTTGGTCTAGTTTTGCTCTAGCATCTCGGGTCCGGACCAGGTAGGCTTGGTCCGGTCGAACGGGGCAGCGGCTGCGCGTTTTAATGTGTTTTTTGACCTAAATTTTATACTTTCTTATAAATAAGGAGCCTTGTGGCCTCCTAGGGTTCGGTCTTGACTAGGGATTTGATATATCTAGGGTTTGGAGTCGTCTCTTTCATGTATGTGAGACTTTGATGCTCTGTTAGGGTTTCTAATAGAGATTTGTTCCTAGATATCTGTTGGATTCTTCAAGTAGAGTTACGGGTATAGCCGGCTCTTTGTAATTTCTCCCCATTGATAGTGAATCCTCTTGCTCTTTCCCCGTGGACGTACGTCTAGAGCTTCGTGCTTGGGAGGGAACCACGTAAATCCTTGTCTCTTGTTTTCTTGTTGGTTTGGTTATATTCTTTACTTCGAGTTTTGGCACAACACGATCATTAGAGCACCGTCGGAGTGCCACCGCTATGCTTGCATAGCACGCTGTGCAACACCAAGCTGCATAGTGTACCAAAAATATACTAACGGCATGCCGGGCGCATTTTTGGCTCCCCATGAATAATTCGAACCGTTCAATAATTTTAAAATAATATTTCAAATGCACCTGAAAATAATCAGCTCAATTGGGTCTATAAGTGGTTGATCCAAATTTTAAGGTTTTATCCAGAATTCAGGATCCTATATTCCACCCGTTTACGCATATCTATTTGAGCTGAATTTTTTTCCAGAAGACTCAAAAAAATATTTTAAAATTAATGAAAGGTTCGGATTATTCTTATGAGACCTAAAAGTGTGCTCCATATACCGTTCATACATTTTCGATACCTTTAGCATTTCAGTTTTCAATTATAGGGATTAATCATTCAATCATCTATTGTTTGTCTCGTGGACTTGGTAGTTCATGTTTTCAGATTAATCGAACATCAAAACATACGTTTTCAAAATGCTTTCTTTTGAAAAAAACACATACAACTACAATTGTTTTTTTTTTTTTTTTTGTAAAAAAATAGTAATGTGAATGCACACCAATCAAAATAGTTAACGATATCCGATCAACCTAAATTTGTAAGTGGATTATATAGGGGTGCTGATTTTGGGGCTCCCTTTTTTTTATGCAAACACTCCAATCTTTAATGAAGTTACAAAACTACCATTTTTAAGCTATAAAAATTACTGGAGACACTCCACCCCAAAATTATCTCCTTTTACTAAGGCACTCCAAACGGAAAAATGAACCAAAACCAAACATAAACATTAGGTTCTAAACATTAACATTACATTCCAAACATTAAACATCCACAACATAAACATTAAGTTCCAAACATTAAACATGCATCTAAGTCAGATTGCTTCACGCTACTTTGCACACAAAAAAAAAAAAAAAAACTAAACATTGCTAGAATTCTCCAAAATAAATAGCACACAATTGAAAATGTTAATGCTGCAAAATCGTCATAACGACTGTGAAACAAGATCTTTATATTTTCGTACTCATTATCTACCATTTTTCCCTCAAAATCTTCATAACGGCCGCAAATCTACATTTTAAAACTCATAGTGAGACAAACAAAGCACATCACCAAAGTTAGAGAACTATTGAGAGGAAAAGTAACAGAACTCTCAAGAAACTTTGTATGGACAAAAGAATGGTTCTACAATCATAGGCCGAAGACCACTTGTCCAAGTTGTCCTGGTGTATAACATAAAGACAGTAACATAAAGACTCTACCAATGGAACATTACATATGAAAGTAGGCAATTCAGTAATGTGCAGTAAAGGGAGTTGAGCAACTATCTGCTTTTTTCTGATTAAAAAAATAATAATTTGCTTTTTTGGAGTGCCTGAAGTAAAGGAGAAGAGTAAAGATTTTTTGTTTGGAGTGCTTGAAGTAAATCATGGAACTTGCAAAAGGGTAATTTTGGAAAACTACTATAGCTTGGAGCCCCTGCATCAAAATTGGGAGTGCGTATAGCCGTATATCAATTTCCTTATATAGACCTACATTGTGATGCACAAAATGAACGATTCAGATCAAATAACAGAACCTGATGTGGATAGCCTCATGCCATTTTTTCTATAGTGTGATTTTTATTTCTATTTGTTTTTTAACAGAGAAATTTCATTTCAAAGCCAGACGGACTTAAATAGATTTTCAGCAAGATGCAATAAAAAAAAATTAAAAAAAAAACCCCTAAGCATCCAATCTAAATCGTGAGATGATATCGTGAAACTCAAGTACAGAAAATCAATATCTTCCGAATTAGACACGATCCTCATGCTCTACGAACACATACTACATAAGAAATCAGTGCCGCAAAGAAACCGAACCTAAGGGGTGTTTTGCTAAGGGTGTTTTTAGTATAAAATGGTTTTTCACGGGTTTTTTATGCGATGTATTTTTAGAAAATAATCTGCCTTTATTTTTTTTTTTAATTATTTTTTATTAGTGGAACACCTCAATTGCTGATACCCTGAATCTAGTCGGGTTTTAAAGCCTCGTGCTCAATCAATGTTTGTTGTACTAATATGAACTGATAACTCATAAAGGGGGAACGATCCCGGCCAATTGGGTTGGTAATCCCCCTCCTTGTCTTTCCTCCGTTTGTAATTCGGATGCCTCTTTTGAGGCTTGAGTGAGTTATAAAATTTTCTGCAGTTCAAAAAAAATAAAATAAAATAAAGGGGGAACGTGGGCTTCGAACATGGTTACAGGGAAGGTTCTGGGATTTTGATTGGCTACGCTGTGGGACACGTAAACAAACATTCAGCGAGTAATTAGCACTGAAGAAGACCCCTTCATGTGCCACTTGTATGTTAACTAATTGTACATGTCACCATTTGATCTCCTTGAAATTTCATGCCAATTGTATGCAAGAAAAATAAATATTAAACAAACGTATTGTTTTTCACCTTAAAAAAAGATCGCACTGTAAACTTCTAAGTGCTGCACAAACTATTTAAAATTTTATTTCTATATGTTTTTTGAGTTTGAAAAATAACACAAAATCCTAATCAGTTGCCCTATAATTGGTCGGGATGCGTGCATGAGACGAGCGGATGGAGTTGTATAATTTTTGATAAATAAGGAAGAATAAGAACAGTAATAATTTTAGGCGACAAATGTTGATCATACTTTTCTATCTCCACCTGTGGTTACCAGATCTGCTATCCCAAACTCCCTCTCGCAACTCCTTGTTCCGTCCATCCGAGTCGAGCATTCAACTGCTCGGATTTCATCTCACCGCAAATAAATTTTAGTTATTGATTTGTTTGGGGTGAGATTGAATCGGAGCCGTTGATTGCTTGAATGAACAAGATAGAAAGTTGGGACAAAGTTTTCGGGACAGCAAATCTGCTCTCACAACTGTTGACCTTGTCGCCAATATCTTAAGTATTAATTACTACTTTACACTACACATACTATGATTGTTTTAGGAAGGTGCAGGAAATTTACGATTATAGATCACACCCACCGTGCACCCTTTACTCTGAGAGAAAACGTGTACGGAGTATATATTTTTCTATTTTAGGAAACGGACCCAATAATGTTCTGAACTACTTAAGAAACTTAATGCTCAAGCTGTCAAACAGGAAAAAAGACTACAATACACACCCTTTATTTGAGTGTGTATCATACACACTCCTATAAAAGTTACGAATTTTCTATAAAAGTTACAATTTTTTTTATTTATAAAAGTTACGAGACACGCCAAAATGTTACGACTCATAGAAAATGTTACGAATCATTTTGTTGAAAAGTTACGAAAAACTAAAAATTGTTACGATTACCGATGATGTGGCATAATCTGGACCATACAATAGGTGCATATGGTACACCCAAATAAGGGGTGTGTATTGTAGTCATTTCCTGTCAAGCAACTACAAAAATGGAATCTATTTTTTAGTAATATTTATTTTTCCTAACCAAATGTCTGGACCAGTTTGCGCACACCTTAACTAATTTCGAAGCCTTGAACGTAACGACTGGACATAACCTCATTGACCCAAAAAGATTGCTAGCAAAATAATCGAACCTGATATTTTAGGTGTGATTATACGGGTACAACCATATTTCAGTGATCGGTGGTTAACTCAACTGTGAATTTCTTCTCTGTTTCCAATATATTTCACAGAAGCTTAGAAAATAAAAGTCAAAAGAGCTCAAACCAAAGGAAATTGAGACTTTTTTTTTTTTATTCCAATCCAAACATAACGAGCTTTTATTTTCATCTTACTGCTAAAACTAAAAGAGATATTTTTGGCTTCTTTCAAATTAAGGCCTGGTTTGGGTAAATTGAAAAAACTGATTTTTTGGTTTTTTGGTTTTGTCCTTATTCAATTTCTTTTTGCATTTGTTAGTTTTCGGTCAATTTTTTGTGGTTTCTTGGCTTGTCTCGACGAGAGGAATCTAAAAAGAATAAAATAATTAGCCAAACTTAAAGTTTTGTGAATAAAGATGAAAAATAATCCAAAAAACCTATTTTTTGGATGTCACCTTCGTCTTTATTCAGAAAACTTTAAGTTTGGCTAATAATTTTATACTTTTTAGATTGCTCTCGTCGAGACAAGCCAAGAAACCACAAAAAATCGACCGAAAACTAACAAATGCAAAAAAAAAAAAATTGAATAAAGACAAAACCAAAAAAACCAATTTTTTTAATTTACCCAAACCAGGCCTAAGTCAAATTTGGCTTCTCTCAAATTAAGTCAAATATTTGGATAAGTTTTCTTGGGGAGAGGGAGAGAGAAATGGTTGAGAAACATGCATGAGAGTGTATAGAAAATCAGAGAGAGAAAGACAAAGATTTCATTTGGGACCACAAATATATTGTGTACATTTTTTGTCTAGTGAATGGCATGCGTGCATCATGCCCAATACACGTACTTTCTTATTAAAAAAAATAACATGGTTATCGTAAAAATAGTACAATAAAAATAAACCTGAAGCAAATTAAGAAACATAAATATAACGTTTTAGAAGTAATGGATCCTCTTCCAATCAGCGTAAGCAATTACACTTTTAACTGATTTTGTGTTAAAAGTAACAATAAAATGTCATTCGCACGAAGTGGAGGGTTGAATGCGAACGCAAAGGAAGAAAAACTTGCAAAAAGTTTGCGATGTAGATAGATTAAGTGCAAGCAACTAGTGGTGGAGCCAAGATTTATACTTAGGGGGCATCGCAAAAGTCTAAATTCATCTTTTGAAAGTTCGGCATAATTGCTTCGTCAGTAGTCCATTAATTTGGTTGGAAACACCCGTAAACAATAAGCCTAATACCCAAAATTTCCAAATTCTTTAACATTTTTTTAGTAAGTGTACAAATCTTTTGAAAGCATGGCATAATTGCTTCGTTAGTAGTCCATTGATTTGGTTGGAAACACGCAAAAATAACGTAAACAAGCCAAATACCTAAAATTTCTAATTTCTTTAACATTTTTTGAGTGGCTGTTCAAACCAAAAAAAAAAAAAAAAGTGCAGCAAATAAAATTTCAGGGGGGCACGTGCCTCTCCTGAGCCTATGCTGTCTCCGCCCTTGCATGCAACCATTTACGGGCAGGTACAAAAAAGTAGAGTTCATTCCTTCCGGGTCCAGCCCAATTCTGAAATTTCCCACAAAGGAATTTACACTACTTTCTCCCAAAATTACCCTTTCAGGCGCCATGATTACAGTGACCAAGGGAGGCGCGATATGAGGCCTCGTCCACAGCCCAACCCCTACCTCCTCAAGCTTTTCCATGCGTAAGCGAATTTTTCTTTCTACTTACAGCAAGCTGCACCTAGATCTTGGATACACTTTCCCCCCCAATTTCAGGTTCGGGTGCCTCGACAGGGGGAATTGAGAGAAATTTTCCGTTCAATGCACTCCACGCCTTCGCCGGAAAGTTGCTCAGAGACCAGATCTAGAAATCACTGCATCTCATTCATTTACTGGTAGGTCTAGTTTTGCCCAAGTTCACCCGTGGAGAAAAATTCACAGTAAACTAGGGTATTTTTTGTTGATAGGGAATCCCTCCAATTTTTCAGATCTACAAAATTGCAGTGTTTTATACAGAATTCGCAGGGTTCTATTTTGGAGAAATGATCATGTTTTTCTCCTCCTTTTTAGCGATTTGTAATAATTTTTACAGATTCGCAGTATTTTTTTACAAAATCGCAATTTTATACAAAATCGCAGTGATTTTTTTAAAATTCGCAATTTTTTTTTATAAAATTCGCAATTTTTTTTTTATAAAATTCACATTTTTTGTAATATGAAATCGTAATTTCGATATATTTGTTACCATCTCATTATTAGATCGGTGAGGTAACAAAATTTTTTTTTTTTCAATAATTCGTCCAAAGCCTAATGACTTTTGTGAGGATAACCAGCTGGAAAAAGTTGCCGGCTGGAAGGTATATGAATTCGCAGTGAATTATGCGGCCGGAAAAGTCGCCGGCCGGAGAAGTTCATCTGCCGGCCAGCTGGAATAAGTCGCCGGCCGGTTAAGTTCGTCGGCCGGAAGTAGTTGTCGGCTGGAAGTGGATGGTGGATGAAGGTGGGGAGTGGGAGGTTGGGCAAAGAGTAAATTTGTATTTGAAGGGTAGAAGGGTAATCTTACTAGTGAACTTGTACTTAGTGGTAATTAAAAATTGAGTGTATCCTTAGTGGGAATTAAGGATTGGTTTTCTAGACCTACTGGTAATTTTCTGAAACAAAAATAATATTATTCGCATTATTAGGCCCAAACTTTTTGTAAGCTACTTACAAATATGTCAGGCCCAAACTTTTTTTTAATCCAAGCCTACCCTACGCAAATATGCCCAATTCGAGTTTAGGGGCCCAAAATAACTTGAGGCCTAAATCCTCGGAGTAATTCTAAAACTTGATTAAGAGAGATTTTGTCGTGGGTGAGGGTCACATGGAATTCAGGGGATAAACGATTACCCATTAGTTGTTCAAACATCGGTACCTTAAACTTTGAGGCTCCTCTTTTGCCATCTCCAACTCGCCATTTCCATCAAGTTAGTTTTTTTTTATTATCGTGTAACTTACTTGGTAAAAAAATTAGAGGGTTTTTTTATTTGTGATGCTGAGCCTACTAATGTGGGGTTTGATTGAACGTCTAAGATCCCTTGTTCCGGAAAAATGGTGTGCCTTTGTGCCGAAGTGTTTTAGGTTATTGGATTGTATGTGTTTTGCTTTTTGTTTTAAAAATTTCATGTCCAATAGCCGAAAATACAACGGAACAGATGAATAAAGAATTTTTGGAATAGAGGACTTGATTCTTGATTTTCATGGGTGTCGAACTACCCTTCGTGTGCAATATAGAGATGCTCCATTTAAGGAATATGTTTTGAGCCCTCAAAATTTTTGAGCCGGCACCCAGGGCCGGCTCAGGGGTAAGCCCAACAAACCTCCGGGCTTGAGCGACCCCCGGCTAGGGCAGCCAAAAAATAATTCCCGAAGATATACATATTAAGTACGAACTATTCCGAATTCTATCCCAAGGAGTATGCTGACTCTGCTGGCTGCGTTGGTCAGTGCACACTAAAGAATTCCAAGTGGGCAGCGTTCAAAACCCCCTAGTTGCGGTTTTGGCCAATTAACTTTTTGTATTATTTTTTTTATTCATTGTAGATAAAAATAACTCTTACACCATAAATGTTTATTGGTTTACAATGGTTGATCTATGGTAGTTATGTTTTAGTAGTTGTAAAGTCCAAGGTTCACATCCTTTGCAAATCATAAATGTTGAGTGTTCTTTATTCTCTCCTAGTTTATCTTAATTTTACTTCTAACTTTCAGATCGAGTTTCCAAATAAATATATGTTAACGATAAATAAACCAAAATAATTTGTTTCTACTCAACCAACTTTGATAACAAGATTTAAAATCAATAATTTTTATTGTTAAAATAGTATTTCTACGCGCGATAGTAAAGTTAATAACCTAATTAGTTAAAGAAAACACAAATATGAGCAGTACTTTGATATGTTTGATTCATTTTTTTCTAGTTGTATATATTTTTTTCATTGTATTGTAATTACAAAATTACAATACCATGTTTGATCTATTTACCTTCTCGGACATATTAAAAATCAAGAAGAATTTGCTTCAAAAATTCAAGGGGAATTTTTTTTTTTTTTTTTAATCAAATCGTTTTAATCATAAATTACTATAATTGCGATCACATTTTTTTTTTTTTTGTAGTTCAAGCTAAAAGCACACAATAAATGTATGTTTTTTGACTTGTATATCTTTTAAAAAAATTTATGACTTAATATCAAGTGGGCAACCAAATTTGAATCGGGCTTGGGCAACCCAAATATTAGGACCGGCCCTGGCTAAAAATATGGTACCTGGAATGCAACCAAAAGATGTTGTGCAATTATTAAAAAAGCCCATTGATATGCTGCTGCTAGCACAAAAAGGGGGGTTTACGGAAACTTCTCTAATCAATTTTGTGGACAATCATCGTGTTGCTCTTTATGGGCGTGAACTTGGGGAGTGTATTGTTTTTCATTCTTACCAACCATGCTTCTTCGGGATTGAGTGGCACATGATTGTCGAGAGTGTAGGGTGCCAACCTCGTTGGGATTCTTCGTGCTTGTTGTGATGCCGTTTCTCTTGTCCTTTTAATCTTTTGTATCGATTACATTTGATTAATAAAATATCTTTTTCGCCGTTATAAAAAAAAAAAAAAAAAAAGGGCCAAACCCTAAGTTAAATTTTGGTAGAGTCAGCAAAAATGAATTATTTTAAGCTTTGGGACAAGGCCCCACCAAAATGACCACCAACATCTCAATCGATCATATCCTAACTATATAACCCTGTTTTAAATGATTCCAAACCTTAATTTCCTAAATCCTAATCCTAAGTTTGGAAGTGTTATGTGATCACATCAATTTTTTTTTATGCAGTCAGTCCATGTGGAATTTCGTCACATTTAATTGGGCAACCAACAACACATGGGTGGCTGTCGACCCAGGCAAACCAGGCACCTCAACCTCTTGGGGATTTGCTTCAAGTAGATCCTAATAGCATAGAGTATAATGAATCAATATATCAAACGAAACACAAAAATAATGTGTTGTGATGGAACTTTTGTGGGAATGCTTACATGTATACACTCACATATCGGGGCTACCCACTTCTTCGTCTTTCCATTATAATGGGATAACTTAAAGAATCTGCAGTGGGGGGACGTTGACCACCCCTCTTTTTTGTCTCAGCCGTCATAGCAGCTGCAAAGGATTTTGATCCCATGATATGATTGAATGGTAAGTCTGCCCGGGCTTCCCTCTTTTTCTTTGCTATTTCCTACAAAATGATGTGGTTACAATAGTAAAAGATTCAAATCAAAAGAACTTCATTTTCTTGACTTCCAAATGAATTGTACCTCCTTGTCATTATTAGTCCATATATTATCAATCATCCATGCCCAGTCTTCATGCTTCACTCCTCTGTATGGCGTATTGTATGGGTTTTTACCAGCTTTAACCAATTGTTGATAGCGCTTCTTCATCTTGTGGCGCCAATTTTTGAACAATGTTTGACACTTTCGGTTGACAGCCAAAACAACATGCTCTTCGTCTTCATAATCTTTCACATCAAATTTGTCCTACAAGCAACAACAAAACAGAAGCCAATTACTAAAGGTTGACCAACATAAGAATAGAAAGTAGCTGCTACAGTCAAAGAAAAGAGAAACCAGCTAAAGAGAGAGAAATATCAAACTGAAAACTTGGTTTCTTTTTTTTCAAATCTACATAAGAGGAGTTATGGGCCAGACTTGGAGCAAGAGTAATAGGAATAGAAAAGCCTCTTTCATATACTAGCATTCTATGATTTTCACAAGTCCATCGTGTATGAAGTTCAACAACATGATGTTTCTTAGTAACCCATTAACCCTACACTTTGTGCCATATCACATGACTGTTAGACTAATTGTCCCACGTTACTTAGGCTCCATTGGATCAAAAAAATTCACTTGGCTGCTCCCAATGCTAGGGTCAGCAGTTGGTACAACCACAGGATGTGATCCAGATAGATTCTTTGTTGTTTTATCTTCAATAATAATAACCTCATCCACATCCTCACTCTCTGAATTTTAATTATGTGCACAAAACTTCAAAGGTGACTAATTCCATAAGAAGAAAAAAAAAAAGAACTTCCAGAAGTAAAAAACATAATGAAAACTTTACACGAGTAGCCTGAAAGATGGGAGCTTTAATTGCCGAAGGAATATCGCTCCACTTCTCCACCTCTTTCAGCGGTGCACCCATCCTAACTTGTACACCAACCCAACTAGCGAACCTTGTGGCATTGTCCCCAACTGGCACTCCTACCTCTCGAGGAATCTCAACTACAAGCTTGTTACCACCATTAGCTGCGATCAAGCATTCCGTGTTTATGCCGCGGGTAGGACCACGACGCTTGGAAGTAGAAGCTGAAAAGAAAAGAAAAAACAATATAATTTGGTGGAGCATTTATGGTATGATCTATCTATGCAATGCATAAGTTGATGGTAGTATGAAATAAGAACCTTAGGTATGCAACATGTAGCTTTTCACGCATCCATAGGGAAAGTGCTTTTCTAAAAGTGTTTCAGAATTTTTGCTTAAACAAATTTTTCCTTCCAGAATTCATGTATGGATCTCTAACAACTTGGGTCCTATGCTTTGAGGTTATGTAGTGTTTTCTCTATCTGAACTTGTGAAGTCACTCATAGCCCCTGAGGTGTGTATGGAAATTGTGTTTGCAATCACTGCTACGTAGCCCTTTGTTCCTGTTTTTTCCCTCTTTTCTGTGGTTCATTGGTGATTAAAGACCCTTATAAGTTATTACTTTTGGACCTATGTAAGTAGCATATCTGCTCCAAACTTATCTAAAAATTCATCTTCTGGATTTCACGACGGATAGATATTAGTTGGAGCTAATGTTGGTCCATTAAAGAAACAAACACAAGGAACAAAGGAACCAAAGTGGGGAAAAAAAGAAAGAAAGCAACAAAGCCAAAACCTACTGAAAAATAGAACTGAAGCTACAGAACAACATGATTATGTTGAGGCCTTACAGGTCCCTAGCTTACCGTGAAATTCCACTACAAATATTCTAAGGTTAACAAGGACCTGTTGAAATGAGTATTCTTCACAACATGCCAAGAATTGATTTTGTACCTCATGGTATTGTCAAAGCACTTTTGAACAACTCTCTCTCTCTCTCTCTCTCTCTCTCTCTCTCTCTCTCTCTGTCTCTCTCTCGTTTCATGGCAGAGCAACAGTTAGAAGGAAAATTTAACGCTTCATTTGACAGTGTCTAAAAAAGTAACAAGTCAAGGTCTTCATTCTATATCAATTCAAGACCGATAGACAATAACTCTGATTTACAGGAAAGGAGAGCATCACAAGCAAGTCAGATATACGAAGCAAAAAGAAATTTTAGACACCTCTGACGGTTGTATTTGTTGAAGAACCTGGTGTTGATTCTGAGCCTAGTATAGATTCCATTGAAGCTGGTACAGGCATTGAACCTTGGGTAGGGGAAGGAGCCACAATAGACTCTATAGGAGACACAATCTCAGTTCAGGGAGGTGATTCATGTGGTGCAATAGGCTTCGACCTTTTCCTTGAATGCGTAGATACAATCTGAAAAAAAAAAAGTGATGTGAAATAAATATGACTAAGTTATTTGTAAGCCTTAACTTAACAATATGATTACTTATTACCTCTTCTTCATCATTGTTGTGAGAACTCAAAGCGTCCTTATCCTCAGCTGGCTGATAATTCGGATCATCGTCACCCAAATCCGTCAATTTTTACTGCTGCCTTTGTATTTTTGGTCTTTCTCTTCTTATTTGAAGGAAGCAAAGAAGTGGCCATCAACTTAAACCCCAGTTCCTTCATTCTAATGTCATTCATTTCAAGTTTCAACCTCCTTAGCTTCTCAATTCATGGAACTTCCTGGGCTATGTGCCCAGGCTTGATGAACGTGATATTGTCGTTTGTCATCTTTCTTAAGAAAAAAAAGACAGGCTTTAATATCACATATTTATAAGTACAAGTCAATATCAGATTATAAGATGCCACATTGCACGACATTGAATGGAAGATCTAAAACATTAAGAACTATTCAATCATGCGGAAAAAAGGTAGATAGGCTAAATCCGTAGATGATTTAGATGTTCGAATTCACTAGTTACTATCTTAATAAAGTTTAAACTCTAGAAACGCAGTTTTGGAATATCAACAAGCAAAAAAGACATGAATAAGAAAAACTAAATCAAGGTTCAACGTCAGGATCTATATCCGAATCAGATTCACCGTGTAGCTCATTTTCCTCATCATCACTAAGCTCTCCCATTGATTCATCTTCATCTTCATCTTCTTCAGGAAGACTGTTGCTCTGTTGTTGGTTTTGCGATTGTAGAACCATAGTACTTGGAATAATCTCAGGCTCAACATCATCTATAGTGAACCGGATCTCAACCGAATCGTCAACAACAATAAGGACAGCATTAGTAGTTTCATTCTATTGGAATGCATCAGTAGGTGTATCGCTGGGTTCTGAACCATCTCCCTCAGGTATGTCCCAAATCCCTCGATGTTGTATTTGTTCTACAACTTTCCAATTGTCACCAAATTTGGTATCATTGACGTAAAAGACTTGCTTCACTTGAGATGGGAGGACAAAGGGATCATTCGCATACCATCTACTTCTTACATCAATGCTTGTGAAATGTGGATCAGCTTTAATGGTTCTACTACTACCGGTATTGAACCATCCGCATTGGAATAGAACTACACTGCGTCCTAACACAAAACTTAGCTCCCATACTTTGCACAAGTTCCCCCCATGGCCCCCTTTCACGGTGACACCACTATTTTGACTTTTACGACGATGATCGCGGTCTTTGGTGTGAAAACGAACACCATTGCATATGCAACCTGAATAGATTTTGAGAGCCACACGTGGACCATTGGCTAATGACCACAAATCATCGGTTGCTTTTGGCGAGCCCTCATCTCGTAATTTATTCATCTACACAATAAAATGCATGGCAAGCATGTTATTGAGTATATGTTGTTAACTTAATGTATCAAAATATAGTTTGTATCTTACATGTTCTTTGAACCACTTCGGAAATTTCTCTTGTTGTCTCTTAGAGATGTCGAATGCACTTTCATTTGCCAATAGAGTTTTGTGTTCCCTATTTACAAACGTGTACACAATCAGCATTGTATAAAAAAGATTGCATTAAATATAAAACCAAATTAAGTATTAACATACTCTAGATATTGTTCCAACTCAGAACTATTGTTCAAGATAAACCAATGAGCCAAGTCTTTTTCCCCCTGCTTCATAGTACTTGCCCTTTTCATTAAGCCAAAAGGACGAACACTTTGGGCAAAGACCGCTAAATCTGTTCCGCGGATACCACCATCAACATTTCGTTCTGGTCGATTGAGAGTTGTTTCCATACCACCGAGATACATCGAACAAAAAGTTACACTCTTTGACGATATAAGCCTCAGAAATGGAACCTTCCGGATAGGCTCGATTGGTGACAAGTCCTTTTAAGATACCAAGTAGCCTGTTAAATAAATTATATCATAAGATTAAGCCTACATTATGTAAGATCCTCTATTTAGATTTATGCAAAAAAATTACCTTTCAATCGGATACATCCATCGATATTGCACTGGCCCTCCAAGCATGGCCTCACGAGGTAAGTGAATAGCAAGATGAACCATATCATCAAAGAATGCTGGAGGAAAAATCTTTTCCATCTTGCATAGTATGAGCACTATGCGATCTTGTAGTTTCTCCAAATCCTTAACTCGTAGTGTTTTTAGCATAACTCCTGAAAGAAATTTCCGAACTCAGATAATGTGATACATATGTCTTTTGCAAGGTAGCCACGCATCCCAACAGGAAGAATTCGTTGCAAAAGTACATGACAATCATGAATTTTCAAGCCCGATAACTTATCACCCTTTGTACTCACGCATGTTGATATGTTTGCAGCATAACCATTGGGATACCTAATTGCCTTTAATAACTCATAAAATCCATGTCTCTCCTCTGCGGATAAAGTGTATGATGCCGGGGGCTTTTCGAAAGACATGGCTGCACGCCTCTTCAAGTGCAGTTCTCGCCTTATATTCATATCCTCCAAATATTGGCGCGCTTTTTCGGTGTCCTTATTCTTCCCATCCAAGCTCAATATTATCCCAAGCAAAGCTTCGCATATATTTTTCTCTATATGCATCACATCAAGGTTGTGTCGAAGCTTGAGTTTCTCCCAATAAGGAAGCTCAAAGAAAATGCTTTTCTTTGTCCAATTCAATATTGGATCTCCTCTTTTTCTTTTGTTGCTTGGATGCTTGCCGAATGGCTTGTATGTCTCTTTACTCACTTGTTCAAGTATTTGGTCACCCGTCAAGTCCATAGGCCTCGACCGATGATCACTTTTACCATAAAAAAGGCGACTCCTTCGCCAAGGATGGTCTTCAGGTAACCATCGGCGAGCTCCCAAGTAACCTAACTTACTTCTCAACTTTTGTGATGATGCATGCTCGTTACAACATGGGCAAGCTAAGTAACCCTTAGTAGTCCAACCGGACAAATTACCATATGCTGGGAAATCGTTGATGGTCCACATAACAGCTGCATGCATTTGAAAAGTTTCTTGTGTCGAGGCATCATAGGTGACCACGCCATGTTCCCATAACTCCTTCAATTCATCGATTAATGGCCTCAAGTAAACATCAATATCTCTCCCTGGTGCTTGTGGTCTAGGAATAAGTAACGACAGTATAGAGTAAGACACTTTCATACATTTCCATGGAGGAAGGTTATAAGGCACAACAATCACAGGCCACATGCTATAAGAGTTGCTCATGTTACCAAACGGATTAAATCCGTCACTGGCTTGTCCTAACCTCACATTTCAGGCATCCCAAGCAAACTAAGGATATTGTCAATCGAAGTCTTTCCATGCCTCACCATCAGCTGGATGCCTTAATACCCCATCAACAACTCGTTTCTCCTTATGCCATCTCATATCTGTACAAGTTTTGTTCAACGTGTATAACCTTTGCAACCTAGGGGTTAGTGGAAAATATCACAAGATCTTGTGAGGAATATTTTTTCCCTTGCCATCATTTAGCTTGTATCTAGACTCCCCACAAATCGGACACTTTTCTAGATGTTCATTCTCCTTCCAAAACAGTGCACAATCATTCTTACATGCTTGAATGGGCACATAGCCCAAGCCTAAGTCACGTAAGAATTTCTTTGCTTCATAAATATTGCCCGAAATATCATCATTACTTATGGGGAGAAGCTCCTTCAATAACTCCAAGAGTACATCAAACGACTTGTTGCTCCACTTATTCAACACTTTAACATGAAGTAGCTTAATGACAAATGATAGCAAAGTAAATTTGCATCCGGGGTATAACTCTCGATGAGCATCCTTCATCAACTTCTCAAACTTGCGCACATTCTCCGTCTCGGCATTGTTAGGCAACTCGTCTAGTTCATCATCATTCATAATTCCTGCCGCATAGGCAGCATGGTAATCATTAAGTAAGTGTTCAAGATCTTCTTGATTCTCCTGTTCATTTCCTGTCATTCCATCCCCAACATTTTCACCACTATGCTGACCGCTTTCATTCGACCTATATGGTTGATTCACAGGTATAGTTTCCCCATGGTGCACCCAAGTCTTGTAAGAAGGTGCCATCCCATTCTGTACCACGTGAAATGCAACGACAATACTAACATGGCGTTCCACATTCATGCATTTTAAACAAGGGCACCGAATTTCATCATCGGAACCTGAATTTGCGACTGCAAAGTCAACAAGCTGTTTTACCCCTTCTCGGTACTCTTTGCTCATTCTGTTCTTAATTGTCATCCAACTCTTGTCCATATTTGGTCACCTACGAAGTCAAGAATAGTACAGCTTTCCCAATATGAAAACTTTAAGACAATACTTTCATTTTAAAATATGTTTGTAGCTTGAAACCATAGAAGAAAAAAAATTATTAAACACTAACTACACTATCTTAGTCTTTCCTAAACCAACAACTTAATGAATGTGCTTTAAATGGGTCACACTAATGGACGGTGGGGTAGGCCCTCCAAAAATAGTCGAGATGAGCATAAGCTATTCCGCACCCTAAGCTATTAAAATGATGGATAGCCTTCCCACATTCTCAATTACCATGCCAGCATTTGTGTTGATACATGCAAAACATCCTCATGTGGATGTTGTTACACCAGTGTACGCGGTGAGAAAATGAGCAAATGGGGTCAGTATTCAAGTATCTATTGACCTTCTCTTTTAAATTGTATGCTTTGGATATAACATCATAAAATAGCATTACACAATAGGATCTGCACTTTCACTAGTGTATATAGAATACAAAAGGCACGGTTAATATTTAATTAGACTACAACAATAGAACATATTATTTTATTTTCTAATACATGACAACACCTATCTTTTTGGAGCAAGAATCAACTTTTGATTCCTCTCTCCTCTACATTACCGAGAAGTGTGAATGATTGTTTATGATAGCATAACAATGCTTTACAATTCTAAATGCTTGTAATATAAATAGTTACCCACCCACTCTTATTCACACACTCCGATTCAGTACCAGTAAACTAAAAAAGTTCTAAAATCAATTAAAAAAAGGAATTAGAATATTAAACTCCCTCTACTTTTGAGCAATCAGTAATGACATGGTTTAGTGGGCAATAAAGTAGTAAAATATAGGGAAAGAGAGTTTCAAAAGTGAGAAAATTTAAAAAGATTGCACAACACTTGCCATGGTATAGATTTTTTTTATACCATCTTGTAATCAGCATTATATATCATCATTCTTCCAAAATATATGCTCTGCAAAAATAAAAAGTCAAATTCATATGATATCTTTATTCTTGCAAAGACATGCAATTCAAGAAACGAAACCCTTCAAATGGAAATTCCCTAATGAAAAAGAGGATACCTTAGATCTGATTGGCCTGCGGATACAAAAAAAAAAAAAAAACTTTTTAGGGGTGTGTATGGTACACATTCAAACCTATGTGTGTATTATACCTTTCGTGTCTCAAAGTAGAACCCCAGATTTAAAATATATATATATATACGTGAGCGGTCTCCTAAGGGATCCCGCACCAAAATTTGGTGCGGACTTGGCCTTTCCGGATCAAATTTTGACGATCCGAACCGCTCAATGTTTTTAAAATGCATTTTTAAGGGTCCACGCGGAAAATCTTCAAAAAAAAATACCCGGAAGGGCTTGATCCACACAGTTTTCGGTAAAACTGTACATATGTACAGTTTTCGGTTCCGCATGGACCTTGGAAAATGCATTTTAAAAACATTGAGCGGTTCGGATCGTCAAAATTTGATCCGAAAAGTTGAAAAAGGGCCAAGTCCGCACATAATTTTGTATGAGGGATCCCTTAGGAGACCGGCTTCCTATATATATATATATATATATATATATGTCATTTTTCCAGTTAACAAAAGGAAATGAAGTCCACCAAAGACGAGACAGAGGGAGTTTAATATTGCAATACCTTTTTTTAATTAAAGAAAACAACAAACTGATTGAATACATTTAGAACAAAGAGAAAGAGACAACGGGAGAGGAACAAAGAGAAAGAGATATACCTGTTCTTTTGGTTGCCGGAGCCGTCAATCGTAGCCGAAGCAGTCGATTGCTAAGTTTTTCGCTTCCGGTTCGGACTTTAGATCTACAAAATCAAATCAGAAACTCACAAAACTAAAAATGTGAAAATCGAATACATTTAGAACACGTTACAGAAAACCAAGAAAGGGAGGGAGACCGATTGATGGTTGTTTCAGAGACAGAAGGGGACCGTGAGTTGGAGAGGGACTGATAGCCGCAGAGGAGCTCCCACCATTCTTGCGTTTTTTTTCCTGAAGAGAAGAGAAGATGATCGATAAAGCAATTAAGTTCTTTTGGTGACAAGCAAGTAATGCCAAAACGACGTAGTTTTGGTTGAAATACTTAGGAATCTGTTTGGCGACAAGGAAGTGGTAATGAAACAACGTAGTTTTGCTTCCCCAAAATTTCCCGTGAAATTTTTAAGCGCGCCTAAAAAAGTTGGATCCCGCCTGCGCCAAAATTTACAGCTTTTGGCAACAACATTATACTAGTCGCCTAAAATTTTACCTTCAGCGACAACCTTTAGAGTCACCAAATTGCCTATTTTTTTGGCGCGCAGCTTATTGATTACCCAGATATTTTCGGTGACAAGCATTAAAAATTGTAGTCGCCATTGTGTGCATTCCGTGACAACTTAATTTTTGTTGTCGCCAAAAAGTGTCTTTGGATGTAGCCAAAGGTGTTTTTCTTGTAGTGGATGCTGACGTCCCGAGTAATTAGTTTAAAGGAAAAAAAAACAGCTTACCTATGGAAGGGCAAAAAGAGCCATGAATAATGCACTTGAAGAACCCGATCTGGATGTCCGAGTTGACGATAAGAGTCAGTGCAGTACGCGCAGTGGACTGCAGCTTGTTGGTTGAAGTTACGAGGGTACCCGTCCTTCATTAGTTGAAGGGCTTTGTTAAACTTGGCTATGTACTCCAGGTCGGCCAAATGGGCCGCCAGTCGGATCCTCGTATTCTGGAAGTTGGGGAGCTAGAAATCTTGGATGGCTTTGTTTGTCTTGGGCGGGCAACAGTTGATTTTCCTTGCCCCAGGGGTAAGCTCGCTGCACTGCATCGAAAAAAATCCGTAGATATCGGATCACCAAGTACTGGTTTGGAAATGCCTTTGGCTCTGGATGAGACTTTGGAGGAATCCATGTGAGGTAAGGATTTAAATATCGACCGATATGCGACGTATTGGTTTTTCAAGGGACCGATACTGATATTTGACCGATATATGGTCCGATATTTGACTGTATCACTGATACCGTTACATATCCCGATACAGAAATTTAAAACCTTTTATTGTGGGTTTCTTCTAATAATGGAAGGAAAGGAAGCTGTGTTTTTTGTTGGGTTTAAGCAAGAAGACATAGATATCAAGGTATATATAGAGTTAGGGTGGAGGGTTTTCTCTGCATGACAATGTTAATTGTCTTAGGTCGCCAAGTACTGATTGCTTTAAGTGTTTAACAAGTCAATTAGCTGTAGATGACATACATTGTTGATCTCAATGTGAGAAAAATTAGGATTAGTGGGTTGCCCCAAGCGTAGGGCTGAGGCCGGTGTAGCATAATACCCGGTAAGACCGGAATCGAATCCACAGAGACGGTGGAGGATGCTTAACTAAAAACTCGGGTTGTGAGATCTAAAACGGCTCTTAGGTAGCCACCCTTTGTGATTTGATGGGAAAATTAACTAAATTAAGATAAAACTGATTTGATTAAACTATTAAAAGCAAGTACGGTCGTAGGGTTCATAACAACAGTGACCAGATCTAGATAGTTCCGCTCAGTTCGATGTTCTGAAAACGTTTGATTTTAGAGAGAAAAAGATACCCCGAAAGATGCGAATCCTCGTGGTCGCCATTTACCCATGTACAGCGTAGAACGAGTTTTGGTCCCCCGTTCCCCGCGTTACATGGGCTCCGACGATGCCCGGATTCGTCCAACGAAGGTACTTTAATAACCTAAAATTGCTTTTACCTTTGTTAATTCTGGAAACAGGAGCGAGAACAGACCCAGCCCTGGCCACGGTGTGTTAATCACCCCGCGACCATACCTATAGAACTACTCACTCATATTAGCTAGAACGAATAACAAAATTCTGAAATTAAACATGCTATTAAACTTGAATATCAATTAAAACAAAGATTCGAATCTCAGATCACGGACAAACTCCCGCGAACTGAGATTAAAGTAAATAAACAGAAACGTTACCGAAGCAATGCGAGAATCAGCGAACAAACTTCAAAAACTCAATGGAACAAGCTCCGGAAAGTAACAACTCCAAAAGAAAAACGGCTGCGAAAAACTAAGAAAAACCTAGCCAAGTTCGAACCCTAATTCGGAACAAAAATTAGGTATTTATCCTCACCCGAAGTCAACACACGTGGCAAGTCAAAACGGGCAATTTAAGACCCTCGGTATCGATACAGGATAAGTCCTGTATCGATACCCAGACGTTCTGTTCCCAAATTGGCACACGGGTATTGATAGAGTAGAAGTCCTGTATTGATACCGAGCCTGCTAAAATAAAATTCCAGCTGTTTGGTCGTCCTTGCTTGGGTCTCACCGGTTCCCAACATGCCCGATGTCCTATTGCCACTTTCTCGTACTCCTCCGGCCTGTTTCCTACAAAACAAACACAAACACCAAAAATAAGAGACAACACCGTATCAAGTGAAAAATGGAATAAATCGCGCCTCTAATGCGCTAATTCGCCCTACTTAGGCGCTTATATCTATGACATTGCGCGCCTATCACACCCCCCAACTTGAAGGTTGCTAGTCCCGAGCAACAAAAAGAATAAAAATAAAATAAAAGGATAGAGCTTTTAAACCCCCGGGCGGCCCCGGTAGGACGAGTGAAGTCTCGTGAGGGTTTTCAGCAGTGATAACCCACAAAACACAAAGGACTTGGACATTTGGATGCAACTCAACCCAATCAATAGCTTCTCGGAACACTACAGTGACTGTCAGGCAAGTCAAAGACAAGACATTTCATCCATGGACAAAGTTAAACAAGTGAACTTCGCAGCAAACTTAACACCAAAATTAATCCTCTCACCTACGATCGGATAGGGATTTATCACATAACATGCGTGTAAGTGAGAATCACACATAGAAATTCACTAATCCCGAAAACAGTTCACACAATATCAATAGCCCGGTGTGTCTCTAAAACTCACCCCTTCCCCTAATGATTAATCTTTTTCTTTTTTCCCTCTTTTTCTTTTTTTTTTCTTACCACTTTTTTCTTGTGGTCGTGCAATGCCTGGATCTGTCGAGCTTTCTAGTTGACCCATGTAACGAGCTTTAGGTCGGTCATCCCCAAGCCAAATGGCCTTAGGGTACCAGGTTTAAAGAGACCCCTCAGACTTAATTGCTCGAGTCAAAAAGGCTTTAGGGAGAGACCCAGACTAACCACATTTAACCAATGCCTTCACAAGGTCTATCCATCTTGTAATGCGAACAATACGGTGAGAGCAAACCCCGATTGCCCGAATACTCAATGAACGCCCGGATAAGCAATACCAATTTAGCGCACAATGTAGGAAAGAGGTTCCAATTAGCCCGTGGGCGCAATCAACTAACACCGAAATATCAATAATATGTAAACCAAATTCAAGGCTAGTGAATGCTCAGAGTGGGACAGTGCGCGTGAAAAGCATGAACTCAAGTGATCAAATACTATCCAACTATAGATGATATGGCTAACTGAGTGCTTCCTAAACATCATGTTCACGAGCTTAAGTCTATTCATGAAATCGTATCGAGACTCCGACTCGCACAACAACCACTAGCGCTAATTAACAGTCATCAACCAAGAATAGTTACACCCAAGCATCCAAATTCTTTTTTTTTTTTTTTTTTTTTGTACGAATGACAAACATGTACGAAGTACACCCTACCCCCAACTTGAAGCATGCTATGTCCCCAGAGCATGGAGACACACAAAATAAAATAACAAGGGGAAGAACTGGACCTCTCGGTGGCAGCCAACCACCATGACCTCGGCCGATGTATGAGGAATTTCGGGTACTCTCTCCGTGCACCCTGCAAAAAATATCAGTCCCGCCCACTCGTGGAAGCCGGGCCACAACAAGAAATAAAGAATATGAAGAACACCACCAGACATTCACGCAGTCTCACGTGTCATACTTTTCTCCCCATCCCCCAACTTGAATGGAAGAGTGGGTGGCTATACAAGACCATCATGTTTTTTTTTTTTTTTTTTTTTGAATTAATTTTAATTGGGAGAGAGAGAGAGAGAGAGAGAGAGAGATCTTTGAAACGTGGAATTCGAAAATTAATCAAATCCACAACGATGAATCCCATGAATGCACCACCCCACGCTAAGCTTTGCACTAAAAATTGAACTCGGCCAGACCACAAGAAAAGATACTTCGAGTAAAGCAATTGCCGAGTTCGTCTTAAAAATGGACGCATCTCTGAATGCTCCCGTAAGACCAAATCAGGTTTCAGGCAATTGACAAATTTTATATTGGACGGATGATAAACAAAATCAAACTCGTCAACACCGAGGAAGTCAACATGTTGCACTTCCTTTAAGACTGGTTGTTCAAGTGAACTCACCCCAACAGAGTCTGGTTGCCTAGAAGGGGAAGACTTAAAAGGAAGACATTCAATAAGAAGCTCGCTGCTTCCTTCCCACTTGATTGCCTCTTCTACAGCAAGATCAGATGCGGCCCAGCTTGTTGCTCCTATGTGTTCTGTCCACATGTCTAACACTTCCCTCTCTTGATCCACCCCGAGGGACGAGGGAACCTCTACTGCATAAGTATCATTACTCAGAAAACAAGCATATTTAAACAAGTCTGACAGTGGCTCTAACTCTAACTTAGGCGGTTGGACCAACAATGGCTCAGGGCCCGGGTCCCAGGCGACTCCGCACAAATCTCCCGTTGCTAACAAATCCATCAAACTACCAATCTCTGGAGAATCTAAGAATGACGCCTCTTCAGCGGTAAGAGCAACTTCCAGAGGATCTTTAAATAACACATTGTCGACATGTTCCTGAACGAGCGTGTCGACCAAACATACCACAGACTCCTCTTCATCATCCTTGCTGCGAGTATTCTCATTGTAAACATCGACCCCTAACTTTGGTTCCACTAATAATTGCACCCCCTCCAAGTTCGGCTGTTCAACTAACTCAACCCCAACAGGGGAATTGTCCTCTAACATATCATCACAAGGAGGGGAAGACTCAAGGGAAAAACGTTTGTCATGGAACTCGCCACCCCCTACAGACTCTGAAAAGTGTTCAGCGCACAAAGGCCAGTCAACTCCTCGATCTCTAGACTCACAGGAGCGAAACAGGAAAACGTAGGCGGCCCGAATCAACAGTGAAAAATACATTGGAGTAGATTCGTTTTTCTCCTTGGGCTTAAGTGGGGGACACTGGGCAGTGAGCTCCTCATTCCCTCTAAACTCGGAGGACTGTTGTAAGCCCAAGTCAACCTCCTTTACATCGTTAGGTAAACCGACTTCCTCTTCCTTAGGAGTAAACTCCTCATTCCCTCCAAACTCGGAAGGTTCCACCAAACGATCATCAACTCGTCCCTCAATGAGAAGTGGGTCGACCTCCTCTCTTCTATTGACTTGAGGCGGAGAAGGAAATGGCTCCCACTCCTGTTGGATTTGTCCCACTGCCTCTGTGAGTTGAGTCAACTGGGACCTAAGGTCCCCAATTGCTTGGGTGGTTTCCACGGTGAAGGACATTTGCG
Source organism: Vaccinium vitis-idaea (assembly GCA_963854785.1). Taxonomy (NCBI): domain Eukaryota; kingdom Viridiplantae; phylum Streptophyta; class Magnoliopsida; order Ericales; family Ericaceae; genus Vaccinium; species Vaccinium vitis-idaea. The sequence goes on along the minus strand of OY978221.1, from coordinate 27,113,121 downwards.
ATTGCACAAAAGTCTGTACCATCTCCTCAAACTCGTCATCATGAGGGGGATAAGTCAGCTCTGGGGGTGGGCCAGTAGAATAAGGATCAAACCCTTGCGGGTCTTGGGAAAGGGAGCCAAATTGGGTCATGTGGGTCTCATAGTCCCAAAAGGGTTCAGGACTTTGTGCCAATTGACTCGAAAAAATGTCTGAGTAATGCTCGTGATCCCAAGGGGACCCCAAGGGGACACAAAGGTACCCGGTTGACTTGAAGGGATATTCTCGTAACCCCAAGTAAAATTTTGTATTTGTGCAAATTTACTCAACAGCATACTATGGTGTCGCTCTAACTCCCCAGGGGTATCAAGAAGGCCCATCAGTTTTTTTTGTTTTTTTTCAAGACACAAAACACTTACCACTTGACTAACTCCAGATGACTCAACCTAGAAACAAAAAGATGCTAAAAACAAAAGACACTTTTTTTTTTTTTTATTGACTCAGATAAAAACACAAAGATACTAACCCGAATTCTTAACACCTCTTGCCATCCCCGACAACGGCGAAAAAAATGCTTGACCAAATCCTAGACCTAAATTAATGGGTTGCCCCAAGCGTAGGGCTGAGACCGGTGTAGCATAATACCCGGTAAGACCGGAATCGAATCCACAGAGACGGTGGAGGATGCTTAACTAAAAACTCGGGTTGTGAGATCTAAAACGGCTCTTAGGTAGCCACCCTTTGTGATTTGATGGGAAAATTAACTAAACTAAGATAAAACTGATTTGATTAAACTATTAAAAGCAAGTACGGTCGTAGGGTTCATAACAACAGTGACCAGATCTAGATAGTTCCGCTCAGTTCGATGTTCTGAAAACGTTTGATTTTAGAGAGAAAAAGATACCCCGAAAGATGCGAATCCTCGTGGTCGCCGTTTACCCATGTACAGCGTAGAACGAGTTTTGGTCCCCCGTTTCCCGCGTTACATGGGCTCCGACGATGCCCGGATTCGTCCAACGAAGGTACTTTAATAACCTAAAATTGCTTTTACCTTTGTTAATTCTGGAAACAGGAGCGAGAACAGACCCAGCCCTGGCCACGGTGTGTTAATCACCCCGCGACCATACCTATAGAACTACTCACTCATATTAGCTAGAACGAATAACAAAATTCTGAAATTAAACATGCTATTAAACTTGAATATCAATTAAAACAAAGATTCGAATCTCAGATCACGGACAAACTCCCGCGAACTGAGATTAAAGTAAATAAATAGAAACGTTACCGAAGCAATGCGAGAATCAGCGAACAAACTTCAAAAACTCAATGGAACAAGCTCCGAAAAGTAACAACTCCAAAAGAAAAACGGCTGCGAAAAACTAAGAAAAACCTAGCCAAGTTCGAACCCTAATTCGGAACAAAAATGAGGTATTTATCCTCACCCGAAGTCAACACACGTGGCAAGTCAAAACGGGCAATTTAAGACCCTCGGTATCGATACAGGATAAGTCCTGTATCGATACCCAGACGTTCTGTTCCCAAATTGGCACACGGGTATCGATACAGTAGAAGTCCTGTATCGATACCGAGCCTGCTAAAATGAAATTCCAGCTGTTTGGTCGTCCTTGCTTGGGTCCCACCGGTTCCCAACATGCCCGATGTCCTATTGCCACTTTCCCGTGCTCCTCCGGCCTGTTTCTTACAAAACAAACACAAACACCAAAAACAAGAGACAACACCGCATCAAGTGAAAAATGGAATAAATCGCGCCTCTAATGCGCTAATTCGCCCTACTTAGGCGCTTATATCTATGACATTGCGCGCCTATCAATACGCCGAGCTCGCGACTGCACCTGGCCATAAGGCAGGGACAGGGGAGTAATTGCGAACCTCGAGCGAAGCATTGGCGCGAGAAAAGAGCTCGCAGCCATGCCCAGCACCGTGGGAATAGGGGAGATACAAGTGGCTTGGTGGCTTTAAAGGATTAAGGATCGCTGTGAGGAAAACGATGCACTGGAATGACCTAAAGAAAGCTTCCTAACAGCCAGTGATGTCACCCACGTCGCCCGGATATACAGAGAGAGCACGTGTCACCATATTATTGGGGAAATGTCTGCAGCCCAATGATTGGGTGCAGATCCCTATAAATATGGGGCATTCCTTCACAAACAAGGAGATTGATTCATTCCTAAGGCACGGAAATCCTAGGGAAAGGAAGTGACCCAGAGCTCTGGAATTGAGATCATTGTTCTTGCTAGTCCTCGCGAGCCTACTTTCTCCTCTAGGACTGTGATTTAAGGATGATGATGACCTAAACGTGAATGGATTGAACACCGCTGCCTTCTCTTTCTGTATATTTGGCTTAATCCTTCACCCCTACACACACTCTATTATTCTTGGCTTGACCATTAGTTATTGTTTGCCTCTCCAAATCGATTTTACTTGATTCCAACAAAGAACCTATCCTACATAAGGCAACTCCACTAGGGAGGCTCTCATAGCTGATTTTTGATACAAGAAGTCGTTTACAAACACAGCACGGTGGTTCACACATACAAGGTTCTTCTTCCCAAAACCTTCTAAGTGCAATCGAAACTCTACGCCAAAGAGAAATGGAGAATCAACAGCCCATGCTGGAAGAAATACAAGAAATCGATACTACACAAATCCTCGCTGCCAACGCTGAAACTCTACAGGTCATTAGAGATGGCCAACAACAGATGCAGCAAAGCCAAACTCAGTTGTTTTTTGCCATAACTCAACTTACTCAAGCTGTAATGGCTGCTACAGCACAAACGGCTCCACTAGTGCCCCCACCAAATGTTGTGGAGGGAAACCTGGTAGGCCAACCCCCACAAGTGGTAAACCCACCCGCTACACCACCAGCTCCGCTACAAAATGGCCATAATCCAAACCCAATGGTACCTCCAGTCTTCGCACCAGGCACACCAGCTGCAAGGGGTGTGGTCCAGCAACCACAGCCTCAAGCATTCCTCACTTTGGCAGATGTCCAAGCTCTACTACAATAAGAAAAGGCTAACGCTACATTGCCAACACTACCCAGTCCTAAGATTCAACCCCCATACCCTGCCGCGATCATGGCCTTGCCATATCCAGAGGGGTACGTACCACCCAAATTTGTCAAGTTTGATGGAAAAGAAGGAAGTGCTCAGGAGCACGTTCACCGTTTCATTGAAACTTTGGGTGTCCATTCCCAAGACGTCAATCTTCGGTTGAGGGAATTTTCAAACTCCCTCACCTCTCGTGCATACACTTGGTATCTCAATCTCGAGCCACACTCTGTAAACACTTGGGAGGAAATGGTGAACCTGTTTTACACCAAGTTCTTTCAAGTGACAGAGAAAATAACTTCATTGAACCTTATAAATGAGAAGCAAAAGCTGACAGAAGATATAGTTGACTTCATCAAACGGTTCCAAGATAAAGCAGTTCAATGCCACGAACCAGTTCCAGAGAAGCGCTTGGTGGAAATTTGCCTTTTAGGCATGATCAAGGAATACAAGAAACATTTAATCAACGGAAAGTATCAAACGTTTTCTGCTCTGATGGAAGCAGCGTTTAATATTCGTGGCGCTGTCGATGTGGAAATACCGAAAACAACATGGAAGAACAAAAGTGGAGGGGTTGCTACTGCGGCCTCCGCGCATGCCTCGCGCAAGCCACAAGGGGTTGATGGCAACCCTAAGAGAAGGAACAAGCCCTTCAAGGATTACAGGGAACGAACAAGAGACGCCCCGCCGTATCCTTGCAGCGTAGAAGAGGTCATAGATCTTGTCAATGCGTGGGTCGCGGACGGATGTTTAAAACTCCCAGAGGTAGAGGTCCAGCCCACCCAATAGGATTGCGCGAACCCAAGGTATTGCATCTTTCATAGAAAGGTGCAACACCCGGCGAGTGACTGTTGGACGCTCAAGGAAATCTTCAAAAAGAAGCAAGATAACAACGAATTAAGGATTGGTGTAACCAGAGATGTACGCGATAGGCCCTACCCTCAGCACGGGGAAGGGGTCGCAATGGTGGAATGCTATAACGGTGGTTACTACGATTTCATGTATGACATGGAAGATGATGTCGGAGAAGTTTACATGACCTCCTTCTATGATCACATTGAGGAGATCGCGAGCTACGACCAGCCCACTGTGGATGTAAATGAGGAAGAAAGGCATAAGATCCTATCCAGGAGCCACAAGTTCAAAACCTTCTTTGATGGGTTGGGCTTTTCCCCCAACGTAAGAGTGGAAATGACCAAGGCAATACTGGAGATAGCTAGTGAAGGCCAGGAAGCATGTGTGGTAGAAGGAGGCTCCATCGCGAGGACCATTCGCAAAGATTCCAACACAATATCATTCTCAGACACGGACAGGAGGGTGCCATTTCCTCACAACAGGCCTTTGTTTGCCACTACCTACATCAATAGTGTGTAACTCAAACGAGCATTTCTGGATGGAGGGGCGTCAATCAACATTATGCCCCTTGAGACGTTAAAAAAGTTGGATATCCCGGAGCCGTGAATTAGTCACTGGTGGGGATAGTTGGTTTTGGAGGAGAAAAGAAACCTTCTCTTGGGTACATTGTGCTGGATCTCGCCGTTGGGCCCATTCGTGCACCAACAAAATTTCATATCATTGAAGGGCCAACCAACTACCATGTAATTTTGGGACGATCTTGGATGCATAGGTACGCGGCGGTCCCGTCGAGCTATCACCAATGCCTTAAAGGCATTTGGGCTGGAAAGAAGGTTACTATACCTGCGACCGAAAGGCCCTTCGAGGCCTGCGAAGCTCACCTGTCAGATGCAGTTTACTTCTCTGAGGTAGAGGAAGCCTGCGAGGCCATAACCGCGAAACCAATTGGAGTAAAAATCCCGAAGTGGGAAAACATCAAGGGCGAGTCATAAGAATCAATCCCCGTGAAACGCCCCACGGTGTTTGATAGGTTGACCCCTAGCAAAATCACAAAGACTAGCGAAGGGGGGAAAACTGTGTATCACTTATGACGGTGTCAGGGGTCAGCAAGTGTTTGTAAGGCTTCTGACCCCCGCGACATAGAAGGAAATGGAGAAGAACCCGAGATAATTGAGAAACCTGAGCCAGACCCTGAGTATATGCAAGATAGACCTAAACCTCAGTCGGAGGAGCTCGAGGAAATAAACTTAAGAGATGGGGAAAGCGCCGCGAGGCCAGTATTCGTTAGTAAATCCATGGAAACCAGTGCTCGAGTTGATCTGGTCGCTTTGCTTCGCGAGTATAGTGATGTATTTGCTTGGCACTACAACGAGATGCCTGGTTTAGATCCAGAGCTCGTGACCCATCACCTCGACGTATTCCCGAATTCCAAACCCGTGAAGCAGCCACAACGGAAGTACCATCCAGATTTGGAAGAAAAGATCAAGGAAGAAGTGGAGAAGCTCAGAGGTGCAGGTTTCATTCGCTCAATCCAATATCCAACGTGGTTATGCAACATTGTGCCTGTAAAAAAGAAGAACGGCCAGATTAGAGTCTGCGAGGACTTTCGCGACCTTAATAAAGCTTGTCCAAAGGATGAGATGCCATTGCCCCACATTGACACTCTGGTTAATATCACTGTCGGCCATGAAATCTTCTCTTTTATGGATGGATTCAGTGGATACAATCAAATTAAGATGGCACCCGAGGCTGCAGAAAAGACTGCTTTTCGGACCCCTTTAGGGAATTTCTACTATACTGTGATGCCATTTGGGCTTAAAAATGCCGGCGCGACCTATCAAAGAGCAATGACCGCGATCTTTCACGATATGATTCATCATTCCGTGGAAGTCTACGTGGATGACCTCGTCGTTAAATCAAGATACAAAACAGAACATCTGCGTGACCTCGAGGGGGTGTTCAAGAGGTGCAGAAGGTTCAATATGCGAATGAATCCCCTCAAGTGTGCCTTTGGAGTCACAGCGGGAAAATTCTTAGGCTTTTTGGTGCACAGACGGCATTGACGCAGATGAGTCAAAGATCCGTTCCATCTCGACCATGCCCCCTCCCCACTTTCAGAGATCCCTCAAGGGATTCTTGGGGAAGGTCTCCTATCTGAGAAGATTTATCCCTACCTTGGCAGAAATCACTGCGCCGTTGGGTGACTTGTTAAAGCAAAAAGCCAAGTTCGAATGGAAGGATCAGCACCAATTGGCCTTTGAGAAAATCAAGATAGTTTTGGCCTCACCACAAACAATGGTCTCTCAGCAAAAGGGTAAGCCACTGATTCTATATCTTACCTCTATCGCGAGATCAATTGGAGCATTGCTGGCTCAAGAAATTGAAGGAATCGAGAAACCAGTGTATTACATCAGTCGGAAAGTACAAGGAGCAGAGGAGCGATATACCCCGATTGAGCGCCATTGCTTGGCACTTGTTTTTACAGTGCAAAAACTCAGGCACTATTTCCTTTCGTTCAAGGTGCAGCTCATGACAAGGAATGACCCAATAAGATACCTGCTTTCGCATCCTGTGGTTAATGGAAGGGCCGCAAAGTGGCTTTTAGCTCTCGCGGAATTCGATATAGTATGTGCGGCGCCGCGAGCAATCAAATGTCAGGCCCTTGCGGATCTGTTGGCCCAGTTTCCTAGCGGAGAGTGCGAACCATTGAGGGAATCACTACCAGGAGATGATTTCGAAGCACTAGCGGCCAGCCCTGAACAAGAGAGCTGGAATCTAAGCTTCGATGGGGCAACAGGAGGGAATTCAGTTGGAGCGGGAGTCACGTTGCAAAGTGATAGCGGTAAAAAGGAGTATCTATCATACAAGCTAGCGTTCCAGTGCTCTAACAATGAAGCAGAGTACGAGGCACTTATTCTACGGTTACTCGCGGCCAGAGAAAGGGGAATCAAAAGGCTCAGAATCGTGGGGATTCAAAATTAATAATTCTGCAAAGCGAAGGTGTTTACGCCCTAAAAGAAGCTAACCTCGCGCCGTATAGGGTAACTGTTCAAAGACTTAGGAGAGACTTTGATGATGTTAGCATCATTCACAAGCCTAGGTCTGAGAATAAGTTCCCTGACGCATTAGCCACTTTGGGTGCCAAGACAGAGTTTGAAGGAAGCACGGTGGCCATTGAAATCACGAGAAGGACTGAACCATCGTTTGTTGAGGAAGAAAAGGGTCCCAATGATGAAGATTGGTGCGAGCCCATAAAAGCGCAGATCGCGACCGGCAGTGGAGGAATCGCCATGATAGCTCTGTCGCAATTCATCATTTTAAAGAGCGAGTTGTACTTTCGCGGCCCTCAAGGATGGCTCGCGAGGTGCATCAATAACGTAGAGGGCAGAGAAGTACTGAACCAAATTCACGAAGAGACGTGTGGAGAGAACGACATCGCACTATACAGAAGAATTCAGCGTCAACGTTATTATTGGCCCACAATGAAAAATGACACCGCGACTCTGCTCAGAGGATGTCCCAATTGTTCACTCCACGAAATCGAGCATGAATGCAACTTCTCTAGTGAAGAAACGGATTGGAGGCAGAAGTACATTGATTATTTGAAGGAAGGAGCCCTTCCCATGGATCGCAATGGTATTCGAGAAGTGCAACGTTGCGAGAAAAGATTCTTCATCAAGGATGACCAGCTTTATAGGAGGACCCTTGATCATATTCCCCTCAAATGCTTATCAAATAGTGAGGCAGAAGAAGTCTTGCACAAAGTACACGAGATGGAACATCCGGGGGATAGAAAGTTGTACGAGCAAATCACCCATCTCGAGTATTATTGGCCAAGAATGGAAGGGGATTGCAAAAGCCATGTCAAAAGATGTCACGCTTGCCAGAAACATGGAGATAAGGTAAATGCACCCTTTGTTGAGCTCCACCATATTCAGGCACCCTACCCCTTTCACATGTGGGCGATGGATCTGATTGGTCCCATCCATCCCTCCTCGCGAGGGAATCAATGGATTTTAGTGGCAACAGAAATTACCACGAAATGGGTAGAAGCAGTCCCCTTGAAACGCGCGACTGGCGACGTGGTGGCTAATTTCATTAAGGAAAATATCGTCTGTAGATTTGGAATCCCTAAAGTAATCCTCTCGGATAATGGTACTCCCTTTGTCAATAAACAAGTAAAAGAGTTGCTCGCGTCCTATAATGTCAATCAGAAAACTTCAACCCCCCATTACCCTCAAGGAAATGGGCAGGCAGAAGCTACTAACAAATCCATTATTAGGATTTTGAGCAAACATTTGGATAAGAAAGGTGGAACCTGGGCTGAGCACCTCCCAATTGCCTTATGGGCCTATAGAACGGCCAAGAGGAAGTCTACGCGAATGAGCCCCTTCAGTTTAGTATATGGAGCAGAAACAATGCTGCCCGCGGAGATAAGTGTTCCTTCTGCACGTCTCGCGTTGTCCACCGAAGTAACTGAAGGGGAAAGAAGGGCTGATCTCGAGGCGCTGGATGAGAGAAGGGAGGTCGCGGCTGAAAATCAAAAAAAGTATTGGCAATCTGTGTCCAAGTACTACAACAAAAGTGTGCTCGCGAGAGAATTCATGGTGGGAGACCTAGTATGGAAATCAGTTCCTGGGGTCATGCAAAACCTGAAGCTGCCGAAATTCACGCCAAAATGGGAAAGCCCCTACGAGGTGATCAAAGCTGCTGAAAGTGGGCACTACAGGCTCGCGAGAGTTAGCGACGGATTCCTCACAGGGCCAATCAACGCGAAGTACATCAAGAAGTATTATCCATGATATAGGTTGGCTTTGATAAAAAATGGATCCGTTTGCCACTTTAAGTTATATTTTGTTTCTTTCCTTTCGGAATTTTACTTATTCACAATCAAATGTAGTCCTGGGATGTTGAATTGTCACCCCCTGGGCAAAATTATATCGATTGAAATTATGAATGAGAATGCTATCCCCTTGTTTCAAAATTGTGTGCCATTACTTGTTTGAGCATGATAGAAACATAGGAAAATGATGGAATAAAGGTGAACACCTACGATGGTGACCTCGCAGCACGAATGCGTGCTAGCGAAGGGGGAAAGTTCACCCCTCATGGAGTGAAAAAAGGTACAAAATAATGTACTCACTCACGCTTTAGGCCTTTAAATGTCGTGAAGTAAGTAGGGACCAAAGTGATTTTGCCTTTAGGGCCTTTGGAATGCTAACTTAAATGTTGGAAGACCCTCGCGACGGCCATTCCCCGCAAATGAATGGGAACCAAAGTGGGCTTCTCTTTGGAATAACTGGCTTTAAAAGCTGGAAAGACCCTCGCGACTAAGCAAAAGGATCCCCTGGTATAATTGAATGACAGGGCCCTTAGAGGGAATGAGTTCAATAATGAACTTTGAAATGTTGCAAAAAAAAAAAAAAAGGGATGAATGGCCCCGTAAGGGAAAACTATCATTTGCCCTCGCAACAATACAACGATAATAACTCATAGACAAAGTGCTAAAGGATTCCATTGATACAAAATTTGTCGTAGGTACAAAATTGGTCTCCCCAGGAAAAGGGGCTTACAAACAAAAACAAAAAAAAAGAAGAAGGACCACTCGCTAAGCTTCAGAGCTATTAAGTCGGTCTGAGGAAGGATGGGCTCTTCACCGCTCAAGGTGGCCTGTGGGGCGGCCTCCAAAGCCTGGTTCTCTTTGACAAGCAACTCATGGCCAACCTTTAATGTGGAAATTTGTTCCTTGGCTTCAGCAAGCAAACGGTGGTACCTCTCTTCAGCTTCGGCAATTTGGGCTTCGCTGTTCTGGATCTTAAAATAGCTCGCGAACAGGGTCTGTGTTGAATGCACTTTTTCCAAATACTCGCGAAGAGATGACGTCCTCATACTTCAGATCGTTGAAGTCCTTTACCTTCAGCCGTTGCAGGCATACCACAGTCTCCGCAAGTAAATCAAGAAGCGTTCCTCCAACAAGACGACCGGCGGTGCAGTGGGCGAAGGTTTGAGGATATTGCTTCTCCAAAGCTTGAAGGATTGGAGCACTGCAGGCCCGAATTGTCCATTTATGGTCACCCTCAGAATCAGAAAGAAGAGCATAGGAGGGAAGCACGAAACTGGATACCCCGTGGTCGCCCTCGTGCTTCACCACGATATTTTCCATTTCTGGGAGCTGCCTATGCTGGCCCTTGTCTTCGCAATGCGGCTTTGAGTTAGAAGGACGGCCTGATGTTAGCAATTTAGAAGGAGTAAAAGATGGGAGAGGGAAAAGGTCCCCAATTCCTTCAAAAGTGTCACCACTCGACTTACCTCCAGAGTCTGCTTCGTTATCTTCTTCACTATCCTCAGCTAAATCGTCCATGTCAGAGCTGCCACTGACCGTTGGTTCGTGAGCCCCTTTTGAGACAACGTCCTCTTTCTCGGCCGAAGAGGGAATGTTAATGATTGGGGGGACGTGCGAGGAAGATGGTGTTTGATCGCGGGAAACGGAGGTGGTAGCAACATGGGATTTCTTCCTCAGCTTCTTCTTCTTTCCCTTTGGATCAACCATTTGTTTGACCTCAGGGGCATTGAAGAGTGGAGGTTCTTCACCAAGAGACCGCGCAGGGGATTCGATTTCCTCTGCAGCCTCAGCGTTCATAGTGACGGTCTCTTTTTCTGAATCAGCGGCCTCCCCCGTTCGTTGCGTGGCCTCAACGGCATCACCGCTGGTCCCCTTCGAAATGTCTCCCTCACTGGATATCTGGTCAACGACTTTCTTTGCGATGGTGCTCGCGATATCCATGGCATTGAACTCATCAACATTCGGGGCATCCTCACCTTGTCCCTCAGCAAGGCTTGGGGTGGCCCTTTCCTTCTCAGGAGCAGATCCCCTCGAAGCCCCCTCTGAAGGGGCATTATCGAAAGAGGCTGGTTGATCCACACCGCGAGAGGAAGGGTTTGCGAGAGGCACATCCTCTTCAGCAGCAGCGGTAGCCTTGGACGATTGAGCATCCTCACCTGAAAGACACAAAAAAAAAAACAAAAACAAATTATGTGAGTGCACAGAAACGGAGGCAAAACTATAAGATCATGGACACAGAGGTAAGAAGCATCACCTCGATCAATTCGAGCCAATGGCTCAACCCGAGATAAGGGTTCCGCGAGGGAGAGAGGGGATTCTGTCATATTTCGACCCCTCCGCGAAGGACCCTAAGAATGAGAAATAATGACAAGTCAGTAGAATATAAGGAAGTTCGGGATGTAAAAATAAATAAATAATATGATAATAGAAATTTCTCACCCTTGCCCTCTTCGGAGCAGCCCCTAACTGAAGAGGGGGAAGGTCCTTGGCCTTTCTCTTTTCTTTTGTGGTAACATGTCGCGGCGTGGGGGCAATTTTATGATTAGCGGGACGGATCTTCTGAATAAGGATGGCGCTGATCACATCCAAAGGAACCATAGTTCCCTTAACCCAACACGATTGGGGGCCGCACCAATCAGAGTTCTTCCCGGGTTTAAAGGTGCGAAGGGTCATATCCTTTTTCGATATGGGCTCCGCAGGAGGCACTACTGGTGGAGTCTGAACAAAATCTTGAAACGATTGAAGATTCCTAGCCCAGTATACCCTATTTTCTGGGGTAAAAGCCGCCTTGCGTGCGTCCCCAGGAATAATCCTCTCTCCATCATAGCCAGCGGTCAGCTCATTGTTGAACATCTTCAGGAAACGGCGAATGCCGGTGAAGAAACCTTTGGAAGGAGAAGGTGGGCTGCTGGGGACACCTTGGTCATAACCAAATTGTAGTTGAAGCCGATCTAGACGATACAGCACCAAGATGGGGCCCTCGGGAGAAAGAGTGGGGAGATAGCTGGGAGTGACCCAGGTAAAGAAAGATAACTTGTTGGCGCGAATACTCTTACTCTGAATATCTTCAATAGAATCTTCCAGAAAGACTGGCGGACTTATCGCACCATCAACGTTCTTGTGATAAGGGCGTGGATTGAAAGATGCCACATCGTCACACCAATCTTCAAGAAGCTGCGTCGGACTAGTATGGCTCCATCTCATAATCCTGGGAAGCCTGTCGCTGGCAAACCTCATTATTGGTTTGCCCGTGCCATCTAGAATGATCTCACCCGCAGCATTTCTCTCCGCGACGGTCTTTAGTGGAGGAAGTACTTTGGGGGTAGGCGCGGCCTCTGAAAAATGCTCGTAGAAAAAGCCCAACAAGAAAGGAGTATGGACCATTGAAGTGATCTGTACCTCCCCATGGATCGTTCGAAATCTTCCACAGTACGATCCAGCTGGTAATAGAAGTGGCCCAAGAACATAGGGCCAAGGGGGAGCCTCTTCTCAGTAGCGATAGTGGCCGCGAGAGGGATCATCTCGCGATGAGGACCCTCGTGTGGAAGATCGGGGAAGAGGAAGAAGGACAAGAATTGGACTAAAAAGGCCAATAAATACGCCAGGTCTTTCTGGCGAGGGCTGATTGTCATAGCGGTTGAGCCTCCCACCGCAACAAGAGCGACGTCGCGGAACCAGTACCGCTGCCAAGCCCCCCATGAAGTCTTGTTGGCTTCCGGAGGGTCGCGAGGCCTACCCTTGGAGTGGGTAAAACTTGATTAACCCTAATAAAGGGCATAGCACGTGCCTTTATTGATCACCACGAGAGGGTGAATAGCTCGGCACCACATAGGGAGTTCTTAAACCCTGTGCCGGGCTGGTTTGGCCACAAATGAGGCTAGAATTAATAAAGAGTAAGCTAATAAGTCAGGATGCACTAGCTCGGCGTAAGGCATAAAAGATGCCCCTGATATGGCCGAGCTAGGTAGGCTACGTGTATAGCTTGAATAGCATTCTGGAATACATAATTCAGCTCGGCGTAATAAGCTGAACTATGTACGAGTTATTCCGAGCTACGTGGAAGCACGGCACCGCCACGAGTAGGGCGGTGAGACATTCCAGAATATTCTATAACGGATCCTTATGTGATAAGGAAGCAATCCCATGAAATAAAGGACTGATATGGGAAGTCCTAATGAGATTAGGAGTGTACCCCGTATAGGAAGAAGTCCTATTAGGAAAAGGATTCCTAAAGAGAATAGGAAACATAAGGCACGAGATGCCTAAACTCATAAGGTATCCACACCTATAAATACAAGACAATAACTATGGCAAAAGGTACGCTGTGAAACCTATTTTCATACGCATTGTGATTTGAGCTTTCAAGTACGTGATACTAACTTAGGCATCGGAGGGCCTTTGCCAACGAGAGGCAAAGGTGCTCTAACCCTTTTTCTGTCTTGCAGATCTAGGGTTGATTCAAGGAAGCACGTGATCCAGGGTTACGTGGATTTATCCCCGTACAACCCTGACTATCGTAGCAGGATCCATACTTGCCTGCGGGTTTAAATTCCTGCTCGAGATACTCAATCATCGACGTAACTGCCACTGAGTGGTGGTTGGGGTCATAATGGTACTCACCACGAGTAGGAAGGCCCAGTAGTGTATCTGTGTCCAGGAGAGTCGGGGCTGCTTCTCCAAACGGAAAGACAAACGTGTGGGTCGTTGTGCTCCAACGAGATATCGCGAAATCCAAGTCGCGTTGAGAGCGACTCATGGAGAGATCTCGCGAGAGGCGCACGACCTTCAGTATGCTCGCCTTTTCAAGGATCCTCCTGTGCTCATCATCCTCAAGCACCGTGGTTACCCAGTCACCCCAACCCTTGGGAGCTTGGACACTAGTTTTGTATTGAACCTGGGAAAAGGGGAAATCTCCCCTCTCTATCCTCAGACGTGTCAGCGAAGAAGGATCAATCATATCCGCCTCAGAGGCACTTGGCTCTTCGGAGAAGAGGATGTATTGTGCGTTAGGATCACCGCGGATGGGGACATAATTTTGGACATTGGCCCAAAAGACGTCGTTCTTGGACCTCAAGAACGGGGCTCTCCTCCACTCGCTAGGAGGAGGAACAGAGGTCTTCACCAACAGAGCCTCAGTGTCAGGTTCATGCCTTCTCGAGCGAGCCATGGCTTTGAAAGAAAAGAGAGGCTTGAGGAAGAGGAAAGTAGAAAGAACGCTGGAGACTTGGAAGCTCTTAGGGTAAACGAAAAATAAGGGAATTTTAGAAGAACAAAAGACTTATCCTCTTTCCATTGGGGTATTTATAGATACAGCATAGCTGTCATCACGAGAACGAGCGGTAGAAACGGCATCAGCAGTCCAATCGGTCTGCAACTTCGAAATTAAGGACAGCCGTCTTTTGGAGGGAAATGATAGAACGACGGACTCTGCTCGTCGCACGCGCGCGATACAACGCGTTGAGCACCACGCGCCTCGAAATCGCGCTCGCGCGAGGGGCTTATGTAGGGAAGGTCAGCGCGTCTGGCAAATAAGCAGTTGACCAACCCATAGCGGTAAGCCACGTGGAAGGAAGAAGAACCAATGGACACGTCAGGAACCGGTTAAGATTAGCAAACGGAAAGCACCTACTGCGAAGACCGGCTCTCGTGGAAAAGATATGTCTGAAAGACACATAATCTCTAAAGAGAAAATGACAACTAAGAAAACCCCACGCGACGGGGAATTACCCATCGCGATGACCTTAGCAAAAGGAGTCAGCACGAAACAAGGGAATCAACACCAACACATTCACATACGCCGAGCTCGCGACTGCACTTGGCCATAAGGCAGGGACAGGGGAGTAATTGCGAACCTCGAGCGAAGCATTGGCGCGAGAAAAGAGCTCGCAGCCATGCCCAGCACCGCGGGAATAGGGGAGATACAAGTGGCTTGGTGGCTTTAAAGGATTAAGGATCGCTGCGAGGAAAACGATGCACTGGAATGACCTAAAGTAAGCTTCCTAACGGCCAGTGATGTCACCCACGTTGCCCGGATATACGGAGAGAGCACGTGTCACCATATTATTGGGGAAATGTCTGCAGCCCAATGATTGGGTGCAGATCCCTATAAATATGGGGCATTCCTTCACAAACAAGGAGATTGATTCATTCCTAAGGCACGGAAATCCTAGGGAAAGGAAGTGACCCAGAGCTCTGGAATTGAGAACATTGTTCTTGCTAGTCCTCGCGAGCCTGCTTTCTCCTCTAGGACTGTGATTTAAGGATGATGATGACCTAAACGTGAATGGATTGAACACCACTACCTTCTCTTTCTGTATATTTGGCTTAATCCTTCACCCCTACACACACTCTCTTATTCTTGGTTTGACCATTAGTTATTGTTTGCCTCTCCAAATCGATTTTACTTGATTCCAACAAAGAACCTATCCTACAAGATATATAGAGCAAACATCTAACCCTAGGCCAAGACCACCTAACCAACCGCAAACACCTAAGTCTTAGGCCAAGACCAACGAGCCAAGGAAAAAGTACTTTGTCATAGAAGTATATTTGTAAGCTTGTACCCCAGACAGACCAATATTGCTTCATCTACTACAATGGGGAATACAACTCAAAAGTTCGGCACACCAATTAAACCCTAAATAATTAGGGTTTAACATTGAGACCAGATTAACAAACCAAACCTTCAGAAACAATAAATTAAAAGATAAGTAAGCCAATAGTTAATCGTAAGATTCACGTAAATGGGCACATCTTGAAAGTAATTGCCATGAAAGTTTCAAATATGCTTTTCCTCTTCACCTATAGTTTTGTAATCCTAGTAATCGTTCAATATATAAATAATAAGATTGGCGGGCGGGTTGGATCAATGCATGCAGAACCAACTCCAATGATATTTTCAATTTAAAATGAAAATTGTTTTGCCTCCAAATCTGATCCAATCTCCTAAAAAAATTCCGAAACTATAATCCAAATGGATTGGGTAAATGTATGATCATATATATGCAACATTAAGATCGAATATCAACCAATTATAAGTACCTTACATAGAGGTGTAACAGAAAATACATTAGAATTGTCGATATCTCATAAATGCCATCTTCAGAAATAAGTAGACAGATCTTCATATTCCTCACACTTTCATTCCCCTTTTCCCCTTTTTACCATTGTTTCATGAATTGGAAGTTGGAACCCAAAATAAATTGTACTATAAATTTTCATTTTGGAAACAAATTGATGGATAAAGCTGTATGGTGAGTGTTTGAAATTTCCAAGTCCAAATATCAAGATTCATTGGATAAAATCTGTACTTTCAATTTTTTCGTCAATTAAATATTTTTATTCTTTTAAAAAATGGAAAATTCAAGGAATTAGCAATACAATATGCAATAATTAACTTTGTGCTTACCACGAAAGTCATAGATGGTGTTGCCATGGTGCCCCATTCGATCAATTTTCGTGCTCCTAAAATATGTCATTCTTTTTAGGGTCAACATCACATGCGTGTGTTCATGTAAAATTGAGATTGTTTCCTTCCAAAGTAACAACAAATGAAAATTAGTTAATGTATCTAAAGCTCCACGAATATAACTTGATCAAGACCACATTAACAAAGCAGATAATCGAAAAAACAATGCTACCCAATTCAATTTTTATGCACGCATTGATGACCAAATGTAGCCTATTCAACCAGTACACACCCACTAAGTTAATGGCCAAATTCGAAATATAGGAAGAGCAAAATAGAAAGAAAAATTCAAATACGTGAGATAGGAAAATGATTAGGAAAGTGATCCAATTAATATATGAGAGAACCAAACATTGAAAAAAAAATTGATCGGCAACCAAACCTTCAAATATTAGACAACAATTATTTTAATATTAAACTTCTAGTAATGACTTTGAAGAAAAAGGACTCAAACACTTACGACATATGGTTACTGAAACTGATACCAAGAGATGCATTCGGGAGAGTTAAAGAAAGTGAGAATGGCATGTACCCTCATGAGGCTAATTTAATTTTCATAAGTGTCTTGATGTTTTTCGAATTTAAAAATTAAAAATCTTGATTGATTCCTTAACTTATCGGATCTGATTGAGATTTAAACTACCTAGTCAACGTAATAGGAAATTACAGCTTGTTGGTGCCCTCCATGGGTGCAGCAGACAAAGATTCTAGGAAAAGCTTTGGATGATGTTTTTTCATGAGTCTATGTGTAAGGAGAAGCCGGAACCGAGAAGCAAATGGTGGAAAGTACTACTTGTTGGTGCCCTCCAATCCAAGGAGCTTTAAAAGTTAATATAGATGGAGCTTTTGACAAGGTGTTACGTAAAGGCGGTGTAGGCCTTGTGGTGCGTGATGCTTTGGGTCATATAGTGTCCGTGGAGGCCATTTCTGTTTTTAATGCTTCTTCGGTGGAGATGGTTGAAGATTTGGGTTTTAGATTGGCAGTATTATCGGTGCTTAGGAACTCGGAAAAGGATTACAATTTTGAAGGTGATGCTCAAAATATAGTCAATATGTCGCAAGGGAGAAAGAATGTCAAGACCTGCTTGGAGGTGATCATCAAAGATTCAATTAATTTAGTTAAAGGGTTTAATTCTTGTTATTTCAATATTTTTCACGTACTTGTAATAGGATGGCTGATGTTATAGCCAAACATGCCCTATCTTTAGATCTTTCTACAACTTGGCAAAGGAATTTTCTGAACTGGGTTTATAGGGAGGCCTCTTTGGATGTTTCTCAGTTGAAGTGATCAATAAGTTATCAATTGGCAAAAAAAAAATGTAAGAAATTACGAAGGTCACTTTGTTTTTTTTATTGTCAATTCTAAATTTATTCAAAATTTACTAGTTACTATTGTAAATGTTAAATTAGGTTTCCTTCATTTGCACAAATCCTGCCCTAATTATTAGGATCCTTTTAAATATTTTCCATTTTTATAATAGTTATCCCATAAATTAAGGATTTGTTAACCTAAAAGAATTAGTATTTCAAACATCTAAAGATAATTTGATTAATTGTATTGGTCAATCAAGTGCAGCCACTTGTCGCAACTGTAGTCCTCCTCGCGAATGAAGAGTAAATGAAATGATAATGGACAGAATAATGAAGAGTAAATTGATTGCATGAATAGATGGGGATTATGTGCCACCAATTAATAAAAATTATCAATACAAAGGCGAAATCAAAGATTTTGTGTGTCATTTTCATTTCGCTCACAACCTATTACTTAACTAGCAAAAACCCGTGCTATGCATGGGCTGAATTTAGTATACATAGTTAAATATTTGTACACATAATTTGAATACTAATTCAAGTACAAACCCGGTTAAATTACCCGTGCTATGCACAGAAAGAAAATTATAATCAAATTAGATCTCTTAAGGTACCTGCTTAAACCATGACTCATCCAAATTAACTTCAATATGTAGCACAACTCGATTCTTTCTAAACAGTTGCTCATGATCCTCTTCGTGTAGTACAAAATTTACCGTCTACATACATCACATCACCGCCCCCATTTTGTCTCGTCAAGTTTGGTGTCAACATAATTATTGTCTCGAAAGCCCAGACATCTTCTTTTTGTTAATATAATGAATGTTACATACAAATAGAATAAAAGAAAAAGAAATTAAATCGTGTAGAATGAGAGAATGCAGGTTTTTTTTATTAAACTGCACAAATGTCAATTTGAAGTTACTGTAAACAAACTGAACAAACTGAATAGATCAAAGAAAGGATTGGGAAGAAATACAATATAGTGAAATATTCCCAATAAGAAGAAAAGGAAAAAATATATTTTATAGTGAAATAAATATTAAAAAGTATTTTACACAAATTCACTCGTGCTATGCATAGGTTTTCGAAACATAATTTCTTTTTCCTTATTGTGTTGATATCATAATTGAAAGATCAAAATAGGAAATGGTCATAGAGTATAATTCCTTGGAAAACATTCGTTCTAGGAAAATTATACCAAGTAGGATGATTATAAAAATGTAAAGAAATAAAGGACACATGCTCACGGCTCTTCTAATCATCGCGCAATACTATATAGTAAGATAATATGAACCTGTGCTATGCATGGAGGCATTGTAATGCCCTCAAATTTTAAAAGTAAAAGTAATATAAATCCACGTGGAAAGTCAATGAGATCCAAAGTCCAGGTTAAAGTCCAAGCTTGATGCGCAAGGTCAAAGTCATACACAAGATAATTCACGGGATTCCTGTGCCCAAAATAAGTACATGAGTTACCAATGTTATTACAAACCAAGTCAATGATTAAAATTCAATAAAATTACAAAATCATCTTTTAAAAAATATAAGTTTCAAAATGATAAAGTAACTCCTCCGTTAAGCTTGAAAAAGATATGCATGCATACACTCCAAGCAATCCATATCATGCTCCGTGCTAGGTACCTAAAATTATTAGGGTGAGCTCACTAGCCCAGTAGAGAAAAGTCTACCAATCCTAAATGCAATGAAATGCGGGTGATAGACAAAGGAGGCACAAGTCACGCAACAAGTTTCAAGAAACTTTCATGATTAAAGGATTGAAAACCAACCCATAAGCCACAAGATTTCCTATACTATTATCCCTCGTACCCGATATATACCCGACACGCCATATGTCTCCTAAACATTTTGCATACACATCTCATTCCTCTAAAACAATAGGTTATACTCTGGGCATGCCATATAGGCCCCTTGTCACTCCGGGCAAACCATAAAGGCCATGTGTCACTCCGGGCATACCCTATCGGGCCACATAGTAAACTTCATTTCAAGCTCATTAGTATCGCTATGGTGTCCATATGTCTCATCGTCTTAATTAATCGTTCATCTCAATTCACGTATGTATCATTGCATAACTCACACCCACAACTCTCTTTTAAAAGATTTCATGTGTCCGTACGCGTCCCACAAGTGCTTTCGACCATTGTGTCCTAAAAACTTTTCGAACAAACAACAAAAACAACATAAAGTTATCTACCAAGCCTAGGACAAGTTTATCTAAAAGAAATCACAAGTTTCTAAAATTTAGAGGAGGATTCGGGCCTTACCGAAGGTTTAAAGAACAAGAGAACGAAGTATTAAAGAACAGTGGATAAGTGTATTGATGCATCATTTCGGGTGTATCAATACCCAAGTCGTGAAGTTCCAGATAGCAAGTGTATTGGTACACTTTTCGTGGTGTATCAATACACGAACTGCATAATCCAAAGAACAAGTGTACTGATACACTATTTCGGGTGTATCAATACACAAGTTGTACACGAAATTTCTTTTTTGGCAAAGACATGTTTTGGACAGGGTCTCCACCAAATTTAATGAGATAAGGCTCCCAACACAAATTTCATGGTACAAACAACTCATATGTACCAGAGAGCAAGGGATCATCAATAATCTTTCAACAACTCCATGGAAACAAGGATCAATTCCAAAAAAATCAAACCAAGTATGATTAGAATGAGTTTTCTCAAGGACAGACAACACACTATATACAAGATTGATTAAGACGAAGCTATACACACACCCACACCACATTAGCACTTAGAAAAGGTAAAAATTTCCCTACCTCAAAGGGTTTTGAGCAAACCCTCAAAATCCAACAAACCCAAGCTTTTCTTAAAGAGCTCCACCCGAATTACAACCTTCCAGAGCGAAACCAACACGCTCCAAGCTCGAGAACGTGTGTAGTTGACGGATCTTGGTGTGGATCTTCGAGGAATTTGAGTGTGAGAGAGTATTTTGCAGTAGAGGTTGAAGAAAATGGAGGAAAGGAGTGAGAGAGAAAGAGTCGGCTGATTGGAGGGGAGAGATTATGTTTTCTCTCTCCTCTCACACACCACATATACATACATTTCAAATAACTACACCTCGGGTCCCTGAATTGACTTGTGCAATGCAAAAAGGTCCAAACTCACTTATATCACTAAATAATCCAACACTTAAACATTTTAAATAATTCCTCACATTTCCTCAATTCTATTTTCTAAATAACATTTAAAAATAAATAAATTTACGGGTCTTTACAGGCACGAAGTAAAATGACGTGTTTCCCCTTTTTTTTACCAGCTTAAAAAATGAATATTCTACCACAAAGCATATTGAATGATTGGATCACTTATATTTAAAAAGTGGCTTATTTGCCTTTTTGGTCCTCAATAGATTAGCGAGTGGCCAATTTAATCCCCAATATAAAGTTGTCCAATTTCATCACCAACGTTTAAAACGTGTGTCGATTTGGTCCCTACCCCTAACGCCGTCTCTCTTGTCCGTTAAAATGGAGGGTATCAATGGTATTTTACCCCCAAACACAACACAACACAACACAACACAACTAAATAAACTAAAACAAATACAAAATATAAAAACAAAAAATTGAGGACAAAAACAAACTGTTTGGCATCAAAACCTAGACGGCTAGACCCTGAAAATGCCTCAAAAATCGTCAGTCTCCTCCTGATTCAAGACCATGGGGAGAAAGAGATAATTCGTTTAGCCTTTTGTCCTGAATCACTAGTCCACGTAGTGATCTTCAAAGCAAGAAAAGATCTGGGTTTGCCCCTCAAACTCTCCATCAACGCCGTTGTCACCGTCGTCTTCTCTGTCTCCATTCCGGCCACTTTCATGGCAAAACTCCTCTGCTTTGCGGCCTGATCTCCCTTCTCCTCTCAGCATACCCAACCACTCTTGGGACTCCATCATCGGAGCTGCTTAGTGAGTGACTTGAACCCTTCTTTTGGGTCTGACATGGACCTAGGTTTTGGGTATGGGGTGGAAACCTTGTTTGTACTATCTGAATGGGTTTATGTCTAAATAAAAATGGAGGAAAAACAGGGTTTCTTCTGGCGCTGAAAGAAGAGGTAGTGTTAGGTCTGTCCCTTGCTCGGTCGCATGCGAAGAGCCCTACGCGGAGCAAGTCGCCATGAAGTGGGGGAGGAAGCAGCATCAGTAGCCACATGGCGAGTCTGGATTCTTCGTCGTTGATCAGGGGGAGATCCACAAATGCTAACACCGTTGATGGAGGGTTCGGATCCTGATGGTGAAGTTGGGGAGTCGAAGCGGGTCGCGTTGGGCAGTGGATGAAGGGTCAATTGTCGAGGACTCCGTCTAGCATGGGTTCGAGGTTTAGTAGGAGGTCTGATCTGAGGCTTTTGCTTGATGTTTTGGGTGCTCCGTTGGCTCCGGTGTATGTTAGTACAATGACCCTTTGCCTCATCTCAGCATCAAGGACCCCATCTGTTAAAGAAGAGGTAGTGTGATGGAGGAGAAAACAAGTAGGTGAGGTGGGAGGAGAGGGATGGGGTTCGACGGCGTCAGACAAAACACTGGCGGCGGCGGCTAGGATTAACGGACAAGGCGGACACCGTTAGGGGTGGGGACCAAATCGACACACATTTTAAACATTGAGGATTAAATTGGACAACTTTATACATTGGGGACCAAATTGGCCACTCGCTAATATATTGGGGACTAAAAAGGTAAATAAGCCTTAAAAAAGTATAACAATTATATTTCCTATCTGCTCCTTTAACTCTAGTTTCTCATGGTGATTGAATCTGTAATAAAATCATAATCCATGTACGTTACTTTTCGACAAAATAATTAAAGTCAACACCCTAGAAGAAAAAAAACATGCAATGGACAGAATTTATGAAGCAGGCAATCAACAGTAATTGCATTGACTATGGCTTATTTACCTTTTTAGTCCCCAATGTATTAACGAGTGGCCAATTTGACCCCAATGTATAAAATTGTCCAATTTAATCCCCAATGTTTAAAATGTGTGTCAATTTAATCCCCAACCCTAACTCCGTCCATCTAATCCGTCAAACCGGAGGGTAAGTTCGGTTTTTCACCAAAATGCTTCATCAAGAACTCAGCATTTGTCATCTCTTTCTTCTTGTATTTCTGCAACGAAAAATGGCCAAAAAAAAAAAACCCCAATCCAACCCCAAAAGATGATATTTCAATCCCCCAGATTAGTTTTTTCATTGTCGACTTCTACATCTCTTGATGGAGTCGGTTTTCCTTGAAATTTCTCTCTACAATATGTGACCTTTTCAATTTCACCTTTCTCTCGACAAACCCATATAAAAAAAATCATCACTACGAATTCACCACACCCACCTTTGCCCAGCAAATATTGTAGCCTCAAAAGCTATATCTTACTCGATAACATTTCTGGCGAAACCCAATCTGAATTCAATTGGAAGTCACTATTCCAACAAACCCCAAAATCCAAATGAAAGCCCCACAAAGTCGAGCCAATTCTGGGCAAACAACAGGAATTATTTGATTATTACCAAAATCAAAGTGCCATTTCTCACAAACCACACAAAAAAAAAATAATCCAAACCCAGTTGATTGACATCACAAACCACTAGATTGTTCTCATAAAAAAAAATTGAAAAATCCAAAATCAGTCGATTGTTCCCAGAAAACAATCGAAGTAGCCGTCGAAAAGAAGTCTCTGTAAACCTCGCCGTTAAGGCCGAAGTGGATGTGAAGGTGGGGAGAGAGAGAGAGAGAGAGAGAGAGAGAGAAAGTGAGAGGCGCCAGCGAGTGCTACGGGACGATTCCGGCCAAATTTTCCTCCCTCAACGTCTTGCTTCGTATAGCGGCAGTGCCACCATCTCTGCTCTGCCGTCCCAAGTCAGCCCCGATTTTCCTCCATGGTGGCGCCGTCGCCGTGTTAGGATTTCACATCGCTACGTTGTACAGTAGATGTGAGGATGGTGATGAGAGGGTGGCAATCTTCGTGGCTAATGCGAGGTTTCATTTGGAAGGCGAGGGAAGGATTTTCGATCTGTTGGAGCAAAAGATGAGGGAGAATGGTTTTGGGAAAAGTGTTTAATGGGAAAAGGGTTTGAGAAGACTGTTCTGATGAGAGAGAGAGAGAGAGGAGAGAGAGAAGAGAGAGAGGAAACGCATGATGAATTGGGGTGGGGACCAAACGTCTCATGAATTGGGGTGAAATACCAACAAAACCCTCCCTTTTGACGGATCACTTAGACGGCGTTAGGGGTGGGGACCAAATCGATGCACATTTTAAACATTAGGGATTAAATTGGACAAATGTGTACATTGGGGACCAAATTTGCCAATCGCTAATACATTGGAGACCAAAAGGGTAAATAAGCCCATTGACTATGCACATATGTTTTAAGGAGAGCATCCAACAAACAAAAGTTGGCCTATTACAACTGATTCAACATCCTTTGGTATGTTCATACAACGGATCATATTAAAATTATGTACAACCAAAATAAAAATAGGTAATTGGTAATTGATATGCATGCCCACTTTTTGTCTTTTAATGAAACTTTTATACATAAAAATTTCAATAAGAGACCAAAAAAAAAAAAAAGAGAGGTGTGAATATAAATTTGGGAGTGTCGAAATCTCTCCCCTAAAAATATATAGAATGTTATCCAGCATATGAAAAACATCAATAAACGTGCTATACATAGCTAAACTATCCAGATTTGGATATAAAGTTGTTATCATCACACATTTGTTGCTCTGATAAAGAATATTAATGGGAAGTGATTTTGGCACTCCAAAAGGGACTGCCAAAATCAATCTCTATTTGAATTTGATTTCGGCGCTCCCCAAATTGATCTTGACACTCTCTTTTTGGAGTGCCAAAATTAATTTCCTTAATAAATTTGCACATAGGATTTGTAAAACTATGAAAGTACCCAAATACAGAAATGCAATACACAAGGAAGCTTATACTGAAAATATCTTCCCGTTCAAAAAAAAAAAAAAAAAGCTTATACCAAACCATAGACAGAATGTGATATCGCACAATGAGGTAAAGTTGAAACATTAATGCTTGATTATTCGGTCCCAATGAAAAAATAAAACACAAAAATAAAAGTTGCAGTTATAAAACGAAAAGAACAACCTTCAAAGTTAAAAGATTCATAAATGTTTGATCTGCCCAATATGACACCACTAAAGTTTGAGTTGTTTCTTTTTACGAATTAAAAACTATCAAATGCAATACTAAAAGAATAGTTATCCCATAAATTAAGGATTTGTTAACCTAAAAGAATTAGTACTTCAAACATCTAAAGATAATATGATTAATTGTATAGGTCAATCAAGTGCAGCCACTTGTCGCAACTGTAGCCCTTCTCGCGAATGAAGAGTAATCTACTATAGTATTGCAAGATGGGTTTTCGCAAGGAGAGCTACGAATGCGACATGTGGCAGGAATGAAGACCTGTAGATACGACAGGTGTCTGTTTTGTTTATCCAATTTTTAGTTTTATTTCCATCTTCTAAATTCCAAAAAATAACGTATTTTCTCCTAATAGGAATGATTTTTTGAGTGATGTCATATTTGTATGGAAGCAACACATTTATTTACAAACAGTCAACGACTAAATCAACAAAAAATGAATGATTTAATTTGTACATAAAGCAACACCTCTTGAGATGAAAATTAAATTGTAAATGATAGGCGCGCAATATTCTGTATATAAGCGCCTAAATAGGGGGAGTTAGCGCGTTAGACGTGCGGTTTAATGATCATTTTTCTCTTTAATGCGTGCACGGTAGTGTGTTTGGTGTTTGCATGAGTTTCCCAGGTAAAAGGGGGATTTTGGCGCGCTTGTTGCATGGCTTGAAGTGGAGCTGGACGTGGGAGTCGAAGTTTGAGGCTTGGATGCTGAAAGAGGTTGGCTTAGTCGGTATCGATACCCCCATAAGCCGTATCGATACCAATTGGTTTCAAAGTGCACAAACCGTTCCAGAATGTTTAGTATCGATACCCCTCAAATAGGTATCGATACCTACGGCTTATGCGGAAGAAGGGAAGATAAGGGTTCGGTATCGATACCCCTCTTATGGGTATCGATACCGAGAGCTTACGGCTGAGGATTTTAAACTATGTCGTTTTGTTGGTTGGGGAACTAACCCTATAACTATGTTTTTCGGATTTTTCATTAGGTTAACTTAGACTTTCGTTTTTGCTGGCAAATCTCTTGGAGTTTGACGGCTAGGGCTAGTATTTTTCCTTCGGCAACAGAACTTTTGATCGATTCAGTTCCGTTTTTCCTGCAGATTCCGGTATTGCTAATGTTTTTAATTGTCAATTGATTAGTTTCAATTCTCGTTGAACCATAACTACTGAGTGTTCTTGTTTCCATGTTTAGATCTAGGAAACGTGTTATTCTTGCTGTCTTTTTAATGATGAGTGAGTAGTCGTATTGAGTGCGGCCGCGGGACGAAGGTGTCCCGTGGCTAGGCTAATTTATGTTCCACCTCGGTGCCGAATCATCTTAATTAATGCGCAATTTTTGAATACGGAAGTTTTTCTAGCAAACAGACCCGGGCATCGCCAATTCTAAATGCGCGCAGCAATTGGTGACAAGTGGTGTGCATTTGTTGGAAACTATTTTTCATATTTTTAAATCTATTAATTGAATAATTGTGGCCCGAGTGAATGTGAATTAGACTAGCTGCGGACACCGTAGTGCCCACGGTTGTGCTCTCCTTTTTAAATTCAGAGTTCAGTAGTTAAATCAGTTTAATTTAGTTAATTAATTAAACCATTTGAGCAAGGGGTGGCTACCTGAGAGCCAATTACAAACGTAGAGCCGACATTGTTTGAGTTAAGCACTGTAGACCGTCTCTGTGGTTCGACTCCGGTACTTCCGGATTTATTGTGCTGCACCGGTCGATAGTCCTACGCTTGGGACAAAATTCTAGTTAATTATTAATCACCCGAACGGTCAAGCAGTAAACTATTCATAAAAAATAAAATTTAAAAAAAGATAGTAGGATAAATTAAGCCAAGTATAGTATATATAATACATAATTTTCCATATTTCATAAATCATGTTTATAATTAGGCAATGATTCTGGGAAAAAATAATTGCTTGAATCCATGATTTATGCATTTTCAAAACATTGATTACATTTGCCTATATTACCCTAATTATAGTTTTCATATAATTTTAATCTCTTCTTTATTCAGTTGCCTATATTATACCGGAATACATTTGCCAAAGTAGCAATATACCATACTTAGAATTTGAATTATTGAATTTTCATATTCGTATTTAAAAAGACGTCCCTTCTCTAAATTTCATCTATGATTTCTCATCATCTTTTTCTTTTTTGTTGTTGCAGGATCATCATCTCTAGAAAATATTACTTTACAAGATGATCAATTGGCTAGGGGTGCTCTAATGCTCTCCAAAGGGACAACTCCTCGTCCATGATTTGTGTACATGTTATATATAGATTACAAAAGAGAAAAAAATAGTTTTCAAAGTGGGTCTGTCATCCTCTTATTCTTTTTTGCTTCTTAATTAATACTCCCCCTGGGTTTTTTTTTTTATATATCCCTTTGGGAAACATGTATTTTGTAGACATTTAAAACATACTTCTGTATAAAGTTTTTAAATTTTTGTGCCAAATTAAAGTGCTCATCGAGCAGGTTGATTTGGTATAAAACAAATTTAAAAATTATATAAAGAAATATATTTTTTGGAGGTTTGAAATTGCACGTATTTCTATAGTGGACATTTAAAAAGGGATGGAGGGAGTATCTTTTAGTTTTTAATTTGCTTCTCAGAATCAAATTTTAAGACTAAATTTATGGATTTTCTCCTTATTTGAAGTTTTTGTGATTTTATTTGAAAATACGTTTACTTATGCCAACAAGAAAACAATTTTTTTTTTAGGATCCTCTTAGTGCGACAATTTATTTTAATTTCATTAGGAAAAAATATAAACTTGGATTTACTATTGATGAAAAATATAATTTTTAATCCAAATGAGTCAAATGATAAAATAGTTAGCTTAAATTTTTAATTTGCAGTTCAATTGGCCAACAGTTTCTTGAGCTCTTCAGCGACGACGGTGAAGGCGTCAAAAGGCAAATGTAGTGGTGATATTGTGGCGGGAGCACAATATATATGAAGATCCTCCATCCACCCACCTCCATGAGCAGAGTACTAGGTCTAGGAGCTGAGCGGTTTTTTGGTTTTTTGTTCTTGGCTTTGTTTTTTTGTTGTATTGTTGTTTTTTCAGACCGATAGTGTCCTATGTATGCTTTAGTTTGTGATAATGGCATATTTCTATTAATAAAAAATAAAAAGTGTAGCTAATATCTGTCAATCCCAATGTATATGTAATAAATTCGTTTAGAAAATAACAATTTAAATGGTAGGAGTAATTGATATAATTTTTGTTTTTGTGCTATTCTCTTCTCTTATTTTTAATAAATTAGTACTCGACAATGCCTTTTTAACGAAATAAATACATACATAAAAAATTATTATATTTCCGACAACACATTGGTTAATTATTGCTATTTTACTTTATGCTATTTACGACCCTGTGCATAACACGGGTTTTATGCTAGTTGATTATTACGTGCTCCAGTAGATCTAAAGAGTAGGGTACGCACCTCCTCTTCCCCAGCGCGTACAGCCATTCTTCCAATCATTCCTGATGCCTACTTCTCATTTTGGATCAAGTACCTTATTGGAAACTTTAGGATGTTAGGAGTCAAGGATATCTGGAGCCCTAATCTGATCTCCACCTGCCAACATCAGTAAGTCTGTGGATAAGGGTTGGGGTTAAAGTTGTCCTAGCATCTCATTGCCTACTTCGTTTTCGATCTGGTGCTTTTGTTTATTCATCAGGTGAAGTCTATAAGCTTTTAAGAATTTACTCTTTTACCCTACGCATAGTCTACCCAATTTACCCAAGGCCGAGGGTTTGAACCTAGGGCTCTGATACCACTTGTAACACCCCTAATTTTAGGAACATTAAATTTTTTAAATAATAATAAAAGTTTACAACAATAATCCTCAAATATGAATTTATATTATTTTCCTTGCCAAATACATTTATTCACTACAGGGGTCATCTAGGGTTTCTCTACTCCATGGCACGGCCGTTAGCCCCGGCGGTGTCCTGCTCAGCTCCGAAGGCCTCCAAACTGTAGTACTTCTCCTTTTCATCTCTAATGCCTTGCATAATACGTCAGAGTCGCAGAGCAACATCATGGTATTATGCCAGGGTCACACAAGTGCAACACCATGAGCGATAACACTCAGTAGAAACCACTACCCCATATCCATACACTAGCAGTTATAAAGGATTTCGAATGAAATAAATAACAACAGTTTAACAGTTCAAAAGTAAAACATGACGGGATGTTTGTGTCATTGCAAATAGCTGTATCGCACGTATAGAACTGTGTCCCGTATTATCTTTCAATATCAGAGTTCTTCTTCAAATATTAACTAGGTTTGGGTATTTTTTGCGTCCTGCAGGCCACAGTCCAGTCACTCCACTCTTATGACACTGCTTCTGTCCTCCGGGCCCGTAGTCCATCACTCGAAAATATTGGTCCGTTTATGTCTCCTTTCAACTGACGGTCACCAAATTTTCTGAACGCGCCCACACGAACATGGTCCCCATCGTCTTATATCACGAACAACATCTACATGGTACAAGATCCGTCCACCATGCTATTGTACACGCTTAGCCTTAACCACCATGTTCTCTCTGCTCTTCGGGAACGGCACTCAAGTTGCACTATCGTATCCAATTCAATTCCCTATTATTAAATCAATCCATTTTCATTCTCATCTCGTTTCTCGTAAATGCTACTCATCATTTTCTAGTAAACCGTGTCGTGTCATTTCTCGTAAAATGTGTCTCGTGAATATGCAACATGTCTCGTAAAACTCATTTCGTGAATATGCAATTTTCCTCGTAGTTCGTGTCACATAAAATCATGATTTCTCCTACACGATCCTTTCAAAACCAGTCTAGGGTTTGTAGAAAACAGCAATTTAATACATATGTAGTCACATTTAAATATATAAGTTCGAAATCTCACTTCTCGTGATTACCTCGTAAAAAATGATTTATAGAAACGACTAATCAACTTCACATTTTCGAAAACTATCCGGGCATTATAACGTCCTAAAATGGTAAGTTTAAAATACTGTAGACACTAAAATTTCGTCATGGCTTTACCGCCGTCCGATTAATTGAGATGAATAAATAATCTTAATTAATTCAAGCCAAAGTTGGTCAAAAACCTGCAAATAATTATTGGGCTCGGCGAAGTATGGGTTCAAAAGATGTGCGCTAGACCCAAAGAAGACGAGCCTATTCAATTGGCCAAACGAGCCACAAAATTGAGCCAATCCATGAACGCAGGCCCAACCCAATTATCCTGGGTCCAAATTAGAGACCCCTCCCCCTGAGCCTATAAATAGAGGCTCTCATTAAGAAGAAAAACACATCGGCAGCCAGGGAATTCTAGAGCACTCTCAAGCAGTTCTCAAGGCTTCTCTGCAAGCTCTTCTCAAATCCCTCAAGTGGAGGATCAACAAGCACCCAAGCTACGTGCCGATTCATCCATAACAACAACGGTCTACGCGTCAACTAGCGAAGACCATCCTCAAGTTCATCGTTTGTCCAAGATAAAGCTGTTCAAGCCCTCGATCAAGCTTTGTTCTTCAAACTTCTCAACTCGAAGATCTGAAAGAACTACCAACCGGTTCAATCCTACGACAACCTTCTCTTGTCGTTGGGTTGCACCATCAACTTCGGAGATTGAATCAGAGGAATTATTCTTTATTGTAAAGAATTTATTAGAGAATTGTACCCCTCGTATTCAATTCAAATCAATAAAAATATTTATTTTGTGCATCATTTTCTTGTCTTTATTTCAGGACTCAAATTTATGTGTTACAAATTTGGCACGCCCGGTGGGACTTCCCTACCTCTCATCTCTTTCTCCAAAGTCAAGTTCACACAAATGGCACCGAAGAAGATTCAGACCGCTTCGATCAACAAGAAGGCTACCAAGAACGTCACTGTCGCCACGAACAACAGCAGTACCTCCACTGGCCCGATGATGCGCAGCAAGGCAAAGACAACAGTCATTCCTACAATTAAAGGAGTTGAGCCCACAGTGCTACAAGGCAAGTACCAGCCCGTCGCCGCACTAACGACAAAGAAAATGGATGAAGAGGGCTCCTAAAAGCTTCCTTCCAATGCTGAAAATTCTGTCTCAGGAAGTTTGTCACCCCGCCCATCCCACTCAGTTTCCGATGCAAACTCTAGCACAGGTTCGCATTCTGGATCCTCGCCTTCTTCACCGAAGCGCTCAGAATCACCAAGTTGTTCAGAATCATCTTACTTTGCGGCTATGTAAGCCATGACCACCAGCGCTGCGACGGTGGAGGAACAAATGGCAACAATGGCACGCGCCATTGAAAAGCTCACCAAAACTATTGAAGGCAAAGACCTCCAGATTGCATCACTGATGAACAAGTTAGAGGCTCAAAAAGTGGGAGAGACTTGCCAAGTCAATTCACATCCACCTGGTTTTAAACCCCAAGAGGTTACATATGGCGATCAAAATGGAAAACTCATGATGGGCGATCAAAATGGAAAACTCATGATGGGCGATCAAGTTATAAAGTAGCAGCAAGTTGACACAAATCGTGTCTCCTCGTTAAATCCAGGAGGTAGTGCTAAGTTCAATCATGCAACTTCGGCAGAGCTAGGGATTGGAGAAAATACCCAACCCACCTCTATCGCTTCGTTGTTTGTCCAACAACTCCACAACATGATAACGAATACAATCAGAGCACAGTATGGTGGGCCATCACACAGTAGCTACATGTATTCAAAACCTTACACAAAGTGCATCGACTACTGTAGAATGCTCATTGGTTACCAACCCCCCAAGTTTCAACAATTTGACGGAAAGGGAAACCCAAAGCAACACATTGCCCACTTCGTCAAAACATGCAACAATGTTGGGACGGAAGGGGATCTTCTCGTTAAACAATTCGTTCATTCTCTCAAGGGAAACGCTTTCGAATGGTACACAGACCTAGAGCCAGAGTCGATCAACAGTTGGGAGCAGATGGAGCGCGAGTTTCTGAACCGCTTCTATAGCACCCGCCGCACTATAATCATGACGGAGTTAACCAATACTAAGCAATGGAAAGATGAGCCTGTGGTCGACTACATCAACCGTTGGCGGGCCATAAGCCTAGACTGCAAAGATCGACTCTCTGAACTCTTCGCTGTCGAGATGTGCATGAATGGTATGCATTGGGGACTTCTTTATATTCTTCAAGGGATAAAACCAAAGAACTTTGAAGAATTGGCCACACGTGCGCACGACATGGAAATCAGCATTGCCAACCACAGTGGAAAGAATCCCCCAATTTTGGAGAAGCTGAGTTACAAGAGAGACGTGAAGAAAAGAGACAAATTCTCTAAAAGCACCACGAAAGATTCCATGATGGTAACCACAACCCCTGGGAAGATCACGGCAAAGGACAAGAAAAGGGAAGTTAAAAAAGGAATTCCGCCCTGTGGAGAAAGACAAGTGTCCAACTCTGAAGGAATTACAAGCAAAGAAATACCCGTTTCCTGACTCTGACGTGTCAGGTATGCTAGAAGACTTGCTTGAAAAGAAGGTCATTCAACTTCTTGAGTGCAAACGTCCCGAGGAGATAGGTCGCGTGAACGATCCAAAGTATTGTCAATATCATAGGATCATAAGCCACCCAACTGAAAATTGTTTTGTGCTGAAGGAACTGCTTGTGGATCTAGCAAGCCGGAACAAGATCCTCCTAGACCTCGACGAAGCCGCGAAATCCAACCATACCATCGTCGTTGTGGGATCACAAGGTTCCCCAAATTCTAATCAGAAAGCATAGGAAGATAAGCTAACACTGACAGCAGTCGCAGTCGCAAAAACCATCCAGTTTGGTTCGCTTGAGCCTGTGATCATTCAAGCCCAAAGCCAAGAGGTATCCGCTTTTTCTTGTGCAAACAAAGATCCAAGCACAAAAGCTGATGATGGATGGATCCTCGTGACGCGAAAGAAGTCGCGGAGGAACAAGCCCAAGGACAAGCCGGCGCATCCTAGAAGAGGCCACGGAAAGAAAAATCATCACCAATAGGCCGAGAGGAAAGGAGGAAGAAAGATGAAGGCTAAGAAGGATGCGTTAGAAGTTCGCGAACCTGTCGAACAGAATCCTCTTGCACCAATCACTCTACGAGATTTTTTCCCAACTGGCTACTTTCAGGATGACGAAGTTGAAGCTGTCTACATGGTTTCAACAAGTGAAAAGATTGCAGAGGACGAGGAACAAAACTACACGGAGAAGGCAGCTACAAACAAAGAAGTTAGCCTTCTTACAACCTTGAAAGAAGCACCTCCATGGTTTAGTCTTTGGGAAGCATCGCAACTCCCTCAGTCAGCTAGACTCGCACTTGTCCAAGTTTTTGCAAACCCTGTGGAGTATGAGACCATTATCAATGAAGTTGGTGGTACAATGGAAAACTCCACCACTTGCGCTTCTTGTTGTGCAACTCTCACTTTTACTGATGAAGACCTGCAGTTAGGGTCGAAGCCACATAATCGACCGTTGTTTCTATCGGGATACATCAAGGGACAAAAGATTGGTCGTATTCTTATTGATGGAGGCTCGGCGGTAAACATCATGCCAAAGTTCACCATGAAGAAATTGGGGATCCGGTCGATGAGTTGGCCAATAGTCGTTTGGTCATTCAAGGCTTCAACTAAGGAGGACAACGCGCAATTGGAATATTCGCCTGAACCTCGCCATCAATGAACTCACGGCAAGTACGCTATTTAATGTCATTGATGCAAAGACGTCCTACAATTTGCTGCTTGGGAGACCTTGGGTGCATGTAAATGGAGTAGTTCCATCCACACTCCATCAATGCTTCAAATTCTACCAAGACGGGATAAAAACTGTAATAGCAGATGAAAAGCCGTTCACCGAAGCTGATGCCCACTTCGCGAATGCCAAATTTTACATGGAGTCTGACGTTGTTCCCGAAGTCATCCCGATTGAAATTCCTTCCATGGGGCAAGGGAAGTTGAAGAAAGATAAGCAAACCATAGCACCGCATCCGCAAAAAGATGCAAGCACATTCGAAAAACCACCAAAACTAGACCCACCTCAAAAAGAATCTTCACCTTCTGGAGTACAGGTTGCAAAAAAGTGCTTTAGGTACATCCCAAAATCTCGACGAAAAGAA
Organism: Vaccinium vitis-idaea; assembly: GCA_963854785.1. Classification (NCBI taxonomy): domain Eukaryota; kingdom Viridiplantae; phylum Streptophyta; class Magnoliopsida; order Ericales; family Ericaceae; genus Vaccinium; species Vaccinium vitis-idaea. The sequence goes on along the minus strand of OY978221.1, from coordinate 27,079,279 downwards.
GGGCAATCACCGTTTGAAGAGGTCATCACCACTGTCAAAGATAAAGTAAAGTGTCCTCAAGTGCTAAAGGAAGACCTAGCAATGCTTCTTCCGGCCATGGGACAGCCTAGCTCTTCCAAACCTCCATTAAAAGGGTTTGTCAAGTCTACACAAGGCTCTCTTCAGCATGACTTTCTCCCCAAAAAGAGGACTAACGGTTTTGATCCAAAAGCTTACAAGCTCTTGGCTAACTCGGGGTTATGACTTAAATAATCCGGCGCCGCTTGGAGAGTTGAGTCCTGAAATCACGGGTGAGAAAGTTTATGGCCTTACTAAAGCATAGGAAGAATTGAGGGGTCAAGGACATAAAGTAAGTCCTCCAAAGACTGGTCTTGGCTTCACACTGCCAAAGCCTATCCACATATCTGGCCAAACTAAGGGGAAGAATGCAAATGTGCATCATATCACAATAGAGGAGGTGAAGGAGGACGATAATCAACAAGTCCCTCATCGAGTCTCCGTGTTTGATGGCATCGATGTTCCCATTCCTTGGACCTCAGCCTTTAACAGACTCGGCGTTACGAAATAGACGCGCAAGGAGGCAACTTCACGGCCACAAAAATCAATCTTTGCTCAACTCGGAAATAGAAGTAATGCATTGAAACTCGAAGAAGGCAAAGAGGATTGAGCTAAATTCTGCTAAGGAAGATGAAGAGGCTCGAAGCTCGGTTCCATCTCATATGAAGCGGATAACATCACTTGAAGTCAATGCTGAAGGTCCACTCAAGGTTAAACGACGCACCATTGTACTTACTAGGCAACCTAAGGGCCATGCAAAAGTTGAAGAAGAAGAAGAAGTGGAGTGCACTACATCTTACCATGTCGAGGTTGAGGAGCACTCACGTTCAGACTCCGAAGATGATGATTTTCCTGAGGCTCCTCCTTAACTAGAAGATGGGGGGCAACCAACGATTGACGATCTCAAAGAAATCAACCTTGGAACTCCTGACGAGCCTCGACCCATCTTCGTAAGTGCACTTCTAAGCCCGGAAGAGGAAAAAGCATACTTCGACTTGTTGATGGAATATAGGGATGTCTTTGCTTGGACTTACAAAGAAATGCCAGGACAAAGCCCAAGAGTTGCAGTTCACCACTTGGGAATTCGGCACGGTGTTCGTCCTATAAAGCAAGCCTTTTGTTACATTCGACCTAAGAGAGTCCCGGTGATCGAAGAAGAAGTAAACAAACTAAGAAGCTGGATTCTTTCGTGAAGTAAAATACCCGAGGTGGATCTCTAGCATGGTTCCAGTAAAGAAGAATGGAAAGATTCGTATATCCGTTGACTTCCGAAATCTGAATGATGCTTGTCCCAAGGACGACTTTCCTCTTCCTATCATGGAGTTGATGATAGATGCAACTACTGGCCACGAGGCATTATCTTTCATGGATGGATGTTCAGGATACAACCAAATAAGGATGGCGCCTGAAGATGAAGAAGTGACGACCTTCCGCACGACAAAAGGAATTTACTGTTACAAAGTAATGCCTTTGGTCTCAAGAATGCTGGCGCCATTTACCAACGCGCCATGCAAAAGATTTTTGATGATATGCTCCACAAGATAGTCGAGTTTTACATGGATGATTTGGTTGTCAAAACCAAACAAAGAGAGGATCACCTACATGACCTCCGTACAGTCTTCAATCGACTTAGGAAGCTTGACTTGAAAATGAATCCTCTCAAGTGTGCCTTCGGAGTTACATCAGGAAAATTCCTTGGTTTCATCATTCGACATCGAGGCATTGAGGTTGATCAATCCAAAATTGACGCCATACAAAAGATGCCAATCCCAAAGAACCTAAAGGAACTCAGAAACTTGCAAGGTCATCTAGATTACATCCGTCGATTTATTTCAAACTTAGCTGGATGCTGCCAACCTTTCAGTCGACTGATGAAGAAAGACGTACCCTTTCCTTGGGATGAAGCTTTTCAAAACGCCTTTGAAAGCATCAAAAGATACTTGCTCAATTCTCTAGTTTTGGGGGCTCCTATTCCTGAAAAACCATTAATTCTTTACATAACTGCTTAGGAAGAATCTCTGGGGGCAATGCTTGCTCAAAACAACGACGAGAGCAAAGAGAGAGCACTTTACTACTTGAGTCGAAGATTGACAGAAAATGAGTTCAAATACTCCCCTGTTGAGAAAATGTATTTGGCACTTGTTTTCTCCTCTCAAAATTTAAGACGTTACTTTCAAGCCCACACAATTCATCTCGTGGCAAAAGCAGACCCAATCAAGTATGTTATGTCCAAACCTATCCTATTAGGACGCTTAGCAAGATGGTCTCTCCTCTTTAATGAATTTGAGATCATATATGTCCCGCGAAGGGCAGTAAAAGGACAAGCATTGGCAGACTTCTTGGTGGATCATCCTATCCCAGCCGATTGGGAAATATGTGAAGACTTTCCTAATGAAGATGTTTTGTTCGTTGAAGTTCTCCAACCTTGGATGATGTTCTTTGACGGGGCTGCTAGATTGGAGGGGGCTGGAGCTGGTGTCATCTTTGTCTCTCCACAAAGGCAAATTCTTCCTTATGCATTTACACTTAGCGAAAAATGTTCAAACAATGTCGCTGAGTATTAAGCTCTTATTCTTGGTCTCCAAATTGCGGCTGAGATGAAGATTCAAGACCTCGAGGTCTTTGGAGATTCCAAGCTAATAATAAATCAGCTTTGCGGAGACTATGAAGTCAAGAAAGATGACTTGATCCCATATTTCCAATATGCAAGTCACTTGCAGAAAATTTTTGAAGGCATGACACTTGAGCATGTGCCACAAGAGGAGAATCGCATGGCAGATGCACTAGCTAACCTCGCAACAACTTTAGCATTACAGGAATAAGAGAGTATCAATATCCATGTGTGCGAGAGATGGGTACTACCCCAATTATTGGATTGCTGCCATGAAGAAGCAAATGCAATCACAGTCTTGTCGATTGAAGATGAAGATTGGAGGGTGCCTGTGGACGGCCCACCGAGATTGTTCAAAAAGATTGTGATTGTTAGAGTCGCCACCCGGATTTGAGGTCCGAACCCGAGAAACCGATCAAAAATAAACATGACTTGTTTGCCCATTTGAAAAAGATTTCACTGATCATGGCGGAACCAAAGATTTCTCGGATTCGGGGGTTTGGTTACGAGAGGGGAAGGGTTTTACGGCACCCCTCTCGCCCGGTCCGTGAACCGGTCTCTACTTGATATTTTGTGGGATTTTGGAAATGTTTAAAATTTGATTTATTCACGTAAATGGGGAATCGGGGACAGGGATCACATAATAACAAAATATACAAGGGATGCGATTTTACAGTGGATGCTTGTGCGCGCGATCTACATGGATGATGAATGTGAAACTACAAATGTTCACAGAAATAAATTACAACAGAAATCGTACAATAACTCAAGAAATTATAAACATGAGATTTATCAAACTATTTGCAAACTGGATTCCAGAATGGGGATTGAGCGCTCAAGGGTGATGACTTGAGCGCTCAACCCTCATTCCACCCGAACATTTTCCTTGCTGGTTTTTAATATTTGATGCTGCTTTAAGGCTTAAATCCACCACAGAAACATCACACAAGCATCACCTCTCTTTATAAACCACCAGAAAATGCTTAAAACAAACTTGCTTTAGAACCAGTTTGAGCGCTCAAGGCTCATGGATTGAGCGCTCAAACCCATTCTGCAAGAGAGAGGAATTCAGATCACAGACACTACATTGACAACTAATGTACACCAACAAAGAATTAAACCATAAGCCATCACCCAAATTGCTGGAAAATTGCAAATAAGGCCAAGAACAGTTTGAGCGCTCAAGGATCTGACCTTGAGCGCTCAAGCCATAACATGGCTTTCCACTGTTTAACCTTTAAACTGATTTTACTACTTCCTCAGGACCATCAAAGGCATAAAATAAAGTTTCAAAAGGACAGACAGCCACTGTTTTGCAATCAAATATGAGAAATTTGAAGTTTTTGATGTTTAATCACTATGAAATGGTTAATTTACATTCATGCATGTAATTTTGGTGTGAAAATAAACTGTTTTGAAAGCTACACGAACACAATTAACTTTTAGACAATGATCAAAACCAAAAGAAAGCTCAGAAGTTAACAAAACAGAGGCCTGTTCAGAACTGGGCTTGAGCGCTCAAACCTGTTCTAACTGCAGATTTGAAAGAGGTTTTTAAGCAACTTTCAGGCCTTTGTGAGTTCAATGCAAGTATAGAGAACTTGCTTAAACTCACTAGCCTTCCTCAGAAGGATCAAAACAGTGAGTTCATCACATTTTTTACTACCTTTTGGAAGAGGTTTGTGATTTGAGCTTGATTCTAGGCTTTGAGAGGTTGATTGTGGATGTTTTTGGCTTGTATTCTGGACGAATTGAACAATGCAGGTGGTTAGCCGATGATCAAGGGTCGAATTTCTGGGTTTGATCAATGGTATTGTAGGTGATTTTGATGGTGAAGGAATAGTTTTTGTAGAGAGAGAGAGTGAGGAGTGGTTTTCTGGTGGAAAACAAGGGTGAGGAATAGCAGAATTCTCTCTCAAACCAGGGGGCAATGGGTGGTTTTATAGAGTGAGTGGGAGGGAAGAAAGGAGAGAGAGAGAAGTGGGTTTGTGTATTTAGAAGCATTTTAGGCGTATTTTAGGACTTAGTGGGGTGTATTATACGTATAGGGATCGTATAAGATCAACCACAGACGCTCCCATGCAGGAAATCTCATAATGAGATACTCTGCAAGTTGCTGACTGGACGGGAGTTGAGCGCTCAAAGCCGTGGACTTGAGCGCTCAAGGTGCTCCTCAGAGGTTTGAGCGCTCAAGGCCTCAAGCTTGAGCGCTCAAGGTTCTTGGTGGCAGATTGATGGTTTGGCTTGGTTCAACAATGCTTGGGTTGGTTTGGCACATTTTGATTGCTTGGGTAGTGTTTGGTTGGTTTTGATCAAATTCAAATCATTTTCACCAGTTCCAGGTAATCGTGATTGATCCGTTTCATCATCGGAGATGCACGAGCGTATCTCGGGTTCAAAATTGGGGTGTCTACAGTGCCCTTGATCTAACTCCAGCATGGAAAGCTTCCAGATGACCGCCGACATAGGGCAGAAATAAGACGACGAGCTCTTCGTTTCATATTCTTTAATGATACCCTCTATCGACGCTCATTCGAAGAGGTATTCCTCCGCTGCCTCGAAAAAGAGAAATCCCAACAAGCAATGGAGGAATCCCACTCTAGAATCTGTGGAGCTCATCAATCTGGTCCAAAACTTCACTTTCGAGTGAAAAGGATGGGATACTACTGGCCCACTATGGTCAAAGATTGCATGGATTACGTGAAGAGGTGTCAAGCCTGCCAATTCCACGCAAACTTCATCCACCAGCCGCCAGAACCTTTGCACCCTACAGTCGCCCTCATGGCCATTTCACGCATAGGGATTGGATGCAGTCGGACCGCTTACCAAGTCCTCCACTGGCAATTTGTACATTCTGGCTGCAACTGACTACTTCTCAAAATGGGCTGAAGCTATTCCAATCAAGGAAGTGAAGAAAGAAATAGTTGTCGACTTCATTAAGTCACATATCATCTATCAGTATGGAGTGCCGCATCACATCATCACTGACAATGGAACGCCCTTTGTCAATAAGCTAATAGATAAGCTTGGCGAAAAGTTTGACTTCACGCAACGAACTTCTTCGATGTATAATGCACCAACCAATGGGCTTGCAGAAGCATTTAACAAAACACTGGGGAACCTCTTGAAGAAAGTGGTCGCGAAGTCCAAGCAAGATTGGCATGAAAGGATTGAAGAAGCTCTTTGGGCGTACCAAACGACGCATAGGACTTCTACTCAAGCGATGCCTTATTCCCTTGTCTACGGTGTTGAAGTTGTTCTTCCATTAGAGCGACAAATTCCATCGCTGAGGATAGCCATCCAAGAAGGTTTGACTGATGAAGAAAATGCAAAACTCCGCCTTGCTGAGTTAGAAGCATTGAATGAGAAAAGACTGGAAGCTCAACAACAATTGGAGTGTTACCAAGCTCAGATCTCTAAAGCTTTCAACAAAAAGGTTAAGCCTTGCTCCTTCAAATTTGGAGACTTAGTGCTTGCACTTCGAAGGCCCATCGTCACATCCAAACCTCGAGTGGGTAACAAATTTACCTTAAAATGGGATGGTCCATATGTGGTGGTAGAAGTCTACACTGGTGGAGCATACAAGATAGCTGATGAACAAGGTTTCAGAATTGGCCCAATCAATGGAAAGTTATTGAAACGCTGCTACCCATGAGATTGCTAACTCCTAATCGCATGAGCCTAAACTGTATGATGCTCCTGGCCCGCATGAGCTAAAACTGTGCACGACCCCAAAAAAAAAATGTTCTTACTATCGAACTATGTTTTGACTTGATCCCTTCTAAAGGGTACATAGGCAGCTTGAGAATTTTTCTTGAGTTCAGTCCATCCATCCATCCTGTTATGAGAGAGAGAGAGAGAGAGAGAGAGAGAGAGAGAGAAGTGTATAGGGTGTTAAATTAACCCTAACACGAGAGAGCTTTATTTATATTGTCATGAGACACGTTACTCAACATAACTAAGCAATGTGGGACAAATACACATAAACTATTCTAACACTCCCCCTCAAGCTGGAGAGTAAATATCAATAAGTCCCCGCTTGTCGCAAAGCAACTCCAACTGTGGTTTAAACAAAGGTTTGGTGAAGATGTCAGCCAACTGAGCTCCTGTAGAAACGAATGGAGTAGATAACACGCCACTATCTATCTTCTCACGAACAATGTGACAATCAACTTCTATATGTTTCGTTCTCTCATGGAATACTGGATTTGAAGCAATATGTATTGCTGCTTGATTATCATAATACATAGGAATAGGTAACTCCACATCAAAACCTAACTCCTTGAGTAAAGCTCTTGACCACACAATCTCACAAGATGTGTGTGCCATGGCTCAATACTCCGCTTTTGCACTAGACCTTGCGACCACTGTTTGTTTCTTGCTTTTCCATGTGACTAAATTGCCTCCAACAAAAGTATAGTACCCAGTTGTGGACCGTCTATCAGATGGTGATCCTGCCCAATCAGCGTCGGTAAAGGCTTCAATATGCAAATATCCATTAGACCGATAAAACAGACCATGTCCAGGATGAGCCTTAAGATATCTCACAATACGAAGACAAGCTTCCTAGTGTGGAAGTCGGGGAGCTGTCATAAATTGACTCACCACACTGACAGCAAAAGAGATATCAGGACGTGCATTGGTAAGGTAATTCAGTTTACCAACTAAACGACGATACCGGTCTGGATGAGGAAATATCTCCCCCTAATCAACACAAAGTTTCACATTAGGATCCATTGGGGTCTCCACAGGTTTTGCTCCCAGCAGACCGGTCTCCTTAAGAATATCCAATGCATACTTCCGTTGTGACAAATTAATTCCATCATTGGATCTTGCTACCTCAATACCCAAAAAATATTGTAGCTTATCCAAATCTTTAGTATGAAACTGACGTTGTAAGAACTGCTTCAACTCATCAATACCTTTTTGATCATCTCCAGTAATAATGATATCATTTACATACACAATCAACACTATTTTCCCATGCTCTGACTGAAGAGAGAAAATAGAGTGATCCGAATGAGATCGACGCATACCAAACTGCAACACAACTTCACTAAACCGACCAAACCAAGCTCGATGGGACTGCTTCAGACCATATAAGGCTTTGCAAAGACGACAAACCCGAGAACGCTCCCCCTGAGCAACAAACCCAGGAGGTTGCTCCATATAGACATCCTCGAGCAGATCACCATGTAAGAAGGCATTCTTGACATCCAATTGAAATAATGGCCAACCTAGATTAGCAGCAAGAGAAATAAGAATCCGAACAGAGTTTATCTTGGCAACTGGGGAAAAGGTCTCAGCATAATCAACCCCATATGTCTGTGTATAGCCTTTGGCCACAAGGCGGGCCATATATCGCTCAACAATACCATCCGGATGATACTTGACGGTGAATACCCAACAACAGCCAACAGTAGTTTTACCAGCAGGAAGAGGAACCAACTCCCAAGTACCATTCTGATGAAGAGCAGACATCTCAGCCTCCATAGCTTGCTACCACTCAGACATAGATAAAGCTTCCTGAACAGCGTTAGGAACGAAAACAGAAGAGACCGAAGTAGTAAAAGCACGAAGGGATGGTGACAAATGATTATAGGAAACAAACTAAGCAATAGGATGTATAGTGCATGACCGAATACCTTTACGATGGGCAATAGGACGCTCAAGGTCGTCAAGATCCCGCAACGGAGGAGAAGACGGAGCGGTGGGCGAAGGAGGGGTTGTTTGTTCAGATGGCTCAGGCTGAGATTGTGCTGATTGTGATGGCTCTGATGGCGCAGGCTGAGATGGCACTAGTGGAAGTTTAAGACGACGAACATACACATGCAAAGGTTTTGGTGGAGGAAGACCAGTACCTGACGGGACAGCTATAGGAAACATAGACTCAGATGCAAACCGATCATTTGCACTAACAGGCTCTGAATAAAACGAGAGCGACTCATTAAATGTGACATCAGCACACACAAAATGACGACGTAAAGATGGAGAATAACACTTATACCCTTTCTGAGTCCAAGAGTAACCAAGAAAAATGCACCTAATGGAGCGAGGGTCAAGTTTTCTCCGGTCAGAATCCAGAGCATGAACATAACATGTGCACCCAAAAATCCGAAGGGGTAATGAGTGAAGGGGACGACCGGGAAACAATACCTTATGGGGTATTTGACCTCTAAGAACAGTAGGGGGCATACGATTAATCAAATAGCAGGCAGTAAGAACTGCGGCACTCCAATAAGACTTAGGAACTTGCATTTGAAATAACATTGCACGCATAACTTCTAATAAATGTCGAATCTTGCGTTCGGCAACTCCATTTTGTTGTGGAGACCGAGCACAAGAGGACTGGTGGATAATACCATGATCATCAAAGAATTGAGAAAGACTATTTTTAAAATATTCACGGGCATTATCATAACGAAATATGCGAATGCAAGTATCGAACTGGGTTTTAATTTTCATATAAAATGACTTAAAAATAGAAGATAACTCAGACCTTAATTTCATGAGATAAAGGTATGTAACACAAGAGAAATCATAGACAAAAATAACATAATATTGAAAGCCAAAAATATTAGGAACACGCATTGGACCCCAAATATCATAATGAACTAACTCAAAAGGACGCGACGCATGACTCTCAACCCTAGGAGAAAAAGATACTCTATGATGTTTGCTAAACTCATAGACTTCACATGGCAAAGCATCCACACGACTACATGAAGGCACTAGCCTTTTAAGGTTCTCAAGTGATGGATGACCAAGACGACAATGATATTGATATGGTGACATTGATGACTGAAGAGCAACAGAGCTAGGGTGAAAATCATCGGTAACGTAATATAGGCCACCACGTTCAACACCGCCACCAATCTTCCTCCCCGTCTTGAGATCCTGAAACACACAACCATTAGGGAAGAATGTGACTGAGCAATTCAAAGACTTGGTAAGCTTACTAACAGACATAAGATTTAATGGAAAACGAGGAACTAGCAGTACGGAGTCCAAAGTAAGAGAGGAAGTAACATGAACGAAACCCAAACCAGTAACATTGGTAGTAGAACAATCAGCTGAGGTAACACGAGATAGTTTACTTAGAGACTGACGACCGGAAAGAATAGAAGGAGTACCAGTCATATGATCAGATGCACTAGAATCAATAACCCAATGATTATAAGAATGAGAAGACGCAATGCAAGCAACGGAGGAACCTGTCTGAGATAACATAGCAAAGGAGGAACTTGTCTGAAGTGACAGTAGGCGTTGGTACTGTTGGTACTCCTCTGCTGAGATAGTCACCCTACTGTCGGCAGAAGGATGAGTAAACTATCCATCATCCTCAGAAATAGTAACCTAATGAGCCTGAGGAAAACCATGAAGATCATAACAATACCCCACTGTATGATTTGTACCCCCACAATGGGTACACTGTTGAGTACCATAATCAGAACCACCACGACTAGAGTTTCCACGACCAGAACTACCTCCCCCTGACATGCGACCATAACTAGAACCACCACGACCACAGGACTTAGAACTACGGCCACCAAAATTATGACCACCAAAACCACCAGAGACAACTGAAGCAGTCTCCATCATAAACAAACCAAAGCAACAACGAGGATAGCACGAGCAACCAAACAACCAACAAATCAATGAGCTATTAAATCAATCAACTTTCTACCAACACAGCAACAATCACATTGGCTACTAACCACCATAAGAAATCAACTGATCCTAATATCCACCATGAGAAATCAAAATCAACCAATCAACCAACCACTACCTCTAACAGAAGAAATCAACCACAACTACAAATAACTAATCAACTGAGCCCCAAGTAGAAGCAGAAGCAGAAGCAGTCTTATCTTCTGACCTTTTTGTCAAATCCAACTGCACAAATAACTAGCAACAAACCAAAGACAATCTGCTCAAATAAACTAACCTACCAATACCAAATCGATAACAAGCAACAAACCGTCCAATTGATCAATAAACTACTTCAAAACAGTCGGGACAACATAATACCAATAGAAAGCAACAACCAGGAGTCTATCGGCCAACATAGACCAACATAACAAGGGACAATCTAAGATAATACCTCAACACAGGCAACCAATAGTGTGAACAGGTAGTAACCAATACAGAACCAGCAAACAATAGGCCACAATGACGTAGAACAGGCCAGAATCAATCATGGAAAGACCAGAATGAACCTTAGCAGCAACAGAAGGCCCAATCTGATCGAATAGTGTGCGTGAAAGACCAAATCGTGACTGAAGGAACAAACCAGATTGCAGCGGAAGACTACACGACCAGTTTGGGTACGATCAAACCACCAAAGCACAACCAAATCAACTGAGTGAGGTTCAAAATCAAATTATAGGGCTGAGAATCGACTAAACAGGTTCGAAATTGACTAGGTTAGGTGCGATTTTGGGTTTCAAGTGATGACAAGTTCGAATAAGAGGATTTCGAGTGTGATTTCGTGGGTTTTGAGGGATTTTCTTCATGTTTCTAGGGTTATTATGGTTCGAACAGAGCTTTTAGATATTGTACAAGGCTGATTAGTGGTTGATTGAAGCTCTTTCTAGGGGGTTTTTTTATTGATTGAGGGTTTTGGGTTTGATTAGGGTTTATTTGGGTGGACGGCTGAACAGGGTATTATGGTGTAGGGTTACGGCAGTGGCTAGATTAGCAGCTGTGGTGGTTTAGGGTTTCGGCTATGATAGGTTAGTTTTCGGCTGTGGTAATTTTAGGTTTTAGACGGTAGTTGACAGTAGAGATTGGTGGCGGCTATGGTGGTAGATCGAGGTGAGGCTCTGATACCATGTTATGAGAGAGAGAGAGAGAGAGAGAGAGAGAGAGAGAGAGAGAGAAGTGTATAGGGTGTTAAATTAACCCTGCGCTCGCACTACGGTAACTTCAAAATGTCAAGCTCCTCCCTGCCCAGAGTATTTGACCATAAGAGGACGATTCAACTCACCAGGTGTACAAAAGTGGGTTCGAAAATACTTAGCCAACCAACCATACAAGTAGTGGGCAGGAAAAACCACGTTGCCAGTCGCAGGATCAAGAGACGAAATGGTCTCATTCAAACCTCGATAAATGCTAGCAAGAACTAGAGCTGCAAGACAAAATACCTCACCTTTGGCCATTTTTGTTGCGATACTAAATACACCAGGTCGCATCACTATTGCATTTTCAAGTGGGAGCATGAATTTACACAGCCAAGGTGCAAGGAATCCAGCCAAGTAGGTCTTCTCTTGCATAGTCCTTTCGACCCCAAGGTGATCAAATACCTCTTCTCACTCGTTTTTCCTGAAGGATTGAATGTATCCTCCTGTCTCATTGTTTTATTGTTTTATTCCAGTTCGCTTTCTTCACTGGCTTTTCATGCTTTAAAACACTTTTAAACCAAAAATCTACCCAGGCAGAAATCTTCACTACCCTCTTGCCCCCTTTGCGCAAACGATGATATGCAAGAAATAAATATTGGCAAGTTGGCGAAAGTGCAGGACTTCTATCCGGGTTCTTGGAGGAAAATTCTTTAGCAGAAGGGACAACCTCGTCATAAAATTACCCAGCGATCGGAAGCCCGCCAATATTTTGCAAATCCCATAAAGAAATAGAAACTTCTCCAATTGAAGTATGCATGGAATTTGTTGAAGAACACCAGCACTCCAAGAAGGCTCTAAGCACGCTAGGATGGCGATCATAAGTGAATAAAGAAGCAAATACAGCGTCATACATTCTCATCCCTTTGAGAAAAGTGCCATGACGACTCAAAATGTCTTCAGTCCATTCCCCGTACCCGGCAACAAATGGAAGTTCACCAGTACCTTTTAAAGTATTCCATTGCACTTCTTCGGCACGAATCCGATGACCAAGAAGCGTGAAAGGATCGAGGGTAGAAGAGTCATCATGAGTCGAAGAGAGAAGAACCAGAGCCTTAAAATCAGGGTCTTGCGCAATGGAAGTATCCCCAAAATGAGAAAGTTTGTAGCGAATTTGTGTTAACCAACTGGAAAGCTGAGTTAGGTTTTCTGGTAAGGAAAAAAGAATCTTTTCAGGACCAGTAAGTGGTGGACGAACGAGCAAAGTAGTTCCCTCCTTTGTCTTATCTTTCCCTTCAAAGATTGTCACGGTACCTTCTTGAGTCTTCTTAAGGAAACTATGCTTGTAACCTGAGCACAAAAGAAAAGACAAAACAAGGACAAAATGGTTATGTACAACCAAGTTCATGTTACGTGCAAAACAAGCAAACAAGAATGGATTACTATAGAAATAAGCACGGTCTAGCGCTAAAAAGAATAATGCGAAGGCTCTTCCAACATAAGGTCTCTTTCAAGAGGTTGTACGGTGACAAAGGAATGTCTTCTTTCCTATGAAAAGGGTGGCGTCGTGGACTACTTAGGGATGACATGTGTAAGCACAGCGGCCCTCCCACCGTTTGAAGTCTCGCCCGAGGTTGGTGACGTTACATAAGTGGAGTCGAGGCTACTTAGGGACGGCATGTGCAAACACAGCGGCCCTCCCACTATTTGAAGTCTCTCCCAAAAGGAGTGGTGTTGCATAAGTGGAGACGAGGCTACTTAGGGACGGCATGTGCAAGCACAGCGGCCCTTCCACAGTTTGAAGTCTCCAAAGTGCCGAGGCTACGTAGGGACGGCATGTGCAAACACAGCGGCCCTCCTACCATTTGAAGTCTCTTTTGAAGTGAGTGGCATTACATGTAGAGTCGAGGCTACTTAGGGACGGCATGTGCAAGCACAGCGGCCCTCCTACCGTTTGAAGTCTCCAAAGTGCCGAGGCTACGTAGGGACGGCATGTGCAAACACAGTGGCCCTCCCACCATTTGAAATCTCTTTTGAAGTGAGTGGCGCTGCATGTAGAGTCGAGGCTACTTAGGGACGGCATGTGCAAGCACAATGGCCCTCCCACCGTTTGAAGTCTCCCAAAGTGAGCGACATTGCATAAGTAGAGTCGAGGACAGCATGTGCAAGCACATCAGCCCTCCCATCATTTAAAGTCTGACCCAAAATAAATGGGCACAACGAGTTCTCCCTTCATCTCATATTAATCACTATTTTTTTTAACAAGTCCCTGAAAAGAAAGCAAAATCCAGGGAATATCAAATAGATCAACAAGAAGAGATTGGTATAGTTACTTGATGACGTAAAGCCTCTGCGGTAAAAAAAAAAATTAAAGTGAACTCCTTTGTGAAGATTTCAAGAACTCCACACTGCAGTTAAAACAAAAAAAAAAGGATTCATTCTCAAATCAAGTTTTGCAAAATCAAGCATTCGAAGTCCAAATATTTTGGATTTCCCTAGAAAAATATAGTCAATATGCTGGGTTTTTGATGAGATTAGAAGATTTCAGCATAAGACGCTGGGTAAGCGTTGTCAGTGCGAAAAATGATTTAAAAAATAATAATAAAATACTCGGTGTCAAAAAAAAAAACACTGCAAACCAAGGCAGACTTCTATTTGGATTTCTCTCTCAAATTATGCTGTTATGGGGAACTGTTTTCGTTCTTCTCTCGGTTTTCAAGTGGCAAAGGATTTAATTTCCTACACTAAGTCAAGTTTTTTTCATTTCTGAGGCGGTGGTCTCCGAGGTGATTTTAGAAGTTGGGAAAGAGTCGGCAAAACAAGGTTCTGCAAACCAAACGGAGTTGTGCTTGATTCTATGTTCACTTAAATAACGTTGGGTCATCCAATTCCCTTGCATCATCTATGGGCTAAAATTTCCAAAATTAAGTTGACACAAAAATGTCAAGCAAAAAATAAAAAATAAAAAATGAAAAAAATACGTGTTTCGAAACGGCTCGGTGATATTTGCATATCCTCAGGCAAAGCCAGATACAGCATATTTTAAAATGGGTTGATGGTGTCTTGTTTTCCGTCAATGTTTCGAAAGACAAGTGTTACATGCATAACTAGCTTGTGCATTTAAAATACCCACGATATTTGCCCTTAATAGGACAAGTTAATGGCTAATCCTCCACAAAAGCCACATGTGATTAGTCATAGTATAGGGATTTGCTATAAATAACGAAGATGGTCATACTTACAAAGGCTTTAATTGAAATCCACGTTCTTGGGATTCGGGGGTGGTGCTGCCCCTAAGGGGCAGCATGGGTGTTGTCCTCCCAAAACTGGACATTTTGCTAGAGGGAGAAGGGAGTTGTTTGGCCCTCTATTTTTCCTTGTTTTCCTTAATTCATCCTACCAAAACGACGTCGTTTTGGTGTTTCAAACAAAAACCCAGCCATGATCCGAATGTAAAGTTGTTGCTTCATTACATTCCAAAATCATCTTCAAATCTACTGCCACGTATAAAGGGAGAAAGGAAAATAATACTAGGCATAACAATACAAAACTACACTTAGCTGTTAAAAAAATGTAACTTAAAATCTATTGCCACATACAAAAATTATCTTCAAGCAAAACCAATATGATGTCCATGAACCCTTCGAGGTTAATGTTTTAGACAATAATTCTAGGCTTGCCGGCAAATGCAAAATAAAATAGGGAGAATTGATATTGGGTCCACTATAACTATTTCCTAACACTTCTAGTCCACCTAATATTATCCTAACACATCTAATCCACTCACACGTACCAATTACAAGAATACCCTCACTTCTTAGGATACCCTAAGATCCTAGGGTACCCTAAAATCCTAGGTATCCTACCCTAAAAACCTAGGGTACCCTAAAATTCTAGGGTACCCTACCCTAAAAACCTAAGGCATCTTACCCTAAAACCCTAGGGTACCCTAAAACCCTAGGGTACCCTACCCTAAAATCCTATGGTGTACCCTATAACAACTTACCCCCATATCAAGAATCACCATATGTGGTTATCTACAAGAAGTTGTTATCTGGACTCACAAGATGTGGTTATCTAGGCTGATGGTTTTTCCAAGCTGATCCCTATATCAACTGGCCCCATATCTGGAATCACCAGATGTTGTTATCTACAAGATATGGTTATCTGGGATCACAAGATGTGGTTATCCGCGCTAGTGACTTTTCCAATCAGATCCCTATAGCAACTGGCCCCATATAATCACTAGATGTGGTTATCTACAAGATTTGGTTATTTGGGCTCACAAGATGTGGTTATCTAGGCTGATGGTTTTTCCAATCTGATCCCTATAGCAACTGGCCCCATATCTGGAATCACCAGATGTGGTTATCTACAAGATGTGGTTATCTGGGATCACGAGATGTGGTTATCTGCGCCAGTGACTTTTCCAATCAGATCCCTATAGCAACTGGCCCCATATCTGGAATCACCAAATGTGGTTATCTACAAGATGTGGTTATCTAGGCTCACAAGATGTGGTTATCTGCGCTGATGACTTTTTCAATCTGATCTTTATAGCAACTGGCCCTTATCTGGAATCACCAGATGTAGTTATCTGGGCTCACAAGATGTGATTATCTGCGCCGGCGACTTTTTCAATCTATTCCCTATAGCAACAGGCTCATATCTGGAATCACCAGATAACCACCTCTTTTGATTCCAGATATAGTTATCTACGCCGGTGACTTTCCGGCGAACTCTCCGGCGCCGATGACTTTTCCGGCAAAGTCCAATTTCCGACGACTTTCTGGCGCCGGTGAACTTTCCCGTCAGACTTCCGGCGCCGGTACTTTCCAGCGAATATCCGGCGAGGGTGTATTATGTTTAAAAATCAATGTGAGGGTATATTTGTCTATTAAAAATAGAGAGTGGACCTTACACCTTAGAAAATTCAAAAAAATAGATTAGAGGTATTATGGAAATATGAGGTGGACTAGAGATGTTACAAAAAGCTATAATGGACCTTAGAACAATTCTTTAAATAAAATATATATAACAAAACAAAAACAAATCCTCATAACAAAAACAAATATCCTCGAATAACTTAATCATCCCCCAAAAAAGACAATCTTCTAAAAATCAATGTTGCGATGGTGGTTGTGAATTGACACAAAAATCAATAAACTCGTCATCATGGAAGAATTGCTTGGCCTCCGTATGAATGTGGATTGATGAATGCCTTGCTCGATCAAATGTGTCATCTCCTAAAAAAAAAAAAAGAGCCAAGCAAACAATAGGTAAGATTTTAATCTAGCAATTGGAACGAAACATTAATCGAAATATAAGTACACTGAAGACCTCCGAAACTGGTGCACTGCAAGATGTTTTACATGATAAATGCGCCGTTTGTGGATAATAGGGTGTTTCGCCATCCTACATTAAATATAATGAGATAACTATAATACGGATGTTGTCATTTTCTTCTTTTCAAACTATAGACGATATAAAGATTAAAATCTTACCATTGGTTGGTTTGAAGATGGACTTTGGAGAAGTACTTCTGCCCCGGATTGTTAAATGTCCTAAGAAATTTTAACATAAACATGTTAAATGAGGCCAACTCCAAGCTTAGGATTAACTAATAGAAACAATTGCTAGGCAAAACATTTGCAACAGCAGAGCATGGGCGTTTGGCGGGAGAAGAGTAAAAGCGTTGAGATGTATTTGGGGGAAATAGGGTTTTTGTCTGGGCCACCAAAACGACGTCGTTTTGGTGGGTTAAATTAATGAGAAACAAGGGAAAAACTCACCCAAACATATCCCTTCTCCCTCTAGGATCATGTATCAATCTCTCCTCTCGTGGGGAAATTTGCTTCCCAAACAAGTGTGTTGTTTCCTATTTTTATGGGAAAGAATATTTTGCTGAAAGAAACGAAAGAAAGAAAATGGGGCAAAATTAGACTATCCTTTTGTGGTGACAAACTACAAGGGAAAGAGACGGGTTTTTTTTGGCAAAAAAAAAAATTCACAACAAAGGAAATATAGAAACGAAAGAAGCAAGGATTGTGCATGAAGATGATTCTTCACTTTTACAAAGAGATGTACCCTTCATGTTTTCTCGTACTGGCCGAATCTATCATGGGAAGATCACACCTTTGATCGAGGAAGGGAAAGTTATATCTTTATTTGTAAGGAAAACATAGAGCATGAGAGAGGAAAGAATTCCCCGTGTGCATGTGCTTCTTTACTTTTGAAATAGTGCAACTCATGCTCTGCCATATTGGTTTTGGAAGATGACATCTTTAGCTGATTTTAAAATTGCTCATTATGGGAAGTTCAGCCATGCAAATGGTGACCGTGGTGAGAAGTTGCCATTATCACGAAATCATAGTTTCACCATTTTGTTAATTATGTGGGGAGCTGACTAGCCGAATTTTGTGCTCATTCATCAAATTCAACACTTAAGTGGACAAAACTCTGTGGATACACTCAAAGGGATAAAAAAACAACACAAAAAAAAAAAAATTTGACTGTGATTTGCTCAGGTATGTTGATCGGCAAATTCACATATACCAAGAAAATTCAAGCTACTTCAAGTCTCACTTTCAATGCTCGCAAGCAAGCATTCGCCTGAGCCTCGAAGTGGGTGCAATTTGTAGACACTAAAATTTCGTCATGGCTTTATCGCCGTCCGATTAATTGGGACGAATAAATAATCTTAATTAATTCAAGCCAAAGTTGGTCAAAAGCCTACAAATAATTATGGGACATTTACCATCAGGTCACCCTTGGATCCCATAATTACCATCAGGTCAAGCCCAACTCTGAAAAATTCTCATCAACTCCCCAACCCGTATAAAAATGCCTAAATCATAGGGTACCCTATGAAAGTGTTTAAAATCCTAGGATACCCTATGAAAGTGTCTAAACCACTAAACCCTATAATAGGAAAGTGCACCCTAAACCTAAACTCTAGGGTACCCTACGACTAGGGTACCCTATGAAAGTGCCTAAAATCCTAGGGTACCCCACGACTAGGGTACCCTATGAAAGTGCCTAAAATCCTAGGGTATCCTACGACTAGGGTACCCCATGAAAGTGCCTAAAATCCTAGGGTACTCTATGAAAGTGCCTAAACCACTAAAACCCGATAATAGGAAAGTGAACCCTAAACCTAAACTCTAGGGTACCCCTATGACTAGGGTACTCTACGACTAGGGTACCCTATGAAAGTGCCTAAAATCCTAGGGTACTATATGAAAGTGTCTAAACCACTAAAACCCTATAATATGAAAGTGCACCGTAAACCTAAACTCCAAAAAAGAGTGATTTACCTTAGTGGTAATTAAAAAAAATAACTTACCTTATTGGTAATTAGACATCTCTTTTCTAGACCTAGAGGTAATAATCTCAATAATTATTGGGCTCGGCGAAGTATGGGTTCAAAAGATGTGGGCTAGACCCAAAGAAGACGGGCCTATTCAATTGGCCAAACGGGCCACAAAATTGGGCCAATCCATGAGCGCAGGCCCAACCCAATTATCCTAGGTCCAATATATATATATATATATATATATATAGTAAGGACAATTAATATATACATGTACATGTATATAATTTGACTTGACTTATTTCCATAATGAGATTTTAATTTACTCTTATGGAAAGAAAATCAATCATTTGACCTGATTTATTTCCATAATGAGAGGTCAATTTACTCTTATGGAAAGAAAACCAATCAAGGACAATATATACATACATATATATATTTGACCTGGTTTATTTCCGAAATGGGAGGCTGATTTACTCTTCTTTGGAAAGACAATCAATCAAAAGAAACTTTCCAAATTAGAGACCCCTCCCCCTGAGCCTATAAATAAAGGCCCTCGTTAAGAAGAAAAACACATCGGCAGCCAGGGAATTCCAGAGCACTCTCAAGCAGTTCTCAAGGCTTCTCTGCAAGTTCTTCTCAAATCCCTCAAGTTTGTGTGGAGGATCAATAAGCACCCAAGCTACGTGCTGATTCATCCATAACAACAATGGTCTACGCGTTAGCTAGCGAAGATCATCCTCAAGTTCACCGTTTGTTCGAGATTAAGTTGTTCAAGCCCTCGATCAAACTTCGTTCTTCAAGCTCTCAACTCGAAGATCTGAAAGAACTATCAACCGGTTCAATCCTACGACAAGCTTCTATAGCCGTTAGGTTGCACCATCAACTTCGGAGATCGAATCAGAGGAATTATTATTTATTGTAAAGAATTTATTAGAGAATTGTACCCCTCGTATTCAATTCAAATCAATAAAAATATTATTTTGCGCATCATTTTCGTGTCTTTATTTCAAGACTCGAATTTGTGTGTTACAAATACCAACTTAGTCTTTATAACGACAACGTGACATTGGAAATGAGTATTAGAATCTACCGACTAATTTCCCGAAAACCGATCAACTTATTAACGACTAGAAAATTATACGTAGTAAACCGAGCATTATGATAAGCACCCAATATTGTAGATAACCGGGGCTTATCTTGCTCATTTATCACACACACGCACGCGATTTCGCGCCTTAAATGTTTGATTTGTGCGTAGTTGTGTTTTGATTGTGTTATAGGTTGAACGCGTGAAATAAACGCATTTTGAGCGCATTGAGAACTATGCCACGTTTACGAGGGCCACGTGCCCCATGGCATGCCAACACCGGGCCCCGAGGGCCACGAAACAACGATTTGGCCAAAGGCCCAGGAGGGAATGAGCACTCACTAGACCAAGGATCATCTCTCCCGGGGGTCAAACGACGCATTTGAGGATCTTGGAAGAAATTCGGAGGCACGCGACTCAAGTGGAGAATCAAAGAAGTGAAATTCAAGAAGGGAAAAATTTTGGATTGATCCAAGAGAATAGTGGATCGATCCACTATGCTCAATGCTGCAATTAGACCTCTCTAGATCGATCCAGAGGGGAGATGGATCGATCCATGCTCATAAAAAATCCTCCAGTTCATTTTGGATCGATCCAAGGTTATGGTGGATCGATCCAGATTCATCAAAGCTTCACCAGAGCAGTTTGGATCGATCCATGGTCAATCTGGATCGATCCACGTCACAAAAATTCCCCAGCAACCTTCTTTGGATCGATCCAAATAATGGGTGGATCGATCCAGACTTATATCATTCTTTGCCAGCAGCATCTGGATCGATCCAGGGTCATGATGGATCGATCCAAACAAGTCCAAGCAGCCAATTTAATGCACTTTATGTACATTCTATTAATGGAATGTTTTCTACTCTTGGTGAGGACTTTTTTGTAACTTATTGGAGAGAGAAGTGAAAGAATATATCACCTCCCTCCTCTCTCCTTTTCAACTGCTTCTTCTATTATTTTCTTTGCTAGATATTTTGCTCCTCCTTCTCTCCTCCATTGGAGGGATTTTAAGCTTTCTCTCTCTAGAATTCTCATGTAAGTTTACTTCTCCCGTTAATTTGTCGTTTATTAATGTTGTAGCTCGTACTTAGATCGTTCTATCTATCTAATTTATTTTCGCTCTTGTTAAGTTTCTCATTTCCATGTTTCTCTAGTTATTTTCCCTTAAAAATCCTTGTTCCAAACCTTGTTAGTTAATTTCTCAAGTATTAAAGTGTTAGGCCAATATACAATCTTCATTAAAAATCGGTTTTTAAAGTCATTTGTCATGTTCTTTATTTCCTTTATGAAAATAGTCAGTTTTACTTAGTAATGATTGAGTAGTCGTTATAGGCTCGGTCATGGGGTGATTAGCACCCCGTGAATTAGGTTTATTCGCTCTCCACGCCATAACTCAAACATTGCTTGTTAATCAAAGAGTACGGATTGATTTTATGTATCAAAATTAGGATTTGTTAATCCCGTTGATCACACGTAGCCAAGGGCTTGACCACTTGGCACGTGTGATGCTTAGGGCAATGTCAATCAAAATGTTTGTATAAATGGCACAAGAATCCTACTCTTTGAGAAACACCATTTCTAATCAAACGAGTTTAAAAACCAAATCTTCCGTTCGGGGTCGTTTAATGATGTCCCCGAGCCGGTTATCTTAGAGGAGAACGAATCGGCCTAAGGCATGGGTGTTGTGAACCCCTTGACTTAGTCTTGCTTTAATTAGTCTTTTAAATCTCGCGTCATTCACGAAGTTAAGTGAATCCCACCCCCAAACTATAAAGCCAAGTTTGTCGCTTTAAGGCTAAACCATCATTCGCGAATCAATAATCACGCGCCACGCATTTGGTCTTTGTGGAATCGACCTGGACTTACCGGTATCATGCTACCGCCGACCTAAACCTTACGCTTGGGAAAATATTAGAATACAATCCAAGGGCGCAAGTACATTATAACGAGTACGTGAAAATATTACATTTAGGAAATAGGATTGAACTAATCTACCTTAATTCCGATTGTTAATCGGAATATACTAAAGCTAGGCAGGCATTCCTCGGGCAGTGTAATGATTATTTCCTTCGTAAGAAAAAGAAATAACTTCTTTTTTAAAAAAACAAGATCACTACTAACTTCCCTACTACTTTTGGATCAAATGATATTTTTAGTGGTGGAGGGTGGTGGCTCTCACTTGGGTTTGGAAGAACAAGTTGAAGCTCAAGATGAATTTCAACTAGAAACTCAAGAAGTAGAAGACTTTCTCTCTCTAAAACTCACTAAACTCAAGCACAAGAATACTACAAAAGTGGGGAGTGAAGGTATGAGGAATAACTGAAGAATGGGGTGCTATTTATAGGCCACCAAAGTCCCTCCCTCTCTCTCTCTCTCTCTCTCTCTCTCTCTCTCTCTCTCTCTCTCTCTCTCTCTCTCTCACACATTATTGCCAAGAATCATGGGATTTTGGAGATCCATAGGCCAATGATGGAAAATCTAAGGCAAATCCTAGTAAATCTATATGTAAATCTTAAGTTTAATAATTAAAATCCTAGGCAAATCTTAGGGAATCCTACAGAAATTTAATAGGATTCTTGTGTACAAGTATATATATATATATATACACGAATTATCCTGTCAAGGATCCCGGAAATCCCGGATTGAAGCGTTTTGAAGAATTTAGAAGATGTTTTGGTATGATCCGAGCCGTCCAATGTGTTCAAAAGGTGTTTTCCAAGGCCCACGCGAGAAATCTTCAAAAAAAAATACCGGGAAGGGCTTGATCCAAGCAGTTTTTCACAAAAATTGTACATTTACAGTTTTGCGAAAAACTGCTTGGATCAAGCCCTTCCCGGTATTTTTTTTTGAAGATTTCCCGCGTGGACCTTGGAAGACACCTTTTGAACACATTGGATGGCTCGGATCGTCAAAAAAATATTGGGAAGGTGGAGTCCCGGATCCGGGACTCCCGGACTAGATCGGGCCTCTATATATATATATATATATACACGAATTATCCTATCAAGGATCCCGGATTTCCCGGATTGAAGCGTTTTGATGCTTTTCCCGATATTTTTTTGACGATCCGAGCCGTCCAATGTGTTCAAAAGGTGTTTTCCAAGGCCCACGCGGGAAATCTTCGAAAAAAAATACCGGGAAGGGCTTGATCCAAGCAGTTTTTCGCAAAAATTGCATATTTACAGTTTTACGAAAACCGCTTGGATCAAGCCCTTCCCGGTGTTTTTTTTTTGAAGATTTCCCGCGTGGGCCTTGGAAAACACCTTTTGAACACATTGGACGGTTCGGATCGTCAAAAAAATATCGGGAAGGTGGAGTCCCGGATCCGGGACTCCCAGACTAGATCGGGCCTCTATATATATATATATATAGAGAGACAGAGAGAGAGAGGGCCGATCCAGTCAGGGATCCCGAATCCGGGATTCGTGGTTCCGGATCAAATTTTCACGATCCGAACCGTCCAATGTGTTCAAAAGGTGTTTTCCAAGGTCCACGCGGGAAATCTTCAAAAAAAAATACCGGGAAGGGCTTGATCCAAGCAGTTTTTCGCAAAACTGTAAATGTACAGTTTTTGCGAAAAACTGCTTGGATCAAGCCCTTCCCGGTATTTTTTTTTGAAGATTTCCCGCGTGGACCTTGGAAAACACCTTTTGAACACATTGGACGGCTCGGATTTCCCAAAAACAACCGTTAAAAGCATCAAAACGCTTATGTGTCTTGTAGGAGATAAACAGTCAAATTATTAAACTAAACAATTCAAGTAATTGAGATAATATACAGATTATTTACGGTATAAAACTACTCTACACTCTTACTCTTTTTGTCTAACTTACCTAGCATAACTACTCCTATTACACCTCCCACAGTATAAATAATGAATAGATTATTTAAATATAATTCTTCTACTTCTAACATATCAACAATGTCCTCCATACCAGATATAGTAAACGAAGAAGAACAAATCTATGAAAACTTAAATACAGAATTACACAACTGGAACATCCCAAAAATTTCCACAAACCAAATTTACCAGACTAGCTGGTTTGATGACAAGTTCAAAACTAGTCAGGTAGCAAAAACATCAGAACAAATTTATGCAATTACAAAACAACAAGAAAAATGTGCTCTCCTAAGTAAAGAATCCATTAACCAACACATTTCCAAAGGATATAAATTTCTACATATAGGATTAGTACAGGTAGCCATCAAACCCCTTACACGAAGAGGTTTAAATTCTTCAATATTATTAGCATTACGAGACAGCAGATTTACAACATTTAGTGACAGCCTATTAGGATTAATGGAATCAAGTTTACATAATGGTCCAATTCATTTTGACTGTTACCCTGATTTACACTTAAGTCTAAATGATAAACACATATTAAAAGCACTAACTCTCAATCTCCAAACATCTGGAGCCATCACCCAAATGCTAGAAGGAAGTCATTCAATAGCCTTAATATACAGAGTCTATTACAAATGTACCAAAACTAATCTTAACATCCATGCTCTAGTAAAAAGTCCAAAAGACAAAACAGTCCTCATACAAAGTAGTACTACCAACGCCAACATTCAAGTACCAAAAACCATACAATGGAATGACATTCAACTCCCTAATACCTGGATAGCAGAAAATGAGAATTATCCTACAAACATACAAAATGACTCATTAGATATCGATTATATACAACAATATCTTGACGGAACGGTTCGTATCAGTTTTGATCAGCAAAGAATCAATACCCCTTTTAAAATAAAAGAACTTAGTAGATGTAGTAGCTCCACTAGCATCCCCAGATTTGACACAAATCTTTTAGATAAAAAACCAAAATTTAAAGGTGTTGATTCCTCTTCTCAAATTACCAAACCCTATTATACACAACCACCATCCCAGGAATCCCCTCAATCTCCCACACAAACAGACTTTGAAGATGACACACCTAGCCACATAGACAAAAATCTGCTTACAATTAACAAAATATACGAAATAAATATACAATATTTATTACACGAATTCCAATCCCAACATAACAAAACACGGCACGACCAATTCCACAAAGAATTTCCCCAACATGTCAAAAATGATATATATACAAAATGGTATGCATTTATGCAAGATATCAAAACTGATATACACCTCATAGATTATATTGACAATTATTATAACAAAATTAATACTATAACCAAAATAAAATGGCAAAAAACAGATAACACTTTTGTTTCTTCCAATCACCCTCCATTAGAAACAGTTTACTTAGACTACAGAGGTACCACAGTTGTTGCTGCCCCTTTTAAAATCCCTAGTGAGAAAGATACAGAAACCAAAAAATTAATTGAACAAAATAATTATACAAATCAAAGTTTACAAATTATAGGAAAACAGTTAGACAAAATAGAAACTCGGCTAGATGAATCTATAACACCCTCACCATCTTCTTCAAGCCAACATGAAAAACCACTCATAAGTTTCCCTGAACAAAAAATCAAACCATTACTCACCCGTACTGAAAATATTGCTAAAATAGAAGAATTATTAAACAAAATTGAATTAAATCAAAAGAATTTGACCCTAAAAAATGAGAGTGTCAGCACATTAACTCAATTAAGCGATACTGATTCTACAACAGATGAGGATATTGCAACTATTGAACAACAATTTACAGATACCAAAATCAATAAAATATACCATCCAAATACGCAAATTGTTACAACCAAGAATTGGTATACAAAACCGACCCCAGTCGATCTCCAACTAGAAGATAGGAGCCTATTAAACCAGTTTTCGGTTTCAGCCAACAAATTATATGAATGGAACATAGATGGTCTTAGTGAACAACAAATACTAGAAAAATTAAATCATATGTCCATGGTAGCCAATACTTATCTTAGCACTTTTGACCATACCCAACCACAAGTTGTAGATTTATTAACCACAGGATTTACAGGAATGTTAAAATCTTGGTGGGATAAATACCTAACTAATGACTCAAGAACTGAAATAAGAAATTCAATTCAAGTGGATGAAAATGGATTCCCAATATTTGATGAAGAAATTAATATGACTAGACATGATGGCATCAATACTTTAATATTTACAATTGTAAAACATTTTATAGGTACACCTAGTCATATTACTTCAAGAATCCATGACCAACTTAGTAACCTCCATTGCCCAACATTAAGTGATTTTAGGTGGTACAAAGATGTCTTTACATCTAGAGTCATGTTAAGAGATGACTGCACAAAATCATTTTGGAAAGAAAAATTTATCAATGGTCTCCCAAGTCTATTTGCCCACAAAATTAGAGATGTTCTTAGCCAACCAACAGGAGCTATAGATTATGATAAATTAACTTATGGTGATATTATAAGTACAATTCAAAAAGAAGGGTTACGTATGTGCATCGATATGAAAATTAATAGACAAACACAAAAAGACAAAATCAAAGCTAAATATGAATTAGGAAATTTCTGTGAACAATATGGTATTCCTCCTATAGCCCCTTCTAGAAGAAACACCAAAACAAGCTCCTCAAAGCAAAAAAACAAATATATCCCAAAAGACAAATATTATGATAAACCAAAGCATAACAAATACAAAGAAAAACAAAAAACAAAGGAACCTAATAAACAAAATAATAGGAAAAATATTACATGCTTTAACTGTGGCAAAAAAGGCCATTATAAAACTACTTGCAAAGTAAAAGACAAAATCAATCAATTAGAAATTTCGGAAACCAATAAACTAGCTATATTAGAAATATTCAAAATCGCAAATCTAAATAATGATAGTAACTCTGAAAATATATACTCCTCTTCCGATTACCATTCCCTTGATTCCAGTAATGAAGATAATCCAATACAATTCGGATGTAACAACACATGCTGTCAGCAATTAACGGATGAAATGTGCGTCGTATGGAAAAGAAATGGGGCTTCTCCATAATCATTGATGGTGCGGATTTTCTGAATTGGATCTTCACTAAATAATTTAAATTGGTATGGCTGGAGAGTAAAAACATCATCATCTCCAATATGACTAGCAATTTGATAGGCAATGTAATCTTGGATTTGACTGGATATTGGATTTGAACAAATCCATGTTGGGAATTCGCAACCTAGTAAATAAAATGCGGTTGGAGTATAATGGGAATTGTATTTTGGACTAGAGGTTACATGGATAATATGTTGAGCTGGGATAATAGTACCAAATGATGTCCATTCTGGCATTTTGCTTTGGGTAATTGCTTGACAAATGGATGTTGAAGGTTTAGAAAAACATTTTTGGATGCAAATGGCTAATTTTCGGGGTATGTTTTTGGTTTGTTGTGGCTGGGTAAAAATTATTTGTTTAAGAAATCCATAATCGAGGAGGGTCATGGGTGTGATTTGGATCTGCTGGTTTTTATATGGGATAGTAATATCTTGGAAAGTGGCCATATTGATACATGCCTTGGGAATACTAAAAATTAAGTTACATTCACAGTTAGCCCTTTCTAATGGAATTTGTTGGCAATGGAGTTTGGTTTTGGGACAATTTTGTAAGTTTGGGTGTTGGTAATAAAGGGTATCCCAAGTAAAAGATAGGCCAGGAAGAATTTCTGGATATTTGAATGGGTTTTGGCCAGCAATTTGGGTCAAGGTTTGAAAGAGAAATTGGTGAAAATGTTGGCTTTTTTGTTGGGCTTGGTACTGGATATTGGTAACAATTTCTGTGGGGAGCTTTGTGGGTAGTAAGGATATTGTTTTGGGTAATGCTAAATTTTTGGAAAATTTGTACACACGCTATCACCATCATCCAGTGGGGATGACTGCACTTGCTCAGCTATTACCAGTGGGGTAATAGAGGAACGCTGTTTGAAATATTGGGTTTGCTGTTGTAGCACCTTGACTTGATCCATGAGCTCTTTATTCCTGTGAAGTAAATTCTTGTAACAAATAGGAAATGGATCATTAGATGTGGAAGGGTTGGTGAGAACTTCTTTTCGGGATTTAGAAAGTAAGATTTGTTTTGTTGTACAAAAATTTTGATTTTGAAAATAGATGCTCAAGGCATCTAGGGAATTTTTGAGGTGCTGAGTATTTGAAGCACTCCATATGTTATCTAGGAGACATTGCTGGGTGTCATCAATGTCTCGTAAATAACAAAGTAATTGAAATTTTTGTTGTGATTCTTGTGCGAAAATTGGTAATGAAATTTCTCCGAAATGCTTGGTGCTCTTCATCTGCAAAATAAATATGTTATATATATATATAGGCATAGCTTCTAATCCGGACCCCCGGATTAGAGCTTTTTTTATTTTTTTTTTGTGTTGCAAATTGTTTTAACAAAATCCGAGCCGTCCAATGTGTTCAGAAGGTGTTTTCAAGGGTCCTTCGCGAAAACTGCTTGGATCAAGCCTTTCCCGGTGTTTTTTTTTGAAGATTTTCCGCGAAGGACCCTTGAAAACACCTTCTGAACACATTGGACGGCTCGGATCTTCAAAAAAAAAATTGGATCATGGAGGTCCGAAAACGGGAAGACCGGACTAGAAGTGCTCCCATATATATATATACACCACACTTCCCCTCCAAACTCCCGGATTTTCTTAGTTACGGACCTCATTGATCCCGATCGAATTTCGATGATCCGAACCGTCCAATGTACAGTTTTTGTGAAAAACGGCTCGGATCAAGCCCTTCCCGGTATTTTTTTTGAAGATTTTTCGCGTGGACCCTTGAAAACACCTTCTGAACACATTGGACGGTTCGGATCGTCAAAAAAATACTAGGATCACGGAGGTCCGGAGGAGAAGTGGAACCTAATATATATATATACACCTCCTAGTTTCGCACCAAATCTCGACGATCCCAACCGTTCAATGTGTTTAAAAGGTGTTTTTAAGGGGCCTTCGCAAGAAATTAGCAAAAAAAAAATACCGGGAAGGACTTCATCCGAGCAGTTTTTCATAAAAACGAACATATACAGTTTTTATGAAAAATTGCTTGGATCAAACCCTTCGCGGTATTTTTTTGTTTTTACTGTTTTCTCGCGGGGACTCTTAAAAACACCTTTTAAACACATTGGATGGTTCGAATCATCGAAAATTGATCGGGATCTATGAGGTGTGGACGAAGTCCAGATTTTAAGGGTTTGGATAGGAAGCATAGTGTATATAAATATATAGGGTTAGGATCCAGTCAACACCCTTATGTCCACACCTTACGTCCAAACCTTCATTTCCCGGCCAAATGGCCGGGATCCAAACCGTCCAATGTATCACAGTTTTTATGAAAAACTGCTCGGATCAAGCCCTTCCCGGTCTTTTTTTTTTTTTTTGCTGTTTTGTCATGTGAACCCTTAAAAACACCTTCTAAACACATTGAACGGTTCGGATCATGCAAAATTTGATGGGAAAATGAAGGTTTGGACGTAAAGTGTGAACATAAGGGTGTGGACTGGATCCTAGCCGTATATACACACACACACACTAACTTGGAGAGTAAGTAATCCATGAAGCTTCCTCCCTCCTTCCTCTCAATCTCTCCAAATCTCCCTAGCTGTATCTTGGTAGGGTTATACAATAGTATGATAGATATACTAGTACATATATACATATAGTGGTACATGCATGGCAAATAAATAATTTACCAAGGAAAATAGTTAAAATTAGGGTGATTACAGAGGCGGAGAGGGGAGCCAAGGAGCCGATTTAGGTTCTGGAGAAGTTTTTCAACTTGTATATTGTGTGAATATATTTAAGGGAGTTTTTCTCAGATTTTTGTGAGTGTGGTGTGTGTGTATGAGTGACTCGAGCACAACATCAACCCTAAACCAAAGCCAGGGAAAGAAGGCTCAGGGGATGGTGCAGTGCACAAAATGCACTGCACCGTGTAGTGCACCATCCGACTGTCCATTTCGACAATGGACGGCTCGGATGAAATCCGAGTAGTGAATTGAATCCAACCGTCGATTGTTTGGATTAAATCCGAGCCGTCCATTATCGAAATGGACGGCCGGATGGTGTGCACTGCACCGTGTAGTGCATTTTCTGCACTACAGGGACCCCTCGGCCAGGGAAAGAACCATCCAAAGCTAGAACTCTGAAACAGCACCCCTACGCGAAAAACAGCGCCCACACCAAACAAAGGACCCAACAACTAAAAACACAAAGCAGCTGCCTCAACTCCCAGGAACCAAAAAAGATTTGAAGCCCAAAAAGCCTTCAAAACCATCTCAAAATAGCAACAACAACAAAAACAAAAAAAAAAACCCCCAAAAAAAGCTTCAAGACCAGCCCTCCAATAGATTCCAACAAAATCCAAAAGCAAAGAAGATCCCTCCGAAAAAAAGCTAAAACCTCAAACACACCTCAGCAGCAGAACAAACTAGGAGCCATCCCACATCAAGCAGAATAGCGCCAACCCAAAACATCGGAAACTACAAACAGTCCCAAATTAAGGAGACTTGGAGCAAAAGCTTTTGTTAGATTGGAGCAAAATTAATTAATCCCCCAAGTTCGACACATGCACATAGCTTATAGTCCCCTGGCTCTATTATTTTGCTTCTGAACATAAGTGAGCCTTGCAGGCATGTCACGGAATCTGATGATAGTAGACATTCAGTGTTTGAATTGGACCATCTCTTTTAAAGTGTTTTCTCTACTTTGAGAGTTCTAACCTGGTGTAGCTATGGGCAGAATTGATGCACGTAGCAGGGGTCTGAATGGCATGAAATTCTACATTTAGGTATATTCCACAAGTATTCATTAACTTTTAGTTTTTCTGTGAGAGGAAGAGGCTCGATTGTGTGTATATATGCAATTGCAAGGTAATCTTACACAGGCCACCAGGGCGATTGCAGTGGCCAATTCCACAGGAAATTTTCAAATAAATCTCAAAAACTAGTACAATGAGTGAGCATGTTTAATTGGAATGGTGCAAGGGCCTGGCACCCTCCTGTAGTCCTGTGTCCACCCGTGGCCCTGGCTGTGGTTCTAAGTCGGTATCGGCTCAAGTGTTATTAATGCGGTTGTGTTTCTGTGTTGAACTATCTCTGAAGTATGCTCAAATGATCTTGCATGTAATCAGTTGTTTCGATGAGTTCAGTACTTAAGTTACCAAAAGATAAAATAACGC
Source organism: Vaccinium vitis-idaea (assembly GCA_963854785.1). NCBI lineage: Eukaryota > Viridiplantae > Streptophyta > Magnoliopsida > Ericales > Ericaceae > Vaccinium > Vaccinium vitis-idaea. The sequence goes on along the minus strand of OY978221.1, from coordinate 27,048,248 downwards.
ACAATTAACAAAGGGGCTTATTGTCATACATTTGAAATCTCTTCTCCAAATAGAAAAGAAAAGGAAAAAAGCTACCATAAATGGAAAAGAGAGTAACAAAAACAGGAAACAAAAAGGTGAGAATCATGGACAAACCAAGATTACTTCCTCCTTTTTTTTTCTTCTTTTTTTTTTTTTTGTTCCAGAAATATAACTACTTCCTTGAGAGGAAAAATTAATCGGAAACCATAAAGCACTTCCGAGCTGGTTTCAAAGAGTATTCAAAGTCCGAACTTCCTGCATGCTAGTGGGCTGGTCTGATGGACGGTCCACTAGCAGGGAGTCTGATTAAAGATCAATCATGCAAATACTGATTTGCTTGAGAAAGCATAGTTTCAATCAAAACTTCGATCCATGGAGGTTCGAGTAGTTTTTTTTCTTTTTAATCAAACTCAATCTGGACAGCATCAATGGACACATGTCCAGCCCCAGTTTTTGGTACCAAAGTCACCAACACATTATCATCATCTTCAGCTCCCAAATCCTCCAAAAGCTCACTTATCCCCAACCTCAACCTGGTCTTGATCTTCTTATGATGCTTATGCTTATGAGGCACGTTCACAAAGCTACCCGCAAACTCCGTCTTCTGGGGCCCACTCGTAGTCTCGTCCTCGTCATTGATGAACACATCGAACTTCACGAAAACATCTCTATCCACCTCTATCCCTTCGATCAACAGCACCTCCTCTTCTTCATCTTTCTCTTTCTTGCTCCTCGACTTCTTCGGCCTAGGCACTAACACTGTTACCTTCTTGTCGAGTTTTCCAGGGAAAACCACGGCGGAAGAAGGTACTTCTTCCGCCGCATTTGCTATGCCTGATACGGCGCTTTTTACCTTTTTGACGATCTGGGAGACCTTGGAGGTACGTGGTGTGGGTTTTGAGTTAAGCCACGGGATGTCCACGTCTTGGTATACGTAACCGAGATTGGTGCTGTCTAGACAGTCTTTCACATACACCTTTGTGAGATTTGCATTCTCATCGTAGAAGACGAAGCCTGTATTAGAAAGTAGACAAAATGTTTTCAAACAACGAATTGAAGTAGTAACTATTATGGAGCCGAGCACTGCTACATACCCAAAATTTACCTAAAATTCAAAATTATACGGTTCACATTTACTTTAATTCAATATGGACCGTGAAATTTTAAATTCTAGGTAGATTCTGGGTACCTAGACTTTCTGAATTTGAAGTCATCTTTTCTAGAACAACGGTAATATTGAAGTCATCTTTTCTAGAACAACGGTAATATTTTGAAATTACGAGTTTGTTTACTGTGTAGTATCATTATCATCTATCAGTGGGGTTTAGAGAAAATTAGTAGGGCTAACAAATGAAAGAGATTCGATATCTCTACGAAGACTCGACACACACATCTCAATGAAAGCCAAAAAGAACTGTACTAGATGGGCTAAGAGGAGAAAAACTTGGGTGTCGGGCGGGTACCATGTGGCAGTACCCGTCGCGAATCTCGGCCGTCATGTGGCGGCACCCATCGCAGATCTTGACCGTCCAAAAGTGTTTTGGACGGTCCTGATCTCTCTCTCTCTCTTAAAAAATTGGGCTATCCAAAACACTTCTCGACGGCTGAGATTGACGCTCGGTGGTGCCCCTACCCGCTCGGCACCCAAAATTTTGTCGGCTAAGAGCCAAATTTGCTCACTCAGGCCGGTAGATTGGTTTGGAAAGAACCTTTTGAAAACAATTCATTTTGATATTTTTCTTGGAGTCCTTAAAAAGCAGATCTGATAAGGAAAAAAACACCTAACAAATTGAATTGTTTTTTGAAGTAGTAAATTACAAAGTAAACGAATCTACTTACTGGCATTTAACCAATCAGGATCCGTAAAATCCTGTCGTTTTCCTCCAAGGCTTTTCCACACGGACCACATTCGATCCACATTCGAGTGATGACCGAAGAAAATCGGGTCAAACCCGGCAGAATAGAAATTGCCCATATCCTCCAAGTTGGGCTGGCTCGGATCTCCACACCATATGTGAATTGGTCCATGAGGAATATTCTCAAGTGACCCAGCTCCAGGATCCGGATCCTCACCCGCCCGGTAAGAGCTCCCGAGGAAAAGTTGTGGTGTCTTTCCACTAGACACCACTTGCCTGTAAATTAGGCGCGCAAAAAAGAATCTTATTAATCAATTATAATCGTTACAAATATTCAAAGGGACGAGAGAGCACGACAACATCACAACTTACCTATACATGACGGTGAGGTTGCTGTTTATTCGTGCCTGATTTGTTTCACTTGTATCGGTCCCGTTATAGTCGAGATCGAGCACGTTGGGTGGTTGGTGCTTCGGGTTGCGAAGAGAGTCGTAGAAGGGCGACTTCGAGTTGGTGTACAAAGCGGGCATTTGCATACCGGCAGGAGAGTCCCAGTTCCAGAATGGCATTGCGAAAGTCGGGTCATTGATCAAACTTCCCAAAATCCTTTCGAAGAAATAGAGGTACCACCTGTTAAAAAATAATCATGTGTTAGATCTAGCAGCTCGACAATTTGTGATAGAAATCCTTAGTGGTAGCAGATCATACGTACAAACAAATGGAAATGGAGATTTTGTAAGGCGGCATCTGAGCCGTTGAATGTGTTTTCTAACGGTCCTGAAAGGAATTTCTAAGGGAAAGGAAAAGCTTGTGTGGCGAAAGCTAAATGCAACAAAATTTAGCAATTTTCTTTCAATTAAGCAAATACGAAAATAGATTTCAAAGTATTTTCTTTATTTTTGTGTTGCTTATTTTTTAATCAAATAAACATGTTGAACCAAACGGCCCCAACGAAATACCAATGGGTTGAACCTACATTTTGGAGACCCTAGGTGAATGAATAATAAAATAGCCTCTACATAATGAAACCACAATTTACAACAAAAATCCAAAAGAATTTATGCCACAAATTTTTTTGAGATATAAATCCTGATATTGTTTCATGGTTTAAAAAAATTCAGTTTACAATAACTGGAATATTTTATTTGTTGAACTTTTTTTGTAGCATGAATTTTGAGTCTTTTGTGTTTTGTTCGCCAAAAGAAAAGAAATAAAATCTCGATAGGGTACGTCGACAAAAAATAAAAATCTTACCGATCAAATAAATTATTTACTAAGAAAATATTATAATAAAAATCTACCAATAAGAAAATTTTATAAGTCTTGTTATGGAATAGGTATTAATTATTTAAGTTAACAAAATGAATTACGGAGTATTTCAAGCTTTGCCGTAATGAGGCCCCACCCAAATGACCACCAACCTCTCGATCAAATTCTGACTCACCGTACTTTAAATTATTCAAAACCTTACCTAATCCTAAAGTAGGCCTAGCTAGTACTGTTCGGGAGCTTGAAGTTTGTAATCTGGCCCTCCTCGGGTTTGAAATTTTTAGGTGCTATCAATTTTTATAAAGTTAGTCTTTTCGGGATTTTTTCTGGTCTAATTAGCCAGGCATCCCACTCAATGAACAGTGTAATTGGTTATCCGGGGTTTAGTTGCAGTACGCAAAAGTTGATCCTAACATAACCCCTAAATTTGTGTTTTTCTTATATTAGAAAAAAGTACTTACCTATGGAAGGGGAAAAAGAGCCATGAATCATGCACTTGAAGATCCAGATCCGGAAACCCGACTTGATGATAAGCCCCGTCGCAATAAGCGCAGTGGATCGAAGCTTGTTGTTTGAAGCTACGCGGGTCGGAGTCGGGTAAGTCCCTCATGAGTTGAAGGGCTTTGTTAAACTTTGCTATGTGCGCCTCGTCAGCCAAATGGGCCGCAGGTCGGACCCTCGTATAATTTGCCTGTGGAGGGACGAAATCGATGATCTTGGTCGTCTTGGGCGGGCAACAGTTGGTTTTCCTTGCCCCGGTGGGTAAGTCTGCCGCCCCGCATGTATTTATATCCGGGGAGGAAATCGGAGCTGCAAGTGCTAACGGGTCGGGTACCAAACCCGCGGCGCCGTATAGCCCGCCCAACCCAATAAGCATGTCTCTCCTATCAAACTTCCCTTGTGAAGTTCCTCCACTTTGTTCATTGTCTTTGGCTTTGCAAGACACTTTGTAGGAATACTTGTGGTTTCTTCTAATGGAAGGAACTTGGAATGTTTTCTTTAAAATGGGAGAAGAAAAGCGGGTGGACGAGGTTGCGGTGGCGACCGCCGAGGCGGCGGTGGTGGTGGTGGTGGTGGGAGGGGGAAAAGAAGCCATGGTTTTTGTTGGGGTTTAACCAAGAAGACATAAGATATGTGGGTTTATATAAAGTTAGGGTTGAGACTTTTCTATGCATGACATTGACAATGTCAGTTGTCTGAGTTGCAAAGATTAGTAAACTAAACAAAAGCACGTGGGAGGGGGGAAATTTTTACTTTGCCAGCTCACAAAAACTTGGATCGGGTCAAACTTTTGTTCTCCTTCATTTATGTGAAATTAGGGGAAATGAAATGTAAGAATTCCATCAATAAGAAAAGTTATTAACCTACCGAGTTCAATTAAATACAACTAAAAAAGACATATTGCATACAAAAAATAAAAATTACAAAACTAATTAATCAGATGAGATGGTGGTTTAACGCGATTGATATTGCAAATCAATACGTAAAATTGCCCAATGCAAATGCAAGTGAGTCTTTCATTATTATATCAAATTCACGAAATGGGGGGCTCTGCTGTCCGTGGGGGTCAGCAGGCCCTGCCAACCCCATCCGAGCCGTCCATTTCGCTCATCAACGACTCAGATCTTACCTCTCCAAAGTGTATCCGAGCCGTCCATTGTTTGATGCAATCCGAGCCGTTGATGCACGAAACGAACAGCGCGGATGGGGGTTGGCAGGGCCTGCCGACCCCCACGGACAGCAGGCCCCCCGGGTTCCAAATTCACGTGCATTGAACGGTTCAATATTCACTTGGGTAAAAGTCTACGTGTACACACTTATGTACACAACGTTTCCTCATTTTAAGCTCCTTGGTTATCGTACACACTACACTAAATTTAGTTGACTTGACTTGAATTTTAACAATTTAAAAAAATATTCGACCACAAACAATGGCGGAGCCTTTTTTTTTTTTTTTTGGGAATGTAGGGTGTCTCGGGTCAGTTTAGTTTGCGCGCACCTCATACTAATCTTTATTGCCCATCCCACAACAATTTCATATTCTTACACGTGGGGGTGAGGTGGCCCCAGTTGTTGGCAAGGAAATCCAATATGAGACCTTAGATTGGAGTAAACTCCTAAATCCTAGGCCAAGACCACTTGGCCAATCCCTTGGTATTAAACAATGGCGGACCTTACTCATATTGGACTCTTATATGTACTAGAGGGATACAAGGCCGGCTCATGGCATAAGACAATGAAGCTACCGCTTCGGGTCCCCCAAACATGTAAACAAAAAAAGGCCCCCAAACCGCACTACACCGCACTACAGAGGTCTAGTGCGGCATCCAAGCTATTGATCGCGCAATCAATTGTCTTAATTTCATCTCGGCGCGCTTGCATGATCCGAGTCGTCCATTGCCGAGATAAAATCTGACCCATTGATTACCGAGATCAACGGCTCGGATGCCGCATTACAGGATCCCCGGATTTGCCTCCTATTTATTAGAATAGAATTTTCATTCAAGATAAGTAATTTTCCAAGGTGATCACCTCATTTCATATTAAACCAGTTTGTGATTTCTTAATTTGAAGTTGCTACAGAAAACGATGAATAAAAAAGGTTATACATGTTCATGCAGGGCAGAGATAACTGGAGGGGGAAAGTGTTACGTGGAACCCCTATATTTTAATTGGACAATTCGATTGTACACATTAAAAAAAACTAACTTACTTTATAATTTGGTTCGGAATCCATCTAAGATAATTTTTAGAATTTAAAAGAACATCGAGTTTACTGGTTAGTTTCGCCGAACACTTTATTTATTTTACTACACCGGCTGATAACATCAAGTTGCTTTTGAGGTTTTTTATTTATTTATTATTTTTTTGGCAGAACTTGTTACGTTGAAATTAATAAATCAACCCAGGGTACCGAAGAGGGAGCATCGATGGTGCATCGATCAGTGCACAGGACCTATTTTCAAGTCGAAAAAATATGATCCGAGCCGTTCATTAATTTTGAAATAATTTTCTGTCTACATATGTGAAAGAAAAAAAAAAAAAAACCTTATCAATCGGATAACTGTGAATACTCTATCTATGTCGATTTTTCATTCAGAAGTCAGGATCCTATTAGAATGAAAAATTGGTAACTTGGATCAAGTACTTCCGATCATCCAATTAATCTTAGATCATTTGTTTGGAACCTGGAAGTGGGCCCCGTGCGCTGATCTTTGCACCATCAGTGCACGCTTAGCTCGGTACCCGTAGAATTATGGTTTAAGAAATTGAGCTCGTCGAAAACTTTTCTTACCTAACTGGTATTAAACCGAATCTTCTAGTAAAATGATGCAAATTTTAAAAGTTTTATTCTTAAATAACCAGTCAAATATGATTTCACTTTCATTATTTTTTTTTTGCGTATCTTCTTTCATATCTCATTATCCTTTTGTTTATACCTCAAGTTGGTCATTATGCAAAAGGCTAAGGTCGTCACCAGCCAGAATCACTATGTCACCATATAATTATTTAAAGGGCAACTTAGCTTTCACCTAATTATTAAATCGATTAGCTAGCTGACTCTTACCCCTATTTTTTAAAAATACAACCTTGGATTTGTAGTAGCATTTAATTGTTGCCGACTTCACAAGTTAATTACTAGTAATAAACTAGCTAGTTCCTTCCTCCACCTTTTAAGGTTTATTCACAAGGTAATGGCGGGCCAAGATTTACTTTTACGGGGTATCAAAACTTGGGACTCGAGGTTTTTAGGTTCAGAGTTGTTCCACCAACAAATCCGACGATACGTTTTTCAAGTTTTTGCTATACTGTTTTTCGTATGTACTTAACTTATTTTTAACAGTCCACTTTAAAAATAATAATAATACCCTCTTATGGAAATGTAAAATACAAAGCTATTACTAAAGTCATTTCAGTTTTAGAAATATGGTACTTATCTTATTTTAGAGACTATAGGCGTGCCAACATAATATGTACTATTAATGATTGACACTTAATAACATGTCCATTAGCCACTTTAGAGCAACAACAACAGCTAAGGTAAATGGCATTTTTGGCTATTTTAGCTTAGCTAAATGAGGAGAACCCAGCTGCAGCAGCTTGGGTATTTCACTGTACAGCATCCATATGTGAACAGTGCTAAGCTAAAAATACACAAGCACTGTTCACCAACCATCCTATTTTTTATTGTTTCTCTCTCCTCTCCTCTCCTCTCTCTCTCTCTCTCTCTCTTCTTCTTTCCCAATCTCATCCTTTCACCGCCCTAATCCATGGCCGCCTCACCACCGCCTCCTCTCCTAGCCCAACCGTCCGTCTCCATCGCCGCCGCCGGGTCTTCGCGGCGGCTCCCACCACCGTGTTGGACCCACGACGAGACTGTGGCTCTGATCGATGCGTATCGCGACAAGTGGTACTCCGGCGAAGGAATCTTAGGGCTAACCACGGGCAGGAGGAGGCCGACGACGTCGCCGCCTGCTGTCCGACGGAAAACCCCACCAAGACCTCCGTCCAGTGCCGCCACAAGATGGAGAAGCTCCGTAAACGGCGACGGGGATGCTGTGTGTATATACAGTGCTGTGTATATATATATATGAGGAACTCTCTAGTCCGGGACCCTTCGGTCCGGAACTCATAGTTCCGAATCAAATTTTCATGATCCGAACCGTCCAATGTGTTCAAAAGATGTTTTCCAATGTCCACGCGGGAAATCTTCAAAAAAAAATACCGGGAAGGGCTTGATCCACGCAATTTTGTAAATATGCAGTTTTTGCAAAAAATTGCGTGGATCAAGCCCTTCCCGGTATTTTTTTTTGAAGATTTCCCATGTGGACCTTGGAAAACACCTTTTGAACACATTGGACAGCTCGGATCATGCAAAAACATCTTTTAAATGCTTCAAAATGCTTCAATCCGGGATTTCCGGGATCCTTGACAGGATCTTCCGTGTGTATATATATATATACCGGATTTTGTTAAAATCAGGGAGGCCGGACCAGATCCGAATTGTATATATATATGTATTTTAAAAAAATGAAAAAAAATATTATTTTAATGAGACATTAGGTAAAATAGATAGATTGGTGGAGTGTTGAGAGTGACAGGTTTGCTATATGTACTGTACACAAGGTATTGTAGCCAAAATTTTGGCTTAGCTGGTGTTTTTGCTCTTAGATGGGTTCCTAGGAAAGTAGAGGGCAGCCATAGCAGACAACCTGCCGCCCTCTCTGTACTGCATATCTTTTCTATTGGCAAAAAAAGCTCACTAGTAGAGTAGGTTTGGTCTTCCTACAAAAATTAATCAAAAAACGCATAAGCTATTTCGAACAGCGTAAGTTATCAAAAACAATATATATACACAAGCGAGGAGGAAGAAGAAGTCTCCGCAATACTATATATTCTTCTTTTTTCACTCAATAAAATATACATCGGCAAAGAGGTTGAAGATAAACATCTCAGCTATGTTATCACCCGTATTTTAACGAATATTCATGTGTATAATCAACAACCAAGAGAGACTTAAAAAACATCAATTTAACTAGGATTGGATGATACAAAACCTAAGGATAGGATCAGAGCTTGTCTTTGCGGATCCCATTATTCCCATTTAAGCAATTAAAAAGAGGACAAGACTTTTTGCTAAGTGGAATTCAGCATTGCTAGTTTTTTTTTTTTGTGAACTTTTTGCAAAGAGTACAAGATTTATGGTAAGTTTAAAGTAACCAAAGTTATCAGCAAAAATAATACTACAGATTTAACTCTCATCAATGGATCTTGTAATCAAACCCAATAATAGGAAGACTCATGACATTACTTAACAGAATAATAGGAAGACTCATGACATTACTTAACAGAATGGAAGTTCATTTAAATGTGAAAGGCTCTTTTTCAGTCGTATCATTCTATCCAATACTCAAAAACTTTTTATTTTTCGGTTTAAGTATTTATATGTAGCCATCTTTGATTTGACTCCTATTTTTATAGAAAAATGTTAAGTTCCCATAAAATTTATCCAAAAAAGAAATCTGAGCCACTGATTTTAAATTCTGAGTATATAACAGGCTGATTTATATATCTAGCCTTAATTAAATGGCAACTTGATTATTAAAGATTTACTTTATGGTACAGATTTATCGGAATTTGTGCTAAAAGTAACCCTACCTTCCTAGTGGTTATATGGAGATCACAATTGTTTTAGGTCACAAGTAGGGCCTCCTTTGGCTAAATCCAAAAAATCGATTTTTTGGTTTTTTTTGGTTGTCTTTATTCAAAAAAAAAAAATGCATCTGTTAGTTTTCGGTCGATTTTTTGTGGTTTCTTGGCTTGTCTCGATGAGAGGAATCTAAAAAGTAGAAAATTATTAGCCAAACTTAAAGTTTTGTGAATAAAGACGAAAAATAATCCAAAATACTTTTTAGATTCCTCTTGCCGAGACAAGCCAAAAAACCACAAAAAATCGACCAAAAACTAACAATTGCAACAAAAAAAAAAATTGAATAAAGATAACGAAAAAAACCAATTTTTTGGATTTAGCCAAAGGAGGCCTAGATTATTGAAGATTTATTTTAGTCCTCGGAGTAGGTGAAATTTCAAATGGAGATTAGTTTTTTTTTTTGGTAACACACCAAAAGGGCTTGGTACGTACACCGTTGACCACAACCCTAATCACACTTCTTTTACATTCACATGGGCCTTGCACACACACAGTGATATGGAGCCACATGCAAGCGAGGGGGAGTGTGGTTGAGTTATGGTTGGTGAGTAAGTACCTATTATTTCTCTATTCATTTTTCTAAAATATTTGTCTATTTATACTAATTAGTGTGTTGCAACTTCAAACTCAGGGTTGGCCCTAGCTTTAGGCCCAAAAACTTAATAAAAAATTAGAGGGAAAACGACAGATAAGTGGTATTTAAAACTAAAAATACCAATTAGATGGTAAGGTTTTGTAGAAATTACCGAACTCATCATGACAAGGAAAAAACTAATTCCACATAAATATAAATGGTAAGCCTAAGTGGATGGTCCAAAATACCCTTTTCATTTTTTTAGCCCTAACACACACACCCCTTCTCTCACTCGAATCCCTTCATCAATTCCACTCATCAGATTCAAATCCAGATTCAAATATTTTCCCATTCAAACAATTCATCCGAAGTTATTTGAGCTCGTTAACAAATTCAGTCCTTTTCTCGTGAAAAGTTTTTCTGAGATTAACTTGATACATAAAAAATAAAGATTGGACGCAACTCGAAACAACCTCAAACAACCCTTGCTCGTTCGACTTGTATCTGATTGCCGAATCACAAAAGACAAAAAAGCACACATCAAGGGAAAGAACACAAGAATTGACTATTGTCTGATTCAACAAGAAGAAATCTTGCAAACATTTAGAGGCCATTGTCGACAAGTTTCCATAGATGTAATTTTCAGTGAACAAACGGTATGAAACTACTCATTTTCATTGAGTAGAAAAACGGCGTTCACCGCAGCAATCGACCCCGATCGTAAGAGAAAATCCGGTTGGCGTTCTTCTGTTCGCCGAGGATGATTAGACCGGCCAGTTTCGAGGCCATTCCGTCCAGTAGCAGCCCCTCTTCCGGTTCGATTTGAGAGAGACAGCGGAGGGCTGTATTGAGGACGGAGCGGAGATAAGTTAAGCAGTTAGCTAGATTGCGACTAGGACGATGGGGAGGAATTCTGTTGAACAATCGGTGACTTGAGGTCGGAAGGATATGGGTCTGAAAAAAAATCCCTCTGATTTTTCTCTCTCTCTCTATCCACCATTAAAGCACATCTTGTGAACCAGGGGTGTGAGAATTGAGATCGAATAACGTATATATACAAGTTATTTATACTGAGATTTGATTGAGAAAGGTAAGATTTCAGATTATTAGTAAGAAAAAGGAAAATTACGAGAGTAAGATTACAAATCCTGGTGCCTAATTTTAGGGGGGAGAGAGAGAGTCGAAGATTACAAACCCTGGGCGTTGGAAGGAGAAAGGGGTTTGATTTGCGAAAAGAAATAGAACGAGGGATAATTTGGACAGTTCACTCGTAAATTGCCATTTATGTGGAAATATTATTTTCCTTACCATACTTTGGTCATTTGGGAAACCATGGCCATGTTTTGGTCATTTTTTGTCCTTAATACCATGTTTTGGTCATTTCCCCAAAAATTTTAGAGGCCCATTTTCTATAAAACTCGTACGTATATTTTATTGATAAACTATTATGTAATTTACCTCAATATGGAACCTAGCTCAAGTGATTTGCGCATGTATGTTGGATCTAGCTAGTTGTCATAGGTTCAATCCTTAGAAGCCTTTTTGGCCATGCTTTATTTTGCCTTATTTTTTGATTGGATATAGTGTAAAACAAAACTCATGTACCACATAATTATGCTTTAGTGGTTGTAGACATTACTCAAGTTCAAAATTCAAATTCTTTGCACACCATAAATATTTCGATAATTCTTTTATTTTCTCTAGTTTATTTTAATCTTACTTTTATCTTTTAACATCAAATTCACAAATAAATAAGTGTTGACAATAAATAAACCAAAGTAATTTATTTTTACTCACAAATTAGAACAACCCCACAATTAGTTAGAGAAAACGCGTGGTATGACAGTACTTTGTTATGTATGGTTTATTTTTTCTAATTGTATAAAAAATTTAAAAGTTTAATTTAGTTAAATTATGAAACTAAAATGACATATTTAATCCTTGTACCTTATATTACCCACCTATTGTGATTTTTTTTAACAAAAACCTAGGGCCTATTTTTAAATTTCATTTTAAGCCTCCAAAATCTTAGGCCGGCCTTGTTCAAACTTACTAAACATTTGATGCAAAGTAATACTTCCTCCGTCCCAAATGATATTTCTCTATTCATTTTTAACTTATCGTGTTGGGGCTAAAGGGGAGTATTACTCTCACATAACCTTATGTTTGCTTGTTGATAAGACAGATGTCCGAATCACTTTATACATATCTCGACCAATCCTAAGAGACGGGTCCCATTGTCCAGTAATATGCCCTTCGTAAGTTCAGCTTTATCAACAGCCCTATATGCGTTGCTTTTGGCATTTTGCATATGTGAAAAAATACTAGATCAAAAGAAAAGTTCATTGCTACGGATTGGTGCACGCCAGTTCCATGTTTTCCTATTTTGAGTTTTCTATTGATTGACTCTCGAACGCGCATTGTTTGGAATATTGTGAAAAATAAAAAATACTAAGAATAATAATAATAATCAAAAAACAAAAGAAGGATCATAGGCAATAGGCATACACATCTTAAGGTCTTGTTTGAAAAATTCCTTTTTTCCAGATGAATGGTCTTTAATGCTTTATTTCCATTTTTTGGGTTACATGAAAATAATCTACTTGGTGCCACTCTTGAGCACCTCCGAAATTCTTTATCTATTATTGTTGTAGTGAGTCAATTTGGTTGTGAATATGTTCCATGACGATCTCTCATACTCTCTCCGTCCCAAATTTCTTGTCCATATTCACTATTCACAACACCTCCAAAAATTATTTGTATTTTTAAATGTATATATATATATATATATATAGAGAGAGAGAGAGAGAGAGAGTATGGATCTTGTAATTTGATAGTTCTCGATGAGTTCTATTAATAAGTTTTTTAAATTGTGGAAAACATTATAAATTAAATGATATAAGCAACTGAAAAATGGAGCGCATGCACGTAAATGAACAAAACATTGGGGACAAAGGGAGTATAAACCTCTGATGTAATAAAAAAATAGGATCCACATATGGTTCCATTTGACGATTTGAATCATTCATTTTATAAGTCACGATCTGTACTTCTTCTTCTTTTGTTTTTTTGAAAGCATACTACATACGGTTCCATTCGTGTATAAAATTAGAGATCGTGACTTATAAAATGAATGATTCATTTTATAAGTTGAATCGTTCGTTTTATAAGTTTCGACCTGTACATCTTCTTCTTTCTTTCTTTTTTCCCGGAAAAATAGATCTGTATTTCATTCGTGTATAAAATTAGGTTAATCATGCATTGTTACACATTAAAACGAACTACATATGTCATTAGAACAATGAATATTAAGACTCGATCGATTCAAACTTCAAAATACGTAGTGCTGTGCACAGCCGTGTTGTGCACCCCTTGGCCGTTGGATCGAGTTTTGGATGGCTCGGATGCGTTCGGCAATTTTTTTTTAATTTTAATTTTTTTTACCAGTAAAAAATCAAAACACATCCAAACCGTCCAAAACTCGATCCAACAACCGAGGGGTGCACAGCACCATGCACAACATGACTGTGCACAGCACCTCCCCCGCTTCCGCAAGCATGACAGTAACTTTTACGTTAACCAAATAAACATGGAGAGTAAAGTTCGGTGCAGCGTTACACGCAAAAGGAAGTCATGTCCAAGTTGATAACATTTTTTACACTGAGATATTTGTACTGGTCTCTTTTTTTTTTTTCAATAACCAAATGTCCGAGTCAATTTATGTGTATTTAGACTAATTCCAGAGTCTCGAATTCAACGACCAGGCTAAACTCTCCAGTGGCCCTAAGGTTTGGAATGTTCGGCTTCCATGACATTCAAACATGCGACCTCATGAAAAGCAAAACTACTATTATTATTTTCTCATGCCCACTTAGTCAAACATCTTGCCATTTGTTCCGGTCTCTAGTTCTCATCAACTGCCCTTTCCCTCCCCCATATTAATTATGTCACTTTTAATCTAATACAAGTACATGTGTATGTTCATGTTCACTTTTATCAAATTAAATTAATCTTAGATCTAGACTTTAATTTGTTTTATGAGCTCAAGGTCTTGCCAGCCGCGCCTCTGCACACTCTCCAAATTAATCAGACTAGTGGACTGGTGCAAATAGGGGCGGACAGGTGGTGATTGTGGGGTCCGGGTTTCCGCACCCCCAAATTATCTCATTATTGGTATTATATTTTAGGGTTTGTTTGTAAAATTATGAAGTAATGTCTCCTCAAAATTGTTATATTAATATGTAGGTGATGATGATATGTTGTTATTAATAGAACGGAAAATGCTACAATACACATACCTTATTTGGGTGTGTATCATACATACCCCTATAACACACCCCTATAAAAATTACAATTTTTTTTATAAAAGTTAACGATTTTTTTTTTATAAAAGTTACGAGACACACCAAAATGTTACGCATCATATTGCTGAAAAGTTACAAAACACTAAAAAAATGTTACGATTGCCAATGAGATGACACAATCTGGACCATATAATAGGTGCATATGGTACACACCTTTAATGGGTGCGTATTGTAGCCATTTCCTAATAAAACATGTGATTCAGTCCCTCCGCATAATGAATCCTGCATCTGCCAGTGGATACAAACCCTTTTTTATTTTTTGTCATTCATCATTCCTAATCAATTATATGAGGATGGGGAATGGGACTTGATCCCGAGATGCAGTGTGAGACATCCAAAAACTCTACCGCATGAGCTAGCCACCACTTGCGATACAAACCCATTAATTGGCTTCGCCTGTTAAAGTGAGGTCCAATTTGTTTGGGTTAAGCGAGGAATTAACCTTTTAGGAATATTCTTGAGTACTAAATTTGATCCTAGGCTCCTATGTATGTATTAAGCTGGCATACTGATCCGAATGATGTAACAGATTTTATTTTGATGATGCAGTCTGGGGACATTCAAGAACTCTTCTACATGAGCTAGCCACCACTTGCGCATCGTTGCATTCATTATCACGAAAAAATCATCTTCGTAATAACCACATGAATATTATTACATCACGTTTGTCTAAAAAAAATCAAATAATTGATCTCGAAAGTCATATTCCTTGTTTATTCTTCAGACTAATGCAACGGAATCATATAGCTACCATTATCCAATCAAATTAATGTATATGTAATAGTATAGCTACAATTAACAAGGCTTGTAAAAAGACCGATCTAATTGTAAGTGACCAATCCACATAGAAAGGATGATGTTGAAAGGAAGGATTCCGGATAGGTGCATTTGGTTTACCATTCAACATAATTATTAGTGCTGGTCCAAAATATATCTTTCAAATTCAATAAAGCCATCAATTTGGGAGGCACTTTTCTAAGTCATTTTTGTGGGTGCTGGGCAGGCACCACGTGATCGTGCTCGAGCATTTATCTCGGTCGTTCAAAACACTTTTGGACGGTCCGGATTTAAAGAAAAAAAGAGGAGCGAGAAGGAAAAAATCTGGGCTGTCGAAAACACTTTTGTATGGTTAGAATGGGTCCTCGGACACGGCCACATGATGCCCGTCCGGCACCGAAATTTTTTTCCACCTTTCTAGTCAAAGATAAGAAACTTCGCTTCTTGAACGTTGAAAACCCAAAACTTGTCGTGAAGGTGTTGTTTTGGTTTTTTTCCATCTAAATCTAATGAGCTTTGAACAAAAGGGCTCATCTCATTGGATAATACATGCTTTTATAACAGTTGATGTACTGAAATTTTAGATTGATGAGCCTTTTCCACAATCCACACACGCGTAACATGCAACTTGAAGTGACACGTCACGAAACGGGTACTATCTTGTAAATGCCTACTCATCAATGTAGTCCAGTGGAGAGACGGAGTCAAGATTTTATTCTAACGACAGAACAAGAATGAAAAATTTGCATTTGAAAAAATGTGTCCTTTACGTACTAAACTAAATGCAGTGATGACTTGACCCAATGCAATATAATAAGGATGTGGAATGGCTTTTTTTTTTTTTTTTTTCCCTCGATTGAGTAATTAATACACCCATGTTACTAAAGAAGATGAAAATAAATTTGATGTATATGCCGATCTAGAAGTAGTACAGTACTTGAATTATTTAGTAGGGCAACTTAGAATCATTTAAATCAGATCAAAAAAAAAAAACTTAGAATCATTCAAATTGTAAAAAGAATAATCTAGCTAATTATATACTCATAATTATGTTAATTATTGGATAATGATACACGTACAGAAAAAATGGGACCGAAATTGTACCGATCGCGTTCGGGGACCCACTTTTGGGTCCCACACGAGTGATCCGAACCGTTCATTATTCTTAAAACATTTTTCCGAGGGGCCCCATAAAATTTTAGCTCAATCAGACGGTTGGAAGTGCTTGAACCAAAGTCTCACCGTTTGAATCAAAATTTCAGCTCAAAATTTTTTTGATTCAAACGGTGAGACTTTGGTTCGAGCACTTCCAACCGTCCGATTGAGCTGAAATTTTGTGGGGCCCCTCGGAAAAATGTTTTAAGAATAATAAACGGCTCGAATCACTCTTGTGGGACCCAAAAGTGGGTCCCCGAACGCGATCGGTACAATTTTGGTCCCATTTTTTCTGTACGTGTATCATTATCCTTATTATTGGAGTAGTTGCTACTTGCTACCATAAATTTTGGATGGAGCCGGGCCCCGCCGGCCTCACAATATATAATTAATAATTCCATCTCTGCCTCACAATAATTCCAACTTTACTCAACTGACTATTTATTTTTCATAAAATATGGTGACTATTGACTCGTATACGGTGGCGACGGCAGCGTTGTAGCCGTGGGGTAGGGGCGTTGGGCGATTCCATGAAAAAAAAATTACTATAACTATATCAAAAAAATTAGTAGAAATTTAATTATAAATAACAATATATGAATTTAATGGTGACACCATACCAGATAACTGCCCCACCTTCACTTATTTTGTTCTTTTAATAAGGAGATCGAGGTTTGTCCGTCTTACTAAGTTTTATCCATCTGATTTTTCTCCACTACAACTCACCATGTTTGATAATCAACTTAATAATTACATTGCTGATATGCACTCAAATGATGATTTTATGAAACTAATCGAAGTTGGTGACCTTTCTAAAGAGATGCCATATACTACCTACTAATATACTTACTTGTAAAGTTGGCGTTGCTTTTGCTCGTCGCAACTACAATAATAGAAAGAGCTTTTTTGGCAATGAAATATGTGAAGAGCATGTTGTATAATCCAATGGGAGACCAATGGTTGAATGCCTGCTTGGTAGCATATATTGAAAAGAAAGTATTTGACAATATCGACCTAGAGACCGTCATGGCGTCATGCAACGATTCTAGAATATGTAACCGCGTCGAATGCAATTATAGAAGCTTGTGTAGTTTTTTTTTTGGTAAAAACTGAAAAGAAAAAATATTAGTGACAATAATATTTTTAAAATTACGACCATGGTAGTGATATTTTGATCGAAGTGAAACAACCACAACAAATTACATCACTATTACATACTATATGTATATGAATACTAAGTACTCCTTCCGTCTCATATTCTTACCATTTACAACATCTCAAAGAATTGTTTATATCTCATAATCTATGAAGTTTTTTGTCATTCCAACAACTTTGTTAAATAAAACTAATTAAAATCTATAAAACAAGATCCATATTGAATATAAAAATACTTAATAAATTAAAAATTATAGACAATTTTTTTAGACGTCCAAAAAAATAAAGAGACCCAACAATATGGGACGGAGGGAGTACTAATAATTATGTTTTTTTATGGATTTACCCTTCAATTTGATGACTCAAACTATATCAAACCTTTTTCTATATTTCTAGCCTGTCTGGGTGGTATATAGGAAATCAAAATCGTTTCGAATTAGGAATCCGACAAGTGCATGTATCCAATTCCCGGAGAAATTTTGTGTGTCATAATCATCCAAAGACTATTACTATAAAGCTACGAGGAAAGTAACAATAGTCAGTTCAATCGGTGCAAGTAACGCTGACCTTTTTTAAGCCACTGGTTCATGTGGTGAATAACTATTCAGCGCGTCCGAGCACGGTCACGTAGTGCTCCGGGACCGTACTCTTACACCACTCATATTTGTTGAGTCCGAAGACTACGTATGTTGATTCCAGGTAAACGTGAAGTGCTTAAACGATTTGGGGAACCACGTGACCAAACTCCGGAACAGCTGAATAATTACTCCAGCTAGCTGGAGCCTGGAGTAGTTTTTTCTCTTAAATTAAGTTAGAATTCTTGATTTTGGGATGTGAAACAGGAAACGTAACGGCATCTCACCGACACGATTGACCAATTTAATTGTCACATGCAATATGATCGTTTGAGTTTTGACCAAGTGACAGTGACATGAATCTAACCCCAAGATAATTGCACAAAATGAGGGCTGGGATCACCTATGTGTCAGCCTAGTACAGGACTCTAGCTATACTGATTTTTACCTAATTTTGTAGGTTTGAAAATTTTCTATGTAATTAATTTTTTGGGTCATTTATTTGTGGGAAGTTTCTAAAGTTCCAAGTTACAGCCATTTTTTCTCATGATAGAATAAAATTACGTTGGGAACGTTATCAATACAATCTCGTATCTCCCTCAAATTTAGCTAGTACCAAAATATACGTATGAAATTTATTTTCGTTGCCAATTTGATAAATGCGTACAGAGTAATACGTACACAAAGACAAAAAAAAGTTATTCATTATCAGTGCGGCAATCTGTGTTTTGGGCTCTCACCAACTCCAAGTTCTGCATCTGCCACTGCTCCAATAGGTAGTGGCTCATCTAGTGACC